>JAQJVK010000016.1:10001901-11354158 GCA_035578135.1 Flexamia atlantica | reverse complement strand
TCCCGTCTTATATTTACTGCGACTTTTATGTAGTTCCCTAAACCCCGCCAATCCTTCCCGTTGAGGTACGATACAAACTCGATATGATCTAAAATTGATATCCCTAAATGAGTATTTCTTAGGTCTTTAAACACATGGCACCTTGCCACTAATTGAAAAACTGTTTCGTTTTCTTTTAGATTACGAATGGAACAAGAATATTTTTTTCCAATAATCCATGGTTTAAAATTTAGATTCAAAAGTTCTCCTCTACATTTGATTATTCGTGAAATATTATTTATATCCAAAAAAATTGAGAGAAACCTTCTGTCACCAAGATCAAAGTCGATTGTGATATATTATTGAGAGTGAAATCCGATGTGCGCGCTCTGCCTAAACTTTCAGACCTCCACTTATCTCGCAATGCATCTACCACGCTTATCAGTTGAGCCTCACTCGACCTACATCCGAATTAATATCTTCTAAATTAAGATTAATCGGAAGACCACATTTTATCCCCAACTTTTTCCAAACGCTACAGCAACTAACATTTTTCCTTATTACCTCTTTAGCTAATATAAACGTAAACGTTCCGACTCCAAACTCAACACCTTGAAAATATACTTCATATTCATTTATTTGGAGAGTGTAAATATGTAATTTGCTGACACCAGTTTTAAAAAAATAAAGAATAATTAGGGGTATTATTTGGTAACCGGAAAACTATTTTAATAAATAACGTTTGCACTGATTCAATTTTATCGCTATCTAAAAACCCCCAAACATGACATGCATAACATCACATCGATTTGATGATTGCATTAAAACCCACAAATTTAGAGCTCAATGAGACTTTATTGTTATTTATCAACCTACTCGGAAGCGGCGGGACCGAGACCAACAGCGAGAGGACGCCCAGCAGCCAGGGTCCAGCGGGGCACTGAGGACCCCACGCCAATCCACCCATCGTCGGGGAACAAGAAGAGAAATGGACTAGAGAACGTATTTTAGGTTATTTGAAAATTGTATCTTATAATGTGTGTGGGCTAAAAGAATAGCTAAATGATTTATATTTTTTAGAATTTTTAGAAAATTATGATATTGTTATACTTTTGGAAACGTTCATTTCAGAGGGTGATTCACATTTCTTGCTACAAAAATTACACAAGTTTAAATTCAAATTTGCAGAGAGAACGGCAAACTATGGGAGAAATATGGGGGTACAATAGTCTTATTAAATAAAAACTCTAAAAGTTGTCAATCACTCAGGGTCAGATCATTTGCCTATTGAATTTAGTTGTAAAATAAATTACGAAAGTGTGGCTTTGAGCGACTGTAAACACATAATTTTTCATCATACTGTCCGGAAAACAGCCTTTTTTCGTTCTCTAAATCGTACGCAAAATGATCGTTTTTGGATCACTTCGAATAGGAGTACTGAAAAAACATCTGGTGAATTTTTCCGTACTCTACGGAAATTTGTTTATGTTACGTTTGAAAGGTTGAACGATTTCTTAACTTGTGTTTGTAAACAACTAACAGATGTGTAAATGACGTTGACTATTTTGGATAACTCAAAATTATTTAGTCTAATTTTTTAACGATTAAATGGTTACTAGTAAACCTGTTGCTCGAAATCGAGCAATAGTTATGTATTGATTTCAAAATAAAAATAATTATAGTTCATTATTCTAGAACTATTTTATTAATTATATGGTTGAACTTCCTGTTATACTGAAATTTTGTAAAAAAGTTTTTTAAAACTAAATTTTTTGTGAATACTCAGTCATCTTTAAGGAGATGTCCATGTTTCGCGGCCTTAAGTAGCGTATGACCCTTCTTAATCTCAAACAGAACTAAAATGGTTCAATATCAATGTTAAGTCAAATTTTTTTCTATTATTTATATTTATAGAATTTAAACATAATAATAATTTATTTCTCCTTTTAGTATTTTTCTTTGGAATATAAACATATGTGAATATTAAGATCTTCACACATGTGATTCAAAATAAATGTTTTTAAAACTGAATTCTGACCTTAAGTATGTATTAGGATAATAGTTTATTTATTTACATCTTCCATCAACTGAAATGCCTCCAGCTCTACATGCAATGATTTCAATTCCATTAACAATATGGCTTTGCTGAAAAACTTTGTTTGCTCCAATCAGCTGCTTTATTTGAAATTTCTATTCCCATGTTAAATCTTATGGACTAATACGAAACTTTAAGGGCGTCTAGGGCTCTTCCCTTCAGTCAAACCTTTTTAAATTTAATTTCCTGCAAAACTTCACGCCAAGCTCTTTCCAATGACACCAAAAACATGAAAATCGGTTCAGTAGTTTAGAAGGAGTCTTTGTAACAAAAAAACTGCTCGTGTATTAAATAAGTACTAGTAAACCTGTTGCTCGAAATCGAGCAATTGTTATGTATTGATTTCAAAATAAAAATAATTATGGTTCAGTATTCTAGAACTATTTTATTAATTATATGGTTGAACTTCCTATTATACTGAAATTGTTTACAAAAGCTTTTTAAAACTAAATGTTTTGTGAATACTCAGTCAACTTTAAGGAGAAGTCCATGTTTCGCGGCCCTAAGTACCGTATGACCCGTCTTAATCTCAAACCAAACTAAAATGGTTCAATCAATCTACTTATAAACAATGTTAAGTCTGTTTCTTTTTTCTTTTATTTATATTTATAGAATTTATTCATAGTAATTTGTTTCTCCTTTTAGTCTTTTTCTTTGGAATATAAACATATGTAAATATTAAGATCTTCACACATGTGATTCAAAATACATGTTTTTAAAACTGAATTCTGACCTTAAGTATGTATTAGGATGATAATAGTTTATTTATTTACATCTTCCATCAACTGAAATGCCTCCAGATCTACATGCAACGGTCTCAATTAATTCCATTAACAACATATGGCTTTGCTGAAAAACTTTGTTTGCGCCAATCAGCTGCTTTATTTGAAATTGCTATTCCCATGTTAAATCTTATGGACTAATACGAAACTTTAAGGGCGTGTAGGGCTGTTCCCTTTAGTCAAACCTTTTTAAATTTTATTTCCTGCAAAACTTCAAGCCAAGCTCTTTCCAATGACACCAAAAACATGAAAATCGGTTCAGTAGTTTAGGAGGAGTCTTTGTAACAAAAAAACTGCTCGTGTATTAAATAAGTATAGATAGGAATAGGATTTATACATAATGATGAAAATTTGTTCATCACACGGAGCAAAAGTGTCTCCTTGGTACTCGATCGCATTTCCAAGCTCGGCTGCGCCTCGCTTGTAAATTACGATCTCGTACTAGAAAGAGCCACTTTCTCTCCTAGTGTTGAAAACTACTATATTACCCAAAATTAATTGGACTAAAAATGACAATAAGTTTTATCGAGCTAGAGTTGAGCGTAGGTGTAGTGGCGGCTTTAAATTTGCTGAGGATATAACCAAGAGAATCTAAACAACATAATTCAAACTATTACTGATTCAGCTCAATCAAAACAAAGTGACAAAATTAATTTAAATTTTAAAAATATAAATAAATGGTTTGATAGTGAATGTTTTATCAATAAGAAAGCGAAAATTTAAATTGTTAAATAATTTCGTAAATCTAACTGTGCAGAGGATCAGGCAAACTATTTACATGTTAGGAGGCAACTTAAGTCAATTTGTAAGGCCAAACAAAGATCGTATTTTGAGAAAACAATTGAAAATTAAAATAATGTATCTGACGCAAAATCGTTCTGGTTAGCTTTAAATAGTTTTAAACGCAGCAGTGTTAAAGTAGTTGGAAATATTGCACCTGAGGAATGGATTAGATATTTAAAAAGTTTATTAGACCCGCCTTTTTTAATCGGATTCCGTATGTTCTTGAGGCGGGCCGGCTCAAGAGTTTTAGGCGCCCTAGGCGAAAGTATCGTTTGGCGTCCCCCCCTTTCTAAGTTTAGTAAAAGGGTACGTTATTATCAAGGCTAGAGAAAAAACTCATATAACAACTCAAACTCACAATTGCTGAAACATTTTAAGTTTTTAACGCTTTTATTTAAATTTTAATAATCACTTGAATCACTTAACAATTATTTTTACTTCCTTGTGTGGTTCAAGGCCGTAGCCAATGGGGGGGGGGGGGGTTAGTGGGTGCCTATGCCCTGAGAGGAACGTTCATGGAAAGTTTCAAGGTTCTTGGTCAAGTAGTTTGGGCTGTGCGATGATAGGTCAGTGGTATTTGACAAATATATAATAGATAGATAGACTCAGAATTAATTTATATACTGTAGGCGATAAGTTATTTTCAACCATAAATGTTTTTATTAATAAAAAATTGAGTTAACTATAACAACAAATTCTTACAGCCGTTTTGTATTGACGATTAAAAAATTCTTATTTTAAATCTACTAGCAGCCATGGATTGATATCAAATAATTACGTTACATTTTTTTAAAATAACTTAATTAGTAAATAACACATTTGTTGGGGATGATTATTGAAGCTATGCACAATATACCAGGAGCCAAATTTGCTACAGAAAATTTACAACTATCATAATTCTGTCTAAAATTAAATTAATACACTCCCTAAGTAAGATGTACACCAAACACACTGAGTAACATCGTGACAGGCACATTGTTTTAACAATGAAATATTACGGCGATATATAGGGATAATTTAACATCCATTATAAAAACATAATTTATATGCATTTTATAAAGTAATTAACATAAGTGAAGCTCTAAATCAGAAAGATCAAGTACTACTGAGTACTGTTAATACTAAACCATAAAGTTTACTTCGTGGCTGCATGGTTAACAACTCAGTGCTGCCCGCCTCAGACCAAAGCTCTGAAGGAACAACTCTTTTTATTGATTTGTTCTTTCTGAAAAAGATTCGTTCTTTAGACGCTATGGGACGATTTCTAATTTCAGACATTAACCGGAATATAGTTATTTTTCGATTAGACGCAATGGGAATCGTAATGTAAATTTGTCGCATAGCGTCTAATAATTTGTCAGTGAGTCGCACAACGTCTAATTATTATTTTTAGACGTTATGGGATTCACTGGCAAATTATTAGACGCTATGAGACGATTTGAACTTTTTATTTTCCCGCTATTTTTAGACGCTATGGGAATGTTCGTTTTTAGACGTTGTGCGACGAATTTCATTTTATTTCAGTTTTAGACGCTGTGGGATTAGACGCTATGGGACCCCACGGATATTTTTTAGTTCTTAGCACTTTTATCAGATAGCGCTACTGTTCCCTTACCACCGAGTTAACATGGAAGTGCCAACTCTTTACGAAGTTCATTATTACTCTATGGTTTCAGGGTATAAAAATTTACCTGGAGGCTGCCTCAAAATGATGTTGGTATAACTGGCGCCAATTCTTGGGGCCCATGCCGTCCATAAGACTAATGTTAATTTTAGCATTGGTCTTATGGACGTCGTGGGCCCCAAGAATTGGGGCCAGTTATAAATTAATAATATTGACTTTGTAATACCATTGAATATAGTAATACTAAGACTCCCTTTCAGAACCGATAAGATCATAGCCATCTCTAGTACAATAAGATACAAATAAGATATATAGTAACTAGTAATTAGTAATTCGTAGCTAGTAACTTAGAATCATTGACTTTAAATCTCTTTCAAAGAGTCAAAGAGATCTTGAGATCTCAAGATCTTGTCTTTGAGATCTTTAGATCTCAAAGTCAAATAGATTAATTTAAAGTCAATGTTAGAATACTCCCTCGTGTGAGCTAGTGATACTACCCCCAAGTCATACTAATGGAAATTACAAAAACACGTTATATCTTGTTTGTTTTATTGGATTAAATTATGTTTTTAGAGATTGTATGCTTTTGAGATTCATATGCCATTTGAGATTCGTTGGCAGGTCTGCAACTCCAGGGTGTATTTAAGAACCTTATTCCAAAACAACCAATAACTTTTAATTCTCCAATCCCATGTGAGTAGGCCAGTTGCAAACCCCTCTATATCCATTTTTTTGATTTTGATATTTTGGTATCTATGGAAACATTGGAAACGTCACGTCGTCAGCTAACGATTCCAGTTGAAAAAAATAGGCAAAACCCGTTATTTCTAGGCTAAAATCATCAATGAAATACGTGCCGATTTCCAAAAACTACTAAATCCCCCAAGGCAACGGATTCAAAACACGCTAAATCCAACCGCCATGTTTCAGTTTCAAAAGCCGTTAGGGACATATTACATAACGCATTTTTTCGTCATTTCAAACCCCCCCCCCATGTAACTCACCGTAACGCTTGAGTAAACCCCCTCCCCCACCCCCCATGCGTTACGTAACTCGATCGTAGTAGGAATGAGTACAGCTTAAGCATAATTTTACAACTAATTGGAATATGGATTTTAATAAATAAATAAACTTATAATGACTTTTGTTTATTAATAACATTTTTTATAATCAAAACAAACTTGATACAAACAAACAAACAAGATTGTTACTATAATATAAACAACAAAAAACATCTTGGTTATAACGTATTTATTTAGTTTTTCTGTTATTAAAAGTAGTATGACAAACTTTTTTTTATATAGCTAACTGTAACCTTGATTTAGATATCTATTTGATTATTTTTGTATTTTTAAAGAAGGTCAAAATTTAAGAGTTACGTAACGTTGAGCCAAACCCCCCCCCTCCCCCATATAACGCAGCATAACGCTACGCCATACCCCCTCCCCCCCCTTAAGTGCATTACGTAATATGTGTATGGCCCCTTATATCCTGAGCATTAAAATGGCTGCTTCAAACAAACAGATGCAAAAACGGTCCATTTTAAGTATTACTCCAATTATTTATTGATTTTATTTTGATTTGATCTGTGGGACTGTTTTAGTATTCCTAATAAATCAATCTCTTTGTAAATATTTTTTATATTGTTTTGACAGCCTGTGCAAGGCCACACTATAATACCTGTGGTTTTGAGTTTGTTTAAACAGAAGCAAAACATGTTTAAAGATTGTGTTTACAGATGCAAAACCTGTTAAATCCAAACTTTTTTATTAAATAACTTAATTAACTAATTCTTGTGATTATAGAGCCGCTATACAGATTAAAAGAGGTGATTTTTCTACATTAAAAAAAAATTCAAGGTTCTATCTCAATAAATAAACTTATAAACGGTTTTTTGTGAATTCCCTAAAATTTTTCCAGATGGATTTAGCGGGGTTTGCAACTTGTCTACTCATGTGTAAAAAATATTCTTAATATTAGTATTCTTAATATTTTTCATGAAGAAATAATTTTTATTTATTAAAACCAAGCAGCTGATAGTTAGCTTAACAAAAAGATACTTATTGTTACAGCCAACCTACATTATACAGAATGTCCCGTAACTATCCGGACAAACATATCTTAGCGTTATTCCCTGGGACGAGACAAACACATTTTACCATAGAAAATGGGTCTCTGGTGCCTAATTTTCCGTCTGTATGGAAAAAAACCAAAAAAATCCGTTTGTTTTTTTATGTAAAAAACAAAAAAATTCATAACTCCTAAAAGAGATTGCGATTTTGCACAGCGTTAATCTTATTAAGACCCTTTTTCCTTTAAAAAATATACAAAAATATTCATAACCATATCTAAGTGGCAGCTATTTCAATTATTTGATGCCAAATTCCACAAAAACCGTTAACTTAAAAAAAGCTGGATACTTAAAAACTACTCCATTTTATGTAGTTTTCAATGATGCCTCGTTTGTTAAGGCTGTATAAAGAATTACAGAGAAATCAGTTATTTTTCTAATGCATGACCACTTTTCTCCATTTGAACAATGCAAAATGATGTAAAAGGAATACTCGTATTAGCATTGTTTAAATGGAGAAAAGTGTTCATGCATTACAAAAAAACTAATTTCTCTGTAATTCTGTGTCCAAACTTAACAAATAAGGTACCATTGAAAATGATACATAAAATAGAGTAACTTTTATGTGTTTTGCAATTTTTTTTAAAGTTAATAGAATTATTTTTTACCTTTAATTGTCTGTAGGTCTTGATTTGATATTGTATTCATCACCTACAGTCAAGACCTACAGGCAATTAAGGTAAAAAATTATTATTTTAAGCAAGGTCTTGAAACTGGGTTACCAAAGAATATATGTAAATGGTTTTTGTGGAATTTGGCATAAAATATTTGAAATGACCGTTATTTACAAACGGATTTTTTTTTTGTAAAAAAATACATACAGACAGACAGATGGAAAACAAGACACCAGGGACCCATGTTCCTAAAAGTAAAATGTGTTTGTCTTCACCCGGGGAATAACGCTATATTTGTTTGTCCAGATAGTTATGGGGCACCCTGTATATTAAACAAACAAACTCACAAACTTTCACACCGACTTATAAATATTAGTAGGATGTAGGATAAGGATAAGAATATCATAATTATTGAGATTTACTGTAAAATAGTCTAAAGCCCCAATTTTTAAGATCCTATATAACATATGTTTTGAGCCAGTAATTAATTGTTTCCAAGGAAATAATCATCATTGCTGCTTTTAAGATAATTTTTAGATAGTAGTGCAAAGCAAGATAACAAGCAAGAAGCAAGTATGCACACATATTGCTCGTATAAGAGAGTATGATAAAGCAAACTAAATAAACTAGATAAAATAATTGTTTTTGATATTTTTCTGTCAGTCAAATACCGAAAACATTAAAAACATCACCTGTAGCGCAATTAATTACGAGTACGCTCCTATGTCACGTATACCGAACGAAGTGCAGTAAAATTATCGGTTACTGGTAAAAACGAAATAAATGTAAAAAAATATATATTTTACTTGGGAACCTATTAATTAAAAGTAACTTTAAAACAAGATGAAAATGTAAAAATTATTGAATATATTAAAATAAACTACTGCAAAAATTGTTGAGTAGTTCTATAAAGAATTCAAAACATTTAAGTTTCTTGGTTTCCAAAAAATATGACAACGAATACATCAAAATTTAATGGTTTATTTTAAAGTGGTTTGTCAGCTTAATTAATAGCCATTCTGGGATTTATTTCAATTTTACAATCCATTCCTCATAAAAACAATTCCATGAAGTTTTTACGCAGGACAAAGAACTATTATTCTATAACTATTAGAGCCTTAGGTTATATTTTTTATATAACAAACTTAAATAAAAACAGATATTTTTCTGTCAGTCAAATACCAACAACATTAAAAACATCACCTTTAGCACAATTAATTAGCTGGAACAAGGCATGGTGTAAGGATAAAAGAAAGGTGTGTGCACAGTCAGCTGGTGTGACGTAGTTGGGCTCATGCAAGTAGCGCTTACGACAACTACAATGCAAACCAGTTTATACAGCTCAATAAAAATATTTATGTGTACGGTCTTAATGCGGTTTTCATACCGCAAGGTCCGCTAGTTGAGTGGGCCCAACTACGTCATACCAGCTGACTGTGCACACACCTTTCTTTTTTCTTTACACAATGGGAACAAGGGTCCACTAGTCACTTTTGTACCTTTTTGGTGTAGTTGGAAAACAAATAATACCCCCGATGCAGCAGACCAGCATACTCAGCGAATTTCTGATGTATAGAATGACATTTCAACCAACATAAGCCAAACATGACAATTTTTTATCCCCTCCATAAGAATAACATGGGTATGCAGGTCTGCTGCAACAGGCATGAACAAATTTGGCGGTTTCAAATCAATATCCAGTGGATCTGAGCTGTAAGAAGCCATTTACCAAGTTTTATCAAGAATGTTGAGGAATAAGCGAGATATAGAATTTTTCTTATTTCCTATAAGAATAACATAGGGACAATGTACTGTGTGTTTACCACTTTCAATGTCTTGGTAACCGGTGGTCAGAAAGCAATGATTAAAAGTACCAAATTATTTATTTTTTTAGCTGAATTCAATGGTGCAAACCAAAACTTTATCATTTCAATTTTTTTATAAAAATTCAAAAAACCCACTTTTGGGTGGTTTATCCCCCTTTACCCCCCCTTCCGGAGGTCCGATCAGGCTGGTTTACGAACTCGTCAATGTGACATGCATGTACCAAATTTCATTAGGATTGGACCATATTTATGGCCATTATTGTGTTAACTGACATACATAAAATGTGAACAAATAGTGTTTTTTTGCTTCTTGGGGACCCAAAACAAAAAGTCATTTTGGTCTGGGACTTAGGTCTCATCATGAGTACTAGAATAACAGCTTCTTCCCTATAGGGGAAATTCGCTAAAACAGAGCAAACTACAGTAAAAATACTGTATGTGTAACTTTTTAACATCTTGGAAAAAACACTAAACATCCAAAAAATATTTTCGTCCACCCATTTCATATACAAAGATTACAAAATGACCTCTAACCCTGTTATCACTCAGCTTTGGTCGTTGGTCATAACAGATGTTAGTCACAACGATGCCTGATCCGGAGGTGGTGGTAGTTGGTGCTGGGATCGTGGGGCTCACAACTGCAGCACATATTCAAAGCATTCTGCCTCAAGCCAAGGTGAAAGATAATTATTTAGTTCAATTTATATTCTCCATTCAATCTATAAAGGTCTTAATATGTAATCTTTGTTCAGTACATTTCCAGTTTGTCTGAACATAAATCAGTTTGTGTAGTTTGTCTGATGAATCAACCACAATGAAATGATGCTAGAATAACATTGGTCCAGGCAACGAATGCTCAAAAAAAGGTATAAAGGGAATTGCATGGAACACAATTTTTGACTTTGCAGCTTTGTTTGGACTAGTTAGGAGGTGAACATATCAAAAGTCCCCGTCCGTAGCCCTTGAGCGGCGGGAGGGAGGGGGGTCTAAAGGTACAATTTTTTGGCTTTTCCTAAATATCTTGAAAACTATCAACTTTTAGTATTCCCTATTAAATTTGAATATTAAAGAAAATTAAATTTCCTGTAAGAAATATACATAATATGTCTACTTTGGTGCAACCGTTTACAAGGTAAGCACTAATTTTAGTAATATTAAAAAAAACATCCCTTCCATGAGAAATACATGTAAATTTGTGGGTAGCATACATGCCCAATGGGACAACGCTTTTTTTACCTAAAGGAAAATGAACAGCATTCAGGGAATATTGACAAAATTTCCAGTAATTTGATACCTCAATCATAATAATTGGTCTAAAATAAAGGTGTTGGCAAGCTCACAAAAAACGTTATTTTTGAAGAAATTAAAACAAATTGTAACAATTTCTTGAAAAGTAATGTTTTTTGTGAGCTCGCCAACCCCTTTATTTTGGACCAATTTTTATGATTGAGGTGTCAAATTACTGGAAATTTTGTCAATATTCCCTGATTGATTTTTATTTTCCTTTAGGTGAAAAAAAGCGTTGTCCCATTGGCCATGTATGTTACCCAAAAATTTACCTCATACAACCAGCTACCTAATAGGTTTCCATTATTTAATAACCTTTTGATAAAACGACATTAACTTTGCAATTCACAGTAATAATGTTACTTTATTTTTTTAGAATTTCAGGAAATATCCAATGCACAATTTTTCTTATTTTTTTCGTACTGTACCATTACATAAAAATAATTGTTTATTACCCAGAAATAATTTTTATTACTAAACTAGGCCAAAAAACCTTAAGCTCCTGGGAGGGGGGAGCAATTGCGTTCGTTCCCCCCTCGGTGCAAACTAGTAATAATTATAAAACCTTTTACGAAGTAAATGAAGAATTTATTGTTATGACCACACAGCTTATGATGTTTCTTTTCCAAAAAATATATTTGCCTTATATTTCATTGCTTAGTTTCTTTTGTGTTTGAAATTATCTTTGTTTTTATCCCATTGTTCAATTAATGCACTTTTTTGCCAATGCTAATTTATTTGCATTTAAAAATGTTTAAAATCAAATTACTAAAATCTATTCAGGGGATTTG
Source organism: Flexamia atlantica (assembly GCA_035578135.1). Lineage (NCBI taxonomy): Eukaryota > Metazoa > Arthropoda > Insecta > Hemiptera > Cicadellidae > Flexamia > Flexamia atlantica. The sequence goes on along the minus strand of JAQJVK010000016.1, from coordinate 11,342,246 downwards.
CTTTAAAAATTTAATGGCATCTTTTTGATGAGCTATAAAATATTTGTGCAAAATTTGAAAATGATCAGAGCAATGGTTTTTGAGTTACCACATTATGTACACAGTCACACACAGTGATGGACAGTGAATATTTGACTCCACTAATTTCACTTCACTTCCTTCGTTCAACAATTACAATCAATTTTACCATTAATTAATTAGTTTTACTGAAACCTCTAAATTCATGAATAATGAATGAGCTTTTGTAAGGCATAAAGGATGACTAGCTATAAAATAAGGAAGTATTATTAAAGTAACATGAGGTGTCGTCATTAACTGGTGCACCCACCCTACAATTTTTTCACGTGCACATAATTTTTGAGCAAACTGCATACCTACACTTGCATTTGCTTGGTCAGGTGACTGTCATTGCCGACAAGTTCAACGGGGATACGACTAGTGACGGGGCTGCAGGGCTTCTGCTTCCCGCCGCAAACTTCCGGGGTCCCACCTTCGCCACCACCAAGTAAGACATGACCAACCAAACTTGGTTTACAGGGGAACCGTTATGAAAAAAATCACTCGATTCAAAACACCCTTATAAAATACAATACTCCCGTTGCAGCAGACCTGCATACTCAGCGAATTTCAAGTGCAAAACAACATATTTCAATCCAACATAGCAAGATTTGACATTTTTTGGTAAACTCTATTAGAATCACATGGGGTATGAGTATGCAGATTTGCTGCTACAGGTATATTAAAACTGGGTGGTTTTAATTCATTATTTAGTAGATCTGAACTAGAAGAAGCTATTTACCAAGTTTTATCAAGATATGTTGAGAAATAATCGAGATATAGAATTTTACTTATTTCTCATAAGGTTAACATTGGGACAACGTACTGTGTTTACCACTTTCAATATCTCGGTAACCAATGGCTATAGAACAGTGATTCAAAATACTAAATTGTTTGTTTTTTTGAGCTGAATTCAATGGTGCTAATAAAAATCGGATTATTTATATTTTTCTATGTAAAAAACACAAAAAACCCATTTTTTTGGGTTTATCCCCCCTACCCCCCCTTCCGATGGTCCGATCGGGCTGGTTTTCGAACTCGTCCGAATAATAACTACTTTACACGTCTGTGCCAAATTTCATTCCAATCGGACCTTTTTTGCGAGCGCTATCGTGCTTACAGACACATATATATATATATATTCACCAATATATATACCGGGTCTCCGAAAAAGAACTCCCTAATTTTGATGACCTCTAATTTTCAATTTATAAATCAAATCGACTCAAATTATATATTGCATGATAGGGAAACTCACCAAGTTTTTGTTACAAGTCACAAATGTTTGGTGAATTTCACTTTGGGCTCATGGCAAACATAAAACAAAAAATCAAATTGTCCCTGTGTACTAGTAGTGAATAAAAATCACGTTTTAAGTTTTTTTTTAGATTTAACAGTTATTTTGAAAACTATGAATCCTATAGAAGCCTCTCAGTTTATAACATTAAAGAAAATGAATTTTTCCCTACAGTTTGGGTGTTTTTGCAGGTTTGTAGCTTTTTTGGGTCCTGAGAAATGAGTTTTGGAAACGAACAAATTGTTTCTTTGTGTTTCGTGTGCCATACTGCTAAAGTTGGAAAACCCCAAAATTTTTATTTTTACCAAATTAAAGGGAAATTTTTTATTTTTTTTTTATATTTTGATTAGGATTTTTGCGGACATTTGCCATCACTGATTAGTAAAAAACAAGTTTCACGACGTTTCGGGATCTGGAATCTGATCCCGTCTTCAGGTGGAAGAAAACCTAAAACATAACAAGATTAGTAACACATAGCCAGGGAAACCTGGGCAAAAACGCAGCTAAAACAGAGAACTGTAAAAGCAGTCACGAAAACAAAAAGCTGAAAAGAAAAACAATACACAAAATAACACAGGAATTACAAGTATCAAGAATCACCAGACAGGGGAGAGCACGTCCACACCCAATCAGAGCTGAGCTGAGACTGGTGGGAGAAAAGCAAATGGCGGCGGCAACGGAAATGGCGGCGCCCACAGCCAACCAAATCACGGCGCGCTACCGGTGGCGAAAACCTGAAACAGAGACATGTGATATGCAAATTCCGTGTGTCTGTTTGTGTTTTTTAGTTAATTTTTAACCTGATTTTGCCCCTTGGCCTTGCTACGGGTTAACATGTTATGAGAATTTTGAACAGAATTGTTAGTAATTACCCTGTTTGCTGACACTTTATTTTCCCTGTCTTTCAATTCTTTGTTTAATATTGGTAGCCATACTGGCCTTATTTCAAGTGAAGATTGACTGATTGGTTGGTCTGCTAGTTTTATGAATGAAGCTTCAATTTTCTTTTGAAAAAATTAGGTTCGCGGTGTACTATTTTTGCTTCGTCAAAATTCATCTGGTGATTTTCAGACCAGCAGTGTTGAGCAATTTTTGATTTATCCACTAAGCCCTTCCTCGTGTTATCTTTGTGTTCTTTGATTCTAACATTTAAAGGTCTTTTTGTCTCGTGTAAAGAAAAAAATTCCTTCCTCTCGATACTATCGTTTCACCAACAATAAATAATAAGTAAACAAATAAATAAATGGCTACCCATGCACTTGAGAACAATTTTTAGCAGAGTTGTGGAAGCAACATTTTAATAATTGACTTAAAGGGTTAGCCATATATAATTTAATGATTTATCTGAATTGTGGGCCCTTCCAGAAGCACTCATGGATAACTGATAGAATTCACACCTGATGGAGAATAATAACAACAGCTTACTACGTACAAGTTTATTGAAGTCAATCCAGTTTACAATATTGGATGCAACCTAAAATTTATCCTGTTTACTAATTAAATTGCCTTTGCAGCTCAGTTATATTGTATGTGACTAGTGTAATTATTGATGCAGTTCAGAATTCATATTGATTGTACTGATGTGATAAATGAACTAATATTGTCGGAATTAAAAAACAGTGCTGCCATGGTCTTTTAAAATGAGTCTGCTATTGAATGTGACTAAATTGAACTTTGACGATTTAATAGGTAGGTGGTACAGTTATTTAAAAGGTTATTATTGAGATTCCTGGGGCTTACGCTATATAATTTTATTGAGCTGGCCAGCTATTTAATGCAAAGGGGAAATACTCAATTGTTTATCCAGCTTAAAACTGAGATCAGTATCACAGGGCTCTGTTTAGCTAAATCATCAATTTAGCAAGCCTGTAGTTGGATTTAATATATTATTATTGAGCGTGCCCAGAGCAAGTTTAAGGAATCTATAATAATTGTTTCACTGGCTAACCACCTCCATCTTTGTTCTAGATTATCTACTTATTATTCCCCCGACCCGATAAGTGGCAGTGCACTGAAAATTTAAATATTTGAACCAAACTGGATTATTGTGACTATATTCTGTAATTAAATTGGTATTGAACTGCTATATAATATTTTTTTTACTCTGAACTCTAAGGCTTTGACTCCATGCAATTACAACAGGAAATACTCAGTCATGTAAAATAACAGGTTGCTTGAATTAAAAAAAATGAGATAATATTAAAAATTGAACATTATTAAATTGGTATCTGAACTTGCTACTTAATAAATTACTGTGATTAACAACTTATTCTGAATACATTATTTTAAAATCTCAAGCACTGGGCATTTACTAAAATTAAATAACAAATAACAATAATAAATAAATAGAAAATTACTTACACATACACACATTTGGGGCCCCCACACTCACATTCATACTTAGCGGCCGGGAAAATCGCGAACCCGCGACCGTTGCAACACGTGGCCACGCCGACTTCCACCCTTTACAATAAATTATAAATCACAAACTCCGATTCACAAACTTTTCTTTCTGAAGCGCACTTTCGCGTTAAATTTGAAATTCGCTGAATTTGGCAACAGAAATTTATTTCGGGCGGACGACTGTGGCGAACTAATTTGCGTACGTTACGTGAGCGATGCTCAATGTCTCCCGACCGCTTCCTTCTGGCTTCACCGGTGAAATGGGCAGAAAAGACCGTTGCAGTGACTCAGCACGAACTCGCCTGTCCGCAGTTCGTAGTTCGTTTTCTTGGCTTTTGATTGGTCCGCCAGTTTGTTTGAATTTGGCAAGTTGCGGTTGCAAAGATTTGAATTTAAATTTGAATTGGCGCATGTGTTATATTTGATATATTTTATCAAATATCAGCACATAACTCCCCCTGCCAAGAATTGCTTCGCGGACCAAAGGTGCCACCGCAAAACCCGTAATAGCCCATGCCTACGCCCACCTAGAAGCAATTCGTTAAGAATTACCATACAACTGCATAACAATAAATAGACTATGACAACAATAACAAAAGTAAACTATAAATAAATAACATTAATTTCTTTAATAATGATTTAATTAAGTTTCACACTTATACTTTGAGCCTCAGTTAGAACGTCCATTGTCTCTCGTATGTTTGACTGCTCATAATGATACAATGCCTACTATGCTTCTATAACTATGTATTCAACTTAACTGTGAATATTTGTAGTTTGGTTTTGCTGGCCCAGGCTCGGAGTCCAAAATTTTTTATTTATGTCATCAAACATTTTTGGCCAACTGAATTCCTTTGCAATTTTCCCGATCGTTTTCTTAATACCTCGATGCGCGAAAATTGGAGTGTTGTGGAAATACTCCATTAGCATTTGAGTCAAATTTCGCGGCACGCACACTTTGAAGGAACAACGTGGGTTTTTTCGATAATGCAAAATCCCTCTTTTCAAGCTGTAATTTTGAACATTTTCGCCGCTCTCTAATCGGTCTATTATCGTTTTAAGATCGGGATCCAGACGCTGCTTATCGCTCAACGAATGAAAAAATTCCGGGAAGTGTTGTAGAAAATTGCATTGCTCGTCCGAAACTTGATCCGATTTTTTACCCTTCTCCGAATTTGTTTGCTGATCACTATCCGTTTCGTACATTCGACTAAGACAATCCGCGACTGCATTGAATCTGGCACGACAGTGTTCTATTCGGCAATTATATTCGGATAGCCTGGCTTTCCACCTCACGAGTTGACCAGTAGTCTTATCCGAATTCATTACATAAAATATCGCTTGACAATCAGTTCGAAGTGTGAAAAATTTGTCTGTAAGTAAGGTTTAAACCGTTCGCAACCCCATAAACAGCTTAAAAATTCTCTACGATAATTATCGTAGGCTCTCTCGGCTTTCGTGAGAGTGCGGCTGGCAAATGCTATAGGGACTGGCACACCATTCTTAATCATTTCTAATACACACCCTATAGCTATTTGACTCGCATCACAACTGACTACAAAGTCAAGTTCGTAGTCTGGCAAGTGAAGAACAGGGGGGCTGGTGATTGTTTGTTTTAATTTCTCAAAAGCGGCCATTTGTTGCTCACCGAAACGAAAGCGCACACCTTTCCTCTTTAACTGATTCAGCGGTTCACAAATTTGGGAAAAATTCGGAATAAACTTGCTGTAATAACTGACCATGCCGACAAAACGCTGCAGTTGCTTTAAATTTTTCGGTTTCGGAAAATTCCTTACTACTTCTGTCCTACTTTCGTCTATATGCAGTTTTCCGTCCTTCACATAATGCCCTAAAAATTGAACTCCACTTTTTGCTAAACAAAGCTTACTTGGATTCACTGTGAGACCCGCCTGCCTAAGTCGTTTTAGAACAGTTTCGACGTGTTGTAAATGACTCTCCGCGTCCTTGCTATAAATTATTAAGTCGTCGATGAAATTCAAAACAAACTTAAATTTCAAATCATGGAAAACATCCTCCATAAGACGCCCTAACGCCTGCGAGCCAATGCGCAATCCTTGTCCGACTCTCTTGTATTGATATAAGCCGAATGGAGTATTGAAGGCGCTGTATTTTCGTGACTCGGGGTGCAATTCTAACTGGTGAAAGGAGTGATTCAAATCAATAGAAGTGAAAAATCTGGCATCTTTGAAATGTTGAAAAAGGTTGTCTACATTTGGATTTGGAAAACTATCCATTTCAATAAATTGATTTAATTGCTTAAAATTAACAACCAATCTGAATTTTCCTTTTTCTTTTTTCTCTATTAGAAATGAATTACTACTAAATTCAGAATCGCTTTTTTCAATTACGTCCTGCTCAATTAATTCATCAATAATTTCCTTCATTTTATTCAACCTATAAGGATTCATCTGATAGGGCCTGCTACGGAAAGGTTTGATCTCTGGATTTATTCTAAGTTTGTAAGGTTTTACATTCGCTTTACCTATTCTTTTTGTAATCACATCCCCATAGTTAGATAACAATTGATTAAATTTACGCTTTTCCTCTTCCGTGAGATTAGCGTCCCCTAAATCTGACACCAGATTCCACCTGAGACTCATCTAAAATACAACTTACTATTTCGGATTGAGCAAAATTGAAGTGAGTTTCGTTCTTATGCAAATCAAGTCTTAATTGGGAAAACTTACAAAAATCGTAACCCAAGAACATATCATAAGGCAATGTATTTACTACCCAAAAGTCAAAATTCCAAGAAAAATTTTCTATTTTAATGTGAATTTTTGCTTGTTGCTTTACTATCATTTTGTTTTTACTTGCTGAATCTACAAAATGATTTATTTTACTTACACTTTTTACACATTTTTCATTTTTTATTTTGTTAAACAATGATTTGCTAATCAAACTATGTGAACATCCAGTGTCTAAAAGGCTAGCGCAACTTATTTTTGGACTGAGGAAAACCTTGACGAGGGGGACTTTATTTAAAAGATCTACAGCTTTCAAACTGTTATTATTACTCAGAAGTGCAGGGCTAGAAGTAAAGTTTAAGGCTTGGTCCCTGCTTTCAAACCTTATTTCTTGTTTAAATGTACCTTACATTCCCTCGCTTTATGTCCTTCTTGCCCACATTTAAAGCAAACCCAAACCTTTCTATCTGAGTTTTGAAAAGTGACTGTGCGCCTATTTTGGGGGTAATTCTCAGTTCGAAACCGACTCTGATTTTGCCTACTCGCGTTTCCTACATTGTACTGTACTGGATTGCTTCCGTGACCAAAATATCGCTGTTCCGCTTTCATTGAACTGCAAACCTTATGCGCAAGCGAACGCAACTCAAAAATAGTTCGTGGCCGGACACTAAACGCAAAGTGATTTTTCGTCGCCGGTTCGCATTTATTCAAAATGATTTCAACCACTTCAAATTCAGACAACTTAGTTTTCAAAGCAAACGCCACTGCAATAATGTTTTCGCAATAATCCAAAAAGCTTTCCCCGGGACGCTGAGGCCTATCTAGCTCGCTTGCTTCTATCTCTCGTCGCCTAAGTGGTGGAAAAAATCTATTTAGAATTTCCTCATGCAACAAATCCCATTCAGCGCGCGCTGAAACAGCTTGCAACCATAATTTGAACAAGGGCTCCCCTACTTTAGGAAGCAACAGCTTAATTATTTCCGTCGAACAATTTGGGGAAACTTCAAATAATGGACTAAGCTCCTTTAGAAACCACAACAATTCATTTTCGTCGCTACCATTAACCGCACGTACTTTGCGCATTAATTCCATAATCACTGTCCTATCCGTTTTACTTAATGAATCATTCCGCGGCTGCATTAAATTTTCATTGTGAAAAATCGCATTGGAACTTGATTGTGGAACGCGCGGCAATTCATTACCCAAATCATATTGGACATTTCGGAATTGAACTGGATTCAATGATACGTTTCGAGTAGCTCTGCGCGAAACGTCATCTAGCGGAACATATTGCGCGCCAAATGAGGGAAATTCGCTTTGATTGAGGGGAGGGGGGTTTGCTAAAACATTTGCGTTTCCCGCTCCCGGAGAAAATTGGAGCAAATTATTAGCCGCGGGGCAAGCTTGTTGTTGGTGATTATTTACATCTACAGAGGCATAAGATTCCAAAAGGTCGTTATCTATATCTATCAAACTCTCGTGCCTCTGAGCCGATAACGAAGGTTGCGCTATTATGCGTGACGCATGCGCCGGATTCAACATGTTGTGCTGCGGCGTCGCTGCTATCAAACTACGACGACTCGAGCTTGCCACCGGCCCTTCACCTGCCAGAGCATTATTAAAAATGGAACCCCGGGCCAGCATCCTAGCATTCCTATCTGCCGCTGTCGTTTGGTACGGAGGTCCAAACGGACGATTCATTTTATAAATATTCTTCTTTTAAATAATATTATGATAACAGATAGATAAATAAATATTTTATCAAGATAACAAATAATAAGTATTAACAAACAAATAAATAATAAATAATGTATAATATTATATGCCCAGTGATACCCAGTGCTTAAAGATTTTGAATTCTATCAGCACCTTTCTCGCTATCATTTATTTATGTAAAGAAAAAAATTCCTTCCTCTCGATACTATCGTTTCACCAACAATAAATAATAAGTAAACAAATAAATAAATGGCTACCCATGCACTTGAGAACAATTTTTAGCAGAGTTGTGGAAGCAACATTTTAATAATTGACTTAAAGGGTTAGCCATATATAATTTAATGATTTATCTGAATTGTGGGCCCTTCCAGAAGCACTCATGGATAACTGATAGAATTCACACCTGATGGAGAATAATAACAACAGCTTACTACGTACAAGTTTATTGAAGTCAATCCAGTTTACAATATTGGATGCAACCTAAAATTTATCCTGTTTACTAATTAAATTGCCTTTGCAGCTCAGTTATATTGTATGTGACTAGTGTAATTATTGATGCAGTTCAGAATTCATATTGATTGTACTGATGTGATAAATGAACTAATATTGTCGGAATTAAAAAACAGTGCTGCCATGGTCTTTTAAAATGAGTCTGCTATTGAATGTGACTAAATTGAACTTTGACGATTTAATAGGTAGGTGGTACAGTTATTTAAAAGGTTATTATTGAGATTCCTGGGGCTTACGCTATATAATTTTATTGAGCTGGCCAGCTATTTAATGCAAAGGGGAAATACTCAATTGTTTATACAGCTTAAAACTGAGATCAGTATCACAGAGCCGCGGCTGCTGTCATCAATTTAGCAAGCCTGTAGTTGGATTTAATATATTATTATTGAGCGTGCCCAGAGCAAGTTTAAGGAATCTATAATAATTGTTTCACTGGCTAACCACCTCCATCTTTGTTCTAGATTATCTACTTATTATTCCCCCGACTCATTGATAAGTGGCAGTGCACTGAAAATTTAAATATTTGAACCAAACTGGATTATTGTGACTATATTCTGTAATTAAATTGGTATTGAACTGCTATATAATATTTTTTTTACTCTGAACTCTAAGGCTTTGACTCCATGCAATTACAACAGGAAATACTCAGTCATGTAAAATAACAGGTTGCTTGAATTAAAAAAAATGAGATAATATTAAAAATTGAACATTATTAAATTGGTATCTGAACTTGCTACTTAATAAATTACTGTGATTAACAACTTATTCTGAATACATTATTTTAAAATCTCAAGCACTGGGCATTTACTAAAATTAAATAACAAATAACAATAATAAATAAATAGAAAATTACTTACACATACACACATTTGGGGCCCCCACACTCACATTCATACTTAGCGGCCGGGAAAATCGCGAACCCGCGACCGTTGCAACACGTGGCCACGCCGACTTCCACCCTTTACAATAAATTATAAATCACAAACTCCGATTCACAAACTTTTCTTTCTGAAGCGCACTTTCGCGTTAAATTTGAAATTCGCTGAATTTGGCAACAGAAATTTATTTCGGGCGGACGACTGCGGCGAACTAATTTGCGTACGTTACGTGAGCGATGCTCAATGTCTCCCGACCGCTTCCTTCTGGCTTCACCGGTGAAATGGGCAGAAAAGACCGTTGCAGTGACTCAGCACGAACTCGCCTGTCCGCAGTTCGTAGTTCGTTTTCTTGGCTTTTGATTGGTCCGCCAGTTTGTTTGAATTTGGCAAGTTGCGGTTGCAAAGATTTGAATTTAAATTTGAATTGGCGCATGTGTTATATTTGATATATTTTATCAAATATCAGCACACTCGCCATAATACGGCCTAGAGCAACTATTGCAGTTTATTCTGTAAACACAGTTTTTTGATCCCTGAGTGCCATTTTTTGGTTTGGTTTTTACGAGACATTGCCTAAGAGTGTTTTGTTTCCTAAACGTGGTTCTAACTTTGAACTTCCTAGCAACTCTTCTAATTTTTTCCGATAATCCCGGCACATAAGGGATTGACATAGGAACGAATTTTTCGGTGTTTTCTGACTTATTCTGTTTAGCCCTACGGGTTTTGCACTTTCTTATTACGGATTGAGGGTATCCATTCTTAGCCAAATCTTGCTCTACTTTCTTGATTTCCTGATTTAATCCATCTTGATTTGAGCAAATGCTCTTTGCTCTGTCAAATAGTGAGTAAGCTACCCCTTCTTTGACAGATTTTTGATGGTTTGATTGAAAATTTAAGTACTGCCCTGTGTGTGTCTTTTTTCTGAAAACAGTTGTCCTAAGCGTGTCCCTATCCTTTTCTACGCACACATTCAAAAATGCTAGTTTGTTTTGGACTTCCTCTTCCATTGTTAGGCGGATGGAGGGAGAAATACTGTTAAGATGCCCTAAAAAGTCTTTTAGTTCATCGTCTCCATGCGGAAATACCACGAAGGTGTCATCGACGTACCTCCACCAAATCTTCGGTTTGAGTTGAGCCAAAGACAAAGCCTTTTGCTCAAACTCCTCCATAAAGATATTAGCAAAGATAGGCGACAATGGCGACCCCATGGCCATCCCCTCATCTTGACGGTATAATTTACCCTCTAGTTCAAAATAGTTACATTGAGTGCATAATTCAAGCAGTTCCATAATGACGTTAACAGGAAGTTTAGTACGTTCAGTTAGACTTTCATCTTTTTCGAGCCGAGACTCGATTATTTTTAAGGTTTCAGGAACTGGGACATTCGTGAACAGACTTTCAACATCAAAACTAACCAGCTTATCCGTCTCAGCCAGCACTATGTCCTTTGACTTTTCAACGAAGTCTTTAGAATTGTTTATATACGAGTCAGTTTCCCCTACCAATGGTTTTAGGATGTCCAGGAGGACTTTAGACAGTTCCCTACACGGTGAGTCGCGAGAGCTAATTATAGGCCTGTTTATGCTTCCTAAGAGTGCTTGCAACTTTACGCTCGAAACTTTCTGTAGGATCTTTATTTGGTTCAGTATATTTACCAGCTTGGAGAGTTTCCAATATTTTCTCTTTATATGTTACTGTGTCCAAGACAACAGTAGCGTTTCCTTTATCCGCGGGCAATATTTTGATAGTATCATCTTTCCCAAGGATAGATACTGCCTTGATTTCCTCTTTCTTTAGGTTGGGCTTTGGGACTCTTAGGCCTATAATTAGCTCTCGCGACTCACCGTGTAGGGAACTGTCTAAAGTCCTCCTGGACATCCTAAAACCATTGGTAGGGGAAACTGACTCGTATATAAAAAATTCTAAAGACTTCGTTGAAAAGTCAAAGGGCATAGTGCTGGCTGAGACGGATAAGCTGGTTAGTTTTGATGTTGAAAGTCTGTTCACGAATGTCCCAGTTCCTGAAACCTTAAAAATAATCGAGTCTCGGCTCGAAAAAGATGAAAGTCTAACTGAACGTACTAAACTTCCTGTTAACGTCATTATGGAACTGCTTGAATTATGCACTCAATGTAACTATTTTGAACTAGAGGGTAAATTATACCGTCAAGATGAGGGGATGGCCATGGGGTCGCCATTGTCGCCTATCTTTGCTAATATCTTTATGGAGGAGTTTGAGCAAAAGGCTTTGTCTTTGGCTCAACTCAAACCGAAGATTTGGTGGAGGTACGTCGATGACACCTTCGTGGTATTTCCGCATGGAGACGATGAACTAAAAGACTTTTTAGGGCATCTTAACAGTATTTCTCCCTCCATCCGCCTAACAATGGAAGAGAAAGTCCAAAACAAACTAGCATTTTTGAATGTGTGCGTAGAAAAGGATAGGGACACGCTTAGGACAACTGTTTTCAGAAAAAAGACACACACAGGGCAGTACTTAAATTTTCAATCAAACCATCAAAAATCTGTCAAAGAAGGGGTAGCTTACTCACTATTTGACAGAGCAAAGAGCATTTGCTCAAATCAAGATGGATTAAATCAGGAAATCAAGAAAGTAGAGCAAGATTTGGCTAAGAATGGATACCCTCAATCCGTAATAAGAAAGTGCAAAACCCGTAGGGCTAAACAGAATGAGTCAGAAAACACTGAAAAATTCGTTCCTATGTCAATCCCTTATGTGCCGGGAGTATCGGAAAAAATTAGAAGAGTTGCTAGGAAGTTCAAAGTTAGAACCACGTTTAGGACACAAAACACTCTTAGGCAATGTCTCGTAAAAACCAAACCAAAAAATGGCACTCGGGGATCAAAAAACTGTGTTTACAGAATAAACTGCAATAGTTGCTCTAGGCCGTATTATGGCGAGACAAAAAGACCTTTAAATGTTAGAATCAAAGAACACAAAGATAACACGAGGAAGGGCTTAGTGGATAAATCAAAAATTGCTCAACACTGCTGGTCTGAAAATCACCAGATGAATTTTGACGAAGCAAAAATAGTACACCGCGAACCTAATTTTTTCAAAAGAAAATTGAAGCTTCATACATAAAACTAGCAGACCAACCAATCAGTCAATCTTCACTTGAAATAAGGCCAGTATGGCTACCAATATTAAACAAAGAATTGAAAGACAGGGAAAATAAAGTGTCAGCAAATAGGGTAATTACTAACAATTCTGTTCAAAATTCTCATAACATGTTAACCCGTAGCAAGGCCAAGGGGCAAAATCAGGTTAAAAATTAACTAAAAAACACAAACAGACACACGGAATTTGCATATCACATGTCTCTGTTTCAGGTTTTCGCCACCGGTAGCGCGCCGTGATTTGGTTGGCTGTGGGCGCCGCCATTTCCGTTGCCGCCGCCATTTGCTTTTCTCCCACCAGTCTCAGCTCAGCTCTGATTGGGTGTGGACGTGCTCTCCCCTGTCTGGTGATTCTTGATACTTGTAATTCCTGTGTTATTTTGTGTATTGTTTTTCTTTTCAGCTTTTTGTTTTCGTGACTGCTTTTACAGTTCTCTGTTTTAGCTGCGTTTTTGCCCAGGTTTCCCTGGCTATGTGTTACTAATCTTGTTATGTTTTAGGTTTTCTTCCACCCGAAGACGGGATCAGATTCCAGATCCCGAAACGTCGTGAAACTTGTTTTTTTACTAATCAGTGATGGCAAATGTCCGCAAAAATCCTAATCAAAATATAAAATCACCATCACCAACAATGAATTTCAAACAAAGAATAAAGGGAAATAACCAAGTTTTGGTAAAAGTAAGAGGTTTTAAACATAAACTGAGAGGTTTCTGTAGGATGCTTAGTTTTCAAGTTAACTGTTAAATCTTGTAAAAAAAACTCATTACAACGTGATTTTTAAGAACTACTGGTGCGCAGAGAAAATGTGATTTTTTGTTTTTTGTTTTCCATGAGCCCAAAGTAAAATCCACCAAAAAATTTGTGACTTGTATCAAAAACTTGGAGAGTTTTCCTATCATTTAATACATAATTTTAGACGATATGATTTACAAATTACAAATTAAAGTTCTTCAAAATTAGGGAGTTCTTTTTCGGACACCCGGTATATATAGAGAGAGAAATCAACTTTATTAAAAATTGATAGCTGTCTGGAAACCCAGATGACCAACAGATCCAGCATACACAAATAATTTTTTATAATTTAAGTTGTATAAATTTAAAAATATAAAATAAAACTAGCAGAACCCGTGGCTTCGCTCACGATAAAAATTATCGTCTAACCTTGATATGAAGAATCTAGAGGACTGAATACAAACTATTTATATCAAGGAATATGTCATGTAGAGATATGTTTGTTTTATGGCGGAATGTAGGATAAAATGTAGATACCACAGTAGATAGTGAAGGTTTTCTTTTCACCGTTATAACTCGAATACGGCCGGACCGATTTTAACACCAAATGTGTCGATTTTAACCCAGATAGCACACAAGCTTATTGCAAAGCTTAACCTTTTCATTGCTGTAATAAATGGTCTAGCTATGCTTTCCGTTAAGGCGTGGCTAAGATACTCGCAAGCTTTCTACAAAGCTTAGACTTTTCATTGGCACGCAAGTCTCGTGCAAAGCTTAGCCTTTCCATTGCATCGGGAAATGACCAGGCCAAGCTTTATTTTAAGGCACGGCATAAGATACACTTAAGCTTACAACAAAGCTTAGCCTTTTCATTAGCACACAAGTCTCGTGCAAAGCTTAGCCTTTTCTTTGCAGCGGGGAATGACCAGGCTAAGCTTTCTTTTAAGGCACGGCATAAGATACACTTAAGCTTACAACAAAGCTTAGCCTTTTCATTAGCACACAAAACACGTGCAAAGCTTAGCCTTTCCGTTGCAGCGGGAATGACCAGGCTAAGCTTTCTTTTAAAGCACGGCATAAGATACACTTAAGCTTACTACAAAGCTTAACCTTTTCATTAGCACGCAAGTCTCTTGCAAAGCTTAGCCTTTTCGTTACAGCGGGGAATTACCAGGCTAAGCTTTCTTTAAAGGCACAGCATAAGATACACTTAAGCTTAACACAAAGTTTAGCCTTTACATTAGCACGCAAGTCTCATTTACAGCTTAGCCTCTTTTAGTTAAATACATTAAAAAACTTAACAACTACTCTTTTCTCATGTACATTTCTGCCTTAAATGAGTTAGATAATCATTGAAAAAGGTTTTCAAGCATTATTACTCATACAGATATTTTGGGCGCACAATGTTTTTTTTCTTTTTAAATGAAAGGTACAAGAATGCCTGGCAGATTGATTCAAACAAGAGTTAAGTTTTTTATTAAATAACCAAGTCTAAACTGTAACCAAAATTCAAAATACAGTAAAAATTTAGTTTAAATAGGAAGCGGATTTATCAACATGGCAATAACTATGAAACACGGCATAATTCTTGTGTAGAAAACGGCACATCTGAAAATAATTCAAAAACAGAGGAAGGAAAAGTTGTACTTCTTGTATGGAAAAATGTCATAACTAAAGATGTGACACTTTTCATGAAACTTTTCTTTCCTATGTTTGGAAGAAAAATGTATCACCTAAAATGGCTCAAGTCGAAATGTGACTTTTTTCCACAAATAAGAAAGGGCATTTCCTTAACACGCTTTGAAAACCTACTGCACATTTAGGATAGTGACGTTTTCAATAGGAGATCATTTGAAAATCCCCTCATGGAAAAGCGACATAAGTCCTATCTGGATGGTTATATTTAAAATTACAGTTGTGACGATTTTTTACAGAAAAATATTACCATTGATTGACATTTTCCTGTAATGAACAGAAATTTGAAAAGTTTTGAGTTGTGACGTTTTTCTTGAACATGAGCGACATGTAGTGGCGGTTATGTTAGGTTGGCTTATCATAAATATGTTAGTTTAGGACTTTCCTCGTTTCGTTACGAATCGGACAATAGCAGATGAGTCATACTTTCGGCGGTGACAGGTGATGCGTGTGCTCCGGTCAACGACCTGACCTTGGCCTACTTGGAAGGGATTTGGCGGGCTAAAATTTTACTCATCTGGTATCGTTAGACTCGTAACGAAACGAGGAAAGTCCTACTAACATATTTATGATAACCCAACCTAACATAACCGCCGCAGCGCGCTGTAAAAGGGTGGCCTCCGTATAATACCAAAATATAACTGGCGCCAATTCTTGGGGCCCACACCGTCCATAAGACTAATGTTAATTTTAGCATTAGTCTTATGGACGGCGTGGGCCCCAAAAATTGACGCCAGTTTTACCTTTCAAGGTTCTAGGTCAAGTAGTTTGGGCTGTGCGATGATAGTTGAGTGGTATATTTGACAAATTTAAAGTAGATTATATTTACGCTGGCCAAGTAATCTGCATAGAACATAGAACACATTTTTTAGTAATAAATTACTTAATTCAAGACTGTAAAGAAAATCCTCGGAGCCGTTTTTGAGATCGTAGGGCAAGCAAGCACGCACGCATGCAAGACAAGGTAACATTGTTCGTATAAGAGTAAAGGATACAATTATTTTCATTCTATATACACCCTGAAATATTACTCTTGGTAGATGGCTGTTATGGTTACTTTGTTTATATTTTCGATCTTATAATTAAAGTGGAGAATGGTATGGTAAAGTGTCTCCTCAATAAGGCACAGCCCTGACAAAGAAAGTTTATTCACCCCTTTTAGAACCTTTAGTTACCATGAAAATATCAATCGTCAAAAAATAATTTCTAATGATTTTACAATTTCATCCAATTTTAAGAGGTAAAAATATAACAACAATATTTTTAATTACAGTACAGTAATATAAAATCATGTGTATTTTCATGTTGGAATGATTTTTATATTAATAATATCATTGGTTATATCATTTATGATCTTAACAAACATATTTCTAAACCACTGTATCATTAATTTTCAGTAATCTACAACTTTGATAATATCATATCCTACAGATATTTTTAATATGTTTAATTTTCACTATGGTTTAGTTGACGTTTTTTAATTGTTTATAGTACATTTTAAACCATTACAACCATTACTTTTTAATTGTTTATAATACATTTTAAACCATTACAACCATTACAATGTTTGTTAAGCAACAATGTTTTTACTAATCTGTGATGCCAAATGTCAAAAAAAATCAATATCAAAATATTTATATCAACTTAGAAATTTTTACATCATACTTAACTTATACGAGTATAGTTTAAAATTAATATTGTTTTTACTCGCAAACAAATCCGCAATAATCACGTTTGAAGGGAAATGGTTTATGGACATTGTGATACAAGCTCCGTACCATTAAATAACAAATATCGCAGTTAAAAGGTGTTCTCAAACCTCACACCAACCACGATGAGCACCTTTGAACTCATCGTGGTTGGTCAAGCGTATAATGTCGGCGCCCTAACGGTACCATACGCGGGATTGCCCGGGAAACCCCTCCTCTCACCCCTTACGACATTCTTAGAATTGGCCCTCCAAGTCGCCACTAAACAAAGGGCGCGTCCTTGGACGCGTCAAGTTGGCTACCAATCTGAAAATTGACAATATGATGTTTAGTAAGTATTATAAGTTAGTCTATTGTCTCCAGATTTCTTTAACAATTAATATAATGTATAGTGCTGTGTGAGGACTCTTTGCCACACTCAACCTACATCAAAAAACTTTATATTAGTTTTAACTGCTTCAGTGTAATTGGGTTTTTAACGTGTTTTAAAGCAAGAAAATAAAATAAAATAAAATATTTTAACAACAAAATTTACAACAATCCACCATCGAGAATACGTTAAAAAATCTTTGAAAAGATTATCCCTCTAAGTTGTCTTGGCTTAAAATACCTACCTGGGTAGGTCGCCATTTCAAAGTAATGTATCTAATGTATGTCCGATTGCTCGTAATCTATTTCTTATTTAATACGCTAGGGGGTTTTTGTGATCATTACTCCTCCTAAAATACTGGGCCAAATTTAATAATTTAGGTGTCGTTGGAAAAAGCTCGGTGTGTAGTTTTGCCGGAAATTTATAAAAATTAGTCTAAAGGGAATGGCCCTAGATGCCCTTAAAGTTTTGTATTTGTCCATAAGTTTAATATGAGAAAATAAATTTCAAATAAATCAGTTGATGCAGTAAAAAAAGTTTTCCAGCAAAGCCAAGTGTTATTACTGGAATTGAAACCATTGAATATGTATACTGAATCACTGAAGAAGACAAGCATTCATTTATGAAATATATAGTAGAGTTATTTATAGTAGATTTAGTGAGTGAATTAAGTTCAGGTTAAGGTTAAAAAGGGTTATAATTTTGTAACAGAACCTGAGTTACAGAATAATGTTTGCTAAAATAACGTAAACCCCACAATTTCGAAATATAACTTACTTCTTCATTGCCTAATTAAAAGCAACCCATTCAAAAATATGTTAGTTTTCTTATAACCCGTAATAATTTTTTAGACTAATAATTTAAGTATGACAAATGCGCTTGGTTAACTCGACTGAGTTTACAATTTTCTTTTACTCAGAAGCAGTAAGTTACGAGTCACTTTGGGTCATTGACTCATTCTAACCAAGTATGAGTTTATGGTGATGGTTAATGTGAAGTTTGTTTGTCAGTAAAGACAGGGCCGTAACGACCACCGGGGCAACCGGGGAACCGCCCCGGGGCCCCCGAGGACAGGGGGCCCCTAGCTGAGGGAACATAAAACCGGACTCGACGCCGTCCTCGTCGCAGCCGTATTTTTCCCGAAAAAACTTGATTGTTCTTAGGTTAGAACCAGTAAAAAGATGAATGTATGTTTAAACAACTTTGAGACTGGAATTTTTCTCTGCAACTGTTTTTATTCGACCATACATATTACCATTTGATTGTAATAATGTAATAAATGTCTTAATTGTAACTAGAAGCCTGCGTCACTTCGTGACTTTAAGTTTTGGTTTCATGTTGGTTATTTATGGGGTTCCGTGGCGTAAAAACCCGTTCAATGAGGAAGTTTGTGGATTGTCGTGTTTTTTTCTAGAGAAATTCATTGCGTTTTTTTGATAAAATTAACCGTGGCTGAACTTTTCATCACAGTAAACTTTTAAAATTAACCTATTGCTTAAGATTTGAAACTTCAATATGGGTAAGAAATTCCTCCCAGAATTTTCGGTGTTCATTAATTACTTGAAAGTGTCCATGAATATAACGTTATGCTGATCGTAATCACTGAAATATCCTTCGCATTCCAAGTAAATTTACAAAAAAATTGCTTTACATTTATAATGTATTTTAAATTTGTTTTATTTTAGATACCCCTTCAACTAATATTGCTATTTTATAATTCCAAATGTTGAAATATGCTCCAAGAAAGCCCCACTTCATTACCACCTCCTAAGTTAAATTTAGTTTAAGTTTAAAGTTTCCTTAAAAAAATACTGGAAATTAAAATGATAACAGACTGGCCTTCATTTCAAAAGAGTAGATCCTCTTCCTCCATGAAAATAGACTATTTTCTGTTGTCTTTTAAAAACGTCTATATTTTAAGAAATCAAAATCATAATCTAAATACATATTATCTGACATTTTCTGGCCCCATATTCTGTGGTATAGGGATAACTGTGTAAATATATTTAAAATCTTGACCATCTGTTTTGTTACAAACAAATGTGAATTGGTAAAAGTCCACAGGTTTTACAACAGATTTCACTTTCGCTGAAATTTCAAAAGCCTCCTGTTCGAAGGCCTTTTATGCAATATTTTCCAAACCAACAAAAGGCACATCTAGAGAATAATAGCTTTAATTTTATACCAAATATGTATGGACAAATATATTTTTAGGGGTCGATTTGCTCTGGACAAAATCCCAGAAATTCTTTTAATAATATAGAAGATAATGTAATAGTTCTTTGTCTTGGAGTTATATTGATGAGTGCACAGCGTGTATTATAATACTTCCAGTAAGTAACCATTACAAAGTCAGAGTGATATTTTCTAAGCTTAAATTGATAAAAAGCTATTGAAGAAGTACTCAATAAATTCCGTCGCTTCTATTGAAAGCGACGGAACTCAAAAATTATTTTTTAAAGTTATTGATGACTGCCTGCACGAATGCACAAAGAAGAGCAAGATTTGGGGGCCCCACCAGCTAGTCTTGCCCCGGGGCCCCCAAGTTTAACGTTACGGCCCTGAGTAAAGACCTAAAAATGAAAATGTAGCAGCCAAGGTACTTCTTTGTAGATTTACCATTACGTCCCTGGATTGCCTAGTAGGGCATCAATTAAGTACAGTAAAGGGCTGAATGTTCGAAACAGTTATGGTGCTATCCGTGGGCAGTATTTCAAACTCGATTCACTTATTTTTTAACTTAAAATATGGGCAGGTAGTAATAATTTAAGATCAACCACTGATTGCAGCATTTATTTTTCCGTGAAAAGCCGGGACACCGTCGAATTAGATGAAAAAGGAATATTGCCAAATTATTGTAACTGGCATGATTGTAATTAAAAACATAAAGGCCGGCCTAAGGAAATGACTATAGCTCCCGCTGCTTAAAAAGATGGTACCACATATTGAGCTTATGATTGAACGTATAAGGTACGAAACTAAACCAAATGTAACTTTTATATAGTATGAATAACCTAACAAAATCATCAAAACAACCATAAAACCATGATAAAAGGAATCAAATTATAAATCAGCTGTAACAACGTATCCGTTTGTTAAGCTAATATATGCTTGATTTAATAAAATTTGAAATTTAAACAAAAGATCATCCATTACATTAACATGGGGCATTTTCAAAGCTTCAGCTCCACCAAAAACCTCTAAAAACCTCGAATTAAAAAAAAATCCGTTCTTGGTGAATGCCAATACTCTGTAAGGAACGTCCATACAAATTTTCAAGGTTCTAGGTTAAGTAGTTTTGGCTGTACAATGATAGGTCAGTGGTATTTGACAAAAATATAGTAGAAAAGATAGTATAAATATAACTTACAATCAGGGATTTGAATAATTTATCAATTTTTACAAAAATAGATCAAAGAATCATCATTTCAGCACATTCTGTTTGATAATGTGCTTTTCTCTTTCCATCTTACCGGGATTTAGTCTCAAGGCTCAGCCACAAAAGGCAGTATGCTCTTTACGTTTAAAACTGCGTACGTCGAATTATACGAAACACCAAATCATCGGACAGGCATAGATGTAATAAAAAAATTATTCCGAACGCCTCCAGGAAAAACGATAGCTCCCGCTACCGAAATATAGATGGTGCCACTTAACTAATTAATGGTGGATTTTATCTAAACTAAATGTAACCTTTATATAGTACATAATTATGTCCTTGAAACAAATCAAGAAAAATCAATGAAGCCATGATCAAAGAAATCAAATTTATTATCATCTATATCAACGTATACATTTCCGAAGCAAACTACCAGCTGATTGTTTTATGAATGTTAAAAATGTAAACAAAAATCGTCCAACATACTTTTAAATGGGAAAATTTGAAAACTTCGGCCTCGCCAAAAACCCCTTTATACTACGAATTTTGTAAAATCCGTTCTTAGCGGATGCTTACGCCCTAAGAGGAACACCCATGCAAAGTTTCAAGGTTCTAGGTCAAGTAGTTTGGGCTGTACGATGTTTCCACTGAGTGGTATTTGACAAATATATAGTAGATTGTTTAAAAAAACCTTAGGGATTAGTTGAAAATAGATGGTAATTTAAAATTTTGATGGAGTCTTTCACCACACTTATGACGATCTGATTTATTATTTTCAATGAAATTTTATGTATTTTTAAAAATTCTACGAAAAATTTTGAAATGGCTCCTCGACTGCCGATAAATATACCTGTCACTTGCCAATCTTCAATTTCATATTTTTTAATTAAGTATGGAATGCAAGGTTCATAAATTTTTTTCTTTTCTTCGTTGACTTCTTTAATTTGATCTTCCCTTGCTTCAGTTCTGATGGTGGGGTCAATAATCAGTGCTTTGTTTTTTCTTTTGTTTATAGCAACTATATCTATTCTTCTGTTTGAGCCATCCGTTGAGGTGGCATTGACTTCTTCATATACTTCCCAGTTTTCTTTTTTGAAGGAATCAGCCAGAATTGATCTTAGTTTATGGTGTCTTGCATTTCTCATCAGCTCCCCTTTTGGCCAAAATCCCAGGACGTGGCTAAGGGTTTCAATCTCATTGCAACCTATATGGCGGCAATGGTTGTCCTGCGATCTGCCAGGAATGGCTCAAATAGCTGCTATATTTGTAGTTATTTTTATTATGTTGGTCCATTCTGATATACTAAGGCCTTGTTTATTCATTATTATTTTGTTGAATTTTGGGCATTGAGCAAAAAGAGAAATGCCTTTTCCTTTTTGAGGAAGATTGTTCCATTCTTTAAAAGAATCTTCTCTCAGTTTATTCCTTAATTTTCGAGTTGTAGGAACTTTAGTTGTAGTTGGAGTTAATTTGATTTGTATATTTTGTAATTCTTCACAAAGATTCAATTTTTTTAAACAGAAAGTCATTTCTTTTATAAAATCATTTGACATTTGTAAATGTAAATCTTCTACAGCAAGTAGTTTGGTATTTATCCTGTAGTGTTGTAGATATGCTTCCCAACTGGCTCTAAAAACTCCGAGACCTCGTAGTGTTTTAGGGGCATATATCATACTTGTTGGACAATCAGATGGAAGGCCAATTATCTCTTTTACAGAACTTCTTATAATTTTGTCTATATCTTCTAAAAATATAGTTGGTAATTGGCTCAATGGTGCACATTGTAGAGGATAAACAATCGATGGCCAAATATATTGATTTATAATTGCCATTTTTTGATCAGGTTTTAAGGGGATGCTTGAAACTAATTTTTCTATATTATTTCTTAATTTCGTGATCATTTCATTTTTGTTTATTTTGATTTCCTCGTTATAATCTATCCCTAAATATTTTATTGTATCAGTTTTTGTAATTGTATTTATGCTATAGTTTTGGAATTGTATGGTTGAATTTTCACATAATACTCCTTTTTCTATATTGATTCCTTTACATTTGTTATAATTTAAAGATAGTCCGATTTGACAGAGATTGCTTTCTGCTAATGATATCAATGTTGACATCGCGTTTAAACTATTTCCTATCAAAACGATATCATCTGCAAATGCAAGGGTCGTTATTTTATATAAACCATCTATAAGTTCATATCGATATTCATCGGATACGTTTTTATCTGTAAGTTCTTTTAATATGAAGTTTATTGAAAGGTTAAATATTAAAGGTGATAGAGGTGACCCTTGGGGAACTCCTCTTTGGACATTCATTGGTTTTGATTTGTTTAGGTTGGTTTCTAATTGAATCATATTGTCCTTAATCAATGAAATAATCAATGTTTGTAGTTTACTAGGCATTTCACTTTGCTTTAGACTTTGAGAAATATGTTTATGTCCAACATTATCGAAAGCCTTACTAACATCTAAAAAAGTTATGCAACAGTTAAGTTTCTTTTTCTTTGCATGATTTAGGCAATTATTTAAGAGTAAAGAATTAATGTATGTTCCAGGTACATTAACAAATCCCCTTTGATGTGAGACTAGATTAATATAAGGTGTTGCTTTTATAACTATCACACGCTCAATAATTCTCCTGAATATAGAATATATTGTTATCGGTCTCCAGTTTTTACAATCATTACTGTCTCCTCCCTTATGAATTAAAACAGTTCTTCCATATTTAAAAGATGTTGGGACATAGCTAGTTTGTAACATGATATTTCCTAATATACTTAATATCCTACTTACATCGAATTCCAACAATGTTCGGATTAAAATTCTATCAGGTCCTGGGGCCGTGTCTTTAGAAATTCCTTTTAGAGCTTTCTTAATATCTTCCTCAGTAAACTCTTCAAGATTTTCTTTTGAAAGACTGTTGTCTATTGTTAAGTCATCATGAGTGTCTTTGTCAAAAGGGGTAAGATTATTGGGAACAGAAAAAGTGTTTTTAAAATATTCTTCTAGTTTTGGCATGGGTATTTTGCATGAATTATTATTATTTTGATTCATAATATGTCGTACAATCTTTTTCCTTTGATTGTAGAAGAGATATTGAGCTAAATCGTAGTTATATTTTTGTCTTACTTTTTCTTTTTTTGTTTTGAAAGTCTTCGCGGATTTGAATTATTACGATAGGAACTTTCTGCCTGGGCCATTAATTTGTTTTTTCTTAAATTAAAATATTTTATGGCTGGATGTTTAGGACCCGGTAGTAAATCTGAATTCTGATGTAGAAATGTGCATAGATCTGCTAAAAGTATGCGACAAGCCTGAGTCTCGAACCTGCGACGTTTTGAGGCCACAGTTCCAAGGCCGAGTGCGCTATCAACTGCGCCACCAATTCACTAATTGATATGTATTTTTTGTTTGGATTTTGAAACAGTTTGATAAAACAATCAAATATAGTGAAATATACAAATTTTTACGTTTAACAGTTTTATGACAGCTGTTATTCTATACTCTTATATGAGCAATGTTTGCTTGCTTGATTGCATAAGCTCCAAGGATTTCCTTCAAGTGCTGAAAATACAGGGTGTTTTTTTAATGCAACCCATTTTTAAGATTGAATAATGCACATATAAATATGAAATGAGTAGTATTGTTTTGTTGATATTTACATTTTATACAATTTATTATTTAAGTTCAATCACATTTAGTTTACATTATGTGTTCAAACAATCCGCCATTGGCATTTGTATGTAAAGTTGTGCTCTCTCCATAAAATTCCCGAACACGTGCTGCAAGGTACATTGTTGAATTTCTTGCATTAAATTTGTTATGGTTGTTTTGAGGTGCTGAATATCCTGTGATTTGTTTTCGTAGGCCTTACTTTTTATGTATCCCCAATAGTAGTTTATGCAACGATCGTATGATGAATGTCTTTAAGCAACGAGTGAGATGTAAGTTAGAACACGAGCGAAGCGAGTGTTTTAAATATCTCACAAGTGGCTTAAAGGCATATAGTCGTTGCATACACTACTTTCTCTACGAACAACAATATAAGACAAAATTTCCCCCGAAGTTAAACAAAACTCATGACACTAATGATGGATTAGGTCAACTCAAATTTGAGGTTAGGCACATAAGCAGACTTAACCATGAATCATTGTGGAACAATCAGCTGATGGGATAGGTCAACTCAAACAAGAATCGTAATGCAACAATCAGCTGATGTGTGAATTGTGTAATTGTTATTATGACACTACTTTCGTCAAACACGCTCCCATTGGTCTAGAACCTGTATCATAAAGTGACACCAGTTGCATAAAGTTAACTTTATGCAACGGGTTTGTAGTTGGTTTAATAATGGACCTCATTATGACATTAGTTGTAACATCATTATTATGGTGATTATTGCAATGGTCGTAGATAAAGAAAATTATATAGTGGGGTCAAATCTGGGGATCTTGGGCGGAAATAATCCTTCACTGATAAAATAGAGTTTTGGGTTGTAAAAAAAAAAAAACAATATGTATATCTCGCTCATTTCTCAACACATCTGAATAAAACTTTGATGGCTCCATCTATTTGAGATCTAGTGGATTATTGCAAAAAATCTCTCAATTTCATATTTTCATGGCAGCAAACCTGCAATACTCATACAGCCCATGTTATTCTTGTGGAGAACATTTTTGTATGCTCATTTTAGGATTTATGTTGATTTTACTTAGAGGCTCCTTCTAAATGATTTATCTATAAGCATTTGAAATTCGCTGAGTATACAGGTCTGCTACAACGGGGGTATTTTCATGTACAGAGCTAGCTATGAAAAATGTGATTGCATAAGAATAAAGCAAATCAAATCAAATCAAAACATCTTTATTTCTCATAAATTATACATTTGTACAAGGAGGCTGTTTTATAATTATTTGAAACTAATCATCACAAAGGTTTAAACCTGTGCGTGATGATGAGTTCGGTTTTGCTTAGTTTGCTCCTGCCTTTATTTATTTATTCATATTTATGTATTGATTGGTTGCCACTAGATACATTTCAAGTACAGACGGACGAACCCCCCCTCCCCCCTCCCCCCTTCCTCTCCCCACCCTCCCCCCTCCCCCCCGAAAATATTAAAAATACTTATTGACACACACACACACACATACCCATTCACGCTCACACACTTCAAGCATACCAAGAACACATTCACACACTAACCACTGCTCTGAGTAGCTAAAGTCTGTACTGCGAAGTAATGAGTGATTCAGTATTAGTTCTGCCAAGATGTTCCAACCAAAGTTTGAAATGTTTTTTATAGGAATCTAAAGTGAAAGTGTGAACATTTTTTAAAGGCTCCAGTAAATTTCTGTAGATTATGTGTAATATATAGTGGCAGTTAGTGACAGAGTAGCTTTTTACTAGTCTGGGAATCTGTATTCCTACATTAGCAGCATTCCTAGTCGAGTAAGTGTGATTTACGTTCTCGAATAAAAAGTCAGAGTGTTTGTACAAGTAAATTAGTAAAGTCCTTACATATAATTGTCTTATGTCAAAAACGTTCATTTCGTCAAAGAGAGCATCCGTTGGGTAGCGCCGACACCTCCCCAGAGCAGCCTTCAGTATAGCCTTCTGAGTAACTGCCAGGGGTTGCAGGGTGGACTTTGATGCACCTCCCCAAGCAATGATAGCACCTTCCAGCAATGACTGTGCATAGGCAAAATATGCCATCTTAATTTCATTTAAATGCAGAATGGGGCTTAGCTGGGGCATAAATACATTTCCTCAGTTTCTTGTTTAAATAATTTATGTGCTCGGACCAACTGAGTTTACTATCCATCACCACACCTAGATATTTATAACCTAGCAAAAATTGTATAACCTATTTATTATTAGGTAAGTTACTCACTTTTTACTTTCTGATTATTTTTTTCAGGGATTGGATAGCATACTCTTACAAATATTATGAACAGTTCTTACATGAAAACTGTGGAGTTTTTGAAATCTCTGGTTTCATGTTGTCATCAGTAAGAGAAGAGGATGTTAAGGTAAGGTTTGAAAAACTGATAAATTTAGATAGAAATAACTTATTAATGAACATTTAAATAATTCTTCCTGTTAAAGAAGTTGGATACGGCTTCCCTTTAGACAAAAATGTACCTGCTAATTAAGGGGGAACTATAAACCATGCTAAATCGCATTTTTGTCTATATCATAGTTCTGGACAGCCTTACTGGCGGGTGGCGAAAATTGTAATCTCCCAAAATGTCTGCTAAATAAACACGTTTTGGGAGAACTGTCAAAACTTTGTTTACGTTTCACCTCATTTACATTACAAAAGAATGCCCTGTAATATTTCACCGAGAGATTAGACAATAGACAATAGACAATAATTCTTTATTTACATTATTCATTGAGAACAGTAAACGTGTCACTAAAACTAATACAAAAGATACAAAGGTCTGTGTTTTTAAAAGTTCTGCCTCCAGTTTTCAAACTCATCCACTGTCAAGAAGGGACCATGCGCTGATGTAACCATGTGATAAGGTTTTTTCTTAACTTCTTCTCACATTGGACATTTTTCACTTCTTCTGGCAGGATGTTGAGGAATTTAGCTCCCAGATATGACGGTTGTTTTTCATAGAGTGTGAGATGATGGATCGGAAGTACTATGTTGTTGGCTCTTCTAGTGTTATATTTATGTGTGTCGGTTCCTCTCTGCAGGTTTTGTCTTTTAGCATACAAGGCAGTTTCTAGGATGAAAAGGCTCACTACAGTTAACACCTTTAGTTGTTTAAAGCCAGTGCGGCATGATTCTCTAGGTCCTAGGCAGGCTAGAATTCAGACTGTCTTTTTTTGTAGAACTAGGATCCTTTTTGTGTTTGTTCTAGTGGAATTTCCCCACACCGCTCCCATATCGGACATGTGATTCAAAGAGAGCAAAGTACGCTGCTTTTGTAGTTTCATCACTAGATTTGTAGCCTATGTTTCATCAATGATTTCTTACGCAATTAAAATGTCTGAAAAATATTTGCGCAATACATCACCTGGTCTTTTTGTTTTGGCAATCTTTCATCTTAAATGGTTTTTTTTACATTTAAGAATGTGTTTCCACACTTTTGTCGTCGTACTTCATGAATTGTGTTGAGATTGCAAGCATTTAACATTCGTTGCACTTGCGGTTGCAGCAAAATATTTGCTTGTGTAAAGAAGCTTTACATAAACAAATGACCATGTGATTTATTACCAAAACATTGCAGATGTTAAACATTAATTACGACAACAGCGCACTCACTCACCCGCCAGTAAGGCTGTCCAGAGCTGTAATTAATAGCTTAAAATTATTAGTCTTAAATTATTTTGACTTGCCCCAAAGTAATAATTTTAAAACTATGGGATGGAGTAATCGTAGTTTTTAGTGGTGACATTACGAAAATGGTCTTACAAAATGGTTTTGTAAAATGAACAACAACAAAAATATTATGAAGAGACTGACAGTACTTTTAAACTATTTGGTATCATGGTATGTTCTTTTACTGATTCACAGAATGACTTGATGGAAGGAGTGGCCCCGGAGTTTAGGCCTGCAACCCATCAGGAGCTACTCGAATACCCGGGTAACTGGAAGTATGGCTCGTTTATGAGGACTCTTCTCATTCGCTGTAGAACTTTCTTACCCTGGTTACTTCAAAGGTAGGCATTTTCAGAGTGATAAATCTTGGTATGCGGTTTCCTGATGACATTCAATACAGTGTGCTTCAACTTCTTAGATGAAGATATAGGTGTACAGCACCAGATACAGATGTTTAAGGTATACAGCACCGGATTTGTCATGAGGCTCACTAAGCAGGCTTGAGGTCACACGCTGATAGGGGTCGCAAAAGACAGGATTATGAGTGGATTCGAGGGGATGAGGAGCCAACACAGAATTTTGCTGAAAAAAACTCCACAACTTTTGCCAAGGCCAGCCAGGGGGGCCGCAAATAAATCTGGCCTGGGGCTGCTCGGCCGTAAATCTGGCGATGGAGGCATAAAATAACATAAACAATTTAAACAGTGGAATTCAGGCAAAATCAAATTGGATGTATGAAAAACACCATTGTAGCCGATAATAAGATAAGAAAAGTGGCACCAGTTGAATTTTATAGTGAAAAAATTTAAGGTTGTTTGTCATCCTAAAAGACAACATATGCCAATTTTATGGATAAATTTATAAATATTAAAATAATTTAACAGACATTATCATATGTATATTAATAGGCAAGCATTTTTTCCATAAGGTTTTTGTTCTCCTTTTTTCTCAGCCAGTGTGCATCGTAGCGAAAATCTAAGCACACCGATAGAATTGTATTTTCCTGTAGATGTGCAGAATCCCATTGAAATTTATATTAGTCTTTTAGACTTGTATAAAATTGAATTTAAAACTTCAAAAAAATTAACATTGGTCTTATGAGTTGCTGTTTTGGTGATAGAAAAACAAAACAGAACTGTGCTTTTGTCATTATATGCAACTCGCAGCTGTTATCACATGCTATCTTTCATAGAGTAAAGATTAGATGTAGAAATAATATGTGAGGGCGAAAAAATGGGCAAAAATTAAACGCTGTTTTTTTCTGTCATCTGATGAGATATAAAACCCAAACAATAACAAGTTTTTATCAGGCAATAAACAAATGAAAAAATCCAAACAAATTATCATTTTTAAACAATTTCAAGCCACATGTTTTATTGGGGTATGGAGTAAAAGTATAGTAGAGTAGGATTCACGTAAGTTGGCCAAAGCATGTACTAATCATCTCATCAAAAATTTGTATACAAGCCACATTGAAAACATTGTTGGTTACACATGGTGTCTGTTTACATTTTCTCAGAACTGTCAAATCGCCACGTTGCGTTTGTTTACAAGTTGTTATAGGTTATAGAATGTTTACAATATCGCCTATTTTTAGAATTTTTTATTTCCATTCAACCTTTTTACATAGCTGCCAAAGTTTAATTTGATTCTATTTCATGATTTACAAGTATTTTAGTTTGTTTAACTGCTTGTTTATTTTTCCTGGACCAATTTTAATAAGTTTTGACCGCAATACGAAACAATCTTTCATTTCAGATACTGACTTGCAGCAAGTAATACTGGCTATTCAAAAACTCGCCTATATTTCTTTGTAAATATTATTTCATAAAGTAAAAGTAGTAAGTAAAGGAAAAGTAGGAAGAAGGTTGAAAGGAAGAGATGTACATAGAGAGTGAGGGAAGGAATGAATGGAGGGAGTGAGGGAGAGAATTATAGTAAGGGGTGTACGGGATAAACTGATTTGATGACTGAATTTTTACTGTCCTCTGAATCAATAACCAGTTCAGTGTTAAAGAAATAAACATTGAATCTTAATATTGTACAATACTAATGACTAAAAACCATGTCATAATATGAGTCAGAGGCGAGGAAAAATAATTAGTCAAAGATCGAGTCTTTCTCTTTTGCTTTTGGTTCCCATTTGGTTCTATTATGTGTTAACGTGGAAAATGTGTACTATATGAAATGTATTGTGAAACGCATTGGTGTATGCGAAATTCAAAATTAGCTATCCCTATTTCTTGATTTAAAAAATGGTCGAATTTTCGACCACTGGCGATCTCTAGTATGTATTAATATACACGATTTCTATGATTTCTTCTTATCTTCCTCCATAAAAGACTGAAGGTTGTATACTTTTTTAACTGAATGTTCCTTTTAGCAAATTTTTTTTGCATTTGGGAAAAAGCTGTTACTGTCCACGACCTTAATAACTTTTTGTTTTAAGGTCCCAGAAGCAAAAAACTCCATTTGTTCAAATTCATATACATATTTTATAGCACAATTGCGGCTGTTTAAACGGTATGATCATAATGAAACTTGGACGTAGGGACGTATACAGTGGTAATCACGTGGATGAGTTCGAAAACCAGCATGATCGGACCATGGGATCAAGGGGTAAAGCCCCAAAAAGGAGCTTTTTGAAAAGTTTTTTCCGTAGAAAAATTAAAATAGCCCAACTATCGTCTGCGCTATTGAATTCAGCTCCAAAAATGAACAGGTAGGTTTTGACAAATTTACCCTGTTGGGAAGAAGCATGAGCGGATTTCTGGGGGTGCCAGGGGGTGCCTGGCACCCTCTGATATTTGGTGGATTTTTTGGCAGTGAAGGGGGAAAATGTTTTCAACATAACTTTGATTGAGGTATTTGCTTAAATTACAAATGGTTGTTGTTAAATAAAGTTAGTAGCCTATCTACTTGGAATTGGCCTTAAAACCGACCATTTAAATGGGAGTTTTACGTTTGAATCTGAGCATACAATACTTTAAACGTTAGGTGAACTGTCACCCCCAAATATTTTTGCCTAAATCCGCCCATGGGAAGAAGCTATTTTCATGGGTCTCATTGTACGATTTAAGCCCAAGACCAAGATGACTTTTTGTTTTGGGGCCCCCAGAAGCAAGAGACACCACTATTTAAATGATTTGAAATAAGACACAACCTTTAAGTTAATTAAGGCTATATAACACCTAAAACTCAATGTAAATAAGTTTTAGAAATTAGTACAAAAGTAAACATGCGAATTGAATAAATAAATAATATGACAATGATAACACAGCTGTGTTTTGATCAGGTGAATCTTTCATCTAATTCACCACATTCTCCCCCACTTAGTTTAAAACAAAGTCCTTAAAACGTCTTGGTGTTCTTCTGGTCCTCGACGGTCTAGTACTTTGTGTATTCAGAAATTCATTAGTAGGAATCGATTCAGATATAGCGGTTCTCAGGTTTCTTGTGGATTGAGAGTCAGTACATTCGTCGCAAATGTGTTCTTGTTCATTTGGAACTCTTTCTTCATTGCGTGTTAAATTTGTATCGCCCCTTGATGCCAGTTGCTGATGTTCACTAGGATCACTTTCTTCAATGCATGTTAAATTTGTATCGCCTCTTGGTGCCAATTGTCTTAGTGGAACGGTACCCTCTCTATTTGAAAATCAAATGAGAGCAAAATTTGGGTTAGCTTCTACAAGTTCTGCTTCATCAAACCAGTGGATCATACTTACTCATTCTCACATTACGCTTCACTAGAACAGGTCCTGGTTGTAGCATCCAAGCCGGTAGTGATGACCCATTAGAAGAGCGCCGGGGATTTAAAAAAAGCCGTTCGTGAGGGGTGCAGTTCGTAGCAGTACATAGTAACGAGCGTATTGAATGAAGTGCTTCCGGTAGTACGAATTCCCATTGATTTTGGTCAAGTCCATTAGTTTTAAGTGAAAGTGTAATGGTCTTCCAAATGATACCATTAAAACGTTCAATTTGTCCATTTCCAGTGGGGTTATACGGACTAGTCAAACTAGAGGCAACTCCTCGTTGTTTCAGATATGTCATTAACTCCTCAGATAAAAAAGACCTTCCTCGGTCTGAATGCACGTAAGATGGAGTTCCAAATATGGAGAATAGAATGTCTAGGCATCTTATTACTGTACTTGAAGACATGTCCTTGCATGGATACGAAAACCGAAAACGTGAGTATTCGTCGACAATATTTAAGAGATATCGGTTTTGAGTTGAAGATGGTAAGGGCCCTTTAAAGTCCATGCTAAGGCGTTCGAAAGGTGAGGTAGCTTTGATTAAAGTACACTGTATCTTGTGGAAGCGTGGCTTTACTTCTGCACACACTGGGCACGAAAGAGTAATCTTCTTTATGTCATCAGCGAGTAGGAACCCAGTGATTCATACGGGTTATTCCAGGATGGCAGAGCGATTGGTGTAATTCAAACAGATTTTTGTCTGAAAAAGTTAAACTACAGCTTCGAGAAAATGTGTCAGCTGTTATGTTATCTTTCCCAGGTCGAGACTCTATATCGTAAGAGTAAGGAGACAGTTCTAAACGCCAGCGCATTTTTTTCATTTTTTATCTTGCTGGGATGTTTGTGGTCAAAAATTAATGATAGCGCTTTTTGGTCAGTTATTAGTCGAAAATGTCTTCCCAGTAAGAAGTGTCTTCATCTTTTCAAAGATTCTACTATAGCTTGAGCTTCTCTTTCGACTGCTGAATGATGTTTCTCACAATCTGATAAGGTCCTTGAAAATAAAGCCACCGGACGACTATTCTGACTTAGAGAGGCCGCGACAGCTACATTAGAGGCATCGGTCTCCACAGTCAGTAAACCTTCACTTTCAACTGTGGCCAAAGAAGAATTTGCAATGTCTCTTTTCAGAAGCTGGAAATCATTTCCAGCAGGAGATGAAGGTGGGATAGGAAATTGTTTGCAGTTGGCTAAGTTCCTTATTTTCGCTGAAAAATTAGGGACCCATTTAGAATAATGAGATAGTAGTCCAAGAACCCGTTTTAGAGCTTGAGCGTCTTGAGGCAGAAGAAGATTTAAAAGAGGCTTGAGCCTATCAGGATCAGGGCACATCTTGTTTCTAACAAGAATATCCTAAGAAAGAGATTTCCTTTTGAGCAAATTTACATTTAGCCAAATTCATTGTTAAGTTGTACTTCTTAAGAACTTCCATAAAGGCATTTAAATTGTTGTCATGATCTTGCTTGGTTTTCCCTGCTATTTTGTCACGACGTCCAGATATGCAAATACGCCTTTAAGGCTTTCCTCAGATATGATTTTGTTGATGGTTTTCTGAAAAGCCGCTACCCCATTAGTTACACCAAATGGGATACGCCTGAACTGACACAGTTGTCCATCAGCTTCAAAAGCCGTGTAATTTTCCTTTAAGATAGGAATTTGGTGGTAAGCACTTTTCAGGTCAAAAGTACTGAATAAATCGTACTGAGCAAGTTTACTTACTAGCGCTTCAATATGAGCTAATGGGTAAGCATTTAATAGCGTGAATTTGTTTATTGTTTGAGAGTATTCTACTACAAGTCGTTTCTTGTGATTCTCATTCTTTGTTATGAGGACTTGAGCCCTCCATGGAGAATTGCTCTCTTCAATAACTCCATCTCGCAGTAAAGATTGAATTTCAGACCTGATAAATTGTTCATCGTCATTAGAGTGCCTTCTAGATTTTGTAGCAATTGGATGACAGTGATTTGTTAAGTACTGAAATGATCTTACAGGTTCTACAAGAGCACATATGCAACATTGCATACCGAGAAAGTTGATCTAGTACCACCAAATTCTACATTGACAGCAGTATGTAGTTTCATAATATCATGTCCGATCAGTAGGCCCTACATCAGTGCATAGATCATTTATGATTAAAAGTTTTACCTTACTATATTTGTTGTTTTGTAAGAACAGATCCACAATAGTATACCCCTTGATAGTCAAAGAAAGTAAAGTAGAGGCCATGGAAACTTCCCTCGTCTCAGGAACAGTATTAAGATTGTTTTTAGTAACAAAGCTGTAATCAACAAAACTATTAGAGCTTCCAGTGTCAATAAGGAATTTAGCTCCATAATTATTTACTTTACCAATAACTACTGCTTTCAAAAGTCCTGATGGAGATTTCATGGATGCTAACGTCAGGGAAGCTGAGGTAGTCCTACCTTTTGGAACGTTACTAGATCTACATACCTTTAGGAAATGTCCGACTTTTGAACAGCCCCTGCAGATTTCGTCCTTGGCTGGGCATTCAGCTCGAGAACGATGTCATGTACCCCCACAGAAATAACACTTTTGAAAATGACGTGAAGTATAAGCAGCGGCAGAAGCAGATATTGGATCGGTTGATTCTTTGTTTTCTTTGTTTACTGTTACAGTGGGTCTTGAATTAGCAATGGGAGTGTTCGTACAATAGCAGTGTGTAGTGTTTTGAATATTATAAGACTCTGAGTGTTTTTGAGCTGATTCTAAGGATCGTGAGGTATCTTCAACCTTCTTTAGGGTGAGATTATTATGCTCTAAAAGCCGTTGTTGGATAAGAGAAGAAGATAATCATTTAATAAATGCATCTCTGACAGATTCTTCGTTATACGTCTTAGCGTCAACAGCGACAAACTCACAATCCTTGCTTAAAGTTTTTAAAGTCTGTAAGTATTGGTCGATAGTTTCACCATTTTGCTGTATACGATTAGCAAGCACATGCCTCGCAAAGAGTATATTATTTTTAGGAACAAATAAGTTTTTTAAAACTTCAACAGCTTTGTTGAAAGTTGTGCATTCACTGATGTATTCATAGTTCGTGTAAGATAAGAAATTTACTAACACTCCAAGTTTTTTATCTTCTGCAATCTTGGTTTCATTGATGAAAGTTGAAAATGTCTGGAACCAATGTTTCCATTCTTTAGTTGCATTGGGAGTGTCAGGAGTAGAGCTGAATCTTTCTGGTCTGAATATTTTATCCATTCAAGAATTGATTAAGTTATAAATTGAAATAAGACACAGCCTTTAAGTTAATTAAGGCTTTATAACACTTAAAACTCAACATAAACAAGTTTTAGAAATTAGTACAAAAGTAAACATGAATTGAATAAATAAATAATATAACAATGATAACACAGCTGTGTTTTGATCAGGTGAATCTTTCATCTCATTCACCACAATATTCATTTATATTCGAATTTATATACAATTTTTAAATGAAAATTCTCTGTAAAAAATGGTCCAATATAATAGAAATTCGGTACGGAATTGTAAAGTAGTAATTATTTGGATTGGTTCAAAAATCAGCCCAACCAAACCTTTGAAAGGGGAAGTAAGAGTCCAAAGATAGGTTTATTGGATTTTTAATATAGAGGAGTTTAAAAATCCTATTTTTGTTTGCATTGTTTGCAACATTCAGTTCAGCTCAAAAAATTAGTACTTTGAATCATTGTTCTGTTTTAGTGGGTTACCAAGATATTGAAAGTGATAAACACCCCTTCATTGCAAGCGAAGCTGCAGGGCCGCCCCAAGGGCGGGGCGACCGGGGTGGTCGCCCCGGGCGCCGCGGCTAGGGGGGCGCCGTGACCGGAGGGGCCCACGGCTGTTTAAGGGAAAAATAAAAAATCGATCGGCGACGCAGTATATGGCGAATAACTATTAAAATATGTCATTGCATTACATTACATCAACTCGTAAATCATGATAGTATTGAGTTTTACTAAATGTGTAGATTGACGCCCCCTTGCTACGTACGTTATTGGATTTTTCTAGGAGACTATATTCATTTAGTCGGTGCTTTTAGCGTGGATGTTGTGATGATTACGATGGCTAATGTCAGCTTGAATCATTAGACCGTCCTGTTTCATAAAAAGTGACATGTGTGACAGGTGACAGGTGACAGGTGTAACTTAACATATCTACAAATCTACAACTTTATGTTTCATAAAAGTTTTAAAAATTACGATTTTATGTCAATTTTCTTTTACAAATTTGTCGATGTCTTGACAAGTTTGTCAGATTTATGTTTCATAAACGTTATAGTAAGACAGGTGATTTTTGACAATTTTTTGGGATTTTTTTGACATAAATGTTTATGAAACTTCATTAAATTTGAATTGATTTTACAATAGGACTAATTTGTCGAATTGTCGGCATAAAATTGACAGAGGGTTTAGCTTGTGTCAAGTTATTGTTGCTAGAAGTATGAATGTAAACTCGAATGTTTAATATCTTTCTTCTCTTTGATTAGCCTCAATATAGTAATCTTATCGTCTGACATTTTGCACTGAAAAAGATCTATTAGGGTTATGTCAAACAACAACATAAACAATCAACAATTGCCCCCAAAGCTAAATCTTGATATAATGTGTTTTTTTGACAATTGTCATCTTTATGAAATGATTATTTTTTGTTTTAAAACATGTGACAAGTTACAATTTTTTAACTGTCACCTGTCGAATTTTATAATTTACAAATCATAAAAATATTTCTGACAAATTTGTACAATTGTCGGAATTGTCATACCTGTCACTTTTTATGAAACAGGACCCCCGGCCTCATTTCAAAACAAAACGGGCTTCACGAGTGCTATAAACCCATAAACCACTAGTAAAAAAATCACTATCTAGGGTGTAAAGTAACGCTATGAAAAATTTTTGTGATTGCCAATCGTAGTAATTATAAAGTCAGTTTTGCCAATCGTAGTAATTATAAAGTCAGTATGATTAATTCACCAACTTCATTATGAAATCTGGCCCTAGGCCCCGTTTCAAAAAGATGCTGGTAGATCAATGAATTGATTTTTATATTATCAAAACTGGCTATCACTAATATTTCCCAGAGTGTTTACTTCAGTTGCTGATAATGGATTGTTACTTGAGGTTTACTTTTAAAGACAGTTTTGAAATGGGGACCATTTGATTGTTTGACGGATCTATCCGTCTGATAGACGAACTGATCGAAAGTACGTTTCCTCTGTTTTGTCTGATGATGAATTTGAATACAGAATCTGTTTGAAAAATGCACAGTACTGCTATTAGCGAGGATGTGCCTAAGCTATGATGCTATTGAATCGGTTATTCAAAACAAAATTAGTGCAAACTGGTATGAATGAAAATGAATTATCCATTTGCCTGACCCGTTGCTACCGACAAAATAGTACAAGAATCAGAAATAATTGTGCAAGCTTTAACCCCATTATATTATTAATTTTTTTATAAATATAGTATTTAGACCAATTAGTTGTTTGAAGGGGGCGCACATCATAATTTCGCCCCGGGCGCCTATTAGCCTCGGGGCGGCCCTGCGAAGCTGCAATACTAGTCCATTAATAAGTAATACCAACCATAAGCTTATTATTAGTATTATTGATTTTTCAAAATTGATTATGGTTTTAGGCTCGTCACTTTTTTGCAGGATCAAGTCTAGGGGTGCAAAGGTGGTAAAGAGGACGGTCCAGGACCTGGCGGAACTTTCTGGGAAATATGATATCATTGTCAACTGCACAGGGCTGCAGGCGCGATGGCTCTGCGATGACATCCACGTGGCTCCCATCCGGGGGCAGATAGTCAAGGTGAAGGAAACTGAAATTATGTTGCAACAAACTTAGTGGTCAAGACATAATGATTAACCACTTTATTGAACATGGTAAGTGTCTGCAGAAGTTAAAGCATACCGTGTTAATTTCATGAAATCAGAAATCCGTATTATCAAATAGTACAGTGAAGTTGGGATTTTAGATCGGCAACTAATGTACATTAATGACAGTTTTTGTGGCTCTGATCAAAGTTTTGTAGATATATATCAGTTGCCGATCTAAAGGATGTTTTTGGCGTTGTTTTACTGTTTAGTAATATAATATCATTACGGGGATTCTCGGAATCCGAGGCAGCCTTGATCCTGACAACCTCGGAAAATAGGGAGAGAACTGTATTACATTCACAGTGAAAATAACAAAAAACACATGGTAGTTAACAGCTCGACAATAATAACAATTAATTTAAACTTAAATCAATTTCTAATCAGGAAAAACAGATAATTTGTCTCACCAAGAGTCAAAAATGAAAATGTTTCCTATTGAGGGGATTGGTGATGGCTGTTTATGTTGATGAGTAACCTATATTTTTGCAAGTAATAAATAAGTTATAGTTGAAGTTTTGTATGATTAAACTAGTTTTTAACCAAAATTGTTACAATTGTATTATTAGTACCATAATGTCAGAAAGTCTTGAGTAAACTATAAAAAGTTTCGAAAAATAAATGGCTTTAAAATTATTGTTATTAACACAGGTGCGAGCTCCAGCAGTTAACAAGTTCTTGTTTGGCGATGGTCCAGATGCGTATGTCATCCCGAACGGAGATGGTCTTGTGTCTCTGGGTGGAACTTGCCAGTACAATGTGTGGGATCCGACTGTCAGGTTTGTATCCTCTTGAATTTAATTAGATAAAAAATTTTAAGGTTAAATTTTAATATTTGGAATGTTTTATTTTTACTTATGTATTTTTGCCTTATTTTATAAGATCTCTTTCCTGCACTACCAATGTTGGACTATTAGTGAAAGTTCAAAATTATATAGTTTAGATAAATGTAAGTGAAATAATTTGTAATGTCAGGTTTGTATCCTCTTGAATTTAATTAGATAAAAAATTTAAGATTAAATTTTAATATTTGGAATGTTTTATTTTTACTTATGCGTATTTTTGCCTTATTTTATAAGATCTCTCTCCTGCACTACCAATGTTGGACTATTAGTGAAAGTTAAAAATTATTTAGTTTAGATAAATGTAAGTGAAATAATTTCATATATTAAACACATGCCATAACTTAATCCATATTTGAATTTAGCAAATTTCCTCTGTAGGGAAGAGGCTTTTACAGTTCGCGCATTATATCTCCGGCTATGATCACTGCGCTACTAACCGTGTCATATGATATTTTTAACATATAATATTGGTAAACACAGCATTTGACAGGTAGCGGTGTTTTAGAAAATGTTTTCAGAAAAGTACCCCCTCTCCCCCCCGCACCTTACAATCAGCTGACTCAGTCATAGCCGGAGATATAATGCGCAAACTGTACCATGGGTCTCATGTGATGACTTAAAGTTCCGGCCAAATCATTAGGCGGGTGGCGAAAAATGGAAACTCCAGCTGTATAAATGACTTGTTGTTAAAGACACCTCCGCTCTTCTACACAGTTAAGTAGTTGAACATATTTCCAACAGATAGAAGCACATTTACTTGGGTTTGTTTGGATAACTTACTCAGCTGATTTGGAGAACATAAACAAAGAGCATAACTGTCTATAATTTTAGATAGGTAAATGATTGGCCAAAAACATATTTTGAACGCCAGCAGCGCACTCACTCACCCGCCTAATGATTTGGCCGGAACTCTAAGCCTGGCCTGAGACCATAACTTCTTATTTTGGGGTACCCAAATACCAAAAACTCTAATTGTTAACATTGTTGTGTTTTTGTTAGTACAACTCTCTTAAAAATAGTTCATTCTCTATGAAATTTGGCACAAGCGGGTAAAGTAGTAATTATTCAAACAAGTTCGCAAACCACCCCGAATTGCCCCTTATTGGTGTATATCAAGAAGGGGTAAACAGAGAGATTTCCCCCAAAAAAAATCTTTAAAAAAATTTTTTTTTAAATATTTCACATAGTAAAAAATCAAATTTTGATTCACACCTTTAAATTCAGCAAAAAAATGTTTTCAATAGTCCCTCTACATGTATTGGTTTCAAAGATACTGAGAGTAAACACAATGTGGAGAAATTCTTAGGCGCCACTCAAACACCTTTCACTCCAACAACACTCAAAGCTCCCTCAAACACTCCTTAACACGTTGGCTACCGATGGTCTAGAATTCGAGTCGCTGGGAGTACCCAGC
This sequence comes from Flexamia atlantica, assembly GCA_035578135.1. NCBI lineage: Eukaryota > Metazoa > Arthropoda > Insecta > Hemiptera > Cicadellidae > Flexamia > Flexamia atlantica. The sequence continues at coordinate 11,302,425 of JAQJVK010000016.1, read as the reverse complement.
AGACCGAACCTACTACACAACACTCTCACCTCAGACCGATTAACGGCGACTATTAGTAACCCATAGACAGAATTTTTTTTGGATAATTTTATATATTTTGATGTATAATATATATATATACATATATATATATACATATATATATATATATATATATTTACTCATAAAAGTTGCAGTAAAATTATATTTTAGTGCTATTCTAGCATTTTTGGCGTCACGTATGTGATGTTGGTCTATAATAAACTTTTGCACTATGATTTTTGCGATAGACCGACTGCCTCATATACGTGACATGAGTTTTCAAAATTTGAATGGTTGAAAAATGAAATAAAAAAATAGTTGTTTACATTAATTTATTTTATTGATAACAAATTGAAATCAGTATCAAAGCAAAATTTATCAGCTACACATTTATTTTTGTCTGTGGGAAAAATATGTAAAAGACAATGAAATCCTGTAACACCTACCATAAAGTTGCAATTGGTTACACAATAAAAATCACCTACAGGGCAATTGGCTACACAATAAAAAAAACACCACGAGGAATCAGTAGTAAACAAACACTATACTATAGACATTACGTGGTCTAACAGGATAGCCAACTTTGAAATTCTGTAAAATAATATTTGAGTCGAACGCAGAGACCACGCGACACATATACATGTCACACATTCCTATAGACCGATATACAGGCTTCAGACCGATAGTGAACTGAAAGGGCGTAGAAAGTCATTTAACGAAACGGTGACGGCGTCATGCATGCGTGTCGTCGGTCCGCTGGATTTGGCCCGAGCGTCACGCATACATGTCATCGGTCCACTGGAATCAGCTCGCGCGACACGTATATGGGACTTCGTTTTTTTTAGGTTTTATTTTTAACATTGCATCACATATATGGGATGATTGGTAGCCAACGTGTTAAACAAATGGTTAGAGTATAGTTCAAGAAATGGTAACAAAGCTGATGCTTTAAATTGTAATAAAAAGGAAGCTTTCTAAGTTTTTTTGGATTTGGATTTAAAGATCTAGTTTTCAGCTTTATTTTTATACCCTTTATGCCACCTTTACTGCAATTCATTTCTTAAATGTTAATGATAAATATTCCGTTAATAATAAGTTTGAAGTTTTGGTCCTTGGTTTTTTAATATCTGTTTTCGTTGGTATAAATTCAAATGGCATTTACTCAAACCAAAAAAATCATAGAATTGAAAATTATATGTCAAATTGTTGACCATTTAGCAGTGAATTTTTGTTGATGTATGTCAAATTTTTTACCATTTAACAGTGAAATTTTGCTGATAACTGAAAACTGTAAAATTCTAAAAAAACATTCCCCTTTACTTTCCACATCACACATTTACAGTTCCCAAATGTTTTGGATACAAAAAATGAATTAAAATTTTGCTCTGAGTCTATACTACCCACTTGCCTAGGTCGCACGACTCGGTGGGTATCGTGGCCCGGTGTGCCGCTCTGCTGCCGAGTCTGCGGACGGCTCCGGTCGCCTGGGAGTGGGCCGGACTGCGACCGTACAGATACTGCGTCCGGGTTGAGCCGGAGATACGAGGCAACACCAAGGTAATATCATCCTGTTCATTACATATCTAAAGTTGTAAATAATTCTATTGACAGACTTTAAAGGAATTTAGGATACCAAATTTTAAGGGAAAAAGTTGACACCTCAAAGAGATGTACAAAGGACTCTTTATTACCCAAAATGGTTTGGACGTTACCTATTTCGGACTAGTAAATTTTCAGGGTAAGTGGATTACCGACACTTTTAAGTTGTGGCCGTAATATAAGAGTAAAACGCAAATGAATTGCGCTAAACCATGCGGGTGAAACCAAAGTCAAAGTCAACAGCAGATCTAACACTCAAAAAGTTTTTGTCAGGAGATTGAGTGGTTCATTTTGGATTATTTCAAAAGCAATTTTTCACATTTCGATTTAAAAATGGACTTTTAAATTAACTAAAAAAGGGCCAAACCATTTGACAAACAAAAATTGGACCAAGCCATCTATAAAGTGTATTTCAAAGCCAACATTTTGTTATAGATGTTTTCAAGATTGATAAGACTTGAAAACTTGATTGATAAGACTTGATTGATAAGAGATTGATGGTTGGTACTGATAAGACGATCTTAGGCTTCAGAATCCACCAAGTTGTCTCACTGGGTTAATGCAGAAACCCCACCAAGGGAAAAACCAACAGGAATCGATATTGTTCCTTCAGTCAATATGATCTAACCATGGGTTTTGAGGGGAGAAAGGGATGAAAAACCCCTTTCAAGGGAAATTTTGGTTGGTCCGTAATGGAAGATCGGTAAAGAGAGTTGCGGCTGAAATGGGAATACCTGGAATTACTCTTTATGGCCCCCAAACTCAAAAACAAATTGACTTATCTGATTACAAAATGGTCTAATTATGAGGATGGTCTTAGTGATAAACTAGTACTCAATGGTGTGGACGTTAATTGACTATTCCCACTAGGGAATACGTGTGGTATACGTCTATAGACCAGTGGCACATGTGCTGGTTAGTGTCAATATGGTCGGTGGAGATGTATGGCATACCTGTGTGCCTCTTGGTTTCTGGCTATTTCAATTTAACATCTGTAAATAACTAAATAACATGATGTATGGTTTTTTAGTAATAGATCTATCTATCTTTATTGTAGTTCTTTATGCAGTTCAAGATACCTATGAATTCATTTTGATGGTATAGCCTCTGGATCACTGATTTTTACAACAAAAGGTTTAAATTACCAGTATCCGTCAAGTGATCCTATTGTAGTTGGCAGACTACAGCTGTTTCGTGTTGTAATTAACACATCTTCAGGTCCTCAGAACGCCGTTGCATTGATTTGCACATCCTTGGATATGGTTGTCATTTCGATAAAAGTTCACATAAAAACACGCACATGTACACAGGACACGGAACACTTAAGTACATTGTTGGCCAAACACAAAATTAAAAAACGAACGGACACGTGCGGCGCCGGTAGTAGGTACGTCATGACTGCCGTGTGCCGGAAGTGATAGCCCCCACCCTCTCTCCTCTGTTATCAGGACCTGTCCTTTTGTCATCTTAGATGCATATGGCGGTATTGTAAATAATGTTTGACTCAAATGCAATTTTTCATTTAGGACAAGATCGGGCTGTTTTTCAGAAGCATGATATATTTCAAACTCATCTATCGTGTCCATGTATTTTCCTTTGTTACACAAGTGGAGGACGCTGAGATTGTTATGTATATCAGTATAATTGTGGTTGGAATTAATTAAGTGGTTGGAAAATGCTGACTTAAATGATATTTTAGGCCAGTGTTCTTTGAATCGGATGGCAAATGAAAAAAAATCTGAGTCTGGAGCTCGTATTTGTGCCGGCCGGTACCATGTGTAGTGTGTTAAGTGTTAAGTGTATGTCAGTGTTCTTTTTAACTTTTAACTTCAATGAATGTACCAAATTTTAAATAATAATGACGACTGAAGATATTCTTGTATTTGGATTTTGAAAATGGCATCTTGTATGCCGAAACTTGAGTAAATCATAAATATTGATTACTGAGAATTGACGACAGTTTAAAGGTACGTAACCTTATTTTGAAAAAAAATGTTAGTGCCGAATATGGTGTTGCTCTTAATAATACTTTAAGAAGCGAAATGAATAAGAGTGACGTAGTCGTGGCATTTAAAACTTCAAATAAACTCGACTCAATGCTTAAACCAAGGAAACAACAGGCAATCAACAAATTAAATAAAACAGGAGTTTATAAATTAACATGCAACACGACTGTCCAAGCTTCTACATTGGCCAGACATCTCGTTCATTTGCCATCCGATTCAAAGAACACCGGCCTAAAATATCATCTAAGTCAGCATTTTCCAACCACTTAATTCCAACCACAATTATACTGATATACATAACAATCTCAGCGTCCTCCACTGAGCTATAAAATTTAGTTTTTGAAAAATTCATATTTTTTGAGATTTTTACTAGAAATTTGTCAATATCTTGAAAACTAAACACGATAATTAAAAACGGGTTGCGGCATTGAATTTGGTGCAAAAAACTAGTTTAAAATGATGGGTCACAACACCAACTTCATATTTGAAATAACTTACCTCATTTCAAAATGGTGGATCCAAGATGGCAGCCAAAAAAATGACATTGGTGAAAATTAAGTGTAAATCGCTCAACAATGACTGATGGTGGTTATTCGTCACTATCTAGCATTATTTTGTGGTTATGGGCCTATTTCATTAATTTGTAATGTTTAAATTTGTTGAAAATAAATAAATTAAAGTACTCATATCTTGAGAACGAATCGAGATATTGAAAAACAGATTGTGGCATTGTAATCACTGAAAAATTCTAGCTTGAAATGATGGGTCACAACACCACTTTTACATTTGAAAAAATTACATTTGATCCAATATGGCGGATCAAAGATGGCGGCCGAAAATGAGTACCCCCTCAAAACGAGGTACTTATTACCCAATAATGTTTGGGCGGGGTCTGTGATAGTGATTTTTAGAAATGTAAAAAAAAGGAAAGGGGGGGGACAATTAAAACTCACCCTGTATATAAGAAAGGTATAAAAGAGGAAATAGGAAACTATATAGACCTGTTGCAATAGTACCAGTCTTGCCTAAAATAGTAGAAATAGTTATTGGTAATCAACTAATGCAATACTTAGAATCTAATGGTTTGCTTTGTAAAGAACAATTTGGATTCCGAAAAGGGCTATCAACAACTCAAGCCATTATATCTTTAGTTGATAAGATATTAGATTGTTACGAAAAAAAGGACTTTGCTGCAATAACTTTCTGTGACTTAAGCAAAGCCTTCGATCGAGTGTCCCATAAAATACTTAAAGAAAAGTTGAAGCATTTGAATATTAAGGGTGTGGCTCTAGATTTATTCAAGTCTTATCTTCAAAGCAGGTTTCAGTACGTAGTTTTAGGGACAAACGTATCTCAGTGTAAACCTGTAACCTGTGGAGTCCCCCAAGGTTCCGTTCTTGTTTTAAATAGTTGTAAATGACTTGAATGTAAATGTACCAGCAGATATTGTTTTATACACAGATGATACCACGATAATCACTAGGAACTCAGACTATTGTGAACTTATGGAAAACTGTAAGTTAAATCAAAGTTTTGTAGAGAACTGGCTCAGAGCAAATAATTTAATTTTAAATAAAGATAAGACAACAACCGTAGTATTTAGCCTTAGAAAGACTCTTATTTGCCAAATTCAAACCTGCATCCAAAATGTTTAGGCTTAACTTTTGATCCTACCCAAAACTGGCACCATCGTATTAATTTGGTAAAAAATAAACTCAGTTCAAGTATATATGTTATTAAACGTTTATGCGGTGAATTAGAACAGAGTGATATCATACAGGCATATTATATTATGGGCTTTTCCACTGCCATCTGTGTTATGGTTTAATAGCTTGGGGATCTTCTCCTCATGCAAAGGAAGTATTTATTATGCAAAAAAAGCTGTAAGAATAATTGCAGGTGTAAATAAATATCATGGTTGTAAGGATCTTTTTAAGCAGTTTAAAATACTAACTTTGAGTTCTTTATATATGCTACAATGTATGATCTACCTTAGAGCCAATATTGATCAATTAAACTGTAGACGTGATGTTCACAGTTACAATACTCGTTTGTAATAATTTAAATACTCCACAAGTAAGATTAGCTAAAACAGATAAAAGCCCTATGTTAATTGCTATTAAGTTATACAACAAGTTACTATTAGATACAAGACAACTTAGTGATAAACACTTCAAATCTAAACTAAACTATTTTTTACGTAAAGAAACATTTTGTTCTGTAGATGAGTACACGTCAAGACTGTGGACTATGAAGGACTTTAGTTATCATGATATTTTTTACTTATGTAATTGTGACGTGCCAATGTATTTGTGTGGAATATTTTCTGGCAGAATAAAGTTCTTATTCTTATTCTTGTACAGTGCTTTTATCATTCATTTAGCACTTATTAAAAAAATATTTACATGTGACACATATCAGTGCCATCCAGCTGGTCTACAGCAATACACTTGGTACATTATTATGAGCTTTAGACTACTCCATTGCCGTAGCTATCAGAAGTTGTTTATTCCCAATGATCTCGGACAATTAACAATGTAAAAATTAATTTTAGCAAACATCAACTGTGTTTGTTTACAAATTACAATTGGATGTAAATAGACAACTAGCTGTTAGATAATGTTAACATATCAGGGTAGAACCACGAAGTAAAGAAAAAAAGGTGTGTGCAGAGTCAGCTGGTATAACGTAGTTGGGCTCATGCAAGTAGCGCTTACATGACAACAATACAAACCAGTTATTAAAGCTCAATCAAAATATCATAGTAGAATTAACACAATAATGAAGCACGACAGGGAGGGAAATTTCACTTGTCGTTTGCCAGCGTTGAGCATGTCCCTCGGTAAACATACAAAAACCAACGAGTATAATTTGCAAGATCCCGCTAAGTGAATCATTGGCTGGAGCATTTAGGTTTTCTATCAAGACGTCGTTTCTTATTGGACGAATCATTTGGTTTATTGTTGTTTATATCTTGCCCTAAAAGTTTATTGGTTACCCACTAGATAGTAATATTTTTATTTGGATTTTTGCGGACAATTGCCATCACTGATTAGTAAAATAACCCCGTTGCAGCAGACCTGCATACTCAGCGAATTTCAAATGCAAAAGAACATATTTCAATCCAACATGGCAAGATTTGACATGTTTTTGTAATCTCCGTAAGAATAACATGGGAATAAGTATGCAGGTTTGCTGCAGCAGATATGTTAAAACTGGTTGGTTTTACTTCAATATTTAATAGCTCTTAACAAGAAGAAGCCATACACCAAGTTTTATTAAGATATGTTAAGAAATAAGGAAGGTAGAATTGTTTTTATTTCCCATAAGGATAACATGGGGAATGAGTTTGCAGGTTTGCTGCCACGAAAAAGGAAGTATCGGGGATTTTAGACTATTAAACATTAGATCTCATCTAGATGAAGCCATAAACCAAGTTTTATTAAGATATGTTGAGAAATAAGCGAGATACAGAATTTTACTTATTCCCCAACATTGGGACAACGTACTGTGTTTACCACTTTCAATATCTCGGTAACCATTAGACATATAGTAATGATTCAAAATACAAAATTGTTTGTTTTTTTAAGCTGAATTCACTGGTGCCAACAAAAATTAGATAATTTATATTTTTGCGAGTAAAAAACTAAAAAAATCCATTTTTGGAGGGGTTTATCCCCCATTACCCCCCCTCCCGGTGGTCTGATCGGGCTGGTTTACGAACTCGTCCAATTGATTACCACTTTACATGTCTGTACCAAATTTCATCTAGATCGGTCCATATTTACGGCCGCTATCGTGCTGACAGACACACTCATATATATATATATATATATCGAGGGGTTCCTGGTAAAACCACCCAAGTCCATTTTTTCTGAAACTGAGGTTATGTTACCTTTAGACTGCCAAATCTGAGTTCTACAAGAGGTGATACCACCCAAATCATTATTTACACCAGAAAAGATATGAGGACCAAAATTGTTTTTACCCAAATTGTTTTTACTTATATACAGTAGAAGTGAAATCACCCAAGTTACCTTGGGTGATTTCACTAAGTAAGTTTTTGGTTAGGTTAGGTTAGGTAACCTAACCTAACCTAACCTAAAACAAAAAAATCACATTTTCTTAGAGGTCAAAGAACCCAAGTCTCGTAAATTATTTTTCCTGTTTATATAAAATAAGATAAATTAAAGATAGTATTATTGAAAAATATATTACTTAAGAGAGTTTTAGTTGTACTACAAGATATTATTTATATTTATTTTATAAACATAATTGGTGAATTTTCAGCGCAGTTGTAAAGTTTGTTTTTGCTCTCCTGAAAAATTTGACAATATGGACTTGGGTGATTTTACCAGGAACCCCTCGATATATAGATAGATAGATGGATATATAAAAATTCGAACAAATGGTGTTTTTTGCTTCTGGTGGCCTCAAAACGAAAAGTTATCATGGTCTCGGACTTAGGTCTTACCATGAGACCTACGGTAATAGCTTCGTCCCTATAGGGGAAATTCGCTAAAACAAATTTTTTTTACTAATCAGTGATGGCAAATGTCCACAACAATCCAAATAAAAATATAAAATCACTATCACCAACAATGAATTTCAAACAAAGAACAGATAGTGATGCTTAGACTTTGGAATTTTCGGATATTTCGAATTTCTCGTGTGTTTTTGTTTGCCTTCATGAGATTGGCCTGTCGCTAGCGAATGATGATAAGTATATAAATTTCTCTCCCTCTTGCGCTTCGTAGCTGTGTAAACACGGACATCACAGCTCAAGATGTAATTTACCAATTGTAAAAACTTCATTTTTAATGCTGTAGACCGAGCATCACATTTATATACCACCAAAAATCCAGGTCAAAATTAAAAAGGCATTACTTGTATACACATTTAAATACCCAATAATTCATTGTTTGTGTAATAATATCAAATGTGAATCCATAATCCATGTTTACTTAGGGTCTGTGGGTAGACTGGTACTTAAGGTGTCTGGTCTACCAGTTAAGTCTTGTGTTTAGTGTGGTCTATGGATATACTCTACCCGGCGCCCGGTACATAAATGTGCCACCTAGGGGTGAACGTTGTCAATTTATTTCATTACAGAAGATACTCCCTAATGCTCTAACAAAACAATACCATTACAGATAATACACAACTACGGCCACGGAGGTTATGGAGTGACTTCAGCCCCTGGAACAGCCCGCGACGCAGCCAACTTGGTACTACAACTTGTCCACACTCATCCTAAACTGTAATTCATATTTTGGATATTATGAGATGGAGCAAGACATTCTTTTAATATTTACTAACCTTCTCCTTAAGATACAATAATTTTTCTTTGGAAATGTCCAGTGCAATGATAAATGTATTGTTAATAATATTCTCTCATGATTGATTCTAAATAATTAGGAGGTTAAGTCTGTATCTCTCTCTAGCGTTTAAGCGGAAAACCACCACGTTGCTATGCATTGATGTTGTCCACTCAAAGTAGCTTGACGTAGTCAACAAATTTATTTTTCTTACAACCGAGCGTAAAGTGTAAGTTTACGCACCGAAAACCAATCGTAAAACAGCTGTTTACTGAGGAGCGAGCGATTAAGTCTTTGAAAGTCTTTGGAGCGAGCGCAAAAGTCTTTTGCGCTCGGCACGTGATTACTTTCACGCTCGCCAGCTGATTTTGCATTGTTGTTACTCAGCGCGCAACAGCGTTCCTTTCCGCTTTCGACTGGGCTCGACTTGTTTATAACCTCAAACTGGTTGTTTGTTCAGCTATGATGGATGTAATAAGTGATGACGAATTCGGACTTACTCCACCTGAAATTAGTGAATTTGTGAAAGAAGTTTCATGAAACTTATTACCTCGTAAATCTAGAAACCTTTACAAAAAGAAATGTGAAGAATTTATGCCATTATAATGACGCATTCAGCTACAATAAACGTGATTAACTGTGATTTTATTTATTGTTTGGGAAATTAAAACTGCAGTTGTAGGAAAAATTTAGTATGTATTTCGCGTGCAAAGCGCCTTTCTCGCTTTCGCTAAAAATACCGCGCGACGCTACGCGTCGCGCGGTATTTGTTTAGCTCAAGCAAGAAAGACCTACTTTACGCTCTTAATACATAAATAACTATTTCTTGCGGCAATGGCCTTAAAAAGTATTAAAAATACTCAATGTAATTTTTTGTCTAAATATAACTTTGGCTGATCTAGTGTCGTACACAGTCATGCCAACACGTTGTCGAATGCAGTAATACTCCTCTGCGGGGTCGCATATCAACACACATCTTTACATTCACACGGTTGATTAAAAAAACTTATCCTAAGCAAATGTTTGATTTACTGTTTATTCTTTGTGTTGTGCTAACTCAAATTATTGACTTAGAAAAACCATTATATACTCAGATGGTGATTCACAATATAGAGATTTTTTTTGGGTTTTGATACGGGTTTTTGTTGTGCTTTAAAGTATAATGCCAATTAATGCGATCCCATCAGGAGATCACTGATGGCGTCCTGAAGCAGATTACTGTATCTGAATATGTCATGATTTATTTTCCCTAATAATAAACAATAACATAAAATAATTTTCAAATTTTAATTTAAGATCATAATCCGTTAATTTTCACATTATTATAAAAAAAATTAGTCTTTCTGGCAATTTACTGCTCTTTAATTTGATGTTCAACATTTTAGCAAACTGCCATAGGGAATAAGCTACAGTAGAGCGCTGATTATCCGAACTAATTGGGGACAAGGGGTGTTCGGATACTTCTTACTTCTTCCGGTTGTCCCGTAGACAACGTCGTGGCATGAGACCCGTCATGTCGCTATACTGTCTTTCATCTTCCTGTTCACCAGAACCAGGTAATAAGAGGGAGGGTTGGTTAGGTTAGGAGGGAAGTGGTAAATCATAATAACATTGATGTATGAGGTATTTATGTAGACTTAACTTAAATTTCTTAAAACAAGGAAGTTCTCTTAATTCTACGGGCAGAGTCGCAAAGAGCTTTAGTCCTACGTATGCTGGCTTCTGTTCAAAAAGTTTCAGATTATGTTGGATAGATGGATTAAGGTCCCTGTTTCTAGTATTATACCCATGATTGTGTGGTGTAACAAGGTTATTTTCCTTAACATATAATACAGCATCAAAGAAAAAAGAGATGGGACAGTTAATATTTCTAAATTATTCAAAACAAGATTCTGGTTTAAGACCAATAATACTTCTAATAGCACGTTTCTGAATAATAAAAATACGTTGGAGATTTTGTTTGCTTGAGTTGCCCCAAAGCACTATTGAGTATCTGATGTGACTTTCAATTAAACTATGGTATACTATTTTGGAAAGTTTGATATTACCTAGCCTAGCAACGTTTCGAAGTACAAAAAGATTTTTTGATAGGATTTCAGAAAGTTTGTCTACATGCTCATTCCACCTCAGACCACCGTCCAACCTCACTCCCAAGTAGTCCACTGAGTTTGATTTCAAAATTTCTTTGTTATCAAGAAAAACAGATGGGGGAAGAATGTTAGCTCTCACCGACTGTGCGGTTTTTTAAGAGTTGAAAATGCAAAAACTGAGTCTTGTCTGGATTGATTCTAAGACTGATTTCAGAAAAAAATTGGGACAAGCTATTGAGGTTTACAAAAGTGTAGAGTTCTAAATCTGCAAGTTTTTTGTTTCTTGTAAAAGAGAGGTGTCATCAGCAAAAATTGTGAGATTACTTTCAGAAAGAAAATTGGAGATGCTATTTTATATAAATTAAGAAAATAATTAGCCCTAGGGTCGAGCCCTGAGGCACTCCTACTGTACAGAAACCAAGATTTGGAAAATATTTTTGTTTCCTACCAGATTTGTCCTTGTGATCAATAAAAGTGATTTGACGCCTGAGGGAGGGATAGGATTTGAGCCAGTTTAAGACTGTGCCCTGAATTCCGATTTCAAAAAGTTTTCCCACTAAAACTGAGTGGTCAACACAATCGAACGCCTTGGAGAAGTCAACAAAACAGCCAATGGCAGTTTCTCCCCCCTCCAAGGCGTCGATGCATTTGTTTGTAAAGTCAATCAGAGCTAGATTAGTAGATTTGCCACACTGGAATGCAAATCGTTTTGAAAAAATCAAATTGTGTTCACTTAAGAATTCTAAGATTCTATTACAAACTACTTTTTCCAAAATTTTAGAAATAGTTGGTAGGAGTGAGATAGGACGGTAGTTCTGAGGTAGATGAGGGTCATCCTTCTTAAAAATTGGTTTAACTAAGGCTAACTTACCACCATCTGGAAAAACTCCTTCTTGCATTGATTTATTAATAAAAAAAGTAACGGTTCCTTAAGTTCGGGAAAGCACATCTTAATCATTCTATTTGAGATATCATCCCACCCAGCCAAATTTGAGTTTGACATTTGGCTGACAATCGAGCTAAGTTCCTTACTGGTAACTGAACTAAAGTTCAAAAGTTTGACTGAAGAGGGTGGGGTGCTTGACAGCACTTGGGTCTAGCCCGAAGGTCTACCCACGTTTTTGATTTCATTTGAACAATTTAGAAAAGATTCATTGAAGATGTTACTTACCCTAATTGGATCATCTTCCTTAACACTACAACTTACATCTAATAAAATATTACAGCAATCTGAGTTTTTGACTTTGTTTCGAGTTTTGTTAACATAAGACCAAGCAGTTTTATTTGGATTTTTGGATTCATTGATTTGGTTCAAAACATATGTTGATTTAGCTTTTTTAATCTCAATCAGGGCCGGATTTAAAACTTTTGGGCCCCTAGGCTCACTCAGTGGTGCGGGCCCCCAGGGCCAGAGTGACCAAATGTCCGTTTTTAGTAGGACATGTCCTCCTTTTTAAAAACTGCCCTCTGTTCTTCCCGACTTTGTCGATCACATTGTGGCCGACAAAAACAAAGCATCGATCTCGCTCTTTTCGTGGCCGTCACATATGGCCTTTTGTTGTGTCCAGAAAATCTGTTGTTTCTACAGCAGCTGACAGGCATATTTCTCGGTAATGCGCGACCGAAAAGTCTCTAGCGCTTTTGGATATCTGACCACATAGTGGCTGGGAAATCTGTTGTTTATACCGCAGCCGGCAAATCTGACGGCCACATCGCGGCTGTCAAACCGAGGTTGTTTGTATACCAAAAGCAAAACTCTCGGTCATAATACTGTGGCTGGCAAGTCTCTCGGTCATATTGCGGCCGGAAAATCGTCCAATGTTTCCGTGGCCAGCAATCTCTCGGTCTCATTGCGATCTGTAAATCTTTCGACATACTGCGGCCGATAAATCTGTTGGTCGCATTGGAGCCGACAAAACAAAGCCTCTCGTTCTTTCCGTGGCCGTCACATCTGGCCTTCTTTTGTTGTGGCCAGAAAATCAAAGATAGTGCTTAGTTCTATTTAACCCTTTTAAGGCCAGCTCCCAAATTGTGGTACTTGCGAAAAAGGCCAGCTCCCAAACTGTGGTACTTGCGAAAAAGGCCAAGCCATTTCTTATGTGCTGTGCATAGTTTTAGTTAAAGGGCTATAACTTCCACAATTTTTATCAGATACTCATAATTCTTTTTTTAAATTGTTCCTAATTAAATGGGCTTTAAAATGCTTTAGAATATATTATGAAATTATCAGAAAGAAAATTTTTTTACAGATATATGTAAGAAAATTTTAATGAGCTAATTTATATTTTTCCACTTTGACGGCATATAAAAAATATATAACTTTGTTTTGCATCCAAAAACCATTTATAACTACAAAGTACAACTTATTTACAGGAAGTATGCCAATTTTGAAGTACCTACCTTAATTAATAACAGAACTATAAGGAATAATGTAAAAATTGACACTTCACTATTTTAGGCCTAAATGGCTGACGCCATGTTATTTGCATACAGGAGGATGATTTCGCTTACAGGTCATTTATCTCGACTTCTTTTGCTCATTCGTCATTGAAAACACAAGTTAAGCACACACAACTCATTTAATAAATGATATTTGGTCGATTAAAACAATAACCTCATCACATAACCAACAAAACACGAAAATTAAACAGCAACAAAATCATCACATGGCCAGCAGACAATCATGACATGAAAATCTATACAGACAACTAAGAAATTTAGGCTAAAATGGCAGTATTTACCATAATTCATGAAGCCCAGATGTCCCTCTACAAGGGAATATCAAGTTTAGTGGCCTTTGGAAAACACAACCAGCCAGTAAACGGGGAAAAGTGGACGGGTGCCTATTACGGCCGTCGGCCGCGAACGTAGTTTTTGCCACGGGGGCCTATTACGGCCGCCGGCCTTGAACGTACTTTTTACCACGGGGGCCTATTACGGCCGTCGGCCTTAAAAGGGTTAAAAGATGCATTGTTGATTTCACCGGTCGGAATTATTTTAATAGTATTGAAGGAAAGGTAAGGCTAAAGTTGGAAATTTAATATGTGAAATCTAGACTATAGATACCTAGGTAACCTAGATGTGAAATCTAGGCGATGAGACCAAGAGATACCACACTTTAGGTGTACAGCGTCTGGAAAATTTCTCTGTTACATTATGACAATAGCAAACAGCTCTTGGCAAGGCTAGGCTCGTGGCCTGCGAACATCGGTTGTATCGCTGCCGGTAAATCCTCGGACATTTCGTGGCCATCATTTTGCAAAGCTTCTTCAACAAAACTCAGCGTCTAACGCATTTTCAAGGGAAGGGGGGTTAGAATTGAGATATGGAGCAGAGGTCTAAAAATCTAGACCCCCCCCAACCAAAATGCTGAAGTTATTCCCATGAATATTATCCTGTTAAGTTGCCTAACTCGTATGGCCTGTGGTGCAGCCAAAACTTGTGACGTCAATCGTAGACCCATATCCGGTTCTGCAAGCCCTATTAGCATATCGGGTAAAAATATAGCCTAAATGAGTAGTCAGTAATATTTCCCTTTTGATTAGTCAAAGTTATTTTTTGCCCTAGCTGCAGGTTATATGTTTCCGGTCCCCAGGTCACAATTTGTTTTCATTTTCGACTGATACAACCTGAATAGTATTATTATTATTTTCTTCTCTACTCTTTTTTTCTCTGCAGACCCCTTACTTCCACCCCCACTTCGAGGACTTTGCAGCCGACAAAGCGGCGCTATGCGCGACTGAAGCTGGCCTGCAGTCGACGATGTTTTATCTTTTGAGCTGACTGCTATTTAAGTGCTGAAGAAACGTTGCTTATGTTTCACGTTCAATCGGGAGGACAATTGATTAATTATGTTGTTATTCTTGGTCGAAGTTAATTGAGTACCACACTACGTTAATTCCTGGATTCTAAAAATATAATTTTTATATATTTTTGTGTGGCGCGGGCCCCTAGGCGCGCGCCTATGGCGCCTATGCTTAAATCCGGCCCTGATCTCAATCCTGTATTCTTTTTTCTGCCTAAGATATAAAGTTCTGACATTTTCATTCTTAATGTCGATCCAATCAGAGTAAGTTCTTAAAAGATCCCGTTTCTTGGATTTGATGCTATCAGTTAGCCATTTGATTTTGGAACCATTTTTTGGTTTTAGTTCCTGTTATGTCCTTAGTATTTAGAAAACAGCTGACCAGCTGATTACCAACAATACAAGTGTCAGTTCAATGTTTACATTGCAGTTTTGTTTGTTGTTTTTCTATTAAGCATTACACTTGGCGCATTATATCTTGACACTTGGGAACCCTTTACACCTGAAGCAATTGGAGTGGAGGGAAAATCATCAGGAGACCACAGCTGATACAAAAGTTGTACTAGCCTAAAGTGTTAGCATTTTTCAACAGCTGTCGGTGTATATCTTAATTGTCATTTACAAACAAAATATGGTTGATGTTTGTAGAAATTTGTTTTTATACTGTTTGTTGTCAAAAATAATTGACGATAAACAATATCTGACAGCTCCAGCAATGGACTAGGCCAAGGGTCAAGATATAATGCGCCAAGTGTAATTATTTAGTACATTCAAGTATTTCAATAAATTATTACAATTCAAAACGCGTGCATTATTCCAATGGCCACAATAGTTGGCGACGAGGTGAAAGTTATTTTTTATCTAAATTAAATTAAAATATTAGTTAACATGAATACAGAACAATTTTCAATCTTTTTAAAGACATTTACAGAAAGTCAAGCTGCATTACTCTTGCTAAAATCACGGAGACACTTCAACGTTCAGAACAACAAGGAAATACATCTGTGAGTAATATTCAAGCATTTGAAAACTATGATTCGAAAAATGAAATTCAAAAATTATTTTGAACGTTTTGAAAATTATCTTGTGGTCAAAAACATCTCTGACGGCAGTAAAAAAGCACAACTTTTGTGTACTTCAATTGGCTCTATTCGCTATAATAACTTATCTGCACTATTAGGACCTGAAAACCCTATTAACACTGCATTGGTCGCGCGGATCACTATTGTGATCCAGGGGTAAATTTTGTGCTGCTGTTTGCAGATGGTATTGCGCTTGACCTTGAGCAGTCATCTACCTTCCCCCACACACTGAGAAACAGACCAGTGCCGTCAGAGCTTCCTTGCTGTTGAGAGTGTGTGACTAGTACAAGTTTTTTGTTACTGGATCACTATTGTGATCCATGCGACCAAACGCGCACCGCTTTTTTTATCTTAATTTATTTTGTATTTTTAAAAACTGTGTCAGTTTACTTATATGGTGTATATATTGTGTATATATGACACACACACACAATATATACACCATACAAGTAAACTGACACAGTTTACTTATATGGTGCATACACTGCGTATACACCATATATACACAATATATACAATATATTGTGTATATATGGTACACACAATACATACAAAATATATTGTGTATATACTGTGTATACACTGTGCGTATACCATATACACACAATATATGGTATATACATCATGGTAATACCATATATATAATACGATATATATGTACAATACATTATGATATATATATACCATAATGCATTTGGTATATATATATACCAAATACATTATGGCATATATATACCATAATGTATTTGACATATGTACAATATACACATGTCAAATACATTATTGTATATATATATACACCATATATACAATATATGGTATATTGTATACATGGTGTATCATAAAATGTATTTGAAAAATGTGTGTTTTCCTTCAAATAATAATAATAATTCATTTAAATGTGCGTTGTACCTTCTTTTATACCCTCCACTCATCATATGATACATTTATATAAATATAAGAGTGTGAAGAAAAATAATATGCCAGGGATCACTGATCCACGCGACCAAACATGAAATATAAAAGGCGCGACCACTGCAGTGTTAAAGACCTAGATTTCCCTACATTAGTCAAATCCTTCAGTGACATGCTTTCCCCACACAGAAATGTTGTTGTTTCACAACATTATTTTCTTAACACATATCAAAAGCAAAATGAATCCATTCCCAAATATGTTGCTTCACTTCGGAAAAACCTTTCAGAATGTGAGTTTACAGTTCAGTGCCCGTGTACAAAACTAGTTCCCGTCTCAGACTTGTTCTTAAGAGCTCAATTCATAAGGGGGCTCAAAGACGATTGGATTCGTGAACAACTATTACAGTCTGATACAACCTCCTTCAAAGACATTCTAGTCAAGGCTTTAGATTTAGAAGCTTCAAGATTAGAGACAAAAATTCTAAACAATCATCACACTTCACAATCAACCGAAGTTGACTTAAATAAACTTTCAAAGGTAGACATAAATCACTCTAGAGGTCGTTCAAACAGCAGTCGCAGACAGAACTTCAAACGCGAAAGCTCAGTTTTCAATTCTCGTTCAAAATCCAAGCCTGACTACTCCAGAGATTGATAATGTTTGTTTTCGGTGCGGCCGAAACATTCACCGAGCATCTGAATGTACGACAAACAAATCTTCACTGCACTGTACGTCCTGTTCAAAAATGGACATGTGGCAAAAGTCTGTATTTCCTCCCTTATGAAAAATAAGTATTCTAATGATCGAACCAGTTCAAGTTCAACTAAATACATAGATTCTACTTCTGATAACTCCCTGCTAGGATTAAATCAAATAGCCGATGTCATGCCAGTTAATACACAAGAGGTAATTGACATTTTTGACTATCAATGTTCAATCGTATCAGATCAGAAAAGTACTTTGTCACTGTAGAAATAAATCAAAAACCTGTACGTTTTGAAGTAGATTCAGGAGCGGGATTTACTCTTATCCCTGAAAAAGATTTCAAAAGTCTCAAACTTAATGTACAACTCAGTCTGACAAACGTTTACTTTCGATCATACACCAATGATGTCTTCCGACCAATGGGTAAGGTTACGATTAATGTATCATATAAGGGACTTAATTCAATAGAGGACCTATACATTGTTCCTGATGGTCGTCCAGCAGTCCTCGGCAGAGTTTGGATCCGTCATCTCCAGATAAGTCTTCAAGAGATCGATGACTCTAATGTAACACAAGGTAATTGATTTAATCTCTCTGACGCCTCTCTTTCCACTGAAGAACTATTTTCTGAATTTTCAAGAGTATTTGAACAAAAGATCAACTGCGTACCTAATCGTAAGGTGTCACTTCAATTGCGTGAGAACGCTACTCCTGTTTATACTAAAGAGCGCAATATCCCTTTTGCTCTAAGGTCCCAAGTTGAGGAAGAACTTAATAGCCTTGACAAAACTCCACTTTCAAATGGACAGTCACATTCTGAGAGATGCACTTCAACCCAACCATCCTTCGAAAAATCCTTCCATAGACAACCCGGTAAAAATAAGAAAATTCAATGCGGGGGAGAGAGTCCTTGTGAAAGAATACCCTCCTAACAGTAAACAACAAATGGACGTTTGGAGAGGTAATTCAGAAACTCGTACTTCACTATATTGTCAGATTGGATTCAGGAAGAACACTGAAACGCCATCTAGATCAGATGAGGAAAACTCATGAAAGTATTTTTTGCAATGCCGTATCTGAGGATTGTAATAAAACATAAAACCACTTTTAACATATTTTTTAATGAAAACAAATAATATAGGTAATTAATTTACAACTTACACAATCTTTATTAAAATGTCCATTATCACTGGAGGTGTTATACACTCAAGCAGTCCGAGTCCAACGATCCAATACTGTGTTTGATTTCCATAGGAAACATACATTATAATCATACCAATATAAAATCAAGCATTTAAGGTTAAATCTTGCCGTTTAAGGGTTACAATTCCCGAACCGTGGGCCCTCCCTGGAACACAAGTTTTGAAACTCAAACACAGTTTTAGGTTAGGTTTTCTCATAAACAGTGACCGATTCCTCAGACTGAAGTGAGGCTACGGATGTCATTGATGTCGCTTCAC
This sequence comes from Flexamia atlantica, assembly GCA_035578135.1. Lineage (NCBI taxonomy): Eukaryota > Metazoa > Arthropoda > Insecta > Hemiptera > Cicadellidae > Flexamia > Flexamia atlantica. The sequence goes on along the minus strand of JAQJVK010000016.1, from coordinate 11,283,423 downwards.
TCTGCAACAAACCAAAATCTTCATTGTTTCTAGTTACGTACATTTAATACATAAATACTAAATTGGCATTTTAATTTTTAATGATTAAAAAATGAAGGATTCTTTTGTTAATGAATTGTGATGGGTGTTGCTCAAAATAAACATCCCATGTTAACAAACATATCAAAGGCAAGATGATTGTTTTTTGTCATTTCGAAGGTTTAGCATTTGATGAATGGTCAAATAAAACTGAATAAATTAAAACTCAGTAAAATGATATATTTTATGTGATTTGTCATGACCAGCAATAACACAGCCGAGTAAGATTTTCCAATTCCAAAATATAGAAAAAATGGCTAGTCAAGAAAAAACAAATGGACAGTAATTCAAATAGAGCCAATAATTCAAAATAATCACAATGTTAACCATGCATGCAAAGACCAAAAACAGCTTCGAGTTAAAAACTATGTGGATAGAGATGTTCAGGTAAATTATAGAAACTTTAACAAAGGCTACTGAATCAAACGAGCAAGCATGCAGCAAGCTGATTAGAGATTTGAATTTCATGGGAATCAATTGCATGCCCAAATTAACTCAATATTTTGGATTTTATGCCCCTGATAGTCGGAAGATGAACGTTCCGATTCATTCACCTAATCAACTTGCAATTCAGATCACAGAAAATAACATATCTACCTAATTTAAGGGAAATTGGATGATAATTACCATAATTTTACCTCTTTTCTTTGTTTTAAATGTAATCCATAAGGACAGCTTGTTTTTCATACAAGTTGATTGGCTAGTTAATTTTTCCTGAGTTTGATAGAATTTCTGCTTTTTTCATATCTAGTTAACCTTTTCAAAGCCTTTTAAGTTGAGACAATCTTGTAGTGTGTTTCAATGATGAATGTAGATGAAGTTTTTATGCCAATAACTCTATATTCTATAAAAAAATGGCTTAAAATGTGAGCTTGTTACTTGCAACAGTGTTGCAACAGTCTTAAGGGTACTGGGTTTGGTGATTAAGAGTACTGGGTTTGGTGAAACTTTGCAGACTAAAATCATAAGCTTCACTCAAAAGATTTAGTGTGCTGCGATAAACTGTAAAGATGTTACAGTTCTGATGAATTTCAATATCAATCACTCAAAATTAATATGAAGTTTCCACAATACTGTTTTACATTTTGTCAGTTATGATATGAATTATGAATATGAATACAAAATTAGAACTAAAAAAATGGCCAAATTATTCTTAAGAGATTATCATGGGACCAAAAAAACATTTCTGTGGCATAAGAAATATAAGGTTGAAAACTGCATCACACTAAATTGAAATGAAACATTTTTTATTAAATTTAAAACTTTTCAATGTAAATAGTGACTGAAAAAAAACCAGTAGAATAAAAAAAACCTCAAATAAACTTAGAAACCCAATAAAACTATCAATAAGTTGTTGGGGCTCAATAGACCGTAATCAATCTGAACTGTTACCAGTTAATTTACTTCATTTTTGTAGCTACTTTTGTAGTTTAGTTTTTTTTATGTGTTGAGGTCATTATGTGTCAAGGATAAGGTTGAGTGTTATGGTTGTTTGCATGAGGTGGTAAAGATAACTAAGTTAATTGATGAAAAGAGAAATTTTTAAACACTAACAACATTCATCATTTTTAGGTCCAAAGCAAGCTAGAATTTAAACTGCCTTTTTTCTAGAACTAGGATCCTCTTTGTGTTTGTTCTAGCGGAATTTCCCCACACCGCTATCCCATGTTAGACATGGGGTAGCCATGCGATAAGGTTTTTTCTTAACTTCTTCTGACATTGGACGTTTTTCACCTCTTCTGGTATGTTGAGGAATTTTGCTACTAGATATGGTGGTTTTTTTGCTCATTTATGGTCACTATTTTAATTTGGTTTGTTTCACCTTTGCATTAAAAAAGGTTTCAGCAGGTGAGAGACCCAATAAAACTATCAATAAGTTATTGGGGCTCAATAGACCGTAATCAATCTGAACTGTTACCAGTTAATTTACTTCATTTTTGTTTGTGAGGTTTTGCTGCCATTGATTTATGCCAAACTTGGCCAGTTGAATGCCTTCGAAGTATTTAACTGATAAAAGTGATGGCCAGTTGAGAAGTGCTGTGTAAAAAGGTGCCTACTTAACTTATCTTCATTATGGAGTAAAAGAATGGTTTCCTATATTCAACATTTTACATATCTTAAATAATAATAAAAAAGACCAGAAAATCAGAAAAAATATTAGTATTAATCATATTTATTAAATTCTGTTACCTGAAAGGGCAAAATTCAGTTTAACACATTTAACTGAATTTCTGAAGTAGTTCTATGACAAAAATTGTAATTTAATACTGTCTGCAGCTTTCTATATGTTTTGTTATTGGTGTAGTGAGTCAAATGCATTGCATTAAACAACTGGCTTTAATAATCACGCAACAACTGGTTTTAATTGCACGATATTGTGTTAATGCAAGGTAACAAAGTATTAGGTCAAGGTTAAGCATTGTTGAGTGTTATGGAAGAGGCGTGGTTGTTTGCATGAAGTGGTAAAGATAATCAAGTTAATTGATGAAAAGAGAAATTTTTAAACACTAACTTGATTGATTCAAATGAATTTGGGAAGTGTTGAACATAATATTAGGTAGTTTTGAAAACAGTAAAATTAAAATAAGTCGCTAAGAAAACTATGGACCTCAATACATAACAATTTAATTATTTTTCGAATACAGACGATAGACATTAATTCTTTACTTACATTATTCATTGAGAAAAGAAAATGTGTCACTAAAATAAATACAAAATATATAAAGGTCTGCATTTTTAAAAGTTACGACTCCAGTTTTGAAACTAATCTACAGTGTAGACGGGTAGCTGATGTAGCCATGCGATAAGGTTTTTTCTTAACTTCTTCTCACATTGGACATTTTTCACCTCTTCTGGTATGTTGAGGAATTTTGCTACTAGATATGATGGTTATTTTTTTATGGATCCCAAGTACTATATTGTTGGCTCTTCTTGTGTTATAATTGTGTATGAAAGTTCCTCTCTGCAGGTTTTGTCTTGTAGCATGCAAGGCAGTTTCTAGGATGAAAAGGCTCACTACGGTTAACACCTTTAGTCATTTAAAGGCATGATTCTCATGATTCTCTAGGTCCAAAGCAAGCTAGAATTCAAACTGCCTTTTTTGTAGAACTAGGATCCTCTTTGTGTTTGTTCTAGTGGAATTTCCCCACACTGCTATCCCATATTAGACATGAAACTTAAACAGAACAAAGTACGCTACTTTTGCAGTTTCGTCACTAGTATGTAACTTAGCCTCTGCAGCACATACAGAGCTGAGTTTACTGCACAACTTGCCTAGGTGTTCAGATTAGGAAAGTTTATAATCTATTAGTACTCCTAAATATCTTACTTGTGACACTTGCATCACATCTTGCAGTCCTGCAATTTCTTCTCTGTTCTTCCCAATGGTAATCTGTTGGCTCTTTTTCTCATTCAGTACCAAGTCGTTAGCATGCCAATATTGTTGTGCCATTTCCAAAGCAATAAAGGATTGTATTTCCAGATCAATGGAATTTTTATTTTTGAGCAGCAGAGTGTTATCGTTAGCATACATTATTGTACTGCAGTGGTCTTGGAGGTAGTGAGGAAGATCACTTACGAAGATTATATACAAGACAGGACTGTGTTTTGGGGAACTCCTGATTTGATTATCACTGGTTTGGATATGGTTTCCACGAAGACATCTGTTTTTACATTCTTGACTTTTACTGCTTGGAATCTGTTGGTTAAGTAGCTTTTGAACCATTCTCCTGCAGTGCCCCTTACTCCCATGTTCTTTAGTTCTTAAGAAGCAAGTCATGGCTGATACAATCAAAAGCTTTGCTATAATCTAGAAAAATTGTGTTGGTAGGGTCGCCTTCTTCAATGGCTTTTATGATGTTTTCTATGATGGTTATGATTGCGGTATTTGTTGATTTACTTGCTGTGAAGCCATGCTGTTTTTCTGTCAGAAGCTGATGTTGTGAGATGCTGCAGTAGTCTTGTCAAAACAATCTTTTAAATTTTTTTTTGAGAAAGTAGAGAGGAGTGATATTGGTCTATAGTTCTGGGTATCAGTTGGGTCACCTTGAATAAATTTTGGATACACTTGGGCGATTTTGAGATTATTTGGAAATTTTCCTTGTGTATTGTTTTATAATATTTGTTAGACGATGTATCAACTCGCTTTCACAGTGCTTAACAACATTAGATGGAACACCATCAAAGCCACTTGAGGTTTTTGATTTGAGTGACTTGATAGTTTTGCTAACTTGACATGGAGTTGTTGGCCAGAGTACTAGATCTTCTTGTACATCATGTGCGGCTTCTGCAATCTTTGCCTTACAATTGGATCTTTGCCTGAGCTAAGATGTTAGTGGTAGCATTAATGAAGTAGCAGTTGAAGTCCTCAGCCACTTTTTGGGGATCACCTGTAACTGTTGTCTATCTTTAGCTGTAAAGGCTCATTCTTTGGACGTTTACTTTATTTTTCAGAGTTTATGACTTGCCAGGTGGCTTTTGATTTATTTTCGGCTCTGTTTATGAAGTCAGCATTTTGTGATTTTCTAATATTTTTAAGGAGGAGATCATATTATTTATTTATAATAGCTGCGTTTACTTTGTTTTCCCTGGTTCTATACAAGAGATAATTTTCATTTGTCCTTAGAAAATTGTCTCTTTTTATTCTAATTGTTTGGTCAGTGGGCACAGTTTTCTTCTTCTTTTTGGGCCTGGATTTCTTTTTTGGACATGCTATGTCAAGGTTGTAAGTTACGGAGCTAATGAAGTTGTCATAGACATTCTCTACACAGGTAGGTTCATACACATCTACCCATGCCTCTCTACTAGGCAGGTGTTTTTGTGTCCGAAGGTTCTCATAGCAAAAAAGTCATGACATCTCATCCAGGAAGGGGTTGCCACCTCATGTTTGTGATCAGTACTGAACAGATCTGTCCTTATAATCTGAAATGAAGGTGTCAAGGACCAACACTGTGACCTTATTAGAGTGCATGTTTGTGAAGACTAGGTCTATAGAGGTGGAACTATGTGGGGTTATTCTGGTGGGTGGCAAATCCAATCTCTTGATGTTATATGTTGCTAGGAGTTCTTTTAGCTCTGTGCCCTTTTTCTTGTGAATAACTCTGTTGATGTTTATGTCTCCCATTATAATGACACTGCTTCTCTACGTTGATATACTTTCAAGCAGGTCACTGAGGGACTCCAGGGCAATTTCAAAAGTGTGATCAGGTCTGTAAATTCCAGTAACATAAACATGGTTTTTGTGTATTGATATCTTTACAATTTACAGCTCATATTAAAGTTCCTTATTGTATCTTGCAATGTTAACTGAAGTTGCCTCGTTTTCAAAATTTAAATAAATTGCAACTCCTCCTTTAATATGGTTTTTTTCTGCCAAAAAATCAATCAGGGTGTATCCAGTTACTACTGTGTTTAGTAGGTTAGGTTCTGACATATCATGTTCGGTTAGGATGACAACATCTGGGTTGTTGATCTTTAATGAATCGTTTATTACATCTTGTACATTTGTTAGACGGTCAAAATATTGGTAAAATATTTTTGTTATAAAATGTTTTTTGTTAACTGATTAGCAGGGGTTTCTCTTGTTATAGTTGAGTTTAAAAAGTTCCTTGTTTTGTATTTTATGTTTCTCTTGCTGATAAGGACTAAAAAGATTTCCTAGTGCGATTGGTCATTGGGGTGAGTTTTCCATGGAAGGATGTGCTGGTCTGCTGGTGGTTGTTTCCAGAGACCTTATCAGCATATGAGACTGGGATTTTTCCATCATCCCTTTTATCTTGGTTTTAGCGAATTTTCCCTATAGGGAAGAAGCTATTACCGTAGGTCTCATGGTAAGACTTAAGCTCGGGACCACTATAACTTTTCGTTTTGGGGCCCTCAGAAGCAAAAAACACTATTCGTTTGAATTTATATATCTATGTGTCTGTTGGCACGATAAGGGCCGCAAAAAAGGTCCGATCTTTATGAAATTTGGTACGGACATGTAAAGTGGTAATCAATTGGACGAGTTCGTGAACCAGCCTAATCGGACCACCGGAAGGGGGGATAAAGGGGGATAAACCCCCCCAAAAATGGGTTTTTTGATTTTTTTACATAGAAAAATAAAATTTATCAAATTTTTGTGAGCACCATTGAATTCAGCTCAAAAAAACAAACAATTTAGTATTTTGAAACACTGCTCTATGTCCATTGGTTACCGAGATATTGAAAGTGGTAAACAAAGTACGTTATCCCTATGTTAACCTTATGGGAAATAAATAAAATTCTATATCTCGCTTATTTCTCAACATATCTCAATAAAACTTGGTAAATAGCTTCTTCTAGTTCAGATCTACTAAATATTGAATCAAAACCATCCAGTTTTAATATACCTGTAGCAGCACACCTGCATACTCATTCCCCATGTTATTCTTATGGAGCTTACAAAAACATGCCAAATCTTGCTATGTTGGATTGAAATATGTTGTTTTGCATTTGAAATTCGCTGAGTATGCAGGTCTGCTCATTCTGGTGGTATTCTGGTCTGGTATTCTGGTGTTGGTTCTGTATTAATGTCATTAACATCATCAATGTTATGGTCTGGGAAAGATCCATCTTTGTACTGGTGAATAAGAGGTTTTACTATGAATGTTAATGCCGAATCACCTCCAGTTCTGTTTTTTAAATTAGTGTTGTTTTGGTTCTGAATCTTTCCTAGCAGCTGGTCTGTTGTTGTTGAGCTTGACTGTTTTTTGGCAGAAATTTAACAGACTCTCCCAGTTGCAGTTGTTGTTGTGTCTGATTGTTTTTTAGCCAGAGTTTTACAGACTCTCCCAGATCCAGTTGTCTGTTTTTTTGGCCGGAGTATGACAGACTATCCCAGTTGTTTTTTTAAGGTTTTGTTAAAAAACCCTCTATGCTTTAATGTTTTCACAAATTTTGGCTGATGCAGGGGGAGATTTATATTTGTTATTTGAGTTTTCAGGCATCAGTAATAGTAGCTTTTGATTTATCGTTTTCATTCCTATTTGCGTGTTCTTCTCGGAGTTGTTCAGAGATTTTAAATTTGTTAGCTCTTAGTGGGACGTTGTATTGGTTTTGTACTTTCTTATTCGGGGATTTTTTTTTAGAATGTCTGTAACAGAAAACAAATCTTTTCTTGCTCATTTTGAGGGGGATTTTGATATGTTTCACATCTTGATAAGTTTGTGTTATATTTTTATCAGTTAGATTTTTGAGTAGTGATTCAATGTTGTTGAGTCTTTCTTCTGGTATATTATGGCCCTTTCTCAGAAGTGTCGTTTCTAGATGCAAAGTTGGGTTTCTTATCATGGCTGGCTGCTCTGTTTGTGTTTCAGTACTCTTTAGAAGTGACGTTTCTTGGTTTGAATCGTCTTCCTTGGAAAATTTTCTTAGTAACGATGTAATTTTTCTCTCTAGGTTGCAGATCTTAGTTTCTCTACAATAATTAATTACTTACGCCTTACACCAATCACTTGAACGTGTATATAAGAAAAATAGTTTAAGTATTAAAAAAAACTAAATAACCACTCCATTAATTTTCTTGAATAGGTTTTTAAAGATTAATTTTTAAGTGTATATAAAAAATTGCTTGGCATTTAACATTTTTATGTTCTGATCCCAACATTTCCATAATTTTCTTGCATGAAATGCAATTGAAAAGAATTTTTTTAATTTTAAACATAAATTTAAATATTAATAACATGCCTTGGCAAATTATAAACAGAAAAGAAAGAAAAGAGACAGTCTGATTAAAAACCATTCGTTCCTAATTCTTTCTACTAAAAAAATTCAAATTAATTTTTTTTGATTTTTAAACCAATTATTATTAAAGGCAACCAAAGTTAAAAAATGAAAAACTACTTTCTGTTTTTCTAGGAACAAGAAATTAAAAAGAAAGGGAACGGTTGGTACAGAACGGTTGTGTTCACCTGTCACTTAGCGCTAATCACCTTGCCAGTGTCATTCAACCCCTGGTACTTGGGCTTCCCATGCGTGAACGGCAGGTAGCGGTACTTGATCATATGCTGAAACATATCATCAAGGTGAAATGGGTAAATGAAAAATACTGAAAATGGATACAAACTGATTATCTACCATCTAGAATTTGCACTGCCACTATTTACCAGCCGAATTGTGGCAATACAATTATGTATGAAGAAAATGAAAAATACAGGGTCGAGACATTGGTCTTTCTGTGTGTTAAAATGTACGTCAGAAATATCAAAAGGCTCACAAAAGGTGAGCAAAAATATATGTCCTTTGCCAATGACGATTATCAAGATGAATACTGTCGATAATATTAAGTATTTTTTAGGGCAGAGGATGGATATTTTCTTCAACACAAGATTCCTTGTATTTATTTTTATAATAAATATGATTGATATGAGTGTTTTGGACATATATATCTGTTTCTAGTTTTTATAAAGAGGAAAAGAATTTTTCAGGACAGACATATCCTTTTTCAGCCCAGAACAGAAACGATATATGTACTCGGGAATACATGTATACCCGTCCATAGCCCGGGAATGGTTACAATTTAAAGTATTTAATTTAATTTAATTCAGAGTTCACAACACAAATAGCATCTGACATTGGTAGTCTAAATGTAACTACGATTATACAAAACTTTAAACTTAGTTTGATTTGTTACCTTGATCTGCCGCTTCATCGTAATGCCGAACAGAGTGATGAAGTACATGACAAGGATGGGCCAGAAGACAGGGATGTTGAAACAGTCAAAGAATGTACAAATGGTGGCAATCACCGTCGACTTTGTGACCGAGTACCAGAACTTGAACTCTGGCAGTCGCCGGATGAACGGCCGGAACTCCTCATTGGCTCTCGTCGGCAACTCTGGGCCTCCGTCGTCTGCAAACATATCACAGCTGGTGAGTCAGTTGGCTTAGTTGGGCCATGGTGGAATGGCTTTTGGAAATGTGGTAATGTTATATGGGTTTACATCCAGCTTCTGTATAATGATTTACATAGGTTCTTGTTACCTTGTGCAATAGTAAATAACTGTTAACCCACTATTTTCTGTGTTTAGCTTGATACATTCCACCAATCCACACAAAAAATCAATTTTCATCACTCTGTATACGAAAATTGCCTGTTACCGTACAGCTGAGATCTACAAAAACTCTCGATTTCCTTAAGTCAAAACAAGTAATGATCAGCTGCTTTTTCGGTACCCATACAATTCATTCCCGTACCCAAACAAACCACTTCCGTACCAAAACAAAATTTTACCGTACCCAAACAAACGAATTCCTTAATTTGACGGTTCAACCAGCTGACTTTATAAACTAAAATAGACAGTTCAGCCTACTTATAGAAAAATAACTAAATAGAAAAATGACTAAATTATGAAATGTTGGATCATTTTTTATAATTTTGGTCACTTATTTGCATCGTGATGAAAAGTATTGTTCACAACTCGTCACAAAAGTACCATTTCGGGGCTCGATAGTGTTTTATTTGCTCAGCTTACGCCTCGCAAGTAAAACACTATTTTGCCCCAAAATGGGCTACTTTCGTGACTAGTAGTGAAATATACTATTAGTCCAATAGCACAAATATACTGAAATAAAATAGACTAGTTTTTGGTGATGGTAATGGGATTCAACTGATAACGGTCTGAAGTCTCAATATCTCTTTTTGGTTTCACTGAATAAATGATATAATTTGCAATGCAATAACCAAAAATCATTGAAAACTTGCCAACCATTTTTGCACGATTGCCCTAAATAGATCGTTCAAGCAAGCAGGTATACAAACATTGCAGACGTTAACCTAAAAATAATTTTTTGCCCCTTCTGTTTAACAATGGTAAAAGCTTTCTAGACTACAGGGGCAGCTTCACTTGCAATGAGTTCACAATACCAGTAGTATTACTAATCTTTTCTGAAAAACGGTGTTTGTTCCTATCAGCTGTAAATCCAATTAGAACTTCAAAGAAGTTCTGATCTAATTTTAATTTGTTTGCAGAAAAATTAAATTTCAAGGTCATCTAAAGTATCTTTTAACCCTTTGCACTCCGCCAAAAAAATTTTGGCCCTAGCCAAAAAAGCCGGTACCTTTACAGGTAGTACTAGCCAAAAACTCCAGACCGTATTAATAATTTTTGTAAGCGTTTAGTAAAATGTGTTTAACTTTTTTGCCTTTACAGTCAGAGCCATAACTTTTTTTTTGTTCCTTATGAAATTCTGCATCAAAATATATATAGGAACCCCATAAATGATAAAAATAAAATTTTATGTTTTTATTATTATAATTTTTTTTATAAATTTTTTTACAATATATAACTTTTGAACACTTATTACTAAAAAAAAAAAACCATTGAGCCCATATATAATATTTGTATTCTCAAATTCCCTTCTTAGTTCTAAACAAAACCCAACAAATCTCAGGTACCTACCTTGAAAAATAAAAAAGTTATGAGCAAATTTGTAAATTTTGGCGAAGTCCCCAAAATGGTATGATCTCGATGATATATGGCTTTTCCACCACCGCAACACAAATCATAACATAACTTTTTTGCCTTTACAGTTAGAGCCATAACTTTTTTTTTGTTTTATTCCTTATGAAATTCTGCATCAAAATATATATAGGAACCCCATAAATGATAAAAATAAAATTTTATGTTTTTATTATTATAAATATTTTTTATAAATTTTTTACGATATATAACTTTTGAACATTTATTACTAAAAAAAAACCATTGAGCCCATATATAATATTTGTATTCTCAAATTCCCTTCTTAGTTCTAAACAAAACCCAACAAATCTCAGGTACCTACCTTGAAAAATAAAAAAGTTATGAGCAAATTTGTAAATTTTGGCGAAATCCCCAAAATGGCATGTTCTCGATGATATAGGACTTACCCACCACCGCAACACAAATCATAACATTTTTCACCTGTTTGGAAAAAAAACTTCAAAAACTACACAAACTACACAAACCACACAATAAAATGTCATAAAATCACATGAAAAAAATAAATGTATATTTACAAACAAGATCTTGCATCTTTATACACATTTATATTCGTTGTAGCACATTTCAAAATGGTATGTTCTCAATCAAATAGGGCTTTTACTTCACTGTAACACAAATCATATCATTTTTCAACTGTTTTGGAAAAAATACAAAACTACACAATAAAATGTCATAGAACCACATGTGAAAAATAACAATTTACAAACAGTATCTTGCAACTTTATGCATATTTATGTTTGTTGTAGTACATCCCGAAAATGGTATGTTCTCGATCAACTAGAGCTTTTAGGGTACATCACCGTAAGACAAATCATAACATTTTTCAACTTTTCTAAAAAAAAATACACAAAAACTACACAGTAAACTCTTACATTTTTATGCACAATCATGTTTGTTGTAACACATCCCTAAAATGGCATGTTCTCGATCAAATAGGACATTTACATCACCGTAACACAAATCATAACATTTTACAGCTGTTTTGAAAAAAAAAAAACACAAACTACACAATAAAATGTCATAAAACCACATGATAACAATAACAATTTACAAACAGGATCTTGCAACTTTATGCACATTTATGTTTGTTGTAACAAACGCCATGAAGTCCTTTACCGCAGCGTATACATGCAGTCCGGCTCTTCTTTCTTTTGCCTCCTGCTTTGGTGCTCAAAGGGCTGCACACACAGCAGTTCCTTTCTTGTTTTCCGGGTAAATTTTGGATGCCAAATCGAGGGTTGTTACCGGGTCCATCACCACCACCACCACCATTTTGAGGAGATTTACCAGAGTCCTTTTCTCTATACCACTGTGAAGATAACGCCTCAACGATTGAAATTGTAAAATGGTATCTCGACATAACTTTCCCACTAGTATTTTCAGAGTAAATTATACAGGGTGTCCCGAAATTATGGTAAAATATTTTAGTATATGATAGTACAGGTAAAAATAAGAAAAAAAGTTCATGTAAACATAGGTCCAAAAGTGCTTAGATTTCCGTCTGTGTGTCTGTTTGTGATTTTTACATATTTAATCATATCTCACGAACCTCTTAACGTATAAACTTCAAACTTGGTACATGGATGACCACTATTAAGACCTATTTTTGTAAGAAGTATCAAATTTCTACTTTGTACCATTTCAAAATGGCGACTGTTTTTTGTTTTCAAAGCTAAATATCTTAAAAACCGTAAATTTTAGAAAAATCATACAAGAGACAAAAAAGCTGTGAAATTTAATCCAATTAACGCTGATATTAAGATTATGATGATCGGACTACTAATAACGGAGAAATTTTAATTTTTTCAAATAAAAACATGGAAATTTCTGACAGTTTGTTCTAAAGGACCATGTTTTTATTCAGAAAAGTTAAAATTTCTCCGTTATTAGTAGTCCGATCATCATAATCTTAATATCAGCGTTAATTGGATTAAATTTCACAACTTTTTTGTCTCTTGTATAATTCTTCTAAAATTTACGGTTTTTGATATATATTTAGCTTTGAAAACAAAAAACAGTCGCCATTTTGAAATGGTACAAAGTAGAAATTTGATACTTCTTACAAAAATAGGTCTTAATAGTGGTCATCCATGTACCAAGTTTGAAGTTTATACGTTAAGAGGTTCGTGAGATATGATTAAATATGTAAAAATCACAAACAGACACACAGACGGAAATCTAAGCACTTTTGGACCTATGTTTATATGAACTTTTTTTCTTATTTTTACCTGTACTATCATATACTAAAATATTTTACCATAATTTCGGGACACCCTGTATACGCATTCAGTAATATCCTTGCAAATATGTTGAAAGTTACTTTTTTCCAATATTTGAGGGTGCGTCTCTCATCCAAGTAACAATACATCATCTGATCATTGCCATCGACACCACCCATGAAACGGTTATATGCATCAATCATTTCAGGAATTTGTTTTACTACATTTTCGTTAGTTCTTTTTTTTATTTTTTCAACAGACTTAGCTGTGTGTTTAGATGATAGTAAAATAACTGGGTTTTTCTGTGATTTTTTCTCTCTGAAGCCTAGAAATAAAAGATTGTCACTCCTCATGTAGGTTTTTTGGCCTATTTCAAATTTTTCTTTCAGGTTAGATGGTATTCCCTTTCTGTTTCTTCAAACAGTGCCTGTAATAAATGTTAGTTTGTCATACATACTCTTAGCTAGAGGGATGCTAGTGAAAAAATTATCCATGAATACATGATAGCCCTTGTAGAGATATTGGCCAATTTCAAGTAATTTATGCACTACTTTATATGCTAAGCCGGTGGTCTTTTGCCCAGTACTTTTGGTGCCTTTGTAGCAATAAAACGCAAGGCAATACCTTGACACAGAGTCGCAAAGCATCCATAACTTTACACCCCATTTATGGTGGTGTTTGTTCGGGAGGTATTGCAAAAGCTGGGACCTAGATTTTGTCCCAACCAAACTTTCATCGACAGACAGCTCACGGTGTGGGGTGTAATGCAAACTAAATAGTCTGTTCACGGCTTCCAGAAGGGGAAAGAATTTTGCACAAGGGTCGTAGCCTGGCTCTCCAATTCGAGGCAAACTTCTGTTATCTACCATATGAAAAAATTGAATGATGCTCTCAAAGCGAGATCGACTGAACATCTTCCCATACCAAGGTGTATACTGAGAATCAGAGGTTGCCCAATAGCTCTGAATTGTTGGTTTCCTGTTGAGGCCCATATTCAAAATTACTGCAATAAATGCTTTTATTTCTGATAGTGTCACTGGTCTCCACTTATGGGCTCTAGAATTTGGCGTTAAATTTTGAAGATGAGATTTGATATACTGATTGGCGTACCTGTTTGTTTCTCGGACAAATTTAGAGAGGATACTTACTGTAAAAGACAAATAAAAGTAGTCGATCGGTTCTGAATCACGAGGAGGACAGTGCTTTGGACCGGGCTGTTCGAAAAATAAAATTTCATGCTCAAATCCTTCATCATCACCTTCATTGACAGGTTTCCATAGGTCATCATCAGGGTCCATATCTGGTGGGATAGTAGGGTCTGGTTCGGGCGTTACGCAGCGTTCTGCATTTCTGATGATGTGCTCAATAGTGTCATCGACAGAGTTCAAAAGGGGCACATTATTTTCGAGCATATCCACATCATTATTTTCATCCAAGTCATCATTGATATTGATTTGATTACTTACATCTAGGCCGGGTTGTGGTAGGTCAGCTGCATTTCTGATGATATGCTCATTAGTGTCAATAGTGTTCAAAAGGGGCACATTTACATTATTTTCGAGCACACTTACATCTTGGTCTGGTTGTGGCTGGTCAGCCGAGGTATTAGGCCTACTAGCTGTAGCTAAATTAGGCCTAACTGAATTTGAAATTACAAACTCAATAGTTTCATCCAAGGAGCTACTAGGAGGCTTAGGCTTTGGGCGAGATTTTGTAGGAGCAGTAGGCCTAGGTTCTTCATCAGAACTAGGTTCCTCTGATAAAACATAGTCCGGGTCTTCATCAGTGTCATCATCAAATCCAGTCAACACTCCATCACTTTCACTTTCACTTTCATGTTCACTTTCGGAGGTTTCAGATTCGGATATGTTTTCTACAAAACTATCACTTAGGTCGTCAATAACGCCAACACCAGATTCCACCACATTTCTGAATAAAGTATTTTCACTTAGCGGCGATCTTGGTCGTCGGCAATTATAAAGATCGTCATCTTCAGCACTGTCGGAATCACCCATTTTGAACTCAAAACAAACTAAAGATTTACGTTTACTTTATAAAAAACAACTGTAAACATAACCTTTACACAATCAACAACAAAACAATCAGCGGACGGCAACTTGTCAACAACAACAGACAGCGAGTATAGCGCCAGCTGGCCAGCGCCATAGCACACGAAACAGACGATTAGTGAATAACAAACAACTACGTAATAAGAAAAAAGGACATAGAGTAATAAAACACAACTCTCTCTGACACGTATATCGGAATATTAGCGCGTTTGGACCATTTATAAAGCCAGTGCGATCGATTTTACTGGCGTCCGATAAATCGGACGTCGGAGTTTTTGGCATATTTCGCGAACGTCCGATATATCGGACCGCGGAGTTTTTGGCCGAAACGGTGACGTCCGATTTATCGGACGTCGGAGTGCAAAGGGTTAAGTCTGAATTTCATTGATTTGACAGACTTAAGGTTTTATTAATGTATTTCCACTTAGGTCTGCAGGTTATTGAAGGCCTTTTGCTCTCTCTTAGCTTAAATATTTTGACTTTTTTAGAAGATACATGACCAACTAAAATTAAATCACAACAACTAATGGCTGTATTGCCATTAGAGAACATATGAAACTAAGCTATCCAAAAATAAGGCACATGGGATCATATCATTATTTTTTTGTTGATAGGATGAAGTTTTAAAATAACATAATTCAAGATTCTTTTAGGGAATAACATTTATCCAACTTTGACTGACCACAAAATCTTAATCAACAGGCTGAATCATAAAGAGAGGAGAAGAATCCTACCGGACTACTGGTCATTATTCCTATTTATTTCTTGATGAGAATATTATTTTATTTTCTCCCTAAAAAATTCAACAAAACCACAAACTCAGAAAAGCACTGAGCAGAAAAGTTGTTTAAAACAAAATGTACTACCTTCATAATCTGAGATCGCTGGATCGATCTTTGGTGACAGGAATGCTATGAATAGATTTAAATGATAAATGCCCAATGCATAAGTGACTATATACCATCCCTGAAAAATAATAAGATTGGATTAGGAAACTCTGCAACGCCATGTTTATAACCATCTGAAATTCTGCAAAATAACAAGAAATAAGTTTCTTCTTCAAATAGAATATATAACTATGTAACTTAAGTCAATTTAAAGTACTGATACCAAGTCTTGTATGAGACACTTAGTTTTGTAAATTGGAAAGGCCACAAGCATTTTTTTGCAGAGGCTACCAAAAAATTTATTATGACATTATAAAGACATTGTGTGTGTTGCTTATTTTATTTCAGTCCACAAATTCATAAAAAAAACTGCCTGAACTTGAAACCACTTGAACCAGTTTCAATCATGAGAAGATGTTTTATTTTGACCCAAATGATTTTTTAGAAGCTGAACTTGAAACACAAGAGCAAACATGGTCAACTGATGAATTGCTGAGAATATTTATACTTAAAACTAATATTTTAGGCTGATGAAATATTGTTATGACTCCTCAATGAAAATAATTATTGGAATATAGATTATCAAGCCATATCAAGTTTTTAATCTTAAATACACCAAATATGCAATACAATAGATTAATTGAAATTCTTAAAGGTTTAGGATGGAAATTAATCCTAAACCTAAGGTTAATTGATCCTATGGTTTTGGCCTCTAATTAAAAAATTAAAATTCTTGATTGAACTTACTTGGAGGATGAATATCCTTGCTAGGAATATTATGACTAAAAGCACTGCACCTATCCATCTACCAGTAAGGTAAGGAGTCACGTCATCGAGAAGTTTCTGATAACGCTGAAACAAAGGGGTTAAACAATTGGGTTTGGCTGATAAAAACATACAAAAAAAAGGTAAAAACAAAAATTGTTATGTTGTTACACAGGTCACATCAATAAATACGATATTGAGAGCTCCAAATAAGTCTTAGCTAAATCTTTTATACATTAAACTCAAACCAGTAATTAAATCTTATTACTTTTAACAAGGAATTTTTGTTTATTTGAATGCATATTTTGCCTATTTCGAAAATGGCTGTAACGGCTGTTAAAAAAAATTTACTTGGAAGTTCTGCTTTTGAAGTTTACCTATGTAGTTGAATTTACTGTAAAAATATATTAAAGAAATAAAATTTGAATATTTAAACATTTTGACATAGGGCCTTGTTGGATGTTGGTTACAGATAACAAAAATCTAAACAAGACAATCTGCGAAATAGCTTTTTATAGCCTAGGCCCCTAATAGAAGAGGGGAAAATAAAATTGAGTTATGCTAATGCCATCAAGTAAAAAACTGCAAATGATTTACCAAGCAAAGCTCGATCCTCGGATAATGAATTATACAAATCAGCTAAAATTTGTTAGATAATGATAACTTGTTCTTCAAATAAATATCTTCAATTGCTCTGCTGTACCAGTTGGGAATCACTTGATAAACTTAAGATGACAGAAACCACCAATAAAAAAAACTATGGAGGTGAAAAACTATGAAACATTTCGAGAAGGGCTTAGAATATCAACACAATTTTAATATTAACAAAATTATTTTGTTTTTGAGTGGAGGGAACATAAGTTAACATCTCAAAAGGAACATATAATAAATGTTTTGTAGCATAATGTAGATCTATACCTGTAGGCTGTGCACGTTTCAACAATATGTTATCAATTCCAAATTTTTGGTTAAGCCTAGATAATTTCTTTTAGAACTTATCAATTTTGATTGAAATTAGATTAAAATTTTTAAGTAGGCCTATGAGCTATGAGCTAATAATTCTTTAAGAAATTCATCAACTAAAAATAAGAGAGCCTAAATTGAAGAGAACCCGCTATAAATAAATGTAGTCTGATAATAAAAATAATACCTGTTGGAAATGTTTCCACGCTTGAGAGAGTACGTTTCCTCTTGAATTGGTGATACCTGAAGATTCGTCATGCATCATACTTCTTCTTATGTAGCCTAATGTTTTAATAGGTTTTTTAAGCTAATCCTCTCCTCATCCACCTGAAAATAATAACTTTCTTTATTTAAATGAGGCATAGGCCTACTAGTATTAGGTACAATAGGTGAAAAGGCACAAATACAAAGTTGACTGCCAACAATACTAAGGGTGTATTAACAACTCATTTATTTAGATGCAAGGAAATGAGCGCTCAGAACGGTCTAACACCAATCACCAACTATCTTTTATTTTCTATCAAGACCTTCCAACACTCAGAGATGAAAATGAACACATAAAATAAGTAGGCCTACTCTGAAAGAAATTTGAACCAGTACACTGAATTCTACAAACTAACACATAAAAATACAATATTTTTATGCTGGAGCTACCGGCACTCATTTGAGTAGATTCTAACAGTTTTTCAAAGTAGGGCATAGAAGTTGTCATAAAAAACTCTATAGACTTCTAACAGAAATCTCTTAGCCTATAAGAAAAAATTCTATAAAACTGCTTGGCCTATAAAGAATACTTTTAACAATTTTAATTTCTAGATTTTGTATTATACATTTTGATGATCACAGGCATCAAGACGGGGGGGGGGGGGGCACGTGCTCTCTTAACATGAACAAGTTTATTTTTGTAGCCGCTCACCAACAATAAAAATCCCCCCAAAAATATTTTCTATTATTTTATAAATTGTTCCTTTACTCAAAATCATTTAAACCAATCGTTTTTAAGTAAGTTGTATATTTTTGCCATATTAATGGTTAACATTCACTTTATTTTTATATTTAATCATTATTACATTAATTTTATATATGAGATAAATCATTTGGCTGAACTAAGAGGTTGTCCGAAGTGTCATACATTCGTTGAGTACGCGCCATCTTTTTATTCTTTTACTGGGCGAAGGTTGGTCATCCTGTGCACTGTGTACCTGTCATTCTGTCATCCACTCCCCTACCACAACACACCTGTCTTTGTCTAGCCAGCTTCTGCAGTGAGCTCACAAGAGTGGGACTGAGATTTGAAGACACCAGGCAGCAGGCAATTATGTCGTTGCGTGGGTGCGGGTTGCATAATTTTGGTCCCAGAAACTTGAGCTCCCTAGAGTATAATACAACTACTAAGTTAGCATGGAGCACACATAAGGAGGAAAATTTCACTTAGGCCTAGGCCTAATAATCTTTTGCCTAGGCCTAATAATCTTTTGCCAGTGATAGCATCGTAAACAAACGAAAATCCACGAGCTTAGTTAGCAAGATCCCGCCAAGTATATCCGCTGGAGCAATTAGTTTTTTTGTCCCGACGTCGCTACCTATATTGGATGAATCATTTAGTTTGTTGTTGTTTTTATCTTGATCTAATAGTTTTCTGATTGCCCGCTTGATAGATTATTGAGTTTAACCTGCAAGCTGCAGGCGAGAGTGACAAGAGAATGAAATTTACTTTGAAGAAACAGCCAGGAAAGAAGGGTAGTTGTAAATAACACCCTAGTTGTTTTTTGACCACCTATTTTTTTAAACAAATAAAACAATAAGTGCAATGGTTTTGAGATAAACAAAACAAGATGTTATTTAACAGTCACATATTCAAAATCTAAATAGTATATAACGTTGAGTTTTCCCGGAAATTTACCTTAAAAATTGTAAATAAACTAAGCTTTTTAATGCTGAATATTTCACAAGTTTAAAAGCTCAAAAACCCCACTTTTAAGTACGAAAAACCAACAACTTTCTGGGGGAGGGCCCCCGGACCCCCACTAATATAGGGGGTTTAGGCCTACATACCCCCCGACCCACCAGTAGGTTGTGCCCCACAAAATCTAGGGTTCACATGACACCTCTGATGATGATTGACAGATTTAACACCTTCTCCCTATTGGGAGCAACAGAAACAAAGGAAACAACAATAAAAATATGAAAGTTAAACAAACAAACTATTTTTCAGCCTTCTAAAAACAAATATCTAGGCTAAATAAAAACACATAGTACTAACATGAGGGAGCAAATTTAAGTTTTGGGATTAAAATTTCCCATTTAAGACCCAAAAACCCTAAATTTAACCTTCAAAAGTGATTGGGGGTGCTCTGTTGGCCAGCGAAATGGTCTAAAATATTGTAAATACAAGTGTATCTGCCAATTAGCCCTAGAAAGGTATTGTACACAATTTTGACGTGTGCTGAAGTGTTTTTTAGTCTGATTTTGCAATTTAATGACCTTGAGCTCTGCACCTTCAGCAGTGCTTTTCTCGATATGGGTTTGATTTAAGTTTAAGATGATTAAAGTTGACAGTTTTATGGCTGTTCTTCATGTATTTTCTAATTTAATTGAAAAAATACATCAAATTTACATACAATACCTATAACAGTAAAATGTGCTTTTCAATGAACTCTTATGGATCTTTTTACCTGGGAGCTAAAATCATAATTTAAATTTATTATATGGGCCTAGGCTAGTAAATAATATTACCACAGTTTTCTTGTATTTGGGTGCTTCTTTAAAAAAATAAACATTACATCAAACATATTTTAATTTTTAACCACAGAGTAAAATTTACGTATCAATATAAATAGTTTATGTGTGAATAACGATATCTATCTAGGGCTAAAAAAAAGCTGACAATAAACTCTGACTGCTAAAGTGAAAATACCCTTAAGACAATGTAGGCCTACTGTGTATAGTTAATTCACATTTTCATTGATAGCCTAGTTAGTTATTTCTTGAGCCATCATTTTGGGAGGGACATAAGAACTGTCCCTCCCAAAATGATTTAACTTAGTAGCTGGCTATTTTAATTTTCATTCAAATAATTATATAAGTAATAATATATTTATAGGCCTAAGTAAAAATAATTAAGTAGTAATATAGTTATAATAATTTAAGTAATAATTATATAAGTATGCCTATTTTAATTTTCATTCAAATATATATAGTACCTATTTTAATTTTCATTCAAATAATTATAATTAAAACAGCACTTTGTGAATTAGATGAACTTTTTAGAATCAAAAAATCCTAAATTTGGGGCATGTACCTCCCCAGAACAGAGTCAGGGGTGCTAAGATTATTTTTGCTCAACGAACTTCTCGAGATGTCACAAACAGGACTATTCCCGCTAAAATCTGAAGAATCGGTCAAAAATTGTGGCCGCTAGAGTACCTCAAAAGGAACGAGTTTCACAGCTCTGATCTTCTGCAGTTTGTTCATTCAGGAGACAATAGATAATAATGAATAACTAAATTGTACTTCAACACCTAATCTTAGAGAAAACAATAATGAATGATTTGCCAATAACTTTGACAAACTTCAAGTAATAGTGTGATAGATAGGTCAGATTAGGTACAATTTATTAGGATTAATTGTAAAATATGGTACTAACTTAACCATTTTTTAATGGTACGGTACTAACTGTTAGCGTCCATTTTCATCTCGAAGGTCTTTAAAGAACAAAACAGATGATTGGTGATTGGTTTTAGACCGTTCTGAGCGCTCTTTTCCTTACAAATAATAGGATTGGAAATCAGGCGTTGATTTGTCCAACTAAGTACTTGGGTCATTCCATATCAAATCAACCAATGGTCTGTTACTTGATATCTCAAAATTTAATGAAACTTTTTTTATAAGTAATACTATTAAAGAAAATGAAAAATACCAAGTTTCAGATTTTTTTTACTTATCGTTTCTGAGTTAGGATTTTTTGAAAATTGAAAAAACCGCTGATTTTCGACATGTTTGGATACTTTTAAATCTCTCCAACTCCAAAACCGTTCAACCTAGAGAGTTCAAACTTTCACCATTCTTTTTAGAATTTCAAGAGCTTTAATTTGATGTGTCACTTGACTACATTAGTTTAGTAGGTAAGTTTTTCAAAAACCCAAAAAAAGTTTTTTTGAAAAATCTAAAAAACAAAATTTTTAATTTTTTTGAAAAAAATATATGTTTTTTGTCTGTTTTATTAGAGTACATGTGCCAAATTTCATTATGGTACTCCTATGGTATCATATTTATCTTTTTAAAGTTACCCAGGTAGTTCATCTACTGAACACATAAAACGCATGTAAGTTAACGTGACCATTGACCATAGGACCATACAGAACATAATAAATATTAATTTTGCTTTTTTATCACATGGTGGAGGGGAGTAAAGTGAACTACAATAATAGTAATAATAATAATAATAATAAAAATAAAAATAATAAAATAATAATTATTTTATAAAATAAGTCATTAACTCTTACCTCTTAAATTAAATTGTTATGTTTGAGCAATGTCCTTTCCATTGATCACTTGAAAACATTATTATTTGTTTTCCATTGATCACTTGCAAAACACTATTATTTATTTATAAAATATTTACAGTAGTATTTATTTAATATGGTCCTATTTCAGAGTTCAATTTATTTACAATCGAAAATATGATCATCTAGTTAATTGACATAATCACAAGCCACTGTCTTGAAACCAGGATGTGATGATTTTATGAATACAATGCTTGCTTCTTCTTTGATAAAATTTGGGAAGCTCTGGACGTCTCGTCACCAGATAATCTGTAAGTCCTGCCAGTTGGTGTGGTAGGATTGATACTGCATAAAATAAAGTTGTGTGGCAATGTTAAGACACCTGGTCTTCTGGGGTAATCCAAAAGATGGGGATGGTCCATGAGGGTGGAGAAATGACAAAGTTACTTCTTTTTCAGAGTGGTTTTTAGACAAAACACAAGCTATCCACCATTTGCTGTCATATGCACAAGCAACAAACCCATTTATTTCTTCAAATGGTACATCATCAGCATCCGGAGCAACCTGAATGTTGTGAAGATCTGACTTTTCAGTGTCAGATACAATTTTTGTCTTTATTTTTGTTTTGCCAACAGGAATAAAAGCATGGTAGCCCTGAGTACCAGTGACAGTAATAGCTTAAGTTAACGAGGCATTCAATTGATTTAACCCTACGTCCATATCCATAAAAATGGTGTCCCCATCATCTTCTTTGCCTGTACTTTCTTCTTCTGTATGAGTTTCATCCGGTACAGTTTGCCTTTCTTTGCCTAGTTTCACCCGGCATGATGTGCAAATTTTCATACCTTCTTCCATATTATAATCTTTATAGCCTATCATCCATAAGCTGATTGCCCTTAGATCTTTATTTACCCAATGAGATTTTTTCTTAAATGGGTTGCAACAAAAAGTAGACCACTTCCTATCCATCTTAGATAGATATCACACTTACTATTTTATGAACAACTAGCCAGAAAAATACACAATTTTAAGACAATTATGAAAATACTTAAAACGATGTAAAATAACCGATAATAGTCTTTATCAAATTACAGAAAAGAACACTAAATGATACACAATAGGAATCTTCACATCCTTACTGCTGCACTTTTCCAACACAACTAACATTAACAGGAAGGAAAATGCTTATTCAAACTGGAGCAAGTTACTACTTGTCAGTGTAACTCATTGCTCCCCCCCCTGCCCCCCTTCTAAACCTTTGTTCCTTCCAGTGTTACTCAGTATTTTAAAATGTATACATAGTAAAATAAAACTAACATTATTAAGATAATTTTAAGCTACACCTAAAAACTCTTTATGAACTATTTTTTATACCATAATTTATTTTATAAATTATTACTATTATTATAGTTAGGTAAAAATATCATAAGAAAGAACTACTAAATGTATTTTATAATAAATTTACCTTCCTTAAAATTATTAGGAGTAGCATATTGTAATTTAAGTTAGCGTAGTTTCAATGTTTCCTGGCATGCATATTACATGTAGTAATTGTTAACTTTTTTAAATATATGTTCCCATAGGAGTACCATAATGAAATTTGGCACATGCACTCTAATAAAATGTACAACAAAAATTTCAATGAAATAAAACAAAATATTAATTATGTTCTGTATCTATATAGTCAATGGTCACGTTAACTTATATGCATTTTACGTGTTCAGTAGTTGAACTGCTGTGGTAACTTAAAAAAAAATGATACCATAGGAGTACCATAATGAAATTTGGCACATGTACTCTAATAAAAGAGGCAAAAAACATATATTTTTTCAAAAAAATTAAAAATTTCGTTTTTAGATTTTTCAAAAAAACTTTTTTTGGGTTTTTGAAAAACTTACCTACTAAACTAATGTAGTCAAGTGACACATCAAATTAAAGCTCTTGAAATTCTAAAGAGAATGGTGAAAGTTTGAACTCTCTAGGTTGAACGGTTTTGGAGTTAAAACTTGTTATTTTTCATTACTTTGAAGGGAAGAACAAACCTGCCAAATATTACTCATTTCTAAAAACCTAAGGTCTGAAATTATTTTTTTATTGGTTGATTTGACATGGAATGACCCGTTTTTGTTACCTACCAACTTTGTATTTGTGTCTTTTCACGAATTGTACGGTACTTAATCCTAATTAAAATAATCCTTCGTGCCTATTGACTGTTTTATTTACCCTACAAAAGAATAAGAGGTTACCGTATATCGGTAGAATCTCAGTCCAAGATGGCAGATGATGAGAAATAAAGTAGCCTATGTTGTATAATTGTCAGTTGTAAGTCTTTGGTCAGCTTTTTATTGTGATGTTTAGTTTTGATTTATTATAATTAGGTACGCTACAGGACGCTTTATTGTTTATGAGAGAATGGAATGATAAATTTGACCTTGATTTTGGTTATTACTGGTTACGGTTAATAGGTATTCCTTCTTCATTATTTAGGCTACATTACTGAATGTTATCGGAACAGTAATATTGAATGAGTCAACCAAACACAATAGTTAGATAGTTGATCTCAGTAGGCCTATCAGATTAATGAAACATAGGTTGTGGAATTAAATGGAAAGCGAAAATGTACTTCACTCATATTAACTTAAATTAAAATTGGGAAGATCAGTTAAGTTACTAAACCTGGACTCTCATAAACAGTAAATAGAACTGGTAAACATTACTTACCTGTAAAGGCAGATGATCAGACATAAAACTCATACCCCTCAAAAACAGTGTACTGTAATTAAAATAGATGATGTTTTTGGCATCTATAGGCCTCAAAACTTAAAGTTCCCATTCCAACGTACCTAGTCCCATTACTTAGAGCCTTGCCACGTTAATAAAACAAATTACTAACTTATAGGCCCTAAGTTAAAGATGACTTTAGATTTGGTGACCGAGTTTTTTTAAGGATAAAAATATATGTTAAACATAGGCCTAACTGCTACAATTCCACGTTCGTATCTTGAATAAGCCTATATACCACAGACCTAAGGCCAAAATTTTAAGAGGTCCATGATGTGGCAGTCATAGCCATACAGCTCAAGCTGGACCACGGGATGTTTAACTAGTCAATCCCCCTTCTATCCGACACATCTGTGCGGGCAAGATCCTTCCCTTGAAAAGTCAGTAAACTTTAGAGGCTCGCCTCAACACAGCAAATATTTGTCCCCTTCCTGAGTTTATATAGCCATTATTTTGATGTTTATCCATTTCAAGGGGCAGCCGGCTGGCAGGGACCTAACATTCACACACTCGTTTAGTGGTTGAAAAGGAAATTCAAGCTACAATTTTACCTTGCCCTCGGCTTAATTTGCAGGTTCCTGGAAGTACTTGTTTCCTAATTTATTTGATTAATTCCATCATGGCAGGCGATTTTGACAATTTAGCCTAGGCCTACCTTAGACAGAGGACTAATACTAGCCTAGGCCCTATGTAGACTGCAAAAATCAAACTAATATTTGAACTTTTGCAATGTTCCCTATTGCAAAGCGTAGATATAATAAAATCTAACTAAATATTTTTTTTAAGATTGTAAAAATCCGTTTGTCAGCCTAACGGAGTATAGAATTATCTCATTAAGGCCGACTAAAACAGGTGTAAGTGAAAGAGGGATCCAATCGGCAAATCCAACTAAGTAGAGAAACGAGTAAGACACAACGCAAAAATAAATAAAAACGTCAAATATCTCCCTTACCCTTTATCTTCTAGTATATACAAGTGATCATTTTACACAATAGTTACAATACTAATTATATAAATAATAATTAAAATATCCACGTAGAAATAAACTGATTAACATTGATGACGTCACCACAGAAATCTGAAGTTTGGTCTGGTTAGTCCAAAGAGCTGTAAAGTAAAAACACGTAGCCAACCAAAGGCGTGTAAAATAGTTCACTGATTTCGTTTTATGCTGAATCAATACTAAATAAAAGCACTAATCAAACACATCATGTCACTTACTAATATATATGTTTTGTCATTGATAAACATATCTTTTATTTTATGATCAATCTAAATTTCTTTAAATTTACGGTGATTTGCAAAATCTGCTACAAATGTCTCAAATTAAGAATTACCAAGAAAGGGTTTGTTTAAAAACGCCCAGGTTCAGAACATCCATGTTCATTTTTCAATTATTAATAATAAACTATTACATAACGTCCAGTTTGTGTATTTTTAATTATTAATATTAGCTCATGCTTTTTCAGACCTGTAAAAACGTAGGATCCGAACCACAATTTCTCCAATAAAAAGTGTGGTTTAATTATGGGTGCCGATATGGTATGTATGAACGCAATATTCAATAGTGTTAACGTTAATTTCACTAACGATCACACCGCATCTTAAGCTACGGCTTATAACTATTCACAATTTCTGATCACCAAGTAGCTGGATTACAGGATACGCCACCGTCCCAGTGAACTACCCTACACGCACAAACCTAAGCTCCATGTTATAGCTGGACTTTCTAACCAAACATTGTGAAAAGGGGTGCCGTCAAGATGACCGCCAATATATTTTTTTTGCTGTGATGTGTTGGTCCAGAGGCCAAAAAATAATCCTATACTGGGATTATCTCACAACCGTTGAAGCCGGCCGACCGCACTGATAGGACTTAAAAAGTGGTAAGAGTGGCGGTTGTAGAGACTACCCAAATGAATCTAATTAATTTATTTGGCCGTTCACGAAAACAGCAACAGGCTGCGCCAAAAATTATTGGTCAGTCAATTTAAATATGAAAAGGGTAAACCTCGGAAACGCGCGCCATATTCTAATTTTTTATATTTAGTTAGCATCACTTAGAGAAATTAAATTAAAATTTTGCAACCCTAAAAACCCTGTGCAACTCCCGCAGTTCAAATTTAGACATTTTTTATTTTTATAAAAAAACATCTTTAAGGAAGTAATTAACCTATACCATTATTTAGTTAAAGAAGATAAAAATTACTACAAATTGACACCAATGAGTTCTCCAAGTTTAGTGGTTACTTAGATAATA
Organism: Flexamia atlantica; assembly: GCA_035578135.1. Lineage (NCBI taxonomy): Eukaryota > Metazoa > Arthropoda > Insecta > Hemiptera > Cicadellidae > Flexamia > Flexamia atlantica. The sequence continues at coordinate 11,256,398 of JAQJVK010000016.1, read as the reverse complement.
TAGTTAGTCAAAGATAGGCACTTTCCATGCAAACTGTGCTTAAAAATAACTTGTGCAATATACAGACGTGTTAAAAAAGTTCAGGGATAGTTTATGGTTTAATGTTTCATTAGCCAACATATATACAGTAATATAGCTTTGTATCTAGATATTTATCATAAACCCCAATTTTTAAGCAATAATAATTATTTTTTCGATCTCCCAGGAGGATGGACCCTCAAGGAGTAAGAAGAAAATCTTTAATGTAAGCATAGGTTGAGATATGCATAAACTAATAGGCCCTGATTAGTAGAATAGAGCGCAGCAAACCGTACCTCAAAAGGTTGATTAAAAACGAAATGGCAGCGATTAAAGGTTTTTATTTATGTTATAATTTTAAGGATTTTTTATTTTTTCCTAAAGTTTATTTCAAATACTTTTACTGCTTTAGGAAAGGTATTTGGCCTAGACGCTTGAATTTAGTATAAAATTAAAGATACTGTAATTTAAATAAAAATGGATCTGTATTTTGAGGATTTCCTCCGTAATGAATAGATAAGACGCCACAAACCTTGCAAAATGACCCTACCGATAAATTTTCACGGTTTGCATGAATAATGCCCATCTTTGACTAGCTGTATCTCCACAACCACTAAACTTAGAAAACGTAAATTTGTGTTATATTGTTGCAATCTTTGTCTACTTTAACGCCATAAATGGTTTAAGGTTAAGTAAAATTGCTTCCTTAAGAGTGATTTAAAAAAGTTACCTGAATTTAGTAGTTTTTTTAGTACTACGGGAGTTGCACAAATAGGACAATTGCAGCAATGAAGCAAAGATCGATCTAGCTTGCAGAAAACAGGTAACACAGTCTGCTATTAATTTCACAAAATTCAAGAATCCCATGCAATCCGCCGCGCAAAATTCCTTTTGGCTGTAAAAATGATGCCATATGATAAATTCATTCACAAAAGGGCATAGGAGTGGCTCTTTGTAAAGCAGTTCCAAGTGCAAATTCTTGGATTTATAGAAAAAAGGGGCTCTCCTCTTCAGAATGGAGAGACTGTTTAACCTGCAGTGTAGTATTATTAAGGACAGTGCCGGGCCGAAACCTCAACACAAACCGTTTCAGACACTAGAACGAGTTTGCAACTCTTGCACATGTGTTGTGGTCTTGCAGGCATAACGAGCTCCTTATAAACAAAAGACACAACGATGCAATGAAACTGATTACGAATGAACTGAAGAAAGGTAATTTAGAGGTTTATGAAGAAGTCAATTGCCTATCAGTAAAGGGAAGTACCCGCAGGATAGACATTTTGGCAATTAACAGAAAGAACTGCAAGGGATGGATTATTGACCCTACAGAGAGTTTCGTAGGTTCGAGTCTACTACCAAACAACCAATAGGAGTTGACGAAAAATAAAGTAAATTTAAGAACAAATAATCAAATATTTTAAAGACAAATGCAATATAGAAAAATGATTAGTGATTGGCCTGCTTTTCGGATCAAGAGGAACTTCGACCAAAAATTACTCAACATTTAGAAGAACATTCAAATTACCTGGTATATTGATAAAAAATTAGTGATTTCAATCAAAGAAAATTCGGTATGAATTTCAAGAAATCATTTGTATAGCAAAATACCCCCGTCGCAGTAGACCTGCGTACTCAGCGAATTTCCATAGGATTTATTTTGTATATGTGAGCATTCAACTTATTTGAAGGAAAGTATTGTTTGAGTACGTTAAGTAAATAATATACTAAAAACGTATATTTAATCATTCATGAGCTTTGAAGATGAGGAAAATTAACAAAGAGACCGAATTGGTTTTCATTGGTGACACATACACTTTGGTATTTTATATAATTCTTATTCTTTTAATTTTTAAAAACTGTAATCCTGTTATATTATTTAAATGCCAACAAACATATAATCAATGAATTCAAAACATTCAAAACAAACAAAAAACTTAATCTCATGAAAAAATTAAATTCAATCATATATGGTCAATTTTCCAGCAATTAAAACAACCCTGTTGCAACAGACCTACATCTCCAGTCAATTTTAATAAAACATATTATCAATTCTCATCATTGTAAACATACCATATTTTATTATGCTACATTTTCAGGCAGTTTAGCCCAAGACATCCACCCCTCCAAATGCTCATACTTTCATTATTAAATTTAAAAATAATTAGTATTTTTTGATATAGTATATGTTTTCTGCAAAATCTTGATCAATGAACTCTTAACTATTCAAAATAAACACAAATAAAATATTCATCACCTGAAATTTAATCATATGTTCAGAATTGTATTTTTTTAATGTCTTGAATCAGGGTGACTATACTTTTTGGAGGGAAAGTTAAAAATAATATTGGACAACGTACTGTGTTTAGCACATGCGAAAATATTATCCAATATCTAAGGAACGGATTGACGTAGAATAATAATTCAAAATGCTAAATTGTTTGTTTTTAGGCTGAATTCAATTTTGACAATTAAATTTAAAAATAATTAGTAAAATGATGTTAAATCTTGAAAATAAATTTTATTTCGTCAAAAAAACCTTCTTAGAGTAAACTAATCTTGCTGGTTCTTGAACTCGAAGTCTTGAATGACGCTTTACACGTTTGTTCCAAATTTCATCAAGATCGGACTTTTTACAAAAGTTTTGCCGCCTACGGACTGATATATGTATATATATATATATATACATATATATATATATATATATATATATGAAAATGAACAAACGGTGTTTTTGGGGTCTAGGGACCTCAAAATGAAAAGTAACGGTGGCCCCGCGCTTGCCGCCGTGCCGCCACCATGCCGCCATGCCGCCTACGGTAATAGCTACTTCCATATAGGGGGAAATTCGCTAAAATCATTATACAATCTATATTACTAATTCTGTAAGCGATTTTTTAAAATCAAAATTGTGAGAGTTTGACAGCTCGCAGGATGATGGGAGAGGGCTCAAATTAAAGGTCTTGGTCCCAGGGGGTCGGGAAAACTATCAGATTATGTCCAAATCTACCAGAAAATGAGAAATAACGAAAAATATCTTCCATTTAAAATTTAAGGATTGAAAAACGTCTGCTTTGTTTACATTAAACATGTGCTAATGCTTGATTCAAAGCCATATGGTAGATGTTGACATGTGGGATTTTTTTCAAAATGCAGCTAATTATGCACGTTCAATGTACTATAACAAAAAATATTTTAAATTTAAGATTTTATGATTTCATAGTAATTAAGGGTTTAAGTTTCCCCCGCCCCAAAGTAAAAAAAAAAATAATTTTAAAAAGTTGAGTACGTTTGTTTAGTTTATGTTAAAACGATGCAGATTTAATACCAAATGATATAAAATTACGTAAGGGAAATTTTTGCGCCGAAATTGTGGGCGTTCGGAAGGTCGCAAGACGATGGGAGGGGCTGAAATTGAAGGTCTCCATCCCAGGGACTCGGGGAAAGTAATGAAATTGCTTTAAGCTTACTATAAAATGAGAAATTATGTAAAACAGCTGTCATTTAAAATCCATTGGGATGTAAAAAGGTCTGTTTTGTTTACTTAAAACCAAATGCTAGATATAATCATAATTTTGTGGATCCAAAAGCCTATTTTCTAAGAAGGTATTTTGTACTAATAAAGAAGGATTATGCTTAGGGGCTATTAGCCCCTTCAAGCCTCTAGTTAATTTTAAAATAGTCTACTTTATCATGTATAATCTATTATCATGTATAAAAATCTACTTTATCATGTATATACATTAAAAATATAACCCTTAAAAATTAGATAATGATTACTAACTTATGATAAAAATCCATTTTTTCCAAATTCACGCAACATGTTTACTAATACATTTTGTCTTTAGGCAAACCATCATGGTATGTAGACAACTTTGCTTTTCTCTCTCTCTGGAGCCAAGTAAGCATTTCTTAAAACCATGACGTAAGATTAAAAAGTAGGACCGTTTTTAAAACGGTCCTACGGCGAAGCCCTAAAAATTACCGAATCCCAACCACCATAATGCACATCACGAGTTGGCTACCCATAGGTTCAATATGAATCAAAGCTCAAGGGTCCGTAACACGTAATTTTGACTGGCGTTTTTCGCCTGCAATCTGCAATATTGATAACCAAAAAGTAGTAATTGCTACTGAGAGTCTCTGTTTTTACTGATTTTTTCTAAGATAACATAGTGACAATGAACTGTGTTTACCAACAAACGAAAAATCAAATTTTCTCCGGACCAGTTGACGTATACTAAATTAAAAATAATGGATTATTTATTTTTTCAATCAAAAACTTATGGTTGCAAGTCAACTTTCACTAAACATTATAATTTGAAGCAAAGGAAAATTGAATTTCTTAACATTGAAATTACTATACTTTATAACTTGTGAACCTTATAATATTCGGATGGTGTAATTTTGAACTAAATCTTAAGCATTCAAACTTTTAAATTTGTATCAAAATCGTTAAGAGCCGGTTTTAAATAATTTGAAATTTTGTTATATTTTGTGAGATTTCAGACATTAAATATCCATAAAAAATTTAATAAAACATATGGAGACAACGTGGTTTGATAACTAAATGCCAAGCTTCATAAAAATTGGACTACGAGTCTCGTCTCTAGTTTTAGCGAATTTCCCCTTTAGGGAAGAAGCTATTACCATAGGTCTCATAGTAAGACCAAAGCTCGGGACCATTATAAGTTTTCGTTTTGGGGCCCCCAGAAGCAAAAAACACTACTCGTTAAAATTTATATATATATATAGTATGTGAGCACTATAGCGGCCGTAAAAATGGTCCGATCTTTTTTTTTACGTCCATACAAACACCCACACGGATGGACAGAAAGACCACTTCTTTGGATTCAGGGAATACCAAAACATTTATAATGACACAAACAAGTCAAATAAAAAAAAAATTACGAAAACTATTCTTGCTCCATAATCTATCTATTGGGTGGGGGAGAGAAGTAAAAGAAGAACGTGAGAAGACGTAGGCCTAATAGATAAATATGATGTTTACGACTATTATGTCTTTATTTGTTCATAGACTGATTTTTAAGTCGGAAGTATTTTAATGGTGACGCAAAGTTTCTGATTTAAGGCATAAGGTTTCAAAATGGCCAAACCGGACTGTGTCCGATCACAAAGTGAATCAGTTTGAACGTGATTAGGAACACCAGAGTGGATCCAGACTTTGGAGAGAAACCGCTTGGTTACGGGCGATTGGAGGAAACCGCAGCGCAACAAAGTTGAGACCGCCACTTAACTGGGGCGAAACCGCCCCACCTTAGTCCACAGGCCGGACACGAGGCGCTAAGCGGAAGTGTAGTCTTACTAGTTTACTAAATCAACTCTAATACAATAAAATAAAATAAAAAAGTCAAATTAATTTATTGGATTATTAATTTATTTCAATATCGAATTATTTATATAAAATAATGAACATGGTAATAAATATTCTGTAATTAATTAATCTATAGCTACAAGTCAATATACGGTACTTTGGTATTATACGGAGGCCACTATTTTTAGAGAGTTTTTTAATTGGATACCAAAAATAACTGCATGATTGGAGAGAACATACTGTAATTGACTCACTGTCCAAATTTGACATAATTATTATGAGCGGTCTTTATGTTCTGCCTCCTAGAAGGCAGCGATGTCGGCGAGGTAAAGCGTCACCGCCGCTAGCGGCAACACCCGATGGCCAGCGCGCTGCGGCGGTTATGTTAGGTTAGGTTATCATAAATATGTTAGTAGGACTTTCCTCGTTTTGTTAAGAATCGAATGATACCGGATGAGTCATACGTTCGCCCGCCAAATCCTGTAGGTAAGTGACGCACACACTCCGGTCTAGGCCTACTTGGAGGGGATTTGGCGGGTGAAGGTATGACTAATCTGGTATCGTTCGATTTTTAACAAAACGAGGAAAGTCCTACTAACATATTTTTGATAACCTAACCTAACATAAACGCTGCAGTACGCTGTAAGGGGTGGCCTCCGTATAATACCAAAGTACCGAATATACAGGTACGCCTAGTCAAACTACAACGACAGCGTAGGAGTGTGTTATGCTCCGTACTTAAAATATCCTATTAAATATGTGAAACAATACTAAAAAGAGTTTTCTGAATTTTTGTTGAATTTCAAATAATTTGTAAACGATGACTCGATCTACACAATTTTTCCAATTTTATGCCACAATTGTGCTTTTTCCAGATACAGTTATAAAATCTATATATCAATAGGCAAGCATGTTTAAAAAAATATATCTTCTCAGCCTTCGGGCGTCCTAGGAAAAATCCAAGCTCACCGTAAGAATTGTATTTTCCTGTAGAAGTACAAACTCCTATCAAAATATGCTTTAGTTTTAAGGACACGTAGAAAAATGAATTTATAATCAGAAAAATAATTACTTGGATCTTATTAATTACCATGTTGTTTTCACGATAAAAACGAAGTATTATAGCAAATCCAGGCACATGTTTTATTGCAACAAGGAATGAACGTACATCCTATAATAGTTTCTTGTTGAATTTTAACCGGTAGACCATTTCTACAGTAATTATAATTTGACCGCAAAACAACAAGCTGCGATATTGATTTATCATTATATCTTTATAAATTATCTCCAACAAAGTGGTGCGATCAGATTAAAGTATTGTTTTAATAACCTATAACGAATGAAGCGTGGAGAAATATGGGAAACTTGACTTTTTAGAAGCGCTTTCTCAACGAGTAGGCAGGCCCGTGCTGGGTTTGTCGAAAGGGTGGGGGACAAGTATGACGAGGGCGCCAGACAGTGGTGCGCCTACTCTCGGGTCAAAAAGTATAGATACTCGAGTTTGAGCTTTTATAGCAACGTAACTAGTAGACTTAGAAAAATACAAGTAACATCTAAATTTTACTAATTTAATTCTACATTTATGTGTCTTAGTTTCAAATTTTTTATGCAATTTCAACTTAGTCTTTCAGCGGGTTGAATGAAAAAAGTACACGTTTTTCGGCACTTTTCAAACAACGGCCGACTTTTAAATTTTATAACATGAAAACTACTCATCTAATCGTCATAAAATTTTGATAGATTTTAGAGCATATACTTCTTAATCATATTTATAAGTTTCAAAATTTTTCCGGTATTAAAAAAAAATCTGTCGTGGTTTTCGTAAAACCATTTTATTTCAGGAACGGAACAAGATAGAAACGACAATGAAAGATTGACTTTAAGCTCTCAAAAAGATAAGAACAAACATTAAGTCATACATTAGCTAAGTGGTCTTAAATAATTTAAATGTACGTATAATGAAAGCGGAACTGAGGTGCAGTAGCGCGTGAAATTTGTACCGCTGAGCGACTCGCAGGCAGGGAGATTTCCCCGCCAGCGACCGGTTTTGACAGCTCGGACGCTCAGCTATGAGTCATACCTACCCTGTGAGGTCATCTACCACCGAATCACCCTTACCCCTGACCACTGAGTCACACTTAGATATGCACAATCCATTCCTACATTGTTGTTATTTGGGACAGAACTTATTTTCTTCACTCTGTCTGTGTTGTTCGTTTCGATCACATCAGTCAAGATGCCGAGAGCGCCACACTTATCAGAAGGTGAAATCGCGATGATTATTAGTGCGATATGTTTTTTCAAGAATGAAGGTGTAAGATGTAATGACAAGCGATAACCAGTCTATCAGAAGGTTTCGGAGTGCGTTGTAGGTATTGTAGTAGGTATTCTCCTTGGGGGACTCCAACCACTGGGGGGTCTGGGGGTTCACCCACGGGAAATTTTAGAAAATAAGACGTATAAACTCTTGTCTTTAGGGAATTCAGAGTCATAAAAACGAGCTGTGGAACCCAAAGAAAGCAAGGCTGCCCCTGGTCGTATTTCGGAAAATTCATATTTCCAGGTTTTTTAAAACGACTTTTAAATAACAAAAGAAGTAGGATATTCGTTTTTCAGCATTTCATTCGTTATTCACCCGCTATCGGTAAATCCACCGTAACAAAAACGAAATTAAGGTAGCAAATAAAGTATTTAACATCGATCTAAAATAAAGTTTTAAAATTATATATTTCAATGTTGAACTGCGAATTTCCCATTGCGACCCACTAACCTTCATTATGTAAAACTTCCTAATCAAAAAGAAATCCATCTAAAAACCACAAGAGATGACTATGAGAGGACGTGATCAAATCATAGATTGAAGTACGGATTGCAGACTACATCCGCTAGTGATTGCTAATAGACTAATAGACCCATACCACTAATTTATGTATTATATATTGACTTTTGCCCGTCGTTAAAATGAGTAAAAAATCTAGCAGATTCAAGTTAGTTTAGCCATTATAACAATTACAAAACATGGGTGAGAGATTACTTTAGAATGGGAACGGGCACCCGCGTCCTGCAGACAGCAGATGTGTGATGTGGTAGTGCGCATTGCTATCAGACTGGATCTGGCATTTTACCTTCAACCACCATTAAAATCCCCGCTTCTACCCAGTAAGGCGGCAATAATCTTCACAAAACCTTCAAAGTACAAAAAAACAGGTAAGTACCAACAAATATCAACACAAGTGTTTTAAAACAACCAAAAAGCGGGCAGTCTCCTGTCGTTCACGTACTTAAAAAAGAGAAAACTTTTCTTCAATATATCTAGAACCCTAATACAAAAAATGATTTATAACAAATAATATTTTCTTACCATAAAAACAAATTTTTAAAATCTTTTATTGTCATTTTAGTTTTGGTATTAGTAGGCCTAAAATAGTATTTTCGTTACTAGGAGCAAAAATGGCTCTTTTTGGTACGAGATCGTAATTGAAGAGGTCCCCCGTAAAACGTTCAAAACGAACAAAACCTAGTTTTGAGTAATCAAAGGTTGAAAGTTGAATTCTAAAATTTACGGTTTTTTAAGGTTAGACTTATAATCATGTATCTATATTACTAATTCTGTAAGCGATTTTTTAAAATCAAAATTGTGAGAGTTTGATTGATCCCTGAGAGAAATGTCTCTATTTTCAAAGTCACAATCCTGAGCGGCTCTTTTCAGGCAGAGAACAAAATCAGAAATACTTTGTCCACTACTTTGAGTTATTTTATGAAACTTATATCTTTCAGAAAGAACAGAAGGCTTAGGCTCCAAATGAATCTTCATCAACTTAACTAAATCATTTTAGGACTTCTGTGCAGGCTTATCGGGCTGGCAAATATCCCGAAGGACATCTTAGGACTTCTGACCAATGAACATTAGTAAAAAACTGTGTTTTTTATCATCAGGAACATTATTGATTAAAAAGAATTGGTCCATCCGCTCCACATAACTGTCCCAAGAAGTCTGCCCCTCTTGAAAAGGCTCCAAGCTCCCAAACCATGACATGGATGTACTCGTCATTTTAATAGGCGTAGAGACAAGTCCGGTACTTACAGTAGTCGTAGTTATTACATCAGTAGTCGCCGCTGTGGTCGCCATTTCCTAGCATAGCGTGGTTCATCCGCTTCGTCGCCATATAATATGGTGTACTTGGTTACCGAGATATTGAAAGTTGTAAACACAGTACGTTGTCTCAATGTTAACCTTATGGGAAATAAGTAACATTCTATATTTCGCTTATTTCTCAACATATCTTGATAAAATTTGGTAAATGGCTTATTCTAGTTCAGATCTACTAAATATTGAATTAAAACCAACCAGTTTAAACATACCTGTAGCAGCAAACCTGCATACTCATTCCCCATGTTATTCTTATGGAGCTTACAAAAGCATGTCGAATCTCGCTATGTTGGATTAAAATATGTTGTTTTGCATTTGGAATTCGCTGAGTATGCAGGTCTGCTACAACGGGGGTATTTTTTTTGTAGGAGGTGGAATGCATTTACGCACACTGAGGGGCTCGTTGTCCCCTCAGTAGTGTCAGACTCCCACGAGCTCGATGTCCCGTGAACTACCGACTAAACCACCTCCCTCGGCACCGAGGACACTAGCCTGGAACTGTTTCACACATTACTTCGGGCTAGGCCTTTGATATTACGCCACTAGGGCAACCTCCATGGGGAAAAGCTGAGGATTAAGGCCGATCGAGGTCGACCTTTTTCGCCCGAAGAATGGCCTGGACGTAGTGCTGGACACAGTTCCAGTTGCCCTCTCCCTGGAGTATAGCTCAGACGATGTTGTTTGGGCTGACGAGCACGCCGATCTCAGATGAAAGCGAGGCTCGGCGGATGTGCCAACGATCGCCCTGAAAAAGGTATGCTCGGATGTGTCTGGGATGCCGGGGCAATACAGACAGTCCGGGCTGGCGACTTTGCCCATCCGGTGCAGATAGGCTCGGAAGTACCCGTGCCCAGAAAGAAACTGGGTCAAGTAGTAATCGACCTCGCCGTGCTGCCGTTCCACCCATGGTCGGACGGAAGGTATGAGCTGGAAGGTCCAACGTCCCCTCGGCTCGGCTTCCCAGTCGCGCTGCCAGGAGTCGAAGCTGCGATCGCGCTCTTCCCTGGCAGCTGTTTCCCGGTCCACTTCAGGCCTCCTCTGGTAAATTGCCTGCCTCTCCCTCGCGAGGAAGAGGACGGGAATGACCCCGGCGATCACCATCACCGCAGGCTCGGAGACTGTGCGGTAGGCTGAAGCGACCCACAGAGCTCCTCGGTGCTGGACTCGGGCAAGCCGGTCTCGGAAGACTCGCTTCTCGAGTGCTTGAGCCCATACCTCCGCCCCGTACAGCAAGACTGACTGGACGGCAGTCATGAGCAGGCGGCGCTTGCAGGAGCGAGGACCGCCGACATTGGGCATAAGCCTACCAAGGGCAGCGACACCCTTAGCGGCTTTGTCGGCGGCGCGCCAGATCTGTTCGCCGAAAGACAGTTTGCTGTAAGAAAAAACCTTAAACTACGTGTCAAGTTGTATTTATTACATCGATGGTCAATACCAACAATACAAAATGAGCCTGACAGATCCCCCCGGGGGGGGAAGGGTTTTATATGGGCGGCCCATGGTCTACTAGGACATTGAGGTGAATACTGCCAAAGTGTGCCTCTAAGTGTGTTGTTTTCAACAAAAAATAACAGATCGTTTCCTAGAATAAAACCTGTAGAATCCAAAATCATCGTCAAAAACGGGGCTTCCTCAAGAAAAATTAAATTTGTCATCTTGGATGATGGGAAATGGTGGAATTGGAGTTCATTATCCCTAGATATCCGTTATCACTGGCCTTATATTGTCTGGTAATTGTATGATAACTCCCCCCACGATCCTACATTGCCATATCGTTTTAACTTTATGGCACACCTGTGACGACGCCAACGGCCTGCTATATTTTTCCTTATCTAATCCTAACATAAGCTGACAACTTTTTTTTCTTTGTAATGATTTCCTACAAATATAATGTAAACACATTCACAGTTCATCTAAGATCATGGGGGAGACATACAAAAACTTGATTACATCACAAATATATGAAATCTGTAAAATTTTACTTTACTGCTATAATAAATATTTTCCAATTAATTGAAGGATATAGCTATGTAGTTTGATCTAACCTTCCACAGGGAAACATAAAATTAAGTTCTGTTAGGGAGTAAACGGAATTGCTATAAAATAGTAGTGGTAGTGAACTAACTGAAAAGGTCCGGTGGCCATATTTTCAAACTTAAAACCAGCCTAAAAAGAAGCAAAAAGTGTTTAGGGGAATTCCCTATAAAAATTCATCGGTGATTTAAGTTATCGTTAAAAGGTTAGCTATTGGTTTACTGAAGGTGAGGCAGCCGTTATCTTAACTATTTCTTGTAATTTTCAATGGAGGCGAATAAGTGAAAATATTGCTAGTGAATTAACTAAAATAATCCACGAACCGACCTGAGTCATTCTCGTCACGAGGATAACTCCCGTTAAGCGCATGGCGACAATTCTTTGGGAATACCAGGTGTATCTCGGGATAGAGGGTGAGATGACCCCGGAAAGGTCCGAAGGGTGAGTTGGAAATGCTTAGCTCACTTCGTTCAGTGAGCTAACTTCCTTCAGTTTTAGGCTGACTGAATACGTCTTACCTTTCCCGTCCAGCAAATATTCTCCATCCTTAAAGCTGCAAAATATACCCAAAGAGACCTGACTAACCGGCAACATTGGGGCTTTCATTACATCAAAGTGTAACAGTGTCTACTCAGTCCACTGTTTCTAACCTTTACACATGTATTTTTCTTAATTGTTTTCTGTGTTTTTTAACATTAATTTAGTTAAACTTGTAGAAATATCCTAAAACCTTTGGTATTAAATCATATTAAAATATTACTAGAATATATATAGAATAGAATATAGAATTGCTTCACTTGCAAACACTGCAATCTGTGGTTTACCTGTCAAACTATTTCAAAGTATGATCACATCTTCAGTTGTAAACAAAGTAAACTGAGCTTGGGGTCAAATGTCGAAGGATAGCGCAAATGTTCCGAAACTTCAGCCCTTTACTGTAATTTAGTGACGCCCTTTCTAAAAGTTCCGAGATGTTTTCAAGATCTATGTAAAAATACCCTCAATTCGACACCTCAAACGTTAAAATCCGTCCAGCCAATATTGAGTTTTAACTGTGAAAAGAAAACCACTTGCATTGTTAATATATAGAATATATGATAATAAACACGTTGCAGATGACTGGCTAGGTACTTTGGAACAATAATTCTTACCTTTCAGATAAAATAATTGCCGTACATAATTTGTCTAAGCTGAATCCTAAGATAAAATTTATGCCTATGCTCCTTCGATCGTTAGGTTGAAGTAACCCTGATATTGTATGATAATATTCTGTCTTTCGAACGTCAAACCCATCCCATAATTAGTTTCACTTGGTGCATAATCAATTATCGAAACAATTATCATTAGTTTTATATTTTATTATTACAAATTTTCAAGGTTTTAAGTGACATCTTGAAATGTCCCGCTGCAGTTTTTTTTATATTTTATTTAAAGAGAAACAACTACTGTTATTTGAGACATATATTACGCGTCATTATAGATAGTTAGACACATGTACCAAGAACCTCAAATTGGTTTTTATTTCAACAAATATGTGTAAGTCAAACGTTACAAGTAGTTTTCGGGGAAGCAAGTTATTGGGTTTTAATGGAACAACATTTCACATTTTGTAGTAATTGCAAAACGAAGTCCGTGCAACTCGTTAGCGACTGCAGGTAAACTGCTGTCGTCAGCAGGCCGGTGGAAGTCCAGTAAAATTGTTTTCAAAAAATCCCTTCACGGGAAAGTTTTGGGTTAATTTGGACGTTTACTGTTTCTTGTGTAAATTTTGTTAAACCATAAATTTTATGTGAAAAACATTGATTTGAAAAAATAAAGTAAATTAAATTTGCTATTAGATACACTACTTGTTTTTATTTCTTTGACAAATTCTATGGGCAGCGCTACAATTTGAAAATTTAAATTTCTCCCAAATGAGCTAAATTCCCTATACGGAATAAGACATTCCAGTATGAGTTGTAGTAAAATCTAGGCCCCAAGGCAACTTTACCTTATCATTTTTATGTGTCCAGACCCCAAAAACACCTTCCGTTCAAATTCCTTTTCACATGCACTTACATGTACAGTAGTTTACATATAAATTTAAACTTTTTTCTCTTATAATACATAAATAACTCTCTAAAATCTAAATAATAATCTGATTACATTAAAACTTGGTGAATGTATAAACATATAATGCAATTAATTACACCAGTTAAAAATTAGCCACGTCAGCCAATTGTAACTGCTTCAAGGGGGGATTTTGTGATCCGTCAGTGTTTGACCCATAAAAACTAAGTAAACTAAAATATTACTCTATCTGACTGACTGTGTGACACACAGTTATGTTAAAAAAAATAAAATTGTTTATTTTTGTGGGCTAAACTCAAATAGGCCTATGAAACTTAAAAATCGAATTTACAAGTTTTTATATGTGAATACACAACATTCCTAAAATAAAATACTTTCAAATATTAATCCTATAACCCGGTCAGTATTGACCGGGTCTTGAAAATTTTTACTTTCTCCCTCCTATACATCGTATCAGGAGAAAGAATTGTTTTCGTAAAAAATTTCTAATTGGAATTGTTGGTGGATATATTCGTTTTAGTGCTCCCTGAATTCAAAATAGTAGTTTATGGAACGATTGTATTGTGAATGGCTTAAAGACATTATACAATCGTTGCATACACTACTTTATCTACGACCAACAATATACGACAAAATTTTCCCCGAAGTTAAACAAAACTCATGACTTTTAGTCTACCAATGGGCACGTTCAGCCGCAGTCACCGGTGACTAACCGGTTACCATAGTCCTTAATAGGCAAATCCACCGCATCTTGACTGCCAACAATGTCCGGTTACTTACCGATTCCACCGTAAACACAACATCGGTGGATGCACAACAATGATCGGTAAGTGGTAAATCCACCGCTACCGTTCACTTATTACAGGTTTGTAGATCACCCACCGGTGACTGCGGTTGAACGCGCCCGATGATGGAATAGGTCAACTCAAATTTGAGGTTAGGCACATAAGCAGACTTAACCATGAATCGTTGTGGAACAATCAAATGATGGGATTAATCAACTCAAACATGAATCGTAATGCAACTATCTGCTGATGTGCGAATTGCGTAACTGTCATTATGACACTACTTTCGTCAAAATGCCGCGCTCCAATTGGTCTTGAACCTGTATCATAAAGTGACACCAGTTGCTTAAAGCTTTTTAGTTTTTAGTTTTTTTTTTTAAATAGGGTGGTGGCCCATTTGCCCCCCCACATGGGCCTCAGGCCTGTGCGTGGAAGTTATTAAGCAAACCCAAGGAGTGAGCCGGTACAGTACCAGGATGAACAGTACTGTTAAAAAAGTATGCGGCATCATCGGGACTTATGCAACGGGTTTGTATTTGGTTTAATAATGGACCTCATTTTGACATTAGTTGTAACATCGTTATTGGTGATTATTCCAATGGTCGTAGATAAAAGTGGTTTTGTGTGTGTGTGTGTGTGTGTGTGTGTGTGTGTGTGTGTGTGTGGGTGTATGTGTGGGATGTAAAAAAGCTAGAGATGACACTAGTGGTCCCATTTTAATGAAATTTGGTATAAAGCCGTGGTATCTCAGGCATTTTTTTTAAATTTTTTTGAATTTTTGATTTTTAAGGGTATTTACCCCATAAAACCCATAATAAATGACAAAAATCCAAATGTTTCAAAAACGGTTCTAACGATTTTGATAAAAATATCATGACTTTTAGTGCTTAAGATGACAAACAAAATGACACCACCAGCATGCCTGTAAAAATTCAGGTTCAGAAGTTATGGGGGTTTAAGTGTTAATACATTCATATTTTTCAAATTTCAAAAAATCCGTACTTCTAAAGAAAATATACTTGCAACCTTTAAATTTGACTTGAAAAACTAAGTAATCCAGTATTTTGAATCATTAGTATACGTCAACTGGTTGCGGAGATAATTGATATTTTAGTTCGGCGGTAAACGCAGTACGTTGTCCAATGTTAATCCTATTAAATATTTGAACACCGATATCTCCGTTATTTACTAACTGATTTCGATAAAATTTGGTGTGTATTTGTGTGATAATTTATTTATTTCACTATATGAGTTTTCTAATATTAAATTACTTTAAGGGAGTAAGTATGTGTCAGTTTCCTAATACCGTTTATTTAACAGGTCTAATTAGATTATGAGTTTAATATATTCACCAACTTTGAATGTAATCAATACCTAGATGCACTATGTCTGTATTTCGAAGAAAGTGCATGAACACCTGCTATGCCAATAAATCTGGGGTCTAAAGACTGCTAAAGCATGGGAGTTATTCTGCTTCTCATATCGACTTATTCTTGTTTTGAGAAGAATCTAGGCTTGACAAATCCACATCAGGTAGATTGAAATCCCCATGAGTAGGACGTGGTCGTACTTCTCAGTGCCATGATAATCCTCATCCACAGCATTGAAGAAATCAATGTAAGGCTGAGAGCTCTGATTGGGTTGAATATACACTGCTCCAATTAAGATGGGACATAAAGAAAACAAAAATGCATTCAATTGAATTTATTCCAGTAGACACAGTTGAGCAGGGTAAGTCATAATTAACAGCAATAAGCACTCCATCTCCAGGCATTTCTGAGCAAGATATGCAGAACGGTCTAATCTTAAAATGGAGTACCCAACAAGGCCCAGCTCAGAATCCTTAATGTCTTCAGAGAGATTAGTTTCCACTAAGCAAGTAATTACACACAGCTAAGGATTTCCTAAAATCTTGAAGTTTAGATGTTATACAGTTTATATTTTGAAAGTAGATATCGAGGCAGGAGTATTTCCGAAGAAGGGTGCTTAATCGTTTTTTGCCTTCATAATTGCAGGGATGTTGTTTTTGAACTTAAGACCAGTTTCACCGTTGCCAGTGCGTGTGTTGAGTTCGGCCCTCAATTTGTTCAGGCGTTGAATTTCTTGGGGGTGCGATCCCTAGATATCTTGACTTCTGGAAAACGTTTATCCGCACCAACAAATGCCTCTTTAGAAAAATCATTAATAAACTGGTTAACAAATTGAACTCTGCCCTAGACAATTTCCAAAGGTCTATACTTTCCAACCCTTTTCGTTCCCACACGAAATAATAATGTACGGTCTCTTTAAGAGTCTCATGTTGTACCATATGATCAAGTGTTGAAATCAGTAATCCATTATTCTTAATCTAAATAACTTGATCTATTAAAAAGAGTACCGTTGCAAAATGGCGCCCAACGTGGGGCCGTACATTATTTTATGACTGATATTTTTTAAAGCTATTATTTTGTCATTTTTACATTAAATCTCAGGGTTTTCTTGAATGCTTTTAAAATTTTCATAATTTTAATATATTTTTAGAGTAGATAAAATTGTAATATAAAATAAAAAAAATTGATGATATTACTGAGCTGTATTACTCTACACTTTATGTTACTCTAACTATGTAGTCCTTGTTGGAAATAAAAACAGTTTATATAATTACACTTCCTTGGTTTCATTTCACAATTTTGACAACATTACAAGTTCATGTTCTTGATTTGAGCAAATAATCGTCTTTTAATTTCCTTATATATAAATATAGTTAATATTTATAATAGTTCAATTTCCTTGTATATAAATACAGTTAATATTTTCTACTTATCCAATTTGAAGATAGATGAACTTCAGTGGCATGTCGTCCCTGCCTCCTTTCGTGACGAGTTGCGCTGTGTCGACTCAGACCTAAGCCCCGTGGTGACTCCGATGTTAATTTCGTCCGAACGTTTCAAATGCTTCAAATACTACGGCGCGATATACTTTTGAACAAAAAGTTTACTTGAAAATTATGAGCGTCCACAATTCTAGACCTCTGGTATGGACTAGTTAAATTGTCTTAACGTTTCACCCGTGCACGAAAATTATGTTGCAATATGATTGTAGACTCGGACGTTAGGATCTGCGCGGTGACTGAGTGTGATGAGCGCCGAGACTGCGAATGCGCGACCGCGATCTCCTTCTTGATTTTGTGAAAACGACCGACCGAACCGCTCCTCGCGGAGAATACCCGCAATACCTCGACTGATCAGCGCTCTCCATTTTACCTTCACGATACACTGTCGACAATGTACTGCTTTTTTTGGCGCTCCGGGTGGGCGTGGCCAACGACAATCCTTGTACTGTGTTGCTCTCCTCGTCTGCAATTTGAAATAATCTGGTCGCATACCGAAGCAACAAAAATGACGTTATGGAATATTTCCAGCCGCTCAAGAACAAATCCCACCCGAATCGTTTCCAAAACTCTTTCTCATGCGTCTAAAAATAACTTGTTGTTTCCGGTCTGCTATTCTCACAGGAAATACAAAGGAACCTCCATATTGTGGTGCAATCATTTCTCGGAGTCAAATAACTTGTTGACAATTCTTTCGACCGTTTTTCGACATTCATTGCGCAATCTTATTTTCGATCCGTAATTTTGAATTTAATTTTATTCTTCGACTGACATTTATTTATTTACCAATCATAATCTTTATTTATTTATTTACTATGAATTTAAAACCCGTCACAACGAAATACTTTAATATTATCGATCTCTATGTTAGAGGAACAGGCCTTTATCATCTTAGAAGCCAAATCTTCATCAAAGTTTTTCCTCTCCTCGACATTAGGCTTATTGGACTCAATCAGGTTGTATATCATAACATTACTCATTCGCCTATTCCGTTCATTATAACTGTATCAATATCCAAGAACTGCGAAGGACACGAGGATGCAACGTTTGCCATTTTAGAAACAAGCTCCTGAAACCTGCTCTCCGTTTGTGAAAGTTTACCCTCGAAAGCCACAATGCTATCATTCAGGCAATCAACCTTGGAAATAAAATTATTGACATTATCGGAGAGGGTGTTAAGAGCGTCAACCTTCAGCAATTTTATCTGTTAGAGTCGATAACTTGTTAATCAGGTTATTTAGCGGTTGGAGTTCAGGGTTTACACAATCATAACGCCCGCAATACCATTTAGAGGAAGCATCCCGAGTTAGCTTGTTACACTCGAAAACTGAGAGGTCCATACTATCAGCATGGAACCATCGAGTGCAGTTGCCACTGCATTGGATACCTTTGTTTTCACGGACGATCCGAAAGACGCAGACTGGACAGGTTTTATTTTTTAACATTATGTGATGGGCAACCAAATCACATAAATTTGTTAATCTCAATATCCAAACGGAACAAATTCGTTGATAGCTATAAGCAATCAACCACCGGAAGCTACTCAGTTCACCCCCGATAGGCTCATGCAATCATTTTTTGCTGTATCAATCAGATCATCAGTTGTAGAACATCTTGAGAACACGGTGACGTAATCCAGAAGGCAGTGAGAAAAAAACTGACGTAGGCTCCTCTTGTTTTTCTAGTTACAGACGACACAGATCTTTTTTTAATTTCTTTATTTACTCCGGTTCAATACATGATATATTTAATTTCGTAAGGCGATTCTTTGCGTCAAAATTGTAGGCGTCAGGCAAGTCGTACAAAGGTGGGCGGAATTAAAGGTCTCTATTCCGTGATGGCGGGAAAAATAATGGAATTGCTTGAAATTCACCAGAAAACGAGAACTAACGTAAAATATCTGTCATTTAAAAAGCATTGGGATCTAAAAAGTCTGCTTTGTTTACATTAAAACATGTGGTGCTGATGTTAGATTCAAATACATATGCTAGATTTTGACATCTGTTTTTTTTCAAAAGGTAGCTAACCATGTTCAATGTAATATAACAAGTAAATAATTTCAGACTTATAACTACGGCTTTGAGTATACATTTATAATTTAAAATTATAAAGAGTTAAGAGCGTTTGTTTCGTTTACGTTATAACCCTTATAACAATGCCGATTTACTTATATGTAGGCGAAATCTTTGCGCGAAATTGTAGGAGTTTGGCAAGCCACAGGATAATGGGAGGGGCTCAAATAAAAGGTCTTCGTGCCAGGGACTCGGGAAAAATACAGAAATTTCTTAAAGTTTATCCTAAAATAAGATATAACGTGGAATACCTGCCATTTAAAAATCAATGTGATCTAAAACCGTCTGCTTTGTTAACATTAAAACATGTGTTGCTTATACTTCATTAAAAACCACATGCTAGATGTTGATATATGGTTTATTTAAAATCTAGCAAAATAGGTCGAACGTACCATAACACATGACTGTTTTTTACTTTTAAATTTTCCGTTTTTATAATTTAGGGATCTTAACCTTAAAAAGCCAGAGGAATTAAATACGACTGTTACTTTTACATTGTACCATAAAGTAGTAGCTGATGCTTATTTAAAGCCAAGTGATTTGTAACATTTACACAATCGAATAAGCACAGGCTATAGGTACAGAGCAGACGTCATTCATCAATTACTTTTAAGGCCCAGCTCTACCAGGTTTATGTGGGGTCGGAAATGGTCATAGTTTTGACTGAGTAACAACAGAGTGTACTGCTCTAAAAGCTATTGAGTGTAACGTCAACTTTAAATTTGATCCTACCAAAAAGGTTCACCTTTAAATTTGGCCAATCAAAAGTATATTCAATTTTGAATCTACCAAGACAAAGCAGTATTTACTCACGTGCAATCATAAAAAAAGTGTTGAACGTAGTGTAAAGTCCTCAATATCAACTATTTACCAAACTCATGGTGTCCAAAGCATACTTCCTTATGAAGTGGAACCAAAGGTTCCAACATGGAGCGTGGAGTCGTCAACGGGAGACCATTATCTGATTTCATCCTTATTTATTTTTTATTTTTAGGGAAATAAAAGTGCTGCAAATTCTTAAGAAATTCTTAAGAATTTCTTCAAACCATGTCCATATGTTTAATTGAAAACAAAGAGTAGACTGAGTTTGTTTTGAGAATGACGGATGGCGCCACTGTTCCAAAAAATTCAGCCCTTTACTATACTGAAGTAACGCACTTTTAAAAAAATTCTGATACGTACTAGTAAATGTCAAAATACCTTTAACATTACACTTTAAACGTTTAATTCCGTCAAACTGTTACCGAGCTATGTCTGTGAAGGAAACTTAAATATCCAGCATTTGCATTTTATTTTTAGGGGCTTTTGCCCCTATAAGCCACTAGTAAAGTATTATACACAGAAGTTATAACAATCTAACATAACAACTAAGAACGTTATTGGGCTCGCCCCACTTGGAGACACCCCGTAACTAAAGTTTGGAGTTTGACATCAAATAATATAATCCAAGATATCTTGAACCACTCTCACCCTTAACCGTCTGTTGGCTCACCAATGTTAAAAAATTGAGCCCCGGGAACAAGTCCAATATTATTCAGGAACTTGGCTGCACTGTTTTTAATGTAATTTTCAATAGTGTCCACACCAAATTCTTCATTAATTTGTTTGTTACGTAAACCACGGAGAATTTGCACACATCCTTAGAACTTTGTTTTGAAATATCTGAATATTATTTAACTTACTTTGTTACGTTTTGAAATGGATAATCCCCAGATAGGACAGACCAAGACCAGTAAGATGGCGCCATCTTATACAGCAAAATTCCATATTTTGGTTTGAGCGTAGACTTCCTGTTAAGTAATGGGAAAAGGATCGATAACCTTGAATAAGCTTGCCCCAATTTTGTGTTTACGTGAAATTCCAATCTAATTTTTGGTCGAGATGAATTTCCAGATACTTTATGGACCGGACCAGGGGATTTGATTCCATTCAATTATCCTATCATTTATAGTAATATTGGGAGGAAGTTGAGGTCGTCTTAAAGTAAAAATCTTGGCTTCACATTTCGAGGCGTTTACTTAAACCACCATCTGTCGAACCATTCAACCAATGTGTCAACGGAATTTTGTAGATTTTGTTGGGCTCTAAGAATATCAGAATGTTTTTATATAATGACAGTATCATCTGCGTACAACGCGAGCGAAGCGTTTTGTGGAACGGGGATGTCAGATGTAAAAATGATAAAAAGCAGGGGCCCTAATATTGAACCTTGGGGAATTCCAGCCAAGACATCACGAGTAGTAGAATTGGAGTAATTGATTTTCATATGAAATCTTCTATTAAAGAGAAATGATTGAATCAAATTTCCCAAGTAAAGCGGAATACCTAATGACTTAATTTTAAATATTAAACCCCTATGCCAGACCTTGTCAAAAGCTTGGGCAACATCAAGAAAAACCGCCAATGAATGCTATTTTCTTCAAAATCCGTCGTTAATAACTTAAGCGACCCGCTGAACTTGATGAGCCGTGGAGTGTTTTGGGCCGAAGCCAAGTTGATGAGGGATGATAGAATTAGACGACTCAGTGTAATGTAACAATCTCTTCTGTATTACTTTTTCCAACAACCAATGTCTGTTTTGATATCTTAGAGCGACGGTTCAAAGCAGTTGGCACTATGTTGGTCTAAAAGCCCAAGTCTCCTTGTGGGTAAAAGAAAGGGTATGTGAATGGCTCGATGCAGTTGTCTGTATTGCTCATGGCGAACATTTGTTTTCCTTGTTCTTTCACGGCACGAAAGAATCTTGGGAAAGTGTCCCGCAGGATTCCCTTGAGTAACTGTATCAATTCCAGGTTCATATCGGCGTTAGAAGAAATGCGTTTGTCGACGGCATCGGTAGGGCCGAGAAAAATTATCTGCCTGATGCACGGTCTTCCGTTCTCTCCTTGTGAACCTTGCGTCCGGTGAACGGCGATTTTTATTCGATGATAGGCCCTGGCGGTGAAACAGTAGATGCTTCTGGTGTAGCTAGTTCGGTCGTCTTTAAATTAAACGATAAAAACGAGAAGACGGCGTCGAGCTTTCGTAGGCCAGCCGCAAAGTATTTTTTGGTCCATGTTGTCCATGTTGGTGGGAGAACAGCAGCTCAAGTTCGTTTGGGCATCTTGACGGCTTGTATTCGTATTTCCCGTTTAAAGAGCAATATTTTTATTTTTGAAAATTATCCATGAAAACATTTAACAAAAATCTGTACAAAATTAAACCAAACTAAATACAGGATAAATGATCTTTAAAACAATTCATTCAAAACATCCTTTACAAAAATAAAAATCTAATGTTTACTAATCAAACGATTTTTTTAACCTGCCAAAAATGAAAACAACCTGAATTAGCTGTTTTGATCAAATGCAGCAACCAAAAATTCCCATGACGATGGGCACTTGAATGGGCACTTTGAAGGGCTGTAGGACGCAAATCGGATTTTTTTCAGACTTGAGACCAGCTCCAATCGATTTCTCGTGGCCTAAAACCCCAATTTAAACAAAAAAATCCTTGGATGAAATAAAAATTTTGCCCTTACAAACATTGCCTGTTTTAGAGTATAATAATAGGATCATCAGTTTAGTTTTATATTTAATATTAAAAAAGTTGAGCGGTCCATAAACTCAGAAAACTGATAAAAAGGATTATTTATTATAAACTGCTTAACCCTTTTTTATATTTATTTTAACTCCTTTCATTATTGAAATAATTTGGCAATTCATTTATTAATTTACACCTTCAAATGCTGGAAGCTTAGAAAATAGGATCAATCTATGTTGTTGTGGTCGAAAGTTATGACAGTTTCGAGTGTTGTAATTGTGAACATCTTTTTCTATAATTTGTTCACATTAGAATTTGAAAATATGAGCAGACATGGCAGGATTAAATTCCAAAATTCCTAAAAACAGTTTTACAAGATTCCCCAATTTTTAACTTACCAATAATTCTATTAGATACTCTTTTTGGAGGATAAAAGTCTATTAAATTCTTTATCATTACAGCTACCTCACAGAGTCATGCCGTATGATAAATGTGGGTAAATTAAACCATAATATGCTATTAGTTTGTAGGGCCATATTTGTAGGGCAGTATAATGACACTTCTCTTAAAAGAAAAATATTTAATGAAACTTTATAACATAAATATAGTTTAAATATTCTGTCCAATTTAAGCCTTAATCAATGTAAAGTCCAAAAAACTTGGTGAGGTAAACTTGTTCCAAAATTGTATAATCAATCATTATGACAGCACTATCATTGTCATCAAGAACATGTATAATTTACATAATATACATAGGATAATTGACATAGTGTGATTAATTTATCAGATATTGCTACCTATTGGCGTTTATTTGCTAAATATGAACTAGACCATTTGTGTGGTATACCACGAATACCAAACTGACGTAATTTTAATAATAAAAGCTTTAGATAAATCAAAGTAATTGTCCTATTGTACTTTTTGTTTTCTTCAAGACCTTTGAAGATTAAATTTAAAAACTTGGTTTTTGCATCTATTGTAGATTTACGTTGTATTAATCCAAATTGGTCATTACTTAAAATTATGTATTTTTCAATGAATTATAGTAAGCGATTATAAACACTTTTCCAAATAGTTTACTAAAATCTGGGAAAATCGAAATTGGCCGACTATCAGTTGTTGAATGTCTATCCCCTTCTTAAAAAAGCGGTAAAATCTTTTAGAGATTCTGGAAACGTACCTTTTCTTAAATGAATGATTGATAATGTTGACTGAAGGTTCTAAATTTGATTATGAGCATATTTGAAGGAGCCACTTTGAAAACCCATCGATATCTGGCGTTTTCTTTGTTCTTAAGTAGTTTAGTTCATATTCTGTTACTGGAGCAATCATTGAACATGTTACATATTTCCTTGGTATCCCTTTGGTACAATCAATGAGTGTTACTCTTGTTTTAGGAGTTGCAGCATTTGAAAAAAAAACTATGTTAAGCATTTTTGCGACAAGTTCTGAGCCTTTTGTTATACAGGGTGAAAATAAGGTCTTATGACGACTTATTTAAAAAGTATTATTTTAATCATTCATTTCAAGGAGTAAAAACGTCTTGCAGCAGGTAAACAACAAACAGCAGGTGGGGGAAAAGTCACTTTTCCTTGGGAACCCGGACCCTTTTTCTTGTTTCATCCTAGCTCTAATAACTTATTAAGTTGAAAAATATATTAAGGGGGGTAAAAATATGGCCTCAATCGAGGTGTTAGTTATGGTAAGTCTCACCTAAACCCAAATGAAACAGACAATCAGCTGATTGTTTTAAATAGCAAGAACAAGATGAAAGTCTTGGTGGGAAAAAACCTCTTTAGAAGTTAAATAAGCTTTAAAATTTTGGTTTTAGCGAATTTCCCCCTATAGGGAAGCAGCTATTGCCGTAGGCGGCATGGTAAGACTTAAGCCCGGGACCACCGTTACTTTTCTTTTTTATGTTCCTAGATACCAAAAACACCGTTCGAAAACCAGCACGGTTGGTTAGCTCTAAGGAGTTTTTTTTCAAAATAAAATTTGTTTTGAAGATTTAACACCTTTTTATTAATTTTATGTAAATTTAAAATTTTAAAATTGGATTCAGTTTATAAAATAAACCATTTAGTAATTTGAATTATTATTTTACGTTAATCGGTTCCTGAGATACTGAGTCTGCTAAATGCAGTATATTATCTTTTATTTCTCCCTGAAGGGACAAAAACTATCCAAATTCTGGGATGAATACAATATATCCTAAAAATGGGATTTAAAACAATTATAATATAACCATGTGATTGAATGTGATTTGTTCAGGTGATGTTTTGATTTGTTTTTGTTCCTTGGATTTGAGTGAATTGATAATGTGTTTCCTGACATTTATATACCATAATAAGAATACATTTATTACAAAATTTTCGACTATGAATAACTATTAAAAAATAAGCTCATGAATGATAATTTGTACGAGGAAAACTAATGAAATAGCAATGAACCAACTTTAAAATAAAGTATTTCTGTTAATTTGAACATTTTTCTAGTGAATCTAAGGCAAAATTTCATTAATATAATTGACAATTTTATTTCCTTAGACTCACAAAATAGTTTTTTTCATCTGTTGAGAAGCGACTAACTTCGAATTATCAACGAGGTGACGCACAATTTTACGTGGCTTAAGTACTGTCCCAGGAGTAATTTACGAATCAAATCGAGCTCGCTCTTCAATTTTTTTCGCGTTTCATGATTCGAAGAAACTTTTCACGCTGTAAAACGGCAGCGAACGTGACGGGGTGGCGAGTGGCCGGGGCGCGGTTGCTGGCCGGTGCTGCCGCCTGGCGGGGGGCGCCGCAACCTCTGCACATCGATCGTCGGCGCATGTGTCTCCAGCTATCCCGGGCATCGTGTCATTCTACTCGGGAGTTCCAGCTGTATCTATGGGGGGTCTCTGGGGTGATCGCCGGATGCCCCGCGGCGCCCGCTTGTAGACGGCGAGACACCGGTGGCGCGGGCGTTCTTCAGCATGGTCGGCCGGTATGCTGTTTCGTGAACCATGGTGTCTTGTGTACTCTGTGGACTGTTGCTGCTCGTCAGGAGTGCCCCGGAGGTCGTCGCCGCGGCTGCTAAGAGAGGTGAGTCGTCGGCCTACGCCCCCCTGGCTCTGTAGTACCGAGTGTCGGTGCGATATACCGTGCCGATAGTCGATAGCCTCTCCTCCTCCCTCGACTCGACGCGCTCTGTTGACTCGCACGCGAAACGACGAAGGGACTTAATTCTGACGTATGATTAGACGGTCGGTCGTTAAATTCTTATAAAATCGAATCGTTCGTAGACACGTACGAGAGATGAAATTGTAATTGCTTCGGAAGAAAGCTGTTCACGATCCCGTGTGATTGAGAGAATAGAATGTACAATATATTCAAAAAAGTTATTGTTTCGACAGAAATTTGATATGTGTTTGAATGCTTTTAACTACAACTGATTTGTATGTTTTTATCGTTAAACCAATATTTAGTATACCGTAAGAAATATGTTATAAGAGCACTAATAGGTCAGTATTATGTAAAACAATGAGAAATTAAATTGTAAGATAAAAATATATTGGGAGAGTATGGTTTCCAGATATTTTTTATTTTAAAATGTTATTAATATTTATTTATTGTAAAAAAATACAGCAATAAACCTTTCCAAACTACTAGTACATTAAGCACAAACTAAATAATTTGGTTATTAATTGGCAAACACATTAAAATATTTGTAAACAGCATATACAAACTGAATTATATTTTAAAATTCTAAAATATCAAATATAGATTTGAAATCCAACGATAATAAAAGAAATCAAAGGGATTTTTTATGATTAGAACCATCAAAGATTAGATACCTTAACCTACCTTAACAATTGCAAGCTGAGTTTGAACCTGAAAAACTATTATATCAAATTTTACAAAGATTAATTCTTATAACAAAGGTAAAAATGTTCAAAAAAGAATCATAAAAAATCTAAGGTTGTAAAAAATCTAAGGTTGTGTGTGAAAGCAAAATTAATAAATACAATTTTATCTGTTTCAATTAAAAGTGTAAAAAGAGTTTTGAGGAACACATAATGTGTTAATATAATTCACGAACAGTTTAACTTAGACTCAGTTCGACTAAGCTATATGATAAACGCTCTCGGAACGTTCGCAAAAACAGCCCTTAAATTTTCAGAAGTGTTTTACATAATTTATGCCTTTGCACCGTTTGTAACACACGGAGGAGAAACGTTTTCCGAGGAGTCAAATACTTTCCAAATATTCCTCTAAAGCGAGCAAAAGCATATTCAAATAAAAACAAAACTAACGAATGTAGGCCCTAGAACATTTACCTGATTCAGGTGCGCAATATAAATCAAAACGAATTGAACGAACCCATTATCAATGATTTCGTTTGAATGTGCAACGATTCTTGACGCTACGAGTTTTAAATTGTAG
This sequence comes from Flexamia atlantica, assembly GCA_035578135.1. Classification (NCBI taxonomy): domain Eukaryota; kingdom Metazoa; phylum Arthropoda; class Insecta; order Hemiptera; family Cicadellidae; genus Flexamia; species Flexamia atlantica. Next base: position 11,229,122 of record JAQJVK010000016.1, on the reverse strand, counting down.
TATTAAAAAAAGTCTCTTACACAAATACAATAAAAAATATAAACCTCCAGGGAAGCCATTAACTCACACTATTTAAATATATTACATTGTGATTCTCTCCTTGACATTGTTGCATCGGTTGAAAATGGACAAAAAATGTCCTTTGACCCAAGATCAGACCTGAAATGAACTACGCGAGACACGGTTAGACATAATCACCATCCAATAATTTATCCTATTTATTATATTGCCATAGGAAGAATATACAAATGGATGAAATACAAATTTACGGCATTTAATTCAATCAGAAGAACATTATACCACACTTAATTCAATTAAAAACATGGTACCTTTTTCGTTGTTCTATCAAAATTTGTCTTAAATAAAGTTTAGAATGTAATAAATGATATTTTTTATTTCTAAGTGAGCAACTCTAATTAAAACTGACATTTTTACATATAAGATATGATTGAACACGTATCTGAAGTAGCCCCGCGAAGTATACACAGTGCTTTTAAAATCAATGAGTGCAATAATTACGCCTTAAAAGTTATGGCCACAACATATTTTGCCGTCGGCGGCGCTGCGGCCGGCGCGGCGATCGACATGTACCATCTTGACTTTAACCAACACTAAGGACTGTCAAAACTTTAACACAATTAAGGCAATGAATTAAAGAGTGGCAAAGAGAAGTTATACAGCAATTTTTGGTTCATCAACAAGCCAAAGGTATAGACTGCAAATTTTATTACATTCTCTCTAACAAAATAAAAACATACAAAATAACGAGGTGTTTTGTTGGTTGCTTTTGGTTCTCATATAATACTATTCTAATCAATTCAATAAAGTACTTCGCCTTTAATTAATCAACATTTACTTCAATTCATTTTTTAATTCTAAATTGATTGGATTACTTTGCTGAAACAGAGTGATTTCATTGTTGAGTACAGGTGCAATGCTCTTTAGCTTTTGTCGCTAATGAAGACCAATTACAAGAGGAGGGTTACCGAGGGGTTTCATGTAAAGTTCAAACGCGGCAGAATGCTGGAACAAGATGACTATTGAAGCACGCCTATATCCAAGAACAATGGAAAAACAGCAGAACAGTTTATTGTAAAAACAATAAAACACTTATGGATTAACAATAATTCTATGTACTCAAAAGTCATACGGATTACGCCCTTCCATAGGAAACCCGCTGGAATATATGGTTTTAATGTAACGTTTCAAGTTCTAAGTAATTAAGGGTGAATCATAATAATAATAATTCACTTGAGATCGGACTTAGCTCAAAAACGTTTGATCCAATCGACTCTTAATATTTATAGATAGAAAAGTTTCAAAATTATATAACGTTGTTAAAACCAGTTATTTTCTGAATTTTATTTTTGAAAGCTTGAAAACAGCTTCAGTTGAACCACGCGGTTTGCCCTAACGTTAATTAATAATGCTGTATTTTCTGGTCGATTTTATATTTTGAATGATTTCTCACGAAATTTACAAAAAAATAGAACAGAAGAGAAAAGAAAATTCGTAACATTATTTTTACTTAAGATAACTTTACAATATTTTTGACACTTTATTTTACTCCTCCAATTAACGGATTTGCAAAACGGTTACAAAAAATGCAAGGCAAGCAAACTAAATGTTACTGATTCGTTCTTGACTACTCTACATTATTTGGCCAAAGATGAATATCCACGATCTTTTCTTCCGCTATCTCTTTAACTTCGCAAAAAACGCTACGGCCGGTTTGAGTTCGTATCAGTTAAATCGGAACGCGGTTATTGAAAACAATAAAACAAAGTGAGGAAATCCCATGATAGCCGGTAGGTCGAGGGCATTAATGGATCAGGTGTGTAATATTTACGGAAGGGATATGTGCAAATCCGCACCCGACCGGCAATGGCGCCGCAGTGACGGGCGCTGCATCGCCGCCGCCCGCGCCGTAATCCACCCAATATACGCCGCCCGCCACTGTGGTTTATAGGTTAAACTGTATCTGTCATTCATAAATATATTTTTTATTTGATGTTTCATTGTTTTCTTAATACCGTGGAAGACATTGGTGAAGAAGAGGTAAAGGTAGGTCATAAAATGGATTTTAACTAAATGAAATTTCATATAATTTTGGAATTTACACATTTAGGTGTATTTGACTTGACTCGGGACTGTTGTAAAAAATGTTGTTTTGACATAACAAGCACGCCAAAATACCCGCAATGTGAAAGGTATTTATATAGTTGCCGTTTAAATACTTAACACTAGCTTTAAAAATTAATGGTAAAACATTTTATCCTCTACGCGCTTGAGCGAATATCGACATTCCGTCTTGTGAATTCTTAAGAAATACTCTTGCTGCCATATTGGATTTTCTGTCGATGAGGTTGGGATGACTTCAGGTTTAACTGCTCACATAATGCTTCGAAAATAGTGATAAAATTCATTGTAAGCTAATATTTGTAAAAAAATTGATTAAAAAAATTAATTTTCCATATTGTTGATATTTTAGTTTATTTGTATAATTTAAGTGTTGAAAATGGAGTTTTTCCTGAATTTCTGAAAACAGCTGTAGTCTGCCCACTGTTTAAGAAAGGGAAAAGAACAGATCCTTTCATATTATCGTCCAATTTAATTGCTTTCTTTGATTAGCAAAATATTTGAAAAATCATTGAAATTAGAGTTCTAAATCATCTTAATGGCAATATATTTTTTTGCCGGAATCAACCGCGTCAACCGTCAACCAGGTCAAACGTGGGCATACTGTACTTTAACATTTTTAGAATATATTCATATGAACATAAATAACGGAAAATTATGTTCAGCACTATTTTTTGGTATTACTAAGTCGTTCGATACTGTTGATCATAAGGTACTTATCGACAAAATGTGGTGTGATGGAATGAGAGGTATTGCACTCAATTGGTTTAGAAACTAACTTTTTGTTTCCTAGGTCTCAGTGCACAAAAGTAAATGGAAAAATAAGCGGCAGAGGTTCGATTAAACATGAGGTTCTGCAAGGATCAGTGCTAGGACCTGTTTTATTTTAAATTTATATCAATGATCTATGTAATGTGAAATTTAAAGGTACATTAACAGCTTTTGCTGATGCCACTACACTGACATACTCAGCTAGTAATTTGAATGATTTTGAATTGTACATTTAAGAAGGTTTAAAGCTATTACGCTATCGGTTTGACAGAAATTTCTTGATTTTCAGTAAATAAACTAAATATATTATTTTTAGTATAAGAAATAATATAAAAAATAGTACAAGAAATAATATACTGCATTTCGGAACAGAAATTCTATTTCATCATTGGACGAAGTTAAGAATCTTGGCCTTGTTATAAATTCTAATCTTTCGTGGGAGGGACATATTAATAAGTTAGGGAAAGAATTAGTTAGCTTGTTACTCAAATTTTACTTATTACGAAATCTTTATCCAAAAAATGTTGTAGTATACGTGTACCATTCTTGTTAATTCTAGGCTAAATTGCGGTCTGAGTTGTTCGGGTGGGACATACCTCTCCTCCCTACAACCTATTGTAACTTTACAGAAAACATTCATTATAATCAACTACGCTAAAGAAAAAGAGAACCTTGCATACTTAACCTTTATTTTGTGAATTAAAAATGTTGCCTCTTAGACACAGTTACATTTTAAAGCTGTTAAGTTTATTTTATATCAGATTTTACATTAATAAAATTTCATCTGAAGATAAGAGTTACGGTTTCATAAATTTGAATATAGCACCAGTTACAAGACCGAAGCTCACTGTTTTCGGAACTTTTACAGTTTAAATGCTCCAAGAACGCTTAATACCACTTTGTATTACCACTTTGTACGAAAGATACAGTTGTGCAGTATAGAAGCAGTTTAAAGGCATTGTTATTTGATAAAAAGAATGTAGAATTTTTAAAACTAAATAAGTTACGTACTAGAAAGAAGATAACTATCCAATCCGTGTTTACTCATCTTTGGTTTATATGTCTGTCTTCGTTGTTCATTAACTAAAATTTTTATGCTGTTTATACTGTCACTGAAAATCAATTTGCAGAATTTTTTTAAAAATCCTGTAAGAATTTATTTCTTGTGTTTTTAACTGCTTCTACTGTAAGAATGTATTATTACTTATTGTATTGATTTTTTGTAAAGATTATTGGAGAACGTTAATTAGGCCTATTAATGCTAAATAAACACCATCGACTAACGTGTCATTTTTCCTAAATAACAAAATGTCGTAGATAAATTCCTGAATCTGAATTAGTCCGGCTACAAGGCTACACAATGCCTCATTCAATCAACATTCACACATTGTGGAAATTATTTCTTAAATACGCTCATCTTACATTTTTTAAGATGTTTAGCTTTGAAAAAAAAAAAAAAAAAAAAAAACAGTCGCCATTCTGAAATAGTAAAAAGAAGAAATTTGATACTTCTTACCAAAATAGTTCTTAATAGTGGTTATCCATATACCAAGTTTTAAGTTTATACGTTAAGTGGTTAGTGAGATATGATTAAATATATAAAAATTATAAACAGACATACAGACGGCAAACGAAGCACTTTAGGACCTATGTTTATATAAACTTTTTTGCTTATTTTGACCCAAGGAATCACTACGTAAATTATTACCCCACATTTTATGAACACCCTATATATTTAATCGAAGCATTCATTCAATTAGCATCGGCTAAGCCAAGATAGTGAATTGTCTTGAGAAATATTTATCTTTTTTCTATACGCCTTATCACGTCTTCTTGATTTTAAATATGAGCTTGGTTGAAAAAATAATATTTACAGGCTCTTCAGCACAAGTAAATCTAAAGCTTGTCATAATATATGTTGGAGGTTTCTAAATTTAATGTGTTTAAGGGGAAAAATATGAACAAGGAGAGTTATTAAATATATGTCAAGACTTATGTCCAGTTCAAAGTACATTTGATTAAAGTAAAAAAGTAAAGTTTTTTACAGTCTGATTAATAAAAAATCATATTTTATGAGATGAAATGGAGCTACAAAAGCTCCCCTGACCTCAAACGACACACATTTCTGTATTTTATCTTAAAAATAAACGTGAAATCTTATTAAAATACTAATTACTAATCTAGAATATAAACCTTCCCATAAATATACTCCAGAGGTGATATAAAAAAGCCTGACTCTATCTCTTTTGCCTTCGGTGTTTGGTTATATTGTGTGTTTACATGGATAATGTGTCCTATAAGAAAAGTATTCATAAACTACGCATTGGTATCTGCAAAGATAACTTTCAAAATTAGCTATAGCTATTTTTCAATTTGAAAATTGGTCGAATTTTCGACCACTAGCGATCCCTATAGTATTATCCAAACGCTTTGTAGAATATTTAAAATATGCACTTTATTATTATAATATTTGAAATATGATTTGTGATTCCCATTTATTATTTGAGTTGAAATTAGAGGTATACTTTTATAATAAAATAACGACAGCCATTTAAAAAAAGTGAATGTATTGCTTGAAAGCTGGAATTACAAATTGTTCTCGAGTTGAAACAAATTCAGTAAATTAAAACCATTAGTAAAATAAATCAAAATACATCCTTCTACATTTTTTACCGTAAATTGTTAGATGTAATTAAGAAATTAAACTGTAGCAGATATGCTACAAACAAAGTACTTTGATTATGTCATGAAAATAAAAGCGCTTTTAATTTCCCTTAAAAGGGTTCACTCAATACATGAATTAGTGAGTATTCAAAGCTTTAAAACACTGCAATTAGTGTTAGCAATTACTTCTATTTCCTAAAACGATGTCCAATCTGATTATCTCTAGCAAGATTAAACCTATTTTGGCAGAGAGTTTTCCGTTAAATACCTGTAAACCAACAAGGTACAACTAACGGAGCCCATTTTACTAGCAATAGTTGGTATTTAATTAGTGTTATGCGAAATTCAACTAGTATTATGTTTCAATCGTATTAAAAGCTGGTTTAAAAATATACACGCCTTGAATATATTACTGATGTCATATGTAGTAGTTATAATCATACAAAAAAGTGAAAAAAGTGTCCTTTCTTGCTTTGCTTGTCACCCTAGTTTCCCAGTTTGTAATTGATTTAACAAAATATATTTCCTCTGCGTCCTTTTTATTATCCTACAAGTACCCTAGATCAAAAACGTTTTAGCTTAGAAGTTTGTTTATATGTTTGTCACATTTTTATGTGTTAAACCCACAGTATTATTTATTGTAGTAAAAAGTTTATCTTAAGACAACCTCAAGGCAATATTGGTTCAAGCTGCGTTATAAACTAACTTTGGCATAAACAAATAAAATATTGTATAGATAATTTAATTATAATAATATTGATTATGTTTTTAAAATAATTAATTCTACACTACTTTTCGAGTAATATTAACGCATAACAAACATCATCATAGTTATTAGCAATACATTTTTGTTTATAGTTTATGTTAGCATCTTGTATGATTCTATACTTGATTGCATCCTTGTTTTAACAACGGCTTCCCCGTTTTCCGTAAAATGAAGGAAATAACTAATTTTGATAAAAAAATGTTTTGTGTAGATGTAACGCCAGTAACAATATAATCAGAAAAAATAAATTTTAAATTTTAAAAATTTAATCACATGCCCCCGAAAGTTAATTTGACGCCGAATATAAGCTTTATCTAAATTACGCCATTCGAATATAAAATAAAGATTCAAATTACCCCAATTTTAACATCCCATAAACATTTAAATTTTATATTCTACAATCTTTTTGAAAACAAAATTTTTAAATTCACCAAATATAGTTTTTAAATTTAAAATTATATACTCCTACTAAATTCATTATAAGAAACCCATCACATGAATGTCATTCCCAGGTGGGTTTTGATCCGGCGACGAGCCTTAGACGAGAAGGGTCGCCTTAACTTAGAAGAATGAGCATGGCCTTAACAACCCTCTAGGCCATCCTGATTCTTCTATTCTTCTATAAAAGTGCTTCTATTTGACCCACTGACACAAATTGTTAAGTACGGTGAATAAGAGTACACTTGCAATGTGTTTGTTTTCTAAAATGTTAAATGCAAGTCATTGTTCATAATTTATTAGCCCAACCTTAACATTTTAAACTCAGAACTGTGAACCTTGATATTTGAATAATCTCATGCATACGAATACGTCCTATTAAAATTACAATTAAAGGTAATAACTTGTTAATGTTTAATAATTATGAATGGAAAAAAATTGAAAATTGAACGAAATCAAAAGTTTGCCATATGCTAACATTAATAAGTGTCAAAGTTTTGTCAATAAAACGTTTTAAAATGGATCATGAGTCAATCCTTGTCAACACACTTACCATTTGTTAGAGAAAATTAAAACAAGTTGAAATCTGTGATAAGTTGTACAATTTGACAAAATTGTTGTTTTAAAAATGTTGAGCATACAATTACATTTAAAATTTGACTGAAGTAAACATCACAAATTTCATTTTACATTGGAAACGTTCATTTTACGTCAAATTATGATTCAAATTAAATGAAAACCCCCACCTTATCGAATGCCAGGTCCAGGAACGCAGCATCCGTCTGAACAGATGAATCAAAGCCTGCAGAAACATAACTTTGAAAATTTAATGAGTTTGTAGTTACTGACTGACCAGGAATGAATCCATGCTGTATTGGAGAGATGTATTTTTTGAAATGATTAAATAAATATTTACAGACTATCATCTCGAATATGATATATGATATGTGATGATGAAATATAAAATGTGGACTGAGTTGAGGTTGATCAATTTCACTTAATAAATAATGCATCTGAAAGTTTAACATTTAATATTAACTTTCAATATAAATTAACATTTTTGTTATTGTAAATTTTTAAAGTTGATACATCAGTCATTCGCTTGTAGTAATAATTTGGATAAAGGAAGCACTAATTAATATCATAAAAAATTCAGAAGGAGTTACCTACCTGATAACTGCTTTTATAAAGTCTTCCATCGTTCTGAGTTGAAATGAATATTAAAAAGGGACAAGGTTCAAACAAGAATGTCTATTTAATATTTAAACGTTTTTAATGGGCAATACACCGGATAGGAGTGCTTGGTTTAAGCGAACCTGCTAACTGATATAATATGTATCCGGGACGATTCAATATTTATAAGTTAAAAGTGTTTTGATAAAGATGCACTAAAATAAGCAATGGGAAGTTAGACTGTTAATGGGATATCCTCTTTGGTGTCTGTTGCCCGTGACCACCTTAACTGTTCGAGTGTTAGGTTACAATTAATTATTAATTGTAATAATTTTGGATACATCTATAATTAACAGTTGCCCATGGCTTCGCTCACGATAAAAATTACAGCTGATCTCACTTCTGCTCTTTGAACCGTCAAATTTTAATATTCACAGCTGTTTAAAATTCAGTGTTTGAATGTTTACATCCTTATAAAATGTAAACATTGAAGCTAAGGACGTTCACGGGGCGTAGCCCGAGGGGATTTTAAGGAAGTGAATAGGTCTATGTCCTTTTCTGATATAGTGGCTCTATTTCTGCAAAATTACAATTTAGTTGGTCCAGTATTTTTCAAGTGGTTGAAAGACAGATATCCACACAAACATCCATACTTTTACATTTATAATATTAGTAAGAGAATCTAAAACAGTTTTTCACCACACTATGACGAAATCACCTGTTTTAAACACGTCATATGAAGGCAGAAAATAGCTAATCTCCGTTAGAGGGCCGAGAGTGTGCTGATCGTTTACTTGCTTTAAATAACGGGTGAACACCACATGACTGCAGTATATGGCATTCAATGGGTTTCAACGACAGGCTATCGGCGATCATATGATTTTCATTGCTGTTGTTGGGTTGTTGGTTAGCAACAATTACAAAGAAGTTTTATCGTTGCTCATAATTTCAAAGTTTCGTTCTCAAGTTTGTTGAATTAATTTATAGATTTTAAATGTTGTATAGGGATTATTTCATTATGTAGTTCTACCGAAAGGGTTTTGCAGCTCTCGTTAGCTTAAAATTCTCGACTTTGAATCGAATTTGCAACACGATCCCGTGCCCGCAAAACCCCATTTTCGATCCTAGGTACAAAATATACTAAACATGTCTAGTTAATAGTATTATTGATTTTTTTTTACACCTCAAGTAAAATATAACATTACAAAAAACTAAATAATTTTTCAGTTTGATTCAATATTTTATGTAATTACTCAGCCTTCTTAGACAAGAAAAGCCAAAGATTCACTCGCAAAAGTTGATCGGAAATATATGTAAATTGGTAGACGAAGTAGCCTAAAACAAGGAAACAAATGCATTTAAGGCGTTGGACTTTAGTGTTTTAGACTTTTAGACAAACTAGCAGAAAAAAACCTCTAAATAAAAAATTATCCAAGTCTGTAAAATTAACGATAAAAATAGCTTTGGAACACCGACCAACCATTTTACGTTTGTCAAAAAACTAATTAGAACATTACAAAACAATTTCTTCCGATGTATGAAAAGACACCACTAAATTGTGAATTGTATTAAGCCAAGAGTGTCCACATGAGGCGTGAACATATTTTAACCTCATGGATAGACGTCAAGAAGATGGAAACTACTCCTTTAAAATCGAGCTTTTAAAAACCATTATTTACAAAAACACAAAACAAAATCAAAAACACAAGAAAGCCTTAGGCGACTCATTCTTGTTTGTCTGAGTTTCGGGAACAAAACGGCGTTTTAGAGTGGGTGGCTACAATCAGCCGCCACACGCCGTTCACACAGGTCGAGTACCTCTCAGCAGTCCAAAGTGCACCCCACCAACCGCCGCGCCACTTCCACTCTGACAACTCACCACTATTATCCTATCCCTACCCTGAGGAGACACTAGTGCTAGACCCAATACCCAACTATAGTACCTCTCAGCAGTCCAAAGTGCGCCCCACCCAACCGCCGCGCCACCTCCACTGTGACAACTCACCACTATTATCCTATCCCTACCCTGAGGAGACACTAGTGCTAGACCCAATACCCAACTATAGTACCTCTCAGCAGTCCAAAGTGCGCCCCACCCAACCGCCGCGCCACCTCCACTGTGACAACTCACCACTATTATCCTATCCCTACCCTGAGGAGACACTAGTGCTAGACCCAATACCCAACTATAGTACCTCTCAGCAGTCCAAAGTGCGCCCCACCCAACCGCCGCGCCACCTCCACTGTGACAACTCACCACTATTATCCTATCCCTACCCTGAGGAGACACTAGTGCTAGACCCAATACCCAACTATAGTACCTCTCAGCAGTCCAAAGTGCACCCCACCAACCGCCGCGCCACCTCCACTGTGACAATTCACCACTATTATCCTATCCCTACCCTGAGGAGACACTAGTGCTAGACCCAATACCCAACTATAGTACTTCTCAGCAGTCCAAAGTGCGCCCCACCCATCCGCCGCGCCACCTCCACTGTGACAACTCACCACTATATCCTATCCCTACCCTGAGCAGACACTAGTGGTGGACCCAATAGCCAACTATAGTACCTCTCAGCAGTCCAAAGTGCGCCCCACCCAACCGCCGCGCCACCTCCACTGTGACAACTCACCACTATTATCCTATCCCTACCCTGAGCAGACACTAGTGGTGGACCCAATAGCCAACTATAGTACCTCTCAGCAGTCCAAAGTGCGCCCCACCCAACCGCCGCGCCACCTCCACTGTGACAACTCACCACTATTATCCTATCCCTACCCTGAGCAGACACTAGTGGTGGACCCAATACCCAACTATAGTACCTCTCAGCAGTCCAAAGTGCGCCCCACCCAACCGCCGCGCCACCTCCACTGTGACAACTCACCACTATTATCCTATCCCTACCCTGAGCAGACACTAGTGGTGGACCCAATAGCCAACTATAGTACCTCTCAGCAGTCCAAAGTGCGCTCCACCCAACCGCCGAGCCACCTCCATTCTGACAACTCACTACTATTATCTAATCCCTAATCTGAGGAGACACTAGCGCTAGACCCAGTACCCAACTATAGTACCTCTCAGCAGTCCAAAGTGCGCCCCACCCATCCGCCGCGCCACCTCCACTGTGACAACTCACCACTATAATCACATGACCAACCTAGGCGGCCACTGCCTGTATGTGTACAATATAATTATTTAGTTGCGATGCATTGCACGTTCATTAAGAAACGTGACCATCTTTACGCGGAAACTAGCGTGCTGGACCGTCAACCTAACCACAGTACCTCTCAGCATAGAGTATCGAACCCAACTACCACCTCAAATTTTACAATCTGAACTTGAGTCAGGGCCTTAGACAGGTTTAACGGGCCTCGGGAAAAATCACCTGACCGGGCCCCTCATACCGGGGGGTCAGGGGGTATGGAATACTCTCTGGAAAAGGGGGGTACGGGGTATCCCCCCCGAAAAAAATTGAAATGTCATAGTTTAAAAACGCAAGTTTTGGCCATAATTTAACTAAAAATAATCCATGTATCATTTATCAGTCTAATGCTACAATATTAAGAATGGAGACGAACGAAGCCAGCGACATAGGCGATATGATGGGATGACAGAATCGGCAATCAGAACACGATCGGTTTCATTCACTCCAAGACCGTGCGTTGCGTAGTTTGCCGTTCAGGAGTAACAATTTATCGAGCCGTAAAATACACGCATAAAATAATTCTTCAAGCTATTATTTTCTTTGTAGCTGAAAGATAAAAATTACTTGCGTTTTCCGGGCCTCTGTAAAAAAATTATGGGCCCGTCTGATGACAAATCAGTTGTTGAAAATTTTTCATTTTTGTTGCTGAAGATAAAACTTACTACATAACTTAATGATTTTTCCGGGCCCCTACAAACAATTTATGGACCCGGGCCCCGGGCAAATGACCCGAGAAAACCGGTCTGCCTACGGCCCTGAATTTAGTCGGATTCCTTCGATGCAGACATTAGTGCTGGTGCAACATCCTAAGTACAAAATCTCTCAGCAATGCAAAGATCACTCACCCGACCGCCATATCCACTGCTACAATATACCGCTATAAACCTATCTCCATCATAGGCAGACCCACTCCCCAACTACAAAATCTCTCAGCAGTCCAAGGACATCCATCTCAATCGCCACCTGCACTGCTACAATCTACTACTATCATACAATCCCTACACAAGGAAGACACTAGTGTTGGCGCTCTTACTTAATACCAAGGTACAGACCTCTCAACAGTCTAAAGTAAACCCCACTCACCCACCACTGACTTCTTTTCACTTCTGATGAGAACCAACAAGATATAAAACAAAGAGTAACAAACTGGGCTATCACGTTCGCGAGACGTGACAAGATTCCATACTCCACAAAACATGGTCTACTTTCAACTCTACTTTGGCTTCATCGGCTGAGATAGCAATAGATTATGAACAAATGTCAAGAAATAAACACCAACGGGGGAAACTAGTAAGTGTGCGCCGAATTACAACTGTCCAAAGAACTTTGCGATTGGCCCAAGTCTGTTTGTCGACATGTTGTTGAGTTAAAATTTACTAGTGAATATAGGCGTAACCAGGATTTCCCAAAGTAGTCCTGCATCTGTCAATGTTATCTGTGTGCAAATTTTGTACAGAGAATTTTACGTTTTTATTTTGTTATATGGGTCTAAAGAAAGGTTTTTTTGCGTGTCAAGCACGCAAGTGGTACTACGTTCTCCGGCTATGACGTCATCAAAATGGCGGATAAGCAATTTTGAAATGCGTGTATTTTGAAAACTATTTGTCCGATCGGAATAAAGTTTTTTTTGTTTGGAAGATAATTTTTTATGCCAAACGATTTACTTTTACACATTTATCGTAATAACAATACATTTTAAGTAATTTTGAAAATACCTTTTTTTAAATATAGTTTTTACTAAAATTCTTTATACAGGGTGTCCCGAAATTATGGTAAAATATTTTAGTATATGATAGTACAGGTAAAAATAAGAAAAAAAGTTCATATAAACATAGGTCCAAAAGTGCTTCGTTTTCCGTCTGTGTGTCTGTTTGTGATTTTTACATATTTAATCATATCTCATGAACCTCTTAACGTACGAACTTCAAACTTGGTACATTGATGACCACTATTAAGACCTACTTTTGTATGTAGTATCAAATTTCTACTTTGTACCATTTCAAAATGGCGACTGTTTTTTGTTTTCAAAGCTAAATATCTTAAAAACCGTAAACTTGAGAAAAATTATACAAGAGACAAAAAAGTTGTGAAATTTATTCCAATTAACGTTGATATTAAGATTATGATTATCGGATTACTAATAACGGAGAAATTTTAATTTTTCCAAATAAAAACATGGAAATTTCTGACAGTTTGTTCTAAATGACCATGTTTTTATTCAGAAAAGTTAATATTTCTCCATTATTAGTAGTCCGATCATCATTATCTTAATATCAGCGTTAATTGGATTGAATTTCACAACTTTTTTGTCTCTTGTAAAATTTTTCCAAAATTTACGGTTTTTAAGATATTTAGATTTGAAAACAAAAAACAGTCGCCATTTTGAAATGGTACAAAGTAGAAATTTGATACTACATACAAAAGTAAGTCTTAATAGTGGTCATCCATGTACCAAGTTTGAAGTTTATACATTAAGAGGTTCATGAGATATGATTAAATATGTAAAAATCACAAACAGACACACAGACGGAAAACGAAGCACTTTTGGACCTATGTTTATATGAACCTTTTTTCTTATTTTTACCTGTACTATCATATACTAAAATATTTTACCATAATTTCGGGACACCCTGTATAACTTTTTACCTAAAAACATGATCCAAACATGCCTATGGTAAACTTTTTATAGAATTTAATGACCTTTTTAAAAATACCATAATATACAATATATTATATTGTATACTTTGCTCGAATAATAAAGTAAATAAATTGGATTAATGTTGTAAAACACGGAATTTTCCGTGCGGCAGACCAATCTTAGCCGGACCAGTGATCTTTGTGCAAGTCAGATCAAGAGAATTTTTCTGATTTATTTTGTAGTAGATGTTTAAAGAAGCGTTTTCCACTCGGGTGTCAAGAATGCACCTTAAACGTTTTCCGGCTATGATGTCATCAACATGGCGGAAAATCCCTGAACAAAAAAGGCTCTATTTCGCATACCATTTCTCCGATTTTATTAAAACTTTTTTTGTTTGAAAGACATTATTTAAGACTACAATTTTTGTTTTGAACATTTATTCTATTCTTAAGAAGTATTTAGTAATTTTCAAAAACCCGTTTTTCATACATTTTTACTCATTTTTTTGCATTTAACTCTTTTAATGAAAGAATATTTAAAAAATGCCTAATGTAAAATTTGTAGAGCGTTTTAAGACCTTTCGCTGTACAAATTTTACATTAGGCATATTCAGAAAATTCTTTTAATAAAAAAGTTATATGCAAAAATTGAGTAAAAATTTATGAAAAACGGGTTTTTTGAAAATTACACAATACATATTGGGAATAGAGTAAATGTTCAAGTACAAAAATTGTAGCCTTAAGTAGTATCTTTAAACGAAAAAAGTTTTAGTAAAATCGGACAAATGGTATGTGAAATAGAGCCTTTTTTGTTCATGGATTTTCCGCCATATTGATGACGTCATAGCCGGAAAACATTTAAGGTGCATTCTTGACACCCGAGTGGAAAACGCTTCTTTAAACATCTACTACAAAGTAAACCAGAAAAATTCTCTTTATCTGACTTGCACACAGAACACTGGTCCCGCTAAGATTGAAACTTTTCTATTGGAAATACGGGGAATTCGTTGTTTTTTAAGTTTTATCGAGTTTCTTCACTTTATTGTTTGAGTTAACCATACAAAGTATGGCATTTTTGAAAAGCTCTTAAAACGCTCTACAAATTTTACATTAGGCATTTTTAAAAATATTCTTTCATTAAAAGAGTTAAATGCAAAAAATTAGTAAAAATGTATGAAAAACGGGTTTTTGAAAATTACTAAATACTTCTTAAGAATAGAATAAATGTTCAAACACAAAAATTGTAGTCTTAAATAATGTCTTTCAAACAAAAAAAGTTTTAATAAAATCGGACAAATGGTATGTGAAGTAGAGCCTTTTTTGTTCATGGATTTTCCGCCATATTGATGACGTCATAGCCGGAAAACGTTTAAGGTGCATTCTTGACACCCGAGTGAAAAACGCTTCTTTAAACATCTACTACAAAATAAACCAGAAAAATTCTCTTTATCTTACTTGCACAAGGAACACTGGTCCGGCTAAGATTGGTCTGCCGCACGGAAAATCCCGTGTTTTTACAACATTAATCCAATTTATTTACTCTATAATTCGAGCAAAGTATACAATATATGGTATTTTTAAAAAGGTAATTAAATTCTGTAAAAAGTTTACCAAAGGCATGTTTTGATCATTTTTTTAGGTAAAAAGTTATATAAAGAATTTTAGTAAAAACTATATTTAAAAAGAGGTATTTTCAAAATTACTTAAAAAGTATTGTTAATACGATAAATGTGTAAATGTAAATAGTTTAGCATAAAAAAATTATCTTCCAAACAAAAAAAGTTTATTCCGATCGGACAAATAGTTTTCAAAATACACGCATTTCAAAATTGCTTATCCGCCATTTTGATGACGTCATAGCCGGAGAACGTACCACTTCCGTGCTTGACACCCGAGTGGAAAACCTTTCTTTAGACCCATATAACAAAATAAAAACGTAAATTTCTCTGTACAAAATTTGCACACAGATAACATTGTCAGATGCCGGACTTAAGTGGGGGGGGGTTACACTGAGGAGGTTTGGGTCTCGGAAAAATTTGGAAGATAAGAACCACAAACTCTCTTTTTAGATAGTCTAGAGGCATTGTTAAGATGGTCTGGATAGATGCGAGTGTTTTGACTGAGGGATTTAATAAATATGCTGGTTTTAAATTCCTAAAAAAGTGATGTTTTACTACACTTATAGTAGATTTGTAATGGTTATACAAATGGGCGTAATTACAACTTTTTTACTGGGGGGGGCAAGATTTTCAGACCTTTGCTCTATAGCTCAATAATTTAAACCGCTCCCACCCCCTTAAAAATGACTACAAGAATCTGAGTTTTTTAATGATGGCTGTGAAATGAGACAGATTTACCGTCAGCGGAACAGCCGAGAGATTTACCGCACGATACCAACAACAGGTTTAACAATCACGGAGTACGTCGTACGTCTGCCATGATACAACCGAGATTATCGGCTACGAGAACAACCGTGAAATTATATTACCGTGAGAAATTTTCCGATCGCTGAAAATCTTTAAGATATGTTTTTTTTAAATAAAACCAAAATTTTTCGGATTTTGAAGTGCAAATAATCGATCGAGGCATTTGTCTAAAAAAGAGATCAAGATTTTTCACATGCAATTACAACAATGCAACCGACAGGCGGCCGCTTCAGAAGCGACACGGCCACTGTGCGACCATGACCTTTGTTTGCCGTAATACCTACTGTCATCTTAGGCTTGACCTGAGTGTCCCAATAAGCTTGGGCGTTTTAAGTTTGCTCTTTGTTTACGTCTCCTTATTTTTCTAATGTGTCCATTTAGAGAACTAACCTGATGAAATATTATTATCAAGGGCCTGTTTTTGATATAAAAACTACCAAATTATATTAGTCTAGCAACGTAAAAACAAACTGAAAGGCTAATACGGAGCTAAGGACTAACACTAGACTGAAGACTAATACAGATGACTAATGACTTGTATCACCTCAACTGTTTTACATAATCTTTTTCCACATAGTACAAATGTGCCCTCTAGATAACTATAATGAATATGACATCAAAGATTTTATGCGAACATGGAAAATTTGTCAATCAAAAGTTCTGGGATTGCCATATATTCTGTCTCTCAATTTTAAAAACTAAAATCGACAGAGTTTGCGGCAAAGACAAACAACACTGGCGCCGCATGATTAAAAGAGAGACACCTCCAAGTAAAAGGTGTCGCTTAATATCAGTGTTGCCAACAAAAGCTGGCCATCCCCGGAATTGTACAGGGCAGCCAACCTCCCCGCTGTAAATCCCACCTCTTCACCCGACACTCCTTCACTCTCCTTGTAATTCCGGCGTAATTTATCACTGAAATTGTTGCACTTTGTAACCCACGCTCTTTATTTCGAGGTCACCGTTGAAGTTAGTATATGTTTCAATTTAGTTTGCAGTTAAATTGTTAAATAAGTTTAACGGATGGTAATTTTAAAACGAAAAAAATGCTGCTGGCATTACTTTCTTTCTTGTCGTTCTATTTTATTTTGTTATTTTTTTTCGAAAATACCTCAACTGTATCACCTAGGGCCAATAGGGCTATGCACCGTTCTGAAGGCAGCGAGATACTGTAGCGACAACGGTCACTAAGTCAGAAATGACCACTATATATTTCTATCACTATCATGGGGGGACCATATATTTGAGCAAGAGTCGAGGTGCCTGTGGCTGGGATCGAACCAACGACGTTCGACGTACTGGGCCAGCGTTTTACCTATTAAAGCCACCGTCTAAGTGATTACTCTAATGTAGGTATAAAGACAAACGTTTTGCTCTATGTGGTAGATTTCCAATTGTTATAAAATTGGGAGAACAGTTTGTCCTGACTTTGACTTCAATATCCATTAGAAGGGTATTATGAATTCATTTAATTTTTGTATTTTATAAGCTTCTCAGGATTCTCTTAAGTTGATGTACAAAGACAACTTGTGAAATTCGATTGAATGTACAATTCAATTGGAGGTGATGGTGAATGTTAGTGTAAAGTGTTTGTGAGTAATGATCTATAAATTGAAATGTAAATTTTTCATAAAACTATTTTAATTTTGTTCAACTGTGAAGTGCTGAAAAAAACATAAAATAATATTTTAACAGTTCTTTTAATGAATTTCCCCCCAATAGGGAAGTACCTATTACCGTAGGTGGCATGGTGAGACTTAAGCGCGGGACCACCGTAACTTTTCATTTTGAGGTCCCAAGACCCCAAAAACACCGTTCGTTCATTTTAATATATATATAGGGATATATATCAGTCCGTAGGCGCGATAGCGTTTGTAAAAAAGGTCCGATCTTGATGAAATTTGGAACAAACGTGCAAAGCGTCATTCATGACTTCGAGTTCGAAAACAAGCAAGATTGGTTTACTTTAAGAAGGTTTTTTGACGAAATCAAATTTATTTTCAAGATTTAACACCTTTTTAAACAAGCAATTTAGCATTTTGAATTATCATTCTACGTCAATCCGTTGCTTAGATATTGGATAGTATTGGATGTACTAAACGCAGTACGTTGTCCAATATTATTTTTAAAATTTTCCCTCCAAAAAGTATAGTCACCCTGATTTAAGATATTTATGAATAAAAAAATACACTTCTGAACATATGATTAAATTTTCAGGTGATGAATATTTTATTTGTGTTTATTTTGAATAGTTAGAGTTCATTGATCAATAATTTGCAGAAAATATATACTATTTAAAAAAATACAAATTATTTTTAAATTTAAAAAAGAAAGTATGAACAATTGGAGGAGAGGATGTCTTGGAATAAACTGCCTGAAAATTTATCATAACATATTGTATGTTTACAATGATGAGGATTGATAATGTTTTATTGAAATTGGCTGGAGATGTAGGTCTGTTGCAACAGGGATGTTTTAATTACTGTAAAACTGACCATATGATTGAATTATAATTTTTTCATGAGATTAAGTTATTTGTTTGTTTTGAGTGTTTTGAGTTCATTGATTGTAGGTTTGTTGACATTTATATACTATAAACAAGATTACAGTTATAAAAAATTAAAAGACTAAGAATTATACAGGGTGTTCAAAAAATGTGGGGCAATAATATACATAGTGATTCCTTAGGTGAAAATAAGCAAAAAAGTTCATATAAACATAGGTCCTAAAGTGCTCAGTTTTCCGTCTGTGTGTCTGTTTATGATTTTTACATATTTAATCATATCTCACGAACCACTTAACGTATAAACTTCAAACTTGGTATATGAATAACGATTATTAAGAACTATTTTCGTAAGAAGTACCAAATTTCTAATTTGTACTATTTCAAAATGGCGACTATTTTTGGTTTTCAAAGCTAAATATCTTAAAAACCGTAAGTTTTATAAAAATTATACAAGAGACAAAAAAGTTGCAAAATTTAATCTTATTAACGATTATATTAAGATTATAACAATCGGACAACTATTAATGGAGAAATTTTAAATTTTCCAAATAAATACATGCAATTTTCAGACAGAATGTTCTCAGGAACCATGTTTCTATGCAGAAAAGTTTAAATATCTCCGTTACTAGTAGTCCGAATATAATAATCTTAATATCAGCATTAATTGGATTAAATTTTGCAACTTTTTTGACTCTTGTATAATTTTTATAAAAATTACGGTTTTTAAGATATTTAGTCGATAAATAGTCGCCATTTTGAAATGGTTCAAAGTAGAAATTTGATACTTCTTACAAAAATTGTTCTTAATAGTGGTTATCCATACACCAAGTTTGAGTTTTACACATTAAGTGGTTCATGAGATATGATTAAATATGTAAAAATCATAAACAGACACACAGACGGAAAACGAAGCACTTTAGGACCTATGTTTATATAAACTTTTTTGATTATTTTATCCCAAGGAATCACTACATACATTATTGCCCCACATTTTTTGAACACCCTGTATATCATACAACATTACTAATGAATGTTGTAGTAATTAGTAACATACATTATTAATGAAAACAAATGTGGTCTCATTGTTAATTTTCCTCATGTTCAAAGCTCATGAATGATTAAAAATACGTTTTTAGTATATTATTTACTTAACATATTCAAACAATACTTTCCTTCAAATAAGTTGAATGCTCACATACAGTGTGTAAAAAAAGTCTGTCCCCCCCTCCTTTATTTTTTTGTTTGTTAAGACAAACAAATAACCTTTAGGGAATCATACTAACTTAACCCAAATTATTTTTTGATGTTACCAAAAATTTTGAGTGTCCCCCAAAAATGGGGGATTTTGGGGGCAACTCAAAATGTTCAAATGCAAACCCCTTTTGACTGACCCCTCATTTTAAAGAGCTTTCAAAAAGTAGATGAATGGTGAAAATTGGAGGTCTCTAACGTGTTTCTATCCAAATTGACAGCTTGTCAAAGTTTTGAATACAACACATCCTTGAAACCTGGCGTCAAGAACATTTGGAGTTTTAATTCACCTTTGGTGACGTAAAAATGAAACGAGCCTGGGAAAAATGCTGTTAATTGAAAAAGTAGTCTCTTTTGATGATATTTAAAATTTTGAGTGTCCCCCAAAAATGGGGGATTTTGGGGACAACTCAAAATTTTCAAATTCAAACCCCTTTCGAGTGACCCCTCATTTTAAAGAGCTTTTAAAAAATAGGCGATTGGTGGAGGTTGGTGGTCGCTAACGTGTTTTTATCAAAATTGGCAGCTTGTCAATGTTTCTAGAAGTCGTATTCAAAACTTTGACAAGCTGCCAATTTTGATAGAAACACGTTAGCGTCCTCCAACCTCCACCAATTGCCTACTTTTTAAAGCTGTTTAAAATGAGGGGTCACTCGAAAGGGGTTTGAATTTGAAAATTTTGAGTTGCCCCCAAAATCCCCCATTTTTGGGGGACACTCAAAATTTTAAATATCATCAAAAGAGACTACTTTTTCAATTAACAGCATTTTTCCCAGGCTCGTTTCATTTTTACGTCACCAAAGGTGAATTAAAACTCCAAATGTTCTTGACGCCAGGTTTCAAGGATGTGTTGTATTCAAAACTTTGACAAGCTGTCAATTTGGATAGAAACACGTTAGAGACCTCCAATTTTCACAATTCATCTACTTTTTGAAATCTCTTTAAAATGAGGGGTTACTCAAAAGGGGTTTGCATTTGAAAATTTTGAGTTGCCCCCAAAATCCCACATTTTTGGGGGACACTCAAAATTTTTGGTAACGTCAAAAAATATTTTGGGTTAAGTTAGTATGATTCCCCAAAGGTTATTTGTTTGTCTTAACAAACAAACAAATAAAGGAGGGGGGGACAGACTTTTTTTACACACTGTATACAAAATAAATCCTATGGAAATTCGTTGAGTATGCAGGTCTGCTACGACGGGGGTATTTGCATTTAGTGATGTTCTGTGGTTGTAGTAATGATGCCCCATAAACTTAATTCATCTATAACATGACCTAAATCACATTTTTTACATGTAATGTTAAAGTTTTTTCTAACTTATTTGTAACAACAATAATGCCACGAATCCGAAGAGGGCATTTACGCAGAACTCATGAGTATCAACGAAACACCATTAAAAGGGTGCGCGAACAAAATCATGTTGATACGAACATTGACTCATATAAGATGTTGAGCCCTTTGCTTTCGGGCCCTTGGGAAAATAGGAGTTTCTTGCGAAGCAAAAAAATTTAAGTCTTAAGCAAATGGAAACAATAACACTTTATATAAATTGAGCCGTCGCAAATGAAAGGTAATTTTGTAAAATTACACGTGATTCTTATTGAGAAGCACGCTTTCACTCGATAGACAGACATACAAAACAATATCAAAACTATTTGGAAAATTTAAAATAATTAAATTCTGCATTTGTTGTGGTGAGCTCAGAGTCTCACCTCGATGAGTCTGTTGGGTGGTTTATATAATTTTCATATAGATAAACATTTTTATCACAGAACAGTTACCTTATCACCGGAAGACAGCTCTATTCCAAAGCATACATAAATATACAGTTTGACGTAAACACTTCAACCGAACATAGACGAGTGAAGATGTGAAAAAAAACTAAGAAATACATTTAATGCTGGAAACTGGACTTTATTTTAATAAGGTAAATGTTGACATCGTTTGGAACTTTAGAAAAATGGCAGACATATGCCATCAGTCATGAAAGAATGATGCCTGTATAAATATCTTTGCCGACAAAAATTTGGATGAAACACGAAAAAATATTTCAATTACCACAGACGTTACTGTTATTTTCTGTGCAAGAGATGGATAACCTTCAGATGAAAGAAATTTGGTTGTTTTGCTCGATTTCGAGCAACGGGTTTACTAGTTAATGTTTTAAAGGGTAAACATATATCTCAAATTAGACTCATGCTTTGATAAAACCCGTAACACGATTAAGCGCTGAAAATTCCGAAACAACTACTTCTTTTTTATAAGACTGAAAGGAAGCTGCGAAGGTCGTAGTCTCACCCAATATAGAAGACATGTTTGTATCATCGAAGGCGGATTGATAAGATCGACAGCAGGCGGGACAAGCAATAAAGTAGGGCATGAATTGATGAGGCTGTATTAGGGTGAGTCTACCCCACCTGTCTCCCACCAAGACGGTGACGTCACTAACGTCATGCGCTGCTTACGTTTTACACCAGGGGAAAATCAAAGGGGTGCTGGATTTTTAAAGTTATTTTGTTGGTGGTGTCTATTCCAGTCGCTTTTCATTCTAGAAAAAAAACACCCATCTCGAAGGGCATAGCTTTTGTTGGGAAGAGAGGAAATATTTCGTTTTGGCAAGACATCTTTTAAGTTGTGCGGGTCTAAAAGGCTTGAAAATAAGGGCTATATAACAGCTCAATGTTAAATAAATACATAAAAAATATATTTTGCAGTCGACAACAGAATCGCATTGATGCAAATGTCAATAGAAAATTTTGTAACACGTAAAAGTATATTCGTCTTACTATCAGTGCCAAATTTTAATTCGCTTGAATGTATAGAATTTAAATGTCCCAGCGGCTCATCATGAACTCATCAACTGTGCACAGAACTTTGGACACCAAAAGGCGTTTTATTCGAGTTTTAAATTGAAATTGATTTCCTGATTGCTTGATAAATTCAGGTAGCTTATTTAGGAACTTGACTCCAGCCTGCGACGGCAAATCCTCAAACGCCACAGTTCTGTGCTGCTCGGGTCGATAATTCTCCTTGCCCCTAGTATCATACTGGTGATTTGACTGCCCCGGGAAAATGAGAATTTATACTTGCAGTACAGTGCTACCTCCACGATATAAAGGCAGGGAAATGTAAGAAAACCAAGCTTCCTGCCGGCATCCCTACAAGATTCTCTTGATTACAATTTACAAATAATTCTGTTTTTTTGCAGCCTGAAAACTCTTTCTCACCTCAGTTTTATACAGCTACCCCAAAGTAGGCCAAAGTTGGCCAATGACAGCGTGTCCTTTGAACAAAATTTTGCAAGGTTTCGTAATGCAAAATACCGGAAGTATCCTTGGCACCAAAGGCAGCCCTCGATCAAGGTACATTCCTAGGATGAGAATGAGGACATCGTCCACCATGACAGCAGGCTGCAGGACATGTTCCTGCTCTCGGAGAAAAAATGAAATCATGTTTGGTTTCGTATTATTTGTCTTCAGATTTAATGTTAAATGGACGGTTATAATTAATTGGAATTTAGAGTACTTGAATGCATGCGATGATATAAATAAGAAAAATGTCTTAAGACACATAAAACTACTTTGCTCAGTACGGTCTATGTTTGAAAAACAATTTTATCATGTTTGATAAAAAGAAAACACAACAATCATCCTGACAAACTAAAGATAAAGTTTTAAATTGATTTATGTTTAGCGTTAAACGGTCGCAGCAAGGGTAACATGGCCCATAACAATTGCAAATGTATGCACCAGTTGTCGCTACTACAATGCGGTCGCCAACAAATCTCCGGCCACATGTGCCTAAGCATTTCTTTTGGCTAATGAAAAATCATTACTACCATAAGACTTGCTGTTTTATTTATTTATTTATTTATTTTTAATTTCAACTATAGAAAATTTACGTTGTACAAGTCACTGTTTTATGAGCTTCAACATAACAGTCTTAAATTTTGTTTAACGACATAAATCAGTTGATTGAGTTTTGCAGCTGCAAATTAAATGCAAGTTATTTTGTGCTAAATGGGCCTTATTTACAATTTATTTATAATTTCCTTCGTTAAAAAGATATTGTGTTACTCCACTCGGTAACCTCCTTTGTTCGTAAATATAAGAATTCGACCTTTATTCCTTCATGAATTATGAAGAGATTAATGTAAAACTTTAATACATAAATCTACAACTTTAAAGAACTCTACACCATAAAGTTACGCCAAAACTGATTTGAACTTTCGGGATGATTACACATGTAATGAGGGGAAGTAGTGGAGTTGGGGTAGGAGAGGGAGGGGTACAGGCAATTTAAACTCAGCTGTTACGTCTCCGACATACAATATCTTACAAAACTTCTTTCTTTCAAAGTGTCTAGTTGATGAAGGATTTCGATAATACATTGTCTTTAAACTACATAAATAAGCGATAAAATGTGTTATTACAAGAAAACCAAGCACCTTTGATAATGCCTATGGGGGAGAAAGTGTCACTGCTCATGGCCATGTTTTAACTTTAATTCTTAATTGAGCCTAGTTGCTGAGTTAAAGATAATTAAATCAACTCTTAATTAAAAATCAAGTAAGCTATAACAACATATTTTTAAACTTTAATCAATAACAGTGAGGGGTTCATTGAAAATTTAAGCTTATAAATTAACATAGATAATGTAAAATTAATGAAAATGAATGAAGTGATATTGATCGTTTAATCCAAGCTAGAGGTAACACCACTCTTGTGCGGTGGAAATCCCAGGAGAAATACATAATATGAAACACATCTTTCACCGCCCCTTCATATCCATTTCAGGTACAGTCGTTTGCCTTTAAATAAATTATAAATAACTTGACTTAAAAAGGTCAACACCATAAAAATCATGTCTACAGTGCTAAAACGAACTAAAAAGTTTCTGTATTTATTGAAGCTAGTGTAAGATAAGTGATTTGAATTTAGAGTTAAGGAAAATATAAAATAATTACATATTATAGCTAACGTCTACATGTATCTTTTAACTTATTGGTAAATTTATCCTTTAAAGTGATGAATTAATTTCCCTCATTATGTAAGGGAGGTTAAATATTTTCAAATGCTTATTTACTAGCGTAGATTAATCGGATTTTGTATGACACTTCGAGTGATTGTAATCCATTTGATATTTGAAGTAAAACTTAAGTTTTAAACCTGTACGAGCAAATTCATATAACCAATAAAAGATTTAAAATACCTGTGCCGTCAAGTGATCCTATTTGCAGTTCGTAAGACTACAGCTGTTTCGTACCTTTTAGCACTCTTCGGTTCTAAAACGTCAAGCGAAGTTGGGGCAATTTTTATTAATATGACGACCATGAATATGGATATCAACATTTTCGATTGACGTTTTGGACCCAATGATGTGCTTTAAACCGTCCATTGCTTGTTTTATATATTGGTCTAGAGACTATCCCATGATAAAATTCATAAATAGCTTTAATTATATAAATGATCCTAGAGGTTAGTATATTATATATTATATTCAGTCTATTTATTATTTTAAGATTACTGGGAAAGACCTTTTAAAGTGATTCCAATTTTACTATAATGTTTGAAGTAAATTACATGTTGTGCTAGGCACAGTAAATTATTTAAGAAAATGGAATGTGACGGTGATAATGCATGTGTAATGGAAAAACCCAGGCTGCGTTTTTTTATTAAAAAAATAAAACCTTAAAATTTCAGGGGATCAAGAAAACGTGGACTTACTGACGAAAAACTGTTGAAATTCTCTAATTGATATATTTTGTGGGAGCGCAGCATTTTGGCTCGTCGCCACCCCCCCTCCCCCTCCCATCATACCAATAATGGGTTTCGTTTCAGGTTTTACGTCATGTTCTCATAACTTATTTAAGCCTTTAGACTTAGATAAAGTGATATTCAATGTGAAAGAGACTCGTTGATTTGACGCTTCAGTTGTTGAAGATGAAATCAACAACTAGTTTTCTTATAAGTTTTATAGATCGAATTAAAAATACCCCCGTTGCAGCAGACCTGCACACTCAGCGAATTTCAAATGCAAAACAATATATTTTAATCCAACATAGCAAGATTGGACATGTTTTGGTAAGCTCCATAAGAATAACATGGGGAATGAGTGTGTAGGTTTGCTGCTACATGCATATTAAAACTGGGTGGTTTTAATTAAAAATTTAGTAGATCTGAACTAGAAGAAACCATTTACCAAGTTTTATCAAGATATGTTGAGAAATAAGCGAGATATATAATTTTATATATTTCCCATAAGGTTAACATTGGGACAACGTACTGTGTTTGTCACCTTCAATATCTCGGTAACCAATGGACATAGAGTAGTGATTCAAAATACCAAATTGTTTGTTTTTGAGCTGAATTCAATGGTGGTACAAAAAATTGAATTATTTTTGTTTTTCTATTTAAAAAACTCAAAAAAACCCATTTTTGGGGGGTTTACCCTCTATTACCCCCCCTTACAGTGGGCCGATCAGGCTCGTCCGAAGGATTACTACTTTATATGTCTGTACCAAATTTCATTAAGATCAGACAGTTTTTACGGCCGCTATCGTGCTCACAGACACACTCACACTCACACACACACACACACACACACACACACACACACACACACACACACACACACACACACACACACACACACACACACACACACACACACACACACACACACACACACACACACACACACACACACACACACACACACACACACACACACACATATATATATATATATATATATATATAAATTCGAACGAATGGTGTTTTTTGCTTCTGGAGGCCCCAAAACGAAAAGTTAATATGGTCTCGGGCTTAGGTCTTACCATGAGACCTACGGTAATATCTTCTTCCCTATAGGGGAAATTCGCTAAAGTGGATTAATAAAAAGTATCGCTTTCTGATTACCTTAACGACATGATTAACATGAGTTTGTAACGATTTTGATAGAAAAATGACAATTTCTCGTTACATTAATGTAACTTTGTTTCTTAAATTTTAAAGTTATTTGATACATCTAGAAAAATTGACACAAGAATGATAAAAGTAAGTGTTTTTTATTGTTGTTGATAGCCTTAAAATTTTCAAACCTCAACATGCAGAAGAAATTCCAGGCTAGATTCCCATCTTATTTCCATATTGTCACCAACAAAAATATATCCTCAAAAGTTTAAAGTACTTGTAATTCAAAACTATTGTTTATAGTTTCAACATAATTTTTCAAGTAAAAAAAACAAAAAAAAACAGGTATAACAGTTAATAATGATTATTTCGTGGTTAAGTTGAAAACTCTTGATCATTAATCAACAGAACACGACGTGTAATGAAACGCCATTATTGTTTATCCTTTCAAATATCTGACGAGCTCTTATTGAATACCTCATTTTATCAAACCTTACCAATATAATTAATCTAATATTATTTGTTATTGAAAATACTGTAATTGATTATAGATTGAGTATACGTGGTCGATCTTCTTCTGGATCTTAAATTTAATAAAATATTTTCAATTGAATAAAGTGACATATTAAGGTTTGAATTCTCGATATTATGTTTCTAAATTTGTAGTTCCAAATTCTAAAAGGTGTTAAAAAGTAACTTGTCCTCGTTAATCTCGCAAGTATTGTAATAGTATCTGTTGTTTGCATTGTATCTTTGTTTAACAGCTCCAACATGTTTTCAGTGGTATAGTATGTAGATCTAACGAGATAAATTCTAAAAAGCTTAGTTTGTTTTAGTCTGCATTTATACGTTTTATAAAATTTATTATATCTTCATCATCTTACGGTATTATTTGTTATCTGTCAGTATTGATAAGATGTTCACAGTTTATTAATTGTATTACGAGGGGTTACGGCTTCTTTTCTCCTTCTGTTAGTCTGTCTGTGTGGTTTCACTCAATTAGTAGGAGGTAGTAGGAGGAGTATGTACTTCCTGCAACAGGATTCATCATCGGTTCTAGTACCTAAAATCAGATTTGTCTGAGGAGCCGTCACGTGACAGGTGATCAGACGACTCCACTGACAGAAAAAATTTCAGTCCCATAAGAAACCATGTTGAATCTTGTGGCAGGAAGTACATACTCCTCCTACTACCTCTTACTAATTGAGTGAAACCACATAGACAAACTGACAGAAGGAGAAAAAGAAGCCGTTAATTTTATGGAATTTTTATGTTATTACTTCCTTTTGATCTGGCGAGTTTTAAAAACAAATTACAATTATCAATAAAGTCTATAATCTCGCTTGCAAAATTTGTATATTTCGAAACATTTTTATTTCATTAATTTAACTCGGAGAGTTAATTTCTCCTTGCTTATACTTCTCTTATAGAATGGTTTTCGAGACAAAAAAATCTGAGTACTTGACATGTTTCATAAATATTATGTACAAAACCGTTTACTGGATATGTTTACTGTTTGCGTTTGCCAGGGGAATCTAAAGTTAAATTCGCTCCTTACAATGGGAGACTACAATGTTTTCCTGTGAACAACAAAAGCTGGCTCTGATTGAATAAATTATGCAGCGTGTGTCCGAGTCCTAATCCCTATCCTCGTGCGGAATTTATAATTCCTTCTCAACTGCGCGGAACATGACAGGTAAAGGCATGAAGCCACATTGTTAGAAGCTTACACACTGTACATTGACGTTTTGTATTTGGAGTAAATTAATAGTGTGTTTAACGAAGACATTTATTCAAACCTACCCATTGTTTTCTCCTTAAGCAAGTGATTGTAAATAATAAAAAATGTATTTTATTCCCAGTAAAATAATTTAAACAAATAACTTAGTTTAACCATTCTAGATTTATGAACAATTATGAGCTTTCGATTTGAGGATTACGGGTTGTTGCACAAGAGTTGTGATAGGATATGTGATCGTTCAATAATCAAAAAACTTCATTTCCAATAAGAAACAGTGAGGAAAATTACATTTTCTCTTATTAACAAATTTAAATAAATTAATACTCGCATAGAAAACATTGTCCTGAATTATTTACTATAGTATGTGACAGACGTTTTCTCATAATATATACGTAAAATACATTTCCTCCCACTTGCTATGTTTAGCCGCATTATACTCCTTGCAATGAGTGGGTAAAGTAGAACGAGAACTTCGTCTCCAGACGGGAGACAAAGTAAGCCTAATGTTTAGTAAGGCAAATAGTTCGCCAAATGTTTGGGCAAGTATTTACCAAGCAAACGTGCAATCATCGATGTAAATAAATACAACTGGATAGCACGCTCCTCATGTAGTGATTTCCGAGCCAACACAGCTGTGCGTTGGGGTTGCAGCCGGGCCGAATTGAAGGGGTATTGGGGGAAAAAGCTCGAAACTGTATTGTTAACCGTATTGAAACCGCACCGATTTGGGAGTAGTTTTACGGGTTAAGCTTGTTATAATAGATGTATTGCTACAACTATTAAGAAATTACAATCAATATTTAATTAGACGGTCAGTACAAGTTGGCCGGCAAAAGATTCGTTCACCCATCGCCCCTGCAAAATATAAAACGCAACCACTGCCGGCGGCACGTGTTGCAGGGCCTGAGTTACCAATCCAGTGTACTTATTTACATCGATGCGTGCAATATGCTCAACAGTTTAAAGTCGTTAAAAAGCTGATAATGCCCGATTAACGCAATTAAATATATCATCGAATATTTTATAAAAGTCTGAGCCACAGCTGATTTTCAAAATAAAAACTTAAATTTAGATTAGTCAAACTTGGAATTACCGCCTAGAGTTGCTGTGTGATAAACATTTAATTTTGATCGGATATTAATTTTAAGCTGCTATTTTGGATCCGCGATATTGGAAACGAGGTAATATATATATATTATTTAATATGAATGTAGTGTTGTGACAATTGACTACAAAATAGATTTTTAATGCCGCAATCCTTTAAAAAAATATTATTTCATTCTCAAGATGTACTAAAAAAATTCTTCCCTGTAAGAGCGTTTCCAAATCAAACTATAAACATTGTACTGTTTTACTATATCTCTGGCTCCAACCGCAGAATGAAGTTCGGATTGGTCCTATAAGATTTGGTGATGAAATAGCTTTAATCTAAACTATTTTTGAATAAATACAACAAGACAGTTACGAGTCATAAAGTCGCACCGAATCAAAATTGTATTTTTCAAAATTAATTTGTTATTTAAATATTTATATCTTAGGTTCTAAATACGTTTTAATATGTACTTTGGTCTTAAAACACTCAAATTATCTCTAGCTTCCATTTGAGCCTTTGAATACGTAAAAACCACTATGGGAAAAAGAGAAAACCTCCTAAGCTCGTAACATTTATTTCTTTTTGAAAACTAAGTTTTAATAAAGTTTTATAACTCATCTCAACCTTATTTTATTTAAATAATCACAAGCTCTAACGAAGGCTATTGAACTATTGTGAAATTTAAGACGCAAAAAACTGTGTATCTTACTAATAACTCGAGGTATAAACTTTTAATTTTCATGAAAATTCTGCAGAAAGAAAGAAATTTTATGATTTTTGATAATTCTTTTTCACACTGTCGGATTTAGGTGATCAATGGTTTAAATGAAAGCCAAAAATCATTTGAGTGATTTAAGAATGAGATGTCTTTTTCGAACCTAAGTTATAAATATTTAAGGAAAGAAATCTGAAAAAGAAATTTTTTATTGAATGCGACTCTATATTTTGTATTTGCCTTGTCATATTTAGACAAAAAATTGTTCAAATTAAAGCCATTAAATCACTGAATCTAAAAAAAAACGAACTTCACGTTGTGATTACGGTCAAAGATAAAAGGAAAAGAATAAAATATATAGGTTAATTTGAAAACGCCTATAAGGAACGTACAGGTGAGAATTTTCATTTGAATTTATATCTTGAGAACGAAACAATACTTTACCTACCACTGCATGGATATAATCACATTGCCACACCTGTAAACAGTACGCAAAACGGTTCATTTCCGATTTCATTTCAATCCCCCTCGCCAAAGCGAGCGGCAATGTACTTTCCGCTCGCTAAATCAGGGTTACTTGAAATGTAGAATAGGTTAAGGTGGCACACAGGAGAGATAACTATGACGTCAAACACCACAGACCAGTTTCTATCGGTCAGAAATCCCATGACACTCACCGTATTCTAAATTCTAATTGCCTTGTTATAAATCAGCTGATTTCATCGTCGCCGTTTCTATCTCAAATTCCGGTTCGTTCGGGTTTTGAGCATTTAATTAGTTTTAATTGCTTTAGCAAATTCAATTGACCTGGTAACCTTATATCCGCAAACGGGCGAAAACAAACAAATGAAATAGACATCTAATTAATAAATTGTCTTTTTAGTTAAGTCACAAACCTAGTTTAAATGTTATTATATTTCATTTACAAATTATTAAAATTGTTCAAAAATCAGTTATAATTTTTTTTTACAAATTATTAGTCAATAGAAATATGAGAGAATGAAGACCAAAACAAAATAGATTGAAATAGTTCAAAATGTATCAATGTTATTAGTAACTTCTTTCAAATATGCTTCCAAAATGCTGGTAGGTTCTATCATACTGAAAGTCAATTGAATTAAAAAATATTGAAGATAATAAATTTAAGCAGTAATGTAATGAAACGTTTGTCATTAAATTATCATTAATCATTTCCTCTTCTGAGAAAAGAAAAATATGAATCAATAATAAAGTCTATACTATAGTGCATTACTAAAATAACCCCTTTACAATCAACAATCGAAAAGTAAAGGGACTTTCTCGCCAAATGGACAACGATTTAGACATTTAGGCTTACAATGTCACGGATCCGATTCCCAAAATGTCCGTTTGAGTATGGATCTCTTTTCCAGGAAATTTATGTGGTATCCGCTATGCAACAGGCACAAAACGTAACTGAATAAATAAACAAAAATAACAAAGAAATAACGGTTAAACTAGACAAACAACGATGAAACAATAAACGTTTTGAAAACTCTTTTCAGAGACAGCGCAATTACGGCGGTCATATAAAAATCATGATAACCGAAAGTTATGATGACTGAGTATGGGGGGGGGGAGGGGTGCGAGAGTGTGAGGGTGGGATAAGGGGAGAGGAGTTGGCAATGCGCCCAAACATAAAAATCATGTCTCTATATTCACGTTTACAAATAATTAGGGGTGTGCGAGTACTCAAATATCGAGCTTTTTTCCAGCCAAGTTTACACTTTTCGACTCGACTCGAAGTTTTGAAAAATACTCAGTAGTTCGAGTCGAGTAGTTACTCTCGCCGTTTACCAGGAGTTGGTACAAGCGATCGCATTTTACGGCCGTTTTTCACACAGTCAACACCAGTCATGAACAGACACCATAAAACTTTTGTTATTTTACTTGAATTTAAGTGGCTCTTTAATTTTTAATATAAATAAATTTAGTTTTGTCTTTTTTCCTTTCTATAATTTGAGAATATTTTCTTGCTTGTGCTCAATGAGACTGATTGAACTTTAATTTTTAAACCAATAAAAAGATGTTCCAAAAACTCTTTTTTAAAGCAAACAAGTGCAGATGTAGCTTGGATTTTACCTCCTAAGGCTGAAGGTTTAATAAGATATTGAATAATAATATAATATTTATGTTAAATATGGCCTGAATTATCTTTTGATTTAATTTGAACAGGTTTGCTTTTGACTCATTAGAAAATTTTCCAGTTCATTAACTAAATATATTACATTTTATATGATCAATAAGTACGATAACTATTTTCTTCCACTATTCAAAATACTCGAATCGAAAAAAAATTCGAAACTCGCGAGAAATATTTAAAACTCGACTCGACTTCAAAAATCACTACTCGCACTCTCCAACAAGTAATTTAATTTTTTCAATTTAAACATATTCTGGAAATATATTTTGGAACGTCCTTTATTTTCATCAAGTTAATGTACTGCATGAATTGATTTATATAGGCTATATGAAACAAAATTCAAGCGAAATTAAGTAAAGCTTGCATTTTATATGAATAACAAAGTTTAAAATTACTTCTTTTCTCATATTCGGTAAATTTAAAATCAATATAATTGGGATAAATGTTTAATATAAATCGCAATAATTAAATCTCAAATTTATGTAAATTCTTTTGTTTTGCATATAGTTGTATAATTTGATGGTTGATGTAAATTTTAATAACTCACAATTTATGAGTGATTTCAATATATTTTCAATACAGTTTGTAATTATAATAGTTTTTATTGATTAGTCTACTTTGACTAATTAATATTGTTCGTATTTATTTGTTGCTTATTCTTAAACCAAACTCGATATTAGT
Source organism: Flexamia atlantica (assembly GCA_035578135.1). Classification (NCBI taxonomy): domain Eukaryota; kingdom Metazoa; phylum Arthropoda; class Insecta; order Hemiptera; family Cicadellidae; genus Flexamia; species Flexamia atlantica. The sequence goes on along the minus strand of JAQJVK010000016.1, from coordinate 11,195,840 downwards.
TATGGCAAGTTTAGTAAATAACTTTCATTTTGACGTTGAATATCATTCCCAAGCGAAGTACCCATAATAAAACACTCGGCACCAATAAAATATGTTTTATATTAAAGTTGAAATACGCATTTCTGCCAATGTAGTTTTTTTTAAATACTTAGTGTCACACAGTAGACAGCTGACATTTTAGTCATAATTTACCATGCTTACTGTTTCAAAGATCAACAACTGTTGTAATTTAAAACTTAAAATGTATTGAACCTAATTCCGTAAAAGATTCTTATAGATCCTATACTCCTTTACAAAATAGGACTCTTCACCTCTCAAAGAAGTTAACTAAGTCGAAGGTAATTGTATAAATTATGATAATCCTCAACCTGGAATTTCCATAGCGGTTGAAAATACAAGACATTAGCGCTCTTTTGTAAGACACCTCTGCAAGCTTTGAAATTCTCTGGAGACAGAATAATGGAGTTAATTTTCTAGAAATTGGAGCATTAAGAATCGGGATAGGAATGTCAATAGTCTCGTAATTCAACCCAATGCAACGGTAATATAACATCGCAATATAGAACTGATAACAAGACATATGTTTTGAATAACTGTACATATTATATAACTATTCTGTGTTATATACCCTATCAAGTCTTCTCCACTCATGTGTCGCTTTATTTTCATTAGGATTTGTAACATTTGTGGAATACAACGTTGACCGTAGCTTTAAATTAAGCTCAGTAATTCTTGGGGTTAAACATCGTGGATATAGTCCACTTCTTGAAAGCCAAAATATATCTCAACGATCCTTGATTTATATTTTTATGAAACATACATAATTTGAAAAAATATATAATTCCTACTTGAGTCATAATATCGATCGAAAACGTTTTTTTTTGGTCTAATATTGCCCATCAGTGGAACTGTTTAATCATAATTGCAGTTTAATGATTTTAGTGATTGGTGGTAGGTTTACTTATGTATGTTTACACCCACGTTTTAAGTTCGATACCATTTACATTCCAAAATATCTTGTGAACGGTTTTTTAAGGTTTTGCTGGTAATCTTTTTTACCATCACCGTTTACTGCTTCACTGTTTACCATCTATGTTTTGTAAGGAAGAATAGGCCTGTCATAAAAGAATTTTGTGAAGGAAACTCATGAAAAAAAGTTTTAGATTATTTTGCAACGTTTTTAATCAAACCTTTGATTTGGAGAGGTAGTTTTCAGTTAAATTATCTAGAAGTGTCAATGCAATTTTAAAAGGGAAAAGGGCAAAACATTCAGAAAGGAGGCTCTTTCTGAAAATTTATTCTATATAAATAACTTCTTGATTACCACGATACGTATTTTTATACATACTAAAATAAATAAAAGACGTCTTACGACACAAAATATATTTACACTTATACTATACTTATATACACGACGGTATACTGACAGTCATACTGAGAGACCTAGTCTCTCGTTGGTCGTGATGATGGTTGGTGTGACCAATCGAAATCGATCGCCATTTTACAACTTATATGTATAATTACCGTCTTATAAATGAGTACAGTATAAGTGTTCATATGTTTTTAAAGTGTTGTGAGACGTAATTTATTTTCATCCAGTCTATTTAAAACTTACTTATGCAAATTCAATGACTAATATAAATAACATGATCAGTGAAACGTAAAAGACGAGCCAGTTAGTTGGCTTAAAACTAATTTATTTTGAACTTGTTAAAGCTTTGTTACATTCTCTTAAAACTTGTTAAGTTTTTGTTGAACTTCATTATTTGGTTAAAGAGAGAGGTTGTTAAAAACAGAAAACTCTAAATCCTGAATAGAGACTAACACGGTTTGACTTGTGGCTTAGCTAATGATGTATCATTGATTGATCCGCAACAACTTTAAACAATGTCGGGTTTAACTCTGTTCAGCAAACTTAACTTAGACTTCTCTAATATTTGAAAATTGAAATATCCTTACCTCCTCATTTGATGACGTCTTTTGTCCATCTAATCAAAAGGAGACTAAAGCAGTTACGGTTAAATGAAATTAGACCCATCTTAGTTTGATAATTTAATAACGGTAATTTTTCTACTTAATTCCATCCCGACCATTCCAGTTGGACTGAAATTAAATTTCGGGTTGTATTAAATAGCTTAGGAATAATTTAAAAATGTTTTTGAATCACCAAATTTGACATAACAATTTAAATATCCAGTTTGTTTTAGTAAAAGTTAACCCTTATAACTTGCAAAACAACCTACAGTACTTTACTAAAATCCAAATTAATCTTTCAGTTTGGAATTTCCATAAGCTATGTATTTCAAGTGGTAATTTAGGTATACCAGCCACATTTAATAATATAATTAGGTGATGAATGATGGAATAGATTTGATAAAACAACAAAAGATAACAGGCTGGAAAAAGATGCCCCACAAGGCTGTACTGGAAGGTAAACGTGGAACCAAGTTCAAAAATCGTATTGTAATCAAGTTAATGAACAAAAGACAACATTTTAAACAATATTGTAAACCGATCAATGCCTTACATGAACAGAAGTTACGTTTTAGCATAAAATTTAAATGTAACAGTTTGCACTACAAAAGAAAAACTAAAACATAACTCCAACATAGAACTAACAGCTTTTACGAAACTGTCAAAGCGAACGGCTAAATATAGAAGAAAACTTAAACAGCCGTAATGGACGAGTATCAGAACGGGGGAAAAGCAAACGGAATAAGAGCTAAGTGTTGCGTTCAAAGGAAAGACTGTTTTGGCTGCTTTTCAAAACTGCTTCTATACAGGCTATATCAATTAGAGGCGTTTGGCGAATAAATACAAAGTTATTTTCGACAGATAAATCTTGTCACGCAGTCTCAAGTCAGGGAATGTTTCAGTTACAAAGTACAGCAGACATAAAGTGTTTATAGAAACAAAATGTGTTTTATAGTGATGGAATTTGTTTAATAGCGTTGAGGTTCTTTGATGATGCTGTTGTTAAAAAATAGGTATAGACTGAATAAACCTATAAATTAACTTATGTGCATGTTATTTGTAGATTATTTGGACCATTCATTTATAGATGTAATGAATTAGGTTTATAATCAGTTATTACATGATGCAATCTTATCATTGTTCCCATAGGCTGTAAGTTAAAGGTTCCCAAGGGCTGTAAGTTATTTTAACTATAAGAATTGATCTTTCAAAAACAATATTACGGTACTTATTAAACAAAAACTTTTAAGGATTGCACTTATTTCCGAGTGAAATAAGATATATTACCAGTGAATTATGACTTAGTTATGACTAAGTTACTAGTTGATTATTCGAAACCAAAAAGTGAGCAATATTACCGTAAACATATTCCTTTAAAATTCTATGATAAAATAATTAGTAAAAAAACTAACAGAGAACGCTTTGTAAAATTATTACTGACTAGCCATTAACTCTATATAAAAGTTATAAATTAATATGTTATCAATTTGTTTACGGGTGGCTACATATTAAGTTACATTAATACTAGTATTTTATTTTCTGCAAAGAAATGTTGATACAAAATAAATTGAGTTAAACTCTTTGTTGAAAACGAATTGTTGAAAGATAAAACCGTCAACGTTAGTGGTGAAACAATATAAATTTGACATGTACGCCTTGCATGGATAACCAAAGTTGGCGTAACTCAATCAGGTTCTTGTTGTTTGTGCAGCGTTCGGTCGGTCAGGCTGAATGGCACTCGTTAGCCCGGCCAAGTCAAACAGATCTCCTCTAAGCCACCGCCCTGGGCAGCCAACTTCCTTAACAACTAGAAATGGGTGGTGCAATTTAATTAATTATTGAGTATAGTTAGCTCAGATCATAACCATGTGAATGTTTGTTTAAAATAATTAAAAAAATAAACGTTCGGGGCTAACAAACTATTTTAAGATTAGCTTAAGAGTAGGCTAAAGGCAATTCGCTGTCGCCCTCACGGAAGAGATACGTACTAATATTCCTCCATGATGATAATGGGAAAAGGTAGTGCGACGTAGTAAATAACTAGTTTTTCTAAGGTACTCTTTTCCACTTGTAATGTCCAACTTCGGAGGCTGATATAATGTCGTCGCTCATCAGGGGCGAACCTAGGATTTAATTTCGGGGGGGGGGGGGTGGGATATCCCATAAGAGAGGGGAAGGAGTATTTATTAGGTGCTTACAAAAACCCGTACTAATGTGACGGTAGACGAATAAGGTCGTCGCAGTAGGCGAGTATCGCGTCACAATAGACGAATATGGACGTCGCGGTAGACAAATGTCATCTGTAATATGTCACGGTAAGCGAATATAGTTGTCGCAGAATATCGTCGTTGTGGTAGATGCCACGGTAGACGAGTATTGCGTCACAGTAAACGAATATGGTCGTCGCAAAAGACAAATATTATTGTCGCGGTAGACACATGTGTTGTCACGTCGCAGTGGACGGAAATCGTCGTCACAGTAAAAGAATATAGTTGTCACGGTAGACGAGTATCTTCGCCGCGGTAGATAAATACTGTCGTCATGGTTAGAGTAGTGGTAGACAGGACGTCGCGGTACCAGCAGGCAAATGTCGTCACGGTAGGCAAAGATCGTCGATGCGCTAGACGAGTATCGTCGTGGTAGACGCCGCAGAAGACGAACATGGTCGCCGAGGTAGACGAATATCATTGTCGCAGTAGACAAATATCGCTGTCACGTCATAGTTGACAGAAATCGTCGTGGCGTCGCGTCGTGGTAGACGAAAATCGTCTTTGCGTGTCGCGGTAGACGAAAATCATCTTCCCGACGCGGTAACCGAAAACCGTCTTCGCGTTACGGTAGGCAAAAATCGAAGTCGCGTCGCTGTACCCGAAAATGGTTGTCTTCTCGTCCAAAATTTCTGTTCTCCAAAATTTTGGGGGGGATATATCCCCTTTATCCCTCCCCTGGGTTCGCCCCTGCCACTCATTCCTATAAGTGTCCAAACTGATGAATGTAGTAAATCCCTTCGTGGGGTCGGCGATCAGCGCGTGTAAACGTGCATGCGGGCGCAAATCACGGCAATATATTTTAATTCAAAGAAAATAATGTTATTGTATCTTGAGAAAAAATAAATTTAAGACCATAGTTGTATAAAAACTAGTTATTTATTATGTCGCACTACCTTTTCCCACTATCATCGCGGAGTAATATTAATTCGTATCCCTCCCATAAAGGCGACACCGAATTGCCTTCAACCTCCTCTTAACTTATTTAAGCGAATTCCATTAAAGGGAACAAGGTATTATGGAGGAATCATATCAAGACCTAAACCCATGACGATGATACATTTTTGTATTAGACTCTTCAGATAACAAAAACTTTATCTGTTCCAAACTCTATATATCCGCCAATGGCCTTGTATATGGTAAATCATGACCTCGTTTCCTGCACACATAAGATATGGCCTGCTTCTTTGGGGACATGCTTCGGAGTGTCAAATATTGCCTCTCTTCAAAGGGCTTCGGTGAGAGTTTTCAACTCAAACGGTTACTTAGAGGACAGCCGGCTCCTGTTTCACAGTTAGGCCATACCGTATTTTCAAGTTAGATATTTGTGTCTAGTTTGAGTGAAGTGAAACAAAAATTAATTTGTTTATCCCTAGATATATACTCCATGACTACAAGGTCAAGAACAACACGAACCTGTACATCCCGCGGCGTAAGCTAGTGATATAGCCGTAGGCGCTATGTTATCACTTTTCAGGCTTGGCAGAGAGTATGTATAACAGAATTCCAAGTCAGTCTTCTGATGGAAATCCGTTTTTAGCTTTGTTGAGTGTAGCGAGGATTTTCTTTTCTGTTGCGAATTTCCAACCGACTTGCTTTCCTCCTTGTCTTAAATTTTTCAGAACTTTTTTTTATTGTGTGTATTTAAATAGTAGTGTAAACGTGTAAAGTTTCAAGATGAACAAAAAAAATCTGGAAAAATTCTCATCGGAAGGTAAAATATAAAAAGTATTTCAAAATAACTGAACGGAATGAATGTGGTTCATCAAGAGAACCATACTACGATTTAAATGTGAAACAACTATGATATTTGAAGGTAGTAAAACATTTTTAGTAAACTGTTACCAAAATATATTTTCAGGCATTATTATAAAATTTAAGATAAAATTTGGTTTCCCAGTTATAAAGAATTGGACATCTTTGATTAATTCCACATTAAGAAAGATCTAACCAAAATCCTTTAGGAAACTGAGGAAATGAACCGTGGAAGACGGAGACTTGCTGACAACGAACTGTTGAAATGCCCTAATTGATATGTTTTGTAGAAGCCGAGCATTTGGCACGTCGCCATTTCCCCCCCTCCCATCACACCCAATACGAGGCTACACTAGGTCTAGTTTCAGGTTGACGTCATGTAATTTGTATCTGCATTTTGGCTTAAACAAAATAAAGCCTTAATTTTGGTCGAGACTCTTTTCAGGGCATCCAGCTTCAACTGTCCGAACAAATTTCAGATTTTTCGGGAGGTAAAACAAAAAAATTTCATTGAGCGTACAATGTATTTCTCACAGTTTTCCGTTTGACAGTACGTATGGGATTTTTATATCTTTTTGCAATAACATTTTAACAGTTTAGGATAATGTATATGACATTTACCTGTTAGGAATATAAATTTTGTACTTGTATAAATTAAAAATGGTGGACGTATATTTATTTTGCAAAGCCTAATGTATCAAAACTATAATATATATCAGAAAAACTAGCAAGGGACAAAAATGCAAAAACGAAATGGATGGCTTGATAATTTTTCTGTGAAAATTTATATATATATGCAAAAATCAATGCTTAAGAGCCAGACTCTTTTCAAACCAATTAACTTAAAACATATTGTAGCTTTCTACATGTTTGCATGTAGTTGTAAAGGAAGAGTGAGTTTGTTTGACGTTAATTAGTTTGAAAAGTTATATACCGTTTACCATTAAACTTGGTATCCCTATGTAAGTTTGTACGAAAATATTTTCATTCAGAATGTTTTAAATTTTTAGAGCCCTTTGGTGGCCTCCAAAATTTGCGAAATTTACTATGTTAATAAATAATTTCTGATGTGCAAGTTGCGTGTTGTTCTTGTTGTACTTCATGTGAATAAAATACGTCATACTGCACTTATTACACATCTAAACTTATACTGCACTCACATACATACAATAAAGATGGAAAATGGATATTTTATGTTATTGATGTTAATGTTAATCAAATGATAGTGTTTCACTTATCTTTGAATGATTATAACTCCTTTTCAAAGCTACAGAGCTGCAAAAGCAGTTAAATTGTAGGCAATTATTTAGTCTTCTTTAAGATTGTAACTTAAATAATTTCTGTTGGGGTTATAGTTTTTAATGAATGTAAAAATTTGAAAAAAGTTACCAGCACTTGGCGCGAGCCGGGTACCTCGAGGAAGAAAATTAGGATATTATGTTATTAGCCTAACACTAACAACATATCCAAAGAAATTACAACTACCTGACCTTTTACACAGCAATCCCATATTTTCCGACACATATTCTGGTTTATCTTATTGATTAATAGGTTCAATCCTTACAAAAAGGTTTCATCTTCATCCCATATCCTCATAAGCCCACGCTTCAATAAATCATTTGACTGAAAATTCTATATGTTTTTCTTTTTTGTCGCTTTTATATTCTGTAATGAACATGGCAACTCAGAAGGTGTTACGTTTGATATCTCAAATTTAAAATTTTTCTCGCTTTAAAAACCAATGCAAATTATAATGTGATTTTGCACATCTACAGGAAATGTGACTCTGTACATTTATACAGTTAGTCCAGAGAAAATAGGTTTTAATAAGGGAAAAAATGCAAGCAGAAATGTCTTTGCTGGAAAATGTGCACCAAGACGTCCTGAGTCAAAACCCAAGTTTTCTACTTCGGGTCAGGTGAGCTAACTCCGCCAACTTGGAAAATGGCGGCCATGTTTGAAATACTTTTATCGACATAAAATCCACAAAAGTTATCCGATTTCGAGAAAATTTGGTAGGAATGTGTAAAATTAGGGATTCTATTAGAAAACAATCGCATACATTTTATTTTTTACTATTATAATGGTTTTTTGCAACTTTTATGTAAAAAAAACATGTTTTTTCGGTTTTTAAAAAAGGGATGAAGTTAACTGTTAATCTATGGATATTTCTGAAAATTTCGTAAAACTACGAACAATTTGGTATATTCAACTTGTATCTTCCTGTGTTTACTTTTTATATAATAAAAAATCTTTTTATATAATAAAAGATATTTTTATGCAATTTTTTAAAAAGTGCTAAAAATTAAAATTATCCAAATTTAGTTTTTTGTGGTAGAAAATGTTCATTGAGGGGTTCTGAGTCAAAACCCAAGTTTTCTACTTCCGGTCAGGTGAGCTAAATCCGCCATCTTGAAAAAGTGCGAATATGTTTGATTTACTTAAATCATCATAAAATTCATAAAAGTCATCCGATTGTGATAAAAATCACTAGGGATGTGTATAACTATGTACATTACGTAATACTACAGGAATAACAAGCATATTTGATCATTTTATATGTTTTTCTATAATTTTTATGAAAAAATTAGGTTTTTTTACATTTTTATTTCGAAATTAACACCAAACTTAAAAACCATGGATGTTTTTGAAAAGTACATAAAATTACAAACAATTTGGTATATTCAACATTTACTATGCTGTTTTTAGTTTTTAAATCACTCAAAAAATAAAAATTTTAAAGTGTCTTTAAAAAAATGTAAAAAATAGAAATTTTGCAAATGAACGTTTATGTGGTAGAAAATATTCGCAAAGGGGTTCTAAGTCAAAAACCAGGTTTTCTACTTCCGGTCAGGTGAGCTAAATCCGCCATCTTGAAAAATGGCGGTTATGTTTGATTTACTTAAATCATCATGAAATCCACAAAAGTCATCCGATTGTGATAAAATTCGCTTAGGATGTGTATAACTATGGCCACTGCGTAATACTAGAGAAATAACAAGCATATTTTATCATTTTATATGTTTTTTTATGAAAATAATTAGGTTTTTTACATTTTTATTTCAAAATTATCACCAAACATAAAAACCACGGATGTTTTTGAAAAGTACATACAATTACAAACAATTTGGTATATTCAACCTTTACTATGCTGTTTTTAGTTTTTAAATCACACAAAAAATATAAATTTTAAATTGTCTTAAAAAAATAAAAATTTTGCAAATTAACGTTTATGTGGTAGAAAATATTCGCAAAGGGGTTCTAAGTCAAAAACCAAGTTTTCTACTTCCGGTCAGGTGAGCTAAATCCGCCATCTTGAAAAATGGCGGTTATGTTTGATTTACTTAAAAATAAAAATTATATGAAAATCATCATAAAATCCACAAAAGTCATCCGATTGTGATAAAATTCGCTAGGGATGTGTATAACTATGGCCACTACATAATACTCAAGGAATAACAAGCACATTTTATCATTCTATATGTTTTTTGATAATTTATATGAAAAAATTAGTTTTTCTTACATTTTTATTTCGAAATTAACACTAAACATAAACACCATGGATGTTTTTGAAAAGTACATAAAATTACAAACAATTTGGTACATTCAACCTTTACTATGCTGTTTTTAGTTTTTAAATAACACAAAAAATATAAATTTAAAAGTGTCTTCATAAAAAAATATAAAAAAATTAAAATTGACATCAGTAAATTAAAACTCATATTGCATTAATAAATTAATCAGATAATTTGAATTGCGAAACTGTTACCATGATAAAACATATAATCATAGGTGCCGTGTGATTTTACAAAAAATGATTAAATTATTCAGTTATTATTATTATTATTATTCAGTCAATTAAATATCTGATTAATAAAACATTTAACAAAAACTTAAACAAAACTTTTTAATAATCTTTCTTACTTACATAATTTTTATATCTTTTGATCACAACATAACAACACACCCAGCTGATAATAAATAACTGACATTCTAAAATTAATAACATAGAATACAGAGTTAGAGATATAAAATTACAAAGAACATGAAATCTCAATATGTATCTATGTTTAATTTTGTTCTTTATCGTTGTATAGTAATTTGTTGTTCATGTGTTAATTGTAGTCCCAAGGCTTAGATATTTATTGCAACTTATTTTTATTTAATTTTATTAAAAGTATTGATTTATCGATCTTGTTACGTGTAAATAAATTAAATGAATTTGCAAAGAATTGTAAATCTAGTGGACCAATTAACATGAAATACATGTATTTATTTATTTAATAAAGTTTTATGTTTTGTGTAGTGTTGGCTAATTTTAAATTGGATTGATAAGGGTTTATAGTGAGTTAAATATAATATTATAAAACATGAGACATGACAAAAGTGTATTACCTTTTATACAAATTCCTTCAAAACCACCAAGGTTCAAACAAAATATATGAAACACTTTTAATGATTTACTGGTAATATATATGTCTTATATATAAATGTTTTACTCCATGGAATTTAAAACCAAAACAGCGGAGTGATTGTTATCAAAAAATTACCCTAAAAGCCTATGTTATAAATTATTAAAGTTTCAAATAATCAAATATGTCCGTTTTTTAGGTGCCACAATGTAGAGGTCTTAATGAATCATCCAAGCCCCATTTATTTTATTTTTTGTATTTTCATTTGGATTTTTGCGGACATTTGCCATCACTGTCTAGCAAACTAATCAGTGATGGCAAATGTCCGCAAAAATCCAAATCAAAATATAAAATCACCATCACCAACAATGAATTTCAAACAAAGAATTATTTGTTGTGTTATTTGAAAACTAAAAGCAGCGTAGTTTTGGTTGAATATACCAAATTGTTTGTAATTCTATGTACTTTTCAAATAAATTCATGGTTTTTATGTTTGGTGTTAATTTCGAAATAAAAATGTAAAAAACTAATTTTTTTCATAAAAATTATAAAGAAACATAAAAAATGATAAAATATGCTTGTTATTCCTGTAGTATTACGTATTGGCCTTAGTTATACACATTCTTAGCGAATTTTATTACAATCGGATGACTTTTGTGGTTTTTATGATGATTTAAGTAAATCAAACATATCCGCCATTTTTCAAGATGGCGGATTTCACCTGACCGGAAGTAGAAAACTTGGTTTTTGACTTAGAACCCCTTTGCGAATATTTTCTACCACATAAACGTTAATTTGCAAAATTTTTATTTTTTTGAAAAAGACACTTTAAAATTTATATTTTTTTGTGTTATTTAAAATCTAAAAACAGCATAGTAAAGGTTGAATATACCAAATTGTTTGTAATTTTATGTACTTTTCAAAAACATCCATGGTTTTTATGTTCGGTGTTAATTTCGAAATAAAAATGTAAGAAAACCTAATTTTTTTCATAAAAATTATAGAAAAACATATAAAATGATAAAATATGCTTGTTATTCCTGTAATATTACGTAGTGGCCATAGTTATACACAATCGGATGACTTTTGTGGATTTTATGATGATTTAAGTAAATCAAACATATCCGCCATTTTTCAAGATGGCGGATTTAGCTCACCTGATCGGAAGTAGAAAACTTGGGTTTTGACTCAGAACCCCTCAATGAACATTTTCTACCACAAAAAACTAAATTTGGATAATTTTAATTTTTTAGCACATTTTGAAAAATTGCATGAAAATATCTTATTTTTTGATTATATAAAAAGAAAACAAAGTAAAATATAAGTTGAATATACCAAATTGTTCGTAATGTTACGTACTTTTCAGAAATATCATCGATTAACAGTTAACTTCATATCTTTTTTAAAAAACGAATAAAACATGGTTTTTTTCATAAAAGTTGCAAAAAAACTCATTATAATAGTAAAAAATAAAATTTATGCGATTGTTTTCTAAGAGAATACCCAATTTTACACATTCCTACCAAATTTTGTCGAAATCGGATAACTTTTGTCGATTTTATGCCGATAAAAGTATTTCAAACATGGCCGCCATTTTCCAAGATGACGGAGTTAGCTCACCTGACCCGAAGTAGAAAACTTGGGTTTTGACTCAGGACGTCTTGGTGCACATTTTCCAGCAAAAACATTTTTGCTTGCATTTTTTCCTTTTTAGTGTGTTTTTTCGCCTATATTCACTGAACTAAGTATGCTTATTATAAAATAATATTTGCCTCGTCATATATTCCTAAGAATCGATTATTGTGTATGATTGAATGAACAAGTTGAAATATTTTGATCTTCAAAGAGGAATCTTGTTTGTATTGTGATGACTATATGCCCAAAAGCTGTTGTTTGACTTACGACTCAACTAATGATGTATCATTGAGGCCGGACAAACTCTAAAACAAATATCACCCACACTTGGTCCCAGCCAGATTGAGCCAGGAGCACCCCACAGCTTCGTTACTTTGTCCAAATGTGGAAATAATATGACAATTTATGTGTCAAAGCTGGTATACCTTAAAATACATCATTTTATAAATCTTTTACAAACCAAGAGTAGGCCAAATGTTCGTTATCTTTAAAATAATGTTAAGGCAGGTGTTGGCGATGGGAGTTAAAGATTAACTTGTATTTAAAAAAGATATACAACTCAGACATAAAATATTTAAATACAAATTTATACATACAATTTTTTTGAAGTTTTATGTTTATAAAATCATGCTTTAAACTAATAAAATAATAAATACTGATACTGGGAGGAGAGTAAAAACAAAAGTAATACATTACTCATAACATTCCCGTTCGTTAGTGAACTTAAATTAATATTCTTTGTACAGTGAAATTTTACTACAATAGATAATTATGAAGGTAATATTCGGTATATGTAGTCCAGAAAAATTAAACCATCTTCATAGAGAAATACGATTAGAATAGAACAGGAAATATTTACAAACTCAAAAATAATCAACAGCAACAAAAAGTCCTCTTATAAACTAGATTACTTTGGATTGCGTTTATAAAATTTATCTAAACGACTTAAGCCTCTATTTATATAATCACTGATGATAAAAGAAACACTTTTTTTATAATAGTCCAAGAAATATTTCACAAAATAGACAGACATCTATACGATCAATAGGCATATACGAAATATAATATAATAGCAACATTCTTAGTAGCAAATAACATGTGAAAGAGAATTTTTGACAGCTTTAACAAACTTAAAAAAGGAAATATTTGGTTTATTGTTTTCTAGGAGGCCTAAATCAGAAAATCTCAAAAAATCCACTTTTAAAGTAAAAACAAGTTAAAACCTGCGATTGTTAACTGATTTTTTGTGGTAAAATATTATTATAAATTAAACATGTATGCCAGGCCGTACGTGGATTGACAAAGTAGCCAATACTCAATTAAGTTCTTGTTGTTTGTATGGAGTTTGGTCGGTCAGGCTGAATGCCTCTTGTTATAACTAGCCCAAGTCAAACAGATCTTCTCTAAGCCACCGCCCTGGGCAGCCAACTATCCTGCCCAAATTAAACCAGCCTGTGAAATTCAATTATTGAGTCTAGTCAACCTCTAAAACGTTGCTATGGACGTTAATAATTATACTTATTCGGTTCGATTACAACCGCTAGAGCCATTATTTTGTAGAAAATATTCTTGTTTGTGCATAGTTAAGTCGGTCAGGCTGAACCCAACTTGTTATAGCTTAGCCAAGTCAAACAGAAATCTAAGCCCCCAATGTCTCCTACCGCCACCACAAACCCCCACCGCCACCGGCGTAACGTGCCGTGGTGCCACCACTGTCCGCTACCGTTGGCGTACCGTGCCGTGGTGCCACCACTGTCCGCTACCGTTGGCTTAACGTGCCGTGGTACCACCACTGTCCGCTACCGTTGGCTTAACGTGCCGTGGTACCACCACTGTCCGCTACCGTTGGCGTACCGTGCCGTGGTGCCACCACTGTCCGCTACCGTTGGCGTACCGTGCCGTGGTGCCACCACTGTCCGCTACCGTTGGCTTAACGTGCCGTGGTGCCACCACTGTCCGCTACCGTTGGCTTAACGTGCCGTGGTGCCACCACTGTCCGCTACCGCCTGTGTAACGCACAACGTGGTGCCACCACTGTCCGCTACCGTTGGCTTAACGTGCCGTGGTGCACCACTGTCCGCTACCGTTGGCTTAACGTGCCGTGGTGCCACCACTGTCCTCTACCGCCTGTGTAACGTGCCGTGGTGCACCACTGTCCCCTACCGTTGACGTAACGTGCCGTGGTGCCACCACTGTCCGCTACCGTTGGCGTAACGTGCCGTGGTACACCACTGTCCTCTACCGCCTGTGTAACGTGCCGTGGTGCACCACTGTCCCCTACCGTTGACGTAACGTGCCGTGGTGCCACCACTGTCCGCTACCGTTGGCGTAACGTGCCGTGGTGCACCAATGTCCCCTACCGCCTGTGTAACGTGCCGTGGTGTCACCACTGACCCCTACCGCCTGTGTAACGTGCCGTGGTGTCACCACTGACCCCTACCGCCTGTGTAACGTGCCGTGGTGCACCACTGTCCCCTACCGCCTGTGTAACGTGCCGTGGTGTCACCACTGACCCCTACCGCCTGTGTAACGTACCGTGGTGCACCAATGTCCCCTAACGCCTGTGTAACGTGCCGTGGTGCACCACTGTCCCCTACTGACGGCAAAGCGTGTAGTGATGCCACTACACCCCACCACGTGCCGCCAGCGTATCGTGACGAGTTATTTTGAATTAACAGGCCTGTATATTTTAAAATTTAATGTTTGTTCGTTCCGTCTGCAAATCGATGTAATGTGTTTTTTTATCGACGAAGCCATGGGGCCTTGAGCCTTGAAGCATTTAAAAAAATGTTTTTTGTCGGGAACGGTCCAAACCCGGGTCTTGCTACTATCTAACAGCGACTTTTCTTAGATAAAAACAATACTTCATAAACCAATGACGTTTTAGCTGAATAATAATAATTAACGAATCCTAAGCACTTCAGGGAGTGGGGGTGTTATCATAATTAATTAATTAATCAGTTGTTGCAGCTCACCGTGGCTTAATCAACCCTGAACCCTGAGCACCACTGTAGGGCGAGCTGTTCTACACTGTTCAGTAAATTGGCGTCCAATAATATCTTTTAGATTATATCAGCCAAAACATATTTTTTAAGTTGTAAAAAAGTGAGACAAATAAAACTGCTTTTATAGCGCAAACAAACCCATTTTCTGAATTGGTGATTTTTTTATGCAAACGCTTAACAATATATACCCATTATTTCTTTTTTTTATTGGGCTTAAATTTTTAGCTTAGCGATGAGTCAAACCAAGATGAGTTTGTATTCATTTATAGATGTAAACACGTTATTTTGTTTAAGTTAATTTTACGTAACAATGATAATTCAAACCCACATTTAAATTACATGAACAGGATAGATGGGACTCGAAAATTCTCTTATCATGTAATAAGTACATTATCAGATCTCATAACACTACCCTTTTATCTCGCATTAAATGTCATCTAACAACTGTTTCCTGACATTGTGAGGTGACCTCTCTGATTGATTATTACACAGAGTATGAATGTAATAATATATCGATAAAAAGACCACTGAAAACCTCTATTCTTAAAATTGAAGGCTGCTTATACTAGGTATATAAATGTATATCCTGCAGTCATTATCAAAGATAAATTATATGCACAAACTGAGATAACACAGTCAGTTGTATGAAGGAGCGTTCTTAATGTATTGTTAACTTATGACAGATATAAATGCTATTGATTCATAAGGGGCGTGGGACTTTTAGTAACACCTTTTGCCTGCTAAAATAATAAATATTCATACGTTTTAAAAAGGTTTTCTATTGCCTAATGAACATGATTACTGTTAATCACCCTTCAAAGTGTGGGTAAAAAACTACATTAACAAAGGCGTGTAATCAGAAGCTCAAGATACTTAATCAAGTGCAATTCAACGTCATACACGTTCCTAAATACAAAGACAATAGCCTTGCAGAGTTCTGGATCTATTTATCACCATCCATTGTATCAGACATGGTGAATGTGTTGATGACGATGAATACGAAACCATTGAACAATCAATTTGACTTCAGGGAATTGAAGGAATAGTGGAAATTTCAGTAAAAGTAAAAATTCAGTTCTAAAAGATAAAAAGTACTTGGAGAATGTTGTTTCAAACTTCAACTTTTGTAGAACTAACTTTGTATGATTCATTTGTAATCTAGCGTGTTTCAAAGCTAGTGAGAGCTCTTGCGTTTTGTAACATGATTAGTCTACAAATTGTATTATCGTATATCTCTTCATACGATTATATCTGTAATACAAGATTGCTCCCTGAATGGTACTTGTTTCTATAATGATAAAAACTGGTGAGATTCATTTTGATGCTGTAATTTTGCTGATTATGAAAAGTACATTTGCAACCCATCATTTGATTCAGAATAACTTGGAAAGAGTTCCGTAACAAACTAATCTTTAACTAATCTTAAAAAATTTTAACAAATCTTTTAGGTTTAGAGTATTATTAAATCTACTACTTAGAGACATAACATTAAATAAACGTTTTGATCGGTATGATTATATTCTCCCTCTTTGATAATAATCGGTATAACCAGCTAGTCTGGCTTCTAATCTCTTAAAAAATAGAAGAAGTAGTATGAAGGAAAGCGACTGAGTGGCGGTTTAAAAAAGTATCTCTTAAAAATGCCGTTACCTTTCTCCAACTTTTGCATGCATTCACTGTCTTTAATGTTGATTGGGTATAAGTGTTAAATATTAAGTGTGGAATACGTTAATCATAACTAGTACCATTATTAATATTTAGCAGTTTTAATGATTTTAATGTTTTAAACCTACGGTATGAATAATAAGAAAAATTTTTACAGTTATCATCAAATCACATTGTAATTAAGTTATACTGTGAGTACTAAACTACTCGTCTCAAATTTGGTAGTTCTTTGTTATCATTACTGCTTGTAATCAAAATCGTGATTTGTCATGAGCATTGATGTAAATAAAAACAGCTGGATTGCGCTCTCCCCGTAAGACTCGTGTAGTGATTTCCGAGCCGACACAGCTGTGCGTTGAGGTAGTAGCCGGGCCGAATTGAAGGGGCGTTGGGGGAAAAAGTGCGAAACTGTTTTGTTAACCGTATTGAAACCGTACGGATTTGGGAGCAGTTTTACGGGTAAAGCTTCCTGTAATAGATGTATTGATATAGCTGTTGAGTAATTACCATAAATATTTAACTAAACAGTCAGCACAAGTTGTCCGGCAAAAGATGAGTTCCCCCATCGCCCCTGAAAATCTTAAACGCAACCACTGCCGGCGGCTCGCGTTTCGGGGCCTGAGTTACCAATCCAGTGTACTTATTTACATCGATGGTCATGAGTTAATTCGTTGATATAGATTTTTCTTGTAACAAATTTTACACAATCTTATTGCATATTTTCTTATTTATGCATATTCTAATAATTTCTTATCTATTTCATGAAATAAACAGTGAATTTTGCACTTTAAATAATGATGGTAGTATATTAAGTCTAAAATTTCGGAGGTAAGTTTTTGAAGAGTGTATAAAGAACCACATACGCATAGTTTTCAATAGGAAATGTCGAACTCTCTTAAGAGCAGCTCAGAAATAATGACCTATTTTTAAGAGTTTTCTATTACCATCTAACGTCATAAACGACGTAATACCTCCCTTATTCTAAGGTACGAAAAAAATAATTTACTTATTGAAAATGCCTTTTAATGATTTAGTTTTAATGATTTTAATGTTTTAAACCTACGGTATCAATGGTAAGCAAAAAGTTAACAGTTATCATCAAATCACGTTGTAATTAAGTTATACTGTGAGTACTAAACTATTCGTCTCAAATTTGTTAGTTCTTTGTAATCATTACTGCTTGTAATCAAAATCATTATTTGTAATGAGTTAATTCGTTGATATAGATTTTTATTGTAACAAATTTTAGACAATCTTATTGCATATTTTCTTGTTTATGCATATTCTAATAATTTCTTATTAATTTTATGAAATAAACAGTGAATTTTGCACTTTAAATAATGATGGTCGTTTATTAAGTCTAAAATTTCGGGGGTAAGTTTTCGAAGAGTTTAAAGAACCACATACGCATAATTTTCAATAGGAAATGTTGATCTCTCGTAAGAGCAGCTCAGAAATAATGACCTATATTTAAGAGTTTTCTATTACCATCTTACGTCATAAAACGACGTAATACCTCCCTTATTCTAAGGTACGAAAAAAAAACAATTTACTTATTGAAAAATGCCTTTAAATTTTATAAAATAATACGAACGATCGTAATAGGTTTTTTGTATTGTTGGGTATAAGTGTTGGAATAACCCACTTATTATTGATATAGAAAGGAATGACAAAAGTAATGGTAAACCGAAAAAATAAAATAATTTACCTATCAAAGTACAAACATATCCTGAAATTTTATATCCATTATTCCTAAAATTGCCATTTAATAATTTCCACAAAGGTATTATTTTAACTAATAGTGAAATTGCACATTGTCTTATTTGATTATGATTTGAAAAATACTGGTTCAAATTAATCTGTCAATAGCGTTTGTATCTCCACTAAAAGCAATTTATAAACTCAAAGGCCCTTTTAAAATTGTCATAAAGCAGATTAAAACATTACAAAATGAAACAGTCTGAAATCATGAGCCTGGAAATACTCACCGATAAAAACATTTTATGATAAACCTTTGAATGGATCTAATTGATCTGTCCTGTATAAAAACACAGCTCGGAGTGAAGCCAAATGCAACCCCTCCTTTTGTACCTAGCGGTTCATTTTATGTCGTCGCGTAACGCACTACCATATTACTAGAGCCCCCTCTATATATTTTGAAGTGTTTATCAAATGAAATTACGATTCCGGCCTTAATGGTAAATCAGCAATAAAGTATCTGATCGGCAGCCTGAAACTGCGTATTCAGCTCATCTCATTAATCTCATCGCTTAAAAATTAGGCCTTAAGAATAATAAATAAATGTATATACTTAAGTAACCGTTTAGGTTATAAAGACAATTTTAAATTCTCTGGAATAATAATTTAACTCTTGTCGCATGCCAACCCTCATGTCTCTCACCTTTGACTGCCACAGAAATGACCATCAACTTCGAGTGGGAAATTAATAACGTGTGCTATGTTTTATAGTAGTAAAATAAGCGAAAATATTATTATTTCAAGTGAGTATATTCCTGTAAGAGGTGAAAGCCGTGTCGCATACTCGGCAGTAACATCGCTGCAGCAAGGTAGGTTGTGGGTAGTAGTTATTTTTTATAAAAAATAAAACACCCCGTTTGCAGCAGACCTGCATACTCAGCGAATTTCTAAAGCTTAGAATTATATTCCAACCCAATCAAACCGGTGAAGACATTTTTCCTTACGAATAACATGGGCAATGAGTGTGCAAGTTTGCTGCTACAGGTATTTGGAAATTTAGTTGCTTAAAGCCGTATCCTCAAACCTTCACTGAAAGAGGCAATATAATAAGTTTTATCGAAATATGTAAGTATTAGGGACGGTATTATTTACTTCCCATCATAATAAAATGGGGAATAAGTGTGTAGATTTACTACCATGAACATTTAAAAGTGGGAGTTTTAGGCTAAAAAACAACGGATGTAAAATGTATGTAGACAAATACTAAGTTTTTTTTTAAGATATATGGGGAAAGCGGGTTATAATATACAATTTGATTTATTTCACATACGGTTAACATATTAACAATGCACTGTATTTACCATTTTTAATATCTAAGTTACCAATGGAACAATGATTTAACATACAAAGTTATTTGGTTTATCAACCGTCTAAACAAAAATTTGAGTATTATTTTTCCACTTAAAAGCCCAAGAGAGCCTATTTTTTGGGGGTTCCCCGCTTACCCACCTTACAATGCAATTGTTCGATTGGGCTGATTTTCGATCTCGTCCGAATATTTACTACTTCACACGTCTGTGCCGAATTTCATTAAGATCGGGCCTTTTGTGCGAATGTTATCATTATTAAAGGCACAAATATATATATATATATATATATATATAATATAATATAAATTTATTAAAACGAACGAGTAGTATTTTTGGCATCAGGAGACCCTAAAACGAAAAGTTATAAAGGTCACGGGCTTAGGTCTCGTCATGAAACCTACGTTAATAGCTTATCCCAGGGAAAATTCTATAACAAAAAAATTAAGTACTTTTACGGTAAATAAATATATATTTAAACATCTAAAATATTTCTGTTACATCAAGGATTCCTCTCTGTGGTCCACCGAATATTTTTATTTGTTAAGCATCTTCTTTCTCATTCAGGAACATATTTTGATTATTATATCACATGTTAGCTGATTCTACAATATTTACATACAGAATTGTGAAAGCAAATAAGTTATTAGTACACCAATTGGATATCAGAGGCTATTGAAATATCAAGAATTATGTGTGTTTTACTGAGAGTTTGTTGGTCTAGTGGTATAACATCTCAGCGGAGGAGAATATTCGCTAAAAGGAGTAGATTCAATTTACAAATGACGGCTAGCGAGCTAAAACGCGGATTTATCGTTTCCGTATGACTTGACCCACAACTTATGTCACAATAATTTAGTATATTTTTCATCTTTCTTATGACGGTTCTTCCTCACCACTCACAACCCTTAGCAACTTTTTAGATCTACTGTGCTATGAAATGCTATGGAAATTTCTGGTGGTGTTTAACCAAAAATATTCGTGACACTTTCAGATTTTTTTTTACTAATATATGACAGACATTAGTTGTATGAAGCCACATACCAAGTTTTATTAAGATACGTAAAAACGAGGCAAAGAATGTGTTAACCACTAACGATAGATCGGTAACTAATGGACATAGTACAAAGTTTCAAAATACTAAATTTATTTGTTTGTCAGAGCTTAATTCAAATGTGCTAACCAAAATCGTAATTAATTAAACAGAACAAAAGAAGAAAATATTGGTTTACACAATTGAATTAATTAATGGATAAACAAACAATTTTTTTGCAGCATTACAATAAATGCAATACACATATTATGAAGAACTATAGAACTATGGAACTTAAGTACTGACCTGTGCCCAGTTGTAGGTCAGTATTAAAACTAATTAAATAGAAAGAGGTATATATGTTATACCTCTTTTTATTTAATGGCTTTAGTTCAGATCTACTTGATATTGCATAGGAAATTTAGCATACTGTTGCAAAAACCTGCATACTCATTCCCTGTGTAATTTTATGGAGACTACAAAACGTATTATATCTCGCTTATGTTAGATTGAAAACTATTTTAAAGCATTTGACATTCACCGAGTATGCAGGCCTGCTAGGGTTATTTAAATACTATTTGAGATTTGAACGTTATATAAAAACTTGAATACAGGAAACAATTCTAAAATTTTGATAACAAATTTGCCTATTTTTTTACACGAAAGAAAACATTGTAGATAGATTATATGCAGCACTGCGAATATTTTTGAGGAAAGAAGGTTGGCGTCATATTGCAGGTCGTTTGTTGTCGTTTGTCGTATTTCGCAGCCCGACAAGCGGCGGCGGGCGCTGAATACAAAGTTATTGGACCCCACTGTGCTAAACAAGTCACTCGGGGCTCTGGACAAGCGCTTGTTAGGCCCAATAATAAACACGATTGACCAACCGACCCTAAAGATAACCACTCTCAAAAAGTTCACGCGAAGAAAGTGAAGACTTCTTGTTTTAGGTGGTAGAAATCAATATGGTTCCGATAAAACTAATGAAATGTTGAAAACTTCAATTGGTAATTTAATTTTTAAGGTATAACAATTATTTAAAGACGTTTTAATTAATTAATTAATTAATTAATTCATTCATTCATTCATTTTTTATAATCGTCTCTACGAACGTTAAAAAGAAGAATTAATAAGGTATAGTTAAAAATGGAAGTAAATGAAGCAATTTTTAGATATACTAGATAGATATATAGATATATTTATAGAAATATCACTGAGCAGCCTGTTCATTATAGTTTTCATATTCAATTTTTAAATATAAGCTGGGCTGCTTCGTAGTGTAGCAAATTATGGAGAAATTAGAATAACTCGTATAAAACATGGTGTTTACCAATGTTAGTAACTAAACCAACGTGTATACAGGGATTAAGTGGAATCGTTTTTAGTGGTCACAGGGTGTGTTAAATTAAGAATACTCAGGTTTAGTTAAACTTTTAGTTAGTGGAAACATAGACAACAAACAAGGTTTTACGTTATTTTAGCTTAACCTGTTTTCTAATACAAAAAAATCAGTGTTGAACTGAACTATTGATGAGCTGCTTTATGTTAATCAGGCTTTTAGAATTTTAGTCGTTTGAATTTTTACATTGATTTAATATTAACTTAATTGATCACTTAAAAGGTTTTCTTCGGCTAATACAATAAGCAATTTAAGAGTAATTGTATAAATTATGATAATCTCCACCTCAGTAATCTGCATAATGGCAAAAAATATAAGACATCAACGGGCTTGTCAAAGGCGACTGTGAATCAAAAACAAGATTATCAATGTTTTTTATTTTTAAGAAAAGTATATTTCACTTCTTTTATAATAAAGTAATCCAATATGTGATAATGTAGTTGTATTTATTTAGTATGTGTTAATGAGATGTATTTATTTAATATGTGACATTATAGTAAAATATCATACCTTTATTTTGGTTTAATAGTTTTCCTAATGATTTAAATTTAAAAAAGGAATTTAAAAAACAGGGTTAGATTGCTTAATTATTTACATATCTTTATTTATATGTTTAAATTGTGCGTGGAGTTTATTTTAACCTTTACCCCATTAAGTGTCAGAAAGAATCGCATAGTGATCAATAAAATGGCTATGTATTAAAGATATACAGCTGAAATGAAGACGCAACTATTTCTCCGCAATAGTACAACTTTATTCTTTATTCTTATTAATTATACTGTATACCTTTGATTACTATTCTTATTTATTTTAACGTTGGTTATTTATTTTTTATATTTTATGAACTATTGATATCTTGTTTTTATTAAATTTGATTATGATGAGTAACAATATCTTGAAATGGATAGATCGACTCGAAACTTCCCTAACACCAGAACCGCATAAATCGCTACATAAGAATCAGAATAAACGCTGTTTTTTTAGCCTTTTTAAAAAATACAACAAAAAACCTGTTTAAGGAATTAAATTTATGTCCCTTCGTCTAAGGCTTTCCTAAGATCCTGGGGAAAATTTCAACTTAAAATAGATCTTGTTTAAGGCTTAATAAAACTAATGCAGCTTATTGCATTTCCTTCTTTTTTTAATCTGCCTGTTTGGGTGGACAATGGAGGGATATCACTCTTTTCATAAAATATTTTTATGACCACAAAAATAAGTTGTTTATTTATTATGCACGTAAAGTGGGCCTCTCTCGCTTGAGATGAACAGTTACCGAACAGTGCTGTTACGCGCAGCAGAATATTTTAACTATACAATGTGTTTGATTCTAATTAGCGAACCAATAAAGTAGTAATTGCGACCGGTTTTTTCGGTAACGCTATACAGAATTTCTAATGAGCAAGGGACCGTAGCTATTAATCTTACCAAGTAATGGGAGGAAAAAAGATGTTCATAACAATCTTCATCCATCCCGAGGGACAACTAAGTGGCTTTATTTGTTATAAAGCCGAAACCGGACATTTTGACATCAATTTATTATAGCAAAGAAAAAACTATTCTTAATCTGACTCATTGCAAATAATGTTGGAATATTTAGAAACCGTGCGAATGTTATGTTTTTATTATCTTGGGGTAATAACGTATATGAATAAACTAAGGCTGAATTTAATATGTAATTATTATCTAATTTATTATTTTATTTAGTATTCTGAGCGTGTTTTTTACAGTTGGCTGATGATGTAAAATGAATTTTAAATCATTACTTAACTAATTATAAACGTTAAATTTTCTAAGGGGTTAACTTAAATCTCATTATAATTTAGAAACTTTATGGAGTCAATTTCATAGACATTTCTTAGAGACTGATGCATAATAATCAGAGTGAAATAGGAAACTGTTTATTTAACAAACCCAATTGTTGATTAAATTTTGAAGTGTCTAGAAATGATTTCTTACTGTATTTGTTAAACCCTGTATCAGTTTTAATTTTGTTAAGTGTGTATAAGTTCCGTTAATTGTAGAAAAGCAATCGTTTTCAAGAAGATAACTTTTCTTTAATATTCCATCGGATAAAAATTCTTGACAATAGGCGCTAAAATATGCAGATTGCCTTAGCTGGCTCTGCATAATTCATACAATTAGAACTGTTTTTCTTCAAAGGTTTAGTTAAAACATGGACATCAACAACATCTGCTCCGCTTGTCTCGTTATGCGCGGTGAACGTCCTATGTATTTCGTTACGAACGTCTAATGAATGATACTTTATGTAGTGATTTATTACTACATCATTATTTATTATTAATGATACTTTTAGTGATTTATTACTTAACTAAAACAAGATTAGCCTAACTATAAGTAAATATAGAAAAAATGTAGCATGTAGCAGTTTTTCATGTTTTAAAATAGTTTAACGCGTTAGGTTAGCATTCCAACGGAAGGTTCCAAATTTGTTTTAATAGATAAAAAAATTCGGATTTTGATTGTTTGTTTAAAAGATTTTTAGTTGACGAAGTCATAATATTGGTTCCCGAATACAATAAGGTGATTACAACGATTTCCGGTTGTTGGAGAGACCGGTGTGAGGGTGGAAACGGAAGTATCTTGGGACGACGAAGATCACGATATTGCTTAATTGGTTTATCGGATGTAATAGAACTCAAAGATGAAGATGTTGCTCCAAGAATTCATATTTGTAAATTCAACAACATAGAAATTAAAACACAACAAAATTATATTATGAAACAAAAGCATATTATATAAATAATCCATGAATCCATATACTCCCATACATTTATGAGTTGTGTTAGAAAAAAGGTACCCTATCTGACTTCAGGTAATAGGAGGCATGATTATAGGTTAGTAAAGTTAAAACCAACACCTAGCAGTTAAATAACACTGACACATATTAGACACGGTTGAAATGATGTAGGATTGTGTATTGTTCATCTTATTTATTAAATTTTTTTAAGGAAGACGTAGATGGATAATTCTTCTTGAATTTACATTATGCTCTGTTTCATCGTGATTCTTTGTCTTTTATCTCATTGTCGCATCTTGTCTGTTTTTTCTTGTATCTGTTTTCTTGTTGGCTCTTGATAGAAATGAAATGAAATGAAATAAATTACATTTATATATCCCATTTTCTGACAAAAATAAAAGAAGTACATAAAAGCACAGCATAGTTACATAGAGTATACCTGTTAAGGTTATAAGTTATTGCATGTATTTATTTATATTTATTTGTTAAAACTCCCATCTATTTTTTGTTTAGGATAATATTCAATTTTCAATCATTAAATTTTGCACAATATGTGATTTGAAATTGTATAATGTGTAAGTATTTTGTGAGGTCTCTCAAATAGCTTATAGCTAGAGAGGCAATGTATGGGCACTGCAGTGTAATCAATCTGCGCTTGCGAAATAAATATTTTTGAATTTGAATTAGAATAGAACACGAATCAATTACAAAGTAATTTAAAAATAAAAAGAATTCAAGCAAAATAAAGTATACAAATAAACACAAAATATACAAATAAATGTATTTGCAACACTAAAAAAATATTATGAAAATACTTCTTTATCTTGTTAGGAGAGCTTGTAGAATCAACGTTTATTTAGAATATACTTACTATAGGGTGTTTTTTAATGCAACCCATTTTAAAATTGAATAATACACATATAAATCTGATATATGTATTGTTTTGTTAATCCTTACATTTTATACAACATATTATTTAAGTTTGACCAAATTTAGCTTACATTATGTAGTCAAACAATCCGCCATTGACACTTATAAAAATTTGTGCTCTCTCCAACTAATTCCTGGTCACGTTTTGCAAAGTACCTCTTTGAATTTCTTGTATTGAATTTGTTATGATTGTTTTGAGGTGCTGAATATACTGTGAATTGTTTTCTTAAGCCTTAAGTTTTACGTATCTCCAAAGAAAATAATATGGTGGGGTCAAATCCGGGGATCTTCAGGGGAATAAAAGATCGATTCTTTCAGAACGATTCCTCCTTCGTCGATAAAATAAAGTTTCGGGTTGCGTTAAAAAAATACATATGAATAATATTAAAATATTTGAGTTTTGCATTTTTTTAACGGTACTCCAAACGTAAAGAAATAACCAAAGTAGCAAATACCCCTGTTGCAGCAGACCTGCATACTCAGCAATTTCAAATGCTTGAATAAATAATCTAAACAAAGCCTTCAATCAAGTAAAATCTATTTGAATAAAAAAACGATTTTACAATATCTTTCTCCATAAAAATAAAATGGTAAGAAATGTGAAATTGGGAGATTTCTTGCAATAATGTGATATATACCAACTAGATGAAACCACATATCAAGTTTTATTCAGCTATGCTGAGAAATAAGTGAGATATATAATTTTATTTATTTCCCATAAGGTTAACATTGAAAAAACGTACTGTGTTTACCGCTAGTGATACCTCGGTAACCAATGAACATAGAAAAATGAGACAATGTACAGAATGAATTGTTTTTTTTTCAAGCTAAATTCAATGATCCAATCAAGGATTTGACAATTTCTATACTTACATGTAAAAATCCCAAAAACCCATTTATTCTCGTTCGAATACTTACGGTTACATGTCTGTGCCATGTTTCATTCTGATCGGACCATTTTTGCCGAGTTGTCGTAGTTTAAGACACATAATCTAAACACCTATTGGCTTGAAGGGGATAAAAGTCCCTATTCATAATAAGGTGGAATTTTAATCGAAAGAATCGTTCTTTTACTATAGTACAAAACACCTTCAAAACACCTTCATAGTAAACTGGCCTTTAGATCCACCATAACTGGTTACATACTTTTATATAGGTTTAGTTTTTTCTATGATTTCGCGTTGTTTAGTTTTGTTTGTGGTGGATGTAATAAGGTATTTATTACATAACATTCCAAATATACTCGGCTGTACTGACAATAAGTATTATAACACAAACAATTACTTAGGTGAAATATATATATATTTTATTTTTATAAGTCAAATAAAATGTATCGTTAACGAGAAATTAAGACTTGATAAATCTACAGTATAACTTTGATGTTACTTTTGTCGCAATTGGAATGTAATATCAGGCACTTCTTGAACTCCTCGAAAAGTATAACAATAAATACCTACAGAAACAAAATCAGTAAAAATAGTAACAATAAAAAATACAACTCTCCCTACTATTCAGTCTGTTATACCTAAAGAGTTCAATGTATAAAATCGAATTAAAATCAGAGAATTCAATTATTTAAATGTGATCTAATAACTAGTTTTATCAATTTCAATCTTTGCACTTCTCCTGATAATATTCGTTATAAAACTGTAAACGCCACTATTGTTTCAGTCAACATTTGCAACTTAAACTTGCCATTTTATAATCCCCAATGCGGCTTTGTACCTTTGTGACTACAGACCCTAGTTGGGCACAAAGTCAAGTCAAATGTTTTCCGGTCGTCTTTGACAACTCGTGTTTGTGACGCTTCTTTTATTTTGTCTGACGTGGGACGTATTATCATAATTTATACAATTCCTCACACTCAATCGCTGCACCTAAAAGAATACATTTTACTAACGATCTGTTAAGTAGATTTGTCCGTTTGTTTGTAACTGAATTGTTTCCTGAGATACTGCGTCAGGAGTATGGATAAAATATAACCTTATGAAGGTTATGTGTTAGTATATACCATTAACTTAAGATATGTACTTTTATATTAACGTAAAGTACACATCTTATTTGGAAATAAATATCTGTCTGAGATGCCGTTTCTGAAAAGATCCGTCCTTATTTGCAAATCGCTAAGCGCGAAACAAGCTGCTTTCGTCGTGAACCTATAAAATATTATATTTGATCGACAATTTTGAAGAAATGTAATATTGAAGAGAAATTTGAAACAATTAAAGTTAATTCTTAGTTGTAGCCTAATTAAACTCTAGCCTAGCCTAGCCTTAGCCTAGTTAATCAATAGTTGTAAACTATTGAATAATTAAAGTTAGTTGCACCTTTATTCATAATTATAGTGACATTAGTACAATGTTACAAAAAAATACAAATGCACAGGGTGTTTAAAAATTGATTTGTGTACTAAAAGTTAAATAACCTTAAATTTTTTAATTGATATTCAGATTTAAATGAAAATCAAGGCCAATAAGTGTATAATACGTATAAAAAAGTATATTAAGCACTATATTAAAAGAATTTCCGTAAAATTTAAAGCGTTCGAACTTTTTATAAGCATAAAGAACAATTAAAGTAAATAGTTTTTGTTTGTTTTCAGTAATTGATTCTTAAAATATTTGTATTGATGAGTAGAGTGTGCGATTTTACTACAATATTTATTGGCGTCTTTTTAAGTCAAGTACACATTAGAGAAAGTTGGGGTAATCTTAAAAATAGTCTTAATAAGTAAAAACCGTATTGGAGGGACAATTTCCGTGGCAAGTCGTTCATTAATCATAGTTATAAATGAGGGTTAAATAGGATCTTCATTAGCGTCTACTCGGGACATTCTTTAATGCACGTCACTTTAAAACTTTCCCTCCCAAGAAAATATCGCCTCTCAAATTTATTCAGCTCTCTGAATCCTAATATTCGATAAAGAAACGAACATATTTCTTATTATTAGCTTAAATATTGGTACGTAATATGGCTTAAAGAAGGTAAAACATTCCATTCAGGCGTTATAAAACTTGTTTACATCTGCAAAAGATACATGTAAGAAAATGTTTATTGTAAGGAGTTCTAGGAAAAATCAACTAAAAAGGAATGCCTACTTTTTTATTCATTATTTGGTGTTTGGCTGTTATTTTAGCGAATTTCCCCATATAGGGAAGTAGCTATTACCGTAGGCGACATTGTGAGACTTATGCCCGGAACCATGTTATCTTTGAGTTTTGAGGTCCCTCGAGCCCAAAAATACCGTTCGTTCGTTTTGGTGTATATGTGCGTGTGTGTGTGTGTGTGTGTGTGTGTGTGTGTGTGTGTGTATTGTTGGTTCATCAATATTTGTGGGGCCTTGTGTGTGCATTTTACAATTTTGTGTTGCCATTTGGGATTGCGGGGCCTTACACACGGCCCCAAAAGTTTCTGGTTTTTGTTTTTTTGATAAAAATCCTCTTTTTACGGCGAAAAAGCCTAAAATGGTGAGGTTGGGTTAGGTTAGGTTAGGTGAGGTTACTTAGGTTTGGTTAGGTTAGGTTAGGTTAGTTTTGGTTATGTTTTTGTAAGGGCCCCACAATTTCGACTGGCCCCACAGCCTGGTTCAATGCATACACATGGCCCCGCAATCAGGTGAGATGACTGTGTGAACAAAAGACCCCATAAATATGAGTGAACAAGACTGTGTTTGTGTGTGTGTGTGTGTGTGTGTGTGTGTGTGTGTGTGTGTGTGTGTGTGTGTGTGTGTGTGTGTGTGTGTGTGTGTGTGTGTGTGTGCGCGCGCGCGTGTCCGTAGGCACGATAACTCTGTTAAAAAGTCCGATCTTGATGAAAATTGGAACAAACATTTATAGCGATATTCATGACTTTAAGTTCGAAAACCAGCAAGATCGGTACACTCTAAGACAGTTTTTTGATTAAATAAAATTTCTTTTCATAATTTATTATAATTTATTCATAATTATTATTTTATATTTAGCTTAAAGAAGATAAACAATTTAGTATTTTGAATTATTACTCTACAGCAATTGGTTACCGACATATTTGATCTGCTAAATGCAGTACATTGTCTTTTATTTCTTCCTGAAGGTACAAAGCTATTCAAATTCTGGTATAAATACCTAAATGTTTCATTAGATTTCCCTAAAAATGGGATTACAAATTTTTAAACCACAAGATTTGATCATGTGGTGGTTTTATTTGTTTTTGTTCCTTGGATCTCAGTAGATTGATAATATGCTTGTTGACATTTTTGTACTATAATAAGTATACATTTTTAAACAATTATTAGAATATGAATAATAATTGAGAAATAACCTAATGAATTATTGAATTTACTTTATTTAGTGTAATATTTACAAAAATATTCAAAACAACAACTTTCCTGACATATATAAATGTATAATATGCCCACATATAAAAATAAATCCTTTAAACATTAACTGAATGTGCAGACTTGCTGCAACAAGTGTATTTAAATTATATGATAAATCATATGCTTGGATTTATTTTTCTCATGTGATTATTTTATTTGTTTTCATTTTGGCTGATTTGAGGTCATTGATTGTTTGTTTGCTTACAATTATATACTATAACAGGAATACACTTAAACAAATATTAGACTAATAATTATTTGAATAACGAAAAGTGTATTACTGTAATGAGTACCGATGTGATTCCCATGATCATTTCCCTCCTATCTAAAGCTCTTTAATCAGAATGAAATATAGTTTTTGCATTTTTTGCATAAAATGTTCGAAACATTAATTTCCTTTACGTAAATTAAATAAGCTTACATATAAAAAATAATTCTTTAAAAATTCTCTGAATACGCAGGTTTGCTGCGACGGGGGTGTCATTCCCTCACTACTCTATAGCTGTCTTACCTTAATTTAACTGGGTATTTAAAGTGTTTTACAGTATAATATAAATAATATAAATTAAATTTGCTAGGAAAGTTTTTATAGGAAATGATAGTCAATGTTTTGTGTAAGCCTGAGTGCAAATGGAGAACGGCGGAGTGAACACATTTCTCAAACACAGACTACCGCTTATGAAACCACTTTTTCTTTTGTTTTTGTCAGGTAGTTTGTTTATAACATTGTTTTTTACTGGAAACACAATGTTTTCTATTCCATTATAATTTACTCTGATAGAGGATCGCTTATATTTTTAATTTAAGTCTAAAATTCAAATTAAAAATAGAGTATATATATTTATATATAAGTATGCATATGTGTAATAGTAAGCTTGTAACTGAAATACATTTTAGTTACATGTGCTTAAATGATATACAGTAATTTTCTTGACTTTAAATAATGATGTTTAAAAAATGTTTCGAATGAACGTTTTGGATAAGAATTTCTAATTAGAAGATAAGAACACGATTTTTTAAATTAAAAATTGTCTCAAAGTAAGAGAGTAAAATTTAAAATTTAAGCCTTTCATAAGGACACTATTAAAAAACTGCGAATAAATGGTTATATATTTAAAATCCTTGTGTCCTAAGTCAAACTTAAAATCGCTTTATTTTTAATAATTTATACAGTATTCCCTTAAACATATATGTTTTAAACCATGATAAGATTATAAATTATTTTGCCTTATATTATAAATTATTAAGTTGCCTTTGGATGATACAACAATTGCAACATAAGAGCGTACATAATAGGATTATTAATATTTTAATTAAATTAACATATTCGGTAAAAAACTTCACAATCATTTTAAATGACAAAAATATACACACAAAAAACAATCAAATGGCGTGAATTTTACAAACCTTGTCTTTAAGATAATTTTGAATGTCAATTGAAATAATAGAATACTTATTTAGGTATGAAAGTCCTCTGATCTTCATAACTGACTACACTGCGAAATTCTTTCTGTATCATTTCAAAAAGTTAATGTTAATAAAATAGTTAACGCCTCGATTAATTTACTTTAAAATTTAAAGCTCAACTATCTAACCATCTACAAATGTGATAAAATTAAAATTTGTAATCAATAAATCACATCGTGATATTGTATACTAATTTTTATTTAAATAACAAGCTAAGTAAATTAACCAAGCTAATAAGCTCCCCAATATCTTTTTGGTGCCTCGAGGCTGTTAAAAATAAACATGGACTTAAGGCTTTAAAATAATCAACTTTCAAAATTTAAAACGACAACTAATCCTTCAATATCTCACGCTATAACTCTATAAAAAACGTACTCTTTTAAAGAAATACGACAAATGCAAACACTTTGTAAATATAGTATGAATTAAATAATAAATTTTTAAACACGAAAGAGGAAAAACATTAATGAAGTGTAATACAAGACTTAACACTTGTGTTTGGGGGAACTGTGGCACCAGTCTACATGCGGAGATGACGTGATCTCAAATTTCTACCCCAACCCTTCCATAATGGGCTCTCTTTGCTCCGGACTCTCCCTTTTGTGTGAAGATATCGATTTTCATGAAAACAGTGTCTCAACTGTTTTATCTGGTTACTTTTCTAATGCTTTGTAAATGTTGTAATGCATCACAGTATTGCTTAATCGTTGATGTTATATTTTTTGATGTTGATATTTCCTCATATGCTTTACGAAAACCTAATTTTCATTGACACTATTGTTGATCCGTCAAGTTATAATTATATCTTAAATTTCAATGTTCCGTTTTATAAAAGACTGGCTGATATTTGTGGAATCATTAATACATATGATATTTTGGTCAAATTAAAATCTTCCGTATTAACAGTTTTTCGTATTAAGAAGAATTTTCTTGTGTAAAAAGTTTGACTCGTGTGTATATAAAATATAATTTTTAGTAAATAACTAAATGGGGATTTCGTGATATTTATTAATTAGAAATGTTTTGAACAAAATTCTTTGTGATTAGAAAAACGACTCTGGGCCAGAACATTTAAACTTCATCAAAGAGATTGCTCGAGATAAAAAGGTTTAATCTGGAGTAAGAACGTGTTTTCTGGGAATCTAAAAAACTCATTTTAATGAATCTACTACAGTTGTTTAACTAATTATAAAAACATAGAATTCAAATTTATGGTTCAATTGATTTTTGGAATTGATATTTTTTTGATTCAGTTAAAATACCAAGTCATAAAATATAACTGATAACGACTTATAGGTTAGCTGTAAGTATACTTATAGATTAGCTGTAACAGTTACTTAAAGGATTCAATAAAATGTCTCTCGAAGTGAGGCATATAAAATAGACTTTGCTTTGACACGTCTGAGGAAATATCCAACGTATTTACAGCCTGTTTGATGTTTCAGTGGGTTCATAAAACAGAAACTCTTTTGTGAATGATCGAGCGAGAAAAGTTGAGAATAGAGGGAAGCAGAGCGTGGGTGCGGGCGCGCGTCAGCAGTCGTTATCGCAGTTCGTTAGGCAGGCACGACATCCCGATCACTGCTTCCGGTGGTCGCAACCGGAACTGCATCCTCCGTAACGAACAGGACTTTGAATTCCGCATTGAGTGGCCGGGTAAACGTCACTTGTAAACAACATTTATCTACAAGCTTTAAACGGGACAAACGTGATATCCCGATCACTGCTTCGCTTGGACTGCTTCCATTGATGGCAAACGTGATTTCATCTTCTATGAAGAAGGGGTTTTGGATCCCGCGTAGAGTGGCACTTGTAAACGATAGATATCTATAATGCACGTGAACTCTCGACCAATGCTTTTAGCTCCACAACGTCCCTGATATTCCTTGATGAACCGGCATTTGCAGTCCGTATTGAACGCCTCAAACAATATACAGGTTTGACTGCACATGTTGGCTAAATTACAGTTTTTGATCGAATTTCCCTGTAGGGAAGAGGTTGATACCATAGATATCACTGAAAGACTTAAGCCTGATACCATGATAACGTTTCGTTTGGAAGAGTCAAGTAGTGAAAATACCATTTTCTCAAAATAGTATATCTGTCTAATGGGCCGAAACTAAAGGGAGGCAGAGGGCTTTTCCGGAGTACCTGCCCCGGACGGATGATTTTAGGGGGCGGCAAAAAATGAAGAAAAGGAATAAAAATGCTTTAATTATCAAATAACTTTGAAAATTGCACTGGAAAATTAAAGATAAAAGTCCAGTGCCATAGTTTCATGAGTCATATCTTAATTTTTAGCCTAAAAATAAAGTTTTGTATTAATTGGAGGCCAAATGGGAGGACGAAGGTGAAAGAAACATAAGAAATAGCTGCCTTATAATTTTTGGACGCAGTGCGTTCATATACAATCCATCACTCTTATAGGCTACTTAATTGGGCCAATATCCTCTCAAATAGCGTTATATCAGGCTTTCTTTAAACAACGCCATGAGTCTGTAGTATAACAAAACACGTACCCCTTAAACAATACTGGGATGGTGGCGTATCCTGTAATCCAATTACCTAGAGCTATTGTGATTGTGGAGGTCACGATAGGTGATCTTGTGGATGCGTTAATTCCTAGTAGGGATTACTTCTTACTACTTACTTCTTACTTCTGAAGAGTCGTCCCGATTGACCACGTGGTGGCATGAGACTAGTTAAAAAGGAAATTAATAGGTTAGGGATTTCCCTATAAATACTGCGGGGCCTTACAATTCCTCAAGAGTATATAAACACCTTTCAACAAGATAGTCTTTAAGTTTGAGCTTAAATCTATTTTTATTTTCAATTTGCTTAATTTCATTCGGAAACTTTTGGAAAAATTTTGCTCCTGCATATTCAGGTTTTGACTCAAAAAGCTTTAAGTTGTGCATTACAGAAGTACTAATATTTCTATTTCTAGTATTATAATGATGCGTTGGTTGTACATACAATTGGCCATGCCATCTAGCGTACATTACAGTCTCACAGATGTATAGGCTAGGAATAGTTAAAATGCCCAACTTCTTAAAAGAGTCGGAACAATGATCTCTAGGTTTTAATTTACCTATTAATCTTACAGCTCGTTTTTGAAGCTTGAAAACGTTTTCCAAATTAGCTTTAGAAGACATTCCCCAGAGAATTATTGAATACGTTACATGGGATTCTATGAGGCTGTAATACACGAGAAAACAAAGATTTATGCAGTTCAGCCGCGGGATATACCTCAAGACAAATAAGCCAGCGGATATCCTACTACAAAGGAGGGAGACATGAGCATTCCAAGTTAGGTTTTGCATCAAGCTCCACACCCAGGAACCTAGTTGACTGAACAAGTTCCAACTGTTGGTCCTCTATGAAGACACTAGGAGTGGAGTTCAATCTAGAGTTGAGTCTTTGTTTAGTTTGGATGAAAATTGAGTTAGTCTTCCCTGTATTGAGCGCTAAATTTGAATCTGAGAAAAACTGAGCCAGTTGATTAATGTGAGTGGAGGCAGAAATTTCAAGTTGCTCAATGAGTTTGTGTGAAACAAAGAGTGTTGTGTTGTCTGCGTATGTGACAAGACTGTTACCAGGGACATGATCAGAAATATCATTAACGTATATAATGAACAGGAGCGGACCAATGATCGAGCCCTGCGGTACACCGCAGGTGATATTTTGTACATTAGAAGTGTGAGATGTTTTGATTCCATTACTACGAGTAACTGAAATTTCAGTTACCTGTTTCCGGTCAGAAAGGTAAGAACTGAGCCACGACAAAGGAGTCCCTATGATACCAAGAGCTGCCAGTTTTTCGACTAGAATTTGCAAATCGACGCAGTCGAAGGCCTTGGACTGGTCCGCAAAACATCCGAGGATGCTGCAGCCCCGTCCAAGGCCCCGAGAGCGTCGCTGATGAAACTAACAAGAGCTAACTTGGTGGACTTGTGAGGTCTAAAGCCAAATTGTTTTTCGAAAAACAGATTGTTAGATTCCATGTAATCATAGATTTGATTTGCAATAACCTTCTCAAGAATCTTAGAAATAGATGAGAGAAGAGCAATCGGTCGATAGTTGGAGATGTCTAATTTATCTCCTTTTTTTGAAGATAGGTTTTATTTTGGCAGTCTTGAATATTTTTGGGAAGATCCCAGATTTGAGAGACGAGTTAATGAGATGTGTAAGAGGCAAGGCCAACTCCTCCTTACAGAATTTAATGACTTTCATGGAAATACCATCTAGACCACAAGATGTTTTAGCTTTGAAATTAGATATGATAGAGATAACCTGTTCAGGACTGATCTCCCTAAATTCAGAAAGGATTGAGTGGGTTCTGAACCGAAAGCCTGACAAACAAGTAGATTCAAGGTTCAAATGAAGCTGCTTAGGGATTGATCCGCAGTGGTGTATACTAACATGAATAAAATACTACATTCAGACATAAGGCCATCCAAATGAGACCAGTTTGTCAGTGAAGTTGGCGAAATTGTGGTTCGGATCACAAGTGAAACCATAAGCCCCCCTAGTTTGCATTGGCTCCATAGGACTATGATAACTTTTCCTTTTTGGACACTCTGAGCCATCCATGAAAAACTTAATATATATGTATATATATTATTTAATATGTATATATAATAGTTTCACCCCTGTCAGGACTCTTAGCAAATAAATTCATACATCATCTGGAAGAAGAATCCAACATAATTCACACATCAAATCCACTGAAAAATAAAATTCTTTTTTGGTACAGATATGTAGACGACATAATTTGTCTCTTCATTGGTATAAAGTTGAAAGCGTTTAACTATTGGAACTATTTGAATTCGCTAAACAACAATATTCAGTTTACGATATAAAGTCAAAACAGAGAAATAAATTTCTCAGATTTAACCATCGCTAATCAAAGTAAACATTCGTTTAAAATATACAAAAAGACAACTCAAAGCGACCTTTTTTGATTCCACGTAATTTAAATCACCCTTGCATATATTAAATGTCAAGTTCCAGATCCATAATCCACCAAATGTTTAGGTTACCCTTGAAGAAATCTGACTACAAAGAAGAACGAAAAACTATAAAATATTTAGCAATTATAAATGGTTATGACCATGAAATGATAAAAAAATATATTGAAGAAAATAAAACGAAGAAAACATTCTCAACCAAATAACAACAACTAGAGCAATAACAATAAATATATCAGCATAGCATATAATACGAAAATTAACAAAGCCGTAAGAAAGCATTTGAAAAATCTAACTAGTATTTAAGCAACAAGATAAAAAACTATATTTTTCCACTGATTAATAAGCGAGCAGCTTAGACAAGAAATAATACTCACGACTACAATAAATCAGGTATATATAAACTCCAAGTTCAGAATGTGACGCAATAGACATCGGCTAAACCGAAAGAACGATTAAAAATTGATTCACATTCAAAGAGAACACATTCAAGCGCTTAGGACTAATAACAACACACCTATGAAGTCCAGTTTCGCTGAAAAATACTCCAATTCAATCAGTCATTTAAGATTATAGAAGATAATATGGAAATGGTTTCTTATGAAATTAAAGAAGAAAAAATGAACTCAAAGGAAGTCTTTCACATATGTGAACCGTTCAACAAAACCGGACAAAATACTGAATCCAGGAATAAAAATCAAATACCCCCGTTGCAGCAGACCTGCATACTCAGCGAATTTCAAATGCAAAACAACATATTTCAATCCAACATACCGAGATTCAACATGTTTTTGTAAGCTCCATAAGAATAACATGGGGAATGAGTATGCAGGTTTGCTGCTACGGATATATTAAAAATGGGTGGTTTTAATTAAATATTTAGTTTATCTGAACTGGAAGAAGCCATTTACCAAGTTTTATCAAGATATGTTGAGAAATAAGCGAGATATAGAATTTTCTTTATTTCCCATAAGGTTAACATTGGGACAACGTACTGTGTTTACCACTTTCAATATATCGGAAACCAATAGACATAGAGCAGTGATTTAAAATACAAAATTGTTTGTTTTTTTGAGCTGAATTTAATAATGCTAGCAAAAATTGGATAATTTTTAATTTTCTATGCAAACAACTCAAAAAACCCATTTTTGGGGGGTTTACCCCCCTTTACCCCCCCCTTCCTGTGGTCCGATCGGGCTGGTTCACGAACTCGTCCGAGTGATTACCACTTTACACGTCTGTACTAAATTTCATAAAGATCGGACCATATTTACGGCCGCTATCGTGTTAACAGACATACATATATATATTTGTATAAATTCCCCCGTTGTAGCAGACCTGCATACTCAGCGAATTTCAATTGCAGAACAACATATTTCAATCCAACATAGCGAGATTTGACTTATTTAGGTAAGCTCCATAGTAACATGGGGAATGAGTATGCAGGTTTGCTGCTACAGGTATATTAAAACTGGGTGGTTTTAATTCATTATTTAGTATATCTGAA
Source organism: Flexamia atlantica (assembly GCA_035578135.1). NCBI lineage: Eukaryota > Metazoa > Arthropoda > Insecta > Hemiptera > Cicadellidae > Flexamia > Flexamia atlantica. The sequence goes on along the minus strand of JAQJVK010000016.1, from coordinate 11,157,641 downwards.
CTAGAAGAAGATATTTACCAAATTTTATCAAGATATGTTGAGAAATAACCGAGATATAGAATTTTACTTATTTCCCATAAGGTTAACATTGGGACAACGTACTGTGTTTACCACTTTCAATATCTCAGTACAGTAGAGTCCCACAAACCCGGACTAATGTGGACCGAACGGATATAAAAATTCGAACGAATAGTGTTTTTTGCTTCTGGTGGCCCCAAAACGAAAAGTTATCATAGTCTCGGGCTTGGGTCTTACCATGAGACCTACGGTAATAGCTTCTTCCCTATAGGGGAAATTCGCTAAAATTCAAAGGAATAGTGTTTTTTGCTTCTGGAGGCTCCAAAATGAAAAGTTAACATGGTCTCGGGCTTAGGTCTTACCATGAGACCTACGGTAATAGCTTATTCCTTTAAGGAAATTCGCTAAAACCCAATATATTACAAAATTAAAATAGTGAAAATTAATGGAAGAAAAACAACTGAACCAAAAGAAAACTAAGATATCAGATGATACAGTAATAATGTAAATGTTTTTAAAATAATTTTAGGGAGATTAATTTTATTTAATTTCAGATCTTGAAAATGTTAGTGATAAACTAGTTGATCGAATAAATCGATGCTAAATGAAAGGGTACTCAGTTGTTTATTTTTTATTTATTATCATTATTATTATTAATGTTAGTATCCCTAAAATTTGAAAAACAAACTAGAGAATATATATATATATATATATATATATATATATATACTGTGTGTCCCAAAAGTCCCGGACCGGTTTAATATCTTTTAAAGTAAGCCATATATCAAAACGATATCATGCATACCTTTTAGAACTAAAAAAGACAACTTTTTGATGTATGTTTAATTTCTGCCCCTGCCCCAACAATTGGATTTTGGGGGGGTAGCCCCAAAATTTTAAATGTAAACCCCCATCGTGCAACTGCTTATTTTAAAGGGCTTGTTAAATGAAACACAATGACGCAAACCCAGCGACCTCATAGTAGAAATAGACGGAGCACAGCTATCTTACTTGCATTACAGCAAGTGAGGCCTGGGCCGCCATATTGTCTGGGTATAGAAACATAAAACGGCGCTTAAAACTGCGTAATCTGACAGTGCTCGTGTTTCAAATAACTCGTAGTTTATACCATTTAGCGTTGAGGCTTAAGGTTGAAATTTTGCATGTGAAGAGTCCTTTAGTTTGGAACCACAATAGTATCAATCATATATTTCCAAAATAATTTTTTTATATTTTAAAAAATGATATAAAATCACAAGTTTTTAGTCAACTTTAAAACATGACATGAAAAAAGTAGCCGGCTACTACTTTTTTTTTTTTGGTCAGGCAAAATAAAAATGCCTGACCAAAAAAAATAAAATGCAAAAACAAAATAAATGCAAATGACCAAAAAATAAAATGCAAAAACAAAATAAAAAAATAAAAATTTCAGGTGGAAATTGTTGCTAAAGAGTTGAATTTTTTAAATCATATTTTTTGAAAAAATTAGCTGACGTAATTTGGTCGATAACTTAGTTACTGCGGGAGAGTTTATCTGTGCGGCGCCTGCATAAAAACAAAGTCAATCCTAAACTGTTATTTACAAAAATATGGTCGACTAAAAAAATACAAATTTGGTATCAAATTAAAGGTCTGAATCTCACAATTACTATGGTACCAATTATAAATGGTTTAGAAGCAGTTTACACATCACAGGAACGTTACAGGTGTATTCCGTGGCGGCAGCTTCTTCCAAAAAATTTCAGGACAAGCTTCTAGGTTATCAGTGCTTACGATGTGTAAACTACCTGTAAGCCATTTATATTTGGTACTATAGTGATTCTGAGATTCATACGTATAATTTGATACCATATTTGTAATTTTTTACGTACTTTGTTTTTTCCATGCATAGGGTCTAGAAGCAAATTCGGGCTTCACTTCGCGGTTTCTAGTGCTCCGTCTATTGTACTATGTGGTCGATGCGCAAACCGGAGGTCGATATCACGCTCCAGACTAAAATGGCGGCCATTAAAAAATAAAAAATGCCGTCTGTCAGTTAAAATAGAGTATTTTGCTGTTTTCGGCAATTCACATTTAAATCTAATAAGAATCACCAAAACACATTTTAACTAATTAAAAGATACAAAAATAATAATGTATTGTTGTCATCATCAAGGTTCAACCCTCCAAACCTGATTTGGGGGGGGGGGTATGGCCACTCGTTTTAATATGATGAATGAGTAAAAAAAGCCAAAGCTTGTTTTTAATGAAATAAAAAATAGTTTTTTTGGGGAATATTTGGTAATTCATGTATGGGGGTTTTCCTAAATGATAACACATAGACGACCCTCCGCTGGAATCGACCTTTGCCGCTGAGCCAAAGGTCGCGTCAAGGCGGATATCTAACTAATAAAATACATTTATTTATTATAAGTGAGGTAACTTTTTTGAAATTTCATTAAACCAAGCTTTGGCTTTTATTTACTCATTCAGCATATTAAAAGGAGTGGTCATACGATGTGAGTTGATATTGGAATTGGTCGGACAAACCCCCACCCCCCCAAAACAATTTTGGAGGATTGAAAATTGTTCCTTTCCTTGATTTTGGGAACAAGAAATTATTATTTTTGTATCGTTTAAGTCGTTAAAATGTGTTTTGGTGATTCTTATTAGGTTTGAATGTGAATTGCCGAACACAGAAAATACTCAATTTTAATTGACGGACGGGGTTTTTTAACTTTTGAATGGCCGCCATTTTGGACTGGAGCGTGATACCGACCTCCGGTTTGCGGTGTTGTGTTCCTTATAACAAGTCCTTTAAAATAAGCAGTTGCACGATGGGGGTTTACGTTGAAAATTCTTGGGCTACCCCCCAAAATCAAATTTTGGGGACAGGGGCAGAAATGAAACATACATCAAAAAGTAGTTTTTTAAAGTAATAAAAGGTATGCAAAATATAGTTTTGATAACTAGCTTTAAAAGATATTAAACCGGTCCGGGACTTTTGAGACACACAGTACACACACACACACACACACACACACACACACACACACACACACACACACACACACACACACACACACACACACCATATATAGATATATACAAATATATATATATATACATATATATATATATATACTTACTGTGTATATATTTATATATTTTATATTTGAGCGTGAACGAACAGTATCTTTGGGGCCTAGGGGAATGAAAATTAAAAGTTACAGAGGTCCCGCGCTTAAGTTTTACCATGTCGACAACACTACTGCCGACTAATAACTATTTTTCTACAGGGGAAAATTTACGTAAAATAAAGCACGTTTCAAACTTTTTTCTATTGTTGTGATTTATTCCATCAGTTGTGATAACAATAACCACTTTTTTTTATTGAATCACACAATTTGCTGTTACACTGTTTGAAGTATCAAGTAATACAGTATAATATTTATCTGTAAACTTACATGTTTTAATATACAGCAATGAGTATTATTAGCTGTAGAATGAACGTAAAACTAAATAAAAGTTTCTAAAATTTTTTTGCTTTCTATATTAAGGCTACGAAAAGTTGTTGGGACTTATAAACGTTATAAATGTGTTGGTAAAAGAAAAACGAAGAATGTGTCTGATGAGCAAAAATTAATCAACTAGAAAAGCGGGATAAACTAAAGAAAGCAAATATCCATTCTACAATAGGGCTGTAATAAGCTGTTCCTCAGTGCCTTTCTTTGTCTTCCGGAATAGATGTCATCTTCTTTATTTGATTTTTTCTCGTTGTTCTTGTGTTTGTGCCTTGCTTCCATTGTAACATTCTTTGAGAATCTGCTGAGCACTCAGAATATTTTATCCTAGGATAATTTAAGCTAATTGTGTTTGATGATCTTTTAAACTATTAATATCCACCTTTGATTCTTTCTTCCATATCATCAAATTACAAACTTTAATCCTTTTTTTGTGTGATTGTCATCCTGGTTGTAATTAATCATGCAATTTGAAATAACCGAATATTTTATAAGTCAATATCGTTGTCGTTTAGTCGGCATTAAGTAAAGTATTCGGTTTTATAGATGTAAAAAAAATCAAAGAAGAGTGTAGGCTTCCACGGTCGTTTTCACAAGGTGTTAAATTATTGTCTTCCGCCGATGTTTCGGAGTACTGTAATGTCTCCGAAACATCGGCGGAAATCTTCAACAATACGACGCGGTCTAACCCAGAAGACAAGAATTTAACATCTTTTAAAAAAAATATTATATTGAAATTGATAAAACTAGCTGATGGCAACCTACTTCGCTGCATACTTAACTTAAGTAACAGCTGTTGATTTACAACCATTAGCAAATAACTGTAAACAAATTTAAACTAATTATTCTTCATTAAAATAAACGCAGTTTTTGACTCTCTGTAAGGCGGAAACCTTTGGGAGGTTTGAAAAATCCCTTCTCAGTCTGTGCCTATGCAATATTCTTATCTTATAATATGTAAAAAGGAGAAGGGTTTTTCTTACGGACAGCGATTCTCTAAAACTATGAGACCTACAAAGTAAACATTTGGTATATATACTCTCCTTGGGCCATAGATGCGTACTAAGAAACGGTTTTACAAGATTCCCTTAGAGTTATGCCCTACAGTACTCGAAAGATTGAATGTTAAACTATAGGGAAGCCTATGAAGTTGTCATGGCATCCCTATGAAGAGTGAAAAATTAAATCTCAAATCTAAGGACGTTTTCTGTTTTCCACAAGAAAAATTCGGTTGATCAGCTACTAATAGTATATATTTCACTACTAGTACAGAAAGAGGCTTTTTCCAGGCGAGTTAAACTTTTTCGTGTGAGGCCTAATAGTAGTTTACGCAACGATTGTATTATGAATGTCTTTAAGCCACGAGTGAGATGTAAGTTAGAACACGAGCGAAGCGAGTGTTCTAAATATCTCACGAGATGTTTTTACAAGATGTTCCGATGTCAGCTAATACCAGCGAAACTAATCGTTTCCCAAGCTCTAATTAAGAGTAAGGGAAAAATGATCAGCTGATTTTCCCTTGCTCTAAATTTACTTTCCCTCGCTCTCAATTAGTTTTCCATTTACTTTCTACGCGCACTAATGTGTCTTTACCATTTATTTTTACAAGTTAAATAAGCTGTGTTCAAAGTTTAACAGCCTAAATGTAAACAGAAACAGGAATAAGCTAGTTTTTACGTTGTTATGTCGGTTTGCTATAATCAATTTGCTTTCAACTAAAAAAAGTTAATTTTGTAATGTAACAATTTTTATTTTACTGGTATTTCTTATTATAAATGGCTCGGCTTCGCCTCGTACGTGGAACTCACTTTCACATGCTCGGCTTCGCCTCACAAGTGAAACTCGGTGTATCTGGATCGCAACCGTAAAATACCACTTTTGGTACTAGAAATTAAATATCTACCACACCATTTTTACATTTTAAAAATTTCTCTTAAAGAGGCTTTCATCTCGCTCTTGCAATTTAAAACAACCAGATGATTGTTAAATTATTTAATTCATCAACCATCATGTAAACTTTGCTCAAAAAACTTACACTTACTTGTAAGTTTTACAACTTGTAAGTAACTTGTTGTTTACTTGTAAGTTTGTAAACTTACTTGTAACTTTGTTATGTACGAAAACAAACGTCCAACTCCTTAGTGTCATAATGACTTGATATAGGTACTCAGTAAAACATTGAGAGAAGAAGAAGCCAGGGACCGTGCATGCAAACCAACACGATATTTAATTTTAGGATTGTTTCATAAGTGTTCACAATATTCATTGAAATAAGAATGTAAATGTTAATTTTATAAATTTGAACTTATGAGTTAGTGAACCCACCACGCGAAACAACCTCATGGATCTGAAGCATATCTTTATTTTATTATTTATTTATATATTTATTTATATCCACGTAACACTCATATCAATATTTGGAAATAAAAATTGCCACAGCTTAGCAAATCAAAGTCCGGTGATAATTACTAAAAGGACATAATTTTTTTAAAGAAAAAAAAAGAATTTGGCTCATGTAATAATTTAATTTATAACTTAAAGTAAAGAAATTACAATTGTATGATTTAAAAATAGTATATCTAGATGTACATAATATGTTAAAAAAAGAATACCCACATAAACGAATTGTAACAATATTAAGATACAAAAACAACTTTTGACAGTTATGGCAATCTAAAAATATTTCACCAAAATATAGGCGGGTTAAATGCAAAATACTAATTACTTTCAAGATTCCATACAAGAAGAATCCCCTGATATTCTTTGTATTTCTTAACACGATCTTAAATTAAATCAAATGGATCCATGTTACACTCTTGGATCAAACTATTGTAGATCTAATTAGAAAAAAGAGGAGTGAGTTTTTTTGCAAAAGAAAACATACAATTTGAAATATTGAACGCAAGTACTACATCGAATGTACTTGCGAATCAGCAGCAATCAGTGTATCAACTAAAAAAATATAATTTTAGGAGTATACAGGCCACCTTCTGGACCATTAGAATTATTCCTAGATAATTTGAAACTCAGTTTAAATTATATTCCTAAAACCACACGAAACATATTGATAATTCGTGATTTTAATGTAGACTGTGCAGTAAATACAGTTCAAACTAAAAAATACTGCTTTTGATTAATGTTTTGGATTGAGACAAACCATGTTTCCATATACAAGGGAAATAAAGAAGACCAAGACAATAACTGACAATATTTTAACAAATTTTAAAACAGATGAGTCAAGAAGCACTGTAATTATAAAAGCGCTATCAGATCGTCATGGCCAACTCGCTGAAATTTCAAAAGCACATGTTAGAAAAGAAAATATCAAATTCAAATATGAAAGAATAATGTCAAAAGAAAATATAGAAATATTTCAGGAACATTTGAATAATGAAAATTGGAGTAAAATGGACACTTCTATGGATGGAAATTATAAATGTTTTTAAAAACTGTATAAATTATTATGATGAAACGTATCAGAATTTCGGAAGCAATAACAATTTTAAAATAAAACTTTCTGAAAGTTTAACACAAAGGAAAAGAATCAGAGAACACTATACTTCGACAAAACATTTAAGTTCAACACATGTTTTAAAGTTAAAACTTAAAAAGCTCTTAAATATTTCCTCCCAACATAGCAAGATACGACCTGTTTTTGTAATCTCCTTTGGAATAACATGGGGAATGAGTATGCAAGTTTGCTGCAACAGGTATGTTAAAACTGGGTGGTTTTAATTCAGTATATAGTAGATCTCAACTAGAAGAAGATCAAGTTTATACCAAGTTGTTGGTTGTTTGTTTTTGGTTTTATCAGGATATGTTGAGAAACAATGTAGATATAGATTTTTTCAATTCCCTTAAGGATAACATGGAGAATGAGTATGCAGGTTTGCTGCCACAAAAATGGAAATTCCAGGGGTTTTAGACTAAAATATAATAGATCTAGATGAAGCCACAAACCAAGTTTTATTAAGATAGCCTATGTCGAGAAATAAGTGAGATATAGAATTTTACTTATTTTACATGAGATTTACACTGGGAACACTTACTGTGTTTACCATTTTCAATATCTCGGTAACCAATGGACATAGAGCAATGACCCAAAATATTACATTGTTTGTTTTTTAGAGTTGAATTCAATGGTGTTAAGAAAATTGGATTGTTTTTCTTTTTTATGTAAATAACTAAAAAAATATATACTCGAACGAATGTTTTTTTTGCTTCTAGGGGCCCTAAAACGAAAAGTTATCATGGTCTCGGGCATAGGTCTTACCCTGAGACCAAAGGTAATAGCTTATTCCTTTAAGGATTTTTCTAATACGTTTTCGGATTAAAATAATTTATTCAATACAGAATAGTAAAAACAGAAATTCACATAAATCATGGCAGTTCATTGATAATTACTAATCGCTTTGAAATCAATTTTCAAAATTAATATGACAGATTATACCAATAACACCGAGGATAAAGAAAGATCTGAGAAAGAGCGTATTACGCAGGCCTTTGTGCGGGTAACTTGATTGTTTGCTTTTCCTCAGATAACTCTATTCTTCGTCGAGATTAATTTTCCCCATCTTCAAACTCTTATTACGGGAGAAAATATTAAAACCCTTTAAAATATATTTACATGATGAATATTTTATAAATTTTGTTAGTCAGACTATTTTCAATATTCCGAATAGTAGTCCAGTCAATTTACGCGATGACCTCGAAAAAACTGCAAGAAAACATTTTTTGATGGAATTCTACTTAAAAATATATGAATTTTAACATATCCAAAGTTTACCAAAATCGGACCATGGGAACCTCACTAAAATCACGTTTCAAAATGGCGGCTTTTTTCACCATACAAAAATTTGTGAAAAAAAGACATTCAACTGCATTTTGTATCAATGTTATTCGCGATATTGACTTTGGACCGCCACCAATCATCGTTGGGGGGTTGGTTCTAGATTTTGACAGAGTTTACATTTTCGGCCGCCATCTTGGATCCGCCATATTGGATATAAATTTTTTTTTCAAATGTAAAGATAGTGTTGTGACGCATAATTTTGGACTAGATTTTTACCCTGAACACAATGCTGAAATCCGTTTTTGAAAATACGCATTCGTTAAAAAGATATACTCAAATAAAAATTAATCCCTGTGCATTTCTTATGGACGTTTTATTGTTAAAAAGAGTTTTTAAGAATCTCTTATATCTCCAGTTCTAATTAAGGTATGTAGTTCGTTTTGGTCTTAAAATATTCAGTAATTTAATGGCTTTTATATGAGCTATTGCTCATATTGCTCATATTGCTCTTATATCTCCAGTTCTAATCAAGGTATGTAGTTCGTTTTGGTCTTAAAATACTCAGTAATTTAATGGCTTTTATATGAGCTATTGCTCATTAAAATCGGACGACTGCTGGACGAGCTATAAGACTAAAATCGACACGAAAATCCATTTGTTAGGAATTTTTTTTGTCAAAGATTCATAGCGCAGGTCCTAAATGGATTAAAAAGCTCGTTCTCCCCTCAAATTACTCAGAAGATTCTGGGCTTTCATATGAGCTATAGCTCATTTAAATCGGACTTACTGAATTTGAGTTATGAACCTTCATTTACTATAAAATCTGTTCACTTTTGTAAATTGTATATAATTAATGACTCATACATAGAAGACTAACAGAGATTCAAAACAGTTTTATGTTTTAATTAACTCAGTACATTATTGGCTTTCATTTAAGCTCTAATCATTTAAATTGGTTGAGTTTGAGGTGAGGTATAGACCTTAAACCAACATAAAAATCAATTTTTTCAAAATTTCATAATTATTTAAAGATTTGTATCTCAAGTCCCAAACATGTCCTGCAAGTTGGATTGGTTTTGAAACACGCGCTGATCTACTAGCTTTCATTTGACATATTGATAATTGAAATCTGACAAAAATTGGATAGGTTATATTCTTTTATATCATCTTTGACAAAAAACAAATTTAAAAAAATGGATTTTCGTGTCGAGTTTAGCCTTATAGCTCGTCCAGCAGTCGTGCGATTTTAATGATAAATAGCTCATATAAAATCCGTTAAATCACTGAGTATTTTAAGACCAAAACGAACTACATAACTTAATTAGAACTGGAGATATAAGAGATAATTCTTAAAAAATCTTTTAAAAAATTAAACGTCCATAAGAAATGCATAGGGATGAATTTTTATTTGAGCATATCTTTTTAACGAATGCATATTTTCAAAAAAGGATTTCACCAATGTGTTCAGGGTAAAAATCTAGTCCATAATGATGCGTCACAACACCATCTTTACATTTGAAAAAAAAATTTATATCCAATATGGCGGATCTAAGATGGCGGTCGAAAATGTAAACTCTGTAAAAATCTAGAACCAATCACCCAACGATGATTGGCGGCGGTCCAAAGTCAATATCTTGAAAAATATTGATAGAAAATTCAGTTGGATGTCTTTTTTCAAAAATTTTTGTATGGTGGGAAAAGCCGCCGTTTTGAAACGTGATTTTAGTGAGGTTCCCATGGTCCGACTTTGGTAAACTTTGGATATGTTAAAATTCATATTTTTTTAAGTAGAATTCCATCAAAAAAGTTTTCTTGCAGTTTTTCTGAGGTTCCCCATGTTACTTTTCGTAGAATGACTGACCTATAGGAGATTTTTAGCATTACACGACGCTGAATGTTACAAATATTTTTTAAATTGCCAGTAAAATAGGTTACAGCTTTTCCCAAACATAAAAAAACTGTTGATAAAATAGAACAATCAACATTTTTACAACTATCTGAAGTGGAGCATAAAAATCAGACGTTCTGTGAGCAACATTGTATACGAGTTTCAACAATTACTCTATTTACGTATACTTTGAGCCAATTCAAGACTTCAGTGTGATGCTCTGATCAATTATGGCAAATAAAAATAAGTGTTGCGGCCAGATGAAGAGCAGTAGACTAAAGATCCTCTTGCGAATCGAAAGATAGTCATTGTATTGTTGAACTGCACCTAAATTAGTGTTTTAGAATATCCATCGTTTGATTTGATTTGAAAGAAGTATAGTCTCAAAACGCGAATGATTGTAGTCATGAAACATTAATAGTAGCTTTTTTCTAAATCTCCTTCAAATAAATTTGTCAAATAGGTTTTTTTTTGTAAACGAAATATTAAAAACCCTGAATTGAGGAAATGTTAGCAACAATTTATTGTTTAGATGTTAATACTTTTTTAATTTCGCTTTTTACATGCGAAAGGTAGTATATCGGTTTCATTTAGACATGCAATATCTTTATTTAATCATAGCGTTCAACCACAAGTACGAAAAATAAGGAATTATCTATTAAACATGCCCTTAGGAAAATTCCAGTTAGTCCTTCCTCAATTATAATTAATTGAAAATGACTGCGAGAAAAGGTAAATTCTAAGAGGCCAACCCTCATTAAAACACCGCCGTTGCAAATCGGCTCCGCGTATTTGAGGAATTTTTGTGAAGAGTTTTGATTTAGTATTCAAATAAAAACACTAATTATCTAATTTACAAATAGCAAAATTAAAACAAAAGTTCTTATAATTAATTTTAGTATTGGGGTTTCAGTTTTCATTGTATTCTATGCTACTGTTATATTATTATATGGGACTTATTTCTTCAAAGTGATCAAATGCTGATAGCATTTTGAAGTTAAATAGTAACAATGTTGAAGTCAAAGTGGAGACCAAAAATAACAAATAAAACTCTACCTTAAAAGTGATGAAGAGTAGTGTTAAACATCCGAAATAAACATCGTTTTCTGCGTGATATCAGCTAAACAAGAGTCTAACCAGTATTTATTTGTCTAAAGGCCCAAACTTTATTGGTCCATGACGGCAAACCTGCGTTTCCAACTTGGCTCCAAAGTCATTTTTGGGGATTAGAAACTGTTTAAAATACATCAAAAGACAATAATAGCTAACTAAAGCTGCTTAAATATTAGTAAAGCTACTAAAAACGAGATCCGTACTTTTGAATTGTTATATTTGATATGAAATGTGGCATCAGTCCGAACGTTTTCAATTAATATGTCAATAATATGGATAACTTGAAAGGAAATGGAAAATTAGCTCCTTTACCTCCGGTCGACCAAAACGGCGCGACATTAAAGACGATAAATACATACAAATACTCAGTAACAAGTAATACAAATACAAGTAACTCAGGTTAGCTGTGAAAGGTAACTTTACTGGAGATATTTTCACAACAGTTTCTCATCAAAAGGTCTAGTAAAACCTCCAGATATTTTCACTTAATGTCTACCTTATTAAATAGTATTAATTGTCTATTATTGCGACGAGTATTTGTTAATTAAAATCCTCCCAACTATTGTTTTTAATGAGGTGCAAGTAGTTTATCTAACAACTATCGGTGTCCTTTGTTGTAAATATTTTGCCAACTTATCCAATGAATTTAATGCATTTACGATGTTAATTCGTTATTGTGATCCACTGAGTATTTCAAGACCATTCACTTGAACGTAGTACATTCAATATGAAACATAGTACTTGACATATTTAATTGGTCTAGACCCCCTAAGAATTACAGGTATCAACAATAATATTGACTTAATCTGACGAATCCTAGATCGGATCAAAGCTGATGGACTGCTATGGACTTCTTTGCATTTGGGAAAATTGAATTTTTTGACTACAACTAAAACCATAGCCAAAGAAAAACATAAAAAATGAATAATTTATTTAATTTACTAGTTATACCTCAAACCAAATTCCTTTTATGAAATAATTAAAAGCTTAAATGAATACAACCAACTCATTAAGTGTTTTCTTACAAAAATATACAAAAACTTATAACTCAGGACATCTGTAATCAAATAAATTTTCAAAAAAAAACCTTCTTTTCGTTGGTAAGAGGTTTATGGCTCATTTAATCCTCGTTTTATTTCAACAATTGATAACTTAAATGAAAGCCAATGATCCTTTGAATAATTGTAGCCCATTATATTAAACATAACGTTATTAGAACTGTAGGTATAAGACTTAATTCAGGAAAAATCATAATAAACCTAAATTTAAGGTTAAGGTTTATGGTTAGCCCTCCTATTTTTATTCAATATGTAAGTACACCAATAATACTCCACGCATTTAATGTAGGCATTCCATAGAAAGTTATGACATTTGTTTGGGTATTAATTTGCCAAACATGTACTTACGATACGAAACAAAAAACCGGGTCAATTTGAATATGCAATTTCTTGGCCATTATGAGTGCTGAATAATTTGTTTTTACGGCGAATTACCACTTTATAAATAATTGTTATTCAGCGATTAGTTGATGTAGATCAGTGGTTTGCATATCGTTTTTCCATTTGCTGTGATAGACCTAATAAAAACGAATAAATTAAACTGATGCGTATATGTGGTGTAGAAATTACATAAAAATTAATTTTTTTTTAAAGAAAACTCTAAAAAGGAGGCATGTAGAAGCGTTAAGCAATTGAAGATCCGTAAACTTACCCCCAAACTATGCAAAAGGAAAGTTTTTGTATTGTCAAAGCTGTAAAGTGTAGAATGTATACATAGCCACTTGTAAAGCAATTGAAATAAGATTACCTTCTGAAATTCTGTGAGAAACTTCTTACCCATATTGAAGTCTCAAGTATAAAGTAATAAGTTAATTTTAAAAGTATGCCATGTTGAGAAGTTAACCCACTGGAAATTTCATTTCAATGGCATTATTATGCATTCGTCTATAGATAATAAAAAAAACTCATCACTACACACATCAAGGAAAGGTATATTTTATACTGCAAAGCCCTATGCATAATAAACATAAATTTAAATCCAAATTTACTATTTAAGTCTCGGAGCGACGCGGGCAGCTAATTTGTAATTTACATAAATTATACAGCTGAAAGGTTTGCAGCATATTACTCATGTGATGTTATGGTAATCGGCAAAAACTGAACTGTAGGAGCTTCCCTACAATTTTTGATTCCAGTCACTACCAAAGATCAGTAAAAAGCCCATCTTGTTATTAACGTATAAAAATCAACACAAACCATCATTATAGGTTTATTAATAGGAAAGAGAATTTTTATATACATGAGTGGAGTACCTGAGGAACGTATTTTTTGGTATATCTGTCAAATGATAATGAATGAAAAATATGTTTACTTGTTTGTTTTAGGAATAAATTTTTCTCCGACACAATGGAGCACGGAAAGTTTCAAATGAAGCTGCCATTGAGCAAGGTTCCTTTCGAGGAGAGGGAGAAGTTGTTATCTGCTGGATTTGCTTTTAATGAGAGCCTGGAAATTCACATGATTTTTGACCCTTGCATATTCTATATATTTTGAAGTTTTGTAAGTTATTTAAATGAAGTGTTATATATATATATATATATATATATATATATATATATATATATATATAAAGAGAGAGAGAGAGAGAGAGGTTATATAAAGTACGTATTTGGACGATCAGTTATTTATTACTGTAGTGATTTTTCTGTCATCGTTAAAAAGTGCTTGTACATTTAATACTTGTATTTTATGTTTGTATAATAATATCAAAATTAAAAAGCAGGATACACAAATATAGAAATTTATATATTTTACCATCCAACCGAATGATCTATATAATTTAATCAACGTCATTTCTTAACTGGATGTTTTTGAAGGAAGAACTGACTAAACAATTGCTCACTACACCGGTGCTTGCAAAGCCAATAACATGGGATAAATTATTAGTATTGGATAAATAATATTGATTTGATTGGTTAATAATTAAAGTAATGGCTCGCACGAGAGATTCATCGGGAAATTCAATTATTTAGATTACAGTTTATTGGTAAGCAGTGTATAATCCACTTAATGCATGTATTAATTATGAATCGTCGTTATCGAACGTATCTATATTTAGGAAATACTTTGTAGATTATATTAAACAGTTTTGAAAACATTTAACCCCTTCCAAAAATATATTTTATCGAAATATTTGATTTACTGGCAGATTTATTTTGAAGAATCAGTTGTGACATTTATGATACTTGCGCTAATGACTTATTGACGATTGAACCTTTTCTTTCAGGTAATAACAGATCGTTGTCTTTCTTCACTGGTAAGTTTTTTGTTTACAAACATACCATTCAAGAAAATAATAAGGATATATATATACAATAATATAAAAACTAATAAGAAAAAGTTCTTAACTAGGCATGTCTTAAAACGCTTTGGATTTCCGACTATCCGTTGGTATTTTCATATAATTATACACAACTCTTAAGTCCCTTAAAGTAACTTGAACTTTGTACATTAGTAGAGACTAATTAAACCTTGTTCCTACGAGTATCACTTTTACACTTTAGATTACCTTAAGATATCGGCCATTTTCCTTTTAAAACTTAATGTAAAAAATTAATATCTTAAAGCACTAGCAGTAATTTGCTCTCTTAAAAGAAAGCACATTTTATCAATACAATCAATAATAAATAAATGATAAAATTGTCATTAATTTTTATCATGTGTTACATCCTTACTGTATAATAAAAGCGTTTGATTACACTCTAAACGTTACAAAGATGATACCCCAGGTTGAAGTGAGAAGGTGTAATATTTCTATGTAGATGTTTCTCTCTTTCCCTTTAGGTGGAAAAATGGTATCTATTGTTTACTATCAACCAACCCATTTTTTAATTTAGTAAAAAAATTCTTCAAATTTATAATTCATCCAAAAATTAACTCGTACGTTATAAAATAATTGGGTTTTAATATGGTTCTATCTAATCAGTGCCCTTAAAGTGATTTGAACTCAGATCTTCTATCGCACAGTTCACGCGCCTTAATCCTTTCGGAAAATTTAACTCATGAGAGTAAGTGGCTTAACACTGGATCTAAAACTGATTTAAGCGACAACAAATAACGCTAGGGCGGTATCTCAGCTTAACACTGATTTTAACACATTTTGTCATTGTGTAAAATTGCATGAACATTACTTATAAGAGAAAAATAAACAACGAATGTAAAGAGCGAAAAAATGCAAAAAAACTGATTTAAGACAACGTTATTAATAAAATTGAAGATTGGAGCATTCATTGAGATCCTACAGACGAACAAGTCTGGTAAAATAATAAATTCCGTTACAAACCCGGTAAGTACCGTTTTACCGTGCGAGCATGATAGTTCCCGCGGGAGCCGCTAGGCGAGTCTTTTAATCATAACATATTCCGTGCATAAACTATTACTTTTCCAATTCTTCAAACCTAGCCTTTAATGAACAAACATCTGCTACTGCCACCAGTGCTGCCATTACATTCCTCTGAAATAACCAATAAACATGCATTAAACGGCGGTTTACTGCAGTCAGCTGATTGCTTTGATTGTTGACTTCAGTTATTTCCGGGGGCACGGCAAATTTACTGTGCACTGCCAAGAGTAAGGCACAGAAAACAGACTTTTCTGTGTAGTATGATGTAAACAGTTATGCGGATCTTCAACACCCTCCCATATGCAAACTTTTTTTAAATTTTGAACCTTGATATCTCCTTGTCAAATACTACACCCTAAAAGGAATGACTACAAAAGTTTAAGATTTTGTTTTCTGAAGGCCTAGTTTGGACTGTTCGGTGTTACCAGAGAGTATGTTATTTGACAAATCGACTATGGTTAGATACATTTGTAAGTTTTATTCTTGAAGTACTTTGAATTTTGGATCTTTTTTTTCATATTACATATTTTATAGGCCTGCAATACATACTTTAAGACACAATAACCTCTGAAAACTGAAAATGGCTGTTATTTTAAATATTTAATCAAATCATATTTTTAGCTGTATGAGCAAAAATTGTCCTTTCTTAGGATGTAGAAGAAGCCTATAAATCAGTTTATCTAACGGATTTGTAATATAATTGTAGAGTATAGTTTAGTTTAGTATAGTTTAGTTCCTTTTAGTGTTTTGATGCAAATAACTGAGTAATTTTAATTCTTCTGAACTGCAATTTTCATTGAGCTCTGATATTATATTTACTTTTAATATTTGTATGTTTAGTTATTCTACTGGTAGTAAAAATATTTAATTACTCTCAGTTCTTTAACGTACAAGGAGAGGGGATGAAACGTTCATTACTCGAAAACATCGTTATTTTGCTCTGCCTCCTAAGAAATGATCGAAGGTATAAACACAGAAAAAAATAAAGATAGATTGTTACAGAAAGACTGACACACAATAACATCTCTTAACCCTTCGTTGAATCCCACTTACGTGGTAATTTGGTAAACATTTCTCCCAAACAAATTATTTGTAACACATTCGCAATATATTGCAAACAACATGGCCATCAACATAATATCACAAGACATAACCTTTATATTTTTGGATTTTTTTTAAACCCTAGGGTGCAATTTTAATACAATGCGTCTAATTTATAAGAAACCCCTAATTTCAAATTAATTAATTCGACTCTATTATTTAGATTAATTAGAAACCATTACAGTTGCGCACTCAAACTGATGAGATCAGTAAATAAAAACCGTTGAACCAATTCATGTGTCAACATTGGAATTTGTCTATTTATATTTTAATAAATCTGCGTGTCCAGTAATTGATTTATTTTTGGTAAAGGTTTTCGAGAAATATTCTTAGTCGAGTAGAATTTTGTTTGGGTTGTGGAAAAGCCAAAAAAGGACTACAATAAAGGGAGAGTTGCTTGCATTTAACTTGCTTTGCTCACCAGACGCTTTAAAAATATACATAATTTAATTTTTTGACAACGTTAAACTTTCAAAATTGATTCAGTTCATTAGAATTTTAAAAATCTATAGTAATTAAAAATTTTATCGGTAAATGTAAAAATAACTGAACAGAAACATGTCTTTCAAATACAGTACTCTGTTACAGGTGAACTATTGAAGAAATAACAGTTTCAATACTTTTTGGTAATAATATCGGCACCCCAGTCGGCACTTCTCTCCAGCAGAGTTCAGAACAAAATTTTATTTTATAAAGTTAAAGCTTTGACCTTCAGCGCTCTTATTGCCTTTTGAGTATCGACAAAATATAACGTGTACTCTTTGACCTGAGCCCGACAAAGCCAAAAGAACGTTGGCCTATCAAACCCAGGCAGATTTGAAATGCTGACACGTGGTAATGTTCTTTGAAGCTGCATGACTTTAGAGAGTTAAAAATTGAATATTATATTTTAAGCTACAAACAAAAATTAAAGCTTAAAATAACGCCTTTTTTTTAAACGTTTAACATCATTTACGACTATCAGTTCTACGTCTAAACAATAATAAGGAAACAATTAACGTATTGTCTTATGGAAATTCTCATTTTTGGTTTGACTTAGTTTAATTTGAAGCGTTACTCATTCAATAAAAAATGGGACATGAAAAGCAGTTTAGCTAATAGTTTTGATAAGTAAAGTTATATACTTATCAAGTCGGGGTGTAAATTTGTAAATGATTTACCGTTTGTAAATTTGTGATTTTTTAATTAAAAAATCTGCATGAAAGGAAAAATGGTACACTTATATTTTTGTCTCTTTCTTAAATTTCTTTGACATTAAATGGACTTAATTTAGTTTTTTAATTTTAATGAACATACAGTATCAAGCAATAGAGGAAAATAGGGCCCTACTACTTTAATGCATAAAGCAATGCAATGCTCTCGTTCAGTTTTTTAATTATTTTTTAAAAATAACCATCAAGAACTTGTAGGTGGATATTCCATTTCCAAATACTGTAAATGTTATTGTAATAATGTTCAATGTGAAAAATAAATATTCTTATTCTTTTTATTTATTTAGTTATAAGACTTTACCGTTAAGGATAAGATCACAATACTTTATTGGTGCTTATTAATTTATTAGTCACATTACAAAAAATAAAATTAATACATAATAAATAAATTTATTGATAATTAGTGATTTTTTATGTGTTAGAGTAATAAATCTCGGGTTATATGCCTTAATGTTTGGAGAGGCTAACACAAACAAAACAGTAGTGTTAATGGCAATTGTTAGAGATTTTTTTCAGATTGTATTTTGAAGACCTAATTGTTCTTTGTTTTAAATTCGTGAAACTTATTTGTTTTTGCTAATCAGTGATGGCAAATGTCTGCAAAAATCAAAATTAAGATCTAATTGTGTTGCAAAGTTTTAAAGGCCACACGCTCAAATTATATTTGATTCTTTTATCATCAAAGAAAATCCTCAAGAGTAGTTTTTATTTGTAGGAGCTAAAATTTTTTTTAAGAGGGTAGCGGCCTCTTTTTACCTTGCATTTGCCCCCCCCCCCACATGGGCCTCAGGCCTGTGCGTGGAAGTTATTAAGCAAACCCAAGGAGTGAGCCGGTACAGTACAAGGATGAACAGTACTGCTAAAAGTATGCGGCATCATCGAGACTCGATCCTGTGACGCTGCCGCCACAAAACCGGGGCCGAGTGCGCTACCAACTGCGCCACCGACTCACTAACATAGTCCAGGAATTTTAGGAAAGTCGACCTAACAAATACTAACCAAGCTGAAACTTTGCACGGATGCTAAGTAAATTCCCCTAATGAAAAACACAAAAATCCCCCAAAATCCCTGCTGTGCTCCAGCCGACAACTTAAAAAAATCCGGTCCGTGTTTCTCTAAACGTTTTTTCAATTAGCACAATACCATAAGAGATACGAAACAAGTGTAAATGGCGTTTTTCGTAGAGGCTGATATTATTAATTTTCTAAAAAGTTGTAATTTTAATACCCTTGCCATACGGAATACATGTGAAATTAGATGTAAAATACATTTCCAAAGGGGGCGAATCCCTTAAACCGCAATGAATGTTAAATTATATTTGCAGAATACTGATAAAAATTACAGTTGTTTGACACATCAATAATCAAAAAATAGGTCAACAAAATAGTGTTGGTAAGCTCACGAAAAAGGTATGCCTTAAGGGATTTGTTCAAATATTACCATAAGGAATAAATTTTTTGAGCTTACCCATGCTATTATTGTGAACCTACTCCTGCGGACCTACCTGGACCTATTCGTGGACCTACCTGCGATGTCAAATAACTGAAACTTTACCAGGATTCTATGGATATAATCATTATTCATTATGGTCGATGGGATTTGCCCCCTTGGAATGTATTTAACATCTGTTCCTTATGGAAGGGGTATTAGAATCACAACATTTTAGAAAATAAATAATATCAGCAGTTGTAATTAACATTTCTTGTACATATTTACACTCATTTTATAGGAAACTTTACTCTCTTAAAAAACCATTAACACTTTTTTAGAATCTATTATGGATTTCTCGCTAATTGAAAAATGTTTATAGAAACACGGACCGGAAATGGTTTTTAAAGATGGTGGCTGGAGCTTAGTAGGTATTTCCGGGGAGTTTTGTCATTTTAATTAATGGGGTTTATCTGTGCGAAGTTTCGAGGTGGTAAGGATCTGTTAGGTCGATTTCCTTTTTTATGTACGAAATTCCTGGACTAACAGCATACAGTAAAATTAGGTACGATTGAAGAAAAACCTGAGCCATTAACATTGTTGCTGATGAAGTGTTTACAATTGTTGTTGTAATATTCATTGAAGGGTTGAGTTAGATATTGGACAAAGATACGTTTGTGGGAGAGGAGGGACAAAGACCGTGTGTTGAAATATTAAATCTCCGAGTGAGTTCGACGGGGCGATGCTCTCTTGCTTTGTACCGAACGCTGCAGATATAGCGACCAACGTCACCACATTCAAAGGCCAGTTATTTTAAGGCCGTTTGGAAAAAAGAGAATTAATAACATTAATCGTGTGCAGGTTGTCCGGTGACTCACGGGACTGATTGAAGTGAAAAATAAACCTTGTTTTATCCAACCAAAACATACAGCTTGAAAATAACATAAATGAAAAATTATTACAAAGTGAAAAAGAGGCATCATGACATTTAGTCCTGCCTGCGAAAGCAAATAAGAAAGAAAGAAAGAAAGAAAGAAACCTTGTTTTTATATAATTGATATAACACAATATGGCTTCGATAATTTCATTTCAGAGAGAAAGGAATTAATATATCGTACAATATGGCTTCGTGACGATTCAAGCTTTGTACTTTATAGTTTGCTCATCCATTTACATATCCTGTTGCACTGCCTGACAGCGTTAAAAGTTCATTGCAACCTTCACCAATGCTAATTATATCACATCTCCATTTAATTTCGGCTTGTTTGTAGCAAAGTTAAAATTGTAGAATAATCTTAAAGATCTGATGTTATATATCTTTGGTTACAACCGTAATGTAATGTACCGTTATTGTAGAAGCTTTCTTCTCATGATGAGGATGCCCAAATTTAAAACATATTTATAATACTGTGCCATCACCTATGAATAATCAAAAATTACCAAAGGAAACTAAATTGTTTAAAGCATTGCTTGTTTCACTTCTTACACTGTTGTTTGCCTTTGAAAAAAAAACTGAGTCTACTAGTTCAACGCAAACCACGAACTCCGACATTCTATATATTACCTAAGATCCAAAAGAATGTCAGACAACCTCCAGGACACCCTATTGTTGCTGGCTACGGAAGTCCTACAGAAAGAATATCAGGATATATTGACGACCAACTGCAACCATTTGTAAAAGAATTGCCATCACACATTAAGAACACAGATGATATTTTAAATAAGCTTAACTAACTCAACCTTTGGATCCAAGTAGTATACTTGTTACTGTAGCAACAACCCAAGCAAACCCAAGGAGTGAGCCGGTACAGTACAAGGATGAACAGTACTGCTAAAAGTATGCGGCATCATCGAGACTCGATCCTGTGACGCTGCCGCCACAAAACCGGGGCCGAGTGCGCTACCAACTGCGCCACCGACTCACTAACATAGTCCAGGAATTTTAGGAAAGTCGACCTAACAAATACTAACCAAGCTGAAACTTTGCACGGATGCTAAGTAAATTCCCCTAATGAAAAACACAAAAATCCCCCAAAATCCCTGCTGTGCTCCAGCCGACAACTTAAAAAAATCCGGTCCGTGTTTCTCTAAACGTTTTTTTCAATTAGCACAGTACCATAAGAGATACGAAACAAGTGTAAATGGAGTTTTTCGTAGAGGCTGATATTATTAATTTTCTAAAAAGTTGTAATTTTAATACCCTTGCCATACGGAATACATGTGAAATTAGATGTAAAATACATTTCCAAAGGGGCGAATCCCTTAAACCGCAATGAATATTAAATTATATTCGCAGAATACTGATAAAAATTACAGTTGTTTGACACATCAATAATCAAAAAATAGGTTAACAAAATAGTGTTGGTAAGCTCACGAAAAAGGTATGCCTTAAGGGATTTGTTCAAATCTTCACTATACACTAATATTCCCCACAGTAGTGGGATAGAAGCTGTTAAAGAATTTTTAAACATAAGACCAACTGATTCTAAACCTTCAACGACTTTTTTGCTAACATTAGTAGAATTCATCTTGACAATGAATGCTTTTATATTTCAAGACAAAACATATATTTGCAGAAGAATGGGACAGCCATGGGCACTCGAATGGCTCCTAGTTACGCAATTTTATTCATGGGACTAATCGAAAAAAAGTTCCTCAACACACAAAAGAATTCACCTCTTTTATGGTGTAGATTTATTGACGATATTTTTGTCATATGGCAACATGGACAGACCGAACTAAATAAATTTCTCGAATCTTTAAACAACTATTCATCATTACGGTATACTTGGAATTACTCCACAAAAACTGTAACATTCCTTGATGTAGATGTCTGTTTAGACAATGGCTATATAAAAACTGAACTACACTTAAAGGAAACCAATACAATGCGATATCTAAACTACAAGAGTTGTCACCCTACATACATCAAGAAATCAATTCCAAAAAGTTGATCTTTTTGAGCAAAAAAACTATACAGTGAAAAGTCAGAATTTGAAAAATACATAAAGAAATTGACCTCTTCACTTGAAAAATCTGGTTATCCTTCAAAAGTGATCGATAAACAAATAAGGCAGCCAAAGAACCAACAGTCAACAAAAATTGGAATAAATGAGCCAAATTTCAAAACACAGTTCTATCCTGGTCTACACAAAATAAAGAAAATAATGAAAACATAATTTAATATACTACAGTCAGCACCAGAAACAAGAAATCTGTTTTCAAGACCCCCAAGAGTTATCTTTAAAAGGCCTCCAAACTCAAAAAATATGTTGGTGAAAACAAACATAGCTAAAAACAACAACAACAAAACACAAAATATTTGCAGACCATGCAAAAAACCGTTGTGGGACTTGTAAAATTATCTCCGAAACAAATGAATTCAATAGCAGTTGCACAAAGAAAAAGTATAAAGTAATGGAGAAATGGACTGCAACTCCAAAAATGTAATTTACCAACTGGACTGCAAATATTGCAACAAACAATACATAGGGCAAACCTCTAACCACTTACGAGTACGAATGACTGGACACAGAGCAGATGTTAAACATGAAGATAAAGATAAACTAGTAGCGAAACATGCCATGTTTCATAAGACACAAAAACTTGAAGATTGTTACAAAATGAAGGCCATAAGAAAAATAAAAGAAGATGACATTAAAAATGTAACGAACATTTATTTAAGACAGTCGGAATTGGCCCACCAACTAGTTTTATAAACAAGAAATCCAAGTGGCTTAAATTTACGATAGCATAGTATGACAAAATAATTTAAAGGTCTATGACATTTTCTATCATACATCTATGACCACCAAATTTATTTTCAATATGTCTATTGTTTATTTACCTGTTAATTTTTGTTTGGTTATTATTTTTTTATATTTCTTATATTTTATACACTTTTATACATTTTATTTATCTGAAGAAGTTCACTAGATGAACGAAAATTAATAAAACTATTTAACACTGAATTATGAAGAGAAGTTTTCTATATATATATATATATATATATATATATATATATATATATATATATATATATATATATATAATTTTACAAAATTGTCTTAAGCGACTGAAACTGAAATGGAATCAATCGATCAACACAATAACACCCCTGGCAAATCAACAATGTTAAGTCAGTGATACAATCATGAATTTTTATTAGCTTATTTATCATATATTACTGTAGATATATCAGTCAATACTATTTAAACATCTATCATTGTGCGTAAGTTTAAAAAATATTCTATATACTAGGCCTACAAAGAGACGGCACTGAAAAATGAATATTAAATAGATAGTAGTATGACATTCCTAAATTATTTTAGGATTTGTAAAGAATGCCATATTTACAAGCGGAATAAGATCATGATTGGAAAAATGGTTAAACATAAGCTTCATGTAACTGTCAAATTAATAGGATATCAATGGCAGAGTATGGTATAACTTAAGTATTAAGTTAGTATTTTGATTTGTTGGCATAAAATACTAAAAATTTGTACTAACTTGATACTACTAAACTATTTAAAATATTAATAGTGATGAGATGTAAACTATTCTAATTCACTACTATTCAACGGACAAGTATGAAATTAAATAATTGTAAGTATTCTGTACCACTAGAGGCATATAATTTTATTTTTAGCATTACATAATAGAACCGAAAATCAAAATCACAAAAGAAAAATATGAAAATATCAAAACCGTTCAGCAGTTTGGCCTAGATCATAGATACATGCATCACTGTTTAAGCCTAACACAAAGGCGGCAGTAAAGTATGGCGGTGTCAACCTGCCCTCGGGTATTGTTCGCGTTTTATTCGCTTCCGTTTTTATCTGGCTCATAAAACACCCCCTAAAAGCTTGTATTTGCATATGTTGTAAACCTTTATTCGCTTGTTACCTAGATAAGAGGCTGCCTCTGTCCGTCAATTAAAGGACCTGTGGGCACCCGAAACGGTGTCTTACCTTTAGGTACCTTAATGTACTACATGACTCTGGGCTCATGTGCGGCCGTTCAGTCGGGATCATTTGTTACATTGTATTAGACCATTCCGAGTCATTGCTAACATTTGTATGTTTATGGAAGAATTGACTGGAGAGCAATATTATTCAAACAATTTATTGGTTCATTCTGCGAACACATAAATTTATTCTTATAATTATAAGTTAGGATTAATATGTATTTTTACATTCATAATTTTACTTTTAGTCCAGGCAACGAAAGGTTATAGAGGGAATTGCATGGATCCCAATTTTTGATTTTGTAACTTTGTTTGGACTAGTTAGGAGTAAAACATATCAAATGTCCCCACCCTTAGCCCTTGAGCCGGCTGGTCTGGAAGGGCCTAAAGATACAATTTTTTTGTTTTTCCTAAATATCTTGAAAACTATCAACTTTTAGTATTCCCTATTAAATTTGAAAATTAAAGAAAATTAAATTTCCTGTAAGAAAAATATATAATATGTCTACTTTGGTCCAACTGTTTACAAGATAAGCACTAATTTTAATAATATTTTAAAAATATTAATAAAATTAATATCGTAATTTGACACCTCAATCATAAAAATTGGTCTAAAATTAAGGCGTTGGCGAGCTCACAAAAAACGTTATTTTTCAAGAAATTATAACAAGCTCGCCAACGCCTTAATTTTAGACCAATTTTTATGATTGAGGTGTCAAATTAATGGAAATTTCGTTAATACGTCCTGAATGCTGTTCATTTTCCTTTAGGTGAAAAAAACTTTGCCCAATTGGGCATCTAAGTTCCCCTAAAATTTACATGTATTCTTATGGAAGGGCTATTTTTTCAAATATTAATAAAATTAGTGCTTATCTTGTAAACAGTTGGACCAAAGTAGACATATTATATATTTTCCTTACAGGAAATTTAATTTTCTTTAATTTTCAAATTTAATAGGGAATACTAAAAGTTGATAGTTTTCAAGATATTTAGGAAAAACCAAAAAATTGTACCTTCAGGCCCTTCTAGCCCAGCCGGCTCAAGGGCTAAGGGCGGGGACTTTTGATATGTTTTACTCCAAACTAGTCCAAACAAAGTTACAAAGTCAAAAATTGTGATCCATGCAATTCCCTCTATACCTTTTTTTGTGCATTCATTGCCTGGACTATTTATAGTGAATATCTTACAAATATTTCACCATTTTCAAAAAAATTCAAGAAAATGGACAACCATTTTCCAATAGGTCCACATGAAATAACTCGTCAAAGAGGAATCTCAGAGTGATGTAAAACAGTTAACAACATAATCCTAAAAAAACTCGTAAAACACGCGGTTTTAATACAATGAGTATTCCTAATAACATAAAAATTATAGGAACAATGTGCAAAGACTCTGAAACATTTAGAATACAAACATTTTCTAGTCAATGCATTTTATTCTGATTGTGAAGTGAAGTTAAAATTTGACAATACTGAAACTTAGGTGATGACGTAAATCTAGTGTGAGTGAAGTAATGCGAGAGGTAATGTCTTAAGTAGCATATACCAGCGATAAAAAGTGTAAACAGAACATCTCAGAATGTTTCCACTGCGCTGCAGAACTTGTTGCCAATTCGGCTATTTCAGATGTAGTCTTCTTCAATTCGATTATTGGATCTTACAAGAGCCAGTTGGGTGTAGGCTGTTCATGTTCGGGTGGGGGTGTGGAGGGGGGTGTTGCAGCGGGTTGCCAATGTTGCCGATATTGTCGAAACAAATTTTATGTAGACCGCCGACAGGTTTATTGTGAGGCATGCGGCGGCTTTATCGTCTTTCTTTGCCATCGACTTGACAGTCAATTTGCATCCTTGTGTCGCCCATAATGAAAGTACTGGGACCGAGTGTTATCAGGAAGTAGATTGTTTCTTGTGATTAAAAAACGTTTACGGGTGTTTTTACTGAGTTGTCTTATTTTAACTAATAACATCAGAATTTATTGGGTCGCCTAAGTTAATTATGCTTAAACGCTTGTGTTATTGGATATAGAGGCAAATATTGGTGAAAATAAAAAATGCATCATTTTTTTGAAACACTAAATAAAATCGACACACACACACACACACATTTTCCAATTAAATAGGGAATATTAAAAGCTGATAGTTTTCAAGATATTTAGAAAAAACAAAAAAATGGTACCCTCAGACCCCCCTCCCAGCTCAAGGAGTACGGGCGGGGATTTTTGTTATATTCACTTCCTGACTAGTCCAAACAAAGTTGAAAAGTCAAAAACTGTGTTTATTTGTTTATTTTCATGCACGGAATACGCTAATTTACAAATATGCAGCAACAAAAGAAATACACATAAAATAAAAAAAAAGTCCAGTATTTTGGTTACAGCTTCAAGATATCTTCATGCTTCATGCAATTCATTGGGAAAAATTCTTCAGTGGAACAAGCTAATACAATTTATACCAAGATCTAACATGCAGTATTGCTACATTCACAAGCAATAAATAAATATAATATAAAACTATTTCAATGTTTTACATGCCTAGCTTCAGAAAAAAACAAACCAACACAAAAGAAGACCAAAATCTAACATACGCAGTGATCATTCACAATAATAAATAAATATAATGTATTCTAATTCAATATTTCATTACATGTACAGTAAAAGAAAAAAACAAGCTAATACAATACAACAACAAGAACTAACACTCAGTAGAGGTACATTCACAAGCAATAACTAAATAAAATATAGAACTTTTCCATAAAAATGTGTTCCATGCATTTCCCTCTATATCTTCTCTATATCTTAAAGCGTATTCTGTTAATAAATTCATTTTGTCATAATAGTAGCCCTAATCAAATAATCGTTTATGAGTGTTTGTATGTGTGTGTTTGCAAGCACGATAGCGCTCGGAAAAATGGTCTGATCGGAATTAAATTTGGCAGAGGTGTAAAGTAGACATTGTTCGGATGAGTTCGGGATAAACCCCCTCAATTCTTTTACAAAGAAATATTAGAATAATCCAATTTTCCGGTTACACCGTTGAATTCAGCTCGAAAAAACAAATAATTTGGCATTTTGAATCATTAGTCCATGTCCATTTATTGCCAAGAATATTAAATTTTCTAAACTCAGTACGTTGCCCCATATTAAACTTATGGGAAATGAATAAAATTGTACATCTCGCTTATTCTTCAACATCTATCTATCTATATATATATATCTATCACTTTCTATATATCTCGGTAACTAATGGACATAGAGCAGTGATTCAAAATACTAAATTGTTTGTTTTTTTGAGCTGAATTCAATGGTGCAAATTCGATAAATTTAATTTTTCTATGTGAAAAACTCAAAAAACCCATTTTGGGGGGGGGTTTATCCCCCTTTACCCCCCCTTCTGGTTGTCCGATCGGGTTGGTTCACGAACTCGTCCAATTGATTACCACTTTACATGTCCGTACCAAATTTCATAAAGATCGGACCATTATTGCGGCCGCTATCGTGCTAACAGACACACACACACACACACACACACACACACACACACACACACACACACACACACACACACACACACACACACACACACACACACACACACACATATATATATATATATATATATATAAATTCGAACGAATAGTGTTTTTTGCTTCTGGGGGCCCCAAAACGAAAAGTTATAGTGGTCCCGAGCTTAGGTCTTACCATGAGATCTACGGTAATAGCTTCTTCCCTATAGGGGAAATTCGCTAAAACCTGTATTTTGGAAATGTACTTGGTATGAGAAGGATATTGAGGTGTTGAGGGTTAACCTGCCCAATTAACTCCATTTTAAAATCCTTCAATGACAATATGCCTATTTTAATGAAGGCATTTCATAGAAATTTATGTTATTTGCTTAGGTGAAAATTTGCCAAACATGTCTATAAGATGCGAAACGAAAAAGCGGGTCAGTTTGAAAATTTTATTCCTTGACCGTTATGAGAGTTGAATAATTCGTGTTTACGGCGAATGGCTATTTTATAATTGTTATTTAGATATTAGTTCATCAGTAGATCAGTGGTTTGTCCATCTTCTTACCACTTTTTCTTAATACCCTAACAAAGCTGAATGCAAGAAACTAACGCGTAGATGTTGAGTAGAATTAACATTAAGCTTTAATACTTTTGAAAAGAAAACTCTAAAACTGAGACATGCTGATGCGCCAAGTTACGTAATGAAGATCCAGGTAAACTGACCCCCATTTTGTGAAAAATGAATATTGTTGCATTGTCAAAATTTTAAAGTGTAGAACGGATACATAGACACTTTTAAAGCAAATGAAATAAATGAACTTTTCAAATTATGTGAGGAATTTTTTACACATATTGAAGATTAAAGTAAAAAGTTATTTTTTCAAGTTTGCTTCGATGAGAAGTTCAATTACTGGTAATTTTATTCCAGTTCTATGACACAAAGAATTAGTATAGAAAAAAGAATTCACAAAGTACACTCACTTCCTCATTGAAAGATATTTTATGCTGCAAAGCTCCATACATAATCAACATGAAGCTAAAGCCTATTTTACCAAATTGTTTTTAAGTCACGGAGTGACGCAGGCTGCTAGTATTATACGAATAAAACTTGGTATATGGCCTCTTCTGGTTGAGATCTACTAAAATAAGGCCTAAAATAAACTTTTTCACATTTATAAAGCCTATTTTACCAAATTGTTTTTAAATCACGAAGTGACGCAGGCTGCTAGTATTATATGAATAAAACTTGGTATGTGGCCTCTTCTGGTTGAGATCTACTAAAATAAGGTCTAAAATAAACTTTTTCACATTTATAAGGCAGCAAACCTGCATAATCACTCTCTAAACTAACAAAAAGTTCGCTTGAAGAGCGAACATTTAGGCCGAACAAGAATGGCGACGCACTACTCCAAACATGGATCTAAGAACATTGTTCGTCCAGTGTGGACGCAGTTTCTGTTTCCATGTTAAATGTCATGGACACAAACGAATCTTTAAAGCAGTCTAGGATTTTTTCCCTTTGGTGTAACCTTCATAAACCTTATTTATTATCTGAAAAAAAATCAATAAAATTAAACATACACACAGTCTATTTAGTTCCACTGTGGAACTGTAACTTCTTAAAAAGTAATGTTTGTTAAACTTTTATTCATAAAATAACTTGAAAATGTCCAACGCTCTCAAAAAAAAGATTACTGTTGTTTCTATAATAAAAAAATTGTTTCTGTTAATTTTGATCAGTTGACGTATTTGAATTAATTCCATACGTTGAAATACGACCACCTGAATTAGGTAGGGGCGTCTTTAACGCGTTTCACAGCGACGTTTATAGCATTGACCCATTGTGCAATCATTAAAAGTTACTTTTCACTCTTACAAAATCGCATGCTGAATGATCATCCTTCTAAGTTATATGTCTATTAAATTTTGAACAAAGAGTGAATTTGTCACTGTCAAAATTAAAGATAAAAATGACACCTTTTTTGTTCATGCAGTTCGCTTATACCTGGCATATTCAACCGATTTAGGGTGGGTATATTAAAAAATTATGCTAATAATAATGATTAAGAACATTCTGATAGATTTTGATCAATATCGGAAAGCGTGGAGAGAGCGAGGCGTCGTTCTGCCAGCCGCGCCGCGAGTTGACAGTTGGCCGG
This sequence comes from Flexamia atlantica, assembly GCA_035578135.1. Classification (NCBI taxonomy): domain Eukaryota; kingdom Metazoa; phylum Arthropoda; class Insecta; order Hemiptera; family Cicadellidae; genus Flexamia; species Flexamia atlantica. Next base: position 11,127,555 of record JAQJVK010000016.1, on the reverse strand, counting down.
CGTGGCAAGAGATGGCGCTGGCTCACCCTTTGACACTTCCACCCTCGTGCGTTATTGACTGCGAGTTGTTTGTTTACTCTTAGCTGGACTTTTAATTTGAAAAAAATATTCACAGCACTTTTCATTATTCATGCGACAGTTTCTTTAACGTATGAGTGAAACGTTTTTATACTTATGTTAACTAGTAAAATATGTATGAATTCTATCTGGTGTAGCAGGACGGTAAAACGGTACGGCGAACGGTAAAAATAACAATCAGCCTGAACCATATTTGAATTGCTCATTGCACAAACCCCCTAACTGACAAATTTGACCGGTTGACTTTTTACAAAATTATCTGCGAAGAGAAACTCATCTTTTAGTGTAGAAATTGTTTAATTAGCTTCGTGTATCTGGAAAATTGATGGGAAATCATTGGCCGAGAACAGTGGCACTTTAGTATTGAGTTAGTATTTTCATTTGTTGACATTGAAATACTATACATCTACCCTAACTTGATACTACAAAACTATTTAAAATATTCATGATGATGACATGTGTAAACTATTCTAATTCACTAATATTAAAATAAATCAACAACAATCGATAGAAATGTTCTTAATCATTGTTATTAACACATTTTTTTACTATACCCACTCTAAATCGCTCGAGTATGTCGGGTATCCATATCTGTAGATCTCGTGGTCAGATGCCTAAAACAATATTCGTGTGTATATATGTCCATAGGCTAGTAATTGGCTCATAAACATATTGAAATACAGTATTATAGAAAAATTACAAATTTCTAACAAAATCTTCAATAGAAATAAGACAGGAGTCGCACACTCAGTCAACAACACTCTACAAAAAGTCTTCCATAGAGAACCTCCATTCAAAAATAACTATGATAAATCAGGTATTTGTATAATTAACTGCAACGACTGCCGTAAATGTTACATCGGTTAAACTGGAAGGTCCTTCAAACAAAGGTTCAAAGAAAATATACCTAAGAATTCACATAATCAACAATCCACATGTGCTGGAAATTTAGTATCTAAAGCTCACAACTATGCATTGATTGAAAAGAACATAGAAATCATTGAAGTTCTACCGAAAAGTTTTATACTTGATTTGAAAGAAGAATTTCTAATCAATTGTAACTGATTTGATCTACAATTGTAATTGATTTGATCTACAATTGTAATTGTACTTTTGAGTTAATAAATTATAATAATAAATAATTTAACGTAAATGAAGCCAAAAAAATCCAATAACATCCTCAATGGCAAACTTCTTTCCAGTCAAACTTCATATTTGACAAAAAGGCTACATAGACAAATCTAATGCAAATAAGTGTAAGCGAGGATAAAAAGAACATTTCAAAGATGAAATAGGTACACAAGGCAGTGGATGAAAGTAAATACCCCCGTTGCAGCAGACCTGCATACTCAGCGAATTTCAAATGCAAAACAACATATTTCAATCCTACATAGCGAGATTTGACATGTTTTTGTAAGCTCCATAAGAATAACATGGGGAATGAGTATGCAGGTGTGCTGCTACAGGTATATTAAAACTGGGTGGTTTTAATTCAATATTTAGTAGATCTGAACTAGAAGAAGCTATTTACCAAGTTTTATTGAGATATGTTGAGAAATAAGCGAGATATAGAATTTTAGTTATTTCCCATAAGGTTAACATTGGGACAACGTACTGTGTTTACCACTTTCAATATCTCGGTAACCAATGGACATAGAGCCGTGTTTCAAAATACTAAATTGTTTGTTTTTTTGAGCTGAATTCAATGGTGCCCACAAAAATTGGATAAATTTTATTTTTCTATGTAAAAAACTCTAAAAACCCATTTTTGGGGGGGTTTATCCCCCTTTACCCCCCCTTCCGGTGGTCCGATCGGGCTGGTTCACGAACTTGTCCAATTGATTACCACTTTACATGTCCGTACCAAATTTCATGAAGATCGGACCATTTTTGCGGCCGCTATCGTGCTAACAGACACATAGATATATATATATATATATATATATATATATATATATATATATATAAAAATTCGAACGAATAGTGTTTTTTGCTTCTGGGGGCCCCAAAACGAAAAGTTATAGTGGTCCCGAGCTTAGGTCTTACCATGAGACCTACGGTAATAGCTTCTTCCCTATAGGGGAAATTCGCTAATTCCCTATAGGGGAAATTCGCTAATTCCCTATAGGGGAAATTCGCTAAAAGAACAACACCATCACTTAATCAGTAATGTTTAATCTGTGGTAGTGACAAGACTTGTTAGCTCAACTCCAGTTTTTATAAGTTTTAACATTTTTAACAATACGACATCTTTTAATGTGATGACAGTGACATTTTATTGGATCAACTGACTCGCCACAATGTAATTAAACATTGATAAATGTGGCTGCATACTGAAGACCTGATGAAGTTCTGAGGAACAAAACCAGACTTCTTATAAAAATAGTCATTTGATAAGGTTATTTCATTTTATCATTTATATTCCAATCCAGGGTCACAATGAATAGGATAAGTAAAGCTTTCATAGTGTTTTATTAATGGTTTGCATTTCATAAGCTCCATAACTGTAGGATGTTTTGCCCCCCCCCCCAGTGAAGTTTCATTTTATTAAATTTAATGGTGACCTTGCACAGTGTTGAAAATACTGTAAAAGCGGTTCAAAACCCAACCAGGTTTAAGGGAAACGGATTCATTGCAATGAAAAAGTACTTGACAAGTAGAAATTTTTTCTTAATTTCCAAAAAAATTGAAGTACGTGATTTCTTCAATAACCGATTCATTTCATTTTTAAATAATCCTTACCTACACTATCATGATTTTTGGTTTACCCAAAGAAACTAAGTAAAATAACTAATAAAAATTAAGGAATAGACCAAGAATACAAACTAAGCTAAAATTTTACTGTAACACGGGTTTGTCTCTTGTAAAAATCAATGTTAATAATTGCATGTAAGTTAATAACTTGAACAATAAATTTTGCTCTCAATAGAATTCAAAACAATTATCCTCGGGGATATTGGATAACGCCTGTACTTCAGCCATTTACGCAAGCAAGGAATACGAGTTTAAGATGATCACTTACAAAGAGGATTATTCATGCTGAGAGAATTACGCTGGGCTGCATTACGGTGGATTAGGAACGGTGAACGTTTCACTTCCTGCGATCGAACCGTGGCGTGAATTAACTAGGTCAAGTCTTTCTCGGTAGTGACGCCGAAGATAAATTATAGCTGCAGAAATAAATTCGAGTAAGATGCCAAAATCCCCAACAAAGCCTGTTTAGCCTCAGAAGAACATTTCGTGGTTTAATTAAGGTTGTTAGATAATAGAAGCCGACTCCCCGCGCTCACATCATTGTTGGCTGTCGACGCGTGTATTCTCTTAGTTTTAATTTACAAGCTTCTTTTTATTAAATGCGTTTTTATCCACAATATTAACAAAATTAAAACAAAATTAAAAGAATTCTCATATTTGAAATGGAGTTTCACAAATGTTTGTTTTGAGGTAGGACATGTTTTTGGTGAGATATTCTTTTTTGGCGAATTTCCCCGATAGAGAAGAAGCTATTACTTACTGTAGGTCCCGTGGTAAGAGACTTTGTCAGATGCCTAAAACATCGTTCGTCCGTATATATGTCTGTAAATGCGATTACTCTGGAAAATGAAAAATGACGAATTTCGGCGAGTTCTAAAACCAACCCGATCGGATAATTGGGAGGCGATTAAAGGCGGTTTAAACCCTCCAAAAATGGGGTTTTAACTTTTTCCATAAAAATATCAAACTAATCATATTTTTGTTTTTACTACTGAGTTCAGTTCGAAGAAATAATTCTAAATTTGAATCATTGTTCTATGTCTATCGGTAACCAAGTTATCGTTAGTGGTAAAAAATAAAGTAGATTGTCCTAATGCTAACCATATGGGGAATAAATAAAATTCCATCTCTCACTTATTACTTATAAACAATACCAAAAGTATCTAAATATTACTCGGTGTGGCTCTATATAATTAATATCCATCTTGTAGTAGCAAAAATCTCTCATTTTTAAATTTTCTAAGTAGCAAAACTACAAACTCACTTTTCATGTTAACTTAATGGGATATAAAAAAAATCTATATATTCCTCAGTTCTTAACAAGATAAAAGCTGTTATATCTTCTTTTAGCCCTTTTTAAGCCCTTCTTTTAAATTAAACATTAAATTTAAAACCACCCACATACTTGTTGCAGCAAACCTGCATACTCTTTCCCCTTACCAATCTAATTGGTAGGCTCCCCTTACCAATCTAATTATAATAAAATAATGCCGTTTCTAGCTTATGAAGAATTGAAAAATGTTCTTACACGTTTGAAATTCGCTGAGCATGCAGGCCTTTGCAACGGGGGTATTATACATTTTGATGGAGTTCTTAATAATATGTTACTGTGTTATTCTGGAGGACATGTAAACGTTGATGTGTGACGTTTACCTTCACTATGGATTGTTTCATATTTCAAGTACAGTACAAAATTAAGCTGGACTCAAGCAGTGGGCATCCCATGGCCTCACGGACTGCTTGTTGAGTGGCCAGGTAATAGGTAGGAGCAAAATATACTTAAACAGACTCACGCAAACGTTTTTGAGCCTTTCACATGATTGATTAAATTTAGTTACCAGCAGCTTCCTTATATGACTGTAATAAAAATGTTTCCATTTCATTAGGTTTTAGCCTTCCTAGATCGATCCTGAGCAAAATATGAAAAAAGTTTGTAAATATTTGATTATCGGGACTTTTTTGCTCAGCTGGCAAATCATTAATTACATCCTTGCAAAATAGTAAGCCTGTCTTTTTAAGTAAAAGTGCTTTTTAAGACGTCTTACTAATTATTTAAGTACTTAAAGGTCATTCACATTCCAATCAAAACACATAGGGGTTTTCACCTAATATTCATAGCATGGGGCTTAGTATAAACTACAGAACACCTCGGATTATCCGGACCCCACATTATCCGGATTCCGGATTATCCGGACCGGTCCATCCAAGAAATTCAAAAATTAAAATCACAGAAAAACATGATTTTAGCGAGTTTACGGGGGAAATGCGCCTTCTAAAAAGTAAAATGCAAACATAATACATTCTGTACGCATTTGGAATCACAACAATTGAGGGAATCAAAAGCATTTTCGTGAACGTACTACTAGATTTTCTGGATTGCTATTTGGGCGCTGTCAGTAATCGACAAAGGCGTAGGCCTACGGCAATTTTGCGAGTTTGTTTATTGCTGTCATTTGATGTGTTACGTTATTTCTTAAGAATAGTTACTGTAATACGTTTTGAGTTGATTTAAGTTTCGTCTTGATTATTCTAAGTTTGAGTCATTTTGATTGATGATTAATTTGAGTTATGATTTCATCTTGATAAATTAAATAGTTTAACTTGGCGTTTTATTTCAAACACAAACCGAAATGAACGGTACAAGTTAACATTATATTCGTATACGATTAATAATGAAGATTAGGTCTTAAATTTGTTTCAAAATTAAACCCCCGTAAAATTTGAAAGATTAATATGTTGTACAGTCTTGATAAGTCGTTTTTAGCATCAATTTAGCCGGGGATAAGGTACGCAATCTCTATTTTAGCGATATTGGAAGTACCTCGGATTATCCGGATTTTTTGTAATCCGGATCAGTGTACCGCCACATTAATCCGGATAATCCGAGGTGTACTGTTTAAACATCTCAATGGAATAACAAATTTCTATACAAAATCAATAAAAATTGTTTAATCATTTTAGTACAAACTGAAATTTCACTAAACAAATAATGTGCTTTCAAAAAAGTAATATAAGCAAAATACACGAAATGAATTATGTGTACTCTGTTCCACGTTAATACCTTTCAGTTAATGCCTTATGGGAGGTTGCTAATCTACTGACTACATGTGGCTGGTTACATTTATCTACTACATCCATATCATCTCTTTATAAAACCAGTAGCTGGTTATCATTTAATGTGGCTGTTACAACCTAAACTGCCATTTGAAATGCATGGCTTTTGGACATTTCAACCTAAAGGCTTACATGGGCTTGAGTAAGCCTTTAGGTTTTACATGCCGAACTTTAAGCACATGCTACTCAATGTGCTTAAAGTTCGGCATAACCTTACGAACGTGGATGACGGAACCTCAATATAGTTTTATAGATTCTACAGCCTTAAAAACTGACTCCGTACATTATTCTTGCGAAGAATAAAAATGTATCTGTAAAATTCAATGCTTTTTGCACTTTTTTTGGTACATTTTATTTCTGGCGAATTATTCATTTTCCCTAACTATTCTTGCTTATACGTATATAAACATAAAAGTGCCTAGTGACCTAGAGGCTTTTCAAGAAGAGAAAGAGATAGTTATTTTATGTCAGGCCAGAAATGATTCTTCGTCCCAGTTGTAATACAATCTTTCTTGACAACATTCTAAAAAAGTTTTCCTGCTACGAAAAACTATTAATTAAACCAAAGAGTCTAGCATCCTGGTCTTTCATTTTTGGCTTGCCGCTTGACATGCGGTTGAATGAAAACATTTATTATATATAACAAAATAACCTAAAAAACATTTAACATATAAAAGAAAATCACCGTATATTAAGCAATTGATGTGTGTAAAATAGCAATATCTGTCAAAAGAATAAACCAAAGCTCACAAAATATGGTCATAAATAAATTTTAGGATGTGGAATATAATTTTGCCTTATAACTTCAACACTTGCAATAACAAGAAAATGTATAATGTATACCTTTATGTAATACCTTTACATCGTACAACACAGAAATATCAGTTTTCTGCGCCTTTATCCTGACTGCAAAGTTACTCTTTGCCGATAACTGCATGGTAAATTTACCGTACTCTAGGAAACGGAAATAGCGTAAGCAAACAATCAAACAATCAGCTAATTGCATCAAACCGACGTTTAATGCATTCAGTTACTTCAGAGGAGTGTAATGGCAGCACTGATAGAAAAGCAAATGTTTGTTTATTTATTATAGGTTAGGTTTGAAGAATTGATTAATGTAATGGTTTATCCAAGGAATACGAAATATCTAATTTATTCTGAGTAGTATGATGTAAAGTATCGTACGTCACACGCCTGATAAGTTTTACCGTACTCGCATGAAAAGTTGGAACTACCGTGCACGTCATGTTAAACAGTACTTACCAGCCTAGAAATGTAATTTTCTATTATCTTTACCTTTAATATTTTGTAGCGATTAGCTACAGGTATATTAATAATATCATCAATATAACCTCCAAAAATAAACCTAAAAATGCTATGGTGATTTAAAAAGTGTATTTTAGGTTTTAATATATTTTTGATCCGTATGTCGTCAAGAGGTTGCGATTCCATTGAATGCTACCATAGCTCAGTGGCAATTATAATTACTAATTATGAATTTTTGATTTAGCGTCATACACACGAAATTTCAAGATAACACGATTTGAAGTTAAATATAACTGAGGTTTTAAATACCCTTTTTAATAATAAAAGATGAAGAAAAATCCTAATTGAGAAAATGCATTGTTTTTATTTTTTAGTTTCAGTCTTTGTATAATCCTTGTTCTGGCAGATGTCTGTGTACCTTTTGTTGGGGGGGGGGGGGGGGGCGGGTTGGCTGAATGGGGACTCTGAAAAATATGGCTGTGAGGGGTTGAAACTGATCTGTAAAATCATACAGCTTTCGAATCATAAAACCGCTCATTTATATGAGAATGTTTTGATTCAGTATCAATTCAAAAAATACAACTGAATTTCTAAAATATTAAATACAAAGTGTGCAAGTGTTTTGCAATTATTAAAGTAGAGCTTTTAGAAGATTGCGCTCGCTTTCTCACTTTGACAGCTGCAACTGATGTTCACAAAGTTTTTGACAGGAAAGAAAACTATTTATCCACTAACTTACTGGTCTCGAAGAACGTATCTTGGGTTTAGTAAGTCATTGTAAAATGTCGATACGTATAATCGTACAACGAGGAAGTCTAAAAGACCGTCATCATGGTTCCCAGTTAATTCTTATATCTAAATATCTTGCGAGTTTATACTTTCAACTGTATATGATTTTAACATTTCCGTTATTAAAAAGAATCCAAATTTACCTATCAATGTATTGATTTTAAAATATAGACGTGAATAAGACCGCAAATAAGACCCTCTGACCACGAGTAACATTTTATATTTAATATTTTAAAAAGGGCTTTATTATAAAAGCTCAATATCTTTATAACTATGAAATAAAATTTTATATAAAGATTTTTAATTTTTTTGTTGAAAAAATTTTTGTTTAGGTATGCTAAGAAGAAATACTTTGAAAAATATGATTTTAAGTGTAAAACATGCTACATTTCTTCCAGAAAACATCTGTAACATTTGTTTAACGTCTGGACAAAAACATCTTAAGAATTCCCGGTCCTTCCCTATAGCTATTTAGTTGGGATATCTATTAAGGAAGTACCATATTGAAAGAAATGAGAAGTCCTGAAATCACTTAGAAATCCCCCAACATCATTGAAAGATGTTGAGTCTGTGTTGTAAAACAGTGGCACCTAATATATAGTAAAAGGGAACGAAACTAAAAATAAATCATACTGTCAATAGCCAAAGCAAAAAGTGTGTAATTTAAATCAATACCAATATACCAAGTCTTTTTATTAAATTCTAGCAGATACCCGCGGCTTCGCCCGCTGAAAGGATAACAATGTTTAATAAAATCACTCGTTATTTACAATGAGCAATTTTTAAAAATTACAAAATGGACTGATTGCTTTCGATAATTTATCCGAAATATAACTTTTTGGGCATTTAATTATATCTTTCAGGTTACAGATAGTGATTCCTTCTTAGATCGAAAAGAGAAAGTGAAACGTTTTAACAATGAATTTTAATTTTTCTTTAAAATGTATCAATTGGCTGCTTTGTGGTAACACATTCTAATTTAACGTTTAGTCTTAAAAATACTGAAATTTCCTAGTTAATCCCATTATTGAACTTATGAAATTAGGTTTTACTAGCTGATAGCCTAATAATATTTAACATTTTATATTTAATATTTTAAAAAGGGCTCTATTATAAAAGCTCAATATCTTATCGGGCTTTGCCCGGCACAACATTTTTTCTTGTCGTATTCTTGTTGTTTCTTTGTGCTGCATTCTGTTAGTAACCATAAAAGCCATTTCTAATGGTAACCATAGCAACAATTCAAAGCACTCCCAAAATCCTTGACATAGGTCGTTTTAGGATGATCCTGGGCCTAAGGCCTAAGCTCAAAGACATCAAAACCAAACCACCAGTGCATAACATGTGATTCCAAGCTTTAAATTGACACCAAGATCAAGGGTCTACATCATGTGCTTTTGGCTGTAGTCCGAAATATACCAACACACAACTCTTTATATATATGTATATATTGACAGATAGATGACATTTATATCTGTTTGTCTCTTGAAAATATTCTTTACTTCCATCCATAACTTTTAATTCATTATAGCTCTAAAAACTAAAATACCCCCGTTGCAGCATACCTGCATACTCAGCGAATTTCAAGTGCAAAACAACATATTTCAATCCAACATAGCGAGATTTGACATGTTTTTGTAAGCACCATAAGAATAACATGGGGGATGAGTATGCAGGTTTGTTGCTAGGGGTATATTAAAACTGGGTGGTTTTAATTCAATATTTAGTACATCTGAACTAGAAGATGCCGTTTGCCAAGTTTTAACAAGATATGTTGAGAAATAAGCGAGATATAAAATTTTACTTATTTCCCATAAGGTTAACATTGGGACAACGTACTGTGATACTACTTTCATTATCTCGGTAACTAATGGGCATAGAGCAGTGATTCAAAATACTAAATTGTTTGTTTTTGAGCTGAATTCAATGGTGCCAACGAAAATTGGATTATTTTTATTTTTCTCTGTAAAAAACTAAAAAAAACCATTTTTGGGGGGGGGTTATTCCCCTTAACCCCCCTTTCGGTAGTCCGATTGGTCTGGTTTACGAACTCGTCCGAATAATTACTACTTTACACATCCATGCCAAATTTTATTAAGGTCAGACCATTTTTACGCGAGTTATCGTGCTAAAAGGCACACACACATAAATATCTATGAAAATGAACGAATAGTGTTTTTTTGCTTCTGGGGGCCCCAAAACGAAAAGTTATCATGGTCTCGGGCTTAGGTCTTACCATGAGTACTACGGTAAGAGCTTCTTCCCTATAGGAGAAATTTGCTAAAAGACCTCGATTTTCAATTTTATAATTTACCTTATTTTATTTTTTGAGAAACTGTGATCACTGAGTGAGTGAGTCAATCAGTCAGTCTACAGTGTTTGGCTATTTATATAGATGGACGTTAATTTTGGTTGTTAAATTCAATTGAGAGCTTGCAATCATCAAGTGTTAAAATGTTATTTTTAGAAACAAATAGAACAGAACAAAACAAAATGCGTTAAAAGTGGGGAGAAATGACATGTCTGACAGATATTTTGTAATTATTGAAATAGCGCTTTTAGGAGATTGCTCTCTCTTACTTTGATGGAACTTCAGTCCAAATAAATGTTATTACACCGATTAAAAGTAAGGGAGGCCGCTTCCCATAAATAATATATTATTTTAATGGAATAAGATTGAACCTGTTGAATATTTTTAAAGCTAATTTGGTTTGCTTCTGATAACTAGTTTTTATAAACTTTTAACGCTGCTCTCTTCCAGTACCACCTGAGAGTTTACTAAATGTTGTGTTTAGTATTTCAAACAGTTCAAAAATACAAAATTTTAAGTATTCATCAGTTTAAGTATGTCATCATAGGTGAATGTCAACAAGGTCAATATTGTACTATTTCCTGGTACCTGCATTTTTGCTAGAATAAAAATAAATAAGTTGGGGTTGGCACAAAACTCTTTATCGGTGAAAAAACAGTGGTAGGCCTACACTCAGGATGTTTGCTTATCTAGAGCGCCATATTTCAATATGAATCTTACATATGTGCCCGTGCCAGATTATTTACGTATTATTTGTCGGTTGTGAACTCAAATATTACACGTTAGTACAAAAATCTACCTTTATTAAGGACATGAGACAAAATTTAACATATCAAATTTAAAAAAAACGGATCAAAAATTACATCCTCAGATTCGTAAAACAAATTTAGGATTAATAACTAATTAGAGGCCTAACTTTCGGGGTACAGAACGCACGGACGCACTTCCGTCGGAGGCCTAACTTCCGGGGAGGCGTCCGGACGGTGCGTGTGAGTCTGCCTCACTGACAGTCCCCTGGCTCCAGCGACGACTCCGCTACAGCTGCCACTTGATCCGTGTGGGTTTGCTGACAATCAGTATTAACACTCGAGTGCCTGGCCTTCTGTACTCGGTTTCAGATCAGAAACTGTCTAGACAATAGTCCAAGAGACCCAGTGCCAGTTTTCGGAGCTCACAATCAATAAACTAAAATTGACGTTTCTTCATGTATAATAACAATTTTATCTCCAACAAATAGCAACAAATGAAATAATGGTGACATATTTTAAGGTACTGTGTACCAAATAAAATTTTGGTGTCGTCAAACACTAGAAGGATGTTGTGTTCGAACGTTCGAACGATGCCCACCTTTGATCCTGTATAGGTCAGAGCTAACACAAGATCAATTAGACACGGGAGTTGACTCGGCTAGCGAGTGGGGGTGTTTGTATACAGGAGTTTATATTTAGAGTTGATTTTATAGGTAACCCAAAAACTCGAGCTTGGAGAACAAAACTTATTCCCCAGTGGCACACGTTTCCCACTAGATGTATTGCAATATTTGCGACACATTTAACCATTCCCCCATACACACTATTTTAGATTATTTTTAAACACTAAAAATAAACCCTAAAATATAATCATTACACAATTAAAGTATAAACTTTGAAAACCATACAAAATAAATACTCACTGAAGATTTCGTGATTTATTTATCTTAATTTAAAATTTAATATTTATGAAAATAACGTCTACCAGAACGTCTCGGAATTGGATAAATTTGCATTCTAATCTATATAGAACCATAAATCACCGTTCTATTTATACTTATATATATCGAAAATATTATACCTGCTTGCTTGATATTATATCATCCTTGAAATTACTATATCAATTGTCAGAATTGAACTTATGGACCACTAAGAGCTTAGTATCCCTAGCGTATTTACAATTCTTAGTGCTACTCCAAAGGGATCGTGATGTTTTAACGTTAACCTTAAATGAGAATATGAACAAGTCAAAATTAAATACAAACACCGGATATTGATAACAAAATAGAATAGGCATGTAATAACAACAGGAATAAAAAAGCACAGCTGAATGAAAACTTTTTGCATAGTGAAACCTACGAATAGCAGCTACAAACAAGGAAATGTGACAGTTTTAAAATATATAAATGAACAAATATTGAAATTCTCAGCATTAGAAATACCTTCAATTTATATTATTGGTTATTTGATTTTGTAAAAGAACTTTAAGTAAAAATCTGTACCCAAGGTATTTGTTCTAGAAGCAATATCGAAGAATCTATCTCGATAATTGTCCATTCCTGAGGTGTTATCCTCCATTATCCACCATGTTGCTAAAGGGGTTTGTGTTCACTTAACTTGGTTATTACCTACGTTAAATTACCACATTTGACGCCGACCACCTGTAAAGGGTATTTAAAGGCGAATATGAGTGAAAGATGAGTGTTGTATGATTGTGGTGCGATCTCACTGGTAGTGGTATAGTTACTTATGAAGACCGACATGCTTCTTGGACAGGACTGTTAACTGGCTATGACAACTAACGGACCTACAGTTGAACGTGGAATCCGCATCGCAATTTTGACAGTTAATTACAAACTGGTCTAATTATGAGGATGACTTTATTGATGAATGTAGCATTCACCAATGTGGACTTTAGTCCTCACTTGAGAATACCGCATCCACAAGCCATCGCTTTTAACTATCCACAATTCGTGACCTCCAAGTAGCTGGATTACAGGACAAGCCACTTCCCCAGTTACCTAATGTGTAAGGAACAGTTTAATAATAAACTATTGTGAAGGTGGTCCAAACACGTGAATAACTGTAACAGGTACGGTTTTTAAAAGTTTTCAAAGCTTACATAAATATTCCCTTTAATATTCGGACTAATATCATATGGTATAACAAAATAAAAAAACCCAGTATTTTGTTTCTGAGGTACAACAGTCGATATATATAAGATATCTATATATTAATACGCAAGCGGATTTCTTTTCACAGTCCAACCGCAACAGTGATAGTGGACGGATTTTAACGTTTGAGGTGTCAAATTAAAGGGATTGTTATGTAGATTTGTCATCAAGTCTCAGAATTTTAAAAAAGGGCGTCACTAAAGCACAGTAAAGGGCTGAATTTTCGGAACTGTAGCGCTATTCATGGACTTTGAAGCAAGCTCAGTTTACTTTGTTTACAAACTGAACATATGGCCAAGCTCTGAAATAAACCATAGACTGCAGCAATTATAATTAGTTTTTTTGAAAAGAGCAGTTTTATATTTACAGCTGGTTTGGCTTTGTTCTCAACAGTTTTCTTTTTTAAACGATTTATTATGTAATTTAGGTTATGTTTCGAAGTTTTAAAGGTCTTAAACATTGCAGTTACCAGTTTTACAATGGAGATATGGAGTTTACAATATCTCTTAGTGTTTTTTGAAGTTATATTAACCTGAGCAAATCTATTTTTGGATTTGGTGCATTTATAATGCCACCAATAAGAAGAAGACGAACACTGACTGGTCGGAGGAGTCGGAAAGAACACGATCGCAACCGCTGGTATCACCCTCCCGATGTAACATTTGATGCTCCTTTCGCAACATCAGACCAATGAACTAAAAATGATGGTTTTATTGCAGTGGGTTGCATTTCAAGAATGAAAAGACTGGTAGAGTAATGGGTCATTTACGCGTTTTTGCCACAAAGGAAATGTTGCCTATAAAGACAGCCGTTCCCTACAATATCTGTTTTGGCGATAATTATCAATAAGCTGCAGCGGCAATCCTTAAACAAAGGAAGTCAATGCTCACGGCGCCAGTGTTTGCTCTCGGCCAGCTACATGTTGCTGTAAGCGGAGTGTGATCTTTTGCCGGTGTTAAAATATACATTTCAGAAAAAAGAGGACATGGGGAAATGAAGGTGTTCCCTAAAATATCGTTTACGTTTACCAGAAACTCCTGCGGTAGATCAAATTAACTTTAATAGTTTCAGTAGTTAAGCCATAATTTTGTTAATGAAGTTAGCCCTTTGATTAAACTTAAAAGTATATAAGTAGGCTGGTTATTCTTCATTATTTTACCACATGATCTTTGCTCGATTTCGAGCTACGTGTTACCTAGTATATCGTTAATACAAGTTTTTTCCAGCAAGACAAGTTTTTATTCCGTAGTTAAACTAAAAAAAAACAGACAATCTATTCTCCAAAATAAACTTACTTCTGTTTTTGGGATAAGTTTTGATCTACAATCACAACCTTGTTCTAATCAGGTGGCACATACACTGGCATCACCTCTCAGTGATCTCATAAATGAATCATTTAGCTCTGGAATTTTTCCTGAACCACTCAAAATGGCAGTTGTAACACCAATTCATAAAAAAGGAAGTTTAGAGGATTGTTCTAATTACAGACCTGTCTCAATCATCTCGACATTCTCTAAAATAATTGAGAAAGTTGTTTTGAGACGGCTGTGGAACTTTCTAAAAAACAACAATGTCTTGTTCGCTCATCAGTATGGGTTCACTAAGGGAAAATCCACTGTAAATGCAATGTTTACAGTAATCCAGCACGTCGTGCAAGCATTAGACACAGGAAATCATTCCTCTGCTCTCTTTTTTGATCTTAGTAGGGCTTTAGATCTCGTTGACCATAGGTTGTTGCTTGACAAAATGTACAGGATGGGAATCAGAGGTGTAGCTCACGAATGGTTCCATTCATATCTTACTGGTAGATTAAGTCTTGTCAAGGTGTCATCAATCGATGATAACAGCTGTTATCAACAACATTTTTCTGATAAGGGAATTTCATTTCAAGGCGTACCCCAGGGTTCAATTTTGGGACCAGTTTTATTCCTGCTTTTCGCTAACGACCTCGGACAAGATTTGGTGAACTCTATCTGTGTATGTATGCCGATGACATCTGCATCACATTTTCCCACCCACTGAGAGAGGGTTTGGAAATGGAATCATTTCTAAAAGGTAATCTCTTGCTTGATTGGCTTGATCGAAATGCTTTGTCAGCTAATATTTCCAAGACTGCTCTCCTAGATTTTAGTATTAGAGACCATCTAAATGACGTCCCACTTAATATTTGTCTGGGCAATGAGTCGGTTGAGTCCGAAACCGATGCTCGCTTTCTTGGAGTGATGGTTGACTCAAAGTTAACCTTTGAATCACATATTCATCTTGTCTGCAGAAAGTTAAGCCAAGGAATTTTTTATTCTCAGAAGACTTAGAGATTTTGATTCTCCCTTCCTGCTTCTTACAGCTTACTATGGAATCATCCATCCATACATGACATATGCTGTTGCAATATGGGGGTCAGAAACGACTCGATCAAAGGCGGTATTTCGATTGCAAAAAAAGGCTGTTAGGGTTATATTTAAAATCCCAAAACTCGATTCATGCAAAGATTTATTCAAGGCCAACAAGTTATTAACATTCCCCTCAATTTATATCCTGGAAACACTTTCTTTTCTCCGACAGAACTTCTCTATCTTTAATGACTCTATACCAGTACATTCTTACAACTCAAGGAGCAAACCAAAAGGCGTTTTAAATATGCCCCGACATACAACATCATTCTTTGAAAACCACCTATATTTTTCTGCCATTAAAATGTTCAATAACCTGCCTGACCTCCTGAAAAACGAATCAAACCATATTAAATTTAGGAGAGACTTGAAAAAGCTGCTAGTTGGCAAGGCTTACTATAGTGTAAACGATTTTATGTGTGATAAGACCCTTATGTAATATGTACATTTTTTGTCATAGAAGAACCGTTATTTTATGTATTTATTTGTATTTGTATTGACTTGGCATATGCATGTACTTGTCTAAATGCTCAATAAAGTGACTATGACTATGACTATGACTAATCCAGACCATGAGCAAAGAAGGTTCATAGAAATTCCTTTAAACTTCTCAATGTATTTTTTTGTACAAATAATATTGATAGAAACCTGGACAACAGGTTTTAGCGAATTTCCCCCTATAGGAAAATAGCTATACCGTAGGCGGCACGGTGAGACTTAAGCGCGGGACCACCGTAACTTTTTATTTTGAGGTCCCTAGACCCCAAAAACACCGTGCGTTCATATATATAAATATAAATAAATAAATAAATAAATAAATAAATAAATAAATAAATAAATATATATATATATATATATATATATATATATATATATATATATAGAGAGAGAGAGAGAGATATGTATATCAGTCCGTAGGCGCGATAACTTTTGTAAAAATGTCCGATCTTTATGAAATTTCCAACAAACGTGTAAAGCGTCATTCATGACTTCGAGTTCGAAAACCAGCAAGATTGGTTTACTCTAAGAAGGTTTTTTTGACGAAATAAAATTTATTTCCAAGATTTAGCACCTTTTCACTCATTATTTTTAAATTTCATTGACAAAATTGAATTTAGCTTAAAAAAACAAACAATTTAGCATTTTGAATTATTATTCTACATCAATCTGTTGCTTAGATTATTGGATAATATTGGATGTGGTAAACACAGTACGTTGTCCAATATTATTTTTAATTTTTTCCTCCAAAAAGTATAGTCACCCTGATTTAAGATATTAAAAAAAATACAATTCTGAACAGATAATTAAATTTTCAGGTGATGAATATTTTATTTGTGTTTATTTTGAATAGTTAGAGTTCATTGATCAAGATTTTGCAAAAGATATATACTATATCAAAAAATACCAAATTATTTTTAAATTTTACGAAGAAAGTATGAGCATTTGGAGGGGGGATGTCTTGGTCTAAACTGCCTGAAAATATAGCATAATATATAGTATGTTTACAATGATGAGGATTGATTATATGTTTATTGAAATTGGCTGGAGATGTAGGTCTGTTGCAACAGGGATGTTTTAATTACTGTAAAACTGACCATATGATTGAATTTAATTTTTTCATGAGTTTAAGTTATTTGTTTGTTTTGAGTGTTTTGAATTAATTGATTATATGTTTGTTGACAATTATATAGGTACTATAACAAGATTAGAGTTATTCAAAATTAAAAGACTAAGAATTATATAAAATACAAAAGTGTATGTATTACTAATGAAAACAAATGTGGTCTCTTTGTTGATTTTCTTCATGTTCAAAGCTCATGAATGATTAAACATACGTTTTTAATATATTATTTACTTAACGTATCATTCAAATAATACTTTCGATCAAATAGGTTGAATGCTCACATATACAAAGTAAATGCTATGGAAATTTGCTGAGTACGCAGGTCTGCTGCGACAGGGATATTATAAAACGTAATAATAAACACGTTTGCAAAAAATAACTTGAAATGTCTGTAAAAATATATATGAATAAATGGGTTTGGGAGGAGGATATACGATTTTTGTGTAAGCACTTAAATTTTTTATTTGTATTTTTTTTAACTAACCAGAGGATCGATGTATATTTTGTTAAGTATATCAAAATAAAACCTAAAAGAAAAATTGTTGTTGATAGATATATTCTGTAATGAACCCATGGGTTATAAGTTAAAATCAATCATTGAAAACATTTTCCTGACAATGAGGCTTAAAAAATAATTACTTTTTATATTGGGGTTAGCATTTGCTTTAGTGGCTTAAAGACATCTAAACATAACTTGAAATTTATTTATTTGTTATAGGAGATTGATTTTTAAGGGGTCCAGACTGACAGCAAAACTCTATTAAATCCTATTAAAAGAGCTCGTTTGAAAAAAACCTGAATAGTTTCCATTTCTTAAAAGACATCTTTTTGGCGGGGTATTTTTTTACAATACTTGATTTGTTCACTTGACTCCCTCCTACTAGGGTGTAATTTACCTGAAGAACAAATTAATCATTGAAAACAGTTCCCATAGAAGGCCAAAAATGGAATGTATTTATTTGATTAAATAAATTGTTACCTATGAACAATTATTATACATAAAAAAGGAGAAAAACATTATATTAACTTTAAAACAACTGACCACATATAACATTATTTCGTTTCATCGTTAATTTAAAACGGTTTATTATTCCTTCGGTTACAGAGTAATTACAGTAAAAGTTTCAAATATAATTATTCCAAAAATCACTTAAAAATTGTTCGTAAGCTGACTACTTTGAATGCCAAGATTTGCTTTTGAAGTTTAATTGGAGTTTGGCTAAAAATAGAGGTTGAAGTTTGCATGAGTTTGTCGTTTAATTAAGAGCCGGTTCAGTTTCTCATCGGTGGTGAACTTAAACAAACATGTCTTATAAAACAAACTTATTTTTACCTCACTGAACTTCATACTCTTATCTTGATTAGTATTCTAATTTCAGACAGGGTATCCATTAAAAACATTTCAGGATTTCTGGAGCTGATTTCTTACATCTAAACTAAGAAATAAGGTAATATGAATATATGTCCTAAAGTGCTTATTTACCCAGATATCCGCCATTTTGTGTTTTTCACAAAATATTTTTATTTCTGAAGTTTTTTGTCCGATGTTTTCGAGACTCGTTGTGTTCCTATAACCAACAAGGCAATTTAGTCAAGGTCAGCTAATGAAAAAATAGTCGATATGATCAAATGGCCAATTTCAAAATGGTGGCCATTTTAAATCTTTGAATTAAAATACTGAAAAAAACTGTACGATTTACAAAAAAAATATAAAGAAGGTCAGTAAATTCAATTTCCAATCAAATGACATCAAAATAATGCAAATTTATCAATGTCAACTGAGTTATAGTCAGGTTCAGCTGACAAGGCAGCATAATTGACCTGTTTCAGTGCGTTTCAGAGCGCGCCAATGGATTTTTTACCAAATTATGATACCTCGTTACCTTTTCGACAATAACTCAGTTGTTTATTGACAGATTTTCATAATTTTTATGTCATTAGATTAGAAATTGAATTTGCTAAAACTTGCCACACTTAATAATTTATGTAAAACGTTCCATTTTTCGGTATTTAAAAAACCGAAAGACGGGAAACCGTTGTATTTAAATTTAAAGATTTTAAATGGTCTCCATTTTGGAATTTTACCAGTCGATCATATTGATTATTTTTTCATAAACTGAACTTGACATACCGAGTTTCAAAAACATCGGTTGAAAAACTTCGGAGATAAAAATATTATGTCAAAAGTACAAAATGGTGGATATCTGGGTAAATATTCATTTTAGGACATACCTTCATACCAACCTTTTTCTTACTTTAGATGTAAGGAATCATCTCCCGAAATCCTGAAATGTTTTTAATGGTCACCCTGCATATGAGAAGGCGACTATTTAATAGGATGTTAGGAATAAGTCCTTTATTATTATAGGTCCTTTATTTTTCCTTTATTGATGACCTCACTTGGAGCATTCTAGTCTATTATAAACAACATATATTATTCCGTGATTATTGAAATGAATCTTGAAAATCTAAATTATGTAGCCCAGTCATTGACATCATCTCTAGCCTAAATATATTTATGAACATCTTTATATAGTCTAATATCAAATGTGTGGAACAATCTTAAACAGCAAATAAAAATCGATGTGAGCTTCTGTACATACTTTTGAAATAGAGTTTAGGAGATATGAAACAAAAAATTAAATACAATATAAAATTAACTTAAAACATTTTTTGAATCACATGCAGCATGCCGCGTGCAGCATCGACATAAACATTTATGCTTATTATTTCATGGAAATAAGTTAGTTTTTTTTTACAAATAGTAAGTATAATTTTCAACTTCCAAATTATTTTTCTATTAAATATTTTCCAAAGGTAAGAAGAATAACAAATCGTAAACAGAAACTTGGTATTGTATAAATTGTTCTTTTCCAGATTTACCAAAGAAAAAACTTTTCAAAGGTACCTAAATAATATCGTTTTATGATCTAAATCAAATGATTTTTTTAAAGAAGTGATAGGAAGTAAGAAAGTTGTTTTAAGAAACGTGAGCCAATTCTACGGTCCATGTTTATTGCATGTCCAGGATGTACGATGTGTTGGACGATTTACTTCCACATAAAAAGACGATCGACGCCACTCTGGTTCACGCCTGGGTTGTCGTCCTCCCCTCACTTTCACAACCACCCCTGCAGTAGTATATACACTACTACTTTCTCAATACACATCACAAATTCAACCCTTGAATTCTACCACTACCCCTGCAACAGTATATACGCTACTGCTGTCTCGATACACACCACAACTCTTACCCTCGAATACTGCCACTACCCCTGCAGCAGTATATACGCTACTGCTTTTTCGATAAACACCACAACTCCTACCCTTGAATACTACTACTACTACTACTACCTCTGCAGCAGTATATACGCTACTGCTATCTCGATACACACCACAACTCCTACCATTGAATACTACTAATACCTCTGCAGCAGTATATACGCTACTGCTATCTCGATACAAACTACAACTGTACACATGAATACTAACACTACCCCTGCAGCAGTATATACGCTACTGCTCTCTCGATACAAACTACAACTGTACACATGAATACTAACACTACCCCTGCAGCAGTATATACGCTACTGCTCTCTCGATACAAACTACAACTGTACACATGAATACTAACACTACCCCTGCAGCAGTATATACGCTACTGCTATCTCGATACAAACTACAACTGTACACATGAATACTAACACTACCCCTGCAGCAGTATATACGCTACTGCTCTCTCGATACAAACTACAACTGTACACATGAATACTAACACTACCCCTGCAGCAGTATATACGCTACTGCTATCTCGATACAAACTACAACTGTACACATGAATACTAACACTACCCCTGCAGCAGTATATACGCTACTGCTCTCTCGATACAAACTACAACTGTACACATGAATACTAACACTACCCCTGCAGCAGTATATACGCTACTACTATCTCGATACAAACTACAACTGTTCACATGAATACTAACACTACCCCTGCAGCAGTATATACGCTACTGCTCTCTCGATACAAACTACAACTGTACACATGAATACTAACACTACCCCTGCAGCAGTATATACGCTGTTGCTCTCTCGATACAAACTACAACTGTACACATGAATATACCACTACCCCTGCAGCAGAATATATGCTACTGCTATCTCGATACAAACTACAACTATACACATGAATACTACTACTACCTCTGCAGCAGTATATACGCTACTGCTTTCTTGATACACACCACAACTCCTACCATTGAATACTACTACTACCTTTGCAGCAGTATATACGCTACTGCTATCTCGATACAAACTACAACTGTACCACTACCCTTGCAGCAGTATATACGCTACTGCTATCTCGATACACATCATAACTCTTACACTTAAATACTACCACTACCCCTGCAGCAGTATATACG
Organism: Flexamia atlantica; assembly: GCA_035578135.1. Taxonomy (NCBI): domain Eukaryota; kingdom Metazoa; phylum Arthropoda; class Insecta; order Hemiptera; family Cicadellidae; genus Flexamia; species Flexamia atlantica. The sequence continues at coordinate 11,105,879 of JAQJVK010000016.1, read as the reverse complement.
CTACTGCTATCTCGATACACACCACAGCTCATACCCATTAACACTATCACTACCCCTGCAGCAAGTACATACGCTAATACTATATCGGTACAAACCTAAACTCCTATTCATGAAATCGTATCACTACACCTGCAGTAGATTATTCGCTACTATTATTGCGATATATATCACAATTCATACCCTTGAACACTATCAAAACTGGAATACTGTATATTCTTCTGCTAACTCTACACACACTACAACTCCTATCCTTGAACACTATCAATACCCCTGCAGTATATGTATATTCTACTACTACCCTAAAACGCACTACCACTCCTATTGATGAACACTATCACTACCTCTGCACCTCTGTAGTAGTGTACAATCTTCTATATCTCGGTACATATCACAACTCAACCCATGGACACTAACACAGCCCCTACATACTTGACCGACACATACAATACTACCAATTTGACGCATGCCAATGCATTTTGTATGTTTTCATGGCAATAAAGAATATTTGATTTGATTTGATTTGATTTGATTTTACTTAATCTCTTCATTGCCATTTCCCATGACCACCATCATTCTTATTTCAGTTAAATATATTATGCAGCACGATGTTTTCTCTTAAACACACCTCGGTCACTAACAATCACGCAATTTCTGTCACTGACCCACAACTCTAAGAAGTCGTTCGGGGTTACCTTAACCATAGAGATTAAATAGTCGTCATTAGTATAAAAAGTAATAGGTTTTCCAGTCGTTCATTGCTCAATGAGAGATATGATACAGTATTTGCGTAATTGATGAATGCTCAGTAGTGGCAAACTCGTTGATCCGTTGTTCGTCATTGTGTATGTTGTGCACTGTGGATGTTTGAATGTGTGTGAAAATAAAGCGACAACTGAAAAACTCAATAACGCCCCGTCCTTGGTAGAGCAAACGAGCATGTTTCATTAGGATATGTCTGTAATTAAGGGAACCTTACTCCCAAAAAGCAAATTTATAAAAAACTGAGAACATTTGTTATTATTTTTTCTTATTTAGATTCTTGCTTAAATATATATAGGGTGTTTTTCAAATAGTTTTTATTTAGATCTAGTAGGTTAGATCTAGTAAATAATGTCATAAAACTCCCCATTTTCACTGGTAGCAAAACTACATACGCACTTCCCATATTATTCTTAAGGAGGAAACTTCGAGTTTTAAGTTGATATTAATTTATTTAAGGTTTCATCTAATCTAAATGGTTTATTTAAGCATTTGGTAAATGCTGAATGTGCAGGTCTAAGTAAAATGTGTAGTTAACTGTAAGCCCTACCTTTACTGGACCAGACAAGAGATAAGGTGTTGACGTAATTAGAATATATATTTGTCTTTAAAGTGTAATCATAATGTGAAAGTGATAACACCCCGCTCACCGTGTATTTTACTCTGAATACGGTGCGGCGGCAACGCTGTCATATTTGATCCTATATAAGCTCGGTATTAACAGTAGATTAATGAACCCACTGAATCACCAAACCTAATGACGTAACGTATATTTGTAGTCAGCTGCTTGTGACATGATCATATGTTGTTCCCAGGATGTAGCTGTTTTAGTCAGCCTGCGGAACGATGCTGTGTTATGTGCATCACTAGGGTTTCCACACATCATATTATTGCTTGATATTTTTTTACATTTGAATAGCAAATCTTGTTATGATCGTTGACCATAAAGTGAAACAGCCCGCTCGTTCTGGATTCATTGTGTTACTATTTTAATCTGTTTGCAATTAAGAGCATGATAATGATAGTTTTAGTAACATAACGCTATAACAATCATTTCTTGTTTATAATCGATTAAAAAATATCCAAGCACATATTAATTTCCAAAGTATAAGTCAAGTTTTCATCTTAACTAAAAAGGTTTTGTGAGCGATTCAAATCAAAATTCACGGAAGTAATTTAATTTATATGGCCTCATTGGTTTTGGATATAGGTTAGTTGGTGAAGACCAGCAATTTTTTAGATTATCTTACAAGTAAAGTATATTCTTATTTAGATTTTATTTCCAATGGCCCAGACGAACTAAGGTTTTTAATTTGTAAAAATTGTACATTACATAATTTAATTAAAATTAGCTATCTTTTCAGCGGGCGAATTCGCGAATGTCTGTAGTAGAATACACATCTCAAAGTGGTAACGAGTTTTGATCGATTAAAAAATAATACATTTTTTCAATAATATGATGGCTTAATGACTTTTATGAGGTTTACTTAAATACAAATTTACAATTAGTTCACAATTGTTTACACATTTATTTCATATGATTTGGGGTAAAATTGAATCAATTTAAATCTGAATTGAACTCATTCGACCGTATATATAAAACCTCGAATTTTAAATTGGTTACATAGAAAAACAATCAATAAATACATGGGATATTCAACACTCATTTATTAAGCCTGTTACGTTTCCAGTTGATAACGCTGTTGACATTACAGTTCAGACTTTTGTTGTGACTACCTTAATAAATGCACGTTGCATTTTCAAGCATCAATTTTACTGGATTTGATATTTTTGAGGAAAAACGTGAATAGACGCGAAATGCATGGATCTAATTACTTAGTTCGATCCGGATCGAGTGAAATAAATCCGGCTAAATTGGCGCTAATGCGATTCGCACTCTGGAACGCCCAACCAGCTCGTGTCTGAATTGTGAAATATTTCTGAAGAGTATTTCACTAGCCATTTTGTTCATACTCGCCTTAATTAGGCATAAATATAATAGATATGAGTCTCTTCAACCCACTTTGCGTGTATAAATTTATAACTACAACTACTAACAATCTCTACGAACAATCCTGAGTTAAATTTCGAAAATGTGTCTACACAAATCACCAACTTACTGGGTTTAATTGACAAAACAAACACTACTTACCAGGAAAAAGTGTGTGTACTTCAAAGTTTAGGGGAAGATGTGAAGGTCTTGGAGGCGAAAATCGATTTAGAGAGGGGCTATCGTCAAGAAGAATTGAATTCGTCCTTTAAAATTCAAGACCAAACTATGGCAGATATCATTTTGCTTAATGAGCGCATCGAAAATCTGCAAGCTACACTGCGGCAGTGAGACCAGGACATCGTCTCAGTCGTTGCGGAGAAAGACTCTGTTAAAAATAAGCTTAATGTCATGTCTAATGAACTTTAAAACCTAAGCATAGATAACGAAAACAATAAGAAAATAATAGAGAATCTCAATGTTAAAGGTGATCTGTTAAAAAAGGAGTTTTCAAATCTTTCAAAATTGACAAAAGATAAATGGTTGGAAGATGATATTATTAATGGTTACTTTAAATCCATGCAAACTTTAGAAAACAATAAAGGTCAATGTTTGTTTCTTAGTCCTGCTGTCTCACACCAGGTTAAAAGTGGTAACAGTGAGATAACATCAGATATATTAAAATCCCCTTCATTTCAGTCTTGTAAATATGTATTTGCTGCTGTAAATAATAAGAATAGTAAAGTAAGTGGGGGTGACGGTACACACTGGTCCCTTGTATTTATTGACAAAACTGAAAACCATGCTTATCACCTTGACTCTGTTTTGAATTTGAATACTTTGCATGTCTTAAAATTAGCTACAACTTTAAATGTACCAGCAGAAAATGTTATCTCTGTTAACTGTTTTCAACAAAACAATGGTTAAGAGTGTGGCATAAATGTGATTGTTCGTGCTAAATTCATATTTAACTACTTTTGTTGTTGTCCTGTAAAGCAATGTTTTCTTGAATGGTTTCAGAATAGTACAAGCTTAGTTCTAGTTCATAAGGGTTTTGTAAATAGTGAATATGTTACATTGGGGTCTGAAGGCACTAATGAACATGCCATTAACAAAGTTAGTCCAATTACAATCAGGGAATCTTCTGACGAGGGCTGGAAGCTAATTAAATCAAAACATGCAAAACCTAAAAATAATAAAACAAAACAGCTTGTTGAGCTGGCACCTGCTTTGAATGTAAAAATAGGTTTAATAGTTTATGTCAACAGGAACCTCTTGATTGTAAGCCCGTATCTTAGAAATGTATCTGGTTTATGGAAACAAAAAAGTCAAAACACTCCAAAAAAGTGTAAAAGTAATGTAAGAGGGAGGGACTCAAAGCAACTCACAAAAGCTCAGGTTAAGTTTGTGGAAAATCCCACATTGATCCCCAGTAACAATCTGGAAATTTCACAAGAGAACACTAACATATTTGATGATGACTTAGTGAATAAAGTGCGTAGTGAATCTATGTATAGTGAAAATGTTTTATTAATTGGCGACTCCATCATTCGCTTGCAAGTGAAATGATTTCAAAGAGAGGGGCCACGGTGGAACTCTGTCCAGGGGCAAAAATTCAGGATGTCAAAAGTAGATTGTTGAAGTACATAGAGAATCAGTTTTCTTTTATATACTTTCATGTTGGAACAAACAACCTCAAAAAATGGTACAAGGGAGGAGCGGGCTACAATGGCGGTCACGGTAAACGGGAGGCTCTTCATGACTTGGCTGACCTTCTGTTTACCGCTAGAACTCACTTCCCTAATGCTACGGTTTTTGTAAATAGTATATTGGTGAGGTCGGATTTGACATATAGGGCTCTCTTTGACTTTAATGATCAGCTAGAGTTAATGTGTAACAATTTCAATGTTGTCTTTGTTGAAGCGAATTGTTGGGTGAAGAGGAATCATCTTGCCAGGGACGGTAGACACCTGAGCAGAGGAGGCAGTTTCCTTCTAGGGAAACGTTTTTCAACTGTTTTCAATGCTTTCTTACATCCTGTTCATGAAATTCTCAGTGTATCTTTTGAGGTTGCAGCTGAAACCGAGGAAATAATACCAGATTTCTCTCAAACTCCTGAATCGCAGAATACGGTTCATGAGATGAACAGTTCTTTTTTAGAAGTACAGTCACAGAAAGAATCTTAGATGATCCTCCATCCTCCTCAGATCCTTCTATTAAGATCGTCCATCAGAATGTACAGGGCCTTCGATCAAAGTTTGGAGGTTTTAAAATTTTTCTTGATTCTGAGGACCCGGACATTGTATGTGTATCGGAACATCATTTGAAGGATTTTGAATGTGAAGTAACAGCTTTACCTGGTTACACAGGGGTCACATCGTATTGTCGCAAAACATTGCAAAAGGGTGGGGTTTGTATTTAGCAAATCTTCAATAAAACACGAGGTATTAGATGTTTCCAAGTTTTGTCTAGAAGGCGGGTGTGAACTTGCTGCGGCTAGGTTTTATTTCAACAATTACTCATTTTTATTAGTGTCAGCGTATAAACCACAGCCATTTTCATCTTCAATAGAGGAACATGAGGTCTTTTATAAGTGTTTGGCGGACTGTCTTGAGCGAATTATGAACCCTGAGGTAAGAACTATTGTCGTAGGCGATTTAAATATCAATTTATCACTTGTTGGCAATAAAGTTGACAGCTTGTTATATATGACGGCTTCTTATGATTTGAGAAATAAGATATATCGTCATACACCAGAGAATTCAAGAATTCCAAGTCGTTGATTGATCATGTACATACTGATCTTCCGGACGATTTATTCAGTTGCTCAGTTCTAATTACGGCCTTATCTGACCATCATGCGCAAGTGGCAGTTGTAAAGTTGTCGAGCCCTGTAGGTTTTCATCAACCTCAATATTCATTTAAGCGATCGTTTTCCGATGACAATGTCCGTGTATTCAAATATTTGCTTGGAAAATAATCATGGTGCCATGTTTTTGAAGCAGGTACACTGAATGAAAAAATGAATCTTTTTGAATCCACCTTGTGTTTTTATTTTGAACAAGCATTTCCAGAGAGGAAAATCAGGATTCGCAATCAATGGCTCAATATGCATTACTTTATGGGAGGACGTTCCAGAAGTTTTTTTTTTCAATCCGAATTGATCCCTGCCACGGTTTTACAACTGATTTCATTGAAACAATTAATTAATTAATTTTTTCTATTGTCATTGTGAGGAATATAAGATTCCATGGAGTAGTATTGAGTTTTTTACCGCTCCTTTACTAATCGTCCACTCTTGCAATTTTTGTTTTAGAGGTAGAAGAACATGCTCAAGAAGCTATGATTAAATGAATCTCTATGTGCTAATTACCGCTTTGATAAGTTTTTAATGGTTTTATTTATTCAACAAAGAGTGAATAGACATATTTTCCTTCTTTTTATATTAAAAGACCTATATAAAACTTTTCTTTTTGGCGGTATTATTAAAATAGCCTTATTCAAATAGTATTCAAACCTATACAAATTTTGACTAAAAATAAGATAGTAATAATTGTCACAATATTGATCGACTGTTCTAACTGAATCCTATGCAATTACAGCTTTCTTTTACCGTTAGTTAGGTTAGGCGTTAGGTGGTGTTTAGGCGTTTGTTAGGTTTAGCTGACTCAAATACTCATTGGCAAACATCGAATTAAAATTGTGTAACTGCGTTATATTAATTAAATTGTGTTATAATTTTGTAGCACCCTGTGGGCCTGTACTATCCTTTTGAAGTATAAGCACATTACACCCATTTTACATTTTTATTTTGATCAGAGTCTTAAATTATTAGTATGAAAACGCATTCAGACCAATTGACTTTAACCTCAGAAAATTGAGACCAGCGATAATAGAACTTTCGTTTAACGAAAGTCAAAGTCAAAGTCAAAGTCAAAGTCAAATATCCTTTATTGCCATCTAACATAATAACATGCATTGGCTTGCGTCAAAACTAAAATAATAATACAAGAAATGATATTACATGCTTAATAATTTCCCTCAATAAATTCTTTTACAGAGTAAAAGCATTTTTCATTTAAAAATCCCTTCAGTTTCCTTTTAAAAATAACAAAGTCAGCTTCATACATGAGAAAATCAGGGAGGGCGTTGAAAAGTGCAATGGCGTTATGGAAGGTATGGTGTTTGAAAAAGGAAGTAGCATGGCGGGGAATATTTAGTTTAGAGGTATTTCTGAGGCAATATGTAGACTGTGGGACAAGAGGTCGGAAAATGCTATGGTTTAAAAAAAAAAAATCAATGTTTGAAAAATGTAAATACCAGGAAAAGTAAGAATATTGAGGTCCTTAAAACAAGGTTTGCATGACTCTCTTTGACGAATGTCAGCGATAATTCTGACGGCCTTTTTTTGAAGAACAAAAATGTGTTTTGTTTTTGATGTTTCTGATCAAAAACAAAACACATCTTATTGTTGAAACAGCATATGAAAGATAGGGGAAAACTAAAGCATAGTACGCCGAAAGAAGAACTGCTGCGTTCGTAAAGGTTGACAGCCTACGGAGCACAAAAATGCCGGAACAAATCTTTCGTGCGACATTTTGAATGTGGATGGAGAAATTCAGATTGCGGTCAACTTGCAGGCCCAAAAACTTCACTACGTTTTCAGAACAGACTTCAGCATCATCAATCATAACTCTAAGATCTTCAGAGTGCTTTGATGTGATTGAGAAATTAAGCAACGTCGTTTTCTTGGCGTTGACAAAAATACCGTTCTCTCGAAACCATTGAACTGCAGAATTTGACTCCATAAAGGCCTTCACCTCCATGTCTTCCCGACATCGATCATCGATGACAACCGACGTGTCGTCAGCAAATAAGCACAAATGAGCACTTTTGATACAACTTTTCAAATCATGGATAAACAAAATGAACAAAAGCGGCCCTAATATGGAGCCTTGCGGTCCACCCGCCTTTACATTCTGAATATCAGAAGAGAACCGTTTAAACATATTTCCATCTCTGTACGGTATTTCAATAACCTGTCTACGATTTGATAAGTAGGATGAAAACCATTGATTAGCCACACCTCGAACACCAATGCTTTCAAGTTTCTCCAACAGAAGGCTATGTGAAACCACATCGAAAGCCTTGCGAAGGTAAAAGAAAACACCAGATGCGGACCCACCAAGATCAAGAGCGTTCACCACTTTATCCAAGGGCATAAATATTGCATTGACAGTAGAGCTTCCCTTCACAAACCCAAACTGGTTGTCAAACAAAACACTGGATTCTATGAAAGACCACAGTCTCATTGTTTTATGTCCAGGTCATTCTGGCTGTGTGATAGGAATCCTGTTAAATTCTAGGTTCTCTTCCACGTGAAGACTCCAGCTCTTGAAATGTCTTGGACTTTTTTTTTAGTTTTTATTACTCACTCAGTAATAGCAAATTTCTGCGAAAATCAAGATCAAAACTTAATGTTAAGATTTCCTGGAATTGTTACAACAACCCTAATTTAGAAAAAATAAAATGTTTTATGATTAAATTTTTAGGAAATGTTGATTTATATCTCATCATTACCAGTTCATTACAAATTCAATTACTCCGGGCTTAATATTAATTCCCAAGCATTTAATATTAAACTTTTACGAAACCAAAATTCAATTCAATATTAGGTAGATTGTGGCACTTCTAATAACTGGATTTATAATCGCGTTTAAGTCAAGGTATTTTGATAGTTAAATAGCTGGGAGCTGTAGGACAATCTTATAAAAATTATGAGAAAATTGGAAATATTAATAATTAATCTGTGCATTAACAACTTTACGTCTTTTTGTGTATTAAAATAATTTATGTTTTTCATTAAAACATAAATTATCAATCATAAAACTGTAATGATAACTAACACAATTGAAAATCAAATATGTCCAGCCAATCAACAAGTGATAAAAAGTATGTTTTCAGGCAGCATTAATTGGGAGTCGCTTGAGAGGTTAAATGTATAGCAATGTTGCGTTAGTATCATTAGACGAACATGATAGGTATCAAAGTTGATAGGATAACCACTAATTGCATTTAATTGGTGGACTGTTCGGTGTAATTAATATGTTAACTGTTTTTATTTTACTGCCACACATATCAATAATTAATTTAAAGTTATGCATTTATGCATTATATATCAAGGGTTGACGTACAACCAAGCTTTTCTCCTTGTATTTTCATATCTTTTTATTTAGTTCGATCTATTTCTCCTCGTGGGTATGCATTTCTGATCAGGTTGATCGTCTAAGGCAGTGTTTCCCAACCTTTTGGTGCTTGCGTACCACCTACCACATTTTTAATATTTGGCGTACCATCGCAAGGACCAAGGAAGGACCCCCTCCCCCCACCAGGGATCCCCTCCAACATTACTTATAGTTACCCTTTGGTGGTTATGTTTTTTTATTATTTTATTTTAGGGACATGTACATTGTCAATATACATTTTTAGATTGCATTTTGATTATAAGGATATTTTGAAAAAAATATAGGCCTATGTTCATCTCAGCTCTGCTCAATAATTTTACAGACAATTTGAATAAAAAAAAACTGTATGAATATTAATATGAATATGAATTTCGTAATATAAAAAATGTCTGGGTATACGTGGGGAAAAATAATCTCTGTCTGTTATTTGGAACTTTACATATTTCTCATATAATATATTGAAAAATTAACATAAATAAACAATTTATAGTAATTCAAAGTATACTGTATTTTCACCAATGATCTTATATTATCAAGGGTGGCTCCACTAAAAGTAGCGATTTGATTTTAATGAAGGATGATACCTTCATTACTGATGAATTTGAAGTAGCAAATATCTTCAACAATTATTTTATTAAAGTACCTGAAAATGTAATTTCCTCTTGTCAAATTGCTACATCAGAGAACAAACTTTTACATTCCCATTTTTTTCATAGTTTTTTCAATATCAATTCAATGTTTTTTAGTCCAATAATGCCATTTGAAGTTTAAAAAATGGTCGCTGATTTGTCACCATTTAAAAGTACAGGCGATAAATTCCTTTCTGCAGTCATAATTCGTAATGTTGTTGATGAGTTAAGCCCAATTTTGACAAATTTGTTTAATAAAAGTTTGACTCAGGGTTGTTTTCCAGATGTGTTAAAAGTTGCTACAGTAGTTCCAATTTTTAAAAAGGGCAATAAAAATAAAGAGGATAATTATCGACCTATATCGTTGCTTCCAGTTTTGTCTAAGATATTGGAGAAGTTAATCAAAATAAGATTGATTCGATTTTTGGATAAAAATTCATTTTTCTCATCTGCACAATTTGGTTTCAGGGAAGGTCTAAGCACGGAGCTTTTACTCCAACATTTTTTAACTAATATATATGACAGTATAAACAGCTCTCAGAAAACAGCAGGATTATTTTTGGATGTTTCTAAAGCATTCGACACGATTAATCATGAATTATTATTAGAAAAAATGGAATCGGCTGGGATAAGAGGACTTTCACTTTTGTGGTTTAAATCATATCTTTCAGGAAGAAAACAGTTAGTCAGAATTAAAAAAATGGAAAGTAACTTATTGGATATTCGATTTGGAGTCCCGCAGGGCTCTGTGCTTGGACCTATCCTGTTTTTAATCTTTGTGAATGATTTTTGTAATGGTATGTTTAATGGGCGCCTCACAGCATTTGCTGATGATACAGCATTGTCTTATTCAGCCGAAACCTTTGACGAATTACACGAACAAATGCAATTTGATTTAAGCAAAATATCTCTTTGGTTCAGTTGCAATAAGCTTTCACTAAATGTTTCAAAAACTATTTACATAATCTTTTCTCTTTCTCAGTCTTGCAGTTTTAATGTTCCATTAAAGTTTCATCGTTTAGATTGTGATCGGGATTTTTGTAGTTGTGAGATCATAAATCAATGTGAGCAAACTAAATATTTAGGCCTGCATGTTGACAATAATTTATCATGGAAGCAACATATAGGTCATTTGAGAAATTACTTGCGTCTTTCACTTAGGACCTTTTTTCATTTAAAATATTTTTGTCCAAAATCAACATTGAAACAGGTATATTATTCACTGGTCAACTCGAGGTTAGAATATGGCATTTCTTTATATGGTAGTACATATATAACTAACTTAAATAATCTAATAATTTCACAGAAAAAGTTTGTTAGACTGATCTCAAATTCCAATTATCTTGATCATTCTTTTCCACTATTTATTGACCTTCCTATTCTTCCATTTAGATATTTGTACATTTTCAAAGTGTTAACAATTTTTTATAAGTTGAGCGGTAATAATGGTCCTTCTGTTGACGTTTTATTTAGTTATAATACCAGGCAAACAGTGAATAATATACTAAGGTTACCTAAACCCAATTGTACATTGTTTAAAAAAAGTTTTGTTTATTTATCATATAAATTTTATAATATGCTCCCTGAATGTATAAAAAAAGTGCAACGGTAGGTTGTTTCAAAAGGCTGTTAAGAAAGTGGTTACTGTCCAAAAGTCATGAGGAAATTGAGCGTCTTTATTAGTCTAGTTGATGGCCTGCTATTGTCTGTGTAATATTTTGAATACCTATACAATTAATTAATGTATGTTATGTCAATATTTGATAGGTTTTTGTGTTCCTGGTTTGTACTTGGTAATTGGATGTCAAGGCTACTTGTTTGAAGTGTTTTTTATGTTTAAATATAATATAAGTGTCTTTAAGTGCTGACTGGTGGACAATTTACATGGGACTCCCGCCCAACACAAAAGCTTAGTCTTTTATGGGTGTGTATATTTCTTGATGTTCAGACTTTAAAAAACCTTATGTTCTTTTATTTGTTACGCTATTTTAATGATTATGTTAGCTATTTTAATGTATCATTGTACTGAACGAAGAGAAATAAATTTATTATTATTATTATTATTATTCAAGCATATAAAAAATTATATAGCAGATCGACATAATTAGACTGCGTGTTCGAAAAAGAAAATATGTTTGGATAGTAAATCGTACAACTAAAAACCATAGTAACACCACTGAATCTACACTTAAAACTGGTAGTATTTCCTTAATGGAAAGAATAATTTTAATGCCAAATGTTTTGTAAAAACAATTACTCTTAAAATGAAAGAGTAACAATAGTTCCTAAAGAATTGTACGAAATTGGCATTTTATGAGCAAAACAGATATACTGAAAAAGTTAATAAAGTTAAGGCATTAAGTGCGACTTTACTGTTCGATGGGATAGGGTCCGTTCGTAAACCTAAAATTTTACTTTGTCCTACTCTTCAATCTCTTTCGTACCACCAGTGGTACGCGTACCACCGGTTGAGAAACACTGGTCTAAGGTGTTTGGTTTGGCACGGGATAGTAAATAGAGTTGCTGATTACTCAGCACTATGAATATCTCGTCATAATGGATTGAAACGTTTGTGGTTGTTGCATTAAGTTTTTGATCTTTGACACTGTTTTAAATAATAGCTAAATATAATTACAATTAAATTTATCATGCATACATTTGCCTTGCACATAACAAATTTTCATTCAAGATAAAACTACCTATATTCTGTAATGTGTTAGTTCTAATAGTATTGTGAGTTGTGGATTCAGAGATTATAGTTTAATTAGCGAGTCTATAGACCGTAATCTTAATCCATCGTCGAATTAGACAGATTTTATTTAGAAAATAATAACCAGTTATTACTTAAGAGGGGGCTGAGTCGCCATTGTGGGTGAGATACGTACTAACATTACAAACTGTTCCCGCACATAAGGGTGTTGTCAAATTTTCGTGGGTTACAACATCGCGCGAAACCATATCCTGACGTTAGTTTTCAACGTACGACAGTATGCTGCGTATCAAAATGAAAAGGAAATTATTCCTAACAATACACAATTTTTATTTTTCCGATATGATAAAAATACAAGAGTAATTGAAGTGCGAGTTCAAATAGTGGGTTTTAGCTAGTTGATATTTTGAGCTAAAAAAAACTTTGAATGTAAAAAGAAAATGAGAAATGTACTTCACGAACCTGGCGTTGAATTTATTTGTCTTCAAGGTGCAATAACATTAGAGGTGCAATAAACCTCAATGCAAACGATCGCGTGAACGTTTACACACGCTGATCGCCGACCACACGGAGGAATATTTACTAAAGTCATCACTGTTTGGACTCTTGTATAAATGAGCGAAGACATTATTACAGCCTTTGAAGCTGAGTTTTGGGCATTAAAAGTGGAAAAATTACTTTATATTCTAATTAAGACCATCATTTGAGAAACACTGGTTATTTACTACGAGGCACTACCTTCTCCGATCATCAGCGTGGAGTCATGCCACTCCACGTATCTCACCCACGAGGGCAACACCGAACTGCCTTTAGCCCCCTCTTAAATGAACTAAATGCATTTTTCAATTTAAAATGTTTGACCTAAAGCTAAGTGATCACATTTAACGCATTGGAGCCTGAAGTTGTAGCTTTCAGCTCCTAAGACCATATATAAAGTGGTTGTATCGGAGAACAATAGGTACCGTTTAATGTAATTAATTCACGATACACTCATACCTGAAACGTTTACATGACGGCAGTGCTCATTTTTCGTGTTCAGTATACTATCACTTTAATTCAATAAGTAGAGGCATAATTTTACTCATAATATTCATATTTAACAATTTAATAAAATTACCTTTAAGATTTTCAGATTTTAAAATTGCTTTGAACAGACTTATCTTAAAGTGACAAGTTTACCGTTCAATTAAGAGGCGAAACTTGGCGGCAAGAGAAGCTCTAGGTAAACACACTTTACTGTAAATGCTTCTCTCCTAACTTTAAACACATCTAACTGCCTCATTTGATTTTAGGAAATAAAATATAAAGTTAAAAAGCTTTACATAAATCAATTATTTTTATATTTGTTATTTGTGAATTTAATTGGTTAAGCTACATAATACTAAGGATTACGTACCTGTTAAACTATAACAACACATAATTGGTCAAGAAAATGATCATGATATTTTACCGATATCGTATTTACCTGCGTATTCACCTCCCTACTTTTTTCGTGAAGTTCGGCACTCTTTCTTCTTTGCTGTGGACTTCCTAAATAATTGCAAATAAAAGAGTTATAGCTTATAAATAGCAAACGATTATTCATTGTAGTAAAAAATTATCCCTCCAGACATACATCCGTTCTATTGTGAATGTAAAGGTGGGGTAAGGATGATTTCGTTTGTGTCCATAAACGAGTAACAAACTTCAATTAGCAAATGTACAAACTCAGTCATTGATTGAAAAATATATGATTGAATGAATTTCAAACATAAAAAACTTATAAATCAGTCATAGAGGACAATATATACAGTACACCTCTATTTGCGGTAGCAGAGGAATAATTATTACTAATGATAGTTTTACCTTGTTTCATCCAAAGCTCAATTGAGTTCTCGGAAATAATCTGCTATCGTCAGTCTTTTGTGTTGGTATTAAGCAAATGCATATTAATTAATGTGAAATGCCATAAATATGTCCTCGGATTAAGTGACTTGTTTGTGCAGGCAATCCTAAACTTATCTTACAGTTTAAAATATATATGCAATACTATTAAAAATATCAACTAACAATTTTTTTAATCCACGAGAAAAAAGTTTATTTAGTAAAAAAACACTTATCTTTAATTACGCCTTCATTACTAAACTGATAAGACAATAAGCTCGGATTGAATGGTCTAAATTGAATAATAACTATCAATAATTCAAAATTGTTTAAAATTATGGTTGCATAGTCTTTGGTACCTATCATTCCTATAGTTGTTCGATTCAAATAAATTTAAAAAAAAACAGGTGGTTATTGTTTCAATGTAAAAATGCCTTTGAAACACATAGATACTCAATAAAAGATTCACATTATGCTTAATAGTAGTATTTAAATTTATAATTGCTCTGTAATATCTTTGTCTAAAATTATTAACTTTTCTTTTTATCCCTTTTTGTAGACCTACTAAAGTAAAGTTTTGTTAAATAAAGGAAACAAAAAGTTTGAAATTATTATTTATATTATTTATTTTCCCTGAATTTGATGACAAATTATGATTTGGAAGTCATTTTATTACCTATATTACAGTACAAGTACAGGGTGTTTTTTTTTTAAACGCAACCCATTTTTAAGATTGGATAATACGCATATAAATATGTAATGAGTATTATTTTATTGATCTTTACATTTTGAACAAACTATTATTTAAGTATGATTACATTTAGTTTACATTATGTGCTCAAACAGTCCGTCACTGGCATTTGTATAAAGTTATGCTCTCTCCATCAAATTCCCGAACATGTGTTGCAAGGTACCTCTTTGAATTTCTTGCATTACATTTGTTATGTTTGTTTTGAGGTGCTGAATATCTTGTGGATTGTTTTCGTAGAATAATACTACTTTACATGTCTGTGGCGAATTTCATTCAGATCGGACCATTTTTAAGCGAGTTAAAGTGCTTAAAGACACGCACATTAAAAACGTAACCCAAAACTTTATTTTATCGGTGAAGAATTATTTCCCCTAAGATCCCCGGATTTGACCCTACTATATTATTTTATTTTGGGACATATAAAAATTATGGCCTAGGAAAACAATTCACAGGATATTCAGCACCTCAAAACAAAGAACAAATGTTATGCAAGAAATTCAGAGAGGTACCTTGCAACACGTGTTTGGGAATTTGATGGAAAGAACATAACTTTGTACAAATGCCAATGGCGGACTGTTTGAGCACGTGATGCAAACTAAATGTGATCAAACTTAGATAATAGGTTGTATAAATTGTAAAGATCAATAAAACAATACTCATTTCATATTTATATCTGTATTATTCAATCTTAAAAATGGATTCCGTTTAAAAAAACACACCCTGTATTAGCGTCTTCAAACTTGGCCAGTGCCACAATGGTTTGCTCAATAAGACAAATGCTAAGTTTGTGCCTAAGCTACTGATTATGTGGTCGGTATGTCATTTAATATCAGTATCAAATTAAGTTATTTTATTCATGGAAATTTTTGTTATGAAGGCGAATTTAATAAAAATACTCTATACGTATAGTTGAGTACACCTAAAACTTATTAGGTGGTTAGTATTTTATAGCTTAACATAAATTGAATTTTTTCAATAATGTTCAAATTAACATTAAAATTAGCTGAAAGTTTCTAAGGACTATAATTTCCTATTTAGCTCCAAAATTGCATTTATAGACTTAGGAGGTTAGGAAAACAAAGGAATAAAGTTAACTAACATTGACTTTATAATTCCATTACGACTAACGACTCCGGTCATGAATTTAAAATTATTTACTCCCTACACAATTATAATTATAATTCAATAACAATTTAATAACTATTCTTCTTATAATTATTTAACACAAATGTACATTTTTTAATTAAAAATAATCAATAATGAGGTGAGTTTAAATATAACACCCATTTGCATCAATCTTAAGCTGAGAGATGAACAGCACTTTCTTGGGTGATTAACGTGATAAGTTCAACTTGAGAAGGAAGTTTAATTGGGCAAAGTCTTTGCCTTGATAATGTCAGGTGATTCAATGTTTAATTACGTACCTTTCACTTGTGAAGATGCAACCCTCTACATGGTGGATTAGGTTAAGGGTTTCAGTAGGATTACACAGACTTAGTCATTAATGAAGATGATTATTTTCTATTATTAAGAACAACAAAAAATATTTGCAGTTTTTAATGATCGTTGCTAAATGTTTTTGCATTACAATATTATTTATGAGTTTCATTTTGTACTACATTTGTAAACAAGAAAAAAGTTAAATCTGTGATAACTTACATAAAAAATATATAAGAAATTGAAAGAAAGCAACAACATTTACAAATATGGAGAGGGATAAATGGCTTAAAGGGGTAAAATATAATAACCCGCACGTTGTAGTGTGGATGTTAAACTGATCACTTATCGCTTGTTGTTGGTAGGCAATTTAATTAATTAAGCTGCAATTTAATGTTAAACACATGCCCAAGCTACTGCCACAAACTTGGGCATAAGTCATGGATCTATGAGGATGCATGGTGATCCGACGACAAATTGCAATGTCTGTTTAACTTCTGAAAAATAAATCCTAACATTTGAGATAAATGCAACATTCGACTAATGTGTCATTAGTGGTAAATGCTTAATTTGAGAGTGGAATATTCTTTTATTTGTCGTGTTATCCCCTTTGAAAGAAGAGGTGATCCAACGACAAAATGCCATGTCTGTTTAACTTCTGAAAAATAATTCCAAACATTTGAGATAAATGTATCATTTGAATAATGTGACATATAAATACTTAATTTGAGAGTAGGATCTTCCCAGAAGACCAAAAAGAGCAAAACTTATTCCCGTCTTAAAAAAATTGAGATCCACTCGTGGAATCTAATTACCTCCTTTTTTATCGTTTGCCTAACTTAAGCGTAGTATTTGGAATTTTCAAATTTAGTAGTATTATTTTGTTTTTAGATCAACTATTGCAGTCTTAAGGAAATACTTTTTGTAACTGAACTGTAGGATTAATTCCTCAATTAAATTTAGTTTAAATCAGTTAACACAATTTCGATTGAACAAGTAACACCATTACTGTTTAAAGTATATTAAACTAAAGAGCGTATAAGATTATATATCAGATCAATTGAATTAATTTTTAAAGTCAATTTCTTATTACTTCTGAGCGTATTAATGTTATCATAGTTGAGGTAATTGAATCCAATATAACATAGAATTTATATGTATAAGCTTTGAGTAGTTTTAATTGATCATGACATTAAAATACTCAAAGCGTTTTTATTATTTGAAAATACATTCTTTTTAAACGTAGGTCCTAAAGTGTGCTTTTCAGTCTATTTGTTTTGTTTTTCTTGGGGACAATCCTACGATTCCCCATTAATTTACAAAATATTACAGCGATTGCAACTTGACATAACACAACTAATACTAGGTTTGAAGTGAAACGAACTTAAAATTAGTTTCTTCTTTATTTAACTTGTACATTAAGTCGCCAAAAAGGTATAAACCTAGCCAAAAAGCCGTTTCAAAGGTATAGTATAGTTTAAAAATGTTATTGGGAAAAATTATAAAACAAAGAACATCGGAATCACAGCATGTTTGCGTAAATTAATGAAACTGAATAAAGTGCGAGATAACATAACAATGTTTTCAATTTGGGGACGAAGCGGCATTGTATAATGCATGAGGATGGAGGCCTTGACGATTTACGTCCCCATAAAATGACAATAGACACCCTTTGATTTTCACGGCTCGTTGGTTCGTCTCCGACCGCAGGAATGTTGGGACGAGCGGTAGCTACAAGCGGAGCGAAGTTCTCAATACAGTCTCGGTTTGTTAATGAGAGGAAAGACGTATCCTAGGTGGGAAGTAATAGATATATATCGTATAATCAGGTAACAGTTAACGGAAATTTGGTACATTAAATAAAGTACAGGGATCTTAATAACTCTGTGATATTTGTTATTTTAAAATTTGGACAACAAACTGTTTGGATCTACGAAATTATACCTGAAGATGAAAAGGTATATCTGAAACCATGGTAGTCCAGCATCGGATTGATTAAAGCTGAAGACGAAGTTATTAATAACAGTTTTTATATTTTCTTTGTCAGCAGTTAACCTTGTTATGATGTCAGGGCTTGACATTGCTTTATTTTTGTATATAGTGACATTAAGTAATAATTATTGCCTGATTACGAGATTGGAAAACAATTATACTTCAATCAGGTCAGACTCCACTCAGCAGCTTAGCAAAGCATAGCTAGTCTCTCTGGTATAGCTGGGACAGAAAATCATAAGAAAATATTCCGATGGCAGAATAAGGAATTGAGAGCGATTTGCAGGATAAACACATTGGATTTATGTAGGGGCCTATTTTCTTCCAACAATTTTTGACATTTTTAGCGAATTTCCCCTATAGGGAAGAAGCTGTTACCGTAGTACTCATAGTAAGACCTAAGACCCAGACCATGTTAACTTTTCGTTTTGGGGCCCCCGGAAGCAAAAAACACCGTTCGTTCGAATTTTTATCTATATATATATATCTACGTATATGTCTGTTAACACGATAGCGGCCGTAAATATGGTCCGATCTTAATGAAATTTGGTACAGACGTGTAAAGTGGTAAATACTCGGCCAAGGTCGTGAACCAGCCCGATCGGACCACCGGAAGGGGGGGGGGTAAAGGAGGATTAACCCCCTCAAAAATGGGGTTTTTGAGTTTTTTACACAGAAAAATAAAATTTATCGAATTTTTGATGGCACCATTGGATTCAGCTCAAAAAAAATAATTTAGTATCATGAATCACTGCTCTATGTCCATTGGTTACCGAGATATTGAAAGTGGTAAACACAGTACGTTGTCCCAATGATAACCTTATGGGGAATAAGTAAAATTCTATATCTTGCTTATTTGTCAACATATCTAGATAAAACTTGATTTGTGGCTTCATCTAGATGAGATTTAATGTTTAATAGTCTAAAATCCCCGATATTTCCATTTTCGTGGTAGCAAACCTGCATACTCATTCCCTATTTGACAAAAACATGTCAAATCTCGCTATGTTGGATTGAAATATGTTGTTTCTTATTTGAAATTCGCTGAGTATGCAAGTCTGCTGCAACGGGGGTATTCTGTTTGTATTTTAGAATTTTTGACCTCCTTGATAAAAACACAGACAATTTTATGACTTTCATAATAATTGTCATTATAATATCCCCAATCAATCTTTTCATTCCATCCCATTTCACAATACGATACTCTATGAAAAACAATCCTTTTTCTCTTAAAACTGTTGAATTCAATTCCAAACTATCAAAAAATAGAAACCGATGTTGGCGAATTTGAAATAAAATCTAAACTACTCTTAAAAAAAATAATATCACAGTGTACAATTATATTGTGATTAATTAACTCTTCCCCATAGTTTTATGTTACGTTCATTATTAATTTTCTTTAAATATTTTGATATTGCTGCCAGTGGCAATTATTTTGACACATTGTCTATGCATACGACAATGATAAATTTGACTTCGACTTTGAATTTGTAAATTTGAATAATTTCAAAATATGTCCTTCAGTTTAATCGACTTGATTTAAGCTGTAAGGGAGTCATATTTTACTTTAATTATTATTTGTTCCGAAAGGGACCTACAGAAGTAGTATTGTTGAATTAGACGCATGACCTAAGGAAGTAGTCTATTGTATTAGACGCATAACAATATACAGGATCAAACTATTCCTATTTTCAATCAACAGATAGAAACATTCAAGGGACGTTTGCTGCAACGATTGTCCGCGTTTGTTGTTTGGGTTGGATCCGGGGACCAGGCCACGGGGCTAGGTTAGGCGGTGACGGAGTAGCGATTGTCCGCGTTTGTTGTTTGAGTTGGGTCCGGGGACCAGGCCACGGGGCTAGGTTAGGCGGTGACAGAGTAGCGATTGTCCGCGTTTGTTGTTTGAGTTGGGCCCGGGGACCAGGCCACGGGGCTAGGTTAGGCGGTGACGGAGTAGCGATTGTCCGCGTTTGTTGTTTGGGTTGGGTCCGGGGACCAGGCCACGGGGCTAGGTTAGGCGGTGACGGAGTAGCGATTGTCCGCGTTTGTTGTTTGGGTTGGGTCCGGGGACCAGGCCACGGGGCTAGGTTAGGCGGTGACGGAGTAGCGATTGTCCGCGTTTGTTGTTTGGGTTGGGTCCGGGGACCAGGCCACGGGGCTAGGTTAGGCGGTGACGGAGTAGCGATTGTCCGCGTTTGTTGTTTGGGTTGGGTCCGGGGACCAGGCCACGGGGCTAGGTTAGGCGGTGACGGAGTAGCGATTGTCCGCGTTGTTTGGGTTGGGTCCGGGGACCAGGCCACGGGGCTAGGTTAGGCGGTGACGGAGTAGCGATTGTCCGCGTTGTTTGGGTTGGGTCCGGGGACCAGGCCACGGGGCTAGGTTAGGCGTTGACAGAGTAGCGATTGTCCGCGTTTGTTGTTTGGGTTGGGTCCGGGGACCAGGCCACGGGGCTAGGTTAGGCGGTGACGGAGTAGCGATTGTCCGCGTTTGTTGTTTGGGTTGGGTCCGGGGACCAGGCCACGGGGCTAGGTTAGGCGGTGACGGAGTAGCGATTGTCCGCGTTTGTTGTTTGGGTTGGGTCCGGGGACCAGGCCACGGGGCTAGGTTAGGCGGTGACGGAGTAGCGATTGTCCGCGTTTGTTGTTTGGGTTGGGTCCGGGGACCAGGCCACGGGGCTAGGTTAGGCGGTGACGGAGTAGCGATTGTCCGCGTTTGTTGTTTGGGTTGGGTCCGGGGACCAGGCCACGGGGCTAGGTTAGGCGGTGACGGAGTAGCGATTGTCCGCGTTTGTTGTTTGGGTTGGGTCCGGGGACCAGGCCACGGGGCTAGGTTAGGCGGTGACGGAGTTAGGGGCGAGTGCGAGGGTAAAAACACTTTATCGACCCTCGCACTTTACATCTTGCATCTCGCTTTCCATTGATTCCCGACTGTGGAACAGTGGGTTGGGCTGGGGGTGGCTGGGTATTGAAAACAAACTGGCGACTTTTCACTGCACGTTTCTTCTTGCTGACATTTCCAATGCTGCCACTTGGTAACTAACGGTATCTTTAAAACTTTTTGCATATTTTTCCAAGTTTTGTTAATTATAAGTGTTTTGACTACATAAGAAGTTTAATAATTGACTTAAATAACAATAATAACTAAAATCTGATATTTGGAACATTCTGAATCAAAAAGCCAATCATACTAAGCAAAACATAACTCATTGCTTAAAATAAAAAAATACAACATTTTAAAAAGTAAAGGAAGTGCGTGTTCATTCATTAAGGGTATATTTTATACAATCAAACAAATCACTTAAAACAAAAAATGACTTCGAACAACCATCTGAAAGCTGTTTCTTAAGAAATTATGTAGACATTATTTCCATCCTAAGCTTTGCGGAAACTTTACTCATTCAGCTTTGCTATTCTTTTAGTGGGAAAAAGCCACATGTCCCTGATAGAAATATATAAATATAATTGAATTTTTATTTGCATCGGTTTATGGCTACAAAATCTTTAAAATGAAGGGCATTTTATTTCTCTTCGAAAAAATCAATAACCTGAATCAGTTTGGAAATGAGATTCAAAAATAACTATTGACAAACATATATTTACAGATTGGACTAGTCTAAAAGATGCAACATCTCACGGTATTATATGAACTGCCATAGATCAAAATAATCATTAAATATACCAATAAAAAGGAAACATTCCTGTTCTGTGAATACTCCATGTTGTAATATAATAATAACCGTGTATTTTGTGAAAGCTTAATTACATTAAGGGCTGCCTTTGTGATAACGGAATGAATGGAACTACCGCAATTGATAACGTAGTTTCCGCAGCGCTGGGGCGTTTTAGTGGCCAGATTGTAATCTAATATAATCGGCGAGGGATTTCTTTTGTTAACTATTGAGCGAACATTTTTAAACTTTAGATTTGTATTCAATAAAAAAATAAGTGTATTAAAAGTTCGGTCTGAGGAAATTGGGAAGTTTTGAATTTCTCAAAGATAAAACTAAAAGCTTGTCATAAAGCATCGTTAATACGCAACAATTACATGATTCCATTTAAAATATTCCCTTGTGATTTAACTAAAACTTTACTGAAAATAATTTGTTATTGGGTATTTGACCACCACTATTTCCGGTGTATACATCTTGAATGGCTAATAAAAAATAGTATATTTCATTACTAATAACGGAAGTGGCGCTTTCCGTGCGCGATCAAGTTTCATGCACAGGGAATAATTTGAGCAAGTGCCGGATATTACTTTCGGTGCAAGTGATAAACAATACTTTCAATCACGACGTAAAATACTCACATACAGATTAAGAGGCAGTATTTATTTTAATGTTATATTTCTCAACTATAACTTTTTTTAAAGGGATTTTAGAAATTTTTGGAGGAACTTTAAACACACACTATGCTGACAATACAGTAAAACTGGCCTATGCCTATTTATGTTTACATTTAGATTGTGAAACAGTATATAAATAAACTGTTATAAATTCAAACTATATAAATAAATGGTAGGGAAACATCAGTACGCGTAACGGACAAATGGAAAACTAACTGAGAGCAAGGGAGAGTAAACTTAGAGCGAGAGAAAATCAGCTGATTGTTTTTCCCTTGCTCTAATTTATAGCTAGGGAAACGGTAATTTTCTTTGATTTCAGCTTCCATCAAAAATAGCTCCTTCGGTACGGAGATATGAAAAAATACATACACACCGTGTCCAAATAAAACTGATAAATTTCAAAAACCATTAAAGCCCGTGTAGGCAAATGAAGGCAATTTTCCAGCAACCACGAAGTACCTAAACTCATTAAGTTTCCTCCAATGTAATCAGTAAGTATGCTGAATTATGGTGTTGCTCAGAGTGTTAAAATTAAAAATCTTACCTACAATAAAAATTAGGCATGACGGGTCCAACACGGTGGCCCCGTCACAAGTTTCGGTTTGTGGGGCTGAATTTAACTATGCGTGTTTAAATTTAAAATTACAAAGTTAAATTTTAAGTTCAAGTTTTAAATAAACGTAATGAGTTAAGTTATCACATGATCACCTGCAAAATCGGCTACGCTTGCATGCCTGGAACAATTTTATTAGGTTTCGAAATTGATAAGTTTTTTTTGGGACAGGGTGTATATAGATGCATTTATATATTATTTAGCAGATGTTCAGTTAATAAATAATTGTTAATCCATTTGCTTCATATTTGTACCCTTAAGGAACATTTGATCATAAAAGCAATACTTTTCCTTGATTTTTTACAAGATGTCCTTTTTATTGTGGAAGATTTTTTCTGAACATTGGCCTTTAATCCACAAAATAAAACTCAAATAAAATAATGCCTATTTTTAAAGCTCTTTTTATCAGTGAATAAAGAGTAATATATAGTTAATAAACGCTTTGGCCTATACCCGCGATAATTTAGCCGTCTTTGTTTGCAGTTTTTGTACAAACAGACGCCGCGCCGTCATACCTTCCCCGTCGTCCACAATTTCCCTTTCACATTTAACGCATCCTCGGTCAAAGGAAAGATAATTTAAGCCTTCTCTGAACAGCCAAACTCTACAGAGTCTGTGTTGGACATTGCCTATAATAGTATTTTAATACAAAATTAAAATTTGTATTAAAATTTGTGCGTTATAATATATTTATTCCGATGCCGCGTTGTTATAATTGACGGATGTTGTTTGCTATTCAACAATATCTTAGTTATTCCATCATGCAATTTTTTGGATTAATAAGATGGTTAATGTTTTTTTTCAAATATATCGAAGACAGTGTATTTTTTTAAATGTCTTACGTTGCCATCCACAGCAATTGCGAAAAGAAGGATACCTTACATAACGTATTTTTCATCAACTATCCGCTCATTAGATGAAAATAATTGGTAAAAGTAAATTTAACTGTTTTATAATTTTCAGACGCCTCCCAATTTACGTCTGCTGCTCAATTTTACTATATTTTATTAATTTAAATGAAATGCTAGTGGATCTTGGGGGAGAATAAACCTAAAGTAATTTGAGTAAACTCTTGATTAGTTTACCATCATATAGTTCTGGCTTTTAAATAAACCATATATCAATATACGACACATGGCTTTAAATCAATAGTGGACACCACATGTTTTTCTGTAAACAAATAAGACATTTTTAGTCCCAATTCTTGGTAGATAATTCACGTTATTTTCTTTATTTTTTTGGTGAGTGTAAAAACTAAAAAAACATTTTAGTATTTTCCCCGAGTACCTGACATCATAACCTTTTATTTAAGCCCTCTCCCATCATCCTGTAACTTGCCGATCGCCCGCAATTTCTTTGCAAAATTTTGTCTTTCGTAACTTACGTTCTTTGAAAAGTTTAACTCTCCCCCTCCAAAAAGTAGGAAGAAATTGATATATCCTAAAACCTGTTGTGGGTGAGGTCCGGCTACTACAGGTAACGGCGACAAGACATAAGATAACGGCTGATAATATAACACCCGAGGACTGAACCTGACTTACGATATGTACAATATGGGTATTTTCCATTCATCTATGACTCTCTTAATACCAGAAACTCATTTTCAAACAATATATTCATTTAGGTAATTTAAAAATAATGATCAGACTGTAGTCCTCGTCGAGCGTGTCTTTGAGGGGGGAAGACCCTCAAAGACTCTTAGAATTACGTTCAGATGGATCTACGAACATCTGTATTTTTTTATTTCGACTTTGACTTGGCAGTACTACGTTTCACTATTGTGGAAACATACCTAATGAACTGCGGGTATAAGTCAAAAGTTATAAAATATTACATGTAGTGATATCTTACACTGTTAAACCTGATATTTCTGTTTTATCTTCCATTATTTGAAAAAGTAACCGTAAATGGCGTTTTATCTGTGCGTTTCTAGACCAACAGCAAAACATAAAACCACTTCAAATCTACAACAAGCACACAATAATGTAACAAATTACATCTGATTCACCATCACGCATTTGCCGCTTCAATGAAATTTACGCTGATGACTGTGACAGCTGTTTGCTTATCAGTAGATCAATCTATTGGATTTCTGTACTAATCCATTGTCAAGATTTGTGTATGGTTGTATTACAAGTTTTTTGCAAAAATAATGGATAAAAAGTAATTACATTTTTGATAGAAGACTTAATTTCTCTTTCTCCTTTTATTTAATATGAAATCGTTGAAATAAGGTAGTAAGTTAAGACACTTTTGCCATTTAATTTTCGCATTGTTAAAGTTATTGCACAAAACCTATTTTAGCTTTTATTTAATTATTCCAAAACAGATTGTCATAACATACAAACAAAAATGTGGCTAGCCGGTATTTGTTATATATTATGTGGGATTTATATATTTTGGTTCGTTTTGTTAAAGAAAACCCTCTTTTAAGCTGGGTAAATGTATAAAAAGGCTATTTAATTTTGGCCGCCATGTATAAAATATAAAATAAAAACCCCTTTGCAGCAGACTTGTAAACTTAGTAAACTTCAAATGCTTACAACTTAAAAACCTAACATAACGAAATTCGAAATTTTTTATTTTGTCCATAAGAATAACATGGAGAATGGGTATGCAGATTTGCAGCTACAGGTGCACGAAGGGGGTATAAACCAATATCCAGTATAATGAAACCAGAAGAAACCATAAATGAAAAATATTATATTGATACATCAAGAAATGATGAAGATATCCTTTGATTTATAATCCATCAAGATAAATGGGAAATCAGTACGCATGTTTGCTTCAATGGCATACCTAATTTGGGAGATTCAAAGATTACAATATATCTCAACTTACATTTATTTCCTACAAAGTTAACTTTGTGAAAATGTGTCCTATGTGTTGCCAATGACAATATCTCGGAAACCGAGGGTGCAATATAATACAATTTCCACTATAGTTTGTGTTTTTTATGCCGTATTCAGTAATGAAAACCAATTTTCGTAATTACTTAACCTAATAACAGCTTAATCTGAAACATAACTTCTCCATTACAGTATTATAGCGTTTTGGTTTTTAATTTTGTTCTGTAAATCTGTACAATTTTCCTTAGAATCAACGTTTCTTTCATTCACTTTTTCCATTTTCTATGTAAAAACCCTCCATTTTAGGGCATGTGGGGGGTCATTCTTTGCCCCCACCACATTTATTTATTTATTTAACAAACGGTTACAACCAATACAGTTTATACAATACTTACTACAATACTACAGAGTAATAAGGTACAGTGTGCAAGATGACGAGCAAAATAAATATAAGATTATCAACATGAGATACAACAGATGCAACATGAGATATAACATGGTCGATTTGACAGTATAATTAGCTAATGAAGAGTAGTAGCAAGGACAAGCAACTGAATAAGTGACTCGAATAAATAATAACAAATTAACATATTATGATAATGATAATAATGAGATTATACAAACAATAATATATAAACAAGCATGAAAATAGATTGTGAAATATACATGCAAAAAATTGTTCAATACAAGATTCCCATCAAATAAACAAGCAATCAGTGGACTAGAGTGAAAAATGAGTTAAATAAATTAGTACCTATACTCCCGAAATGTACATGTAAGAAACACATTACACCCTTCTAGTGGCCCTGTCGGGCTGATTTTAGAGCTCGTCCGAACAATGAGTACCTTTTATGTCGGCAGAGAAAGTCTTCACGATCAGACAATCTTTACGAGAAATATGTTGCTTTATACAAGTGTACAGGTATATAAATGACGATGGTACGTTTTGCATCTGTGGCCTTTAACACGAAAAATTATGATGGTACCAAACTTAGGTTTTCCATGAGTCGGCAATAGCTCATTGCAACGAGCCGACGAGGTTTTATCATGAGACGGCAATAGAATTTCTTTTCGGGAGAAATTCACTAACAGGTGTTGTTGGTGTTGTCTTGTTCGCATAAAAAATTAAATGTAAGGCTGTCTTGGCTACCTTCAATTTCACGTCAATATCTAGTAGTTGTTCTCATTAAATTTATTATTTCCCTACATAAGAACACAGTTTATCATCTTTTTTAGATTTGTCAGTCTTATTATTCTATGATATGTTACTTCATCCTGTATCTAGATAACTATTAGAAGCTAAAGTAAACTAAACATAAAAAAACAGGATTCAACTCGTGTTTATATTAAGCCAAAGTTGAATGCGTGTATGTTAGTTAAACGTTTTATAATTATAAACGAAGGAAGTTTAACAGATAGTTGTTTGATATACTTAATCCTTTCTTATAATAACAGACGGGTAATCCCCTTCTATTTCATGAAGTAAAGACTTCTTCTATATGAAACTTATAACTTGTTAGTAAACAACAGGGCCAATTTCATTCTAAAAAAAACCTGTAAAACATTATGATAAAAGCTGTTTACTAATCTTCCATTTGCTTCATGTTAATTACCGGATCGTTAAATAACGTAAACAACCCTCTTGATATCTTGTTTGCTGAAGGGCCTAACGTAGGCTCATCGACATATCGCCAAAGTTTACAATAGGATCCCCCCTATCCCTCACGCCCTCTTACTCATCCCTTTTAACCCATAAATTTCCATAACAAAGAAGCTTTAATTAACTACATGCTTTCTCCCCAATATCTTCCTCTTTATTACTTGTATGTCGTAAAAGTAACAGTCTTAAAGTGAAAGTAAAGTGAATAGTTATTCGAGCATTTACTGATTATTTCCAACTTTAGTTCATAAACATGTTTAATAAGCTCAGTTCGGTACTTCAAGAAGAAGCTAAATCTAGCTTCAGGTAGTCAACTTTCGGGAGATAATATAGCGATATGATTAGGATATTTGTTTACGCTATCTCGTTTTTCATTAATATTAATGCGCAAGTGTAAGTGAAATATATGAAGGAACAAGCTAAATAAGTATTTGTAGGTTTAGTGAAAAATGAACGTATATTCAAGGACAGCTATGAGACAATAGTTAAGAAGCATTAGATGGATATTTTGATTGCAAATATAGATTATCAAACGAGTGAAAAAGCTGTATCAAACCTAGAATGTTTTTGTAGCTTTCGCTCATATTCTCTTATTCACCTCATATCCAGGCCTACCAACATCCGCGTTTTAGCAAACACAAACACCAGCTTGGTTCAAGTGTTGGGCAATATTCACCCCCCCCCCCTTCCTTACCACTTCTCCTACCCCTTTATAAGATCTACCTACCCTTAGCGACTTTATCTTTCTTTCAATGAGATCCAGCAAGACGTGCATTGGTCCTTTTAACCCTAAAACTGCTCGTTCAACTTCATTCTTCAGCACATGAAATGTTTAAACAAAAAATAGTCGCCATCTTCGATTTTAGTTTCAATTTTTGTGTTTTTTCCTAAATATCTATATACGTTCCACAAGAAATTTATGTAAATTTGTATGTAAAGTAAATGCCCAACGGGGCAAAGCCTGTTTACGTAAAGGAAAATAAACTATGTTCATGAAATTCCGACAAAATTCACAGTAATTTGACACCCTAGGCTTAGCGATTACTCTAAAATAAAGGCCTTGGTGAGCTCATAAAAAGTTACTTTTTAAGAGATCATTACAAATATATGTTTTTGTGAGCTCGTCTACATCTTAATTTTGGACCTATCTTTGAATAAGGTATCATATTATTAATACAAATTTTATCGAGATTCCAGGAATATAGTTTTTTTCCTCAGGAGAATAGGCTTTACCCCATGCCTCATCGGGCATTATTTTACAGAAAAGTTTATATGTATTTCTTATCGAAGTAATATTTGTTAAGATTATTCAAGAGAAGATATAAAACAAGTGGTTACCTCATAAATGGTTAGACCAAATTAAACATATTATATACTTTTCTTGCAGCAAATTTAGTATACTTTAATTTTTATTTTTAATATAGTATATTAAAGGAAGGAAAAGTTTCTATTCTTTATCCAAATTACTTAGTTCTAAACAAATTTCAAAGACAACTAAACTGAGAATGTACCAAACCCTCATTCAACCAGTCCTGCTGTATGGAACAGAAAATTTAGCTCTAAGCAAAAAATCAGAAAAGAAATTTATAATTTTTGAAAATAAAATTTTAAGGAAAACATATGGTCCAATAAATGAAAATGGTGAATGGAGAATTCGAAGTAATCAAGAACTAAGAAACCTTTACCCACATCCAGACATAGTAGCCATCATCAAAAGCTGAAGACTAAGATGGGCAGGCCATATAGTGAGGAGACCCGAAAACACACTTATTAAGGACGTATTTGAGGGGAGACCTGCAGGCACCAGACCTCTGGGAAGACCTAGATTACGATGGAAAGACCAAGTGGCAAAAGACCTCAGGAGACTACAAGTAACCTGGGAGCAAGCCGAAGACCGGGAAGAATGGAAGAACATCGTTGCGGAGGCAAAAAACCAACTTCGGTTTGAATGGCCACAGTGGTAAGGTAAAGTAATATTAAAGTTGATATTTTTGGAGTTATTTAGGAAACCCCTAAAAATATATATCTAAAATCTAAGATGGCGACCACTTGCCGACCACCTACCAATGAGGCTTTTGGAAATGTTAAAATACACGTATCATATAGGAGTACATTTCAAATTTCAATATCTCATTCCTTTTAGAGTATAAGCATCCACTAGGAAAGAAGTTTTCAAAATTAATAACTTTATAAGGGCTTGTGTAGGTGAATTGGATTTAAAAGTTCAAAAATAAACATCTCTTACATACATGTTTGCCTCTAGCAGCTAAATGAGTAATCCGATTTGAAAGTGATTCAGATTTAAGTCGAAAATCTGCTCTTAGCGTCTTTTTTGATGTAGATATCAGTTTTATATCAGGAGTTAAGCCTCATATTCCCATGAGTAGGGCTGAGTGCGATTGGCTGAGTACAAGGTGTGATGTTAGTTCTAAGTTCAACCCCTGAAGTGATAGTTTTTTCCACTACTTACTAGAAACTGAACTTGTAATTTATTAATTAAGAAACTTCAGCATTTGTATAACTAAATTGCAAATTATGAGTGTGTTGAAATTTGTAGCCATTGCTTACAGTTTGCTTATCTTCATGGAAACACAATCATGTACAGAGCAAACGTTCAACCTCGGGTGGAATCACCATCTGCTATCTCGGTGGAACTGAACGCTTAAAAATAACAGTTAAGGTATAATATATGATTAAAAGAAATCAGTCATTTTTGTTTATTTCAAGAAATTGCACATGCACAGAATAATTAAAAAAAATTAGTCATCGAAGCCACCACCGGTCAGCTAGTGTGAACTATGATATAAGTTTTAAGTTTTAAGAAGAGAGCCAAAACTTGTCAAATTAAAAAGGGTTTTCAGGCAAAATTAAAATTAATAGTGATTAAAGTTTAAAGGGTTATTTCACGGTTTCTTGACCACTGTATCAATTATATCTTGTAAATACAATCTGAAGATATTGAATGATTATTCTTCCTTTGAAACGCTACAAAATTACAAAGTTTATTTCCTGAGAACTTAATCTTCTAGATAAAGCTAGAAAATAGAAAAGAATTCAATAATAGGATATTTTTTAAGAAAAAAGTTAAATAATCATTACATGTTATTAAGATAGTATAACTTTTTTTCAATAGTGAAACTTTCTTTTCTCGCGACAAGTTATTTTTTAAGTCTGTGCGAGTTTGTGTGGGTAAAAGTGGAAACTCAGTGGTAGCGCAGGATGACGATAAATTCACTGCTGCACTTTTGATTTAAACCTCCCTCCCCTGCTACAAAGTCACTACATATAACACCAAGAAAGTGTTTCGCCAACGGTTCTATTTCTTTTGTGAGCCATAAATCAGATATTCTTACTTCCAGAAGCGTTTGAGAAAACATGTTCAAATTCAGGGTAAAAAAAACAAAAGTAATAATTACATTTTTAATGCTGACAAAGTAACTAGCCCATTCTTATGGCGCGATGTAGAAAGGAAATTCGAATATGCTCAATCTTTTGTGTTAGCTAAAGCTATACAATATATCCTTTGGAGAGTTTTGGGTGAAGAAGATCGAATTGAGACATATTGTGAGTACGATCTGGTATCATTATACCAGTTGTGGGTACTCACTCGCATTGCCTTGCTGGATCTATTGCAGCTTATTTAGCTAGCACAAAAAATTGGACATATATTTGAATGTACAATCTCGCCATAAGTATGAGAAATTTGCTTTACAGTACATAGTCAGTGATAATTGTTCACAAAAAACTAGAAAATATAACATTTTATATCACAATATACAACAATATTACAAATTACAATATACATCAACACTTTCCACCCGTCTACAACTATTTGAGCAGGAGTTGAATCGAATCTTGTCAACGGGGAGGAGTTGACCTTGTCAACGTTTAAAGCTGCTTGCGGTTACCAGCTTAACTTTTTTAAAATAAAACATTTGTTTGGAAGGTCAATCGTTTAACAAAGTAACAAAGTTATGTACAGATACATTTTTTCTTTTTTTATACCAAACCACAATTTTATTAGAACTAAAAAACAGCACAAAATCACACTTGTGGTGTCGATTGGTAAGCAATAAAGAAAGAAATATAAAAAATATAAAAAGGCGACCTCTAATGTCATTTGTAAATAAAATTAGAATATAGTTAAGTGCAGTTTGGATATACACAACAATATAAACTCAAAATCAAAAACAGAAATTACAAAGTTCAGACATAAATACAAATAAATAAAATAACACATTGTTGCCATCAGAACTAATGCATTTTGTAAAACTAAAAAACTTATAATTTTATGGGCATTTTAAAATTCAGTAATAAAAATATATGTGTCCATCACCAATTTATCAAGAATTTAGCCCATTATGAAGGTAATTTAAAATCGTACGAAAATTTTGCCTGAAATACGATAATTTAGGACTGCCTGTACGATTGGCCAGTCGGGGAACACTGTTGCGGACGGGTAATGGGACAAATCAAATCAAATCAAATCCCAGGCCCTGAGTGCAGTGGCAGGAGTTTAGAACACTACAGGGTGGAACAAGTTCGATTTAAAAAGATTACAAATTATTAGGGGTGTGCGAGTACTCGAGAATCGAGCTTTTTTCGAGCCGAGTATACACTACTCGGCTCGACTCGACTTATTGCAAATTACTCGAAAGTTCGAGTCAAGTAGTTACTCCCGCCGTTTACCCGAAATCGGCATGTGCGAAAGAATATTACGACCATTTCTCACAATGTCAATCCATCTTTAACGAATATAACTGAATCCTCGTTTGTTATAAACTTGAAGTAAAAAGTTCTTTTTAGTTATTAAAGACACATACATTTTGATATCACTCTATCTTTTCTAGTTTGAGGTTGGTTATTGTTACATCTTGTAAAAAAATGATTTTTGTTATATTTTAGAAACGATTCCAAATAAATAAAAACTTAGTTTTTTTGTTGAAGTTACATCAATAAAAATGTACCTGTGTGAATAACTCAATCATGAATTGAGTCATGTAATTGGTCACGGCTTATAATTAGTGTTTTCATTTCATTTCAAACCCCAGGTAAGCATTAAACACAAGTTAGGCACAAGTTAGCTTGAAAAATATATCAAATCAAGAATTATTGTAAGTTTAAGTAAAAGGTTTTCTTTCTTTTGTTTTGGTATCATTTATTTGCATATCTGCTCTTAGTTCAATAACTCTTTTAAGTTTAATTACCTCGAAATTGTAATTTGTATGTGAGTAATGATAATAATTTTTTACCATTATGTAGAAACATGATGACTATTATATTATAAACTTAAAAAAAACTCGACTCGAAAAAAGCTCGAAACTCGCGGGTATTTTTCAAAACTCGGCTCGGCTCGACTCGACTTCAAAAATCACTACTCGCACACCCCTACAAATTATGGTTAAATTTACAACAAATTAACATTATTTTAGCTTCCACCTTAATCGATGACCACAGCACCTATGAGAATTGCTACTGGCCGGAAATATTGTACCTTGTTTATGAAGAGCGTTAATTATTTAGTTTTCTGTTAACAAGTACAATAACTCTGTTCTCAATCAAAAATGTATTACAAGATTTATGTGTATGCCTTTTTACATTAATAACCAGACATAGATTTTATAGGAAGTCAAGCGCCTAAAGTTACTTGAAACTGTGGAGTAAGAAAACCATTTATGAGTATAATTATAGTAATAAATGAAATGTTAGCATAAAATCTCTATGGATTGTAAATTTCTTTCTCTCTGAGATATAGTAGATGATTTTAAATTCATAAATATAAAATACGGCTGCAGGTCGTTACACCAGATATATTATGTTTTATCAAGATATTATGTTAAAAAATAAGGAAGTTGAATTTTTTTTATTTCTCTCAAGGATAACATGGGGAATGAGTATGCAGGTTTGCTGCCACAAAATGTAAATATCTGAGATTTTAGACTAATGATAAGCGACACATTATTAGATATTTAAAAAATGGTGCTCATCAGAGATCAGTTTTAGGACCAATTTAATTTTTAATTTATGTGAATGATTTGTGCAATGCTCAATTTAGTGGCCAATTAACAATGACACTGCACTCACTTATTAAGAAGCAATTCGGATCGTCTGAAATCTCCTTTTCAAAATAATATAAAACTACTGAGGTGTTGAGTCGATAACAACAATTTGGTTTTAAGTAAAAAAAAAACAAAGTACATGATTTTTGGGTTAAGAAATGAACACAACTTCAGTGATGATATTATTGATCACGATCCAGATTGCTCGGGTGTTTGTTGTTTGGAGTGTTTTATGTAAGGTTGAGGAAATAAAATACATTAGGCTTGTCATTAACTCTAATCTTAGCTGGAAGGATTATGTAAATAAGGTAAGAAAAGATTTATGTAGTTTACCATCCAAGTTTTATCTTCTGAGAAATTTAACCCCTGAAAATGTGTTAGTATATGTTTATTATGCACTTGTATTCTTGTTGATTTGCTGGGCTGGAACATACCTTACTTTTCTTCAACCCGTTATAATATTTCAAAAATGTTTTATTAGAATTGTATTAAAAAATATAAGAACGGACCCATCCTGACCTTTATTTTGCAAACCAAAGATTCTTTCACTAAGACACAGTTATGTATTGAAAGTTTCAAAATTATTTTACTTCCACATTCATAATGTTTCTAATGTCCTTAAACCTGAGAGGTGTAATCTTAGACATATGAATGGAGTACAGTTGAAAATGTAGAATTTCTTCTTCAAGTTGAATGTTTCAGGTAATTCATATAAATTGTTAGCTTAGGATGTAACTTCTTTCTCACTTTTCACAATTAAGGAATATAAATGAATTGCTGCCTTAAAGGTCACTTGAGAACTTAATAAGTTATCAATTCCTAAAAAAATTACAAATAAATTTATACAATTTTAATTTTAATTTTAATTTTAATGAACTTGGTTGAATTATAGTGCAACCAACTTTTTTACAGCAGTTTTTTTTGTAATAATATTGTACGATGGATGCCTCAAAACTGGCTATACCTTGGAGGCACCTATATTTATGCATTAAAAAGCCAGTTTAAATGTAGTAGATATTATGTATCTCTTTTAATAGAATGCATCTTTATTGTAATTTATGTATGTGGGGTACAAGTTTTAAACAGTTGTAATGGCTGTGTATTGTTTGAATGTTCTTTGTAATTTGTTATTTATGGATAAATAAATGTCTTAATTCATTCATATAAATTAGGTTTCATCTAGATGAATCTTCAAACCAAGATGTTGAGAAATAAGTGAGACATCGAATTTTACTTATTTCTCATAAGGTAACATTGGGACAACATACTGTGTTTACCACTTTCAATATCTCAGTAACCAATGGACATAAATCAATGATTCTAAAGACAAAATTGTATATATTTTCGAGCTGAATTCATAAGTGCTAAACAAAATAGAAATATACTTATTTATCCACGTGAAAAACCCAAAAAACCCAAATTTGGGGGTTTATTCCCTCTTACCCCCCCCCCCCTTCCCGTGGTCCAATCAGGCTGGTTTACGAACTAGTAATCCATTTGATTACCACATTATTACATGGCTGTACCAAATTTCATTGAGATCGGGCCATTTTTATGACCGCTGTTGTGCTAACGAATACACATATATAATGAATATATATAACTAAAGATTCGAACGACAATAGTGAATAGTGACGCGAAAAGTGTTTTTTGCGTCTCGGGGCCTTAAAACGAAAAGTTATAATGGTCTTGGGCTTAGGTCTTACCATGAGACCTTCTAATAGCTTCTTCCTATAGGAGAAATTCGCTTAAAAAGTGGTTCTAATAATTGCATTTCATGTTTCAGGTAAAGAGAATACTTAACCCATGGTGAAAGAAAAATTCAGGCAAGTTAAATTATACATTAAATACAAATATTAAGGTAGCATATCTCATAAAACATTATATAAACCCAAAACCATCTGCAGTGACAAACCGACAAACATATATTTTCTGAAATTCAAACAGCCGTGATACCTTTCAATAATATTCAAACTATTACTTCCAATAATATTGAAACTATTAATTCAGGCATTGTGAATTGTTAATTTTATGTAGGCATTGATATTTGGAATATGATGTGAAACCACGTGAATGTTTTTGAAGTCTTAGAAAATTTTATTTACGGACACTTGTAAATAAACGTTAAGCTTCAGTTGAATTTATCGCCGGCAAGACGTACAATTATTTCATTAAGAACCGCCATGATTACTTAAGTAAAAGACATTCAGTATTTTCCAAATTATGACGCAAATTTTGTATTGAGAATCAGTGGAGAGGATATTATTGTTACACATACCTAGAAAGTTATGATTTCTATCTCATGTTTGATTGGATAGAACTGTTTTATGAATCTGGAATTCAGTACCAAGAAAGCAAATTAAAACCATACCTTTTTTGGCGCTGCTTTATCTACCTTGAGCTAGAGTAAACTCGGAAATTTATGGTCACAGCAAATTCTAACAAAGATATATACGCAATATTTGGAGCATACATAATGTGCCAGAATCTTTACAGAAATGGCTAAACTTTGGCCGAGTTGGGCAATTTGCCAGAAGTTCTTGAAGTTTCAGAGTATTTTGCTATTTTAGCTGTATCTTTATAAAAAACAAAATCTTAGAAATATAAAATGTTAGAGAAACAATGGAGTAATTAAAAAGGTTTAGTCTTTTTAAATATTCAACGGTCAATATTTACTGGTTTTAACTTTTAATTTAACAAAATAAATCTCTTACAGGAAATACAAAATAATATTTCCTAAGCAATTGCTGTAGGTGCAATGGTAAGACCTAAGTCCGGGACCATGAAAAACTTTCATTTTGTGGTCCCCAGAAGGCAAAACATAATTTGTTAGATATTACATATATATATATATATATATATATATATATATATATATATATATATATTATATACTAAATATTGTTATATATTATATATGTATTACTCTTATGATAACTCTCGTAAAAATGGTCAGATCTTTACAATATTTGTTAAAGATGTGTAAATTAGCAGTCAAATACAGACGAGTTTTTCCAAAGCCTGATCCTTCCAAAGCCTATTAGCTCCATTGGAAAGGGGGGGGTTGATACCCCAAAAAATGATTTTTTTACATTTTCCCTATAAAAAACAAAAAAACAACTATTTTTGTAACAAACAATTTCCCTGTACTCTAGGTGCAATGGTTACCGAGATACTGAGAGTGCAAGGTCATCACAGAACTTCAGTGGTCACCGATTACTTTGAATGGAGATACACTTTTAATCTCCATGAGCCTGATGCGCACCGTACACAGAATATTTAGAGGGGGCTGCATATAGCGGGGGGCCTGGGTTGTCGAGCAGCCGCCAGCAGATAGGAGGGTGCGGGTGTCGTCTCCCGGGAAATTTGCTATAATTACAACTGTAAACTCGCAAGTATAGACGATTCAGAGGCATAACAACTTACAATGAAACCCCAGATAACTGAACTTATTGATGTTCCCCCTGTTAGGATTTTAAAATAATTCAACTATACAGGAATTTTCTATTTTTTATTAAAGTGCTCTTTACACAATTTAAGATGACATTGTTCTTGTATTTATTATTTTAATCACATTTCGCTTTCACAATTATATTGCAAAATCCTTTAGTTAATTACTATTATTACAGATGAAATCTTTTCTGTAATTTACGCTATATTATTAGTATCATAGACGTCATTAAACTACGCCTATGATATCTTTTGTTGATCTTCGAAACAACTTAACAGCTGACTTCCCATATGAATTATTCTGCTGTTTAAGTAATCTAGGAGATTACAATTTCATTTCGTCTACTATACTATTATTTTATTTCATTGTACCTGCATGGAAGACTACGTTTATAGTTGCAGGATTAAACTAAGAATATAAAAAATACCCAAATAATTTTTCAAAATAAAAAATCAAATTAGACTAATATGTTGTATACTTAATATTGAAGTCTAAATTTACTTTGATGAATTGTCAACGAGAGCATGGTTAAATACGCATTAAGTAAGCAATTGCCGTTGGTCAGATGAAAGATATCATTTGTCTTGCATGCGTCTGTTGGTAGGGGGCTCGCGGGAATGTTTTGGTAGGGCGCTGCTACAAATTCGTCTAAAAATTTTAGTTTGTAATGTTTTGCGGTCCGGAAGAACCGCAGGTGGCGGTGCAGATCCGGACCGCGGCCGGTCTATTTGTAACCTAACGTAATATAACCTAAGCTAATAGGAGATAAAAAAATACTATATCTCATATATTTCTCTACACATCTTAGAAACAAATTGTGATTGGCTTCATCTAGTTGAGACCTATTGCATGTAAGCCTAAAATCTTTCATTTTTTAATTTCCGTGGTAGTAGTCCTATAAACTCATTCACCAAGCTATCCTTATGAAAAAGAAAAGAACTCTATATTTTTCTTATTTCTTCCTCTAGTTCGGCTCTACTTCATATTTTGCTAAAACCACCCAATTTTCTCATTCCTGTTACAGCCAACCAGCATAATCATTCCCCATGTTATTCTTATAGAAATTACAAAAATATGTCATATAGTGCTTATATTGGATTGAAATAAGTTTTTCCGCATTGGTAATTCTCTGAGCATGCAGGTATACTGCAACGGTAGTATTTTTAAACATTTGACAATAATATCACCAAAGTAATGTGTACAACGGATCCGGGCTATATCTTGGGCCTAGGTTGGTAAGAGAAGTAAATATAGTATTTGTAAAATTTTATGTTTAAGATTTCCATTGGGTCATATTGCAATTTATTATATACGGTGTCCCTCTCTTTACCAATTTTGTACATTTAACCTGGACTATAGACAAGTCAAGTCAGAAGGCAGGGTTGAATAACTAATTCCAAATTTCTAAATATAAAAATCCACTTCTAAAACCCTACAACCGCAGTTTTGTTTTTATCAAAATAATATCTTTAAATGAAAGAACAGGTTTGTAGAAAAAATAGTGAAACTTGTATACCGCGTTATAACCTACAAACCAAATTACAGAAATAAACGACTATGCATGATGCTTATTTTTAAAGTGGGGGCTGTATAAACATTTAAAACGTAAATATCTCAAAACCCCATAAACATTTAAGTTTATGGAGTTTTTCAGTTAAATTTAAAAAAGATTGTATTTCTTTTATAATTCAATTACAAATTCAATGAAACCAAGATTGAGAAAAACGGTTCATAAATAAGGAAAAAATATAATTATTTAGAAAATGTTTACATGTCGATATCAACTGTCATTATGTGACACCTCTGATGGTGAACTACTTCAATCAGATGTGTTAAGTTTATTTGCACTTATCAGCTGATTGAAAGATCAATCAGCGGTTTTAAGTTTATTTACACCAGTCACTTGAGTTGTCGAGACAATAATACCCTTGTTACTCCTGGTAACAAGAAAGGGCTTATTAAAACATCAAAACGCTTAAATAGAATAAAAAATACAAAACATCAAATTTATTTATTTATTCAAGATATAGCTGAAGTGAATAAACCCAAGTAAATGAAAAATGTGGTAAGTTACAGCCTGAGCAATTCTATTGATATTGAACATCAAATATCACTTTGAAATAAAACTATCAGCTGATTGAAATGTCAATCAGTTGATGAATGAAAATAAAATAAACACAGCTCTTTGATGTGATTTACTAGCAGTGGTTTCACAAAATAACAGATAGTAATTACACGAGTGAATTTGATGAAACATTAAGTTTTTTCCTAGGTTAGTAATCAATTTTCTTAACTTTGGTTCATTAAATTTATAATTGAACTCTCTGATCTCTTAATTGCAATACAATTATTTGTGTGTTGAGTGAGTAAAGTACAACATTGTCTTAGGCGACCAAGCTTGCGAGGGCGACAATTTTCACGGGGGGGACAAAATATCCTGCCCATGAATATTTATTTTATTAGCTTAGTAAGCAGTAAAAATATCCATTTTGTTTCGTTCTGCTTTTAGCGCCTGCATCATGTTGCAACGTTCTTGCGTGCTTAATTCTTAGACGTTCTCACAGCTGATTTTTGTTGATGTCATTCTTTATTTCATTATTCCTGCCACTAAGTCTGCTGTTAGCTCCTGCATTGGTGAAACTGCTGCAAATTTGCATATGCGCGTCTCACCGGGAGACCAAATTTTATTTTTATCACCAATTACAAAGAATAAAAAGCCTCTAAGCACAGCAGGTGGGGTTAAATATTTTTAACAAGGCAGAGCTTTTTGAGATGTTTCCGGTTGAAAATTGTAACCAGGATTTTGAAAAAGGTCGCAAAAATGTTGCTCTGAAATTATATTTTTATGCTTTAACACTTAAAACTAATTTTCACTTTGCTATAGCAAACAGGTTTTCCTTAAATTATTTTGTGAAAAATGCAGCCCAACGAGTACCTTTTAAGATTTTGAACTTCGTATATGATGTTGGACATGACTTGATCTTGGTCCAGGAACAATACCCAAATATAATACTCGGTTCACCCTGTGTTGATCTTTAAAATAAGTAGGCTGTAATTATCCATCTATTATATCCATGTGCTCTTAGACTGGGATTCCAAAAATAATTAAGGTATCCCGACATACATATCAGATAAATATTTTAACATTTTTAAAGGAAAACATTTTTTTAATAATTAAAAAGTAAGCTAGTTTCAGTAAAAAACTCATAACAAAAAGACGTTTGAGAAAAGGAATTTATAAAAGCTGCTTCCTAAAACATCCTTTGCTTTGGAAACATTCTCCTACGTGTATAAAAGGCAGAGCAGAGAAGACTTGTCGAAAGAAGACTTCAAGTCTGGAATAGTCTTTTACCTAATTGAATTGTGACATTTATGAAACCAGCATACTATTTAAGATTAGATAACTTTGGATAAAGTTCAAATGAAGGAACTCGTAAATACAATCAATTGTAATATCAACTACAATGTTTTAAGCGATTTCCAAACTTTCTAAACAGAACCTCTTTTTAAATTTAACGGTTGTGTGAAAATAATGTAATATCCTATGTAAAATAGTGCCCTAAGTTAGTTTCCCACATTTAAATCCACCTTTAGGGAAGCGTTGCCAATTTTCATTCACCTCAGGCTTTATTAAAAGAGACTTACTTTAAGGTTAAAGTAGGCCTTTACTTTTCAAAAAAATCTGGCCAGTTCATAGTCTTATGTCCGAGTCAGTCTACCATTTCACTTTTTACATGTTTGGATAATTCATGCATTATTAAATGAGTTACAGCTTCTTTTATTGATTCAACCGTTAATTAAACTATATACGTATCATTTTGTGAAATTATAAAAACAGAATAAAGTTAAATAGTCCAAATTTTTTAAGGGATTTTTACTTCAACTTCTCTACAAGTATTTGTTTATCTGATTGAAATTACTTCTTCTCTATTTTTTAAACTCTTTAGCTTCCTATAGCCAAGTGCTGCTTTCTGCTTTGTTTCAAAATGTATTACATTTATTTCTAGAAAGAAATCAGGTATTTGTAGTGAATTATAAAGGTATTCTAGGTATTTTGTAACAATCGTTCCTATTAGCTGTTATTTAGATTTTACTTGATTTATCTTATTCTTTCCTTCAATAATTCAGTTGATCACAGCTCCTCGGAGTTAATGCATTTGTTCAATTGGACTTTTATTTTACAGTCTTTTTAATGGAGTATATTTAAATTTACTTTGTTCAAATAACATACTTTTTCCAAGATATAATTAAATTCAATCTCAATTTTACGTGATTGTATACACAAAGAAAACATTGTCAACAGTACCTTAAACCTGGAAAATCACATGCAGATTTTATAACTACAAAAGTATTTAATTTTTTAAGATTAAAATATTACCAATTTTTATTATCAATTATTACTACCAATAATTAGATTCAAATGACAAACGAAGTAAGTCTATCCGCTCGAATCAAAAGTGGCATGAGGTGAGTATCATATACACCACTTACTTATTAAATACCTTTTATCAGCCTTTTGAATAAAATTCTAGACCACCATAGCGTAGTTGAACTCAGCCAAGGAGACGTCCTTTAAGTCAAAATTTAAATATCATTAAACGCTTTGAAGCAATTCTTAAAAGTGTTCTCTTCTATCTAGTGGAAACACATATATTTTTGTATGGTTAAGTTTATGGACAGTCAAGGTGTTGCAGCTCGATTTTAAATAAAGTGATTTTTTAAGCGGCCTCACTTAAAAAATTCAAAATAGATCTGTGTAAACATATTATGATACTTAAACCTCATGAGAGGTTCCAACTGTTTCCAAATATTATTTTGTAACAAACCTCAAGAACACATAACCTTTGCAAATTCCTATTCCTAACTAACTATTTGATATTATAAAGCCAAAATACAGGGTGATTTAGACCACCCGTCCACCTATTGTAACAGGAGAACGCTTTAACGTAGAAACGTCAAATAAAATTATTCCCCTCTAATATGCAT
Organism: Flexamia atlantica; assembly: GCA_035578135.1. Classification (NCBI taxonomy): domain Eukaryota; kingdom Metazoa; phylum Arthropoda; class Insecta; order Hemiptera; family Cicadellidae; genus Flexamia; species Flexamia atlantica. The sequence goes on along the minus strand of JAQJVK010000016.1, from coordinate 11,063,541 downwards.
ATGGTGAATTCATTAAAAATATTTTCATGGCGATTTATCTACAGGGTGTCCCAGAAATGAATGTCATAAGTTCGAATTCTTATGTGAACATACAGCAAATTTTATAGTATTTTACTTGACGTTTCTACGTTAAACCGTTCTCCTGTTACAATAGGTGGACGGGTGGTCTGACTCACCCTATATAATTTGGTCTAATGAAAGTGACGACATCAAATCAGCTATTCTTCCAAACCTTTTAGTACAGTTCCCAAAATGTAAACGATCAATCGTCCCCACGTTTTCTAAGTAAGTTTAGCTTATAAGAAAGGCATATTATTAGGTTTCCACTTGAAGGAAGCGATGCTGAGTCGGAAGGAAGGCCAAGGTTGCCACAAGGCTGGCCAGGCCGCTGATTTGTATCTGTCCCCACTCCTCCGGCTACTGCTCTCCACACCTCACACCGTGTAGGTCGTCCTGGTGCTCGCCTGTGCCTCCCCACAAGCCTTGGAACGTGGACAAGATGGCTTTAACGAAGAGCCAATGATAAACGTTGTCTTCCTCCTGGCAGTATTCGTTCCAGGGTGGCCAGCTTTTTTCCATTCACTAAAGTAATTTACGAAATATTCATGACTGTCAGGAACTTGCCAAGAGAAGGCTCAATAATTTTTGCCGCCGCCCAGCCTCTAAAGGTAAAACATCCAACTGTGCATTGATGGTTATTAACTTATATTTTAAGTATGAAATTGTTTAAGTATCCAGAAGTTTTACAACAAACGAGGTATTATATAAAACACACTCACAAAATTTACACACCCCCTGACGCGCGCGGGTGTGTGTGTGTGTGTGTGTGTGTGTGTGTGTGTGTGTGTGTGTGTGTGTGCGCGCGCGCGCGCGCTTATTGAATAACACTAGATTGTAGATTTAGAAGTTTATAGAATTAATCACGTGAAAATATTATTGAATTTTACAAATCAAGTCTTCTATTTGTGACCTTGCCAAGTTTTCTGTCAGTGAGTAAAATATGCGATTTATTTTCCTTTATAATTCTACGGTTTTTACTTTCTGTTGGTGTGAACAAGCAGCGTCATTCCTTTCACTTCGTCCACAATTTCCCTTCATGTTTAACGCATCCCTGGTCAAAGAGAAGATAATTCTAGCCTCCTTTGCACAACCAAACTCAGCATAGCTAACTATCACCTGTAATTAATTATGTCTGATCAATTAATAACTGCAAACATGCTATATAACTTTTTTTTGCTAACAATTCAGTAAGTTGTTATTTAACATGCATGAATTTGAATGTTTTATAAATAAGAGAGAACTGGATATCAGTCGTTTACCTTTATTGAACGTATTTTATACAAAATTCAAAACGAAAATTGGACTAATTCTTAAGAAAAGCATAATAAAAAACACAGGAAATAATATTATTACAGGAATAGAGTTTATGATCGAATTAATCCCACTCATTAGGATAAATAAAGGGAAGTTTTAAAGGCCAGTTGGAAAAATACCAGGCTTTGACTCTCAATCGATATAAAATTCCATCGGATTTGTTGTGTATCATAAGAAAGTAGTTAAATACTAAGCTAATTAGTTTTATTGGAATGAATACAGATTTTAAATTTAAAACTTATTATTTCTCATTGATAAATTTAATTGGAGTCTGAAAACTTGAACTACAATAAAAAGTTCACTGTTACCTTGTGTTTGAAACTTAATGTTTATCTTTGCTATTCCAAAAATGTACCCACAACTAAAATCTTTGTTTTAAACTATAGAAGATACAAATTCGTTATGACTATAGGGCAGTAGTACAATGACACATGGACGCTATAGATCAATACAGGGGGTCGTTTTCGCAGTATGGGCTTAAATAATAATGCAACGGATTGATTTACAAAGCTTATTTATTTATTTGGCATGAATTTCGACAAATATAAAATAAATTTATTTATTGTTTAACATAATGCGGTATCTGTAGTTTATCGCCATGCCTTAGTAGTTTTTAAAGCGTAATAACTTATGATTCTGGGTTTTTGCATGAATGAAGATTGTGACCTCTCTTTCTTGTCTTCCACGGTGAAACTATTTCTGAAAGAAAGTGATTCTGTTGGTTTTTTCCCTTGAAAGGGACCTACTCCACTGAATAAGGGTTCACAGTAAATTATCCTTGGAGTTTTGGACCCTGAACGACCGGGATTTCGATACGTTTGGGATGGAATATTTTTCATAACCGTACTGAGGAAAATTCTATTAAAAAGTAAAGTACTGTTTATAGACTTTATAACCTAAGTTCAAAAGCTTAAGCAGAACCAATATTGTTATTCATCTTATGAATTAAGTATTTAAGAGATATGATAATTTATTAAATAAAATGATAATTAGTCAAAAATGAATGAATTTTATGACACATTTTTAGACACACGTTGTACAATAAAAGCCCTGAGATACTGTGCCGCAACATATTTTTAAAAGATAAATATTTTTAACATACATAAAAAAATACAATTAATTGTTACTTCATAAAGAAATAATTAAAGTAATTTATTCATGAGGGAGTACGACATTTAAATTATTCCAAATCTATCAAAGGAAGAATTGATTTTGTATAATAGTGTGTGGAGTTAGCCGAGGTTGCCAAAAGTCGAGCTACCACACAAAAACATAAACTTCAATCTTGCCTTGGCGATAACCCAAAGGTTTAAACCCATTTTCCTGATATTTTTATGTGACTTTTTTCACAAAATCCTAATCAAATAGTGAGATAAAATAGCTACAAGACAAAACCTTACTAGATATAAAATATAAGAAATAACCTTCATATTCTTTTAGAAAAAAATTTAAAACAAGAAAAGGTTAAGAAATTTAATGTTAATTTCTAAAAATGGTAGGAACACTATGTAATCAACTCCCAACTCGTGTTTGTAAGAGCACGAAAAAGACCGGGTTTCCTAAAAAGTACTGTTAGCATAAGTTAAAAATCTCGTATAAAATTCAGAACGCAAAAAGTGTAAATAAAATCACAGGATCCGGGGGGGGAGGAGCACCTACTCAAGTGGCAGATTTTAACGAATTGAAAACAATTCTTCCAAGAATTGTTCTTGAAGAATTGTTTTCAATTCGTTACAATTGAAAACAATTACAATTGACATTTTTAAAATTTTATGACAACACGACAAAACCACAAAAGTAATATGCTGACGAGACAGATATTTTAGCGGCATAGTTTATAATTAATTATACTTTTCAATTATAAAAATCAAAATAGAACTCAAATATTTGAATTATTTCATTTGTACTTTTGAAAACATTATTGTAGTCTGATAATTTATTTTTGAAATCAACTATTTGACCATAGTTGACTTGTTGGTATTAACTTACGATTAACTTACACACACCACTAAGTAAGAAATCTAAAGCATGTTTTTGGATTATTTCCTTCTCCTCACTTTATTCTAATCAAAATAAGATTGATGATGTTTACAAAAAATAACTATGTTAGGCATTATTTTTAGTTAAGTAATTGATTTGCACGTCGTTTACAAGGTTAGGAGGGATTCAATCGTTTGGAAAAGGTCTCATAGGTTGACATATATTTAAAAGTAAAATAATTAATAGCAGTGGTTTATTTATCAATAAATTACATTTAAACCTCCCATATATTATATTTGTATCTACATAGAATAATTAAAATTTGATACTAAAGCAAGATAATGCACGAGATAAAATTGAAACATGAGAGGCTTGCGAAGTAGTGTAATGCATTAACAGCCTTTGACTAGTGGCGCGTGGAATACGCTGCGAGACGACGGAAATCAAAGAAGAACATCTTTTACCTTCGTATTTTTGTATTATTGATATTATGGAACTACGTCTTGCATACAAACAAAAACCAATTTCCCAAATGCACAGATACTTGTATGGGACAAAAAATTACGTTTTCTTCTCCTAAAGAATTATGTCCTAGGAATATTGTTTGCAATTACTTAGAACATTGGGTTATACTTAACGTATGCGTTTACGATAAATATGTTGTTTTAAACGACCACTTTCAATGAAATTAATTTTATCAATACTGATTTTAAATTTAGAATTATCAAATGAAATTTAATAAAATTATATATATATGTATACTAGTAGATATTCCCGCGGCTTCGCTCGCTGAAAGGATAAAAAATGTTTGGTTCAATTATACGTTATTTTTGATAAGCAATTTCTATAAATTTCCAAATAGACTGATGATTTCAATAATTTATCTGAACTTTACGTTTTAAGCACTTAATTAGAAACTTCAGGTTGCATCTCCATCCCAGATTGACATGAGAAGATGAAACGTTTCCTCGATGAATTTTTCTTTTTCCCTCAAATTGTATGAATTGGCTACTAACACATTCTAATTTTTCAGTTTAGCCTGAAGAATACTGAAATTTCTTATTTAAACTATTATTTAACCTATATAATTGGGTTCCTAATACTTTGAATAACAAAGTATCCAGGCCACCTTCAGGGGTTTGAACTCAGAACTTTCATTGCACCCCTAAAACTGCTCTCTGCTGGCCCCTAAAACCCGTCGGCCAATTTTATATAGAAGAATAAGGGGCATCTGATATAACTGGTGTAAATACAGCAAAGGCCGGAATCTGTAAACCTAATATTTGAATTTATTATGTTTATTAATATACCAAAAATTGCAAGAAAAACATAAAATTAATGCGTAAGCCATAACATTAGGAAACCTAAATCTCCAGAATTTGTTTCAATCATATTGGAGATTTGATTACTCGTTTGGCAGCTTGAGGCTAAAATTTACGGTAGAAATAGTATATTTGTTTGAACTTAGCTTAAATCGCTCTCGGCCAGCACGCTAACCCTCCTAAAATTATTGACTATGAAAACTCCCGATTCTATAAAAATAACAGAATGTTATGTCCATGCACAGTTTCAAGATTCTAGTTAGATTACTTCGGGCGATCCGTAAAACGCGAGCAGCCTACGTATATGGTATCTGACAAATATATAATATAATTTAACAGAAATAGATTTGTTCATTTTATTCTTTTAGGTAAATAGAATTTCAATTTTTTGTGTATTTAAAATATTCTAGAGACCCTCTATTGTTATTTTGTAATCAGAGCTCTTAAAACTGAAAAGGCCGCCATTTTGAATTTTTCAATTTACCTTATTTTAGCCTTTCCAGAGAAAACATTTTAAAATCCTTCATTAGTATGCATCAAGAGCCTATAAAGAATATTTGAGCCAAGATTCATGACCCAAAGCCCTACGTTGTTTTAGAAAACAAGCTTTGAAAAATAAAATTGGCCGCCATTTTGAATTTTATAATGTACCCAATTTTAGCCTTTTGAGATAATATATTTTAAAATCCGTTCTTAGTACGCATCTAGAGCCTATATGATTAATTGTGCCTAGTTTCATGGCCCGAATCCTTATAGTTTTTGCGAAACTGTGATCAGTGAGTGAGTGAGTGAGTGAGTGAGTCAGTCAGTCATCTGGTTTGGCTTTTATGTATATAGATATATATTTATTTATAATTTAATACGAATTGTATTAAATTACGAATTGAAACTACAAAAAGATGATTATGACCAAGATCGATCTGGCAGTATTTACAATATGGAGGGAGAAGGTCACCCTTGTGCAACTCATTATTTACATTACGCATGAATATCATTCCTATGTTAATAGTGTAATAGTGTAAGTAGTAGAGGGATGACGGTGGACGGGGAAGGGGAGGGGAAGGAGTACGGAAGCTGCTCCTCCGTTATGCGACTGATTTATGTTGTCCAGAGTGGCTTTACTCCTTTCAACGGGCTTTATTCCTTGTTTCCATCAATTGCTGGCGACACACTATTTCACCCAGTTTATACTACTGCACCAAACCGACGGTCTTTTTGTAGTTTATGAAACTGCAAAAGTTTAAAAAAAAAAAATAAATCTTAGATCTTAGATCTTTGGTGCATAGTAAAGTTTTGTATTGAAAAAAGTATTAGTAGTTATTGGTAAAGGCACAACTACAAATTTAAAAAATTATCATCAGGAACTGGGAACGCAAAGTCTTAAATATATTTTAAAATATAACATTACATCATAATTAATACTATTGTAATAATAATAATTGTTTATCATAGAGATGATAAACAATTTACTTTATGAGTCTTAAACAAGTATGGATTTTACGTACATGTTTGGATATGAACAAACAACACGGATATACAGTAGTTTTATAGTGATGAGGAACATATTGGACTTAAAAATGCATATTCTTTTTTGGAGCGTTAAAAGAGTAAAAATATACAATTCATCTATACGTTGAAACAGTAAAAGCTTCTTGTAAGTATTAAGACTTAGAGAAGCTCACACCCTGTTCAGGTGGACTGAGCAGCGCTGGTATAATTCATCTGCCAATTTTCTCCTGCAGCCGAAGTGAAAAACGCCCTGGCAACGCTCAATGGCTGATTGGAGTTGGCAAACTCCGAACGTCGACGAATTACGATCCGAGCAGACACGATTAAGTAAAAGTAAATTGGACCATTTTACGTCGAATTGTTGAGTACGAGCTGCTACCAAGATGTCAGTTAATAGGACGGTGTGAATTGATGTGAACGATACTTTTTTTATTTTAATTATTTATAAAAGTACACAAAATAAAATACATTTTGTGATTCGGGTGTAGTAAAAAAAACATTATAAGTTTAAATGTGGCCAAATATAAGATGACAAATAATGTACAGTATATGAGTGTTCAAATTAAAATGGAGGGCAAGTACCATTGTCACTTAACAGGAAGAAATACTCGGGTCTTGGAGAATGTTACTTATGTATAATTCCTAGTCGTATGACGTCTTGGTGAACATTTTATAATTACTTTTTCGTTCGTTGCTGATCACTTCTGTTACGAAAAAAAATCTTTGTTATACCGCTGCTAAAACGATACTTATTATTATTTATGTTGCGGGCCTAAAGAAGCTCCTTTTCACCCTAGGGAGAAAAAGAATCAGCTGATGTTCAGGACGTCAGCTGTTCGTTAATAATATACTTAAAATTCAAACGTGTTTATGTCAGCGTCGATAGTGAGCTGTCAATTATATCGATAGAGGTTATCGGTTACTATTACTAATTGTAATTTATTGTTGCATTGTAGTCAGTTTAATTGATTTGTGAGACTCGCTCATTTCACCAATCGATAGTTCAACGCGTTCAATACGTCGATAGCTGTTAATTGTTGTCAGTCTAATCCACCACGAATGAAAAAGATCAGCTGAATGTTTCTAATAGCAAGAGCAAGATGGACGCCTCTTTGGGCGATATCTTTAAAGGTAATATTTTGGTGTTCTTAAGTAATTAGCTTGTTGCTTGTTGATTGAGCGTTATAACGAAAAATATAGTTCATCACACGGGCCTAAAGCTGCTTTTCGGTACTCGGTCATTTTTCGACCTCGGCTTACAGCATCGGTCGTAAAACTTTACCTCGTGTAGAAAGCGTCACTTAAGTCCCTAGTGAAATATACTATTTAAAGAAACATAATTTTTCGCCCTTATAATGAAGACTGAAGACCGTCGTCAGTCACTATAGTAAACTCATCAAGTCATTTACATACATTTTTTTTGCAGTTGATTGATAAATGTAATAGAGACTTTAAATTTGGACGTGGGTTGTATTATTCTGGCTAAGCATTCGTGTTATGAAATACATAATGCAATTTTTAGAAGTTTTTTTTAGTGATAGCTATTTCAGACTTGGCATGTCTTTCTATTGATCAAAGTCTACCTTAGCGATGGGAGAAGTTCTGAGTTCTATCCTAAATCATATGTGTTTATTGTTTTTTTTAGCATGTTACTCTAACCTAAAATATGGTTGAGATACATAGACTTAGCGACATTTTAGTGGATTTCCCTAAAGGAATGAGCTATTACCGTAGGATCATGGTAAGACCTAAGCCCGAACCCGGGATAACTTTTCGTTTTGGGGCTTGCAGAAGAAAAGAAAAAAAAAACACCATTCGTACGAATTTATATATACGTTTGTTAACACAATATCGACCTTAACTATGGTCCGATATTTGATTAACATTTTATTTTTTTAGTAGTAATAATAATATTAAATAAAATGATATTAATATAAATATTTTCCTATTGCAAATATTTCCAACTAAACAATGAACAACGACTCGTACCCACACACAGGCTTTGGCCCATGTGGGTACATTTCCCTAGGAAAGTGAAAAAGAATAGATATACTTGTTATTGAACCATTTTATTTTTAATTAATTTAATATCATTTTTGTAAAAAGTTTGTATTTATTTATGGAAATAAAATTATTTTGAATTTGAATTTGAATTTCATTGAAATTTAGTACAGACGCGTAAAGTGGTCATAACTTAGAGAAATTCGTAAACCAGCCCAATTGGACCACTGGAAGGGGGGGGGGGGCAAAGGGAGATAAACCAGAAAAATCGGAACACACTCGAGCCACCGGCGCTCAAGGAATTCAGCCGCCACAAGTCAATTTATTTGGTTTTCGCACCACCGGCCTCGACCCATGCCGCTACAACGTTGCACCGTCGAATGAAGTATCAGCCGTCATCACGCTCAACGCCGACCCGGATTTCGACCGTGTTGTGACTAAACTAGGAAAACATCTGTTCAACATGAACAATACTGACAACCGCATGGAGCCATTCGCGTATCCCCTCTTTTATCCTCAAGGAGACTAGGGCTTTTCGATTAACATAGTGCCAAAACTGCTTTCAATCGTCGCTCTACGAGACAAATTTGTGAAGAGCTGCTCAAAGTGTCGACCGGCATTCGCAAGACCACTGCACTCCATCGAAGACACGGAAAACATAACGATCGACTTCAACCCACTTCTGTGGCAGCCTATTACAACAATGCATCGTCGATATGATAATCAGTGTTGAACGAGACCATATAAAATCCATTTTACTAGAATAGAAAAAAGCTGAAGGCACAGCTCTATAAAGGTGTAGATACACTCAAACAGTGTTATAGTTAGTTATAAGAGCTCATTTTATAGTTATGGACAATGTTAACCAAGACAGCTGATTCAGCCGGTTGTTTTGATTTTATCCGAACAAAGTTCGGACCCCGGTACTTCGATATAGAACAAGCTCATGAAACAAGTGATTATTTAATAAATTCATGAAAACAATCCAGAAATGATTCCAAGATGTTTGTTTCCATCTATGTCCGTTCTAAACAAGCGTAAATTTCTGTCGTAACAATTATTCTCTTCCTAGTTTTTTTATTGTTTACTCCATCAAGCAATTAAATTTGTACTAATTCAATTCAAGAGAAAATATCAACTTGATTAAAATTTGATATAAATAGAATCAGTAAGTGAAATAGTTTGTTGTTCGAGGAAATCCAAACTAATGATCGAAATATCAGCCAGTTAATGGAAGCCTTGGTGGAATGGAGTAGGCCGTATTGGGACATTAATGCAGCTAATGGCACGTGTTCAGCTAATGTCCCATTTGCCGCGCTGCGTGATCGGCTGGTGTTATTGCGGCGACTCATCATGAGTATAGGTTGTGAGAATTAAATAGAAATTATTTTATAATAAATGAAAACTTTTCGCCCTCATTCAGACACAAAATATTTGGAATAAGGTTTGGTTATCGCTGATGGAGCTGATAGAAACCATTGAACGGTTTTGCTGAAGTCTAGTAGCGGCACTGGTGTTACTGTATACAGGGCGTCCATTAAAAACGTTTCAGGATTTTAGGAGGTTGTTCCAATTATCTGAACTAAGAAAAAAGTTTACTCCAAGATAAGCCCTAAATTGCATATTCAACCAGATATCCGCCACTTTACATTTTTCATAAACATTTTTATCTTTTAATTGATTTTTTTTGAAACTCGGTATGTACCTTCAACTAGTGAAGACTAGCTTATGAAAAATAAATTAGCATGATTGAATCGTGAATATCAAATTGGTGGCTATTTAAAATCATTAAATTGAAATTCCAAAAATACGGCACGTTTTACAAACGAATGTAGAGAATAACAATTTTTAGGAAATTCAATTTCAAATCTAATTATATCAGAATTAGGAAAATCGGTTAGTAAACAACAGAGCTATGGTCGAATTTAGCTAACGAGGCAGCATATTTTGGAGCAAAATAGTCCATTGTTGCGCAGAGCCAAGCGCAACAATAGGCCAATTACGCTATATTATATCCTCGTCCAAGCTGCACTTCCGCAGACGCCCGGTGAAACAATCGAATGAGAATAATAGAATTCAATATCGATATACCGGTACGTAATGTTACGATACTTCGTTGTAAAAGACATTGAATAACGATCTCAAATTTTCAAATTTTTCAAAATTTTTCAAATTTTCAGAAAAATCTTAGCTTGTTGATTGAGCGTTGGTTGAGCATAGCATCAGCATCGGAAGTGTATTTCGTTACTTCGGGCTACTGACCATGATAATCATAATTTTTGTTATGTTTTGTTGATGCTTTTGGTATGGTGAGGTGTGTTATTTATAATATTGCTTGTCTGAGTTGTAAACGAACATTTATTTGTAGATTCAAATGAACAAGACTTTATTATATAACTAAACTTAACAAAAACCAATTGAAAAATGGCGATTTCGGCACTTGTTGCAATCTTGTCCTTGCAAACGACAAAACACACGATGACACTGACAACTACTGACATTTTTTTATGGTAGAAGGTGGAATGCGTTTACGCACACTGAGGGGCTCGTTGTCCCCTCAGTAGTGTCGGACTCCCACGAGCTCGACGTCCCGTGAACTACCGAGTAAACCACCCCTCTCGGCACCGAGGACACTAGCATGGAACTGTTTCACACATTACTTCGGGCTAGGCCTTTGATATTACGCCACTAGGACAACCTCCGTGGGGAGAAGCTGAGGATTAAAGCCGATCTAGGCTGACCTTTTTCGCCCGAAAAATGGCCTGGACGTAGTGCTGGACACAGTTCCAGTTGTTCTCTCCCTGGAGCATAGCTCCGACGATGTTGTTTGGGCTGACGACCACGCCGATCTCAGATGAAAGCGAGACTCGGCGGACATGCCAACGGTCGCACTGAAAAAAGGTGTGCTCGGACGTGTCTGGGATGCCGGGGCAATACAGACAGTCCGGGCAGGCGACTTTGCCCATCCAATGCAGATAGGCTCGGAAGTACCCGTGCCCAGAAAGAAACTGGGTCACGTAGTAATCTACCTCGCCGTGCTGCCGTTCCACCCATGGTCGGACGGAAGGTATGAGCTGGAAGGTCCAACGTCCCCTTGGCTCGGCTTCCCAGTCGCGCTGTTAAGAGTCGAAGGTGCGATCGCGCTCTTCCCTGGCAGCTGCTTCCCGGGCTTCAGGCCTCCTCTCTCCCTCACAAGGAAGAGGATGGGGATGACTCCGGCGATCACCTCAAATAATAATAATAAAATGACAATGACTCAAATAATAATCATAATAATAATGAAGGAATGCTATTGAATCTTCTTAATAAGTTTAAAGTGTTTTGGTTTAGTTAGGTTAGGTTAGTGTAGTTTCAATAGTACTGGGTGCCAGTATTAGTTTAATGTTTATTGCAAAACGATATTAACCGAATGAGGATAATCGTTTGATTATATCGATATCTTCCATAAATTGTTTTCATTCGATTATTTCACAGGGCGTCTGCGGAAATGTAACCATAGTCTATATTATAACATATACAGGGTTCGGCAAAAGTCTGGAATATCGAAATAACTTCTATGTTATTTTGCTAAATACAATGAAACTTACTAGTTGTGTATCAGTCATAAATAGAAATATTTTCACTTGTTTTATTATTTTTTCGTATTACCAAGGGACGTCCCGCGCTGGAAGTCTTAAAACTCTTAAATGTAAGCATACTTAGAGTTGCACCTTATTTCAAAGGTCTTAGTTAGTAGATCATAACAGCGCAAACCACATATCAAAAAGTCAATCCGTTCAGACGTTACAGCTCCTCAAAGATATTAATGTTGGCCATTAAACCCTAAGCTAAAAGTAAGGAAAACAGCTGAATTACTAATAGATTACTCAAAACAATTTAATTTTGTTGTTTTTAACAAGTAAAATTATCCTTATTAATGAAAAAATACATTTGTCTAAAACTAAACTACATCGTATCGAGTGCTTTATCAGTAATTAGGCTTTATTCCTTAATTTTAGCCTAGAGTTTAATGGCCAACATTAAATTTTTGAGAAGCTGTAACTTCCTATTAAATCAATCTTTTGAGGCACGGTTTTCACCGTTATGATCTACTATTAAGACATTTAAGATGAGGTAAAACCTGAGGTATGCTTACATTTAAGAATTTCAAAACTTCCAGCGTGGGCCGTCCCCTCATTGTGCGAAAAACTAGGAAAATACGCCATAATATTTCTATTTGTAATATATACACAACTGTGAATTTTCATCACTTTCTGCAAAATAATATAAAAGCTATTTAACCATGAAACCTACGGTAATAGCTATTTTAGGAGAAATTCTCCAAAATATATTATATGAAATGTAAAGAAGTATTTATTGGTAATAAATATAATTTGAAGCCAGAGAATTTCTAATTTAATTTTGAGAAAGCTCTTTATTTTCGATTCATGTTGATTGCTTTTTTGAAAGTTAAAGTGATTGACAAATTTGTTTACCCTTTCTCATACTAAATAAAATCCTTTCCTTTCCTTCATGAGGCCAAATTGCTTTTCACGGGGATCAAACCGCGGGTCACGCCGGCTTTTACTAATCCCAACAGTTAACGTTTTTAATTATCTCCAGCAATTTCATTTATACAGAGGAACATTTATCGAATGGTGTTTTCGTCGAAACGTTGATTTATTTTTATACGACATAATTAGAGTAAAATTTTGTTATTCACTTAAATTCCACATTTTCCTAACATGAAAATTTATATTCAGTTCCCGAAGATTTCGTAGTTTAGTTCTATAAATTGATCTGTTATACAGGGTGGAAAGACGTTAGTGTTAAAACACTTTATGTGATAAACTACATGGTATTTCGACAAAATGGCACAAATATAAGTTTCCGTAACCTAGCAATAAGTGAATGATGGATGAAATAAGATTTTTTCAAAATTGTTGTCCTTGCTCAGATTAAATGGCTATAAGTGCATCAAAGATTGTGTTTTTATGGATTTCATTCCGAAATTTAGAATCCCATAAAATTTCAAATAAGAATAATACAGAAACATTCAGTTTCAATACCCTTTAAACTCTTGTTTTCTAATTATAGTCTAGATTTGTGTTTTTTTAGAAAATTTAAATTAAGTTTGAAGCGGTATTTCTATGTTATAGTGGACTTTAGAATGGGTCAAATGTCATAAAAAACTTGCCCTTTTAATAAGCTTTAAAATGATGAATGAAAACCTACTATTGCTCTTATTTATTATTCATTAATTTAACTCTGTATGTGGAGAAAAACAGGGTAAGGCTGAAATTTATTTTCTGAAAAAACCCGTATATGCCTTGATAAACTGGCTATAACTGCACTAAAAACCATGTTTTTGTGGATTTTATTACCATTTTCAAAATCCTCGTAAAATTTAAAAAATAATAGTAAAGTATAATTAGGACGAGTCATCATTTTGAACTTCCGTTTTATGGTTTAAGTTTGAAAGTTTGTTTTTCTACGAACAAGAATTGAAGCTTACGACATTAGCTTTATGTCTTATTCGACTTAAGAGTGTGTTGAATATCACAAACGATTTTTCATTTAATAAGCTTTCAAATGATATACTACACTTCAGGTTTTATTGACAATGTAACTGATACATTATATCATTTTAAAAAGTAGGTATGTTTATTGTAGGGCTAGAACACATGCTAATGAAAGAGAAACTCTGCCATGATTTTGCCTCATCACAATTTATTAGTAATACAGTATAAATACCTGGTTAATATCTTAAGTGCAGTATATCATTTGTCAAATATGACATAAAGCTAATGTCGTAAGCTTCAATTCGTGTTCGTAAAAAACAAAAATTTTAAACTTAAACCATAAAACAGAAGTTCAAAATGATGACTCGTCCTAATTATATTTTTAAATTCTGCTTAATAATTTTACGAGGATTCTAAAAATGGTAATAAAATCCACAAAAACATGGTTTTTAGTGCAGTTATAGCCATTTTATCAAGGGACATACGTTTTTTTTCATAAAGTAAATTTCAGCCTTACCCTGTTTTTCTCCAATTACTGTTAAATTAATGAATAATGAATTAAAGCAATATTAGGTTTTTATACATAATTTTGAAGCTTATTAAAAGGGCAAGTTTTAGCGAATTTCCCCTATAGGGAAGAAGCTGTTACCGTAGGTCTCATGGTAAGACCTAAGCCTAAAACCATCATAACTTTTCTTTTTGAGGTCCTCAGATGCCAAAAATACCATTCGTTCACTTTCACAAATATATATTTATATATATATATATGTGTGTGTGTGTGTGTGTGTGTGTGTGTGTGTCTTTAAGCACGATAACTTGCGCAAAAATGGTCCAATCGGAATGAAATTTGGCATAGACGTGTAAAGTAGTAATTATTCGGACGAGTTCGTAAACCAGCCCGATCGGACCACCGGAAGGGGGGGTAAAGGGGGGTAAACCCCCCAAAAATGGGTTTTTTTGAGATTTTTACATAGAAAAATAAAATTTTTCAAATTTTTATTGGCACCATTGAATTCAGCCTAAAAAAACAAACAATTTAGTTTTTTGAATCATGGCTCTATGTCCATTGGTTGCCGAGATATTGAAAGTGGTAAACACAGTACGTTGTCCCAATTTTAACCTAATGGGAAATAAGTAAAATTCTATATCTCGCTTATTTCTCAACATATCTTGATAAAACGTGGTAAATGGCTTCTTCTAGTTCAGATCTACTAAATATTGAATTAAAACCACCCAGTTTTAATATACCTGTAGCAGCAAACCTCCATACTCATTCCCCATGTTATTCTTATGGAGCTTACAAAAACATGTCAAATCTCGTTATGTTGTATCGAAATATGTTGTTTTGCACTTGAAATTCGCTGAGTATGCAGGTCTGCTGCAACGGGGGTATTTTATGATATTTGACACATTCTAAAGTCCAGTATAACATAGAAAAACCGCTTGAAACTTAATTTAAATTTTCTCAAAAAACAAAAATCTAAACTTTAGTTAGAAAATAAGAGTTTATAAGTGTATTTAAACTGAATATTTCGGTATTATTCTTATTTGAAATTTTATGAGGGTTCTAAATATGGGAATGAAATCCATAAAAACACAGTCTATAATGCAATTATAGCCATTTAATCTGAGCAAGGACAACAATTTTGAAAAAATCTTATTTCATCCATCATTTACTTATTGCAAGGTTATGGAAACTTATATTTGTGCCATTTTGTCAGAAATACCATGTAGTTTATCACATAAAATTTTTTAACAGTAACTTCCTACCACCCTGTATACAGCAGTTGAAATTTTATATTACTCAACGGCAATTACAAAAAAATTAAATAAAAAATATTTATTACCTAGTGTTCAAAATTTAACCACATAATTCCACATAATAACCAAACTCATTAATAACCACATAATAACCAAACTCTAGTCTAAAATTAGGGGAAAAAGTCGAATTACTAATAAAGCACTCGGAACGATGTAGTTTAGTTTAAGATACATGTATTTCTCATTGATAAGTACAATTTTACGTATTAAAAAAAATGTACTCATGACCACGGGACTTTTTCCCCAATTTTAGCCATGAGTTTAATGACAACATTAAAATCTTTGAGTAGCTGTAACTTCTGATTGGATCAACCTTTTGAGGCGCGGTTTGCGCTGTTGTGATCTACTAATTAAGACCTTTAAAATGAGGTATAACTCGAGGTATTCTTACATTTAAGAATTTCAAGACTTCCAGCGTGGGCCGTCCCCTCATCGTGCGAAAAAACGGAAAAATACGCCAAAATATTCCTATTTGTACTAGATACACAACTGTAAAGTTTCATCACTCTCTGCAAAGTAATATAAAAGTTATTTTATATATTCCAGACTTTTACCCAAGTTGTATGTTTCCTAAGGAATTCGGAAAGCTGAAGTAATATCCCCGTTGCACAGACCTCATGTTTAGCGAATTTCAAACCCTTAAAACATATTTTAACACAAAAACCTGGGAAATAAGAATGCATGTTTTTGCTACGTATATATGAAAACTAGATTGTTTGAAGCCAATATCCAGTAGACCTCAACGAGAAGAAGCAAGGTACTAAGTTTTATTTAGATATGTTAATAAAAAGCAAAAATATCAAATTTTACTTATTTCTCATAAGAATATTGCTGGGAATGAGTAGCAACATTTTTTACACTGAATTTTGACCATAGGGTAATAAAACATATCTCAACTATTAAAGGAACATACTAAGTTTTATTAATACTTTACATGTTGAGAAATAAAGTTAGATAGATTTTTTAACTTTCCACTTTAAATTTTCACTTTTTTTTAGCTTTTTTAACTTTGTAGATCAATATCAGTGATTACCGTTGGTCTCATTGTAAGACCTAAGGCCGGGACCATCATAAACTTTTGTTTTGGGGCCCCATGGAGCCAAAAATACCATTCGTTCACCACGAATATATATTCATATATATATAATAAATATATATGTATATTTGTGTGTGTATGTGTGTTTGTGAGCACGATAGCGCTCGCAAATCATTTGGCACAGACGTGTCAAGAAGTTATTATTCGGACGAGTTCGAATACCAGCCCAATCGGACCATCGGAAGAAGGGTATGGGGGTATAAACCCCCAAACAATGGAGTTTTTGAGTTTATTTTCATAGAAAATCAAAATTATCCCTTGTTTAACAAACAATAAATAATTTATTGTTTGAGAATTGGTATAAAGATAATTTTTATATGTTTATTGCCTTTGTGAACGTGGTAACATATCTACTTTATAATATTTTAGCGAATTTCTCCTATAGGGAAGAAGCTATTACCGTAGGTCTCATGGTAAGACCTAAGCCCGAGACTATGATAACTTTTTGTTTTGGGGCCACCAGAAGCAAAAAACACTATTCGTTCGAATTTATATATATATATATTTGTCTGTTAGCACGATAGCGGCCGTAAAAATGGTCCAATCTTAATGAAAATTGGTACATACGTGTAAAGTGGTAATCACTCGGACGAGTTCGTGAACCAGCCCGATCGGACCACTGGAAGGGGGGGGGGGTAAAGGGGGATAAACCCCCCAAAAATGGGTTTTTTGAGTTTTTGCATAGAAAAATAAAATTCATCAAATTTTTGTTGGCACCATTGAATTCAGCTCAAATAAAAAATATAGTATCTTGAGTCATTGCTCTATGTCCATTGGTTACCGAGCTATTGAAAGAGGTAAACACCGTACGTTGTCCCAACGCTAACCTCATGGGGAAAATTAAAATTCTATGTCTTGCTTATTTCTCAACATACTTTAATACAACTTGGTTTGTGGCTTCATGTAGATGAGATCTAATGTATATTAGTCTAAATCTCCGATGTTTCCATTTTCATGGCAGCAAACATGCATTCTCATTCCCCATTTTATCCTTATGGAAAATAAAAAAAATCTATAACTTCCTTATGTCTTAACATATCTTGATGAAACTTGGTATATGGCATCTTCTAGTTTATATATACTAAATATTGATTTGAAACCACTAAGGTTTAACATAACTTTGCAGTAAACCTGCATAGTAAGGACTGTCGTTAACATACTTAATTTTTTATGCTTTAAAAGAATTCTTAACAAAGTAATAATTTATGTAGTGAAATACACGTATCTAGTATTTGCTAAACTAAATATACATTTGCTATATAAATGAACAATAAATACGGAGAAGTTAATTATCATATGACTTCCAGATAGTCATATGTTACTAGATACAGTGACTAAATAGTTACAAAGGTAGTCAGTGAATTGAATGTAACCTAATTAAATTTCAAGTTCTTGAAATTCAAAACGTAAACATAACAACTAGCGATTTCCTTCAGTATATCCGTTGACATCAGTTGTTTATCGTCCCTGACTCATTACTGACCTTTCCCCGTAACCATGGCTTATTATCCACCTAAGCCACAATATTCATTTCTGCAAATTCAGATATCATGCTTGTTAATTGATCTGATTTTTTTAAAATCTTAATTTTTCTCTAATCAATCAATTACTCTTAATTGTAATTAATCATCATAGGCAATTTTATTACAAACATAAAAGAGTTTTAGATGTATAAACTTAAATAGCATGAACAAATTGTTGATACAACATTAAGGCGAGTGAAGTATGAATTATTGTGAGATAAAAAAAAGGATTACGTCCAAAACTAATAAACACCTAAAATGAAAGAAATAATTTCCTAATGGAAGATTAAAAAGATTTTGGGGTTTATTTTAATCCTAATACTCCTTTATTTATTCGTAGTTGATTTAATGATTACACATTTTCTACAGTGGGGGCTGTAGCGTATTATTGCAACCGCACAAATGCTAGTCATTTGGATATTGATAAACTAAAACTAGCCATGTTACTTCGACAAACTATTCTATACGAACCATCATGTTAAAAGTTACAGTGATGCGTTATTAATTCTTGAAAAGGCTAGTTAATAATATCAGCACGCGACAAGATGAAGGTTGATTATATTACGATTGGCTAACGAACCAATCGAAATGCAATCAACAATTGATAGTCAACCGTGCTACTAATTTACTTAGCTTATCATGACTGAGTTATAATAACTAATAATAATATAGATAAGTTATTAAAAGATGATTATTAGATGATATTAATTAATTATAAGTTTTATTAAGATTATTAATTTGGTAATTAATAGTTAAGATAATCTGTGATAGAGAAATCTAATTTGTTTAATTTAGTAGCAGTATATTTTAAATGAAAAATGCATCACTTTAACATAAAAAGTTCCCGAGGCGTTAATATAGTACCTTTTATGCAATTGGATTGTGTCTTTAATCCATACCCGTTGTTTATAAAAAAATAATTTCTTGAACATGAACCGCAATGTCCTGTGAAATACAAAAATAACTCACGAAACGACGGACTGGGATCTCTGTGTTTTTGGAATCACAGTAATCAGTGGAGGCTGAAGGGACGGAATATGATTAGAAAATAATTGGAAAGCTCGTTGCGACAAATTAATTATCACTCGACTAACAATGTTTGAACAGTTAATTGGGCGGCGCTAATCACCCTTAATTAGGACCATTAAAATAATTTAAATGCCAAAGAGGTGGATGGATTATCATTTTGTATTTTATATATGACTTAATGCCTGTGGGCGATTTGTTCTCTTAACCGTGTTTTTACTTTCTCACCACTATTTTTAGAATGAGGAGCAATAATAAAAACAATAATATTATTAGCAAAAAAACGGAACTAAGAATTCTTTATATATCTTATGTTTTTTTTTATTTAGGTAAGTTGTTAGCCTTTTTGGACCCTTTAAAGTTAAAAAACGTTGCGCAACAAGTGAATATAAAAATCTTTATCATGTGACTGTTTCTTAGGTTGGTGTTTTTTTTTTAACTACTTAGTTTCAGAACCTCTTTGGTCCAGTTGGTTTCATAAACTTAACCAAATTACCGTTTAAAACCCATAAACTTTACAATCTCAAAATATTAAACTACTTTAAGTTTATGTGCTCAGGCTGCGTTGGGCACTTCATGAAGTGCCCAATTACAACAAGTGAAAAATATATATAATACCTCATTTTCTTTTTGCAAAGACATATTAACATTCCTGAATTAGATCTCTTGTAACAGGAGATAATATGCGATGAGTTGTAAGCCCTTACTTGGTATGTTTCCTCACGGTTCCAGTCTCCTCACGCTCCAAGCGCTGTTTCTTGAAAGAAAGTTCAGTAGTAATTTGATCTTACGACACTGTTTTTTAATAATGTGAAATCACATAATGTATTACAGTTGGTTTCAAAACCACCGATCTAGCACACACCGTCGATAAGCCCAATGCTAAAATTAACATTATTTTCACGGTCGGTCTGGGCCTTATGATTTGCATCAGGTTATACATTGTGTGTTCATTATAGGAAGTTACATAATATAACGTGGAAAGAATTACAATCAGATAAAATAATGTGTAAAGAAAACATTATCCATTGATGAATGCTGCTGTTTAACCATTGCATTTAAATGTAAATTCTATCAAAACATTTTCTACAGCGATTTCAATAATCAAGTTACAACTATCAGGATGCTTAAAATTAAAGATGATAGTTAGTTTGATACTAAATAAGTCATGTTTTGTTTGCATTCAACTCTGTACTTGAAGATAAATCAAGTAATTTCTCACATCCACTACTGTTTCGATGAATGTTTTGGAAAATATTGATTCTAGTTAAAAAGAACAGTTGTAAAACCATTTAATTATATTTGTATTCTGTGCTCTCTGGAATATTTTACCAGCTTTATTTTTACGGAAATTAATGTTGACTATTGCGTAATAAATAAATAAATTATTAATAAATAGATTCACTTATAAATGGATTTATAAATTGGTGAATTTATGGATGTGTAAATTAATTAATTTGAAAGTTTTAAATGTTGAAATAAATCCGTAAATAAAAAAATATAAACTTTTATAAAGTAAAGTATTTTAATATCTTTAAATGACATGTCCTATGTCTTTTATACTGGTATAGGAAGTCAAGTTTAAACTAATTGAATTTTCAAGACACAATAGAAACATGTTTGCACATAAAGAGTAATCTTTTAAAGTGTAAGATAATTATTTGAGCATCATTATTTCCCTCGATTCCACCAGAGCTGAAGCAATGTTTCGAGAGTCTGAGCTTTCACCGCGTATAATGAGAATGTCGCCGCATCTTGGAGGAGGTCCTTCATGCAGAGTGCTGAAGATAATTAGATAAGCCACAGGTGTGTAAACAGTAAAGTAACTGTAAATTATTATTCAATCCTGGCGTTATAAAACAAAAAAAGGTCAATGACATGTTTCTCTTAACATTAAGATTTTAATGTTCAGTTGAACCTTATATTTAAACGATAGATTACATATATGGCAAGTAAGACGTATTCGAGATTTTTATGGGAAGACATCCTCCCAGGTGTGTATAAATTATTCAACATATGAGAATGGAGCATCTAGAGAGGAAATCAAGTGGCCCTGAACTAATTCATACATAATCGATTCTACTTAGTTGACTTCTTATGGAATATAAGAGGATGTCCTCTAATTAGACAGTTGATTCCCCCCACAAGTAATGACTACATCACGTGAACAGCCTGTCATGTTATTAAAAAATAAATGGATTTACTGCTTTTCTCTTTGAAATAAAACCTTTAGCAATGTGCTAATTTTCTTTTGGTTGAGGTAAAATTTTCATAAAATAATGCCAAAATAGTTAGTATTCAAAAAATAAATAATTTATTGTTTGAGGATTGGTATAAAGATAATTTGTATATGTTTATTGCCTTTGTGAACGTGGTAACGTATCTACTTTATAATATTTTAGCGAATTTCCCCTATAGGGAAGAAGCTATTACCGTAGGTCTCATGGTAAGACCTAAGCCCGAGACTATGATAACTTTTTGTTTTGGGGCCACCAGAAGCAAAAAACACTATTCGTTCGAATTTATATATATATATATATATCTATATATATCTATATATATATATATATATTTGTCTGTTAGCACGATAGCGGCCGTAAAAATGGTCCAATCTTAATGAACATTGGTACATACGTGTAAAGTGGTAATCACTCGGACGAGTTCGTGAACCAGCCCGATCGGACCACTGGAAGGGGGGGGCAAAGGGGGATAAACCCCCCAAAAATGGGTTTTTTGAGTTTTTTGCATAGAAAAATAAAATTCATAACATTTTTGTTGGCACCATTGAATTCAGCTCAAAAAAACAAACAATTTAGTATTTTGAATCACTGCTCTATGTCCATTGGTTACCGAGATATTGAAAGTGGTAAACACAGTACGTTGTCCTAATGTTAACCTTAAGGGAAATAAATAAAATTCTATATCTCGGTTATTTCTCAAAATATCTTGATAAAATTTGGTAAGTAGCTTCTTCTAGTTCAGATCTACTAAATAATGAATTAAAACCACCCAGTTTTAATATACCTGTAGCAGCAAACCTGCATACTCATTCCCCATGTTATTCTTATGGAGCTTACCAAAACATATCAAATCTCGCTATGTTGGATTGAAATATGTTGTTTTGCATTTGAAATTCGCTGAGTATGCAGGTCTGCTGCAACGGGGGTAATTTTTATTTTCAAACTTTAAATGTCTGTGTTATATACCTGTGTTTTGTCGAATGAGAGGTTATTATTATTATTATTATTATGGTCGCACGGGTGGAACGGCAGGACAGCGAGGTCGATTACTTCGTGAACCAGTTCCTTTCAGGTCACGGGTACTTCCGAGCCTATCTGCACCGGATGGGTAAAGTCGCCAGCCCGGACTGTCTGTATTGCCCCGGAATCCCAGACACGTCCGAGCACACTTTTCAGTGCGACCGTTGGCACGTCCGCCGAGCCTCGCTTTCATCTGAGATCGGCGTGGTCGTCAGCCCACATAACATCGTCGGAGCTATGCTCCAGGGAGAGGGCAACTGGATCTGTGTCCGGCATTATGTCCAGGCCATTCTTTGGGCGAAAAACGTCGACCACGATCGGCCTTAATCCTCAGCTTTTCCCCACGGATGTTGCCTTAGTGGCGAAATATCAAAGGCCTAGCCCGAAGCAATGTGCGTAACAGTTCCAGGTTAGTGTCCTTGGTGTTGAGGGGGGTGGTTTAGTCGGTAGTTCACGGGACGTTGAGCTCGTGGAAGTCCGACACTCCTGAGGGGACAACGAGCCCCTCAGTGTGCGTAAACGCAATCCACCTCCTACCTTCAAAAAATTGTTATTATTATATTCAAGCAAATATTTTAAATAAATAAATAATATAAATTGTTGCTATTACTAGGAGTACGCTCCTATGTCGCGTATAGGTCGAACGAAGTGCGATAAGATTAAAGGAAGGCTATTAACTGAAAAATAAATATTTAAACGTATAATTAACTACTCATTTATAGATTAAAACAATCTTCGGGATTTGAATATGATGTAGTTCAAATTTCGCGAATTTTCATCAAATAATAAAAGAGGAGTTAGTTCACAATGAGAGATTTTAAAGTCGAGTATAACTCACTTCGTTCACTTCGTTCGAATTATATTATTTATTTAATTTATATTTATTTGTTGTTGTGGGATTGCAAGCTTTTATTTGTATTTATATTTGGAGAAAATGTACTAAATTCAAATACAATAAACTAAAATAATTTAATGATGCTATTTTTTATATATATGTCAAATACAACAAATTTGAGAATGCATTATTGGCCCAATATTTCTACACAACCATCTCTTACTCATATTTGATTGTAAAATATTTATCCAAAATTTATTTAATCCAATTCGCCAATAAGTTTCTGATTTACTCTGATATTAATTAATAAATATATTTCACATAAATACATATTTTACAATCGAATTAACAGAAAAGAAACAGATATCAAACTGACCAAACTTTAAGTGATTTTGCTATGGTTTGATAAATCTAAAGGATATAGGATTCTGCTTTCAGCTGCCAGTATGTTAACTGTGATAAATTTGATTTAACACATAGAGGCAAAATTAAAATATTTATACTGTACTAGAAGAACCCGTGGCTTCGCTCACGATAAAAATTAAACATACACTATCACCCATCAATTATATCGTTTTGCTTTCCCATTTATTTTTCTTGTTGTAAAATCTACTTCTTTAAACGTATCAAATGTACTTCTATAAAACAAAACAGGTTTTTAGAAATTTGCTCTTAGTACGCATATGCTACGACGGGGGTATTCTATTCCTGCCTAAAGTGCCTGTCTATATAAAAAATGTGACCATATCCAGCGCCTCACCGACAAAGCCCCAAATGGTGTTGCTGCTCTGGGTAGGCTCATGCCCAATATCAGCTTGCCCTGATGATGATCATGGGGCACGATATAAGGAATGTCACCCTTGGCTTTTTCGACGGCTTTGAATCTGCTCGCATATGTAGCATAGCAAGGCCACACTGTGGGGCGTTGAGCATAGTTACCCTTAATTTGAAATTTATTGCACCCCCGTCGCAGCAGACCTGCGTATTAGAAATCCTATTTCTTTCCTTCATGAAGCCATACGTGTTAGAGGAACCATAGAACATGACTGTAAAGGATCATTTTCTTAGGTTTTAGGGTCTACCTTGATCAAAAAATTACAATTCCACTCCAGCAATTATTAAAAAGTGCTGTCATACTTTTTTAGACTCTATATTGAACAAAAAGATTGAATGAGCCATCCCGACAATTTTTTTAAAGTGCTGTAGATAAAATTAATACTTTACAGTAGCACACTCTTCCTCTTTAAACAGTTTGTTGTCATAAAAAAGAGGTCCTTCAAGTATAAGTAATCAGTGATCACAGAAGTCCCTCAGTAATATAAATTATTTATTTTATTTAATACTACATACCAGCATTTTATATAGTGTATTGCACTTAAAATATATTCAAAAGTCTTAATTCATTAACCATCTGGCACCAAGTAACAAATCTTCATTTAAAAAAATTCAATTAAATAGCAGAAAATACCATTAATTTACATCAACTGTTTTAAATTTTACTTTCACATGTTTTGTTAGTAAACAAATCTAACTCAAATCCTTTCAAAATCCCTGACATGGGTACCTTTAAGACGGTCCAGGGCTAAGCCCTGAAGGTTATCACAAAATTGAAGGTGTATAAACCTACTCCATGAAATTTTACATGTATCTACCATATTTTCGTGGCCATCGGTCCAGCGGTGTCTGAGTTTATCAATGCTATATATACCAACATCCTCTTTTATACTTATGGAAGAGATATACCGCCTAATTCAATATTGGTATCAACCTTTTTGATTTCTCATAGTTATGAATTTATCAGTGGTGTTTGTTTTGTACTAAATAACAAAAGTATCAGATCAATTAGCAACGGCCTAAATCATTGGCTTGAGTAAATAAGCTCAAGACGAGTTCTTTAAGTTATTTACAATGTTAAGTCGACATTCATATCATCTTGGCTTATTTGCACTAGACAACGCCTATCTTTTCTAAAGCTCAACGAGTTGTAAAAAAGTGTCATTTATCCAATCAACCAGCAAAGTTTAACACATAGTTAAAATAGGGTTTTGATAATTTCAAAAATTATTTATCGATAACGTTTATTCCCTGATTCACTTAGAGCTCAGGACTCAATCGGTTACAGTCGCATACAACTCTGTTATGAATATTTTAGTATTTAGATGGGAAAAGATTCAGAGCTTGACATTACATTTATTTTACTTAGACCACTTTCACACTGAGTAAATCTAACTTTCGTCGAGTAAATACCCCCTTTGCTGAGTGCCTGCACAATACTTTACGCCTTATCACAGTCTCAAGACAGCATAAGCAGGATTTTTAATTAATTTTGGTGTTTTATTTAGGCTTTTGAATAAAGGTTTTTTAACAATTGCCCAGTGGCCCTTATCAATCATCAATCATCATACCAATAAGTACAAATAAACATACGTTCACATATTATAACTAATAATGTGTCCATATCTAAGAGTACAATAAAATATTCATCATAATAATAATAGCACGTAAGTAGGTAAGCAGGATCATACGGAAACTTTCAATAATTTTATTTTAAGCTGATATTCAAACGACCTTTATAAGGAAAAGTCTTAAATAGTAAGGTTTAATCGTGATACTTTTTAAGAAAAAACAAAAAAATTCATTTCCTCTGTGGTTAATATTGGTCAGCTTAGTAAATAATAATATTATATCAACGGGAATTAAGTAATAGTTGAAATTCATATGGCTAAAATAAATTGTGCTGAAAAGTTTTTTCACTACCTAAAATTATTTTTATTTTTCTTGTAATCAGTTTGATAACAATATATTTTATCGTACTGTCAAATATGACGCATTGTGTAAAATTCTTTAAATTAAATATAGATTCATGTAAAAACCAAGGACACATCGACAAAAAAGTTTACAACAAAATAAATATAACAAAAGTACTCTGATCAGTGAGGTACCAAGGGCTTGGGTGTGATCACGAAATAATTGGGGAAGTCGCTGGCCAAATTAATTACACGTCGAATAACAATATTCAAACCAGAGGTCGCAGAGTGCCAATCAGTGGGAATTAATTAGAAACAGCTAATTAGCAAGGGTCGATGTTCAAAACTCTAGGCAAAATAAAAGTAGAAATTATTATTTGAAATGATTTTAAGATATTTTCATTCAAGAAGGAGGTCAGGTATTGTAACGATAAAAATTATGGAGGCGAATTTCTAGGTTTAAGGTGTTAATAACAACGTTATGTTAGACATAATAGGGAGTTTTTGCAATATACGGTAAAATAACACAATAAACGTTAAACAGTAAAATCAACTGAGTTTCTAAATTTAGCTCAATGTAATATAATACCGTTTAACGTTTCTCGTATTCTTTTACTGTGGATGGCAAAAACTCACTAATAAATTAATATAAATGTACATTCTTTACAAGATTAACTTCACAAAATGTAAACACTTAATTATTCACATTGGCTTCACTAACTATTTGGTATATTTTGCATAGTGTACGAGATGAGCTGAGCGTGGTTCATGATTGATTTGTTAAATTAATTGCATTTTATTATGAGAAGCCTCAATTACCTTTCACTGGATGAAGTTGTAGTGTCGTTCATTCTAGTTTGAAACTAAACATATTTATACGTAAACAAACGTATAATCTATACTATTATAAAGAGGAGGTGGTTTCTGTTTGGGACAAGTGAACTAGAAAAATACTGAGACGACTGGGTTGGAATTTCACACAGAGGTAGATCTTGAGCCTGGGAAACATATAGGCCTATTCGTAAACAATTAAATACCGAAATGCAAACAGCTGTGAGTACTACAATTTGACAGTTCAAAGAGCAGAAGTAAGACCAGCTGTAATTTTTATCGTGAGCGATGCCAAGGGCAACTGCTAGTCTTTCATAAAATTCAATTAACAGTAACTATTGCAAATTTTATTATTATTTTTTAAATAGAAATGCAATACCATATGACATAATGCATTATTATGAATTGAAACATTGCGATATACCTTACACATGTTTAAAGCAATTGTATCTGTTCTATTTATTCACGTTGGTGATAACAAACCTACAAAATTCAAAAAGATAGTATTTACGTCCATTGCCCTTGATCCCATGCATTTCAAATCTAGCGTAATCATTAAAGATATTTTAAGCCGTAAAAAATAATATTCAATAGTATTGGAATAGTTTTCGAATGATTGTTCCTTCGAATTACTAAACATTTATTAATGATGCACATTTATAGTCAACCAAAATTATTTTTAGACTTTTTCATTTAGTAATTTTACCAAATGCATAGAACACAGAGAAAATTAAATAATACATACATACATACACACTCAGAATACGTGATACGTGTGGTAATACATAACCTATTTATTTATGTGTTGAGCGAGTAAAATATAACATCGTCTCACGAGTGAAAGCGAGGGCGACAATTTTCACGGGGGAGACAAGTGCTTTTCTCTCGAAATACACAAAACATTTTCCCCCACATACAATAATAAATGCCATACCTTTAAACATAATTTCATTACATAGTAATCAACATACAATATCCATTTTTTCGATCTGCAATTATTGCCTGAGACCATTCATGCACCAGCGATCAGCTGATTGTTGCAACATTCTTACATGCTTAATTGGTAGACGATCTTACAGCTGATAGTTGTCAATGTTATTTTTATGTGATTATTCCTGCCACTATATCAGCTGTTAGCGCACGTCTGTTGAACATATTTGCACGTCTGTGTAAAAATTTGAAGGAGCTCGACTTTTTCATTATTGAGTACCTGGTGGACCGAGCCTTGCTCGGTGTTATTTCATGTTTACCAGTTCATTCAGTTACTATAAAATATTTCAATGTCATAAAATTGATAAACAGAAACCTTTTTTATTGCTCCATGGACTCTTCATCCCACGTGCTGTATTTTCCCTTAATGGCTGTAGATTCCAAACAGCTGTTATGATTACTTCATTTGTTTACACTTTCCTTGTTTATTTTCGTTGCTATCACGGCAACCCATAAGGCCAATGTTAAAATTTTACAACTTTAAAATTCGATTTATTACGTTATTAGATTTTCTCTGGTCGAGTATTCTGCATAAAAGACGTTTTTGAGACATAAATTACTTATTTCCAGACTTTGGAGAAAATCCTCGGAGCCGTTTTTGAGATCGTTGTGCAAGAAAGCAAGCAAGCAAGCATACATACAAGATAACACTGCTCGTATAAGAGTATAGGATTTCAATGTTAACTTTATTCTCATGGGTTTTCTTTATCTCCCATCGGGAGAAACACGTTAATTTGACTGTTGGTTTTAGTATTAATATGGTGAATGCCTTTATTCATGATAATAGATTATTTTTGGTTGTCTTCTTATAACGTCCATATTTTAAGAAATCAAAGTAAATTGTGGATGCGTATTAAATGACTCTTACTAGCCCTGCCATTTGTGGTTTAACCATGAAAGTATTTTAAATCTTTACCATCTCTTTTTAATAAACAAATGCTAATTTGATGAAGTTTAAAGGTTTTACAACGGATACTGGCACTTTCGCTGAAATTTTAAAAGCCTCCTGTGCGAAGGCTTTTAATCGGTTATTGTTCAAATCCGCAAAAGGCACATCTAAAGAACAAGAGTAGGCCTAATAGATTTAATTTGATATAGAAAAACAAATTTCTAGAGGTCAATATGCTCTGGACAATATCCTAGAAATTCAGTTTATAATATAGGTTATTAGGGGATAAATTAATAAATAAACAGCCATATTTTGATGGTGTTGTAAAAAGAGATATCTCGCTCTTCGGATGTTTAGTGCTAAGGAACATCCAGTTTACGTGTTCCTCTCATGAACAATTTCATGAATTTAGACGTAATCCCAAAAATATCCTACTTTTGCATGTATTCTAAAATAAATATGAGCGATGGAATCAGCTATTTTTGAAATTCATAGGCTTAAAAGTAATTCACTAAAATCGTTTATTTTGATTGCTGAACTAATTCTTTACTCAAAACTGATGTAACTGGTGGTTCTGTTGTTATTTAAAATAATGATATATACTGCTGATCAGTCCATAATTCAAAGGTCAGCCTCTATAGTAATAAAGCAAAAGTGAGTCTTAGCAATGCAATGCAATTCAATTTAGGTTCGATTTAATTTCCACCGTATTGATTAAATTAAAGTTGCTTTAGTTGTTGTTGCTTAATGTAACACCCTGCAGTCGATTTATCAACTTAAAGTAATTTTTATTACCCTTAAACATTTTCACAAACCTCCATGTTTGAACCAATGTTGCTTATTTAGTGAACGGTTTCTTTGATTTGAAAGATATTTTCTTTCAATAATGTAAAAATAGACGTTTTATTAATAATGAAAAGTTTGTTGCATTCTCAACAATATCATGAATTTAAAAAAAAATGTGAAAATTGTTACTAATGAAATCTAAGATTAATGATACTTTAAACATCAGTGAACTATAAAGTAAATAACAAAATCCACAATTATAAAACATTGTTAAGAAAAATGATATTTTCACTTCAAAATGTTGAAAATGTCTGAATCTCATTATTTCCACATATTTCTCGCTGAGGATGACGTCCTATGTTTTGAGGACTGGTGAATAATGAGAACGTTGCCGCGTTTTGAAGAACCTTTCCCTCTTGACTGAATAATTAGATAAACTCATTGTCTTGACATTATTATTACAACGTATACAAGAACTCTCAATGGGTGCAATTGTTTTTAGTTGCAGTCTACATTTGTTGACACTGTAACTTGTTACTCTTTGTTTAGTAATAAAACCTATTCGCATTCATAGCGAATTTTCTACTGAATAGTGGGCTGATTGCTCTAAGCTATGAAAAAATAACTTTTAATTTTGGGTTCCCCAAATACCAACAAAACTATCAGTTAAAAACTTAAATATATGTATTATATAATGTAGATCTTATATATATATATGTATATATATATATATATATATATATATAAAACCCAAAACCCATTAACTGACTGACTGACTGATCACAGTTTCTCAAACACTATAAGGCTTAGAGCCATGAAACTTGGAACAAATATTCTCTACAGGCTCTCGATGCGTACTAAGAAAGGATTTTACAATATTTTCTCTCAAAAGGCTTCAATTCGGTATATTATAAAATTCAAAATGGCGGCCACTTTTAGCTTTCTAAACTTACTTTTACAAAAAATAAAAAACTTTGGGCCATGAAACCTGGCACAAACATTCTTCATAGGCTGTAGATGCAGAAAAGAGAGGTTTTTAAAATGTCCTGTCTCAGATGGCTAAAATAGTTTATATTATAAAATTCAAAGTGGCGGCCATTCAAACGAGATGAGAGACTTAATTATTGAATATTTTTAGGGGGTAGAAAAGGGATGAGATCCAATATGCTAAAAGAATAAAATTTAAAAATTTATTACGGACACTTCCTACATATTTATTTGTCAAATGCCACTTAAGCCACTACAGCCCGCAACCCGAAGTATTATAATGCATCCCCATTAGGTTTGCTTAGGTGATGTCGATTTCAATTCAAATATTATACTATTACTATTTTTTACCTTCTCGATAGCTGAGTTACCTGATCTTCAATGTGAATCAGAAACAGTTGGGAAATAGGTTTTTAGCGAAGGCGTCTACTTTTTCTTATAATTTTCGGGCTATTTTCAAAAACGTGCTCAATTCAGATCGATGTTAAGTCGAAAACCCGCCCTTAGCGTCTTTTTTGCATTATATCCCGGGTTATCCCTCATTGCCTGTATTGGTAAATGGGAAGAAGCTAATTCATACCATTTGCTAATCATGATGGAAAAATTTTATGGGAAACGTTACACCTTCTTATATCAATCTAGGGTGGAATTACAGAGGGCAATTGTACGCCCATGGCACATAATAAAAAATCAGTCCATTTGTTAGTTATTCCTAAAAATTGCACATGGCTATCGCTAAATGGTTAAAAAAAATTATTCATCCTTTCAGTGGGCGAAGCTGCGGGTATATCTGCTAGTATATAATATATATACAGTATGTTAATTTTTTGTGCACACCATAGGGCTATCGTAAATTAAAAGAGATACAGGGAAGGTTAAATTAGCAAAATGATACGTAATAAAAAGGCAAGTAAAACGGTGATCAAAGATTTATAAAATCTTACCCAAACTTTCCGCCACGCTAAGAAAACCATTTTCACATAAAAATTATAATTGCTTATAACTCGCTTGTTTTTTAAGATCTAAAATAAATCTGTAAATCTAAAAGTAAAATCAGATTTATAAGATATTATTCATTAAGTTAAAAAAGTTACATCATTTATGGTTTTCGATGAAAGTGCCCAAATCCACAATTTAAATACAACCATGTAACACTTTAGTTTTCATTTAAAAGATATTGCTATTCTAAATATATTACATATGATCTCTCCCCATAAAATGAGTTTGTAATTAAATAAAATATAATTTTGCGCATAGTAATGTAATGGATTTATCATACAAATTATAAATATGGAAACCAGCTGATTAGAACTAAGGAGCTGATCGACTGAAAACAGATGGTTGTCAGCGAAAATCTGTTTTTACGAACGAAAATGCATCTTAATATTTAAACATAATTATTTTGATTATTTTTATTTAAACAATTGGTTTCTTTGTAAATTAGCTTTTCACTGTTAATCAGTTGTTTATAATCAAACGGTTGTTAAATAAAATCAGCTATTTCCCATTTAATGATGAATCTAGAACGTCATAACATATTATCATGTACATGATATTACTTTCAATATTTCATATTTTCTGATGTACTGAATACGCGAAAAAATAAAGAAAATAGGAACAGGTGATTATCAGTGAAAAGCTAATTTACAAACAAATCAACTGTTTGAAATATAAAAAAAACAAAGATGCATAAAAGTCCGTAAAACAGCTTTCCACTGACAATCACTCACAATTTACACACCTCATCACGTCAGCGTGCTGCGTGAGTACTCGTTTTTAATATTATTAGTGTTGAGGCTTAATAATATTATTACTAATATATCGTTTAATATTATTATAAAGTCTCAATTA
Source organism: Flexamia atlantica (assembly GCA_035578135.1). NCBI lineage: Eukaryota > Metazoa > Arthropoda > Insecta > Hemiptera > Cicadellidae > Flexamia > Flexamia atlantica. The sequence continues at coordinate 11,031,212 of JAQJVK010000016.1, read as the reverse complement.
ACAAAAGAGTTTACAGTTCTTTAGAAATAAATTAATAACGACATAAATATTAATCACAAGACTCACAAATTTTGATATATTGTTCCCAAGAAAGTCGACTAAAGGTTATCTATAGGAATTGTTTCCCCGATGCTTCTATGCAGAGTTATGATAAATCAAACAAAAAGAATTGACTTTTTCAATTCGTAAATCATGTTTTTAGTAATGTAAATCACAGTATAAACTAAACGATATACATTAAAAATTATTTGAAAACAGTGCTGATAAGGCAATTGACTGGTCATTGGGATAAAGTGGACTGCAAAGTTTTAACAGCGTTTTTTACGTTTCTACAGCGTTATGAATAAGAATGTTTTTACTGCCGCGCGCTCGCTCCGCCGCTCACCTTCTTTCGATAATCAGGGTATAATCTGTTAAATAATACACTGCATATCAGTATTATGTGTAAAGGCACTGGTTAATCTATTGCGTTTGTAATGAAAAGCTTACTACGCTCTTTTCAAAGATTCAACAAAATGTTTTTTATATTTTATTTTTGACAAATAAATTTTAATATTTGACTTGATTAACTGCAAATGCATTTCTGTAAACGTTTAAGCTTAAATCTGCTGTATTTTTGCATAGATTATTTTTATGCGCAATAAATATTAAACTTTGTCATAGATATAGTTTTGCCTGAAAGTAAAATTTTTAAGATTTAATTGAAAGAGATTATATGTAAAAAAATATAATAGAAAAGTTGTTAAACATCCTTGTTGTTTATGGCAACCAAAGTAGCATAAATCATTGAGATACTCGTTTTCACTCAATGTGTATGATTATTTTTTGGACAACTTGTTTACTATTTAAAAAAAGGGGGTTTCGTTGTCGCAATACGACCAGAATCTACCTCACTCGGCTCCATTAGCTAAGTGATCGGAAACACTACATAGTAATAGTATCCGTCAACTTACAGCCCCTCCCGCAGTCTACATGAGGAACATTAGCCCAACATGGCATTAGCTACCTCGATGTCTCAGTACCGACCTCCCTGTTTCACTCAACCCCATTAGCTAAGTGAACAGAAACACCACACATGACGAACATGAGAACATGATTAATGGAATAAAAACATTCCTATCGTTCTATTTTAGGTGATACAAAAGCATTTCCTTGTATGTGTAGATTGCCTTCGGCTCGCTGGGGGCCCAGGATTGTTCCGAGGTTTGGGGGATATTTTTATATTGATAAGACACAGACGAAAATTAATTTAACAACTAACAAATCCACATTACAACGTATCTTGGGTAATGTTTAAGAGGAGGCTGGTTTAGGGGGGTTAGGATGTTGGTTGAGGGGGGGGGGTCAACTATTAGTCCCCAGAGGGGGAAGGTTGGCTATTAAAAATACAAGACAAATTCTACTAAACTGCTCATAAATCCTCAGCACAAGCATTTTTAGTAGTATTTGGGAGAGGGTACTGTTGGTGGGGGGGATGGTTATTGGGGGAGGTAAATTATTTAAGGGTGGAGAGGCTTGGTGTGGCTGGGAGTAAAAAGCGTATTTGTTTGAAAGTAACATTGCCAAACATTTAGAGTATGCTTGATTTGTTACATTTATTAGTCGGATTCAGATGTTAAAACACGTTAATTTGGCAAACGACTTTCAATACACGTGAAGGGTGACACAGACTAATCATGTGTCAAAAATAGAGTTCCATAGTTATAAATAAAACTTACAAAAAAGCCAAGAAAAACTTTAATATTCAAAACTTTAGGGGAAATTTTAGGGGTGAAGGAAGTGAGGAAGGGCACATTACGTAATGGCCAAAGTTGTAGAGCATAGTTTGAGGCTATGTTCAGTAAGTGATCTCCGATTTTCAGTTGGACCTCTAGTTTAGGTGCTAGCGCCCAAAACAAAAAAAGGACTCCCCCCTTCCACCATTTGGAGGGGTGCGGGATGAAAAGTTTTGTTTAGAATCTTTCTGCTGTAGTTTTACAATCCAAGGAATATTCCTACCAAAATTTAAGTTTCTAGCTCATCGAGAAGTTCATTATAATTGGTATACCTTAGTCAGTAATTCTGTGAGTTACACATGCAGCTCTATAAAATAAAGGCAAATAAGATAGTATAAATCACTAGGAATTTATCATTAAGCAATTATGTTTTTGTAAAAACAGGTTAACTTGAAATAATGATTTAGGTACTGCTTTAGACCAGGCAAAGAAAGGCAAAAATACGAAAATCGTGTCAGCCCCAGACTGGCTACCTTAGAAAAAAATGTACGGTCCGTGTTTTCAACGCATGCATTGTAGTAATATGAAAAACACAACAGATAATTTTCAAGACATATTTTCCAATAAATGTGCATTGTAGCATATTCTAGCCCAAGTGGAGAAAATATGTTTAGGTCAAGCTCTGGAGAGCTTACTCAGCAAAAGCTGCCAAATATGAAAATAGTCATTTTTATCAAAAAACCAAATAATTACTTATTCGTCTAGTTAAGATAAATGAGTATTCAGAAAAAAAATTATTTGCTCGACGCGGGTGATTAGAACCTGTGACCTTTACTGTCTTAGCGTTTTATAGTCGAATAAACGCTAGTAAATAATGGGTTGTCGGATAGTGTTTAGGGCACATAACTTTCTGTTATTCAAATTTCCACATATATATTAAAAACTGTGTATCCTTAAGAAATTAATCCATTTAAATACTTTAGGAAGAGTGAGTTCCCTATTAACCCTATTGCCAATTTTCGTGCTTTTGCAGCTTTGTAGCCTTGAATAGATCGAGATTTGAAATCCTTCAAAGATAAATAAAATTCTTTCATTTGTTTAATTCAGGACATTTTGAAACTTTTGAAAGCCACTAGGGTGGAGCCCTAATATTTACAAAAGCTTAAAAGTATTTTTCTTCGGATCTGCTCGCCGAAAGACAGTCTGCTGTCGACCATGACTCCCAGGTACTTTGCAGCAGGCTTAGTCTCAAGTCTCATCACCTATCTGCACCGGGAACACAGTTTTAATCCTCTTTTTGGTGAGGACGACGATCTCGGTCTTACAGATAGCCAGGGACAAGCCGTGGTCTCGTATCCACCCGTTGACTTTGGCCATTACTATGCTAAGCCTCAGTTTTGCCTGCTCGACGTTCCTCGCAGCGATAAAGGCAGCGACGTCGTCAGCATAGCCAAAAAGGTGGGTCTCATCGGGCATGTCTAGCCTCAGCAAGCTGACGTAGGACACGTTCCAGAGATCTGGTCCGAGAATGGACCCCTGCGCAGCCCCGGAAGTGATGGGAATGCGCCGCTGACCTTCGGTCGTGTTACAACAGAACGCGGTCTGACAAATACGCTTCTATCATACGCAGGAGGTAGGAGGGAACTTGGAACGTATGCTCAAGCGCCCACAGCATATCGCTCCACCTGGCGGAGTTGAAAGCGTTCTTCACTTCGAGCGTGACGAGAAGGACCACGCGGCGCGACCAGTGGTTGTGATACTCCGCCCTCCGCATTGTCTCAACTACCTCCTGGATAGCGTCGATGGTAGAGCGACCGGATCTGAAGCCGTACTGCTGCGGGGAAAGGTCCCCGCAGAGACGATGGCCTCGGTCAGCCTGACGCGCAAGAGCTTTTCAAGCACTTTCCCGGCCGTGTCGAGCATACACAGGGGTCGGAAAGAAGAAGGGGTCCCCGGTGTACTCTTCACCTTGAGGATACGAACAAGACGGGCTACCTTCCACAAAGAAAAGAAAACGCCTTCCGCCAGACACGCGTTGAACATGTCGAGCAGAAGCCTTGGATTCACCTCCGCAACGAGCTTGAGCACTTCCGCCGGAATGCCATCGGGACCGGGCGCTCTTCTGGGTCGTAGGGATGGGACGGCGGCGGTGAGTTCCTCTTCCCGGAAAACTGGGAAGGCGCCTACCTCTCCGAATTCCCTGACTGGCCGAACTGGGTGGCTGGGAAACAGTGTATCGACGACGGTGGCCATGGCTTGTGGTTCCATGACCGCAGGTGGTGAGCGAGCCCCTAGCTTCTGGGTTACAAGCTTGTAGCCCGTCCCCCAGGGGTCGTTGTCGATATCCTGACACAGCTGCTTCCAGCACCTAACTTTACTCCGGTTGATGGCACCGCGGAGCCCTCGGCGGGCCGCTCTGTGCTCAGCCGATCTGGCATTTGCATCAGGACGGTTCCTGGCTTGCTACGCAGCTTGTTGGAGACCAAGGCATCTCCTCCGGAGTTCCGCGATTTCAGGCGTCCACCAGTAAACCGGCTTCTTCCTGTGGCGGTGGAAAACTCCGGGCATTGACTGCTCACACGCGGTCGCGATGAGTCGCATCGTCGATGCTGCCAGATCTTCGGCGCTTGTGAAATTCTCAATTCTCTGGTATTTAATTACTTCTTTAAATGTATCTTTGCTCAGACGACTGGTGTTCCAGCGTCGAGCCAGAGGGGCAGGTTCAGCGCGCAAGCGTGCACACTCGGGAAGGACCTTGAAGAGGATCCCCTGGTGGTCGCTAGAGGAATACTCCTCGCAGACACGCCAGTCTGAGATCCGCTGGACAATCCCTTCAGAGGCAAGGGATATGTCAGGGATCGTCTCTCTGCACCCCGGACGGCGAAAGGTGGAAATGCCGCCCGTGTTGAGGATACAGAGGTCCGACCTGGCAGCCGACTCGAGGACGTAACGACCTCGAGTGTCGGTCCGCGGGGAACCCCATTCCACGGCTTTGGCGATAAAATTGCCACAAACTATGACCCCGCCAGAGGTTTTCATGATCTCATCCTCAATGGAATCGACCATGTGGCGGTAGTCTCCGATCGGTTGGTTTGGCGTGAGGTAACAGGAGAAGACGGTGAAACCCCTGCTCCTCACCCAAACGAAGCCGCTGCCCGATCCGGAATCGAGAACAGGCACCTTCCCGAGGTCCAAGATCCAAATCGCCGCAGTACCGGAGGGATCCGAGAACCACTGCGCGGAGCGTCGGTTCTGGTACTGCTCACTGAGAAGTAGTAGGTCAGCACCCTGCTCCGTGGCGAATTGGAACAGCAAGTCGTTTGCTGTCCCGCTCCTCTGCATATTAAGTTGCAGAACACTAATCATTTCTTTTGTGTTTGGCGAAGCTCCTGGATGGCCCGCCTGTACTGCCCGCAACGACCAGACCCAGCGGAATGCTTGACCCGGTCGCCCTTCAAGCCGGCTTCTGTACACAGGATACAGGACAACGCTGCATTGCACGCCTTGTGATCCTGGCCGCCGCACTTGAAGCAGAGCTTGCTTCTATCGGGTCCAGGGCAGCGATTAGCTACGTGACCGAACCCCAGACATTTAAAGCATCTGGAGGCCACAAGCTTCTCGCGCACCCGACAGCTCACATACCAGCCTTTGAGGTGGCCCTTCTCCAGGAGCTTCTCAGCTGCTCTGGCTCCCAGCGTGAGGATCGCCACCTTCTGACCCCGAGCGTTCGCCTTTGAGAGGAAGGTTTTCACCTCGACGTTGTCGCCGATGGCGGATTTGACGGTAGCGGTCACCCCCGCCTCGGTCGTCAGCTCGTCAAGGTCCCTCACCTCCAGCGTCGACTTGGGTTCGAGAACGCGGACGGTCGCGTTCGCCCCCAAGATGGTCTGCAATTCCTCGCTGAAGGCGACTTTACTTTTGGAGGCGTCACCGAGCTCGACCAAAAGATCGGCGGCTCGGGTCTTCCTCATGCCCTTGATGACGGCGCCCCTCTCATGGGGCTTCGCTTTGCTGCGAATTTCGCCCATCACGTCGGCGTAGGATTTCCCCTCCGACGGCTTGATGAGAAGAGCGTCCGGCCGCTGCTTGTGGGACTTCTTCTTAGGCGCCTTCTTCTTGTCCTGGGTGCCAGGCTGGCTTCCAGGCTGCTGGGGAGGGTCTCTCTTCTTCCCCCTCTTCCTGACGACGTCGGTCCATTTTTCAGGGTCCGATGTCTCCCCTGGACCGTTTCCTCGAGGTTTCTTCTCAGCCTCCGGTTGGGCGGGGCTAGAAGCGGCCCGGTTCCCACCGGCCGGCTGAGCCTTTACCCGCAGTGACGGGGTCGTCTGCGTCGAAGCAGTCACCGACTCACATGACTGCCATGATGGAGCGCTTACAAAAACATGTCAAATCTCGCTATGTTGGATCGAAATATGTTGTTTTGCACCTGAAATTCGCTGAGTATGCAGGTCTGCTGCAACGGGGGTATTTCCTTTTGAACCGCTCATGATGTCTGAATTAGCCCCCAGGACTGGGCGTTTGTTACCCCCCAAAACAGTACCCCAATGTGATTGGCAAAACCGACCCGTCATCAGAGCAACTATATCCGTGTTCGACCGCCTCCAAAACACCGGCGGTCCCAGACGAGCAGTGGCCTCGGCAGAGCCCCCCCGTGACCGCAGCAGGGCCCTATCCGGTCGCCAACCGGCACCGCCACGGCCAAAGGGATTTTCGCCGGCTGATAGGGCAGCCAGGTCAACTGGCTGGGGTGACCCGGGCCCCTGTACTATCCGGCAGCCTGGGAGGTGCAGAACCCAGTTTTTAAGCTGTACCCTCTGCTCGTCCTAGCCCTCCAACGCAGTGGAGGCTGAAGAACACAAAGTCACCCCGGCAAGTGGGCCGGAATGATTTAGAAAAACAACCGGGCTATTGAAATGAAACGGAAAATGGAGTTGTGAAAAGGAGACGCGAAAAAGGACCATTGCGCCCCCCTCCCCTTTTAGTCGGCTCTTACGACAAGCAGGGGATACTGTTGGACATTCTGTTCCGGCCCAACACGGGAGATAAAAATGAGGTAAAAAGTAAATAAATAATGATAATATTGAATATTCATGACGTATCTGACGATGTTTAAAAACCTCGAAAAGGTGGTTGAAAAATTATTCCGAGATGTAAATTTTCTCAATGCATATTCATATTTTAGAATCGAAGTTGCTGAAAAGAAATACATCTCTTTATATCTTTCCTAGTTTTGGTATAAATTATTTTACGTTAAAACGTTTGTAATTAATATCGTATTGGGAAGAAATATAAGAACATTTCATACACAGGGTGTAGGATACGACAATCCTTTTTTAACCAATGCAGTATTTAGGAAAATTGTCTTAACTATTTCGTCTATGTTTGTTTCCCAAATTAAATTTGTTAAGCCACCAGTATATCTAGAATGCTTATTCCATTGAAAATTCTTTCTTGCACTACCGTATTAATCTATCTGTAATATCTGTATTGATGTGATATTTCATTAAATAATTCTAACCTAAGCTTAATAATAATGCATTTATTATAAGGATATAAAAAGTTCGTGTAAGCAGAGTGAAACGAGGTCGTGTGCTGTCGGTAAAACTAGATGAATATTTTTATTGCTACACAAACATTAATTACATTATTTACCAATCTCGATGAAATAGAAATTCCTGTTTTAATTTAAGGCAGAGGGTTTTGAGCTAAAAATAAATTTCTACCATTAACAGTCTATTAATTCATTGAAACCTTGACCTGCAGCTCTCATTGCTAAAAATAGTATGTAAATGTTTCTATTTTACATTTCGTTGCATACTCAACTAGAATGTAGCTTAAAGCGTTTAAAAAATGATAAAAACTTGTAACGAGGAGCTTTATGATGTCATCATGGAGCACACAATCCTCAAACAAAATGGCGGTCGCGTCAAGCCCAGGCGTTTTCAATCGAAAAACTTTAATTGAAAAGGATTGATAACTAATTACTTTAAAAAATATGACTAGTTATTAAAAACTATTTATGGCAGAAACATTAGAACATGTATACTCCAATGCAATTTTTCGATACCATCCCACTTCACAATACCACACTCTAGGAAAAGCAAACCTTTTTCTCCTCAATAAAACTGTTAATTAATTCCCTTCTGAACAAACAATCTGAAAACAGAGACCAAATTTAAAGCAAAATTGAAACTGCTCTTGATAAAAAAAATACTAAAGACATATCCACTCCTATTATAATGACATATTTTCATCTTAGCTTAATGTTATACTCATTATTGAAATGTTTTTTATTTTATATTTTAAGTATTTTGATATTTCTGTCAGTTGAAATTATTAAGACTGTTGTCAATGTTATAGTTATGGTCGCATGCAGTAAAGGATTTGAATTCAATAGCAAATATTTAAAGTAACAACAAATATATGGGTACCAAAGTCTACAACAGTAAATACCCTTCGATTTTAGGCACATATCCGTCACAGAATAATTCCTAATCACTTTTTAATGTCTAAAGGTCGTATAAATATTTAAAGAAGAATGAAATGTGTATGGTGTTTTGCACTTTAATTTTTTGGTGAAAATTATAAGGCTTCCAAAATCTAGCCTGTTTGTATGTTTTTTCTCATAAAATAACCAAAATATACGAATGAAATTAATTTTTGGTGATGGTGATTTTATATTTATATTTTTATTTTTGCGGACATTTGTCACCACTGATTACTGATTACTGATTAATCAGTGATGGTAAATGTTAGCAAAAATCAAAATCCTAATATAAAAATGACCTAAACGATCTCCTATTTTTAATACCATTAGTCTTGTAACATTCTTGTCCAAAACTCATTAACGAAGAAGTGTTTGGGTTAAATTGATGTTTGTTGTTTCTTGTGATTGTTGAAACGCTGCATCCAACTCTGGTGTTGTAACAATATTTTGTGACGGAACATTGTCGAAATAGCAGAAAAAGCAAAAATTATAGGTTTTAGGTACTTTTGCTTAAAACTGGAAAACCCTTCGTATTATGCGATGAACATTGCTGTGCAAAATGAAAGTACTTGTGTAAGCAATGTTTATTTTGCTTTGCAAAATGAACATTGCTTACAAAATGAAAGGTTCATCCAAGATACATTGCTCTTTTTTCAATGACACAAAAAAACTGCGAATTAAAGTTGGAATTTTTTTATATTAGCTATCTATCTATCTATCTATCTATATTATTAAAGAATTTCTGGGATTTTGTACAGAGCAAATAGACCTCTAGAAATTAATTTTTCTTTTCATATTTGGTATCAAATTAAAGCTATTACTCTCGAGATGTTCCTTTTGCGGTTTTGGAAAACATCCCATGAAAAGCCTTTGCACAGGAGGCTTTTGAAATTCCAGCGAAAGTGCTACTATCTATGTTAGAACCTGTGAACTTTTTCCAATTCACATTTGTTTGTAACAAAACAGATGATCAAGATTTGAAATAAGGTAAATGCACCAGTAGCTGACAGTGCTCCAGAAGCTGACAGTTTGAGTTTCTTTACATTATAATGTGGTCTCTTAAAAATATTTACACATGATCGCATTGTTAGCAGAACATGTGTTTATTCTTGATTTGTTTACAAACAAATCAGTGAAATTTAGCCCATACTCGCTAAATGGTGGTGGTTTGAAAGCGACCCTGTCTGTACACATCACATTTAGTCGATTCCCTTAATGAAATTGTTAAGAAGGTAAGTTTGGTTTTTTGTCATTTCGCTAAATTTCTTAAATAGTATTAATGCTTAGGCTCATTATTTTTATCAATTATACCTTTGTTGACAATTTCATGATAAAATTGGGGTGTTAGGGGTTTTGGATTTAAAATTATATCAATGTCAGGCTTTGGTACACAAAAGCCATACAAGTTCCACTAGCTGACAGGGGATATTAAATTGGTTTTACCCATCGAAATTTGCATGCTATTTATAATTTATGTGATCTCAACCACACCTTAAAATGTCATTTTAATAAAGAAAAAAGACCCCATAACTACTTTTAGCCAATTTCCCTTTTGGAAATAGAGCTATTACAGTAGGTCTCATGGTAAGACCTAAGCCCGGAACCATCATAACTTTCCGTTTTGAGGTCCCCAGATGCCAAAAACACCGTTCGTTCATTTATATATTTATTTATGATATCTATATTTATGTCTGTGAGCACGATAGCGGACGCAAAAATGGTCCGATTTTATGAAATTTGGTACAGACGTATGAAATTTTGTGAAGATGAGAGTACATAAAAGAACATGTTTTTAGCAGTCTAAACTCATTCTGCATTAACCTAATGAATAGTTAAAGTTTAATTTTATGTGTTTGATTTCACAAATTTTAATTTTTTAATTAATAAGCCAAATTATCTTTAAAAAATGTATATTTTTTTAAATATATATAAAAATATATATATTTTTTAATGTAAATAATTTTTATTTTAAAATATGTAAAATAAATTTTCTTAATAACGCTTTACATGGTTTTATAATTTAATTATTAAGTTAGATTTTATTCGTCTTATAAATTATAAAACCCTTAGGTTTAGCAGCTAGTACATTTATAGTTCCAGTGTCAGCTACTGGGACAACTGACAGTCAGGTAATGGTACAAGCACTTTTTTCACTGTCAGCCACTGGAACACGTACAAAGGTTAATTAAGTTTAAAAATGTTATAAATTATATTTAAAAACCCTTTTTGTATGACAAATTTGAAAAATACACTAAATTTAGAATCACATAAAATCCGTAATAATCTCTTTAGTTCCTATCTATTCAAAACCACGGATTATTAAGTGCGTATAGTTTCTTATACTGTCAGCTACTGGTGCGTTTACCTTAGTTCCAGAGTTATCCCCCAGAATACAGGTCAAGCGTAAGTCAGTCAACATTCATCCACATTATGATTTTGATTTCTTAAAATGTTGATGTTTTTTTAAGACTACAGAAAATATGGAAAAGTGTTTGCCCTACTGAAACGAAGACCATCAGTCTGTAATCATCTAAATTTACTGTATTTCTTTTCTTAAAAAGGGAACATAAAAAGGAACACAAGTAACTCAGGAGGTGCTCTGGAGATGGGATTTTCTAACAAACTATTGACAGTGAATACAGATTGATTGATACATGTTATGTTTTAACACATTGATGACTGTTCAACGTTTTAAATAGCAATATTAGTTAAATATTAACCTAAAAAAATAAAGTTTTAAAACGCTTAAACCTGTATTTTGTAAATGTACATGGAATGCGATATTGAAGTTTTAACGGTTAGTCTGTCTATTTGGTTTAATATTTAAATGTACCAATAACAACATGCCTATTTAATGAAGGTGTTTCATTGAAAGTTATATTACATGCCGCGCAAATTAGGTACAAATTTGCGAAACATGTATTTAAGATGTGAAACAAAGAAGCGGATCAATTTGAAAATTAAATTCGTTGGCCGTTTTGAGCGTTGAATAATAGCGCTTTTACGGTGAATGGCTATTTTATAAATGTTATTTAGAGATCAATTCATTAGTAGTTCAGAATAGTTTGTCTATCTTCTTACCATTTGTTATTAAGACCTAACAAAGATGATTGTAAGAAACTGATGGGTTGTTGTTGTGAAGAATTAACATAAAGACTCAATACTGAAGAAAACTCTAAAACAGAGACATGAAGATGCACGAAGCAATGAAGAAGATCCATGTAAACTAGCCCCCTTTTTGTGCAAAATGAACGTTGTTGCTCTATCGAAATTTTTAAAAACACTTTTAAAGCAGATAAAATTAATGAACTTCACTAATTCTGTGAGGAATTTCTTACCCATACTGAAGTTTGAAGTCTAAGGTAATTAGTTATTTTTTTATTTTAAAGTTTGCCCCAACGAGAAGTTCAATTACTGGCAACATTATTCCAGTGCTATGACACGAGGAATCGGTATAGAAAATAAAAAAATCACGAAAATTCACACACTTCCTCTTTGAAAGGTATTTTGCGCTGCAAAACTCCATACATAATCAACATGAAACTAAAGCCTATTTTACCAAGTTGTTTTTAAGTCACGAAGTGACGCAGGCTGCTAGTATTTACTAAAAGATAAGCTATTGCCATGTTAGTTGAGTAGGAAAAGTAGTATTTTCGCATACAGGTTTTATCCAGGATGAGGCATAAGTAACACATTTTGATGTCTTTGCGGGAAGACAAAACGCAAAATTATGGCAATTTATAAGTATACAACATGTCATTATAAGATAGTCTATCATGTAAAATATAATTTTGAAAATATACATATATATAAGATTGCCAATGGATTTTTATGCTTTATGTGTATCACTTTATTCAGGAGGACAAAGAAAGGTCACTAGATGTATTATTCACTTAGCTAAAAAGTGAATAATTTGATCATTTACTTTGTTTTGCTTGCGGACCGTGATTACTAATTTAGGAACTATACCCTCTAAATACAAAAATATCTTCATTATAAATTATTATGGAAGGAACTAAATGTACTGCTAACTTAAGTAGTTTAACCAAAACACATATTGCGTAATGTACTCTCTCATACTCAAAATTAGTTATGGTAAAGACAGATAAGTTGACTGCATACAAAAAATATACTTCGGCTATTTATTTTGTGTCCTAAAGAACAGAAAACATAAACATTTCTTGTTCAAACCAACTACGAACCGTGGTATACACAGAGGCTCCAGATTGTTTATATTCTCTCACCCAAAGCAATATTTTATAAGGTAGAGGAAGGATGGCTATAAATGAATAAAAGGAGGTGTAATTTTTAGAAAATAAAATCATATATCTTCAAACTAAGGTGTATAAAGTAGTTTACTGGCTCATTTTACATCGTACCTGGACATACAGTGAATGGGAGACTCCACGGCCAGACACAGTGAGACTTGAGATATAACGGTTCGTGTCAAATGAGTCGCGTGACTGTAGACGTCATGTCGGAATCTCGACCTCGTTATTTTTATAATATCTGAACCCTTAGGTGCAAAATCAAATGTAAAACTACGCATTGAAACGTCATATACGATTACTTTAGTCAGGTTATCCTTTTGTAGTTTCATTTGGTGATTAAGGTTAAGAAAATCAGAAGAATTCCTAAAACAACTTGCTGTTAAGACAGTGGTGTGTTGGAGAGAATGAAATCTGAAAGCAATATGTACCATTCAAATGCACTTCATTAGAATGGTGACAAAAATAATGATAAATTTAAAAGATAATTCCAAATTTGTTCCCTTGATAGCTAATACGTATTTTACTAGGTCCTACAGTTTTCTTGCACAATGACTCTACAGTAAATTACCCGTCTGCATCAAAGAATTTAATAATATAAATATTTTTCGAAAAATGCCTAGGACGTACTTATTCACTGTACAGAACATTGACGAACTACTGCATGTCAGATACCTAATTGTAATAAATCATATAATTTGTTGCTGAAAATCTTTTTATTAACATTTACAAGTGTTTCGTTTTTCCAACTATGTTTAATCAAGTCTTTCTACTGATTCTATACATTGTTGTTTGTGTGGGGAAGAACTGTATAATTGTTAAAAGGCTCTGTGTTATTAAATATTTTATGAATGTTTAGGTTTCGCTCCTTATTGTTGTTATAACTTAGAAATTTGTTAAGAGATTTAATTTTATTTCATGAATTACTTAGTTAATTGTAATCATTTTACTAGTACATTGTTATGTTAACTGTAAGACATTTTTCGTTCAACAGCTGCCATAAAGATTATATTAGCTGTTAAGCCTCAATAAAGCCTACAATTAGGCAAAATATATTGATGGAACAATGATTTTCAATTACATTTCGAAAGGTCAGAATTACCAACTTATTGTGAGCTTAATGACAATTGTACAGTTTGTTACTTTTGTATTATGTTCAAAAAAATGTAATGTAATGTATACAATTGAAGAAATAAATTCTTTTTTTCTAACAATTAACGCTTTTAAAGTCTTAAGTAATTTTGGTTGTTTCTTATTATTTACTTAACCTATCTTAGTACAACCCAGAGTGATAATTCTCCGTGTTTCTAAAAGGTGGGTTGACCAATCATAAATAATTTTGTTTGTATTTGAAGAGAAAAATTAGAACTATAATATTTTTCTTCACACCATTAAAATCACTCAGAAAAACTAATGATTATATCCTCTATGTCCTTTGGATTACCTAAATAGCAATGTTGATAAACACTATACCCTAATATTAAACCTTATGTAAAATGAAAGAGAGTCTATAATATTCCTAATATCCAATCCTGATAAATGTTGGTATATATATATATGGCTTCTTATATTTAAGGCCTACACATGGATATTAGCTTGAAATAATATTATTTTAATATCTATATATAAACCCGAAATTACCCCGGATTTTTGAGACAACCATAAGTATGATATTCATTAATCCGATACTTCAATAAAAGGATTCGGCGAGAGAATTAGAGGAAAAATATTAGTTTTCATAACTAATGTCTTAGAGCACAAATATAAAGAAAAAGTTCAAGTCATCTATAAAACAGTTTGTGCATATGTTTTTATTTACATATATTTGTTTACTTATCTCCTGCTGATCAGCGCGTGTCCACTAGTTACATCAGTAAAAGCGAACCTGTATATTAATTACCCTTGTTATTTTTATGGGGAGTGTAAAAATCATCAGAAGTTGCTGTTTACGGGTTGAAATGTGTTTTTAAAAATTTGTATTTCAATTCACTGAGTATGCTGGTCTGCTGCACCAGCAGATTCGTATTCACAATTATTACAATTCATATTTTGATGATCAACATATTGTGGAAACTAGGATTAAAGAAGTTATTGTCTTATCAGTTACATTAACTTAAAAAAATGGTCGAGAAAATATATGAAATATCAACATTGTTTAAATAATAGCCATTGGCTGTATTGCCAACGCCATTTTGTTTGATCCGAAGCATGTCTCCTAACTCCCCGACGTCATCAAATTCTAAGCTTCAAGTTTTAATGACTATCAACTCTGCTGAATATACCTTAGTCAGCCCTCAATATTCGACCAAATTTAGTGTGCAGCAAACGTTTTTAAAGATATTTTTTATATTTTGACAACCTAACCTTATAGTAAAAATAGACAATGTTTTATACTGAAAGTGGAATGATTTTTTATTCCAAGAAAAGTTTGGTTCGTTGTTTATTATTGTTAAATATTGTGTTGTGGAATCGGTATAGTATTGAAAGCTAAGCTGAAACCGTAATTAGATTAATAATTATGTGACTATATAATTAATCAAATTAATTTATACACACTTTAAGTAAAAAACAATTGCTATTTATTAGTTAATTTATATATATCAAAATAAATGTATCAATAAATAATTATGAGTGATATATTGTTCCTCCTTTTTTTCTTCCTCGTGCAGCGAAGATTTTGCTGTGTAATAAGTGGTTTTCAATAATCTTTTTTATACATAATATGTGATTTGAAGAGATATTAGGCCAATTCGCAGGGCCTAAAAATTATCCCCCCTCCCCCGGTTTCAGTTTGAATAATGAGCTTAGATATGAAACGCAGATATTATATTTGGCTATGGAATAATAATCTCAGGTATGGCTTGACTATTAACCAGACAATTAAAACGCTTCATAATTATTACCGTACTACAGGTGATCACACAAATACTAAAATGATGCATTTTATTTCAAGTTGTCAAAATGTCATTGATCCTGAGGAGGAGATAAAATCCATCCTGAAAGATCACTGAGATTTAAAGAACCATTAGTTGAGATTGGAAAAGACATAGCAAATTTGGATTGTTTTATGATATTGTATTTAGATTATGGGAAGTGTAAGGTAATAACCAGAAACACGTTTTATTACATTTCCCCTGGAAGGAATAAGCTATTACCGTAGTGCTCATGGTAAGACCTAAGCCCGAGGCCATGAAAACTCTTCGTTTTGGGACCCCAGAAGCAAAAATCACCATTCGTTCAACATATAATATAGATGAAAGTGAACGAATTGTGTGTGTAAATATATATATATATATATATATATATACATAAAAATACATTTGTTTATACATACATATATTACATAAATTCATATATGTATATACATCTATATGTGCATATACCTACGTATCTTTAAGCACGATAACAAAAATGATCCGATTTTAATGAAATTTGGTATAGACATGTAAAGTAGTTATAATTCGAGTTCGCAAACTAGCCCAATCGGACCACCGGAAGAGGGGTAAAGAGGGGTATTTACATATTATAATACTGATTGCTCTTCCTCAAAACATAGAATTGGTTGACATTTACATAAGTAAACATTAAAAATAATCAAATTACGTACTGTTATCAACGAGGTTATAATGATGACAATTTTGATATCATGGAGCTAAAGTTTTTTGTTACAATATTGAGCTGGATGACAATAGCCAGAGGAGGCACTCAAGGCTCATTCTTGTTGTTTGATGGAACGAAACAGCGGTATTCAGTAAATCACTGCAAAAAGATGAGAGAATAAAAGGCTCAATCGACCGTCTGTTGTACCTCGCGCTCCAGCGGCCCATTCCAACAATGGCTTGTTATCTAAATAAAAACATGTTCCTTCAAGGAATACTAAACTTTACGTATGTCCCCATATACTACGTAGTTATTAAAAAAGTATGTTATTTTGTATATTGTAAGGATTTGAGGGTTAGAACAAAATGCAAGCCCTTTAAAAACCGATAATATGTAAATGTAATAGAAGTGTCGATTAAGTTGATATATGGAGTGTCTGTCCTGGAGTATATCCATAATAACACAAGGTTCATAAAAAGTAACCATTCTGACGAGGAATATTGATCATGGAAAATGTGAAGTTTCCATTGGATTTTCAAAGGGTTTATGGTGAATAACATTTTATAATTATCCAGTCAGAACATTAATTGAAAAAGCTCATGAGGACCCGTTGATGTTTTAATAAATCAGGGTGATAAATATAAAATATTTTTTATTAATTTATTTTGGCCTGCTGCAAAACAAAAAGAAGTTTCGTGCTCATAAAGCTAGATGTTATGTATACTGTATTTTCAATAGTTATAATCTTCGTAGCACTGAATAATTAAGTGGCAAGGAGAGGTGATTCATTCCCTCTCAATCAACGCAGCGGCAGTGCGGGCGACAGCTGCCATCATCACTGTTCAGACTGTTCGATCGTTTTTATGTTACTACTATTTTTTTTTTTTTAAATAATAACTTCAATCTGTTGATTTCGAAATGTTGCTAAATTTATTGTCTACGAATATATGTATCGTACCAAATTAAATAATCAAATGAATTGTCGGTTTATAAGGTTTACAATATTAGTTTTGACAATAATATGTTCCATTAAATTACATACGTAATATTTTGTGACAATAACTTAATAAGTTTACTAGAGTTTTGACATTTTAAGTTTTTTTGTGGACATTTGCCTATGAGTGTTGGGTGCTGTATGAGCAAGCAGTACGTGTCCAGATCGTCATATCCAGTTTGGCTTTTTTTGTAATACAGATTATCTTTAATAATTACATTTATCCATTCAAATATTAATGTTATAACTTAAACAGAGTAACAGAAAACGCCATTCCTTTAAAGTTGTCAAACTAGGTGAATTTATTGGGAATTCTGCTTGAAATTCTACTGGCATGCACAATTCCTTCTATTTGAATGCGTGTAATAGGCATTTATTCAAAAACTAAAATAAGTATTTGTATTCAGTTTACTGGAAACATCTATTAACAATGGGTGAAATATTTTACACATGAAATGTCATACTCATATTAACCCTCTACTCACCTACACCCCTAATTTTAATAGTGATGTACCCTTTGTCATACATTAATCTAAAGAGGAAAGTTTGGTCCAAGAATGATTAAAGTCACATCATTTGTTCATCAAATTATACCTTATTTAAAACGGCAAAGAACACATATTTTCACCACTGTAACCTTAGAAAATTCCATAGAAGTAAATATTTTTTATAATTATATCTTACACCCTCTCTAGCCCTCATCTCACCCCTAACTCTAACTTCTCAAACTTCAAATATGGCAGTTACTCTTATGGCATATCAAATTAAAAGGGATGAAAAAAGAAACAGTTAATTTGGTTGTTATACTCTCTCTGGTTCCTCTTACGATTAAATAGGATTGTTAAAGATAAATGTTTTGAATAGGATCCACAAAACATCAGAACCATGTTCAAAAACCGGAACTTCAATATAGTTACACTGCGAAGCATTGACTTTTACAACGAATTACCTGATGAAAATAATTGAGAATACTTTAAAAGGATGAATCAATAGGCGTGTTTTTATCATTAATCATCATTAATCATGATTTTACTAAAAGAGGAAACAATAAAATGTTTTCAGACGTGGCATTTCGATTTGACTAAAATAAAAATACTTAGTGCCACTTTCGGTGCATTAAAGTGTTCGTGAGCGAACATCTAAAGAGGAGCTTACAGTACAGACTCCGCTTAGCGTAAATCTGAAACTCAATATGGATCAGGTCATTCTTGAAATAAAATTTGCTCGAATATGGCTCAGAAACAATAAATACTAAACAATGTGAAAAAAGTGAAAACTTCCTAAAGTGCGTTCAGTAGTTTTTATTTCAAATAAATGATCAAAGATAACATCCCTATTACAGTCGGCAGTTTTCGTTTCCTTTTCAGTTGCTTACATTTTACTATTACATTAGTAGGTCTGTTAACAATTAAAAGGATTCTGTTGGTAAAACCTTACCTTTTCTTCACTGATCATTCGGTATTACACTGAGATTAGTTCATTTTGATCTTAAAAATAAACAAAAATCCTAGCAAATAGTTATGAGAGAAGTTATACTTTTATTGTTTGTTAATCTTGAAGTCAAACCATCGCATGCTGAACAAGTGTGCAGATGGTAAAGATCTAAGTTATGAAGCTAATTTATTGATTTCATAGGTTGGAGTTTTCACTTTGTCGCACACTCTTAGCATTATTGTTCACCCTTTTACTGTAAAGGCTTTGGTTGAGATGAAAAAATTATATTTTAACCAATAAGCGACATAGATGTTCGAAAGCTATTTTTTTGCGCCAGTAATATTTTCAGAGACTGATTTTCTCCTTGCGCTCGAGCCCCCTCATCACACCGCCCCCGAACGTGGTCTCAAATTGTTCGCTAACTGCAGTTATAAAAAGGTTCAACAGAACTTGATATTTTCAACAAATACATTAATTTTAAAGTTGAAATAGGATTATAATAATACTAGCGCGAAGGATTTAAATATGACTGAACAACTGAAAAGGTCGCCGTGTCTAATTAATTATCGTAGGTGAAACAATTTCAAGTCGTACACTTTATGAACTCCAAATAGGAAGGTTTTAGATTGTTGAGATTTGCCCTCCAACACGGATTTGAGTCAAACATAAAAGCCCAAATGACGATAACTAAATTGTCTCTATAGATTTAGCTGTAGAAACCACCGAATAAAATTATGTGTTGTGAAAAAATTAAGGGCAGGTGTTAGATTTTTATTTTTTAAATTCCAATAAAGTACAGTTATTTATCTATTCAACGGTAAAAGTAATAAAGCGCAGAGAAGTCGAAAGAATAATAAATTTTAGACTTTACTTAATCAATTTAAGCAACAAAACATGCAATATACTACTACTTAATATTACTAGGTGAACCCGTGCGAATTCGCACTATTTAATTAAATTATAAATGATCGGCTGCCTTCTATAGGCACATATGTCGTCAATCTACTGTAAAATTAGGTTTTCGGAACGATGTAGCGAGCTATAAGTGTCTCTAATAGCCACTCATTAGGATACGTATTGCAGCATTGTAAGCGATGTTCGTTGTGCACTTCCTTCAATTTGAAATTATGGAAAAAGCAACAGGTCAGCCATTGGGTCGAGGCAAAATTTAAGAATATGTACTCTTCTAAGTGGCATATCTTTCGGGTAAACAATTAAGTCACGCTCACACTTGATGGTTCGCTAACGTCTGTTCTAAAAATAATAGTGACATCATTAGAAGTTATGTCGTTGTAGCGGCTCTAATATTCTTTTCGATCTCTGACGTGCATTCCGCGTTGTGTATGCTGCTCATCAGGAGTATTTTTCAGAACGCAACTCTTCACGTTGAAAATTTGCGTTTAGGGATTAACTTTAACCAAGTGTTCAGTCAAGCTGTGCATGAGTTCATTGCTGCAAGAGCCGTTGGCTTTGTTTAGCATTCTTTCTTGATCACCAATTTTGACGTCCGACAGATACAGAGCATAAAACGAATGTTATCCTCAGGGTTTAAGGTGCTATAATTGAGTGATTAATTGTTGCGTACAAATTTATACATAAAATCCATTGTTTTCTTCAATTAAATAGCTCTTCTGCTTACCGTTGCGAGTACAGCGTTCTTGGCATTAATGTTTTATTTGTAGTTTCTGCTCATTCTATCGGTACCAGCAATAAGACTTTGAACGTAATCGCTTCGTTGAGATGTAAATAGATTTACTTTTCCCTTATGGAAGCTGTGTGAAAATCCTTTGTCTCTCCCTCTTTCTTCTCCTTGAAAATATAACGCGCCACATTTCTGACATGGTAATGCCATCCCGCCAAGTGAATGCTGCTGAACTCTTGAATTTGATAGTGCGATTTTGTCAGTGTAATTTTCCACTAATTGTTCCAGCTCCGCGTATGAAGCTTCTGTTAGCACATTTTCCCGTACGTTGTCCCGCCGTGTGCGAACATCTTTCCGTACATTGCCCCGCCGTGTCCGACCGCTATAAAACTTCTTCGTCGACTCGTTCTTAGCTTGTTTGAAAGAATATAAAGTATCCAATCACAACAAATTTTCGTCGTCTTGTTCCTTTTCAAATAAAAAAAAACAGCTGGGCTGAGTTTTAAACTATTTTGATAACTAATTTTTTTTCTTGGTCTTTGATCTTTACAGGCTACTTTAAATCCCACACAACTGATCAGATGTTTATTTGTTTACATTTTCGCTTGTCAAAACATTTTTTATTTTATAATAAGTTTTTCGCACTTTTTCATATTATATTGCCTAAATTAAAAATCTAAAGATGCTTACGGGAATCTGCACATAGAGACGCGTGTTTTGATGTATAATATCTAGGGGTACTGTAAGTCTTAAAATAAAAAAGCCTTATCCTATATAAAGTTTTCATGTAGCGTATTAATAATATAGATGAAACAGTACAACTTGATCTTTGAAGTCACGCAAACAAAATGAACATATGAACTCATCTAATATTACACATAAAAAAACAATCGATCATCACGTTCTTAAACATCAAACGTATATAAGGTATATAGGGCAAAGGTATAAACTTTTTTTCACTCTATGACATAAAAGGAAAAATTAATGGACACTGTTATAATTGTATTTTTGTCGATAGACGTGCACAATCCACCCATGATTTGCATTAGTCTTAAAGGCACGTAGAAAAAAATACAAATTTAACATGGGCCCTACGGGTTACCATGTTGGTTACAAAATAATTACGAAATCTAAACCACCAGGTAGAAATTACATATCACTTGTTATATGGCAGCATGGAATGTAAATGGGGTACTCAATGGCGATAACTCAAAAACAAAATAAAAGCTCAAACGGACTATGGAATTCAACCAAGCATAAAAAAATATTTTTGCAACACTACACTAGTAAGTAGCCGATTTCCGCTTCCGTTTCAGTGACGGAAGTCGCCGTTTACAAAAGAGTACGGCAAATATCAGCTGTAGTGAGGTAACAAATCAGCTGGAGTGCGGTAAAGAGTTTGCATTGAGTATTTACCGCACGAGTGCGGTAAATGCTCAATGTTGCCAACTCAAGAAAAAAAATCGTATATCACACAATTTAATTCATTATACATAAACACAACATACACATTTTAACTATGACAACCACATCTCAATTGTAAATTAACTGTTTTCCCAGGTTGCGACTACGTACAGTTAATAGCGATAAGTTAATAAAGAGCATTATTATTTAATCAATTGTTGCCGTCTGTGTGACGATAAGACGTATTCCTAGAAAGGCTTACTCGGTCGCTGAACAGCAGAGATAACGCTTTTTTTCATCTCCCCCGTACAGATAAATATAGTT
Source organism: Flexamia atlantica (assembly GCA_035578135.1). Taxonomy (NCBI): domain Eukaryota; kingdom Metazoa; phylum Arthropoda; class Insecta; order Hemiptera; family Cicadellidae; genus Flexamia; species Flexamia atlantica. Next base: position 11,009,344 of record JAQJVK010000016.1, on the reverse strand, counting down.
TTGTTCGTCTTTTCTCTCTACAGTTTAATTAATATTTTTTAAATCGTTTTACTTTCATCTTAGTCTAAGCTTTCATAAGCTTTCATAGACGTGTTATTTTTCAGTAACCCTGTATATTTGATGCTGGTAGTGTTGCGAAAAATATCGTACGCAACTCATCCGGGAAGGTGTTTACGTTGCTCGCATGAAATTCCCGCGCTCCGCAAGCGTCGCGCGTGAACTATCATGCTCGCACGTAAACACCTACTTCCCGCACTAGTTGCGTAATATACTATTTCGCAACACTACACTAGCAAGTAGCCGATTTCCGCTTCCGTTTCAGTGTGGGAAGTCGCCGTTTACAAAATAGTACGGCAAAAAATATATCAGCTGTAGTGAGGTAGCAAATCAGCTGGAGTGCGGTAAAGAGTTTGCATTGAGCATTTACCGCACAAGTGCGGGAAATGCTCAATGTTGCCAACTCAAGAAAAAAGTATATAACACAATTTACATACATTATACATAAACACAACATACACATTTTAACTATGACGACCATATCTCAATTTTAACTAAACTGGTTTCCCAGGTTGCGACTAAATAGCGATAAGTTAATAAAGAGCAGTATTATTTAATCAATTGTTGACGTCTGTGTGACGATAAGACGTATTCCTAGAAAGGCTTGCTCGGTCGCTGAACAGCAGAGATAACACTTTTTGTTATCTCCCCCGCACAGATAAATATAGTTTTGTTCGTATTTTCTCTCTTCAGTTTATTTAATATTTTTTAAATCTCTAAAATTTTTATAGAAGTGTTGTTTTTTACTTTCCCTGTATATTTGTTGCTGGTAGTGTCGCGAAAACTATCGTACGCAACTCATCTGGGAAGGTGTTTACGTTGCTCGCATGACATTCCCGCGCTCCGCAAGCGTCGCGCGTGAAATATCATACTCGCACGTAAACACCTACTTCCCGCACTAGTTGCGTAATATACTATTAAAATAGTTTGTTGCAACATTACTATTATTCCTGAAATACCTTCGTTCATTTCAAAATATAGGATCTAGGATGGCGCCCAAAAATTTAAATTCGTCTAAACAACGAGGAAATGGTCAAACAATAAAAAAACAACTCATAAAAATACTTATTTTTTATGAGTATTGTTAAAATGAGTTAAAAATGCAATTTACAAGAAGTCCTAATATCTCACTAGTCAATATTTTTTTAACAGATTGCGGCTTTTTAATCAGTGTAGAAACATAGTTTTAAATGTTGGATCTCAACACTACCATTAAATTTGAAAAAAATATATCCAATGTGGTTGATATAAGATGCGGCCGAAAATGGCTAGCCACTTAAAATTAATCATTTACTACCCAATAATAACTTTTTTCACTATTCATCATGGCAAATGGCCGCAAATAAAAACCAAAACATAAACTTGCCCTCACTAACAATGAATTTTAAACGAAGAACGATAAATTGTCGTATTAAATCTAAGTAAGTTGTGCCACTTTCAAAACGATTAGATAATTGTAGGCAGTATAAAAGAAATACCTACTTTATTTCTACAATTATGTTAGCTTGGAAATTCATAGTTATTACGCAACTTTCTTATTCCCACGTAGGCTGTTTACTAAAATGCAATCTCAACGACCGTTGTCTTGATAACGAGAGTTCAAAGTAATTGGGAAAAGCCAAGAAAATTAAAAATGTCACTCGCCAGCTGCTAGATTACTGAGATCTTTACGCGTTTCGTGAACCAATTACTGAGTGAAAACAGTATGGCCGCGGGGTGGTAGGATGAGGGGACTCAAGCGCAAGTGGAAAAGCAATCTTTGGAAATATTGCTAGAACACAAAATAACCTCTTAATATCTGTACTGGGTGTTGAAGCATATTTAATCTTTTTCAGTTCAACCACACGATCTTTGGAATTATAAAAACGCAAATCTGTTGTACTTAATTAACATTAGAAGCTAGATTCTTACAATGTTACTAAAATGAACCATTCAGTCTGAAATTGTATTACTTCATGTTAATTACATTAAAGGATATCATTAAATGCATACGTTATTGTAACTAACTTTTTTATAGTCTATTTAAGCAGAGCAATTTTAAGTTGAGAGAGTTTAAGAAAGTTTGGTAAACTACTTCAGAAAAGAAGGTCTAATGATGGAGTACTGTAATGCCTCTAAAAATGACAACAGCATTCCTCGACATCTAAATTTTTATCTCACCTAGTTGCTGAAAGGTCATGGTCAAGGCTATTTCTACCTGTGCCTCCACTGAAAGGGCAAGGTTGACTAAACCGCAGGTACTGCGGGCATGACGGAGACGACGCGTACCACACTTTCTTTATAAATTTAAGGAAAGCTGTTTTTAAATATTTGAACTGCTGTTTAAAGAATAAAGCTCTTGAAGTGAGCATTGCAGCATAGAATCTTTGCATAAAGGGCTGCATAGTTTAAGTTTTTTACTCACTAGGATACGCTTACGCACATAGGCTATTAACCTTTAATACGCTACTAATACACATTATAAAATTTGATTGGACTAAGAACGACGTGCTGCTTATACGCAATTTTATATCTAACTACTTAATGACATATATTATTACACTGTAAAAAGAAAATTGCCATTTTAAAACAAAAGTGATGGCAAGCTATATTGCCAGCTTAAAAGGTGAGACTGGACATCTCAAAGAGCGTGAAGATCAAGCATTCACAAATGCTACACTCTTCCGTGCAATTATACTTCCGTGAGGGTAGGGTTACACCTGCGAGTATTAGCTTACACTGCAAACGGTGATACATTTTCCTTACACGAGTGTAATGTACCATGAAAGGAGTAAAGTACAAGTTCAAAAATCGGGATAACACAATTGGAAATATCGCATTGGCCGAGCACATAATGCGCCATCATTAATGGCCGCCGTATAGCAGTGGAACTACTTCCAGAACCGGCAAAATGCGTGTTTTAGAAATTTCAAATAGAGACAAATAACATTCAAAAGAGAAACTGCGTCGGGATCATCTGGTATTCTTAACTCCTATTATCATCTGGTAACTTAACTCTGGTATACTTAACTCCTACCTCGGGCTCTCTTCTTTAACACTGGTTGTAAATAAATAAATAAATTTGAGAAGAAGTTTTCCTTTTTCATCTTTTTATGTTTTTTTTTGTTTCAGGTACGTGTGGTGTTTTGTGGCAATTCGTAAGTAATTAGTGAAATCTCAACTTTCACCAAATTGCTCTATCGCTGTGTATATGCTAGATGTTGACACACTTTCTACATTTTATATCTGAACAGTTACTCTTAAAGGTTTTCAAGATTTATTTGTTTCAAGTTTGATATGCTATGTATTAATGTAATTACAAAAAAGAAATCTTCCCAAACAGAGCTAAAGTTTTACAGATCTACATATATTATTATAATTATAATATGATAAAAATGACAATATTTAAAAAGGTGTTGAAGAACATGGGGCTTTAGAATTTTTATTAAACTCGAGACACTTGCGGTTGTGACACTTGTCCAAGTTGCTCGCCGTGAATTGCGGTTGACAGGAAAATAATTATCACGTTAAATAAAGTTTCAGAGAATAAATTAGAGTTATATTGCCGAAAGAAACGTCTGAATGTTATTTTGGATTATTTAAAGTAATTATATTACAAGATTACATTGTTAATAGTATATTTAATGCAATTTGATTTGTGAAAAGAAAATGAATTCTCGCCCTAAAATAATTAGCAGGCTTTTTAGTTTTCCTTCATGAGTGATCATTATCTACATAAATTTAAGACATTTTACCATTATGCTGTCCTATGATCATCTTTGTTAAATACCTACATGACAATAGTTACGGCGGAACCAACCTTCTCTAGGTCTTAACAGCAATAGCGTAAAGCTTAATTACTGATCAATGAGCCAGAAAAGAACATTTGAGCAAAATAACCACAATATAAGATATTTTATTACTGCCTCAATATTTGTTTTTGTAAGTCAGACAGATGAGTAAAGCCTGATATTCTTGCGATGTGGATAATTAATTATCTTATAAAGGAATTAATAATTTTACTTTACCTAAAAATCAAAATAGGATTGAAATGGTAACTTGAGTTCCAAATAGATATTCCAGTCAAACCAATTGTTGGCAGGTTTTAGAATTGTATGGTTGTCACGGTAACTAGAAGCACAACGAGGAACTAATAAGACGCATATACACAACCCAGGGAATAACGATAGTAGCGCAACGCGGTGCTGTACTAAACCCTCCATTTTTCCCCGTTCTTTAATTGAAAAGTTGCGCTGTATGTTGAAGACGACGCGACGAGAATTTTTTATTTTTATCCCTTATTATTTGTGAGTTATATTACAGTAAACAAAAATTATGTATTGATTTCCATAATTTGGGAATAATACATAATTTTCTTATTCAGTATCTTATTCCCATAATTTGGGCCTATAAGAAAATGTTAAGGAAATAAAGGAGCTTTTTCTATTGTATATATTGGCAGTTTTGGTTTTAAATTGACAAAAAACAACATTATATGCTACTGCTTTCAAACAAAAACTTTTTACGGGATTGGCTATATTGCTGAAGTTTTATATATATTGAACAACACCAAGATTATTTCTAATTTAGATAAATTGAGAAGAGGAGGTCGAGTTTTGTTAGGCAGGACCTCATTTGTTCCACAGAGTTGTTCATTACTGCAGATCACCTACCAGCCACAATGGCTGTTGTAATCACGGCGGACACACATTTATTTCCGACACTTTTGTAGCTTAAATTACTTTGTGCTGTATGTTAAAAACTTTCCCCTATCTCTTTGATATTGATAATCGAATATATTCGTTTCCAAACTCAAACCAGTACAGCATGTCTGCATAAATATTTACGACTACTTTACTTTAAAATAAATTATTAGACTAAGGATAGAATGTATAATTCTTGGTTTCATGTGTTAGGGGTACTAAATTGACTGTAGTGATTGAAACCATCTACCCTCACTTGATTTTTTATTAAATGTTGTTGTACTCTATATTATGATATATTTCATAAAAATGTATCCTCCCAATATTATTATGCCCAACTTTGCAAATAAAGTTTAAAATCACCATGTAATGTGAAACTTTTATCCTTGGTGTCTTCACAAATTAAAGTCATTTTCCACGACGAGAACATATGTCAGTAAATAATAACGGCATGTCCCTAAACAATGTAATGATATTAGATACAATTATTTGCTACAAAACATAAATGAAGTAGCAATGTCGAATATTACTTCTAGAAACTATAGTAAATCTCATTTCAACTGAGTTTTTGATATAACTCAGCAATATAATGAGAGGATCCGATATTTTATAAAATAGATTATAATATTATTTAGAGTGTCAGCTGGCAATAACTGATGAAAAAGGAAGGAGAAAATAGAGTTTTATCGGATTTTAGATATTTAAGCGGTTCTGCAAAGTTCGCACGCTCCAATTAAAAGTTCACCTCAGTTATTTTAAAGTGCGCTCAAAACGCGCGGACCTAATGAGGGTCTTGCCGGTTTAAGGGAGTTTCCTCAGCTTTGAAATGAGTCGTGCGTTTGTGGGTAAACCGTATAAATAATAACTTATATTCCAGATATTTTTACTGTGAACCCCCCTGATATATTAGAATTAAGGATTTTAAAAACATGTTATCGTTAAAGTAATTCGTTACTCAAGGAGTTGTAAAAATGTAAATTCTGAATTATTCAAGTTAAAAATTTAAATGTAACAGAAAAATTGCATTTCATTATGTTCTCCTTTGTTTGGAAGAAGATTTCACGAGTAGAGTCCTATAATAATAAAACAACATACGTAAAACCGTTCCCTTTTGGAAAAGGTAATACAAACATCCGTGCGCTACGTACCAGAAGGTACTCTCATCAAATTACGTGATCATTAGTAAGGTAATCTCCCCATTAAAAAACGTCATAGACTTGATAAAAATAACACAAAATCTGTTACCAGGTGGAATGAATCTTATATTGACAAATATCAGTGTTTGTTTTTTTTTATTGAGAATATGCATTCCTACTTTACACTCGCAGGACAAAATAGAGTAATTCAAGTGTTCCTTGGTCTACAATAGCTGAAGCTCGTCTACAACGAGATATTGGTGCATCTATATGTATGGATATCATTATCATATATGACACAGGTGTTGATGTTCGCAAACACATATTGTTTGGATTGCTGCAAATGGGGATATATTGAGAGTCAGACAACAGGACTTTCATGGAACATCCTAATTATTATAAACTGTCAGTTATATTTTGTACGCGAATACATTAAGCCATTCACTTAAAAAAAACTGCTGCGCACATCACACTCCCCTTTTTTCAATGATACTCCTCAAGTAATGGTAACTGTGTCTAAATGGTATGAAAAACATCGTTCGGGGACAATCACCTTCTGGCGACATTCACGAACCATGCATACGAGCTCTCAGATAAATTTATTAAGGCCCTATGCTGCTTATCTTATAACTGGATGACATTTTTAAGGAACAATTTATTTTAGATGTGACTCATTTTTATAAGTCAAGCTACATAAAAATAATCAAACGTTTTATCAAAGAACTTCGCATTAAAACGGAAAAAATACCTGATTTATTATTTAAAACTGTCCTAAACACTCCTTACGCATTTCAAGCACAAACATAAATAAAATTATGATGCTCTTTAGATAGTGTAACATGTATGTGATTAATCCACTTAAGCTACAAACTGGTATTCATGGCATTTAGTAATCTCACTATGTATTCATGTTACTGTTGGCAAGTTCACTGGTTTGACAAACTCGACTCAATCGTTATCGCACATTCCACACAGTTGTTTCCTAACATTGTTTACCCAGACATTAACTAACTTTGCAGTTTCCCCTTATTTAATAAATGTCCATTACCTAAAAAAACCTTGTTATAGTTGAAAAACCTTAACCTTTGTAAAAACCATGCGAGAGATTTAATTGTAGTTTCTAAAATTATAAGTTTGTTTACCGATTCCATTTAGCGATTTCTCGATGGAACTGGGAGTTGGTTGGTTTTGTAACGACACTAATGAGCTGCGGTGTCAGAATCTCAATTAAAAGTTGTGACGCTCGCGGTTTTGACGGTTCTCTCACTTGTCGGCAGGGGATTGCTGTTGACAGCAATAGCCCGGGCAAATTAGACAAAAAAATGGGAATCGAGAGAAAAAAATAATTGATGGCTGAAAATTTGCACAGAGAGGCGTTAGCCCTATCTGAACGTCATAATAAAAGACTCCTTGGGAGAGATGTGTGCTCGAAGAGGAATATAGTGTATTCGAGAAATGGTGGTCCTGGGATTAAATCTCAAAATTTAATCTTTATACCTGTAAAAATTTGATATAATTTTAAATTTCTTGTCTAGAGAACATTTTGGTGAAACAGGGCTCAACTACCTCAATCCGTTTGAAAGGACAGCTTTAATGTTCCTTTCTTATATCCACGGAATACGCTGTATCTGATAAACTACTGATTCAAACTCTTAGTCTTCGTAAGACAACGAATGAAAAAAGTCAAGTCATTTACAAAATACAGCATATCCTGTGAACATAAGGAAATTACAATTTACTATTACAATTAGCATTTTGAGACGAATTGTGGTAGTTGAGTTCTATTTTCACAAAATTGTTCTTTAAAATTAAATACATTTTTTTCTATAGGTTTATAAAGAAAATCGCAATATTCAAACTCATTACCTCAGTTTCTAGAACTCCCTGTTTTCCTCCTCAAGCGGGCACCCAAATTTCGGGGACTCTTAGTAAGACGTCCAGTATCCAAGATTTTTTTCTTTGATTAGTGTAATTTCACAGATGGGTATAATTTATTTGAAACATGATATAAAGCTTTTGATAACTGGTATGAATCAATAATTTTCAATCACAAAATAAGATTTCAAATAAAAAACGAAACAAATTGAAAACAGCTAACTAATAGCCAAATTTAAATACTGTCTTTAAATATTTAAAGACATCACTCAGGGCTAGCAAGTTAGTTAAAAAATAAACCCCTATTGCAGCAGAACTGCATAATCAGCGCATTCCAAATTTAAGAAACTTATTTTAATCCAACATAAACGAGATATGTCATGTTTTGTAATCTCCAAAAGAATAACATGGGAAATGAGAATACAGGTATATTAAAATTTGGTTATTTAATTCAGTATTTAGGTGATCTGAACTTTGAATAAGCCATTTACCAAGTTTTACCAAAATATCGTAAGAAGTAAGGAAGATAAAGAATTTTTTGATTTCTCATAAGAATAGCATGGGAATTGAGTACGCAGGTTTATAGTCAAGAAAATGTAATTATCTGGGATTTTAGATTAATTTACATTATATCTCATCTGTATGAAACCACAAACCTAGATTCATTATGGTATGTTAAAAAAAGCGAGATACAGAATTTTACTTATTTGCTATGAGGCTAACCTTAGGACAACGTTTTGTGCTTATAACTTTAAAAACCTTGATAACCAATGGACAAAGAGCAATGATTGAATATACGAAATTGTTTGTTTTTCCGAGCTGAACTCAATGATCCTAACAAAAATCGGATTGCTTTATTAGTTTATGTAAAAAGCTAAAACAAAATTTTTTGGGGATTTTCCCTCCTTTCGGTGGTCTGATTGGGCTGGTTTACGAACTCGCGTGCACACACAAATATATATATATATATATATATATACAAAAACATATACCATTCATTCGTATATATATATATACGAATGAATGGTATTTTTGCTTCTGGAGGCCCCAAAACGAAGAGTTATCATGGTCTCGGGCTTACGTTTATCATGATACCTACGGTAATAGCTTCTTTCCTTTGCTAAAATATAATTTTCATATGTAATATTCCTATAAAAATATTATTCACGAATTATACGAATTACTTTATACGAATTATTCACTTTAGACGAATTATACCTGTTTACAACCCAAAATTTGCTGAGGCGATTTACTCATTGCATTGTGCAAGGATGTTTAACCTACGTTATCTGCAAGATTGACGACGCTCGGTGCGGAGTCGGGTCTCATTTGGTCCGCAGTGCCGCTCATCAGGCCGGATCACCTTCTATTGTGCTACTGCAATCTAGCGGACGTTACATTCATATTTGTCGCTGACAAACTACAAATTACTCTCCAACTCCAGATTGCTTAACCCGTCTGTTATTTTACAACTGAAATGAACAGCTTCGATAAATATTGCGGTTTTGAAAACACATTGATATTAACTTTAATGAAATGTTTTTATAACACTCTTCTGTTATATTGCCACTATCAGTACGAATAAAATTAAAGGATGAAAATAGTCCATTTTACAGTATATTTAGAACATTATTTGAGTGTAAAAAGATGCTAAATCTTTAATTTTTTCCTCACATAAACCAAAACTTTTAATTGAAATAATTTAAAATTTAAAACACATTTCAGGTATATATGTGTACAGCTGTATTACTGTTCGTTATAAGAGTCACGAGAGGTAGTTGCTTGTTAGACGATAACAGATTGCAAATATTATTTAAAATATGACATAGAAAGATCTTTAAAGAGAAATAAAAGACAACTTTTTGTATCATATACTACTTAAAACAACAATGATATGCTTGTACAGAAGCGTGAAATGCAGTTTGTTGTTTCCTTTACATACAAGAAGAGCCTATCAAATTAATAGTTACTCCAAAACCCTCCACGCTCCACATTTTGAGTGAAATGACGACCTTTACACGAGGTGTCCATCTTGATTATGTCACTGCAGAAAATATACGATGTTAATAAAATGAAACAGTCTTCTCATACTCTTTGACAATTCAACCATTATTTTTCTTTATTAAAACAGTAAAGTTGAAAAATATTATTTTTCAGCGACTTCATTTAGCATCAAATTTTATCACTGTTTTATTCGATGTTAGTGTTTCAGGTTTCAGGTTCTAGGTGTTTCCTAGACCTAACATTTACGAAAAAATAAATTAAGGCTCAATATTTTGAACATGAAATGCGCGAATCAAATAAAATTCAATTATGGACCATGATGGAAAATCCGTCTTAACCTTGACTGAAACTTTTGTTTGATTTTTGCGGAAATTAGCCATCAGTGATAAATAAAACAAGTTTCATGAAGTTTTGGGATCCGGACTCCGATTCCGTCTTTAAATGGAAAACAACCTAGGACATAACAAGATTATAAACAAACAACTAGGAGGACCTGTACAAAAACATAGCCAGAGGAAGAGGACTCAAAACACTTATGATGAAATCAGAACAAGAAAACAGTATAATTATTTACAAATTGCACCATCAGAATTGAACAATTCCATATCTAATCTTAGCAGAGCAAAGACTGAAGTAGTGGCAGAGAACTGATGGTGTCTACAAAAGTCAAAATCAAAACACATACTCACTATCACCAACAATGAATTTCACGTCTGCAAATTTTAGAATTTATTTTTTCATGGTCTGGAACAGCTTATTCAGAAAAATTGATTTATTTGATGCGCCGCAACTAAAGGTAGTTGCAGTGAGGTAGGTGCACAATTTATTGTCTGGTAGTCGTTTCAGTATCACCATTACCTGCTAACTAGTCATCACCGATGCAGAGGATTACCTGCGACAAGCAACAGTCCCGGCGCTGCCGTTTATCAGACTAACAATTGGCAATAGCAGATGTCAAAGTAAGTTTAACTGATGTTAAACTTAAAAACAATCAGTTCAACTAATTAATTTTGAGTCGAAAGATCACTGACGTTACCAAGTGTCATCAATGAGAGTACGGTTTTGATACCCTCGCCATTCATTTGAGGAATAATAAAAATATACCACCGTCAGAAATTCAGCAATTTAGTTTATATTCAAATTAATTAATAAATTTTACATATATTATGTCGTCAAGCGAATTTTACATTGTGAGCATGAGAAGATAATAATTATGATCAAAGGATAGATATAGAGCATGCACAAACAGCCTCAGCGCTAACTTAATTAATTAAGCAAGAAATATTTGTAAATTAACGAAAAATTGGAATTCACTTTGTGTTTTTACAGAGTACTCACCTATTTATACTTCATTAAAATATTATCGATTGAATGTTTTTTTTTAATTGAGGAAGGATCTAATTTGAATAAAATGAAAATTCATAATCTAAATACATTTTGTATTTAGAAATCGCCCGAGCGAAACATAATTTAGTGTTACTTATTAGTAAAGCGTATAAACATTACACACCTACACTTAAATGCCTTAAATTATGCTATAACACAGAATTTATTGCTACTATTAGCTTCTAAAATATTGTTGGTTCTCTGCAACTACGTTTTCCTGGTGAATTGTTTTTAAAACAACGTGAATGTGATATTATACAGTGTTGGGCTGCATTCCCGGAATTCCCAGGCGGCAATGAGGACACACTGCGGACCCTTCATTTTGTCCGTTACCTTCTAATATCCAGCCAAACAGTATAGCATTTAATTATTTTAAATTTTCTTGTTACTTTGCTGTTAATGTTTAAAGGGAGAAAATAATTTTTCCTCCACATACATCAGGGACTAAGATCGTGTGTTTTTTCCTCCATACTATTTTAGTCCCTGGAATAGTATGGAGGAAAAAACACACGATCTTAGTCCCTGATGAGATGACTATCTTTTAGTCTCTGGAATAGTATACAAAAGTACAGGTTTATACTCCATGGGATATATTTCCTTACTTTTTTCCCATGGGACTAAAATTAACTACTTTTTCTCCTTTGGGACTAAATGTAATTTTATAAGAAATAACTGGGAAGAGATCTAGCAACGCCGGAATGGCCAGTGAGAAAATTTGGTAGGCCCTAACACTGTCAATTTTCATTTGCATACTCTAAATTTAGTTTAAGAACTTCAGTGCTCCAACTTAAGAGCACAAAACCGTATCATTTCTTTGGCCAGGTAATAATTTTCCTGTATGAATTAAGTTGGCAACACTGATTATTAACACATGATCTAGAGTTTGTTGTTGCCGATATGCCGAATGTTTTATAAAAATAACTAGCAGTTGCCCATGGCTTCGTTCACGATAAAAATTACAGCTGATCTTACTTCTGCTCTTTGAACTGTCAAATTTTAGTATTCACAGCTGTTTAAAATTCAGTATTTGAATGTTTACATCCTTATAAAATGTAAACGTTGAAGCTAAGGACGTTCGCGGGGTGTAGCTCGAGGGGATTTTAAGGAAGTGAATAGGCATATGCCCTTTTCTGGTATAGTGGCTCTATTCCTGCAAAATTTCAGCTCAGTTGGTCAGTTGGTAGTATAATTCATCCGATCATCATGGGCTATAGTTTGTTCTAGTGTGATATTTATTTTGTACTAATCTAAATGCTTGTTCCCTAGTCAAACATAATAATGAGACTTATACATCATGAATGTATCAGGTTCTCTAGAAAAACATACACACAATAAACATTTTACAAAAAAATGATTGTAGCCTATATTTACTGATTTTAATTTAGAGTAATCGTAAATCATAATATACCTTCCCATATCAAAATTTTTGTTTAAAATATAAAAAAATATATTTTAAATATATACCTGTATATTTTACATTTTATATTTTCAGTATATTCAAATACACGACTTATGGAACAAATACATATATTCCAATATATAATTTAAATGGTAAATATATAGTTAAAATATATTATTAATATAAACAATCATTGTACATTTAAAATATATAAATTAAGTAATAATTTTAAATATAATTTATAGAAATTATATTTATTAAATATTTTTGCAATGTATTTTTGTTGTATTTAAATTGAAATTTTAATATATAATGTTTATAAGATTTTATATTCCATTTATATTTAGTATACATATAACAAATAAAATTGTATGCATAAAATATATAAAAAATATATTTTTAATATAAATTAGTATATTTTGTGTTATATATTTACAGTATATTTTAAATACACATATTATGGGACAAATACATATATTCCAATTATTAATTTAAATGTTAGATATATACATTTTATATATTTTAAATATATATTAAAATATATTGTTAATATAAACAATCATTGTACATTTGAAATAAATAAATTAAGTAATAATTTTAAATATAATATACAAACATTATATAAATTAAATATTTTTGCAATGTATTTTTGTTATAATTAAAATGCAATGTTAATATATCATGTTTATAAGATTTTATATTCTATTTATATTCAGTATACATTAAACAAATAAAAATTGTATACATAAAATATATTTTTAGTATAAATCAGTGTATTTTGTGTTATATATTTAAAGTATATTTTAAATACACATATTATGGGACAAACTCTTAAATTTAAATATTTTAATTTATGTTAAATATTTAAATTTTATATATTCGAAATAAATTTTTAAAATATATTTTTGAATATAGCACAATTAAAATGGGTACAATGCATTTTTCAAATAGAAAAAACTAACTTTCGACGGCTCAGAGCTCCTCAACCCTTGGGTTTGAGAAAAATGTCAAAGGATAAAAAATTCTTAAAATTAAGCGTAGAATCTAAAATAATACATCAAGTACTGTAAGCATTATCAGTGTTGTCCGCCATATTGGAAAATGGTGAGTGTTTATGAGAAAATAGAATCTATATTAATGACTGTCATAAGAAAGTAGGTGAAGTCACCCAATTGAAATTTTTTCTTAGAATAATAGTGTGTAAGATGCCAGTTGTGGCACATTTAAGTTGATCGCCCTGTACATAGTCCAGAACACCCTTGTTATTTGGCTCATAATATAATGAGGATAGGTTTTAATATAATTATTTTGTGGGTTTTAATATTAATCATAAAATATTCACAAAGGGGTAGAAACACTTGTGAGCCTCATTGATACCCAAAGATACTCAAATGTGAGCCTATTCTTGAAAACATTCCAAAAAAAACAAATATTCTATCTACAGTAATTTGGTGAAATAACTAACCTTTCATGTGGACCCTTATTGCATATCGGTAAACACTGCACGTTGTCCCTATGTTAACTAAATGGGGAATAAATAAAAATATACCTCGCTAATTTCTCAACACAACTTATTAAATTTGTTATTTGGCTTCATACAGTTAAAATATCTTGTATTATTGCCTTAAATCCCCCATCTTAACACATCCTTAGCAGTGAATCTGCACCCTCACTTCCCACGTTATCCTAATGAAAAATTAAAAATGGTGTAGTTAGCTTATTTTTCAACAAAGTTTTATAAAACTAGGTATGCAGCTTCTTCTAGTTGAGGTCTTCCTGATTAATGTACAAAATCCCAACATTTAGTGGCAAACCTGCGTACTAACCTCCCCAATGTTAACCTTATGGGTGATTTGGTATTTGTCTTAATCTAGTTCTTAAATACTGAATTCACTCACCGAGATCCCGTTACTAATCCACAAACACAAGAAACATGACGCCTACTTCATTGCACATGAACGAAATCACTGAATGGAATCACTGTTAACACCGTCACTGCACTGATGCCACTCACCACACTTACACTTACACTCACTTATACTGGACACTGATTAAAAGACACACTTACTATTCAGAAACCCATTGAAACCACTAGTAAGTGTAAAAACCGTTAAGCTACGAGGCGACGCACCCGGCCACGCCCAGACAACTCGGCTAACGGTCAGTCAGTCACCTGATCCCTACTTCCAAATTTGACCACTCGCAGCGCTAGTCTCACAAGTATTAAAAATATGTTACAAACAATATATTTTTGATACATCACAACAAATATATTTTTGATACATCACAACAAATATATTTTTGGTATATTACAACAAATATATTTTAAATACATAGTCTAAATTGTACTTCCATAGACTCTGGAAAACAAAAATATAACACGTTTTCCATGAGAAAAAACTTATAGAACGTAGTCTATTTTTCTCTAATTCAGAATGGCAAAATAAAAGCAACTTAAAATATTTATTTGGGCAACATTAGTCATGGAGATTTCAAATATGTTTCAGCTGAATAAATTAAATTTACTCTATTAAACCATATTTGTATCTCTTCCAGAGAGGTTTACATTGACAAGAAGGAGAGAATAAACATTGATATGAGACAATATTTTGAGTTATATTTTGATTATATTACTAAAATATACTTAAAATGTATTGTAAATACAAAACAAATACATTTGTATAATTGGTATCATATAAATATCAATACATTTCAAATATATTTTTAATATAGTTTATGATATATAAATTATATATTTTAACTATAAAAATGTTATATTAAAATTGTATATTGAAAATATACTGGGAAAATATGTATTGAATATACTGAAGCTATAATTTATATATTTTAAATATATTTTATTATATCCCTTTTTTATACTTCCCATGTTATTTTTATGAAGAATATCTTCCACGATTATATTCCGAGTTATGTTAATTTTACTTTATATGACGCTTCATCTGAATCACCTGTTTAAGCATTTGAAATTCACTGACCATGCAGGTCTGCTACAACGGGTATATTATATACCAGTTGAGTTAAAGTAACTGAAATTATTCCCAACAACCTACCGAATTACCAGGACTACAATCGGGACGGTTAAAACTTTGTGAGGTCCGGCCACAGCACTAAATAGACTTAAAATTAAAATTAAACAGAATGTCCATGGTAAATAAGAAAATTGAGGAGTTTTACACACCAAGTCCCGCAACTAATTCATAATAGGTCTAACCATGAAACGCCATCTAGGACATGAACAAAAACCAAATTTCATAAAGGCCACAGTAAATTTTACCTTCTCTTTACTTTTCACATTGACACTGACACAGACACCTCACAACGCCATACTCACTTACACTGGACACTGATTACAAGACACAATTATTACTAAAAAACGCACTAAACACGACTCTCAGAGAAAAGACCGTTAATGTAGCCAGCGACACCCACTGCAACTGGTCTGCCGGTCACGTGATGTTCCTAGTTCCAAGTATCAACGCTTGGAGCGCTACTCTTATATAAATTTAGGTATATATCAAAAATATATTTGTAATATATAATTTAAATTGTGTTTCTTAAAAAAAAAAACTAATGGAAAGTATTTTTCTATTTCGAAGTGTGAGTGGCAAATTAAAAAGCAAGGTGAGATATCTATTTGGGAAATATTGGTCATGGGGTTTTCAAAAAATTTTCAGCTGCATGTATAAGGAGAAATTCAAATTTACTCAACTAAACGATATTTGAATTTCTTATTGAGGATTGTTGCAAACTAGTTTATGCTGACAAAAAAGGGGGAAGTAAACATATATATGAGACACAAACAACCAACATAACTAACTCACAACAGGAGTATAACTAGACTCGGAATATATTACATATATACTTATTTGGCTGGTACTTAATTTAACTTAAAGTATTTATAATATAAGTCATGTGATTATATCTGTGTGTATAGATATAGTTTCATGAACATATTTAGAATTATATTTAATCATACCTATTTAAAATATATTTCAACGGCTGTATTTCATGTATTCTCATTATATTTCAGACATCAACTTTATAAAATAAATGTGTTTAGTAAAATATATTGGAAAAATACTATCTTAAATACAATCTAAATGCATTTCTCTACATGTATTAATAATATATTTTAATGCATGTATTTGGTTTATATGGTATATATATTTTAAATATGTTGTATTGTGTTTTGTACAATATATTAAAAATATATTACCATAAATACAATTTAAATCCATTTCTTTACACGTATCATAAAGAATAATATATTTTAATCCATATATTTGGCTTATATCGAGTATATATTTCAAATATGTATTAAATTGTGTTTTCTACAATATATTTAAAATACATTACCTTAAATACAATTTAAATGCATTTCTTTACATGTATTAATAGTATATTTTAATTGATATAATTTGTTTATATCATATTTATATTTCAAATATATTTTAAATTATATTATACAACCTATGTATTATATACAACCAAAATATATTTCTTAACATACTTTAAATATATTTTGAATGTATTTTATTTATATAATGTCATAATATATTTTTAAATATACGTTTAAAATATATTTAGTGATTTAATTTTTTTTTTAAATAAAAATTTTAAATTTTTTAATATATTAAAATATATTTTAAATATATTTTCACACAATAAGTTTTCATATGGGATTTCCTAATCAAAACGTTAAAAAATGTCACTGGCGTAGAAACACAAAAAAAATCGGAATACTAAAAGTGGACGCAAGCACTTGGCTTAACAGTAATCATGGCACTCGTGGTGTGTTTTCAATCAACACTAAAATAATAATAAAGTTAAAGGGGATTTATTTATTTCATTAAATGTTCACCATTTATTCTAAAGTATAAAATGTTCACCATTTATTCTAAATTATTCAAGCATACATGTTATATAAATAAAAAAAATTTCTTACAATAATTGATCATTGCAATATAATATTGTTTTTTTTTTTAATCTACCATTTATAGTGATAGGTTTAGAGATAGGTTGTTTAGTGCAATCCTAACAGTCAAATTTGCAAAAGTAATGGATACTGGATGATGATTATAAATAAAATACACATTTTATTTTGCTGCTGAGTCGCAGCAAACCTGCGTACTCAGCTAACTTCTAAAGAATTAATTTTTATATGGGAGCATATTTAACTTATGTAGAGGAAAATTTTTCAAACATTTTATGTAATTGATGCAAAAAGAATGTTACACATCAATTCAAGAGCTTTAGATATAAGGGAAATGATCATGGGAATCACATCGGTATCCATTACAGCAGTACGCTTTTTATTATTCTTATAATTATTAGTATAATATTTTCTTTAAGTGTATCCTTGCTGTAGTATAAAATGTAAGCAAACATACAATCAATAATTTAAAATCAGTCAAAATAAAAACAAATAAAATAATCACATGAAAAAATTAAATCCAAACATATGATTTATCTTAAAATTTAAATACACTTGTTGCAGCAAACTTGCATACTCAGTTAATTTCTAAAGGATTTATTTTTTATATGTGGGCATATTCTACATAAGTTAGGGAAGTTGTTGTTTTGAATGTCTTGTGTACATTTTATTCTAAATAAGGTAAATTTTACCATTCATGATCTTATATCTCAATAATTATTCATATTCTGATGATTTTTAATAAATGTATACTTGTTATAGTTCATAAATGTCAGCAAACATATTATCAATCTATTCAGATCCAAGAAATAAAGACAAATCAAACCATGACATGAACAAATTAAATCAATCATGTGGTTTGTATTATAATTTTTTGAAATCCCATTTTAGGGAAATTGAATGAAAAATTTGGTTATTCATACCAGAATTTGGATAATTTATGTCCCTTCAGAGAAAAACAAAAGACAATGTACTGCATTTAGCAGATCCAATATCTCAGTAACCGATTGATGTAGAGTAATAATTCAAAATGCTATATTGTTTATTTTTTAAAGCTGAATTCAATTCTGACCATTAAATTTAGATAAAAGTAATAGAAATATGTAAAATCTTGGAAATAAATTTTATTTAGTCAAAAAAACCGGCCTTAGAGTGTACCAATATTGATGGTTTTCGAACTTTAAGCCATGAATAACGCTATAAAGGTTTGTTCCAAATTTCATTGAGATCCGACCTTTTTTTCATAAGTTATCGCGCCTACGGACTGATATATATATGAAAATGAACGAATGGTGTTTTTGGGGTCTAGGGACCTCAAAATGAAAAGTTACGGTGGTCCCGCGCTTAAGTCTCACCATGCTGCCTACGGTAATAGCTACTTCCCTACAGGGAGAGATTCTCTAAAAGGGGTTTTTGACAAATATTTTCCTTTAATAAGTTCTTTTGTCATCTTAAAAGAATCGTGAATTTGAAAAACCCCATAAGTGACATTATTTACAAAATTCGTTCGCTGTTACTTGTGGTGTTCTTTCAACAAATGGAAAATTCTCAGCTAGATTAAAAGAGTGTATGAGTGTTGGACTTATGTGGTTATTGCACAAAAAGATGCATTTACATAAGACCTTCACATTTCACTAATAAAACGATTTTGTAAAAAATGTCACTTATTGGGCTTTTCAAACTCTTAGAGTTTAATACAACAATAACAATAAGAAGGGCTTGCGTTGCGATGAATGCAATATTACTACGAAAGAAATTGAAATAAACTATAAAGCTAAATGATTGTCCTCACAATTTAGGTTTGAAGTTGTGTGGGTTGATTTTACAACAATACAAAAATGTTCTCCCTAGAAAATTTTTTACACTAATGTTTTTAGAAATTCTTTTACCAGATATCACATTTCATAAAGTTTTTAGGAGCCAGCCATCATAAACATTAAGATTATTTATTGTTACTCAACAACACATTATTTCATTATTCTATAAAAAGTTCTAATCTATGTTTGAAATACATATTACTAGGAAATTAATTTGTGGATAAGGGTGTATCTAAACTTTAAAGTACCACAAACCTCTTAAACACTTCATAGTATTGTAAAGGTGTACTTTATCCATCTTAAAGGTTACTCTTTATTGAGAGTAATAACAGCAGTGTATAAATAGCCTAGTCAAGAATTTACCTTATAGCTAACATAAACTTTGATGGACTGTTAGATTGACTAGAAACGGCTCACGTACCTCCAGTAAACCCCTTTACTGTGTTCAGTTCACTTAAACGTGTAGAATCAGTGCTGCAGAATCAAAAGCAGCTAAGTCCTTTAAAACATTATTTTGTGGAAAGAAATATTCCTAGTGTATTATCATGAATAGGTTAATAAGAATGATTGCTTACTCGGACCACTTACATAGTTATGTCAGTATATCGCATTGTGTGGAGGTATTTTTCAGTTCAGTCTTGACCGAAACCGTCATATGTCTTGAACCTGTTCAGGTCTCAGATTTTTAATACTGAAGTGACGCAAATTTTGGATCGAACCCCATGGTAAAACCTTTTACTTTTCATGGAACTTAATAATATTATCTGAGGTCAATATCATTTCATAAACAAATTAATGACGGGCTTGAAATTAATGTCGGGTTTAAAACTAATTAAAACAAAACTAGCGACCCGCGTCACTTCGTGACTTAAAAGACTAATTACAGGCCTATATGAGGTTTCACAGCGTAAAACATATTTCAATAAGCAAGTCTTTAGTAACGTGATTTTTTTCAATTTTTTAGAAAAATTAATTGTGTCATTGGAATAAATTGACCAGTGTTTGAACTGCCCATCAGGGAAACTTTTAAATATTACTTTAGACATTGAACTTAAAGATAAAGAAGAAACTCATTTAATCCAAATTGTGTCACTGCATATTTTATACAATTTTCAGCTTTGATAGTTCAACCAATTTGAATGTGCATAACTTGGGGGTTACTTTATATGGATCTTCACTGCCTAGCGCATCCTCATGCGTGTTTAGGAGTTGAGTAAAGAATCTGTTTGTTATTTAAACACAACATCGACGTATCAGTCTCTTTCATTCATTTTTATTAGAACAGTGAGAAGATACGCAAACCTCTGATCGACATAAACTAATTTCGAAAATAAGATTGATTAAATGACTATTCTCCATATTCTCCATATCATTCAGCACTCATAACGACTGAAGAGTTACATTTTAAAAGTGACCTGATTTTTGTTTCATATCTTAAGTACATATTGACCAAATTAAAACTCAAACAAATATAACTTTCCTCGAAACACCTACATTAAATAGGCGCCTTGTTATTAGTGCGTATAAAAATCAAGAAAGAATAAACAGGCTAACTGTAAACACTTATATATAATTTTAATTCTGAGAATATAATCCAGGTTTTAATTAATTTTGCGTTTTAAACTTTGATTTTTTAAGATAAACCATCAATTAATGTGGATATTTTAAAATTATTCCCAACATAGAAAAAAGCATCAATAGTTTCCACCTCCAGAGCACCTCCTGAGTTACATCTGTTCCTTTTTTAAGTTTTGTTTATAAAGAAGATTCGGGAAATTAAGATGATTAAAGACTATTGGTCTTGGTTTCAATAGGGTAGGGGTCTATTCTTCATTATGGTGACAATAGATTATTTTCTGTTGTTTTATGAAAACGTCTACGTAGAAAAATAAATTTCTAGAGGTCGATATGCTTTAGACAAAATCCCAGAAATTCTTTTAATAATATATATGAGCTTTTTTTATAAAAGGTAAAATATTGACAAGTTAATGGTGCTAAACTAACTTTGAAGAGTGTTAGTAGTTGCTTAATTTAAAACATGAACATCAGTTAAAGTTGAATCAAGAGTCCTGACCAAGAGTTATAAGGAGAAGTTTGTTTTCTCATCTTATCGAAACGTATATAATTTTATCAAAACCAATATAGCACCCGTCACTCTCTTACACTGGAAAGTTTCAGGATGCCAGGAATAATTATGATGCTTGCAGAAATTATTCACAACTTAATATTTAAAATAACAAACATATACATAGAGTAAATTAAAATTGAAACAAAGTCGAAATCGTCATGCAAAAATTCTGAGAATTAATGATTTTTTGGACTAGATAAGCTGCCTATCCGCGGGAGGCTGGTTTCAACACCCCCACCAGCTCGTCTTCGAACTCTCTAATTGACCATTTCGTGGTAATTACTCACTGCCCACAGCGAAGAATCGAAGCCTCCTTGTCGAATTGTGTGCCACCCAGCGGATATGTCGTTCGGCCACACGCGGTACTTCTGCGTCAAGCGCGCGTCCGCGTGTTTTATGATGAGCTTTGCCTCTCTTATTGGAATAACATAAACGACCCCGAAAAAGTGTCGGGAGTCGGCACGTATGCCCCGACAGCCCCCACGGTTGTTTTATGAAGTCTGTTTGAATTAATAATTGGTTTACCGAGATAGGGCATGCTTTAAACTTAATCAGTACAAGGAATTGCATTATATGGCGTGACCTGTAATCCCGCTCTTGGAGGTCACGAATTGTGGATAAGCGACGGCTTGCGGATGCGTTATTTCCTAGAGACGGCACTGGTGAATACTACGTACAACTTGAGACCATCCTCATAACGAGACCAGCTCGTAATTAATTACTGAAATTGCAGTTCGGATACCACGTTAAACTATAGACTGTTAGACTTTAGAGGAGTGAAAGCCCCAGCATTGCCATCAAGGTACCCTAGGGTCTCCCTTGGGATATTTTGCAGCTTACGGAAGGAAGAGATTGTCAGAATGGGAAAAGTATGATATAGTCAGTCAATCTCGCCCCTGAAGGAAGCAAAGTACATTTCCATCCCATCCTCTAGGCTCTTCTGGGACGACTCACCCTCTAGCCCGAGACCTCCCGAGCATCCCCAGACAAGGACCTCCACTTGGGAGCTCTCCTGGTTGTGAAGTGTCTGACCCAGGTCGGTTCGCCCTCAAGACTAGTAGAGGCTTAGAAATTTGTCGGATATGTGTTCCTCAACGCCTCCCAGATGGACAAGCCAGGACGATCCACAACTCCCTACAGGACTCAGATCTGACTGGGTATTCAAGCTCAGAATAGGAATTAGAGTTCCCAGAGAGATAAGGAGAAACCTAGGTGAACAGGAAGCTGGTCAATCCGGACAGCAAATAGACTTACCGGAACAATGACAGCTTCTAATTACTGTAGCCATTGATGACCTTTGTATTGGCACAGACCAATCAGAGAGCCATCTATGGCAACGTTAAACTATAGGTCTCTTAGTTGCTATTGACTATTGGGATATTATTTAACAGTCCTATCTAAGAAATATGTCGGCCATAATCAGTAACAAAACTGAAAGATCGCGCCACATCCTACACTCATATTTCACTCACATTCGCCTTAATATACCCCTTACTTGTGGTCGACATCTTATATAGTAATTGGATGTTACTAAATTCAAGCTATCAATGAGCAAATGTTTATACTTATTAGTTTTCTGAAAATTTTATACAAAGTAATACTGAAACATTTAACTATTGAAACAAAAGATTTCTTCTATCAACTTGTGAACTGTTGTTTGGAAGTTGCCGTGCGGATGGAATGCTCGTTACATTAATTGTAATTTGAGGAAGCGGCAACTGGAGACAGACAAGTTTTCCGGGCCATTGTCTGTAAGCAGAGACTTCCACAAATCAAAGTGTTTGATGCAGAACCACCAATACAAGTTGGGACAATAGGGTAGATGATTTCTGGCGCGGAACCCTAATGACAGTGCACAAACTTTGATGCACGTGCGGTGTTAATAGAGTGTACTTTAGGATGCACTTAATGAAAATAAAAAGTAAAACTACGGTAGTTTCCGTTTAGCAATGGTAGTTTTTTTATATAAAAGCCAAAACCGTTGACTAACCACAGTTTCTAAAAAACCTATAAGGTTTAGGACCATGAAACTATGCACAAATATTCCTTACAGGTACTAGAAGCCTACTAGGAAATGATTTAAAAATATTTTCCCTCTAGAGGCTTGGATAAGGTATATTATAAAATTTAAAATGGCGGCCATATTTTGTTTGCTAAACTTATGTTCACTAAAATACAAGGCTCTGGACCATTGAACATGGCAAAAGTATTCTTTATAGGTTCTAGATGTGTATTAAGAAAGGATTTTAGAATGGTTTATTTCAAGAGGCTAAAGTGATCTACGTTAAAAAATTCAAAATGGCTGCCTTTTCATTTTTTTAAGTACGATTTATTAAAAATAATAAGTGTAAGGACTGTATAATATTTTAGAGGCATAATAATTCAAGCCTCTAAACAAATAAACTGTGTAAAACTATTTTAGGCATTTACTATATCTTCCAGATACCACTGAGGCTACTCGCATTTTACGCCCCAGCACCCGAAGTAATAAAGTCAGAATCTTGGAACTATGAATTGTTATTTAATTTATAGTACAAAGCTTCCAAGCTTTTTCTAGAGACTGGGGTATCATAATTATAAATTTTAGGAGGGTTTGCGTGGCTGAGGGTGATTTAAGTTCCAAAAAACTGACTATTTCTACCATACATTTTCAGCTCTATAGCTGCTAAGTGATTGATCTGATCCTCAATGTGTTCTAGGAAAATTTTGGGAATTAGGTTACCTCTTTTTTGTTGACACATAGTTTTTGATTCGTTCTTTCAGTTTTTGGTTTATTTGAAAAACAAACTAAAATTTCAAGATGTTAGGTCGAGAGCCTGCCCTTCGCGCTGTTTCTTGCCGTTATATCAGTTATTACTGATATTGTCAAGAGTCAAATTAACCATAATGATTTCGGCAAAAGCGCAGTACGATGAAAGTAATAAGTTCAACCTCCTCAAGTGGTGATTAATTTTTTGTAACATTAATACATATTCAAGCTTTATAAGTTCAATAATGGACTGACTCGGAAATTTAAGTATATTTAAGACTAAATTGTAAAAATTAGAACATGCTAGCAAATGGTAGCCAATTCATACCACTTGCCCATATTGAGAGAAACATACAAATCTACAGAGAGAACGTTTCACCTTTTCATATTCCAATTTTGAATGAAATCACTATCTGCAACCTTAAGGGTCTAATTGAACGCTTGAAAATTATATAGTATAGTCATGCGATTAAAATTAATCAATTTGTAAAAGTTGCATATGAATTAATGTATAATTTAACTAAATATTTGTTTTCTTTTTAGCGGGCGACGCCGCAGGTATCGGCTAGTTTTTAAATATAAAAAGAGGTGTTTGGTTGCTCTTTAATATTTGTCTGAACACCCTAATGAATCATCGTGTCTCAATTAGTTATCGAATTATGCTGTGTGTAGAAAAGATTAGCGAAGACTCAATGTTCTCTATATCAAAAAATTACTGATTTTACCCCTAACCAATATTAAATATGTCATTAACATATTTGACACTAATCGTTTAAAGGAAACCATATGTTTACAGATACCCCCGTTGCAGCAGACCTGCATACTCAGCGAATTTCAAGTGCAAAACAACATATAGAATTTTACTTATTTCCCATAAGGTTAACATTGAGACAACGTACTGTGTTTACCACTTTCAATATCTCGGTAACCAATGGACATAGAGCAGTAATTCAAAATACTAAATTGTTTGTTTTTTTGAGCTGAATTCAATGGTGCCAACAAAAATTTTATAAATTTTATTTTTCTATGAAAAACTCAAAAAACCCATTGTTTGGGGAGGTTTATCCCCCTTTAACCCCCCTTCCGGTGGTCCGATTGGGCTGGTTCACGAATTCGTCCGAGTGATTACCACTTTACACGTCTGTACCAAATTTCATTAAGATCGGACCATATTTACGGCCGCTATCGTGTTAACAGACATATATATATATATATTGCATCTAGTGAAAAGCATGATACTATTAGAAACTATTTTGCTATGGGAAGACATAATATATATATAATATATATTTATATATATATATATATATATATATATATATATATATATATAAATTTGAACGAATGGTGTTTTTTGCTTCTGGGGACCCCAAAATGAAAATTTAACATGGTCTCGGACTTAGGTCTTACCATGAGTACTACCGTAATAGCTTATTCCCTTAAGGAAATTTGCTAATAAAATGGTTCTATTTTGAATTACGTCAGAAATTATGGTGTGGTCCGCGATAAAAAGTTCATTGAAAGTCCTCAAAATGTTTTCAACAATTTTAAAGGTCCCTAATGTTTACCCCAAAATTAGCATTCAGAAACCTTTTCAGCATAGTTAATACTTTTCCAAGTATAATATTTTACATAAGAAAAATCCTGCATATATACATTCAAGACTTCGTATGTATAATAGAACGGATTTTATCGGATAAATAGTAATAGGGTTTCCTCTTTTGTAATAGTAAACCAAGTTTGTTTGCTTTTGCCTGGCAAAGGGAATAGCTAATGTCGTCCATTTAACTACATATCAAAGCGCTCTACGTAAAGTTAACATTACAAAACATTGTTCAATAATTAATTAAAATTGTGTAGCAGTCAACGAATGGTTTGTTCTCACTCAGTTAATATTTCATTATAAAGTCAAATCATACAGTTCATTTTTACAGTTGTGTTCTCCTCTTGTCTATAATTTTTACAAGCCTCAATGAACAAAATCTAAAACTTAAATATAATTACAATCTCTAGAGTTAAATATTGCTATTTAACTAACAGTTTAGGCTTTTCAACACAAAGATATGTCTAGGCTGGTTGTGACGCGTAGACCAGATATAACAGTTTCCTGTCCATATTTTAGGCAAAACTACCACGATAACCAATCACCAGAGTTTGCATGCTTAGCAAGTGCTATATTACGGACTATACAGTTGTAATGTATGGTATATAATAATTTTCACTGTTAGTGGAATCACAAAGCATCACATAACAGTAAATAAAGGTGAAAGAAGAAATGTTTGAATTACTTTCTAGAAGACCTTACGATGTTAACATTAGAAACTACGTACATCAGTTCAAAAATAATCTTAGAAATACTATGGACAAAACCATTGTCAGTTAATTTATGAAAATAGAATTACAGGAAATAGTAAAAAATTAATTTGGCAGTAAAACCCTGGAAAACTCAATATCAATTAATTAGCCATAGACTCAGTAGGAATTTTATAAATGATTAATCACAACTATCATACTAAACAGGCTATTTTATCGATAATACGTATACCGGATGTTCAAAAAGTCCCGGATCGGCTTCGTAATTTTTTAAAATTTTAAATATTGACCAACGAAACTTAGAACATGTCTCTTGGACAGAAAATACTATTTTAGCACGTCACGTATTCGGTGACTTCCTCCCTCCTCGGGAAAACACTTTCAATTCAACAAAAACATTTTTTTTCATTGACATTTTTTATGTAAAATATTTTACTTGGAAAAGTATTAATTATGATGAAAAGATTTCTAAATGCCAATTTTGGGGTAAACATTAGGGACCTTTAAAATTTTTAAAAGCATTTTTAGCACTTTCAACGAACTTTCTATCGCGGTCTACACCATACGGTGTTGTTCACTTTCCACTAGGAGTCAGAGGAAAATCTTAAATGTAAGCATAGGTTGATATGGACATAAAATGAAAGCTCTTTTTTACAAGAATACAATGCCACAAATCCGATTTCAATTGGATCACCGAATCCAAAATGGCGTCCGTTTAGACCTTTCTCAATTGCAATTTTATCCTACCTTAAAAATGCAATTTCAGGCGTTCTAAGCGTCCGTTCGAGATGCGGTTTGCGGCACTAAATTATGCTTTATTACCTATTTAAAATGATATACATATCGACCTATGCACAGCATATGGCATAAACCACTTCCATGAGGGACGTACCTTAAAGGATGTCTTGCATGGATGATGATAAGCATAGGTAGTGCTGTAAATAATTTTTAATGGCATGAAATTCTTGACAAAATGCCGCAAACAGCATCTCAAAAGGACGCTTAAAACGTCTGAAATCAAATTTTTCAGGAGGTTAAAAATAGCAGTTGAGAATAGTTTAAACGGCCACCATTTTGGATCCGGTGATCCGATTAAGCTTGGATTTGCGGCATCGTATTCTACTCAAAAAGAGCTTTAATTCGATGTTTACATCAACCTATATATTTATATTTAAGATTTTCTCGTGACTCCTAGTGGGCCGTCCCCCGAGAAGGTAGGAAGTCCAACACTTCCTAAGAGCCGTCCCCCTTTGGATGGATTTCTTTGCGGGGTTTTGGTTCAAATAAATGGTTAAAAAATAACTGTTTCAGGGAACATTGCAGCTTTTTCCGATGAGGTGGTGTTAGCCTGAATAAACTAATTGTATGTGAATTGATAACCATTATTTGGAAGGTTAGGTGCTATGACAATAATATGAAAATATATGTAAAAAGACATAATTAATTAATACAATATTATTTTTAACATTTCAAACACAGTACCCTGTTTAAAAATCATTTAATCAGACCTGATTAAATAATTTTTAAACAGGGTACTATGTTTTGAAATGTTAAAAATAATAATATTAGTGGCCCTCATCCATTTGACTTTGTTGAAAATTAATATAATAATTTATTTTAATATAATGAAAATTATTATTAATATAATAATTTTCACGATTTTGCTTGTAATAAAAATGTTTCATGTAATTGTCAAGCAACTGTCGCGTAACATCCAATGGAAGTTATTTAGGAATCTATCCTAATGGAAAAATTTTATGTAAATCGTAGGTCACTTTTGTAAACAACAGGTTAGAATGAGGTATCAGATAATATGAAACAGATGTATACGATAAGAAACTGTTAAGGTCTCTGCATTTTGCATTGCTCCATTCTTAGTATTGAATAAATGTGCAATTTAAAACTTTATGGTTTAATCGGGGAATTTGAAAAAAAACAACTTACTCCGGCTATTTTATTTAAGAGAAGACAGGAGGCATTAATGTCATTGTTTAGAGAGCTAAAGATTTTCCATGACAACTTATTTCTGTGTTTAAAGTTTTATTATATTTTTATCAAACAAGTGGGCAATACAGGAAAGAACATAGAAGTTGGCATGACTATAAAAGTCGGGGTTGTATAAGGAGTGTACCGGCAAACAAAAATCAATAGAGGTTTTTTTAATTTTGATTTTGAATCTGTGTTTACCTTTGAATAAATAAAACCAGAGCATCAATGTGAAATACTGGGCTGCGAATCTTATCAATGTTTTTATACGGAACTGCTATCAGTCTGACTTGATGCTATACAGTCAGTCTTTCCAAATATAGAAAGACTGACTGTATATCTCAGCTATGCGATGTTTTGTTGTCAATGAAAAAAATGTTTCCATTCCTTTCTTCTAAATATGCATTCACATTATAAGTATAAAAATAATAATTATTCAATACGTCTTTTTGTGCGGCCTCGTTATATTGGAATATCTTTAAATTTTTGCTTCTGACGCTCTACCTCCAATTTATAGTGTTCTATTCATCTGAATGTTATTCCATAAATGTACTTTTAGTTTCACTTCTTTTAAAGGTACTTTACAGGCAAAGATACACAAGAGTGATCTTATTTCCCCATATTTCCCCTGTGTTTCTTCATCCGAAACAAAAATTATATTGACCAAAATGACATGAAATGTCAAAGACAACGACAGATTGATTTGTGAGGAAGGTTTATTTTTAGAGAGTTACCAAACTTGATGAATTCAATATTTACGGATGAGTGTAATAAATATGACTGGTGTAGACGTGACAGCCTTGTTTTGTTTTGATACTCAATATTTGAAAAGGATCTAAATATCACGGTTTATTTTGGATATTTTACAAAGCCAGCCACCTTTGTCAAAAGGTTTATATTTTGTTTTTATGAATCCAAAATATGGTGTAAGGCAATTATGTAAAAATATTTGTAACTAAAATAGGATTTAAAATAAATATGTGAATTATGACAGCAAATGAAGGGATAAAAACTACTCAGTGGACATAAGTATTTTCGTACTAGAATATTGGTATCCTATCAAAAACAGAACAGTAAAATGCAATAAATAATTTGTATGAGTCGTATGATGTAAAGATCATATGCACGTCCCTCGCCCATTAAGCTTTACTTGTACTCGTATGAAAACCTCAATTAAGTCAAAGGCAAGTAACACGCTGGTCTGGTAAAATAGTATTTACTAAACTAACGTGATATATTACACCCGTATTGTTACTACGAACTCTTCATATATAATTGGCTGGAAGCAAAGAACGACACACATTAAGGGTCCAAAGAGTTAAGGGATTTCTTGATTTTACGGTAAAGGCTCACACTTTACAACCATCTATTTCATTTTCGGCTCACAGGAGGGATGTCGGACCTAATGTGTGGATCGATCAAGAAGAGACATTGCTGAGCTGTAAGGAAGTTAGAGGCAAATTCTTGCTGTATTATTGGTGGTAAATTATTGTTGTGGTTCTGATCATAAACTTAGCTAATTCATTCGTAATTTAACATTCAGTCTAATCTAAATCCTAAGCTGTTTAAGACTGCAATACCAACAAAACAATATTTAGTGACCCAGAAAGAACTAAGATCAAGTATAAATTAATGGTAACTATAAAAAAACCTTTATATACTCTTCACATTTTGTGCGTGTACTGGTAATTTGTTTGGTGCTTGAATGAAAATGGTCGAGCTTAAATTGAATATTGAGAATTAAATATGTAAAATGAAGAGTTATGCAAACAAATAAACAAACTAACAATAAAACAAATTCCTTTAAAAAAACTCGGAAAAAGGATTTATAAACAAATCTACAGATACTCTTCGTTTCAACAACAACTAAAGTAAAGAAAAGAATTTTACTTATAAAAATATTAAGTACAAAATACGTTTAGTAATAAATGTAGTGGTAAGAGGTAGGTCCATTGTTTGTCATTGTTATGTCTTGCACACACGTCCTTCCGTCAGACACATGGCTACTGTTGTCGTCGTACTATTGCTTAGCCGTTCTACTTTTAATTGATGTTGTGACACTAGAAATCAGACAAAGCTCGTTTCCTTAACGTTACTTGAATTAGTTACACTACATTTTTATACTTAGTTTTGAGATCGTGTTCAATATTTATTATAACCTAATACAGAGTGATATTTAAAAGACGTGAAGTGTAAATACATTAGCATCCCTTGCAGTATGTTCAAAGTGATTTTGCTTTTATTGCATCGAGTGATAGATCTCTTATTTGTTATTTTAATGACTGGGCGCTTACTTTGTTACTTCGACTGCCATGATGGCTTGCAACTTTTTTCCTTCTCTTTTCGATCGTAAGTGTCAGCCAAGGCAACTTATTTCCTCTGGATGTCCCAGTCAAGAAATTTAAATATTTTAAATTAGTATTATTACGTTTGCTGTTTGGCAAAGAGTGTTTAAAGTTCTGAATCTGAAGGTATTAGTTAAGGGAATGAACATGTACGTCATGTATAATAATTTTACCCATATGATAGATCAGCTGTAGGCATCTTTATTTACTACCGAATCTGTAGCCTACTAAAAGATTTCGATTCACTCTTAATTTAAATACATACAAATTCATTTTTTACTATATCAAGGATGGGCAGGAAAAGAACAGTAAAGAAACTAAGGGTTTTTCCTAATTGAACAGCCAAAGAGAAAGATCAAAACGGTGAACCTAATTGGGTTCCTTACAATGAAAGGGGTTTACCTGGGTCTCTTTGATAATCTAGTCTTCTTTGTACACTTTAAATTGCCCCAACTTATTAATAATCTACATTTTAAACAAGAACGTCTAAAACACTCTCTCCTGAATCTGGAGCCCTGATACTAATACATTTTAGCTGCTGCGATCGAAATACATATGGTAATTGAAATTTTTGTAGTATTAGTCCTAAACAATTTATATAGCATAAGTTAGAACTAATGTTTGATACCTAAACTATTTAGTTTGTTCGGGAAGAGATGCTGGGTGTTTTCATGCAGCTATCAAAATGTGTAGGCTATGTAGTTAGTTGATGTAACCATTCAGTCAGTTTTGACTTATACAGAGTAGTAATATTGATAAAATGGTCATCGTTCCCGAATAAGGCATGATATTATGACAAATAGAATTTGGATTTTAGTTAGATTGAAACAGAAATTCTTGTTTCCTTTCTTTAACTCTCCCATTGTGCTATATACACCTGTTTACTCTTCAGTATCGGAACATAATTATAAAATGTAAAGTTTGAACGCCCATGGGATGTAACCCTAGGGGATTTCAAGGACATGTACTGGTTAAATGTCAGACGGGTTTATAAACTACCTTCATGTTAAATTTCAGCTCAGTCAGTTCAGCATTATTTGCGTTTACATTGAACAGCAGTCAGATACACAGACATAAAGATGTTAAATTAAGTATGGAAACAAATCTATCTGTATTTTTTATACCGAAGCAGATAGATATATTTGGTTTGTACATTGGTCGTTATCTTAGGTGCCGGAAATGTTGACGTCAAATTTTGTTTTCGTCCCACTAACAGGGGGGGGGGGGTAAGGGATCAATTCATTTTCAAATATCAATCCCTATTGAGTTAAAAAGCCCCTAATTATTAAAGGTCTGTCAAAAGAAATACAATAGCGCAAACCCGAGGTTGATACTTGAAACTTAACCAGACTAGCAGTCATATTAAATTTTGAAATGAACACACGAGATTAACTATGGATACAACAATTTATCTTTTAAGCTTGTTACATTGGGTAAGCCAAAAACTCTGGACACCAATATTAGATGGAAAATTGGACATTTTTGCCATATTCCCAATTTTGCCCCATCCCCCAAATTAGGGTGTTTTGGGGGCAGCACCGGAATTTCAAATGCAAACCCCTATTGAGTCCTTCTTACATTATGAAGGGCTTGTAAAGACATAAGCGTGCAAACTCGAATTCGATGTATTATCACCTCTAGCTGAAATAGCAGGTATTGAAAGATTTTCTTGAGTGAAAAATCACACATTTCTCCAATTCAAAATGTTTAATGCTTGCCTTAGCAGCCCGTATTGAATGATCCCTAATGTGCTGGGAACTTCAAAATTTAAAATGGCTGCCATTCTGATTCGGGGTAAGGTATCAACCTCAGGTTTGCGTCATTGTATTTCTTTTGACAAACCCTTCAAAATGAGGGGTCCCTGAAAAGGGGCTGCTGTTAAAAACGTTACCCCTTACCCCCCACCCTGTTAGGGGAGTGAAAAAAAAATTTTCGACGTCGAAAATTCCGTTTTGCCATCCCCCAAATTAGGGTGTTTTGGGGGCAGCACCGGAATTTCAAATGCAAACCCCTATTGAGTCCTTCTTACATTATGAAGGGCTTGTAAAGACATAAGCGTGCAAACTCGAATTCGATGTATTATCACCTCTAGCTGAAATAGCAGGTATTGAAAGATTTTCTTGAGTGAAAAATCACACATTTCTCCAATTCAAAATGTTTAATGCTTGCCTTAGCAGCCCGTATTGAATGATCCCTAATGTGCTGGGAACTTCAAAATTTAAAATGGCTGCCATTCTGATTCGGGGTAAGGTATCAACCTCAGGTTTGCGTCATTGTATTTCTTTTGACAAACCCTTCAAAATGAGGGGTCCCTGAAAAGGGGCTGCTGTTAAAAACGTTACCCCTTACCCCCCACCCTGTTAGGGGAGTGAAAAAAAAATTTTCGACGTCGAAAATTCCGGAGTCTAAGTTAACAACCAACGCCACAGAAAATAATAAATCTCTATCTCCTTCGTTTTAAAAAATACAGATTTGTTTCCATACGTAATTTACACACTGTATTATATATATTAAAACATAATGTCTGATAGTCAGAGATTTTGGCTGTTTTAGTATCAACACAAAATCAACTCAATTTTTTACTCTATATCACTAAAGACAGCCCTGCAACCAGTAAAACTGTACTTTCCCAATAGTATCTGTACTGCAGATATAAAATATATAATACAAATGTAAAACATGTGCTTACACAATTTTTGAGATAGCTAGTGGCGAACCGTCTGGTTATTTCAGAGCAAGAACTTACTTGGCTAAACATATTCATCTAAAAATATAATAAGAAGTAGGCCTAAATTGATAATAATTTACAATCTTATGAATAATTCTGTTGAATTTGAGTGCTAAAAACGGTTATAAACACAGTGTTAATTAAATCATGGCAAACAATAATTATAAAAAGAGGGTAAACTTTATCATTTTTCAATACGTGGACTTACAAATTTTACCGGCATTAGTGATATACGCTGAAATAAAAGTGAACAACAGCGGAGAGAGTAGGAAGGGGTGGAATAAACCTTGTTTACAATGAATAATTTGACAATGATAAAGTAGGGCCGTCCCCATGTGTCGGCGCAATCGCTCACTGCGTTGGAGTAGCAATATGATAAATAAGCGCCTAACTATTGTCCCTGTGGAAACTATGTTTAAATGATTCCACTCTCTAACAAATATTATGTTATATGTGATAGAAGTTCAATGTAAAATCATAAGATACATACTCTTTTTGGTTGATATACTATATCGTTATGGTCAATAGTAAAGAATAATATAGCAAATTGTATATCTTTTCGGAAAGAGATAAAATATCAAAGATATAATTTAGAGTGGTATGGAGAACTTTACACTCGATGACTCAAATAATAAAGCTTGTATGTTTGAACTGACAACAAATTTCAACAGTTTCGCCCTGGACTAAAAAATGCCCACTACTGACTTACCCGTAAAAAATTGATGATGTTACATAATAATAATTTGTTACATGATAAGAAAATCATTTTTGGTCAGAGAGGAATTCATTTATTCTTAGTTTTTTGACACGTTTGCTTTTTATTTATTTTAACATGAGCATTATTGTTTAAACCCTATTTTTTGTTATTATGTTATTACATTTACTCCGAAATAGTTATCTTCTCTAATTATTACAAAAAATAAATTCAATTTAACTGGACTTCAAATCGCTGTTAAACAATATGAAATATTAAATATTTAAAAATATTATTTTAAAACATATCTTTCTTTACTTGTAAGCAATGTGTTACTAATTTTCAAATTGTTATAGATAAAACGTTTATTTTATCCAAAATAAGGACCGAATATTTCTTTCCATGCATATTGTCAAATTTGCAAATGAGATAAGTAACAAATATTTTAACAGCAAGGGATTTTTTTAAAGTCCCGAAAAGAAAAAATGATTAAAAATAATATTTTTTCTTTCTTTGTATTGTTAAAAAAAAACTCCATTTACGAGGGAGGGTCAAAAGCAGATGTTATCATTTGAATAAATTTTTGATTAGCGTTATAACTGTTATTTTATATTTAAAATTAAAATAAAAACCTCTTTCTACACTTAAAATATATTTACAGTTATCATACTGTGCGGAAATCTGTTATACATAGAGAATTTAATTACCAAGTTTCACGAATTGTTTAGATTTTCTAACCAGCTTATTACTACTTATATGATAAATACCTAAAATGTAGTTTCACTGCAAATTCATTAAAAAAAAAGAAAAATAATGCTGTATTTTGCCCCTGGTAGGCTATATCAAACTGACACCGTGTGAGGTATAGTTACACCTTTGTACATTTCTTAAAACTGAATTGGAAAGTAACTGAGCTCTAAAAAGTGCTTAGTGCTGAACTGTGAATTGAAAATTAAAATTTGTCTGAACCTTCCTATTTGTAAGGACAACTGGATTTATATTTTTGGTATATGTCTTGCATATTTTGTTTAAAAGTTATACAGCAAGTTAGTTTACATGTAAAGTTATACAGTTCAGCAAGCCAGAGTTGCTACTAGGTACGTGGTATTGTCGCCCTCAGATACTTTAAGAAGCACTTTTAGTGAATATCCTTAGAAATAACCTATTGCCGTCAGAACAGAACAGAACAGAATGGGCAAAAAGTATCCCTTTAGGGTAACCTCAGCAATCAAATTAATATTCATATTAATTGATACCTTTTTATGTGTACTTTCTGGATATGAAGTGAGTTTATTGTGAAAACGCATTTTTCCTGCACAAATCACGATTTGTTTCAAAATTTAACATGGTCTTATATGGGGAATAGAACTTTCATTTTTTGAGTTTTGCTAGCACAATAACTCTCGTAAATATCGTCCGATCGTGACCAAATTTGGTACTGACATGTAAAACTATATTCTCTTGGACGAGTTCGTAAACCAGCCACATAGACATATCCTAAGTAGGGTAAATACTCCATTTTACCCCCCAAAAACGGGTTTTTCAGTTTTTCAAACAGAGAATTCAAATCTATCCAATTATTGTTTTCACCATTGGATGTTGCCTTTGCCAATTTCTTATTCTCTTTCTACTGATTTTTTCAACGCACCTCGAGAAGTATTTCTTGGGTTTATATGGAGGAGTATTTCATGATATTCTTATACAATTTTGGCTTTTTTAACTTTTTTTGTAAATATAATTAAAAAAAATAATTTTGCCAACGTATTTAGAAGCAATCCTTCATTTTCTTATAAAACTTATTTTACTAATATTTGTTGGCAGAGACTTTATAGGACAAGCAATGAAATATTTTTTAAATATATAAATATATTTAATTTAATTTTCATTATACAAAATTACTTGTTTAAATTTCTTCTTTTTGTGGTAATGGGTTGATTACTGGATAAATTTGTATTTGGAAATTCGCTGAGTACGCAGGTTTGCTGCGACGAGGGTGTTTTGTTAATGTAATTCAACTATTTTAGAATAAAAATTAGTTCTATATATCTAGAATATAGATATATAGAACTCATTTTAGAATATTGAAATATGGAATACATATAAAACTTTATGTAATGTTGACATCTAGTCAGTGGGTGACCAACCGGTGATTTGCCACCAGACCTGTCTGTCTCTCACTTTTTCAGATCAACAAAAATTAAAACAAAGACTTTGGCTTAAGGTGCTACCTCAGCAACAATAATTTGTAAGTTACTTAATTCATTCACCCTTATTTTTATAAATAAGTTACCTACATGTCAAAATTACTTAAAGCTGCATATGTATTGAGTACGTATTTTACCCATAAATTAATATATATATTGGAATTTCAATGTTAAAAATATTTAAAAAGAGTTCTCAACCCTAAAACTATTATATTATAGTAAAAATATTTAATTCCTTGAATAGGGATGAATATAATGATTATATTCAATGTGATATAATGTATATAATATATATATATATATAAACATTATATTCTTAAATTATATACATACATATACATATACCTTATATATATATTCTACTGGTATACAGTATGGTAATGAAAATCGTGTATAAACCGAATTTTAGTTGGTTTTCAAAAATAAGACTATTTTATTAATCTAATTCTACACTTACTTCGCTGTAAAAACACCAGTATTTTTAAAAACCACTGTTATTTAACAACAAACTGGAAAAAAATTATCAAAATATACTAAAAAAATTAATTATTATTTTTAAGTTAAAAAATATGTAACCGAGTTTAAAAATTCCTGCTTTCATAGTTATTAAAACGAATTTTACTAAAAAATACAATTTCACATTCGGAAAAATTAATAAAATTAGAATTTGCGATGGGACATCGACTGAACATCGATGGACATCAACTAAAGTCACGGTTTACTGCAGAACTTGGCATCATCTAATCAGCAATTGTGTTTTTCTGATTGTTTTATGTAAAGACGCAAAATGATATAATAAAACAAGTACAACAAAATTCCATAAAACAAGGTATCTAGAGGTTGCGATTTTTGGCGCAACTTGACGATCACAAAACATCTCGGGGCTTTTATCCAATTGTCAAAATTATATTTAGTTGAAACCTTAAAAAGAGCAATCAGCTCCTTGTTTACACATTGGGTTCAACATAACACATTTTTGAGCTAACATAACTCAAAGAATAAGAATAAAATACAACATTGTCTTATGATTTAACTCCTGAATTTTTCAATAGTCAAATTTATGGAATATATAATTTTTTTAAATTAACAAGTTAAATGTAGCAGTGATGTCGTACCACGTGAACGAACACGCGGTGGTACGCGATCTCGTGGAAGAATATTACTGCATTAATAATTTTTTACGGGTGGTTAATGTAAAAATCTTGCACTTTTTGATACAGCATAGCCACTGGGTGTGCCTATACAAGAAACCAGTAGGAATACTTTTGTCCAAAGAATAAACCAAAAATTTCTATAGAACACCCCCGGATCCGCCATTATAAATGGTTGCCATTGAATTCATAAATCGCTACTCCTGTATAATGGTATTCTGATCTTGATACATTTTTTAGTTAGAAAGACATCTTTAAACTATACATTTTTATACATCACCATTTTTTAAGGAAATAAATATCATGAAAAAACTTTCCCGTTCAATTGGATGAGGAAGTCTTAATTCCTCAATAAAATGTTTTTGAGGAGCTAAATTTAATGTGTTATTTAGGTTGAAATCTTATAGTTAAAGCTTATAGGCACATAAATTTTATTCTAATCGCTCAACTTTTACCAAAATCATGACCTCAAAAATATACACACAATCCATTTTTCGGGGGTTGGCTAGTTTTTTCGCTATTTCGTGGAAGTAGGTGAGAATGGGCTGACTAGACTTGAAAAAAATTATTGATATCTTTTTGACTGATGTGGAGTGACGTCAAGAGTGATGATCAGGATCACGACATTACTAAGTCGACGTCATGAGAATTGTGACTGTAAAAAACATAATTGAGGTTAAACCTATAGAAAATGAAAGAAATATAATAAAAGAACATAGAAAAAACGATAACAATAGTATAAAACCATATTTTCACCCATTTTAAAGGGCCAAAAGGCGTTTTTGGTCGTCTCATGTTACTCACAGGGCAAAAGAGCAGGCTCTGACTTTTCCCGTGATAACAACTTTATCCGTTGATAGAAATTAATAAAATTCTTAAAAATTTCAATAATAAACATTTAAAACATTTAACATAAAATATTCTAAATAAGTTATCCCCGAACTGTATTTAAATTTGTTTTTGGATGATTTTGGTGTTAAAATTGGGCCTCACTAGGATGTACTTGAGTATCCTTATTTTAGTACCAATTTAGAGTGAAGCAAAGTATTAGAATAGAATTGGCCTATGCCGTTACTAATTTTTTCCACAGGATGGTTAACTGTCAACAAACACTGGGACAACATTTTGAGCTCTTAATGTGGATGAGTCATACTTTGTTGTGATGCAATGAAATAGTAGTGAGGGTTCAGATATATTTCTTTAAATTATTAAAAAAATATAAACTTCAAATATTGGCAATTTTATTTAGGATTAACCGTTTGAGGGATTGTATCCTATTAATTAAGGTCTTTAATTATATGTACATCTCAACCTATTCCTACGTTTAAGAGTTTCTTTTCCCTCCTTGCGGGCCACCCGCCTGGAGTAAGGACAACAAATATATTCCATAATATAGGAAACTTTCAATTGCTTGAAACGACAGATTTGTATGATGAGTATCAATATTGAAAGAATTATCACGTGTCTCTGTTGGTTGAAATGTTATTGAACCAATACGGAACTTTGAATTGGTACAGAAATGTGAAATTTATAAGGTTGCCATTTTTGTTAGAACAAACCTTTTGAGGTCCGGATTGCGGAGTTGTATTCTCATAATAATGACATTCAGTTTGATATACGTCTCAATCTACGCTTGCTTTTTAAAGATTTTCATCTTACTCCTGGAGGTGCGGGAAAATGATAATTGCTTGAAAAGATAGGGTTTCATGGTAAAAATAGATATATAAATCTGTATTACCATATCTAAATTTGTTAAAAGAATATTCAACACCGAGACTTTTTTAACACAATGCAAATAAACTCATCATATGTAATGGTAAATAGAATATGTAAATAGTGGGATAAGGTGGGATTTAAAGGTACCCAACAGTTTTTTCTATGTATTTATGCTATAAACGAAACATACATAAATTTGGCAATACAGTATGAACATGTTGTGAGGAACTATTTGCATTCATTGTTGGAGGTTCGCTTGGTGGAGGAGGGCAGGGCGTAGCAATGGCGGTGTATCATCGCAGTGTCCGCTGCAGCGCCCTTGCACAAGACACATGACTACTGTCTGAATTGTACTTGTGCTGGAACAAGCCTGGAGCACAACTTGCATCTGTGTCGTGTTCATTTTGAGATGGTAAATTTTTTGGCTACGAAGAAATATGATGATGACAAAATTAAGGGCTTTTTGTAATTGATGTGTGTAATATAAAGCCATGACTGTAGTTTCTACAGGTAATACAGACTTAAAATCACAACGTTCTCTGCATTGTGTCCCAAATGTTGCATTGTGTCCCAAATGTTAATACGCTATGGTGCCCATTCCATCGCGCATATAAATGTTTAACCTGACATTTTATCGATATTTTAAATTAAAATTAGCAGAACAAAGCATTCATTGAGGTTTCTTTAAACTTTAAAATTCTATACTGAAACAATAAACGATACCCAATTGCTCTGCAGGTTAATGCAGGTTAAACTTTTTTTATTAAAAATAAAATCAGCGTTAGTTCCCAGATGGTATTGATGCCGAATTACATTAAATGGTTGCCCTAGCTACCGTACATGTGTTAGGGTTATCCCAAGAAATACGCGGTTGGCTATATGGAATCTACTTATTCTACACATACACGCCCTCTATGATATTGCACAATTAAATTCCCAACAAACAATTTCTTTATATAATATACAATCCTACATAAGAATAAAATATTTGTAAAAACCTTTTTACACAAGTTATTTATTATGATTTGTTTTCTTATGTTCGTTTCGCCTCTGAGGGCGGGACTGATGCTACGACTTGGACCGTGAATCGATCATTTTGAAGGATCACTGTATAATGCGACAGTTCGCAGGTGCCTCGCTATGACTGCGAGATTACTTCGCCTTGTTCCACATCCTTCTTGCGTAGGTGCAAAGGATAAAACGAGTAAGGTCACATTTCTTAGTAAAAACAAAGAGGAAGAAAAATAAATTGACAGACAAACATACATGGACGTGTTCATGTCATGTCGAAAAGCCCAGCTCTAAAATATGATGCGTCAGTGTGGTTCTGTTATTGCTATTATTATCTTTTTTGAATGAACTGTGTTTTAAGGTATTTTGTAGCCATTGGTATTTCGAACTGTATATATAATTAAAAAAGTTTAATTTTGCTTTTTCAATTTTTTGAGCATATATTCAGAAAATACGTTACCAATTTACATTTTGCGACATCCTTTTTATGTACATAACCAGGTAAAAAAGAACAAGATATTTCTCTTGTGAGGGACTGGAACAAACTTTGATGGGCCTGGGCACAGATTTTACTGAGCCCCGGCCACATAGCCTTCATTTTCTAATGAATTTTTATATTTTGACTAAAGTATATAATTACTTTCCATTTTAACCCTTGAGCTCGATCATAAAAAATCTAGATAAGGTTAAGTGCATAACAAAATAATCATTTTTGTGCATGAATAGTTTGTTTATTTTATATTAAGTCTTCACACAAAAATGAAATTATTACAAAAACATATATGACAAATTTTTAAAAAATTTTACAAAACAATTACGCATTTTAAGTCTAATAGATATAAAAATGAGCTGTTAGATGTCTTATAAAAATATGTCACCTAAGATTGTTAATACTGGAACGAATACCAATGAAAAAATATTTCCTGTTATGTACAAGACTTCCAGCGATTAAATCAGTTCAGGAACGAGAAATAGTTTTGATTGAATAAATTTTCCTAATGTATTATAAGATACAAATAAATCTCGAGATTACGTTCAATTTATCGTGATTTCTTTTTTATTCTGCGTCTTTACCAATATAAATTAATTTTGAAGAAAACGTTTACATTAGTTCTACTACACGTTTTTCTTTAGTTGCAAATATTTCAATTATAGGGGTGTGCGAGTAGTGATTTTTGAAGTCGAGTCGAGTCGAGTAGAGTTTTGAAAAATACCCGTGAGTTTCGAGATTTTTCGAGTCGAGTTTTTTTTAAGTTTATAGTATAATATTCATCGTGTTTCTACATATACCTCCCCTCTCCTCCCAGCCCACCCACTCCCCACCCCATGCGCGGACTGGGCCTCAAGAATTGGCGCCAGTTATACTCGACTTTAATTTTCGAGTATTTTGCAATAAGTCGAGTCGAGTCGAGTAGTGTATACTCGGCTCGAAAAAAGCTCGATTCTCGAGTACTCGCACTCCCCTAATTAATTATTAATCATATCAACGTGTCGAGCCAGTTTAATTTTATCCTATAGAAACTATTGGTGTAAAGTGTTGCTTGACGCATTATCAGGAAGATTAGCGAGTTAGGTAAGAACTGCCAGGCGTTGACTGTAAGTGCTACACTTTGCTTTAAGAAATGCGCTGAAGGCTTGTCCAGACTTAAATAACTCCGAAAGATGCAGATAAATATTTTTTCATAATCAAGAAAATAATCGATTTTTCAAAATAATAAAACCTTATCACTCTTGGCCTCTTGACATATCTAAATAAAGCGATTCACAAAATACACTTAAAATAACATTTGACAAACTTAATTGAAAAAAAAATGAAAAACTAAACAACACAAAGTGTTCGTTGAATCCTTTTATGAAGACAACTAATAGGCTAATGTAAATCAAGAATAATATAATAATGATTAGAAGAAATATCATACTTAACATATATTTTATTTATTTTGCGGATGTTTGGTGAATTGGCATCTACAATTATTTTCCCTAATTTTAGCTCAACAAACTTATTTTATTTTTGCCTACAAACAACTACAATATTAACCCAGCTAAATTCATATTGTTATAAGTGTACTGCTGCTTAAAATTGCGTAGTATATTGATTTGTATAAACCAGAATATCTTTTTAAGATATGACGACGAAAATTCAAAATGATGGTGTCAATAACCTACATAGGGCAGTATTTTGAGAGGGTTTATTTGATTTTTAAAATTTAAGACTTTGATACTGTTTAGTTTCACTTTTTATCTATTTCATTCAAATTTCTATATAGTTTCATATACGGTAGTACATTCAGAATGTTGATACGTAAAAGTTTCTTACATAATTTACATTTTTACAAAAGAAAAAAACAACAACTCACCAGTCAGAGATGGCAGTTACTTAATTCAGAATAATATGTAAAAACTCAATAGCCTCTATCAGTTTACAGGGTAATGGGCCAACATTGTTCCAATTCATCCTGTGACCTCTATTGACGAGTTATATTTACCAGATATTCTAAGCCAGTAGACTTGTCCATTTACGGGTTACTTTGCCTTGCAGCCCGACTACGTGATACAACTACAAACTCCAGACAGATAAGGTCACGTAGACCACCCAGTATCGACTGGGCAGTAGTTGTGGCGTTCCGAATATACCATTAATATCTTATATTTCCCTACCATCCTACAGTATGATGTTACAGAACTGATCGCTTAACCGGTTATTGCCAAGGGAAAAGTGCCTTGCGCATGCAGTTCTGTATTATACAATTGGGTATTTTAACTACACACTATGTGTGAACTAAATATAGAATAGAAATGACAAAAATAGTATCTTCAACTATTAAAATTTAGCACTAGGGTCATGAAGTTTGATATTTTATTAATCATAGTAAGTAGTGGCGATGTGGCGTTTCTGGCCCAATCAAACTTTGACAGGCAGTCAATTTTTTGACAGCTACTTCCGGTCACGTGACCGGAAGTGACGTCATCAGCTGTGACGTAGCTGTGACGTGTTGTAGGTGGGTATTTAAAGTTTAAATGCCCTGCTGTGCTGGGTATTTAAATTTTAAATGGCCGGAAGTGTGTCAAGGTCGATTGGGGATGTTTTTAAAAAAGATCTTGCATTTTCGGAAAATCCGAAAATGCAAGATATTTTCTTTTTTTATTTATTTGTTTTTTTTTACAAAAGTATTATTTTACAAGTTAGTAAAGTTTGCTCCCAAATTTGAAAAGTAAGTTGTTGTCGGTGCTGAAATTTCTTGTTTATTTTCATTCTTCTTGTTGTTGTAAGTTGGCAAAAACACATTTTTTTCGTTTTGATTGTTTGTTGCATAAAGTTCTAAAGATAAACCAAACCCAGTGGTTATAAGTTGTTTTAGTTCTTCACTAAAAATTTCCAAATCCTTGTAGGTTGTAAGATTGATAGTGTTGTAGTGAATCCCGCGAATGTTGAGAGACATGACTAGAGTTGTTTACTCGACGAGAGGTGTAGCAGGAATGACTATTGCAAAGCCGGTGCTGCAGGTACCTCCGATGGTAGTGGGGGTAGTGGTGGGGGTAATGGCAGGTGTTTGTTTAATCACTTTGAATTTAATCGTTGCCACAATAGACCGAGTCGATGTTGTAATTCTTCTAGTTTATCCAACCGGTTCTTTTGATATGTTTTGCAACTACATTTACAATAGCAGAAAGAATTACATTTTGTACAAGCTTGTCCGTCAACTTGATCTTCAGGTATTCTAAAACATTTTTCTTTGCAACAATAAGTTATAAGTGTTAGATTATTTCTTTTGGATGACATGTTGGTTGTAGCTTGTCTTAAACAGAACTGAGCCTCTCAACGTTAAAGTTTCGTATTTATGTAAAGTATTCGAATAAAACTATCGAATAAAATAATCG
The DNA here is from genome assembly GCA_035578135.1 of Flexamia atlantica. Taxonomy (NCBI): domain Eukaryota; kingdom Metazoa; phylum Arthropoda; class Insecta; order Hemiptera; family Cicadellidae; genus Flexamia; species Flexamia atlantica. The sequence goes on along the minus strand of JAQJVK010000016.1, from coordinate 10,965,130 downwards.
AATAATACTATCGAATAAAATAATCGAATAATACTATCGATTAAAAGTTCAAGGTCATCCGTTTGAGGTTTTAAAAAAATACAACATATCAGTATATAAAAACATATACTGATATGTTGTTGTTTTTTATCTTTTTATTTAAAACATTTTTTTTACAATGTTATTTTTGTGCGATGTGCAGAGTTAGTTCCGTAGAGTTGTTTCCGCTCATTCCGTGTGACACCAAATATAATGATCCTGGTTGAATTTCCCGCAGATCTTCATTTTGCAGCAACTGGACGAATCGTTTTGGAAGATATACTTGAAACTTTGGTTCATCACCCGGTGTATATGGTGCATCGGATAAAGATGCGACGACTGCGTCTCCATGCGTTGTATCAATTTTCTTCATTTCATGAACAATATAATGTTTCTGTTCTTTTAATTCTGAACATTTCTTGATAATTAGAGTATTTGATTTTGAATGCAAGTTGAATTGTTCAACTAAACATTGGAGAAACTGTTGTGATGCCATCCTTCACAGGAGATGTTGTCTGTTCGGAGTATGGAGTTAGACTGATACTCGGGGTGTGTTGCCTCTTCGTTTATATAACCTTCGGAACCCCCACTACATTCTTCCGTTTGTTGTTGTAAGTAAGCAGCCAAGTGATACGCGTTTTGTAATGCGCATTGAGATTGGTTGTGTTTCGGATTTATTGTAGAAACACAAATATTTCTAGCATCAAAGTGAAATGTTTTGTCCACTTTTATGTTTAAAACTTCTTTGTTTGTGTACTGTTGTATCCAATTCTTTTTTTCCAATCCTCTGGTATATATGTGTGTAAATTGTTTGCAAAAATGAAACATAATTTTGTGTACATTGTTGTACGGTAGGAAACCTTCATACCAATGGATATGATGAAAATTATTTGTTAGCCATCTGTTTGTTATTTTAGCTTTTGACTTTAGTTCATGGACAGAACACGGTGCTTCAAATAAAAACGGGTATGCTACTTGTGTAAGCAAATCCAAAATTACCAATTCTTTTATGATAAATCTATCATCGTTTCCGCGAAATGCTTGAAATTCAATTACACAAGGTTTTGCTGCCATTTCTTCATCCTGTCTGCTCATCACGGTGTCTGCTGATCAACTGTTTTCCACACCACGGTAGGTTAGATATATATATATATATATATATATAAACCAGGCCGTACAGTTGTAGGCGCGTTGGTGTATGTTTAACGTGGGCACCATCCCCAGTAGGCCTACCCCACGGTTTATTCTTTTGTTAAATTACATTGTAGTTTTAACCTAGCAAAGTTTCTTCTTCTGTATTATTGTTGTTGTTGGTTTCTTCTTCTGTACTGTTGTTGTTGTTGTTGTTGGTTTCTTCTTCTGTAGCCTCCGTTGCAACTTCAGTAAAAGGTTCAAAGTTTCTTAACTGCCTCCACATTTCCACTTCGTGAGGTATTCTATTAAAGATGGATGTATCTATTGGTCCGTATTGTAAAGTGCTTTCTGGTTGTTTTTCGCATGCATCTACCAGATATTCCTTAATAACAGAGCTTGAAAATACTAATTGTTTCATATACCTGGTAATAGGTGATGTTGCATAGTTTAAAATGTAAAATTCTTCACGTGTTAGAAGAATTTTATTTTCAAATTGTGTCGAGTCTCTAATTCTTACTTGTTGTTGACCACGATGTTTAATAATGTCAATTTCATTGTCACAATCCAAAAGTCGAATGTTAGTTTTTCTTCCAAAGAAACTGTTGGCTAAATAACATTCAATAAGATGTAGATGTTTTAAAAAGGAATCCCAAGCATTTTCTGAAAATAAAACCATCTTTGTTCCATGGCTTAGTATTACTGCGGGAGAGTAGTCTAATGATTTTACCAATCCTATCGACACACTTTTACTCATTCAAGATGAAATAGGATAAAAGATGCGAAGGAAAACTTCAGTTAAAATGTTTGGTGGAATATTTTCTTCAAGTTTTCTTTTCTTTCTTACGTTTGTTTTATTATTTTCCAACTTTTTATTTTGTTTTCCAAACTTTAAAAAGTCATCAATTTCCTTTACAATATTTTCTTCAAAATGTTTATCATCATTTTCCAATAAAGGTGCTGTTTCGGAAACGTCTTGTACAACTGATAAAGAACTCATTTTGTTTATAATGCTGTAGACGATGTTACCCATACAACTGTAGACAGTAAACTAAACAATTTTCGTTCCCGCTCCTGCTTTTATAACCGAGTGGTGGGGGTATTTTTTTCCTTTTCATTTTACAAAACTGCTTTTACAATTCCTGTTAAAGGTGTATATGTAACAATTTTATCATGTAAAATTAAACAATAAGCAGATGTATCTTTGGGTACATTTTGTTCAAATTCCATTTCTATTTTTATATCTACACTGGAAGATTTTACAGATTCGTTTTGTTTTGAACAATCAACTACAACAATCGGATAGTTAGATTTAAATTGGTTTGGCGTTAATAAAGGTGTGTTTGTTTTTCCATAATATGAATTTTGGAATCTTGCGTACATATCGTACAAAACGCTAAACCTGTCTTTTGTAAAGTTTATGTTGAAGTTGTCGTATGGAAAGAATTGAGAGTTTAGAAACACCTTAAAATTTGTAAGTTTGCAATGATCAAATTCACCAGCATGTTTAGTTATTTCGTTTCTTCTTTTTGTTTGTAATCCAAATATTACATATCTTGCCTTTTCCAAATGAGTAGAAGTTTTTACAGTCCATGTATGACGTTGTGTTTCCGGTAAAACCGGATATTCATGAAACTCCCAACTTCTAAATGGTATTACGATATCACGATCTGATTTTAAAGTTCTTAATAATGAAATTCTATTCTGATCGTTTAACCGTACATGCGGTACTCTCCAAACAATTTTGTCTAATTGCATTTTCCATTCTAAAGTAGCTTCCGTTGTTCCATCAGTTGCTTGAATAATATCTTTGTCGTTTGATGATCTTAACAAAACTAATTCTTGTTTTACGTTTATTATTATTTTTCGGTAATCTTCGGCAAAGCCTAAAAGTAATCTTAAAGGAATGTAAAAGTCAAAATTGCCTGAAGTGTTTGGAGTGATTGTACTGGAATCGGGTGCTACCCATCCTGCGGCGGCTAGCATATTTTTTTCACTCGGTGTTAAAGATGCTAATCCTTTTAATGTACTTGTAATTCCCACCTTTTTTGTTGAATCTACTGTAACTCCGGAAATTTCATATCTTATTTCATCAAACAAATATGCCATGGGGTTATTTATGAACGGAACAGTACTTGCAGTGCTTCCATCTCTTTTTGTTACTCTTCCTTCGATATACAAATAACTTTCACATGGAAGTGTATAAATATCCTGTTGTTGTATGGGAATTCTAATTTCATCATTATTATTTAATTTTGATGAAGCGTAAGGGTTGTGCGTATGATATTCCTTTTCCCATAAGGTTTCGTCGAATGTCGGACCCTGCGCTATATCCAATATTTCCATTATTAATAAGTTTTAATCCAATTTCTTCTAGAAAACGAATGTTATCACTTGTTAATCCTTCTATAGCTAAAGTGCTACTGACTTGTTTACCAGTCAGCTCTTTCTTTTTAAATGATAACCCCATAAAAGTTACATGTAATATCTATACTGTTAACTTTCATTATTGTTACAGTTCTAGCACCTGAATGGTTAATATTAGGTTCTAAAATTTTTGTTGTTTTAGGAAATCCTAATAAACTACCAATTGAATGTTCTTTGCTAAAATCTATATAATATTTAGATTTAATTTCAGCTTTCATAGTATTGTTATTTCCTTTTATTGTTATATTATCTTTTCCCATATGATTTTGTATCGCTTCATTTATATCATCAATTTCATATGCTCCAGTGGGTAAACTAAATACTTGTATATCTGAATATTTGTTTGTATTTTTATCTTTTGTTTTGTAATAATGTATTTTGTCATTAACATTTTCAGTAACGTTGGGAATAGAATTATAAGTTGTTATATCTAATAATGCGGCTTCCCATAATTTATCTTTTTCCAAACGTAACGCAGGGAAAAGAACACTTCGCAAAGTAGATGAAGTTCCAGTTAATGATACTGTATAGGAAGACATCTTAAAGTTGACTAACGCTTTTTGTTAAAAAATCTAAACATAAATGTCCACAGATTACCGTATCATCAGGTTGCTCTCTTTTATAATTGTATAGTACATTTTTAGCTGTTTTAAAGTAATATTGTAGTTCTTTTGGTGGTGGGAGATTACCAAAACTATCAAAGTAGTAAATAGTTGATCCTAGTTTCTTATAACATACCCAATGAGTGCCTGATCCTTTACTATTATCTAAATTTACTATTCCGGTTTCATTTTTCCATATTTTAACAGGTAATGCATCTTTCATAAACACTCCTCTAAAAAATGGAATTTTTAAACAAGAAACATAAGTAATTAATTCTTTATCTGTTAATTCTTTATTTGGAATTAGTAATTGTTTTTTTCTGTTTAATACACACGATACGGTCTTAGGTATAATCCTCCTCCTTTTTTTATCATTGACCATATTGTTTGTTTCTTTTTATTTTTACCTGCGGTGGATCGTCGTTTTCTTCTTATATTTCCTCCACGTTTCTTTGCAGGTTTTCTTCTCCTTTTTCCACCTCCTTTCTTCTTTCCACCTCCAAACATCGTTTTACCCTTCATTGCTGCTGATACCGCTAAAGCTGCTGCTTTTTCACCGATACTAGCGTCACTGGATGTTACTCTTTGCCAAGCTTTTTCAGCAAGTGCTCTATCCGCTATTGATCTATTTTTAGTATCTGCAAACTTTGAATATGCTATATCGTGTTGTTTGCAGGCTTGATCAAGTTTATTTATTCCAAGATCTCCTCTAGCAAGTCTTTTTTTCAATTTTGTTCCTGGACCACAATATTGATAACCTCCTGGTAAATGTAGTTCTACAGGTAATAAATCGATAGCTTTGTTAACTATAGCTCCAACCGGCTTAGTAACAAGAGAAAGTGCTGTTGATGCTATTCCTCTTCCTCTCTTTATAACGTGTCGATTATGACTGATGCGTTGAACTTTCAACATGGTTTTTTATAGTGAGAGGAAATGCCAATACTTGTTTATTTTATAAATTCTTTATAATGAATGATGCACTTATTCTTTGACATTGTTTATTTATAATAAACATGTATTTTGTTTATGGGTAATAAACTTTTACCCAGTCTTTTGGTAGGATTGTATCCTTTTTATCAACATCAACTTGAGCAAATCTTAAATTTCCAGTTTTCATATTTAAAAAATATTTTTCTATAACATTTTTCTTAACCCAATGTAGTTTTTGATCAGCTTTTATGGGCTTTATCGTATTATAAACATCATATAACACTACACTTAAGAGTCTTATAATGTAATTTACATTAACAGCATCAACAATATCAATAGGGTCATCTAAGCTAGTCAATCGCAAGTTTTGACAATGAAAAAACTTTTTGTGTTTTTCTGTTCTTAAGCATCTTTCACGCCATTCTTTTACTCTAACTGCATCACTGTCATTTACTCCCATTCCAACATTAAATAGTGGTCTTTCTTTACAATCAAAGCCTTGTTGACCAAGTCTTGATGAAATTTCTTTTAATGCAGGAACTTGTCCAATTGTTGCTACATCAACATCATTCAACCCTTCTTTAACATTAGTAATTATTTTTGCATCCGCATCCCATTTGTTATTGTTTAATTTCATTATTTGACTTATTGTAGCTGCATCTGATTTTGCAGTTCCCTCCTTAACGTTAGTTAACACTTTATTTTTGCAATCAATTGACTTAATATCATGTGTAATACAATGATCTGTAACATATTGAAGGTTTACCGCATCTTTCATATCTTTAGGGTCTCCAATATCGTGTATTACAAAGTTGTAAAAGGAAAATTTATCTGTTTTTTCAGGTATGACTGAATGTAAATACTTTTTGGTAACTGAATCTTGATCATTAACAGGATCTGCTATATTGGCTATTCTAAGATCTTTTGCATCATATGCTTTATTATTACTTTTAGGATCATATCTTAAGGTTTGGTTTATGTACCACATTAAATATTCTTTATTTACCGAATCATTCTTATCTATTGGTTTTGGAAGATTTGCAATTCTATAAAAATTAGCGTTATACACTTCATTTTGAAGCTTTAAGCTAGGTAATGTTTCACTTTTTAAAGTTTTGAAATTTACTGCATCATTATCATCTTTTGGATCATTTACAAACTTTAAACGTTTGTTACTTATATCATAATCTCCATCGGATGTTAGTGGTAAACCACCTCTTTTTCCATAAGATCCTGATTTGCTTCCAGTTTCGGAATACCGTCCAAACTTATCCACACTCATGGTTATACTGAATGTTTAGTCGGTTATGCTTGTATTCTATATACTCATATTTTTATGCAATTACTCCTCGATTTCGCAATTCGCCGACCAAAGCTACCCATTCATTTTCTAAACCACTATGTCCGGCTTGTTTAGCTTCATATATCAACTTCATTCTGTCAACCAATTTGTTTATATCGTTGTAGTATATTATATTAGTATCATACAAGTTTTTTAATAATCCTTTTCCTGATAAACTTGATTGATTTGTTTTTCTTCTTTTATGTAAAATATTTATTTCAGCAGAAGATAATGATTTTCTTTTTATGGGTTCCCTTCTTTTTGGTGGGAAAAGTTTAGCAATAATAGTTTTATATTTTTCTGATGCATTTCTATGAACATTAAAATTTTTAGAATAATTTTTCTTATGCGCATTTGTATCCTCCAATATTTGTTTAAAAATGTTTAAATCCTTTTTAGTATATTTATTAGGTTTCGGCTTAAAAATAAGTTCAAACAATCCTTTTGTACCCTTGTATTGTTTATTATTTATAATAATATTGTCATGTTCGTCTACATCAAGTTTGCTATCTCCAATCATTAGCCCATTTTCTTCTATTCTAGCACCAAAAGTATGATATTTTCGAGTTGGTTGTGCAGAATGTAACATTTTTAATACAAATTGTCTTGCAAGCGGCCCTTTATACGCGATATCCGAGCCCAATTTGCTCAAGTTGGATGGATTAATAGGCTCTTCTTCTTCTTGTTGTTCTTCGCTTGTAGAAAGACCTTCTTTTTCTGTTAAAACATCCGTTTCTTCACCTAGTTCGCTTTCTTCTTCAGTTGTTTCTCCTTGTTGTGTAAAACTTGTATCACTTTCATATTCTTCTTTTTGTTCAAATTTTGAAATGGGTAAAATAGCATCTCCGGAAAAATTAAATGTTGAATGTTTAACATTTTGTCCTAATTGTTTTAATGGCTCAGTAATAGGTTTAAATGTTGATTCCAGAAATTTCTCTCTTTCACTTATTCCTAATCTTAACGCTCTGTTTTTATGTCTAATAGAATCACTAAGTGATTTTATTTCTTTTAATAGCTTTTCCTGATTAACCATGTTTACACCATGAAGACTTGTACGATAATGTTGTTAATTAATGTATTAAAACAAATTTATCAAAACCTATGCGGTAACGACCATCTGTTATAGCTTTATCTTTCATAATTACCAAAAATCCATATTTTTCCGCCCAAGCTTTTCCACAAAGCTCTTTGAATTTATCAAATGACATATCAGCATTTACATGATCGTTGTATATATGTTTTAGGTTTGTATCGTCTTGTTTGAATAAAACTAAAATATTTGCATTGTCTCTAATTAGTTGTTTTGGAATTTTGCTATATGTTTGTCCGATATATATGCTATCAATATTATTATGTCTTCCCATGGCAAAATAGTTTCTAATAGTATCATGATTTTCACTAGATACATCATCAAATACAAATACAGAATACGGCTTAGCCTGGTCTGGTTGCATAACACTGTCACTAGCATAAAATTTGTAATAGTTAACATCGGGCACATCAGTCAGGATCTTTTCCAACAATTGATACTTTGGTTGATGTAAGGACTTTGAAAAAATATATAGGTTATTAAATCGCAATCCTTTTGTGTTTGTAATTAAGTTAAACACAACGTTAGTTTTGCCACAGTTTGAAGGACCGCTGACTATACATCGTACAGTGTTTGGAAATAAACTGCCGTGTTTACCATTGTTGATTTTAACGTTATCTACGGTTAAATCATCAATGTTATTAATATTAAATTTATCTTTATGGTGAACAATCTCCATCTTATTCAAAGGCAGAAGAGTAAATAAGTTTATTTAAAACTAAATCAAATCTTTTATAGGTATCCACGAATCTTCAGTTTTATCAAACCCCAACCAACGTACTTTAACTTGGTCTTTTTTCCTTTGCAACACCTTTTCAACAAGATAAACATCGCCTACTGTTGACTTTAACAATTCATGTCCGTAAAAACCGCCTTGTAACAAATTTCCTTTGTTATCTTTTAAAATATAAGTTTCCGGTACAGTAGGTTGTACTTTATACACTGTAAAAACTTCATTTGTCCAATTGGGCAGGTATTTTTTAGTAAACACTCCTTTGTATTTACTAATTCGAACTTTATCATTTACATTAAATTTTCTTGGTTTTCTTTGTTCCGCTTTTGGCTGTGTATTTTTTTTAATTCGTTGTAAAACTAGTTTAGCGTTTTTCTTATTCACTTTGTTAGGTGCCATACCGATAGTTCTATGAAACTTGTTGTTGTAATCGCTTATTAATTTTGGTAAGATATCAACCCATACGTAAGAACCTCTTTTCGAAAACATTTTATACATTGCACCTTTTAAGGTTCTATTAAATCTTTCAATTATAGCTGCCTTTTTCTCAGAATTTGTGGAATAATGATTTATGTTATATTTTTTCATTAACAAGGCAAAATGTTTATTAAAAAATTCTTTCCCATCATCAGTTTGTAAATGTTTAATTTTATTTTTATCTCTTTTTATAGCTACTTCCATAGCTTTTGTTATGCTGTTACCAGTTTTGTCTTTTAATGGCAAAGCATCTGCAACTTTAGTAAAACAATTAATAATCGTAAGTATGTATTTAAATCCTTTATTTATTTTACTATGCGGTTGCATTTCAATTAAATCTGCTTGATATAAATCATTTATTCCTTTTACAACAGTATTTCGTCGTGGAAACTTTATTCTTGCAGGTTTATGAAGTTCATTAACAATCTTTTCCTTTAAGTCTGTCATGATGATTTTACTAACAAAGTCAAGTTAGTATTGAGTGTTTCTTTTTCTGCATCCGCTTTTATAGTTCAAGGTCATTTCAACATATTTTAAAAAAAGGGGAAATCACAGCGAGCATGCTGTGATTTCCCCTTTTTTTTCTTTTTTTCTTTTTTTCTTTTTTTTATTTTTTTATTTTTTTCTTTTTTTTCTTTTTTTCTTTTTCTTTTTACTCATTGATAGGATTGAGAGAGTAGTGGCCGAATGGTAGAGTGTGAATTTTGTCTGGAAGAATGTGTCGTTTGTCATCATTGGAGCAGAGTGCTTTTTTTACTTCTGTTACGCTGTACAGTTGATGGTTGAAACTTCTGATGGTGTTGAATTTTGCAGTTATAGTCGTTTCTTCAAATAAGCATTGCTTGTAGTGTTCAAAATTTACATTCTTCTTAAGATACAAACTTTTTACTCCCTTAGCTTTTTTAATAATATTGTTTTCTTCTTTATGCAATTGTAGTGAATACAATTTTGACATTAGTGCAATAAGTTCTTTCAGTAAAATTCCATTTGCTTCGTCTTTAAATTTTCCAAGTTTCTTTTTGTTCCGATCATTGTCATAATTTAAATGATCTTTTGGATAGTCACTAAAATCAAATTCATTTTTGTGAACAAATGTTCGAAGATCCAAATACATATCTTCAGTAAGAATCCAGTAGATGAAAGCGTCCGTGTCCATGTAGGCGATTCCGATGTTATCTCTACCGTAGAAGGCGACCATTTTGTTGTAGTGGAAATCGTACATGTGGGTTTTGGAAATATCCAAGATTGACATTCCAACGTACAACGGACGATCCATTTTCACACTTGTCTTCTTCATAGATACTGCCACAAGGTTTTCATTGATGATAACGGATGTTTCAAAGTTTGGTTTTTGTACAAGTTTTTCTAGTTTTATAGGATCTGTAATTAATTTAACATTTTTGTGTTTTCTTTTGTTTTCCAATGTTTTTCCAAATATCGCGTTATTCATTAATTTAAAAAAGTCCTTTTGAAATGTTGATGTTGCAGCTGCTCTTCTTCTGGTGTTTGAATCAATGTACGGTTTTAACCAGCAAGATTGGGAAAATTTTAAAACTCTATGAATTTTGGTTATACGTAAACCCAATTGGAGTGCTTGTTGAACAACCCAAAAGTGAGCTACGTATCTTTGTTTATTTTCAAGAGTCATCATTAATTTTGGATGTTTGCCAATTGGTGAAACTTCTGTTTTTGCAAGGAGCGGAAGATCGTAATGAAGATCATGCAAGTGTTCTGGATATTCAAAGTCACAGTCCAATATGTATCCGGTGTCTCCGTCTTTTGAAATTTGCGAAATATCACCAATAGAGTCTGGATTAACCCATTCAAAGTTTCCAAAAGGAAGTGGATTAGACATGGCCCATCCGTATAAATTGTTGGCATCGAAATATCCTAAGAACACTGATGGTTTTTCTTTATCGTAGTTTGGAAGATATTTGTTGTTAGCTTTAACATGTCTAGTAACACTTTGGGTCAATCCACCTCTAACGCCCGATTCGATCATCAACACCATGTCAATATCTGTTAATAATTGAAGGTTGCACTTTGTTTCTTTTAGCATAGCTTGCCAAGCTAGTCCTGGAGAAGTATAAGAATGAAGAGGGTCTAATCCGTAAGCTTCAAAGCAGGTGTTTCTAAATTCTTCCATCACATCGCAGAGAAGGGTCACATCAAGTTTTACATAAAAGTCAGAATAATCTCCCAGAGTGTTCATTTCCAATTCGTCCCAAACTCTGCATGCGTGTTGATAGTCTTCAGGTGAAATGTCCAAATCGGTAAGTTTACTTTTGAAAGCTTCTGGTGGAGGAAGTGACGTTTCTTGAAATTTATGTAGTCCATCGATGTAATCATACGGGAAAACTCCTTTCCGAAGAACCAAATCCATTTTTTCTGCAGGTACAATTTTGCTTGTTTCTATTAAATTTTGTCTTCTTAAATTTTCAGAAAGTTTCATAAGACTGGAAGGCATAAATCGAAAAGAATCAACAAATCTAAGTTTAATTTTGCCCACCTTTTTTGAAAAGCTTATAAATTTTTCCATAGTTTGTGCTATAACGTCTATTTCACCGTTGTCTCTTGCTAATTCAGGAATGATAAAATGTCCATCGTATCCGCTAAGATTGTGAAAAACCACGGGAATAAAAGATGGTAGTTTGTAGTTGATGTTACATCCGTTGCAAGCTGCACCTCTGTAGGCTCCTGTCAGATGGTCATGGTCGCGAACTTTAACTTTAGTTTCTGTAAATTGATTGTTACACAAATAGCATGTTGTTGTCGAATCATAAAGATAAATTTCTTCCGGTGTCATAGGTGACATAGGAACCACATTGCTATACATTGCTTCCACTTTCCCAGCGATGTCGTATAAATCATCAACAAAGTATCGAGCTGCTTCTTCTCCACGATAGATCTTTGGTGTAGATGTCAAACCATATTCTTGAAGATGTTCTTCAGGCAGAGTGGATTTTACTATTAAACAGTAGCTGTTTGGTTTGTGAAGTTGATACTTTGTTCTGCTTGTAATTTCCTCTCCTTCTTCTTGTTCAAGTGGAAGCAATGAAGATTCAAAATCTGCATACACTACAACGGGGATTCTGTATTGTTGGATAACTTTATCAAATTTTACTTGTGATCTGCTAGGGTGTGGTAATTTAATTCTTACTTCATAGTTTCCATTGCATAATCTTTTATGTTCTGTTAACCATTCTGAACCTCCTCTTCTTAAAGGTTTGTTTACAAAACAGAAACATCTTTTACAAGTTGTTTTTGGTTGTTCACGTTTTGATAACTGTTTGCAAACTAGAGCTTCAAAATCTTTAATATATACATAATGTGAGATATCACCTTTAGTTATAAATAATAAATCAGTATGATCTCTGCGTTCGGTGGGTGTTATACGTAAGGGATAGACATTGTTGGATGAATCTAAGCCAAAGATGTTTACAGATGCAAAAGGATTTTTCTTTTCAAATTTTGATATGTCTTGAATTGAAACAGGATGAGTCATGCCTTGAAAGTTATACATATAGGAAACCTCATCGTATGCTCTACTCGGTCGTTCCACATGATCTTCTACATATTTTGCAAGCATTGCATACTTGAAACATTCAGCATTTTCATTTTGTACATTAACACAAGATTTGGTTACTCGAATCTTCCTTGGCAAAGCAATATAACTACTACCTCTCATTCCATATCCATGTTTATGAACTCTCACATCTAAGCTTGTTATACTTAACAAACTCCATCCAGAACCTCTTCCTTCATGTTCTTGTAATTTTGTTAAAAGTTCTTCAAAACAATCATCCACAATTGAGCTTATATCCGATGCAAACATGATGGTTTTGTTTTTAGTTAAAAATCCTCTTGGTGATGTTTCATTCTGAACATTTGTAAATACAGTATCTAATAATATTCCAAACTTTATAAAATTTAATCTTCTTAGTTCATTCTTCAATGTTTCTGTTACTAATGTTTTTGCTTTCAATATAAATTGTGCTAGTTGCAATTGAGCATTGTCAATCTTAAAATGAGTTACTACACTGCCTGGTAAAGCTCGGGCGTATAATTCCACATCCAAAGATGGTCCGGGTGCGTATTGAATAACACTTGGTCTTGAATTTAGTTGTTGTTGATGGGTAGCCAGCATTTGATCTAATTCTTCCAAATCTTCTTCTTCTGCATTGTTTCTTGTTTCGTTGTTATGGTACACTTCTTTGTGTATTTGTAGTAAGTTTTCATTTTCAAAAGATTCTTCACAACTGATGCAGTAATACATGACGTAGGTGTGCTCTCCACAAAAGTTGCAGTAATAATAAGAACCACTCTTAAACTACCCCTATTTATAGCACTACCCCCACCACTTTTTCTGTATTAAACACAAAAAGTGTTAATAACAGTTAAATTTCTTATATTTCAAAACTCCTAAGTGTCAAGGTCAAATAATGCAAGTTTAAAAAAACATCTAAGTGCCAAATAATGCAGGTATTAAAAAAATCTAAGTGTCAAGGTCAAATAATGAAAGTTTTAGAAAAAATCTAAGTCTCAAGGTCAAATAATGGAAGTTTTAAAAAAATTCTAAGTCTCAAGGTCAAATAATGGAAGTTTTAAAAAAATCTAAGTGCCAACGTCAAATAATTTAAGTTCAAAATAATACATATATTATGCGTCGTAAGTGTGATCATCATTGCTGTTGTTTAAATATGTTATTTCCAAATCGTTATCGCTTTCATCTTCCTCCATGTCCGATGCCGGAAACAAACGTCGCCGAACAAGAGCATGTATATATTGTACTGGATCATAGTTAATTGTTACAACATGTGTTAACGGTGTTTCTTCGCCTATTGCTACTGGTACTTCCAAAATATATTCTTCATCACTTGTAGCATCAGACGTAGCATCGGATGTAGCATCGGATGTAGCATCAGATGTATCTTCTACTGGAATCAAACTATTTTCAAAAATACTTTCGTCATCCGTTAAGTCTTCTGGTTCAACTATTTTATATATTTTTTCACAAATTGTACATCCAAAAGGAAAATTGTTGTCTGTTGGAGGCATTATAAAAGAAACTTGATATTGTAAAATAAATGTTGAAGCAAATGTTTGAAAATTTTTCTAAGTCCGAAAGTATTAATTATTAGGAAGTTTTACAAGTCCAATGTAAAGTAAAAATAAAGAAAGAAGTGTTGTTGCCTGTTTAAACATTTGCAAAAGAATGATAGGTTTGAAAATTTTTCAAAGTCCTAAAATATTAAATATTGAGAAGTTTTAACACTTAAAATATTTACAAATCCAATGTAAAGTAAAGAAAGAAATGTTGTTGCCTGTTGGAACAATGGCAAAAGAATGATGGAAACCAAACCCGCAGTAAGGGTCCTGTGGTTTGGGAGGGGGTAAGCGAGGAGGGGGGATGACCTCAAGCCGAGTTGGGGTCCGGGATCTGCGCGTGTGGTTCGGCATCAGTTGCTCGCTAGACAGTGAGGTGGTAACATGTTCAGAAGGCGCCCTGAACATTTTATCATTTTTGCTGTTTGGTGAAAATATCTTGGTGTTATTTGTATAATAACATCTTGACGTAGGACTGATTAATTTTAAGGCATGGTAGTTGTTTGTGCTTGTAGATACCCTAGGGTTTGTAGTTTGTTTTTAATTTGCTGGTTTGGTAGTTAGTATTATTTTAAAATCTTTCTTTTACTTACAATATATTTCTGCCTGGAATGTTTAAATTTAAAGTAAAATTTTTGTTTTTAGGAATGTTATATGATATGTTTTTAATACCTTTCTATTCCAATTTCCTTTTTCCAACAAGCTTGTTGAGGGCATTCCCTCTCTTGTCTTGTACTCCTTTTTAGTTAGGGACACCTTTCAATTCCAATTTCCTTTCCTTTTTTCCTTCCATCTTTTGCATGGTAAAACCAATAATGGTAAAACCGGCTACCGCTTTTGTAGTGATTACGCTCACCAAAGCGGGTCACTTACAACCTCTATACGTGCTGGATGGGTAGTTCGCCTACCTCCGGAGTTTCGCTAGACCTCAGTTGTTCTGCGTCGCTAATGGCGAGACACTGGCTCCTTTAGTGTTAGGAAATAAAAAACATATTTGTATAACATTTTTTCCTAAATTTAATTAAACAACTTGCTATTTCAAAATAACATTTTTGTTTTAGCTTAGCGTTGTGCGCTTATGGTGAGGTGTGTGAGTTCGCTTACGTGATGATCACACTGTAATCATGATGTGCAGCGCTGGGCTGTCTAGCTATTTTTTTTAAACTAAATTTTATTTCTTTATTTTTTTATTTTTATTAATTCTTAAACTCTAGGCAGATTGTATTGTAAATTAGCTTTTCTTCTTTTAGGTTTCCGGGGGTGTACGGTTCTGTCAAACCGTACACCCCCATTTTCTTTTTAGTTATCGAATGACCTTGACCTACTTATTTTCAAGGTCAACAAAAAGACTTAGCGAAAATTTCTAAGTCTCAAGGTCATTTATATATAGGTAGATTTAGCTTTTCTTCTGTTAGGTTTCTGAGGTGTACGGTTCTGTAAAACCGTACACCTCCATTTTCTTTTTAATTATTGAATGACCTTGACCTATTTATTTTCAAGGTCAATAGCAGTTAGCGAAAATTTATAAGTGTAAGAAGTAGGTCAAGGTCACCAAAAAATACCCTATGAACGGGGGAATAGACCGCTAAGTAATTCTTTTAGAATTACAAAGTGGTCTATTCCCCCGCTCCTATTTTTTTTTATTTCATTTTTACACTAACCTCTCAGTTTTAACAAAAGGAGGTATTTGTTGTGCGCACTGCATAATGTTTGATTTACACAACACATCTTTTACCCTTTTTTAATAATATACGAACATTGTTCTTTTTTAGGACTAGATTGTAAAAAGTAAAAAGTCATTTTGTTATCCCGCTTTTATAAGAAATTAACCCTCCATTGTAAATTTTGAAAATAGGTCAAGGTCATTCAAAAATACCCTATGAGCGGGGGAATAGACCGCTAAGTAATTCTCTTGGAATTACAAAGTGGTCTATTCCCCCGCTCCATTTTTTTTTGTCTTGTGTTTAATTTGACCATTTAACTTTATCAGATGGAGATTTTCTTACTAAATAATAATGAACATTACTGATATTTGGAATTTGAAGATTTACTGGTAATTTGAGCAAGTAGAGTTCATCACAACATCTAAGAACAACATCCCTGTTACTGATCTTTTTTACAAAAACATATTTGTGGTTTAATTTCAATCTGTTGATTTTAATTATTTTATAGTTTTCAATTTTTTCTGGCAATTCACTTTTGGAAGGTTCAATTTTGACTTTTTTAGAAGGTTGAATTTTGACTTTTTCGGAAGGTTCACGTTTGTTATGCAAATTACACAATTTTTCACCTACACTACACAACTTCACACACCTTTCACCTTTGTTCGCTCCTTTTTTTAAAATATGAGCACATTGTTCTTTCTTAAAACAGGATTTTCTTAATTTTTGAAGTTTTTGAAGTTTTTCAGAAATTTTTTTAGGAGATTTTTTTGGTGAAGATTTTTTTGGAGAAGGAGATTTTTTCGGTGAAGATTTTTTTGGAGAAGGAGATTTTTGTTTCACAATAGAAACAACAGATGATGATGATGTTCTTGATGACGAGGAAGAAGACCTGGACGAAGACGAAGTGCCTGCCATAGCGCTGGATCCTAAGAAAGTAAAGATTACTCTGTTTACCCTGCCTTTATAACAGCTCCCCACCCATTTACCCCCTCTACTTTTCGACGTCAAAAAAATATTCATCCAAGCTTTCTAACACTGGCAAGGAAACAGTTTCAAAAGGTTGATACAAAATTTCATAAATGTCTTGGTTTAAATTTTGCGAAGTTTGAAGATATTCTTCTATTTCCTGTACAAATTTCTGTTCGAATTGTTGGAATTCTTCTATATCCTGTAAAAATGTCTGTTCGGATTGTTCAAATTCTTGTTGTTCTAAGTTAAATGTTGGTGATTTTAAGTCTTCTTCCAATTTTTTAATGTAATCTATTGCATTTTGAACTATAGATTGTCTGTTAATTTTTTTTTGTTTTTGACTTTCCGGTACAACTAATTTTAAATTTTCAAAAGCTTTTTTTAATCTGTGTTGTCTTCTTTGTTCCCTTCGGTTTCTACTTAATCTTTGATCAATCAGGTATTTTAGGAAAGATTCCATAACGTTTTGTTGATTCAAAATGTAGCAAACTATTAATTCTATAAAGCTTCTATCCGCTCAATATATAGTGGAAACCCGGGGGAGGGGGAATCACCTTCGCCATCAAGGTGATTGGTACGTATTTAAAGCTTTGAGGTTTGCATAGCCAGACCATAACTATGAGCTCCTTGTACGAGTTGTGTCTGCAGCGTATCTGCACCGATAACCCTATGCTCCGGCATATCAGAAGGGTGTCAGAGCCGCTGCCGCCAATTTTGCAAGGAGAGCTCATTTATGAGCATAAAAGACGATGCGTCTACAAAACCAAAATTTGGTTTGAAGGGCCAAATGTTGGCAGAATATGTGCCGTATGTCACATGGTACGTTTTTTCATTAACTGCATTGTTTATTTTGTTAACAATATATTATTTTTTTTTAATTTCTTTAAACTAATAATTTTTTTTTTCAGGCGCTTCCTCTTGCCGGCCCGGGGGACGAGCTTTATCGAACTATTGCTTATAGAAGCGGAATAATTGGGTATAAACTACAAATGCCGGCACCTCAAGAAAAATGTCATCTCTGCAATTTCTGCCCCCTGGCAAAATATGAAATTAATTGTATGTGTTTATAAACACATATAATTATGAGAAATTAAATAGGGACGGGGAACAGAGCAGTTTGTGGTCTAACCACTTACTGCTCTGTTCCCCGTTCATAGGGTATCTTCAGATGACCTTGACCCACTTTTAAAACTTTATGGTGGGGAAAATGTATATATAAACCGTGGATTATATGAAGAGGCATCACTTCCCTCACCGATAATCATGGAAAGTTTCCGTATGTTTTACAATGTTTTTTGCACTCCTCAACAACATATTCAATTTATGTTAAATTTAATCCATGTCCTCCAGAATATTAATTTTCTTACGATTAATGTTACTGGGGAAAGAATGGTAAATTTAACATATCAACGTTTATTAGTTACCATCAACCCTTTCGTAGATCCGAATTGGTTTTCAACACTTGAAACATACATTGATACTATGGCTTTTGAACAAGGATTCCATTATCTTTGGGTTGATGTAGATTACATCAACTTTCAAAATGAATCAGATGATGATGGATATGATTCTGCCACATAAAAGTAGACATTAACGGAACTTCTCCCCCTGCCTTTTAGGAAAAAAGAGAGGAACAGTGTTAATTAATAACACTGTTCCTCTCTTTTTTCCGCTTAAAGTTAAATGACCTTGACCTACTTATTTTTAAGGTCAATTGTAACTTAGTCCTAAGTAGGTCAAGGTCATTTAAATCTTAGCGGAAGAATGAAAAGAATAGCTACCAACATGCATTGTTGGTATCTATTCTTTTCTTTCCTCCTAGAAAACCCCTTTAGTCCGTGTCAACTTTGATGTGAATTTTTGTACAAAATTGTACATAATAAAGGACCCATGTTTCGAGTCCTTCGTAATCCATAGAATCCGAAGTGCAACAGATTTTTGTACCGTCTGCTTTAACAGCTTCAAGTACTCCACTAATACACTTCAGATTGCTATGATACGTTCTTATGTACCATAGTACTTTTTTGGCTTCGACAAAGTTGTGCACAGCACTAAAGATCATGAGGGATTCCATGGCAAATGTAACCACAAGACTACAGCACACCTTATATATATACTGTGAGCCCAAGGCTATAGCCTCGATTTTTGAGTTTTTGCGTCATAACTTTTATACCGTTGGTTTAATCAAAAAATGTTACTGGACCTTTTTTGTTTGTCTTTTAATTCTGTTTAATTTGACTACCCGCACGATAGATTTGGAGCATTTTTGTTATATCCACTGCCTATAGCCTCGATTTTTGAGTTTTTGCGTCATAACTTTTATACCGTTGGTTTAATCAAAAAATGTTACTGGACCTTTTTTGTTTGTCTTTTAATTCTGCTTAATTTGACTACCCGCACGATATATTTGGAGCATTTTTGTTATATCCACTGCCTATAGCCTCGATTTTTGAGTTTTTGCGTCATAACTTTTATACCGTTGGTTTAATCAAAAAATGTTACTGGACCTTTTTTGTTTGTCTTTTAATTCCGCTTAATTTGACTACCCGCACGATGGATTTGGAGCATTTTTGTTATATCCACTGCCATCGTGTACGGCGACGCAGTTCTAAAGTTGAACGGCGACGAAATCAAGTAACCGGTTTTGCCGGGGGGATGCGGGGGGTTCCGGGGGGTTCCGGGGGGGGGGAGGGGGGGGAGGGGGGGGGGAGGGGGGGAGGGGGGGGAGGGGGGGGAGGGGGGAGGGGGGGGAGGGGGGGAGGGGGGGGAGGGGGGGGAGGGGGGAGGGGGGAGGGGGGGAGGGGGGGAGGGGGGGAGGGGGGGGAGGGGGGGGAGGGGGGGGGAGGGGGGGATATAACAAAAAATGCTCCAAATCTATCGTGCGGGTACTCAAATTAAGCGGAATTAAAAGACAAACAAAAAAGGTCCAGTAACATTTTTTGATTAAACCAACGGTATAAAAGTTATGACGCAAAAACTCAAAAATATTAATAACCAACGCGAAAACTAAACTCACCATCAACAGAAATTAAAACATTTACAAAAACCCAAATGTTAAAAATAATAATTATTTAATAAAAGATACAACACAAAACTAAAATCTTAGGTTATTTAAAACTTTAACAAAATATTTAAGTCTCAAAAGTAGAGTTTTAAAATCAATCAATATATAAGTCAAACAAGTAAGTCTTTTGTAATTAAAATATCTAAGTCTAAAAAATAGGTCATTTAAAATAATTCTAAGTCCGAAAGTAGAACAATCAAAACTAGGTCAAGGTCATTTAAAAATTATATAAAAAAGGGGGGTGGGGAAGCGTGGGGTCCCTACCTTATTCTACTACTTTATTTCTATACTACTTTATTATAACTTATGCTACCCCTTAAATGCTATCATGCATGCGGTTACGGTGTGATCATCACGTAAGCGAACTCACACACCTCACCGCCCTATCATATCTTAACCCCTACCTAACGTTCCCCCTATTCTATCTTATACTATGTAATATTACAGTTACGGTGTGATCATCACGTAAGCGAACTCACACACCTCCCTATAATATTACACCTAACTTAATATTACAGTTACGGTGTGATCATCACGTAAGCGAACTCACACACCTCACCGTAATATTAACCCTGACAATTAAACCACGCAGGAAATGGAAAGGTAGGTGGATTGCCATTGCGACCGACTATTATAGGAGGGCGCCTCTCCCACAATAGCCGAACGCAGTGTGTGCTTGACATAAGCCATCCCACACACCATGGCGAACATTACGTTACAGCATAACCCTCCACGTAAGCGGACCAGTTACACCTTCACCGTAATGCCAAAGAGAAACGTTGCGCGCTTGCTTATATCAGCGAGCTCGAGACTCGACCTCGCTAGCGAGCCTTGACTAGTAGGTCAACGTGTCGCTCTGCCGAGGCCGGTAGCCTTGGCCGGGTCGCTAGCCACCGCTCTCACAACTTCGTCTGGCCTACTTGGACCTGGTCACTACCTTGACTACAAGGTTGTTGTGTGCCTACTTGGACCTGGTCACTACCTTGACTACAAGGTTGTTGTGTCTGCTGCCTATAAGAACCCCATTCGCCCGCCTTGTGTTATTCTGCCACTCGCCACCATCGCTGTTACTATCCATTCCCACGTTTTTCTATTTCATTATATCCATTTTATTATTTCCTTTATCTAATTATGGACTCCTCATCTGCCTCTTCATCCTGCCCTATTCTTCTGGGTCTGCTCAAGAAATCTCTGATGAAGCAACATTCCATCCCGGTATCGATCAGCCTTTCTGCAATCAACGATTTTATTCCGCAAAAATCTTCTACTCCCGTCCTCTCCTCCTCCATGAACGAAATAATAGCTGATGCTGTTAATGAAGATCAACCCCAATTATTTCAGAATCCCACACCAGTTACAGAAACATCAACGCCGCAAATTGAAGAGATTCCGATCGCTCCAATTTGTGACGACATTTTAACTGAAGACTGGATGGAGTTGTGCGGACTGCACCCTTCTTCTACCCCCCAACAAATTCAACCCGCACCAATCAAAGAAACCCCCACCCCCCAAACAATTCATCCCGCACCAGTAAAGAACATCAGGCTAAAGGAATTAAAGAAAAACAAAAAATATAACCTGTACAGAATTGAAGAAAACAAAATTTATATCTACAACGAGGAGAGGACGAAAATTTATATCCTCACAACTCCAAAAACCAAACCACCACTTGTCCCAACAGATCCAAAATTTTTACTAGTAACAGCGGAGGGTGGAAAATTGAGAATAAATATATTAAATTAAACCTTATATTCCTTCCCCTCCTCAATCAAAGTCCACCCTGGTGGCAAAATCGGCCCTTCTAAGGGCCACCCTAAGACTTTCAAATTTAGGCTTAAGTTAGGGCCTCAACCCTTGGTGACTACAAGCGGTTCATATACCTCTAAGTCCCAAA
The DNA here is from genome assembly GCA_035578135.1 of Flexamia atlantica. Lineage (NCBI taxonomy): Eukaryota > Metazoa > Arthropoda > Insecta > Hemiptera > Cicadellidae > Flexamia > Flexamia atlantica. Next base: position 10,943,683 of record JAQJVK010000016.1, on the reverse strand, counting down.
GGTTGAGTCAATAGCGGGGGGCTTTCGCTAAAGCCTCAACCCTTGGTGACTAACAAGTGGTCTGTGTACCACTAAGTCACAAAGGGTTGGACGCTAAAGCCTCAACCCTTGGTGACTAACAAGCGGTTCACATACCTCTAAGTCCCAAAGGTTGAGTCAATAGCGGGGAGCTTTCGCTAAAGCCTTAACCTTTGGTGACTAACAAGAGGTCCGTGTACCTCTAAGTCCCATAGGGGCTGTCGCAAACCACCCCTTGTTAGTCACCAAGGGTTGATACTTAAACTTAAGCCTAAATTTGAAAGTCTTAGGTCGGCCCTTAGAAGGGCCTTTTTTTTGCCACCAGGGTGGACTTTGGAGGTGGGAAAAGGTTTTACTCGGTAATATTTATGTTTAACTTGGCACCTTTTTTATTTATTATCAAGTGTCGAGGGTTAAGGGGAATAGGAATTTTTTTGGGAATGTCAATGACATAAATTTTGGTTTTTTCAGAATTAAAAATGAAAATAGAAGAAGATAAATGTCTTAAGATTTCATATTTTCGGTTAAGTTTCAGTTTTTTTAGATGAAATTTTTGCTGGGGTACGTTTGAAGATACAGGTGATAGAGGTGGTTTGGTGCGAATTTTGGGTGGTTCGGTGCGAATTTTGGTGCCGGTAAGAATGTTTTTCCAAACTTGCTGAAAAGGTTTTCGAGCAATAGTGGTTGTAACATCATACCAATCACGATTGTTGTTCGATTGAATAATTCGTACCCCAAGCAGTTGAAGATAGGAAAACCAGTTATACCAAATCTCGGTATACTCGGAGCGGTTCATTGTAAAATTGAAGTAGGTGTTGTTAGGACGGTGGCAAAGGAAAGAATAACTTGTCGAGTGTAGAGTGTAGAGTGTGTTAAACAATCAAGGACAGGTGTGTCGGGTGATGCAGCAAGGACGACGACCTGTATTCGCCGGCCGGCCGCAAGCGAAAGTGCGGCGCAATGTCAACCAGTTGTATTGCTAACTGGTCGGCAACAAGCGAAAGCATGCAAGGTCAAACCCGGCCCACTCGGTCTCGTTTATCTTTTAAAACTCGCATGATAGGGTTTGCAAACATATTAATTCAAATATGTTGTAAAAATTTTCTTACGATATCTTGTTACAAATATTTTTAAATCAAATGTTAAGAAACCATGTTTCTATTTTTAATCGCAACTACAGTTTAGATTTCTTTAACTAAATATTATAACTAAGTATTAAGGTAATATAATAAAGTAGCATCTTTAAAAATATTGTAACTTGTACAAAGTTAAATAAGTATTTTAAGCCAAATGTTAAAAAAACAATTGTTTAGTACTGAGATGTTCACCCTACAACACCTACGTTAGAACTAACACTACAAATCCAAAAATTGCGAGGAGTCTCTCATGGTGGTGGGGGGAGGGCAGATGTTCCGAGCTGCACATGTCAAGGGAGGTTGCAGCGCCACTACTGACACATCAGTTTCCTAGTAGAACTGGCAGAGTAAACATCTAAATAAACATGAGTTCTGTTTTATATGTTTCTTTTATTAAAGATGGACTTTGCATCGAAACGCAAAGTTTTCCTATTGATGCAGATCCTATACAACAAATTTTAGTACATCCTCCAGAAAGTTATGATTCCATCTACATTTCAGTGCAAGAAACAAACGACCCCCCACCACCAACAACTCCTGATGCACAGTAGGACACGGCTACCACACGTCATTAAAGCTTCAGCTCTTTACCCGAGCACACATGGACTCTGAGCTTCAAGATAATACGGTTTCTTCTACATCTACACCAACTTCCGAACAATTACCTACTACAAATGAAACTACTACAAGTCTACAAGTAAATGAAATTTCATCAACTGTTAGTTCTGATGCGCAAGCAATAATGTTATCATTAATTGGTTTCGACTAAAAATTCAACAATGGAAGAAGAAAGAAATTCGCTACTTTACAACTTGGTTTTTGTGAACCCGTCGAAATTTATTATTTGCCTACTTTCATTTTTATGTGGTTACAATTTTGGTTACCTTGTTCAGGAAATGCTAACAGATAAAAAGGAAGAACATTCGCTATATTTTAAAGTTTATGTTTATGTAATTGCATCTTTATTTGGATACTTTGTAGCAGGATATTTTCTTGTTAATTTGTCAATTCCATTTTTTACATGGTATTTTAACAGACGTGAAAATCAACAAAACAACAGTTTGTAAAAAGAAACAAAAATTATCTTGCATTTTCGGATTTTCCGAAAATGCAAGATCTTTTTTTAAAAACATCCCCAAAAGACCTTGACACACTTCCGGCCATTTAAAATTTAAATACCCAGCACAGCAGGGCATTTAAACTTTAAATACCCACCAAAAACACGTCACAGCTACGTCACAGCTGATGACGTCACTTCCGGTCACGTGACCGGAAGTAGCTGTCAAAAAATTGACTGCCTGTCAAAGTTTGATTGGGCCAGAAACGCCACCTCGCCACTACTATAGTAGTAATTAATGTTATAAGCTCTTAAGGTTACTTAGAATTAAATACTCTTATAAAATAGGCATGAAGAATCACCCATTCGCTGTCCAAAGTCAAACTTTTTTTTAAACACTGATTACTATACCTTGCCTCGAGTTAGTATAATTTGTCTCAAAATTGTCATATTATTTTTAATAGGTGCCGTTGAATGTTTTAAAACGTCTTTATGTAGACAATAATGCATCAAAAGTATGAAGTATTTTTTTATAAATTAAAACATTACAGATATGCATTTTGTTAATTAATAACAAAATACATGAAAACAGGATCAAAAACTAGAAATTACATTGCATCAAAATTATGGATTACTTTTAGGTATTTCATGAATTGAAAAAGTTATACGCAATTAGTATTGAGGTAGACAGGATGATAGATAATAAAAAATCAACTACATGAGAAAATGTATATCAGCAGGACTAATATTTAGTGCATTTAAATTGAGTCTTCATGTTCACTTAATAATAATTTGTACTCTTGCTCCAGAATAAATTATTGACAAAAAAGATCAGTCCGGTTACAGACGATATGTATCGTTCGGTTAATTTTCGCCCAAAAGGTGGCAAATTCTCAAAAATATTTTGGTTTTTACGTCCTCTGACAGCTACTTATACCACTTTAACAACAGACTATCATGGGTAGCAAATCAGATGAACGGTTTTTAAAGTCCACACAATCCAACCCGTCACAGTGATACGACCAGCAATACCACATGATAACAAACTTTGTTTATGTACAACCGATAGGCAATCCATGTTCTAGTGGTACATGCGGAATGTGTTATTTCCGATTGAGAGTCCATGAGAGATTAATGTGTGTTTAACATCAGGGATCATGATTGGTTTCAAATGTAATTCTTACCAATTTCAAACAGTTGACCATTAACATCTGTGAACTTAATATTTGTGAGCTTTGATTTTAAAACAAAAGTTTGATCTATTTGTTTTTTTTTTAATTTAGGATATATATCAGGGAATTTAAGTTTCTATGTATCTTGAAGCTTTAAAAAGTATTCAGCAAAACTTCGGCATAGTTTTCAAGGAATCTCATACCTCTGATGTAAAAACTAATATGATTAAAGAGAATGTTATCGCAAATCATTTAAGAAATAATGAATTTTTAACGTATGAAAGAGTTAACTGAGCCTGTGAAACATTTATTTTATTTTATTTATATTCTAATTTGTAACATAATCGTAGCAAAAATGCATCCAATTCTTCCAATTCCAACTCTATAGTGGTTCTTGTATATATGTATGCAATTTTTATTTAAAAGTGGATTTCAATAAGTTACAGTAAATTACTCACGTACTTGCACTTGCTTGTATGTTACGAAGCAAACATTTTATTCGGACGTTTTCCGGTGCAAAATACTCAGACCGCGGAGTGGGTAAACTCATTTGCTCAATCGCGAAGTCATAGCGCTATTCGGGGTTTGAGTAAAATCTTAATGCCCAAGTCGCAACCTGCGCAAAACAGATTGCCACTTCGCGACGTAAATATTTCTTAATGGCACAAACTAAGAGCCTATGCCGTGCGTTTTAAAAGACCCACCCTCATATTAATATTAATACTATTGGAGTTAAAAAGTATTAGCTTTTGAGAATGATTATGTGACCTGAGGAGAGTGTTTTTTTTTATGTAAGAAGTTCCACCTATGGAGTAGGTTAGTTTAAGGACAAGTTAAAAATTCCTGAAACTAAATTTTTTACTTATTTAATAGAAAATGTGGGAGGTAAAATTTTAAGTAACGCCATGTAAACTATCAGACGTTAGGTGCTATATTTACTCCATGACATTTAGGTAAAATAGAATTCTTATTTCTTTTAGCGAATTTCCCTTATAGGGAAGAAGCTATTACCATAGGTCTCATGGTGAGACCTAAGCTCGGGACCACTATAACTTTTCGTTTTGGGGCCCCCAGAAGCAAAAAACACTATTCGTTCGTATATATATATATATATATATATATATCAAGGTTTTTTATATATATATTATATATATATATATATATATATATATATATATATATATATATACATATATATAAAGGAAATATAATTTTTGAAAAGATTTACCAATTAAGAAGTAACAATTTCAAATAATTTATATATAATTCAAAAATTTATTGTAAACTGTCTGTTAATTTAACATATTTTAACTTATTTGTTTATTTATATTATTTTGAAATAGGTTATCTATACATGACTTGAAAATGAACTAATGTGTCGAAACTAGTCGTCGAAATAAAAAATGTTTCAAAAAAGGGTACTTTGTTTCTTAAGTTAATAATGTTAACTAAAATAATATATATATATATATATATATAGATCGCACTATCATTGTGACGACTTTTCACAACACCAACAATATGGCAACCGCCACAAAGAGTTATGTATATTTAGGTTTTCATATGGAAATATGCTAACTTGCACTCAAGAAACAACATTATCAACTCACGTTATGAGTTTTTTTTATTTGTAAGCAAACCATAGAGACATCATTGTGGCAACCTTACATGCCACAAACAATATGGCATCCAGTAATATACATTACTTTAAACTATCATTGTGAACCCCATTCAAAATATTTACCATCATTATGGCGACATACAGCGTTGCCAATTTTCACTCTTGCATTTATCCATGAATAAATTGTTCATTCAGCAAAGTGACGACCTGCCATACCACTATCACTAAGACAACCTGTTTTTTTTATTAAGTAAAAGGGGATTCTTTTGTTTAGTCTTCACAAATTCCTATTTTCGATAATCTTGAAATGTTTAGTATTAAATTTTATATTTCATCATGCGTCATGAAAGTGACTTATTTCGGGACAAAATGATGGAGGTTAACATGGAAACAGTAAATCTCAAGGCCCGAAATGGTACTTTGGTGACGAATCGTGATCAAAAAACCAAACCGTGGGAACAGCTTATGCTTTGCTGACAGTTAAAGGTTTTAAGGTTAGGCTACGTTCACACGAGCGATATTTTACTGCTGCGACAGGTGGCCGCCTTCGCTGTTTACGCCACCAGCTGTAAGTTCTTGAGTTTTCCACTATTTCTGCGGTGTCGCTGGGATCTTAGATTTGATTAGGGGGCTTGTTTGAAATAGTTCCCACTTTCGCCACGGAATTTCTACGTCAAGGAGACGTTATAAGTTACATTTCTATTACAGAGTAACCAAGTAAAATAAATTTCAAGGACTTTAAAAATTATAATTCAGATATACTAGTTCAAAAAACTGATGATATGTAAATGAAGAAAAATTGATCGAAATCTTGAAAAACTGATCGAAATCTGGAAAAATTTGAATAAACAAAATAGTATGTACCGCAAATAAATATTTACATTCTAGTTATTTACAGTGGCTCGACAGAAAATTGTTTTGTTTGCATGGATGGGGGAGGGTACAGAAGTCATCGTGCCTTGGATCGTAGTTTGCTATCCATTAATACAGGCAACTTGAAAAAAATAATAAAAAGGCTACAATCATTTTCAAAGACTTCAATATTTTGTTGGGAGCTGTCGATTCTACAGATCCCCCCTTTATACGTCCGTGATTCCGTCTTGAAATTTCGATCTAAATGTTATTATTTTGATGTTGAACGCTATTCTTACAGTGTTGGGGAGTAGCGTGCTACAAGTAGCGCCGCTTTCAATTGCGTAGCTTGTAGCTGTAGCGAGTTACTGTACTGAGTAGCGAGTAGCGGAATTTGACGCTACTTTTGCAATACAAACATTTATATTTTTCTCGGACCAGTATTTTAACACTTCACCCCTTACAGAGATTCTGAGTAAATCGAGATGTTCTTTGTTACTATAATAGTTGGTAATTGTAAATGATTTTGTAGTTCCTGTAATCAATTGCCTTTGACCACAGACAAAGGCAACTTTGATTGTGGGAGTTCACTATCGTCGTCCAAGGGCGAAACTGACTTGCCCAAATATTCGGCTATCTATTTACAACATGAGGCCTTGTGAGAACGACATAAAACAAACAAGTCATGCAAACGCATCTGTAAATTTTGCATTGTCCTGTATTCGCTCATTCCGCTTGAGCCTTTGATCGACGTTAGTGAACTTACACCGCAATAGATAAAAACAACGCTAACCACCATTGTGGCTAAAGCCTCCGATACGTTGTCGTATGACAAAACAGACGACGATCGACGTGCATCCACATTCGCTATTCGAGCATTATCCGTAAATGAAAGCGTAAAGCAACAGTGTTTGTTTACTTGTTTAATGGACATTCAATAATAAACAATAAAATTATGAGTCAAACCATGGTCAAACTGAAAGGTACTTAGATAATAAAATAAGTAATGTAGTAGGTTTATGTCTATAAAGCCTTCAGAAGTCTAGCCTAGATATTGAAATGGGAAAATGATTTAGCCTAAGGGTCTTTGGAAACGGGCATGACCAAATCTTAACATGGGAATGTAACACCAAATCTTGGTGCTTATTAGGCCCTACTGGGATGCCTATAATTTCATTCAGCACTTAGACAATCTATTTTGAGCAGGCCTACCGTGGCTAATAATAAAAAAACTTTATTGATCTATTGTTTGGTTTATTTATTTATTCATTTATTTACTTGAACTACACTTACTGTTATACGTCTGAAAAGCTAGATGGGTGTTCAGTTGAGTCAATACACCACTGCGAAAGACAGGGAAAAGTTGGAATTATTTCGTGAAAGAAGCTAAAATACCCCCGTCGCAGCAAATCTGCATTCTCAGCGAATTTCTAATTACAAAATAATCCATTAATACGTAATTAATCCATTATTACGTAAAAAAGAAATAAACAAGTGATATATTTATGTATTAAAATTATAGCTATTATAGCTTGGTTTCCAAAACCTTTGTAAAAAAATATTGGTAAATGGCTTCCCATACAGCACACTCTCATCTTGAAGATGTTTAAAATCTATCGCAATAAGCTGTCCTAACCGTCTTCAAGACGTGCCTCAAGACCAGGGTATACGTATATTAAACGTTGTTAAAATGTTGAATTACGGAACCTCCCTTCGTTTAGAAGACGTCTCAACCATGTCTAAAGAGATGATTTTAAGATGGATTTTATCCATATTCTAGCTGAAAAATACTTCAAGGTATTAATTTAACCTCCTTTAAGACATACTAAGCACATCTTAAAATGTCTAAGATGTATTCAAGAAAGCTTTAAGTCAGCTTTTATTGCATCACAATATCAAGCAGTTGCCTCAAGAGGTTTATAGATGGTTATGAGACGGATTTTATCCATCTTTAAGCCCTATAGAAGCGAAAGGTACTAATTTATCCTTCTTCAAGACATACAATTAAAATCTAAAACAATCTAATGTTGGTGAGACAGCTTTAAGTCAGTTTAAAGCTAGTGACAATTTTGAGCAGTTACCTTAAGAGGTCTTTGAGAGGTAGAGGTGAATCTTCTGTGTGTGGGAAGACCTGTCTTTAATGTACCTTAAAGATGTCTTACATATAACGATGCTTCTTTCAAGAGGAATATTAACATTATTTTATGAGTATAGACATAGTTTCAGAATGACATATTGCACTTTAAAATAAGTAAAGACAATTTCATCTCAATTCTGCTTCTAGGCCTAATTTTATATAACAGTGATTAATATATTATTTTCATTTAAAATATATTATTGTAAATCCTCTGTAACGGATAAAGTATGATTTAAAATAAACATTCCATATAGACATCAGTCAATTAATTGAAAAACTTATTTGAAAAGGTATTAGCCTATATAAGATCAAATATTGATTTTGCAATTACAAAGAAAATGCTGCAATAGAGGATAAAAACAAAAAATGCAATTTTTAGAACAAAACTTTATTTACCTGAATAACGAATAATTACAAAAACTCATAATACACAATAATTAAAACTCTTCCCGCTACGTCACCATAAACTGCACTGCTGAGTTTTTCTTGTCCTTATTGTCCTCTGGAAAACATAACAACTTTATTAATAAACTATTCTTATAAACAAAATACAGTACACTCCCAATCATTCGAGTTTTTTGCGATGAGGCTGCCTCGGATACTAAGAATCTCAGAGGGTGCTTATATTTTGAGTTTAGACTGTTTTGAGACCACAATAGTAAGTGGGATGCTAATACTATTTTATAACTAAAAATTATTATTTTTTATCTTTTTATTATTTCCGATGTTGATGATTAATATCACAAATTAAAGCCGGTATTTCACTGAGTATTTTAAGACTAAAACGAACTACATATCTTTATTAAAATGAGAGATAGAAGCAAAATAATCCAAAAAAATATTGAAAATACGAAACGTCCATAAGAAATGTATAGGGATGATTTTTTATTAGTGCATATCTTTCTAACGAATGCATATTTTCAAAAACGGATTTCATCACTGTAATCAGCGTAAAAATCTAGCTCATAATGATGTGCCACAACACCATCTTTACATTTAAAAAAATAAATTGATATCCAATATGGCGGATCCAAGATGGCGGCTGAAAATTGTTATCCTGTCAAAATAATGGATTAGCCACCCAACAATGATAGGCGTTGGTCCCGAGTCAATATCTCAAAAAATTCATGTAAAAAATGCAGTCAGGTGACTTTTTTCAATAAGATCCCATGTTATTTTTTTCAACAATTTATCAATGATATTTTATGTTTTTCTGGGTTACGCTGTAATTTAAACGTCGCAAACAAGCAAAACCTTAAAGTACATGTCAGTAGCAACAAAAAATACATGTGTCGAAAATTCCCACGGGGGGGATGTTCTCATATTGGCGGCCCATGGTCTAAATATTTAAATTTTGTCCTCTTACAACAATTTTTAGCCGCCATTTTGAAGATTAGACGTCTAATTTTTGGGGTCTGGGCTGAATTTAGTTCCGAAATGCATGATCGTTGATAATGCAAAGTTTTATGGTGGTAGCCGGAAACCTAATGTTCGACCCAAAAAAATAGCTATCCTACCTCACTATAGAAGCAGACGATTAAAATGATTCTTATCTTACTTTCGTATTTCTTATTTCTTGCCTACCTTTTTACATTAGATTAGATTATTTACAACCACAGATGAAGTCCACGTTGGGAGAGTCATTTATAATCGACTCTTCACCATAGTAACAACGTGCATTTTATTGTGTGGCATATGTAACGTGTAATGTTTAGAAATAAAAATGAATGCTTTTGTGATAAGGAAGAAAATAAGTAGGCTACATCCAGTAAAATAAAAGGGGTGAGAAGTAAAAAAAATTACAAATGATTTTAATTATAATTATTACTAGATTCCATTCTTGTAAAGTAGGACCCCGATGCGACTATCTGGCGGATCAATGAAGGTCTTAAATCTTAACTGACTATGTGACTATTAATGACTGAATACACTTTATGAGAAATAAACTTTAAAAATTGCAGTCAAATGAATGAATAGTGTTGAATGTCATTTGCACGCATCATAATAATGATTTAATAAAAATAAATTTAAAACCTGCGTTTCTAAAGCAGAAAAGAGTTTTATAATCAAGAGTTACCGCAATGAAGGCAAAATAAATAATATTGACCGAGAGCTCGACGAGATACGCCAATCCTATCTTTATTCACACGTCCATGGCTGTCGCTTCGCGTACTGTACTGACAACGCAGTATCCTACTGGTCCGGTGTCATAACATAACACTCTATACAAACCTCATGATTAGGGATCGGTAAACTAGCCTAACCCATCACTGTGCACGCTAGACAATAACAAGTTTTGAGTAAAAGGGAAGAATTATTGATATGTGATAATGAAAATAACACCGAAACGCGTTATTGGCAACAGTTTTTAAGTCACCGAACCTGATTATGAGGCATTTCATTTACACAACTTTTGAATTGATCTCTTCTACAAATAAAAATTCCAATTACAGATAATTACCCGCCTGTGATTGACTTATAACTTCTCCGGCCCGAACCTACTCTTTACTTTAAAAAAATGTATTCTTTGAAATGCAATATAATTGGTGCATTTTAAGTTTTACAAGGAGATCAAATATAAACAGAAATAAATAATTTTTAAATTTTTTACGTTAACATTTTAAATTATTAATTAATATAAAAATATAATGACAAATTTTTTTTGAAAATGAATTTATTATATTTAAGGTGCTAAAGTAGTTAATTATTCGTGGTATTTGATAACTATGTAAGTCTCAGTGCTGTTACGCGGGTTGAATTTCACTATTATTGTACACTCAAACTTACGACCCTCGTCAAAAAAATGGGGGGGGGGGGGTCAAGTCGTCTGGACCCCGGGACCCTTCCCAAAATCCTGGCTACGTCCCTGGCTGCATCAGCCTAAAAATACTTTTAAGCAGCCATTTTCCAATATGGCGGCTTTATCAATTGTTGAACAACAATATATTAATAAAAGTTAGGCCTTTTCAAACTAAGCAACTTTAGTATAAGGAATTGTTTTCTAATCTTAGTGGGCCCTAACCCACATCTGAGTCCTTTAGTACAACATTGATGACCCCTCTCCGGATTCTGGTCTCATATAATAATAAAAATTGCACGGCCAGGAAGAACAAACCCAAATAATTATTAAAAAATCTTTAGGCCTAAAATAGTTTGGCTAATAATAGAAATATGCTATATAAATTTGACTCACAAATCAAAAGTTATAATCGATTTTTACTGGCCTCGGCTTAAATTTTTTTGTATGAGGGTTTATAAAACATCTAATGGAGCCAAGAGTAAATTCCTAAAACTTGTTTTAATGGCTGGGCGGGGGGAGGGGGGTGACTGTTCTTACTGCACTTAACCATAAATAGTGGAAGTTATAAACATTCACAAAAAGCATACTATTCTAAACATAATTGATCAATAAAATGGCGAGAAAAAAGCCCTGAAGCTCTAGTTATAGTGACATGACTGAATAAGACTTATAATTTAGGCCTTTATTGTAATTGCGGAAATGAATTATTAACAAACTTACTTGTTCTTACTCCCATGGTCACTGGTATTGAAGTAGTTCAGCCTCGCTCAAAGTCACTCATCACCGTACCCAATCGTTTGTGGTCTTCTAATATTGACAAGATACGCCTTCGTGCTGTAGCACCGTCTTCTGGATCATCTAGGTGGCATCCTCCCACCTGAAATAAAAACCGGTACTTTGGTATTATACGGAGGCCACTATTTTTAGAGAGGTTTTTTTTTAACTGGATAGGCCTATAAAAAATAACTACCTACTTAATTGGAGAGAACACACCTCAATTGACTTACTGTTCAAATTTGACATAATTATGATGAGCGGTCTTTGTGTTCTGCCTCCCAGAAGGCAGCAATGTCGGCGAGGTAAAGCGTCACCGCCGCTAGCGGCATCACCCGATCGCCACCCTTATACAGCGCGCTGCGGCGGTTATGTTAGGTTAGGTTATCATAAATATGTTAGTAGGACTTTCCTCGTTTCGTTACAAATCAAACGACACCGGATGAGTCATACTTTCGCCCGCCAAATCCTGTAGGCAAGTGATGCACACACTCCAGGTAGCAACCTGACCTAGGCCTACTGGAGGGGATTTGGCGGGCAAAGGTATGACTCATCTGGTATCATTTGATTCATAACGAAACGAGGAAAGTCCTACTAACATATTTATGATAACCTAACCAAACACAACCGCCGCAGCGCGCTGCATAAGGGTGGCCTCCGTATAATACCAAAGTAGGCCTACCTAAAAACCGTAAACAAGCAGATACTTAAATTGTATTTCCAACATATTATGATCTTCACCTTCATCTGATAAAATGAAACTATCTTTTACTAGTCGGTCTTAAAAACAAGTAGCCTTCATAATTTATTGTGTCCAGAAACCAATAATTTTGTCTGAATTAACTAAAATCAGATGTAGGAATGATATTGAATAAATAGGCTAAGCAAAAGATGATAGGTCGATGATTGATATCGGATCAATCTTTATGAGGAGACCCAGGTCAGAGCAGACATGGGTTATGCATTGTACATGTGAACAGCAATATTGACAGGGTCATCTAATTTACTAACCACAGTACTTCGATTCAGCAAATAAACCTACTCAAACCACCATATATAAACTGTAGGCTTACGGACCTGAAGTAGAGGAGTATATTACTAGAGGAGTATTTTGGGGATTTTTCAACTAGCCTATCCATAGCCAAAATATTATTTGCAAAATTTGTTTATGTTGCATATCAGTAAACCCATGTAACGGTTGGCATTACTTTTCAATCCAAATTACAGAAAATATAAGTAGGCCTAGCCTATTTAAAATGCAACTAAAAATATAAAAATTTGTTATGTGCATGAAAATTCTTTTGAGTACAGTAGCAGCCCCTAAGTTATCAAAAGTAGGTCGAAGTCTTATTGTTATTTTGTTGAAAATGTCCTTATATTGCAGCCAACAACGTGTTTCCTTTTACGAAAATTCTAAAAAAAGTATTTTATGGTACATTAGTGATTTTTATAGGCTTATTTTAAATAAAAATTATTTTTGCAAACAAGATTAGTACCGATTTATACATAGGCTAGACCTTTAACATGAATCTTCATATGACTCACAGTCGAAAACACCAGTCCTCTAAAGACTCGTTGATTGAACTGACTGTAATAAGAGTAAGATAAATGACAGGTCTGTTTTCACACAGACTTGCTTACAAAATGGTAAAAGCGAGGCACAGAAGCTTAATAACGTGCTTTAACACTACAAGATATAGCCTGTTATAAGGTTGTTTTTTTTGCGACAGATATAAATTTGCAGCCTATTTCTAAACTAAACAGCTATTATTAGAGACCATCTTCATACCGTACAATTGAAAAATATCTTGTTGTTTAGGCAGATCGAGAGCATTTGAACGAAATTGAAACCAAAGTTATATCTTAGATTTTGAGAACCATGAATAGGACTATAGCCCCCTATTATGGGTTGGTATTGTGGGGCTAACTGATATTGCAGTCCTACTCCATCCGAAATTGAGCAATTGTTTTCAAAATGAACTATAGGCCTAATGTTGCATGAAGATTGGTTACCAAGAGGACTTTAAAATAGACCTAGGCCTTCGGCTTGCCTAGACCCTTTAGATGCCCTAAGATTACTTAAGGCTTCTAAATAAGAATGCAAATAAAATAGCAGTGCTAGCTAAAACTAAATTAAATGAATATTTTTATTGGTCCTTACCTTTGTAAACCAACTTTCTTGAAGCGACGAGCTTCAGTAAACAGTTGTCTTCAGTCTTCGGTATACACACGGTATTGTTTCTAGTTACCGTGAGTAAACAGTTGTAACAAAAAACAAAAACACATGCTTAACGTATTACACTTAACGTCAACCAGTTTAGTTAATTCTACGACTACGAACTAACCAAAGAAAACCCAGTACCGAAACACCGTTGAAGTTGAATTTGAGTTTTGTTTTTGACATTCCCTGGAGAGCCGTGAACTGTGAACAGAGAGTATAAAACTCAATCTTGAAACAGCATAGAGTAATAACTGGTAAGTGTGACAAATAAATTAAAAGGAACGATGCTTCAAGTTGTAGTTTAAGCTTTTTGGGTTTGAATAAGTATTCAAGTTATACTTGACGCCTAATTATTATGAATTTTGAAATCATTTCGTCAGCTGGTCACTCTACAGTGAAACAGCTGTTTAAGTAATTTTGGAACTTTTGCACGGCACGGCGCCAAGTGTACCCGTAGTTCTTGTACTTTCGCATAGAACAACTTGTCAATCGCTAATGTACTTTAAGTAACAATTGTTTCCTTTGAAATAATGAGTAGGTTCAAAACTTCCAGGTCAAATTTAAATTTAATGGAATGTAAAAAAGTCCAGGTTGGTACCGGACTTGCAGACTCGTTCCCATTTTAAATGGCTGGTCCAAATCGTCCAGGTACAGAACTTTCAGGCTTACATTAATTAAGTTCCCATTAAGTCTTATAATGAACCTCCAGGATCTTTACTTGCTTAATAAATAGGTCAATAAATTTTAACCTGGGCATTTAGCACATTCTTGATTTGGAACACCCCGCAATATTTTTTTCAATATGCACGTTAGATTAAAATAAGGTTCACTATTCATTCATTTATAAATATGTATACGCAAACTTACAATGTTGATCGGTAATTTTGGGGCTTGATTGTCACAAATTTGTAATGTGTTTTTTATTCATACGGTATTTCACAATAAATTGTCATACAACTGCCCAACGACTTCTACCAGTTTATTGATAGAAAACAAAAGGCCTGCAGGTTAAGCAATAAGTTTTCATTAGTTTTGTGAATCAAATTAAAGAAAATTAAAAACTATACGTATAATGTTCCTTTAACGAATTATGAAAGGTTTAGAAGAAACTGTTCTGAGTATAATCCAGGCAAGAGAACAAACATTTGTATCATCCCGCTTACCTAATTAATTATGGTGAGATTATAGTTGCTGTAGAATTTTAGCCAAAATTTATTGAACTATGGAAACATTTTTAAATGCCACAATCAGCATCGGCCACCATTTAAAAAATTCGTCATTATACAAACAGATATTACAGGCAAGGTTGCTATCCTCATATCTTGCAACGACATATTTTATCTTTTTATTGTATCTGGGGTGGAACCTGGGGAATATCGTCGTAAACGTATAAAAGCTACCTTCTAAGCATCCCGAAATTTTTCTATATGCCTAGAAGAAAGCTTTAAGACGCTTACGAGGTTTTCGAATAACTGTTCTGTGATCCTCCCCGTAAAATAAAAAAATGGCATGTGAAAATATCTATGGAGTTAAAATTTATTTGTTGCAGATTTCTTTTATCACTCATGGAAAATGATAACACTCATTGAAGTGAAAAAGGCTGCAAGGAAATAAATCAGTTTCAAAGGTTTTCGATTGAGAAATACACCAACAATAAAGTTGATTAACATCATACGAACCCTCATCTGTTAAGAATTTAACTTCTTATATAATGATAGGTTTCTTTGTATCCAACACGTCCTCCGTTTCCAGGAAGGGCACCCCTTTGTATATCTCACAGCTAATTGTTCTTTTTGTATTCCATCCACGGTAGGACACGCACATCTATTCTCAATATCGTTCGCTGACGTTTTTCAGCTATATTCTGCGCATCTTCAATCTTTCTTAGATTCTTATAGACGTTTTGAAGAAAGCTTTAATATGTCAACGAGCGTCAAAGACATTTAGCAAATATTAAACCTTGATTGCCCTTTCAAAAAATTATTTAAAGTGTCTGTGAAATTTATATTAATTTTATGGTTTACTGTATATGGTTCGCAGAAAATAGTAAAGCTCATTAAAGTAAAAATTCATTCTTTAGGAAAATTCGGAAGTTTTTGTACAACAAATTCGCCCATAACGTTGATAATTAATTGGCTTGCGCTCGCTGTTAAGGGTTATGATAGGTTTTGTCTCAGATTAAGTTGGGTTACTTTATTTAAAATACGTTTACCGGTTTCAGGAAAGACACTATTTTGTCTTATAACTCTATTTTATATTTTTACTTCAACTGGAGTGGAACCCGTTTCTTAAAATTGTTCGCTGACGTCTTTAAGCTATATTCTGTGCATCTTAAATCTTTCTTAGATTATTATATGCTTAGAAGAAAGCCTCAAACCGTCAACAAAAGTAAAAGAAGTTGCAAAAATTTGATCTTGATCGTCCTTTTTAAAAATAAGATAACCTTTTGTTTATAGTGTCTATGAAATTCAAATTAATTTTTGTTTTCTTTATAGTTCACAATAAAGCTCATTTAAGTGAAACTTCATTCTTTAGGCTGCATATAAATAAACTCCACGGAGGACACCTCTTGTGTCTTATAACTATAGTTAATCTTATTATTCCAACTGGGGTGGAACCCGTTCTAAATTCTCAAAATCGATCGCTGACGTCTTTAAGCTTTATCCTGGGTATCTTAAAGCGTTCTTACATCATGCTCAGAAGAAATAAGCTGTAAGAATTTGACGAACGTCTAAAAAATTTAGAAAAGAGATATCTTTTTTATTTAAAAATTAAAATAAATTACTTAATTGAAAACGTTTATGACATTTTAATTTATTTAACATACAGATACATATGGTTAACAGAAAATAAGGATTCTCACAGAAGAGAAAATGCATTAATTATTTTTATATTCAGCCTACATAAAATATTTAAAGAATTTTTACTTTTATGAGCTTTGTTAATTCTCCCCTCCCCCCATATTTCCTCCCCCCCCCCCGTATGAGCCATACAGCATGCAAAAACCTGTCAAAAATAAACTTAAATTTGAATAAATTTGAATTTGAAAGTTTACAAGATTAGTCCAGATTGATATTAGTTTCTTCAGAACATTCTCTTAGTTAATTATGTTTACTAAAACAATAAAAAATTTAATACTTTCGTATACGTCTTCAAGCTTTCTTTTATACATCCAAAATTAATTTTGTATATCTTACGTAAAGGTCAAAAGCTGACTTTTAGTAGTGTTAAATAAATTGGTAAATAAAATAAATTTTAAGTTCAGTTTAAATGTTCAATCTGAGAACGTCTTTGAAACATCCTCTAGTAGTTTAAATAACCTTGTCTTAAATGAGTTTAAAAGTCACGTCTTCTAAACGTAACTAACCAAGACGTGTAATGAAAGACGTATTAAAAACGTCTTATTTATGGTTAAATTTTCGACGTATAATTTTTAGACGTTTTAAACGTCCGTAAGACGTGATCAAGACTTGCTGTGCTGTATGGGTTAGATGAAAAACACAAAGATTTCATATAATGAAGTAGGCAAGAATGTTTATTTTTTAAATTATATTAACATAAAATTGTTTAAAAACCACAATTTTTTTAACATATTGATAAACTGAGAAATTACTCAAAGCGATTCCTTGAAAACCTCAGTAAAGAGTAATGAGGAAATTGACTAAGCCAACATTCTGCTGCCCTGATACTATAAAAACAGGGGAAAAATGAGAAGCCGGAAACCAATGGACTTAGAGGAATGATTTAAAATACCAAATTGTTGGTTTTTCAAGCTAAATCCAATGGTGCAAACAATAATTGGATAAATATAATTTTTCAATTTGAAAAACTCAAAAAAACAATTTTTGGGGGTAAAATGGAGCCTTTACCCCACTTAGGATATGTCGATCTGGCTGGTTTACGAACTCGTCCAAGAGAATCTAGTTTTACATGTCTGTACCAAATTTTGTTGCGATCGGAGGAATCTTGTTACTTTGGTTGAATAAATGAGTTATTGAGTTATTGAGTTATTTACGAGAGTTATCGTGCTTACAGACACTCAAAAAATGAAAATTCTATTTCCCTTATAAGCCCATGTTAAATTTTGAAACAAATCGTGACTTTTGCAGGTAAAAATGCGTTTTAACAATAAACTCACTTCATATCCAGAAAGTACACATAAAAGGCTGTCAATTAATATAAGTATTAATATGGTTGCTGAGGTTACCCTGAACGGATATTTTTTGTCCATTCTGTTCTGTTAAAACGACGGTAATAGCTTATTTCTAAGGAAATTCGCTAAAAAGTAGCTGTAGCTGTAGCAGGATTTTTGTAGCTGTAGCTAGCTACTTTTTAAAATCTGTAGCTATAGCTGTAGCAAAGCTACTTTTTACAACCTCTAGCTGTAGATGTAGCGAGTTACATTTTAAAAGTAGCTTCCCCAACACTAGTTATTCAATTGTTAAAATATAATACTTGAATAATCCTCATTATACAGTATAAAGCAGATTGTTAGAACTCAAAGGATTGAAAGCTCTCAGATAGACAGGCCTCCGAATTTTAGGATATCGTACAACCCACTGAAGGGAGGAATTACAGTGAATGGTAAGACATGGGCAGTCAAACCGGGAAATAAACGCGAAAACTAGGACATTTGGTAACCCTAGTTATGGGTTAAGTTTAGGTTAGATTTTTACTTTCACTATCTTCTGGTTTTTGTTGGGATTATTGTGTAGCTAAATATATACCAATCGTGGGTTACGAACAATGTTTTAGGTCGTTAGTGTATCGCGATCAAAGTAATTTAAAAACCACTGATTTAAAACTTCGCGACCCCCGACATGTTCCCTCCTCGGGGCCTTTTTTTAAGGGGTGCATGGGGCGAGCGCCTGGAGCCCTGGCCCAAAAGGGGCTTTGGGAACCGACTTTATGGGCCTCGCCTCGGGAGCAAAGGAGACCCAGGGAAAAAGGGACGAAAAACCGCTGTTGGGCGGAAAAGAACACAAGGAATTAATTCATCAATTGAATTCCCATACAGTACAGCGATTGCGCTGAACGGTTGGCACCGCGCTTGTCGGCAACCTCAGTACCCAGCGGTGGCGCGACGCGGTGCTGCGAAGTGCCGACTGACCAAGGCGCCAAGCTCCAGATGTACTTAATGAAGCCTTTCAGCGATGCTGAAATTTTAAAACAAATTGACCGTAAAGCGTGGATCTAATGACTATTATTGTTGGTCATATTTTTATGATTAAAATGATTTTTTTACCAATGTTCTATCTTGTACCTTACCAAGATATAGCAGTTTTGACGCAAAGCGCTTTCTGCCATCTTTGCCCCCCTCCCCCCAAGTTGTTGACCACCTGGGAAATAGGTGACATACGTGTTTTATATACCCACTGTCCATATTACAACAACGAACAAACATATTTGGACACACTTGTTTGCGACATTCTCATTTTAATTCTACCTACGTTAAAACAAATAGTCAAATACCTATTTCCTTAATTTTTTTATTTTGGGGGGAATGCGCCGTAAGCCTTGGAGGGATGGGCACCTCTGATAACGAGTCACTCTCCTTCACTAGCTGAACCAAAATTATTGATTTGTTTTTACTTAGTACATTTGTTTTGGAGAGTCAGATTATTGGTTGATAAATTTTTAATTTAAAACGCAGAACGGCCACGAGCAGCCGTAGTTTACTAGTCAGCATCACGTTATTCTCCTCCAACCACGTGCATCGGTGACCTGATCGCCCAGAGGGGGATTCTCATCATTGCATTCAATTCAAGTCCAAGTCCAGTACGGATAACACCTCTCACTTCCTTTTTTTACATTCAAAATTCATTCATTTAAAATTTTTCAGAGCTATTTAATTCTATAGTTTTCTTTTATTACTACAAGTTAATAAACAGTTAATATCCAACCAATATTTATAATTATTTCCATTTCCATCATCCCTACACAAACTAAGCTAAGATCGAAAAATAAATATTACAATAACTTCAACTGAAACCAATTTATTTTACAACTTATTTCATAACTCGTTTACTGTTCAATATACGGCCCCGGGCCTAACAACTGTTATTGGTGTCCAAATTTGTATTATTAAATCGACGTTTTAATCGAATCATTTACTGCTTTCAAGAGTTCCGCATTTTAACTCATAACACTACCCGCTATATCCCCCCCCCCCCTTCGTTGTCGACCACCCGAAAAATAGCCGGGCGACAAGCATATTTTGTATTACCACAGTCCTTTTCATAATAATCTGCAAAAATGCTTCGTACATGTATGCTCGAAACCCTCAGCTCCTTTACTCGAGGAATATACGCGCCTGAGTGAACCAGTGTTGCCAAGTCGTCCGGTCGCAGTATTACGCCAAATGCCGTATATTGAAATATACACTCAGCGACACTAGCGCACCCACGGTCATTACATGAACTAATAATATTCGTTTCAGGTGCAATATGACGACCAAAATCAATTTTTAAAGTCATCACTATATGTATCTACAGGGCAAAAGGAGATGAAATAACCCAAGTGTGCATATGACGACCATATACGGTCGTCATAAGCACCGGTCGCCACTTTACATACACTTTTCCTTATGTACGGTTGCCACAATGATAGTTGGGTGAACATATATATATATATATATATATATATATATATGTGTCTGTAAGCACGATAGCGACCGCAAAAATGGTCCAATCTTTATGAAATTTGGTACGGACATGTAAAGTGGTAATCAATTGGACGAGTTCGTGAACCAGCCCGATCGGACCACCGGAAGAGGGGGTAAAGGGGAATAAACCCCCCAAAAATGGGTTTTTTGAGTTTTTTGCATAGAAAAATAAAATGTATCGAATTTTTGTGGGCACCATTGAATTCAGCTCAAAAAAACAAACAATTTAGTATTTTGAATCACTGCTCTATGTCCATTGGTTACTGAGATATTGAAAGTGGTAAACACAGTACGTTGTCCCAATGTTAACCTTATGGGAAATAAGTAAAATTCTATATCTCGGTTATTTCTCAACATATCTTGTTAAAACTTGGTAAATAGCTTCTTCTAGTTCAGATATACTAAATATTGAATTAAAACCACCCAGTTAAAATACCTGTAGCAGCAAACCTGCATACTCATTCCCCATGTTATTCTTATGGAGCTTACCAAAACATGTCAAATCTTGCTATGTTTGATTGAAATATGTTGTTTTGCATTTGAAATTCGCTGAGTATGCAGGTCTGCTGCAACGGGGGTATTTAAATTAAATTATTTTAATGAAGGGAAATAAATATCAGTAAAATTCAAGGCCTAATGTGAAAAATCCTTGGTATAGAAAAAAGAGTAATAAATAGCGACCAAAGTATAATACACAATCCACATTGGTCCTTGAAGCCACTTTCTTCGCTAACTGCCAGACTGCCGAGGGTAACTTGCGCGAAATTTAATTCACAGCGATTCAATAACAAAGTCTGAATAAATAGCTAAGATAAATTCTGGAACTTTGTATAATAGACTAAACAATATAACCTTGCCTAAAATTTCAAACATGAGTAAAAAAGTAAATTATACGTAGATTAAAAAATTAAAACCAAGCAAATCGAATTCTTCCCTTTTTATTTTACATAAAAAAGTTGACTTGCAAGGAAATCTTTTGTTATTTGGCCAGACAATTTTTCTGATAAAGTTGTCAGCAAGGACATTAAATAAACTTTTGTACATTTGAAACTTTCCATAAAAGCGTTGTTGAGCCTACAGGCAGCCTCAAAAGTTGACGGTTAGATTTTTATAATTCCCACCCGCCCTTAAAGCGAGCTGACGCGGAATTATTTACGGTGTTGCTCAACTATTTGATAAAAGTTAACGATTTATTAATTTTATTGTTTATTCCTCGCTAATTTTTGTTCACTTTAGTCTTTCCAGTGTACTAGAATAATAAATTTATTGTTAAAAAATCCAGTTTAGCTCTAATAACGTATGAACATGTTTGAACCAAAATAATATGCTGTACGATTTGTTTTCGCCGTTACTGACCTAATTAAGTAATACATTTAAGCCAGCATGTAAATTGCATTTATTTGCCTGCAAATTACCATTCTCTCCTTAAAGCTTTGATTGCTAAAGATTACTTTTCTTTAACTACTAATTCCACATTTTTGTGATTGTTATTGACAGTACTATGTTTATGCGGCCGGCCGTCTTAACTAACGCGCTAATTGAAATCCACTAACACAATACAAAAAAAAATCCCTAAACACAACAAATCACGAACACTTATCAGTGAAGGTAGTGTTCATAACGAGACGAAGATAACAAGAGAAAACTTTGTGCAAATAGGAAATTCCCACGTCGTGACGTGGGTATTATAATAATTACTAAAACCCCGAAGAGCACTATGACTTCGATATTTAAGCAAATGAGTCAGCGATGTAGGCATTCCGCGTCGGACAATGTCCGAATAAAATGCTCCTTCCGCGATGTGAGTATTTTAGGGTGTCCACGTCGCGGAGTGGGTATAAATTCCGGACATTGTCCGAATTCGGGGTTTGAGCGTAGCATATTCATACAATTTTACTGTATAATGAATACGTCATTTGACAAAAATTTAGCCATAGATCTATGTTATAATAAAATCTAGTTGTTTATTCACAAAAATACTTTCCTTACAATTTTTAAGCATTTCGAAATAACTCACCTAAAAATTTTTTTTCACCACACTACCTGTTTTACAATTGTCAAACGCGGACCTAAACACACTGCTTGCCGCCACAGGAACGAAAACGTTTTCGGCTCTAGGGCCGCCAAAAATATCGATAAATATCGTAAATATCAATATTTTAGTTCTGATATATAGGAAAAAGTACATCGATATTTTGGTTCCGATATTATCGATTCATCGTTATTTCTTTTCCGATACATATCGCCACAACACTTTAGTTTCCGTAGACTAAAGGTATTGCGGTGCTGATTTAGCTTATCAGTTATATTTTTCTTTGTAATTACCAACTATTGAATTGTAACTGGAATTCATGAAAGATTTGTTTTTTTTTTAATATTACTGGAAATAAACGATTTTTTCATTTCATTTTCATTTCATATCATACCCTCAAAGTTGTATATTCGTTTCAAATAAACACTCATATTTTTTATGTAATATAGTGTTCATTTCATTGGTTAGTATGGTAAAAAGGCGTTCGCACCTCTACCGAAAAGGCTTGCAGCTCTAGATCGTTTCAAATTCTCGACTGTCTCGAATTTGAAACACGATCTCGAGCCTGCAAAACCTCATTATCGGCCCTTGGTGCGAAATATACTATCAATGGCACATTTTCAATTTCTGTATTATACCGGTAAAAAAGCTGTACCTAAATTTGTACAAACTGTTTATAACATTTGTTGCTGGATATCTCCGCCAAAGGTCGCCAAGGGAGATAACGTAACGTTATACAGAGCCATAACTGGAGATATACACCCAATCAGTAGGAGGTGGTGATAGTATCTCAGCGACCGCATCACGAGTTGGCCGCGCGCCACGCGGTCGTGTATCCGCCAAGTCGTGCGTCTTGAGGCCCTTGTGGTTGCCTTTGGTCTCAAACTTAATTGAAACTAGCTTTGCCGTTTATTAAATAGCTATGGATGTAAGTTTTAAAGACCAATTAACAATGACGGAATAGCTCACTCATACAAGGAACTGATAGGTCTAAAGTTTATCACATTTCTTACTTTTGAATACCGTCAGATACTTGATAAGAAAATTAACAATAGCATGAAGGTGAGTCTACCGTGGTTACATCAGGTTCATTCTGGGTGAAATTGTTGACTATAGGTATTAGATGCTCGATAGAGTGCCCAAAGAGGCGTACCTTTAATCATCAGTTGTTAATAAGTTAGGGGAACTTCTTCCTAAAAATTGTGTACTGTTTGCTGATAATTTTTCATCCCTATCTCAAAAGGTGAAATATGTGTTTCAATAAACCAAAAATAACTCTTCCCACGTTTCTATAAATCCTACCCAGGTTGACACCTTAAGGCGCTCTGTTTTTAAAAGGCAACCGATGGTGTAGCCACTACCCCAGCCAATAAGTTAAATGTACTGACCCTGCTTGTTGGAACATTCAATATTGCATGTGTTGGATTTGCTTTCAAGTGGTATTCCATATGATGAGATCAAACAACGTCGGTTGCCGGTTGAGTAAACAATGGAGAGCGGCGCGTTTGATGTGGCAGCCAATAGCGACGAGCCATCCACGTGACGTCATCCCCCCCCCTCCTCCACCGGGAGTCACACCGCCATGCTGCCGGCTGTAGGTGTCATCACTGGTCGATTAATAAACAGGAGTCCTGTGTGGGGTGTACAGTTTATCTGAAAAGAATAGGATTAAGAATTCCTGCAATTATAAAAATTTTTTGGGTTTTTGATATGTAATTAGGAAAGTGCTGATAAAGTTATGGTAATTGTTCATACTACGATATAAATGCTCTTCGTGCAATCTACCTTAACCCGGTGTAAACGATTTCCATGACTCAAGATATAATGCACTAAGTTTATATATACATTTATTAAAAGCACACATTACCACTATTGATCAGCGATCCCCTCATAAGCCTTTTAACATTATAATATATTTTCACTATTTGATCTCCGTAAAATATCAAAACTCTATTTGCATTGTTAGCTATAATTTGATGTAAACAATTTACACCTATAATTGTTTTATTGATCAGTATATGAATCTGTCGGTTTTACCCTCACATTAGATATATTTTGAGGATGTGCGGTACAAATCGTGAGGTCATCCATCAGCCTCTGATGGGAGACTTGCGGTGGACATCCGACTGTCGTTCGTCATTTCAGGTTCAACAGGCATCTCTGGAAAATATTGAAGCAGTTTAACATGAAAAGGTTCTTACTTAGGTCTCTTTATTGCTGTACTGCAGATTCTGGTGAATTGTAGGAAAATCGTTAGAAAAATAAAATCATCAATTTTAATGTTTTAAAACAAAACTGTCCTTTCAAGTGAATAAGTAACAATATTTCGTAAAGAAATTCTAAGTGATGTCTAAAATAATCCTGTAAGTCGCACAAAAAACATCATGAATAGGGCAGTAACAACAAGGATAACTAAGGGTCTACCAAACTTTCTCGCGGAGCTGCAATAATTTTAGGGAAGCCGCTGTTTTATTTACAGCTGTAAACCTTTTACTGTTGAAGATATAATTCGCCCTCACTTTGGCGTTGTTTTACACCTCCAAAGGTGCTTTTTACACAATTCCTCTAAGAATATAGGTTGTCATAATATTTATGTAGGATTTCAAATTTTATTACTATCGTGGAATGGTTTTTCACACAGACGAATGCATTTCAAAAATCAACAACTCTAACAACCCTATTATTTATTCTCATAAATAAATATTTCAGCCTAAGTATAAATGGCAAATTTGTTGCTATACGACATGTAAACGGCCGTTTTCAATACACGTTTTGCAGGGCTGTAGGTTGAAGAGGTTTGTTTTTGCCTGAGGCCTCGGGTACGATCCGAGCGGCGCCGGCGCCTAGAGCGCGGAGCGGCGCGTGAGCGTCACGGGTGGCTACAATAAGAGCGCAAACATTGGCGCCACTTCTCCTTCCTCATTGCCCTCAAGATGACGTTAAAGTGAAGATTTATTAAAACTTTGAAACCAATATTGCCAAGTGGAACCTTTTATAACAAATTCGGCTTTTTCTGTTTATGCAAAAGCCTAAGAATTGGGGTTTACATTCATATAAATGACATTCCGTAATTAAACTTTTTAATTGATCTGTTTATTTATTTTATTTATAACGTTTAGTTATCGTAAAACGTCTAATAATTATTAAAACCTTTAAAGTAAAATTTTTTTTGTAAGTCTGCAGAACTTAGTTTGGGTTACTCAAACCCAACTAACTATAACTATAAACCAAATTTATAAACCACAATATAAAATTGACTATAGTTCTTGGTGTTGTTAATTTTGCATTTGCGGAACTGAGTCTTATCTATTAAAATGTAGGTCAGAATGAACTCGCTAAGGATTAAAAGTAATTATATTCTTATTATTTGATTCTTGTATTCAAGAAATAAGTTTTTTCAATCTTTTGGAATGTTACAGACTTAACATTTATCTTTTAAAAACAAAATTTCTTTTGATCCCTATGTGTTAATTTAACCTACTACTCCACTAATAAAATGAGATTTTTTCTGAAGCTAGTCAGATTTTTACATCAAATGAGTATGTGATCAGCTGCTCCGTTTGAAGTTAAAAGTAATATCCTTACCTAATAAGAGAATCAATTCAATTTCCCAAGATATTCTGATAAGATGCGTTAAAAAATTTTAAAGAGCGCAGGACACTTAAATATTCCGTAGATTAATTATAAAATTCTTGAAATATCTCTAGGTAAGAGCCTTCAAAACTTTTGAATATTCAAGCTTTTATCTTAGAATGCGACGATTCTCTTCGACCCGGAAATGTTTGCAAAGTACTACGTCTTAAAGCAATATTTTTTATTAAACGTCAATAAAGTTGTTTTGCAGGTTAATGTAAGTTATATATTGACTGATTGCCTCATTAAAAAAGAATTTTTTTATAACTTTAATATTGTTCTGGCTATTTTAAACCATTTCTAGCTGTGAGATATTTGTTGTAACTATCGCGTGAATTATTACGTCTAATTTTACCACAAATGTTTTTTATATATTGTTTTGGAAAATTTTCTGTTTGCAACTGATATCAAATCTATTAAATTATTTTAATTTTTTCGGTAGTGTGCTTATTTTTGAACATATAATTATTACATTATCTGTAATATACTGCTAGGAAGTTCATAAAAAATTCGTAGTGCAATAGAAACAAATGAATGCATTAAAAAAGGTAGAATTCGTTCTCGGCACATTACACGAAACTGCATTTCTTGGCCTTGGCATCTTTTTTAGCCACCTCCTTCAAAATTATAACTTACGTTCCCGTGAGAGAGATTAATTAGTTATGAAGAAATAGTGACATTTATGAAAATGTACTCATTGTTTTGAAATACTGATCTGAAGGTTGTTTCTTTTACAAATAATCCTCACAAAATATTTTTAAAGGTAAATATGATCTTAAATTTGTTTCCTAAGTGCCTCCTCTAAAAATATTACCACACTTCTTTCTTAATCACACAAACTGTTTTCGAAAAAGAATTTTATTTACAGTACATATTAATGTAAGAGAAAATAAATAGAACTGAACACCCTTTTTTTTACTATTTTTAATAGCTACATGCTTCGGCCCTATCGGGGCCATTTTCAAGCTATATCTCCCCGATAGGGCCGAAACATGTAGCTATTAAAAATAGTCAAAAAAAGGGTGCTCAGTTCTATTTATTTTCTCTTACATTAATAACTTTAGCAGCCCTCCACAGTGAACTTTATGCTTATAAATTACATTACATAATATATATATTATTATCTATAATGTTGGACAAACCCGGCATTGATGTAAAAAGAAAAGCTAAAACTACTTTCATGTCATAAAAATTACTCAAGATCTGTAAATATCTGAAAATTAAATATTAAAATATTGAGTTAATAAAAAATGGGTTTCCGATAGCAATTTAAAGTTACTGCGTTGAATTTTGGCTAAACAGGTCGCAGCCGATTCAAACTCAGCATTAAACATTTGAAGGGTGTATTAGCACAAGTTTTGATTGATTTTCGTAGTGTTATGTATGTGGTATTCTCTGTTGATTGTGATCGCAACCGCAACTAACTGTTGTGGCTGTGCAAACAACAAAGTTTACAAAAGGGTAACGTTTTCCAACCTTGTTACACAGCGCAGAAAACATATGAGGAATTGTATTCAATCCAGTTTATACTGCATGCCTGACGATAAAATAGACATTTGATAAAAGGTTAATTTTGATCAAAAAACTCTTCAACATCAGATTAAATGTTAAATGTTAAAAAGTTCAATATTTTTAAATTTTTTTAGTGTCTTAGAAACTACCTAGGATCAACCTTAAATACATTTTTGAATTAGCTCCAAAAAATTCAGAGCTTTGATTCAAAGGCTCGTCTGAAATAAGACTGGGTGGTAAAAAACCTTCCAATTTTCATTTTGTAAATTCTCAACCATTTTGATGGTTGGAGAGACAATATTTGTGGTGAAATAATTTTTATACAATTATAATAAATAATTGCAGGACTAATTATAAGAAATAATCAATAGTAGTCATAACACAACTAAAATCAATCAAAACTTATGTCAATATGTCTTTCAAATATTTAATACTGAGTTTGAATCGGCTTCGACCTGTTTAACCAAAATTCAACGCAGTTCCATAATTAACTCAATATTTTAATATTTACCTTAGATCTTGAGTAATTTTGATGACATTATTTTAACAGGGGTTAAAACAGTTTAGCATTCCTGATGAAAACGGAATACAAATTAAACTAACGAGTGAATTTTACCCAATGTTTCTTTGGGACTGATATCTAACAACTGGTGACGTTCTTGGGTCTTCGTATCTATCACCTTCTGAATTTTATATGTGACGTTACGTGAATTTACCAAGATACCGTACCTCAAACTATTGCAGATTTGAAGGACAACCTAATTAATTAAATTGACGCAGTAGCAATGAATATGGTCTGTCGAGTCATGGCGAGTTAAAAAAAAATTAAAACGTGCATGTTTTTCGATGAGCGTAATTTAAATGTTTTAATTCTTTTATTGAAGCGCAGTTATCATTTTACAATAAGCTGTTTTATTTTGATAACTGTCAGGTTTAATTCCTAAACAAATTATGTACACTATTTATACAATAATTTAATTTTTATGCAGTTTCCATAAGGAAAGCTGAATACTTTTAACTGCCAGTGCTATAAAATTGGCATTAAATAAGGGTTAGGCCACCGAAAAAATTGCCTCTCTACCAGAAAATAGCTGGGCTAAAACAAATTCAAATTGGACTATTTTGAGACCACCTCTCATGATTCTGACGCTTTATCATGACAAACACGACTTAAAAATTATACGTGGTTTAATTCTATTAATGCGAAATCCCTTACACTCCTTTTAGGTCGATATTTCGATGGTTCAACATCCCCGAAGTCCACTAAGAGACGTACTATCGAGAGTCTACTGTAATAATTAATGACTGAGGCAAAGTTCGCTACGATCTTAAACAAATAAGCTAAGAAAAAAATTTTAATGTATTGTAACTAATAAAACAGTTTAGAGAGATATTGAGGAATAAATTTCTCTGTAAAGCTTTGTAGCAGTGTTTGCTTTGGAAGTTGACTGCCGTAACTTGCAATCAGGCATGAAACAAGTGTACCATCGATATAACGAGGAGAACAAATTGAAAAGTTGCCAACCTTGTTCCTATTAACTTGAGCATTTATTGTGTTGTGATTTTGTTTCGATGTTAAGAAGTTATTTTAAAAACAATAGAAAATGTTGTCTGCATTATTGTTTTTTTAAACAAGTTTAAAAAGTCCCATTATCTATAAAATCTATTAGTCGGACCAATAATTTTAAGAACTATTTTATACTTACTGTATACTCAATTCGAGTGCTTGGCCACACCGGGTACCTTAAAAGTCCCACCCCACATGGTTTCCTTTTTACTAATGAAGTTAAAAATATCAACTTCTGGCAACGTTTACATAACTTCAGAATAAAGAGTTCGGTTTGTAAAAAATTCCCCCCTCTTCTCCCCAACTGAGGAAGTTTAGATGTATGTCAAAATTTTCAAATAATAACCCCTTCCTTGTGACACAGAGACCTTAAAGGTCTTAACAAAAAAATAGGGGCCGATATAGAGGTCTCTAGGTTTACTCTAAGCAAATTTATGTCACCTCAAAATATGTCAGTGATCCAGGAGGGGTCATGTTTGCGAAACTGTCTTTGATTTAAAATTTTCGGCCGCCTCCATCTTGGATCTGTCAAATTGTATTCACGATTTTTTCAGACGTAAATATGGTGTTTTGATCCATCATTTTCAACTAGATTTGTGTGCCGATTACAATGCCGCAATCCGTTTTGTCGAATTCTGATTACTTCTTCAAGTAAAAGCAATTTTATAAATCATATTAGGAAAGTTCTTAATATCTTCAGAATGTAAAAAGGTTTAGAAATCGGGACTGTAGGGTTGTGATCAGCATCAAAACATTGTGGAAATCTTGGGTCACAGCATCACCCTTACCTTCTGTAAATAATATTTGAATTGAATATGACGGATCCAAGATGATAGACACAAATTTAAAATAAAACACATTTTGACAAAAATAATATAACAGTGACCTCTGGTGGCTCACTGATAAGGATTGGCAAAATGAATATAAGTCGGGCTTATCTTAATGGTGTGTAATGTTTAAACCGTATTTAAATACAAAATTTAGGTGCCATAGGGTTGCTATATAAATCTTAGAAGTAACTGTGAATAGTAGAAACTCAGAAGACGAAGAGATACTATCAAATAAATACCAATAAGTGTCTAGGTGCATGCAAGAAGTTAATCTTATCTAAGTTATTATCCCACAAAACGAAGATACAGTTATATAAGACCACCCATACTGTTATATGGAAGCGAAAAATGGGTAATTTCTAAGAAAAATGAAAATAGTTTCATGATTTTGAAAATAAAGTTTAAGAAAAGTATTTGGACCAGTGCAAGAGGGAGAAGTGTGGAGTATAAGAAAAGAACTAAGATCCCTTTACATCGACCTGGACATTGTTGAAATAGTAAAATCAAGAAGGTTAAGTTGGATAGGACATATTCTGAGAGAGGGAGACCATTTTGAATGAAGTATGGAGAGCCACACCCAGAGGAAAGCGTCCATTGGGAGGAGCAAAATTAAGGTGGAATGACCAAGTTATGAAAGAGAACAGGACCATGGGTGTAGACATCAACTTGGCGGACGACAGAGTAGATTGGAAGATGCTGGTCTATGAGGCTAAGAATCGACTGACATTCGTGGAGCCACGGCAGTAAGTAAGTAATTAAGGAATTGCTTAGAGTCAACCTAGAGAACTCTAGTCTTCACCCTTGTTCTTCCTTTGTAAACTCATAAATTGAAGTTTTTAAAGGTTAAAACGAGTTAGTTATTTATTAAACATGTTATTATATGATACTCTGATATTGTGAAGATATTTAAGACTGTATTTGGATTCAAAGTTCTAAGGGCTAAAGAGTTATCTTGAACGCCGTATCTTAAGTAAAATTTATTGGGTTATTAGATAAATTTACATAAACATAGAAAAACACTGTTAATTACTACAGCCAATTATTTTAGTTTTTGTCCGTTAGGTCCCTATTCGGTTTTTTGTTAACGTCTTCCATTTTAAAACCTCGATACTCGTTGTTTAAGGAAACAATAAGTTTTTTTTCAAAATATGGGATCTTTTTCCAAGATGAATTTCAATTTATATAATAAAAGTTTGAATAATTAAATATACATACTTTTAATCTACAGCTATACAAGATACTTCTTATGCAGTTTTTTCTCCAAAATAGTGACATGGATTTGCCAAAGTAAGTTCAACCTTCTCCTTTTGCATTACAGTAAAAGTAATATTTGCTTAGGTTGTAATGAAATCCTCAAAAAGCTATCTTGCAATAAACCTTTCATCCGTTTACTACTAAGGAAATCTCTGTTTCATATCATTAAAAAGATTGTAAGTATTTGAAATAAATTATAAAAATTCCAAATTGCTAGTAGTTTTTATTTATTATGTTATTTTTTACATTTAAGTGGTGCCTTTGCTCAGCCTCCGAACACTAGTACACAGACAAGACTACATCGGAGCTGCTACTCCAGCAGCCGCAGACACAACAATAATATCTAAACCCATTAAAAGGCACAAAGATTTCAAATATTTTTAAACAATATTTAAGAAATACAAGTAATTGAAAGTAACTATTTATTTTCATAACACAACTAGATCAGCTGATTGTACAATCCTACAATTTTTTCATCAGCTCTAGTGCATCATTAGAGAAAGCAAAGCACTCTTAAGTTTTTTTTGTGTGCTCAATCCCATCATAATTTTCTTGAGTTTATTCAACGTCAGGCAGGACGTTGACTATATATTAAAACAGTGGTCCCTAATTGGCGGACCGCAGTCCGGATCCGGACCGCCATCTGATCTCCACCGGGCCGCAAAGCCTTGAAAACCAATATTAGGCAAATTTTTAGCAGCACCGCGCCGAAACGTCTCCAGTGCGGTGACCAACAGAGTCTCGCAGCACAATTGAAACATTTGATCTTACCGCGAATCAAAACTACTTTCACGCACGTTTAACTTAGTTGTCATTATAATAAAAAATGGACCTCCATTAAATGTAATTGGAGGTCACTGGCTTAAGACATCTGTCGTACCAATGGTGGGCTCATATAGAAAAATACAAGGTATGTAACGAAAGTTCATGACTTTCTGCATGTTTTAGTAATCTCTATATATGTTACTATTCATAGGGCCTTTTATCTTAAACTTTAAACTCACACCTCTTTTGATGACCCTGTATTACTTAAAATGTAGAGAAACACAAGTGACAAGAAATAAAAAAAAAATATTTTACATTCATGGCCTATTAAACTTTGGCCTGGTGAATTTCACTTATTCAAAACGTTAGATAGAAGCGGCGGCGGGGTTTGGCCGAGTTATGAAGGTCCCAGACGAGCCTTTCGCGTATTTCTTGAGACAAATTGGACCCCTTACCGTCAACACTTGGTAATATCGTTACCTACCTCGTCTATCAGTCCCTATATTTAATATGATACTAGTTTAAAATTATACATTTTAGGGATTTGACTCTATTTTCCATCCCTTTTACTTCCTTTAGTGCTAGAATTTTGCTTATAAAACGATCAATCCTGTTAAAAAATATAAATGTTTTTCTATTGAAATTGTTTGATTGGCAAAGTTTTGGATTAAAATACTTGAGAAAAAATAAACCAGTAAATATAGTAGTAATGTAAAATTTAAACATGTAAGAAAATCCTTAAAAAATTACGATTCAATGTTACTCGTATGTATCGCCCAAGATTTTATTTGGAACTAATTAGCCCTGGTCAGGTTAATAGAATACCTTCGGCCGAGCAACTACAGAGCAGCTACAGAACGTTATAATCCAGGTTTTATTAACAACAAAATAACAGAGGATGTGACAAATCACACACCCACCAGCACCGTTAGTAGAGAAATAAGTTTTAACTGGGAATTCGTTTATTGTTTTTAAAGACGCTTATAACAAAGATTGCTTCAAGCAAAGCCCAAGGTTTCGCAGGCCTCGATAATATTTCGTACACCACTTTATACAACAATTCTTTAAATTGTGTTGATGAATGTATTTAAGTCTATTTTTACTAAAGGATTAGTTTTCAAGAACCTACAACCATCAATCAGGTTTTGAGAAATGCCAACACTGCAATGTTTAAAGAAGCAAGTGATGAACTTAAATAAATTAAGGTCGTTGTTTGTGCTTTAAAGTTTCTCTTTATGAGTTGCTGTTCAAAAGTAATTAGGAAAACCAGTCCAAGTAAAGCTACGATACACAGTATCTTTTATAAGCAGGTTTTAACGGATGACGTAATTAACTTTTATTTAAAACTAGAATGATTGTAATAATGACGTAAGACTAACGTATTATAATTTAATACATAAAAGGTTTACGTACAAAACGATTGAAACGTAATGTATTGTTATTCTACAAACAAGAAACCCTAGTAACCGTCCAAATATTTATATTACACGTCGTTAAAATAAAAGATTGAGGTTTTGTATGGATCAATGTGAATTATAAATCTGGACATAAAAACGAAAATCTTGTTTATAGCCAATAACAGTGGTATATGAGTGTTACTTTGAGGATTGCATCCAAAATATTGTTCTTCTTGAAATATTTTATTCAATGTTGTATTTGTGTACTTTTAGATTTAAAATTAGGAATAGTAAATTAAGTAATGTTCTCGGAATGCCCAATATAGACAATATAGGTAGGCCTAAAATAACTCACTTTATGTCTTCAAAAATATTGAGGGTTGTTGAGAGTTTTGTCATTGGAACGCTTTATCTAATCTGACCCCCCCCCCCCCCGTGCGTAGGGGGTCTGAGTGCCAATTTACCAAAACTGTACTTCATAATGAAACAGCTAAATCGTATTCAAATGACTTCCATGAATTATGTCAGAAACTTAAATGTACTAAGAAATCATCAAATGGATTGAATGTAGTATAGAAATGTTAATGACGAATGAAAGTATAGTTATAAAATAACAAGCATAAATATAGCGATGGAATAGAAACTCCAATAAAACTTTATGGTAAAAAACCCTAAACCATAATATGTAACATAATAAAATTAAATGGCTTGTTCAAATTTAATTTGGCAGTTGACTGCCGTAACTTATAATTAGGAATCAAATAAGTGTACCATCATTAAAACTACATGGGAAAATTGAAAAGATTGGCAGATCTATTTCAAAAATTGTAAAGTTTTTTATTGTTTTTGGGCTAAGTCATCCAGCTCTGACAGTTTTAAACGTTCTCTTTAAATACCCCCTTCAAGATTTTATTTGACTAAAGAGCTTAAAAAAAATTTAATTTGATATATTTAACAGTTTTTACAATAACGTTGGGATTAAGAATAATATTTTATGACCATTACTAACTCAAACAACCAACTATTTCTTACTTAGTAATCATTGGAAATAACCGACTCCTTCCATAGTTTGAGAATGAATAACAACACATATCGTACACGGTTTGGTTTCCATACTCTCCAGGCTATTAAATAGTTTTAGACTCGATAAGACATATTTGATATCCAAAATTTTGTGTAAAATGTTACTACCAAATACATCCACAATTTCATGTAAAATTTACTACCAGGATAAATATATCAGATACGGGCAACAAAATACGATAAGCAATATCAATCTTGGTTTAAACAGTAAAACCCCTTTTACGACGGATAAAATATTTTATGAGTGAAGGTACTGTGGATTTGGGGCGGATTTGGTGTCATAACATTAGCAGCCCGGAACAAAAACTCGCATATCCTCTTCCGCGCCATCCATTTTATATTGTACACGTTTTAAAATAAACTGTGCTAGCTATATTTGCCTTTTTCAAACTTCAATATGACAAAAAAAACTAAAGAAATCTTGGGAATTGAAAGAGGACAATGCTCAATTAAATCAATGAATTAATTTTCATACTTTTCAAATTTAAAAAATAAAGGTATATTTCTCATTGAAAATGTATTTATTTAGCAAACGTTTTAGTAAGCGAATGCGAATCATTTATCTCCATTCACGTTTTATTTCAGAAAAATAAAGTGGTAAAGGGGTTTTTATTTACGAAAGCACTCTTTTGAGCTCTTACCTTATTTATAAAGCCCTAGTTATTTTCTATATCAAATTACAATTTATTTATTGAACTACCGAGACATCTACAATATACACTGTAACCGTCTGGTGGCAAATAGCATCACGTATTCGGTTAGCAATAGCAATAGTGAACTTAAGTTTCTAGACACGTTTTAGTTTGTTCTGGCATGCGCATATATTCCATTACATGTTGGGCTTGCTATGGTAATCTAGTTTGAAAAATAATGGTCGAGTAATGGAAACGTTGGCTTTAAAAAAATTTGATTACTGAAAACGATATAGATATACATTATATATCAGATATATGTGGATTTAATGTTTGGAATGGAAAGAGTGGCTGATCTTGTTAGTCATTAAACCAGAGAAAAATCAGGAGACAAAGACCATTTAAAAGTGATATGCTATCTTGATATTCTGTGTTTATCTCCGTTTTTAGTTTTGTTATTTATTCTGTTAACGGTTTTATTTCTATCTTAATTAGCGAATTTCCTTAGAGGAATATACTATTACTGTTGGTCTCATGGTAAGACCTAAGCCCGAGACCATCTTAACTTTTATTTTTGGGGCCTCCAGAAGCAAAAAAAACACAATTCGTTCGAATTTTATATATATGCAGGGCGTTTTTTAACGCAACGCATTTTTAAGATTGAATAATAAACATGTAAATAAGAAATACGTATTAATTTGTTAATATTTATATGTTTTACCACCTACTATTTAAGTTTGATCACGTTTCCTTTAAATTATCTGTTCAAACAATCCGTCATCGGCATTTGTATAAAGTTGTGCTCTCTCCATCAAATTCCCGAGCACATGTTGCAAGGTACCTCTTTCAATTTCTTGCATTAAATTTGTTATGATTGTTTTGAGGTGCTGAATATCCTGTGAATTGTTTTCGTAGGCCTTACTTTTTATGTATCCCCAAAGAAAATAATATAGTGGTGTCAAATCCGGGGATCTTGGGGGGAAATAATCCTTCACTGATAAAATAAGGTTTTGGGTTGCGTTAAAAAAACACCCTTTATATGTTTGTTAACAAGATAGTGGCCGTAAATATGGTCCAATCTTAGTTAAATTTGGTACGGACGTGTAAAGTGTTAATCAAACGACCGGACGTGTTCGTAAACTAGCACGACGGGACCACAGGAAGGGGATTCTGCTAAAAAAAAATTTAATCACTGCTCTATGTCCATTAGTTACCAAGATATTGAAAGTGGTAAACACAGCACGTTGTCCCAATGTTATCCTTACGGGAAATAAGTAAAATTCTATATCTTGCTTATTTCTCAATATACCTTAATAAAACTTGATTCGTGGCTTCATCTAGATGAGATCTAATGTTAATTAGTCTAAAATCCATGATATTTCCGATTTGGTGGCAGCAAACCTGCATACTCATTCCCCATGTTATTCTTTTGGAGCTTATATAATCATGTCAAATCTCTCTATGTTGAATTGAACTATGTTCTTTGAAATTTGAAATTTGCTGAGTATGCAGGTCTGCGGCAAGGGTGGTATTTTCTAATTTTGTTTTAGAAAAAATAACAAAACAATACCTTATCATATCGTTAAAAAAGATCTAGTATTGAATTTACTTTTGATTCCCAATAATATTATTTAAAACTACCTCACACACACAGTTTTGACACATATAATGCTTAATGTAGACTCTAATAATGTCAATTAGGATACAGCTGAGTGACGAATGAAAATTATATAAATATTACCTTGATACATATTTAAAAAAATACATTTAGTCCATTAAAATCGTGTTTAGTCGTTTTTCATCATTTACAGAATCGGCATTAAACTGCCAAAATAGACTTTGAGTTCGTCCCAGCATTACAGTGAAGTGATAGATGCGTGCCCATCCATAGCCTGTCTTGACCTCAACGTACACTAATCGGTTCATGCGGTGATTTACAGCTCGATCATTAAGGTTGTTATGCAGCAATAACTTATTTGAATCGAATGATTGAATATTATGGGAGCACTTATTATCGTTCTACCTATTTCAAAGCAATGGGAACTTTAATGTAAGTTGTCATTAAACATTGTTAATGATCTTGTTGTGAATTTTGTTCCTTTTCTATTTTTCATACATTTTACGATATTGGGAGGAAATTATATTTAAATGCGGTTCATTTCCGCTTTCATTTTATTCCCGCTC
Source organism: Flexamia atlantica (assembly GCA_035578135.1). Taxonomy (NCBI): domain Eukaryota; kingdom Metazoa; phylum Arthropoda; class Insecta; order Hemiptera; family Cicadellidae; genus Flexamia; species Flexamia atlantica. The sequence goes on along the minus strand of JAQJVK010000016.1, from coordinate 10,906,342 downwards.
ACTAAATCAGGGTTACTTATTAGGTTAAGGTGGCACACAAGAGAGATAACTATGATGTCAAACACCAAAGACCAGCTTCTATCGGTCATAAATCCAATTACACTCACCGTATTTTAAATTCTAGTTACCTTGCTCTAAATCAGCTGATTTCACAGTTGGCTCTCCAAATGTTTGGCCGCACTCAGCTGACGCTTCGTGCGGCCATCTACAATTTTCAAGCGGAAATGACATACTCTGCGCTCTTAATGCACAAATAGCTATTTTGTGTACAGTAGGGTAATGATTCTTAATTCAACACATAATGAAGTCCATAAATTGGATAAGTCATCTGTTAGTGTTGACAAAATACAAAATAAAATAATATATTAGGAGATATTCCATACACGTCTTTAAAAACTCTTGAAAATATATAACATTTTACTAAAAAATGTTACGAATATAACTTTGCAGCATCGGTAGGTTGTTAGAATATCCAGCTGAATATCTAAATTTTATGTTGGTAATAATCCCTCACTGATAAAATTAAGTTCTGGGATAATCAGAAAAACTAAACTGGTCCTAAACTGAAATAAACAGAAAATTATTAACACTTTGTCCGCGTAGGACGTCTTTAGACGTCTTCGATTCATTGATGAATAGCTGAGGACGTCCTAAGACGTCCTTATGCAAGGTTTATCAAACAGACTTACTGGCGACTCCGTTTTGGTAGTAGGGGATTGAAACTCTGTCAGCCACTGGGGGACATACTATAGTTTAACGTCATCACCGTCGCTTGCAGTTTCCGCTCTCCAGTTAGTGACGCTCCTAGCGGCACATGTGGGATTCTTCCCATGTAATCAAAGCAGTTTGGCACGTGCTACCATCCTATTTCAACGTATTCCTGTGAGGATTTTTGTTAGTTTGCGAGTGTTTTGTTTATCCTATAGATAGTGCGTAAATAAGATGACTAAATTTTGAGATTTTGAGTTTTTGTGTGTGCTGTAAACCGTAGGACGTCTAAAGACGTCTTCTTTTTTTCACGATTTTATGTGGTATATGGTGACATAGTCGAACTTACAACTGACTAGAAAAACTGAACAAACCAATATTTGTATAGTATATACATATAAACCACGTGAAAAACTTTTTTATATTTTTAATCCAACCAGTGAGGCTGAAGACGTCTAAAGACGACCAAATCTTTGACGTCATCCTACAAACCGGAAGTGGCCCGAAAAAACATTTACTCGGCATGACTGACCTTCCATAACCATAAACTTTGTGAATTAGCAATAAACCTTTACAGCTATGTGGCGGTACATTAAAAAAATGTTAGCAGTCAATGTGTTAACTGGTAGTATTAGCTATAACTAATTTCGTGAAACTAATTTTAAATGACCACTAATTAGATAATCAGTCTCTGCTGTCGAAGGCGGACATAGCTGCCACATATCATATAAGTCTGCTTTTTTGAACTTATAACAGCCTTACTACCATACTGAAGGCTATAATTATTACATCTGAGGCGAACTTCTCATCACTATGGATAGAAAACGCAACACTTAATAATACCCCCGTTGCAGCAGACCTGCATACTCAGCGAATTTCCAGTACAAAACAACATATTTCAATCCAACATAGCGAGATTTTACAGGTTTTTGAAAGCTCCATAAGAATAACATGGGGAATGAGTATGCAGGTTTGCTGCTACGGGTATATTAAAACTGGGTGGTTTTAATTCAATATTTAGTAGATCTGAACTAGAAGAAGCAACTTACCAAGATTTATCAAGATGTGTTGAGAAATAAGCGAGATATAGAATTTTACTTATTTCCCATAAGGTTAACATTGGGACAACGTACTGTGTTTACCACTTTCAATATCTCGGTAACCAATGGACATAGAGCAGTGATTCAAAATACTAAATTGTTTGTTTTTTTGAGCTGAATTCAATGGTGCCAACAAAAATCGGATTATTTTTATTTTTCTATGTAAAAAACTCAAAAAACCCATTTTTGGGGGGGTTTATCCCCCTTTACCCCCCCTTCCGGTAGTCGGATTGGGCTGGATTACGAACTCGTCCGAATAATTACTACTTTACACATCCATGCCAAATTTCATTAAGATTGGACCATTTTTACGCGAGTTATCGTGCTTAAAGACACATATATATACATATATATATATATATATTAGAGAGATTATCATTTTTACAAAACAGAGTACCCTTTCTTGTTCATAATTAAATATTTATTTAATTAAAATTGACGACATGTTTCGGCTCTTGGCCATTTTCATAGTCAAAACAAAAAACCTAACCTAATATTATAAAGTTAAAATTATAATGTTTATGAGAACAGATGTTTCTTATTTGTAGTATAGTATAGAAATATTAAGAAACATTATAATTTTAACTTTATAATATTAGGTTAGGTTTTTTGTTTTGACTATGAAAATGGCCAAGAGCCGAAACATGTCGTCAATTTTAATTAAATAAATATTTAATTATGAACAAGAAAGGGTACTCTGTTTTGTAAAAATGATAATCTCTCTAATTATTCTAGTAGCCCTAACAAGTGAATGTAATTTATTTTATATATATATATATATATATATAGATATATATATATAGATATATATATATTTATGAAAATGAACGAATAGTGTTTTTTGCTTCTTGGGGCCCCAAAACGAAAAGTTATCATGATCTCGGGCTTAGGTCTTACCATGAGTACTACGGTAACAGCTTCTTCCCTATAGGGGAAATTCGCTAAAACGAAATATTTCGATCTTTGAACGTTTACTTATTGCTGATGTTCAGAAAAAAACGGCACTTATCTCAAGTTAACCTTAAATTTGAAATGACGAAAGTAAACCAAAAGTAAACTTACATGGCTTAAACCAATTAATAACAACCAAGAGTGTAAGGATGTTCTTTAAAACTACCATGGATATAACAGGAAATATAACGAACAAACTTGGAGATCACGGAGGATAAGTTTAAAAGAGGATGATCTTCTCCTCATGCTTTTTCTGTGGAGAAGATTGCTGTATCCCAGCCCAGTTCGACATTTAGCTAGATTTACGTAATTCTTAACGAGAAATAAGTAATCAACAAGGTAGAATCTATGCAAGCACTATTCTTTTGAAATTGTCATTTATAATTGTAATCGTTTGGGATTTTTATTTTAAATATATAAATACAATCAATATTATATTATCAACGTCTACAAATTTAAATTTGAATATTCAACATAATCAATTAATTTTTAATCATTTGTTATAAATACCCCCGTTGCAGCAGACCTGCATACTCAGCGAATTTCAAATGCAAAAAAAATATTTCCAACCAACACAGCGAGATATGACATGTTAGTGTAATCTCCATAATAATAACATGGGGAATGACTATGCAGGTTTCCTGCCACAAAAATGGAAATTTTGGGGATTTTAGACTAAAATACATTACATCTTATATAGATGAAGCCACAAACCAAGTTTTATTAAGGTATGTTGAAAAATAAGCGAGATATAGAATTTTACTTATTTCCCATAAGGTTAACATAGGGACATTGTACTGTGTTTACCACTTTCAATATCTCGGTAACCAATGGACATAGAGCAATGATTCAAAATACTAAATTGTTTGTTTTTTTCTAGCTGAATACAATGGTGCTAATCAAAATGTTATTTATTTAATTTTTCTATGTGAAAAACCCAAAAACCCAATTTTTGGGGTGTTTATCCCCCTTTACCCCCCCTTCCAGTGGTCCGATCGGGCTGGTTTTCGAATTCATCCGAATAATTACTACTTTACACGTCTGTGCCAAATTTCATTCCGATCGGACCATTTTTGCGAGCGCTATCGTGCTTACAGACACAGATATATATATATATATATATATATATATATATCTAGAAATTTGAACGAATGGTGTTTTTTGCTTCTAGGTGCCCCAAAACGAAAAGTTATCATGGTCTTGGGCTTAGGTCTTACCATGAGACCTACGGTAATAGCTTCTTCCCTAGGGGAAATTCGCTAAAACCAGTTCACTTGGATATAATAACCTTTTCACTTGGACTGAAGTAGGATCGCTGAAAAGGGAGTGAAATTTATATTCTGTTAAACATTATGTTTGAAATATATAATGATGAGTAGCTACCTAACATTAAATGTTAACACGTGTTATCTATATCCTACCGTCAAGAGGCTATAACTACGATTAGCCTACGATAACTACGATTGTTTTTTGTTAGGGGATGTAATATTTTGTTGAATATAATTTGCGTTAAATCAGTAATGAAGACTACCCCAAATGAGAATACATCTACTTTATCTCCATCTCCTAATGACTTAAAATTTGCTCCTATAAATTAATTGAGAGATGTAATATTTTGTACATACAGATTGCATTGATTGAGGGATGAAGATTATTCCAAATGATAATACATTTACTTGAACTCCACCTTCTAATCCTTGTTCCCAATATCCTGGGAAGACTAATTGGCCCAACTTTATTTACTTGGCCTGCATACCAATGACCTGGAACACGAAATTTTTTATTGTTTATCCGAGTTGTCATCTTAACTTAGTATAACATCATTAATAATGTCAATTTGAACTTGTCGTAGTGAATAGTTGAGTGAGGATGGCTGGGGTTACATATAATAGTGCGCGTTCACTCGCGACGATCAAAGACAATCTGACTTGCTCAAACATTGCCAAATGTTTGCATTTTGTTACGTTTTTCAGCATTTTTTGCACAAAGCCTTAGGAGAGTGACATAGAAACGAGTCATACCGATCGTACTAGTTCACGATCGTATTGGCCCGGATTCCTTCGTTCAACGATAGACCACAACAAGCCAGAAAAGCCAACGGTCCGCGTCACTTGTTGGCGCAGGTGTTCGGAGCGCTTAGCACCCTCCGCGTGCTAAAAGGGATTCAAGCTGAATTAGCCTAAAGTCTCTAGCCCAAAGATTGCCATACCCTTTCGCAAAAAGAACATGTTAAAGGTCGATCAGATCGAATGTTTTGGATCTAGTTGGAATCCAAAATTAGTTTACCACTGGCGAAAATCCATTTTCAATCACAGAAATAAAAATGTGAACAGTTTCTCTTGGCATTTCCGAGTAGAACCTGTAATGAAATAGCTTGTTTAAACTTAGTATTTAAGATTAGTCTGTAGAACGGAATTCAACCAATTAGTTAAGTAGAGTGGGAGATGATAATATCTAATCGGTCGCTTTACCGAACCTGGAATTCTGCCATGCGAACGTGTTTCACTGAAAATCAGGTCGTTTCTGAATTCTGGTACCAAGTAACTCTTCTTACGTCAGCAAACCAGTTGATGAAGTGCTTTTAATTCAAGCTTTGCATCTATAATGTTGCGATTGCAAAACAAATGGCAGTTTCCATTTTTTGGGTAGGGTTTGGTTGGCCTACTAAGTAATTGCAAGATATGTTAGTCAGTTAATTGTAAACTTTTTCATGATCATAACTTTTAATATAAATTCGTGTCTCAGTAAGCCTGTGGGTAAAGTTCATGGTTCATTCCTATCAAACAAGTAGTAATACATGAAGGTTCTGATTGAAATTTTATTATTTTTGTTTTACTTTGACTGTTTTTTTTTACCCAAAACTTAATGAAATTAATTATTAATTACAGATAATAAAAATCCTGGAATATTTAAATAATATAACTGCGTTACAATTAAAAAAAACCTTTAATCATGAAATGATCAATTTAGGAAAATTAATTTTTAATTATTGTCAGTGGAACATTGATTTATTTCATTAAATAGAATTATGTTAAGTTTACAGCGAAATGCAATATGATATGTTTTGAAGTGGTGAGCCACTGCAGAGAACTATAGTAAACAATGTAAGTGGGGGCTGTTTGATGTGGCAGCCAATAGCGAAGCGGCCCGGCGCAGCGTCCCCATGCAGTCATGGCTTCCGCATCCTTTAAAAAAGTAAAAAGAAGGTATCACACCACGCGAAGGCTATACAATTTAATTATACTTTAATAAGATTTCAGTTATGAGATATCTATCGTTTTAGGTTTCTCTCATGTGGTGGTTGATTGAATTTCCTGTAAAATATCTCACGGCATTTGATACAAAATAGGGTTCTCTGTGTGATTAAAGGTGATCAATTATAAATAAACGCTTATGATAAAAATTTATTCCTGGGTAATAATTTAGTCAGTATAAAACAACTCACACCATATTTTCTTTTCCTATGTTGAATATTTGTAAATAATCATAAGACATCAATCGTAAAGGTCTTGACAGTAATTGAAAATACAGTGCCATGAAATTTCCAGCAAACTATTAAAAAACCACAAGCATTTATATCAATCAGAGTGTACGGAATGAATTCATTTATCTATATTTTAAAGTGAAACTACTGACTATCCTTTGACATAGAGATCGTACAGTTGTATAAAATTGACTAAACAATTATTAAAATCAGAGGATATATAATAAACTGTATATGTATATATACTTTTGTGAAGACATGAATGTTTAGATGTAATAAATTTCTCAAAGTACACATTTTATATGCAAACACTTTAATTAAGACTAAAAGCAAAATGTAGAAACTTAAGTGATAAAGAATGTTCAGTGTAATATTAAAAGCCAAAGGGAGGGTTATAATTCCCTGTGAATTAAAAAGCGTGTTAAACATTAAAAGTAAATGAACTTGGTCTCATGATTTTTTAAATATTATAAACAGAGTCGTTTTATCATATTCATCACTAAGCTCATAAAGATGTATGAATAGTAGATTAACAACCACAAAATTATTTACTTAGCTTATTTACAATATTTTTTCAAAGGTAGTAAGATACAACACTAAGCTTCCTGTGCGTTGCCCTTAATAAAAAGCGTATAGTTGCATTTTAAAGTTATTCAAGCAAAATTAGAAAATTGCTAATTTTTTGTATTGTATATTATGTGAATTGTTATTGGTAATTTTATGTTTTCAAGATGTATCGTGAACATTTATGCTGTCTAAAATTCGTCATAAGAGTTTTAGTATTTGACGTAATTTTAGAGGAGAATCGAAATATTGGTTTCATTATTTTAAATACTTGACATAATATTTGGATACACTTTACTAAAGGATTATTCCTCATTATGCTTTATGTTTGAAAAATTCTTCTTGAAATGCTCCTTATATTTACAATATAAATATACAGTAAATTGAAAGAGACGTGAAACTGTGTGAAAAGACAAATGTAAGTCTTTATTCTACCTGTGCATTCCACAACAGGTAAATACATTTGTCCCCAAACTACCAAAGTTCGGTAATGAATGAGGTTATTTTTCAAAATTACCTTACCTAACAAACGAAATAAAGGAAAAAAGGGAATTTTCATGTCCTATTCTTATTTTAATTCAGTTGTGTGAGTAAAGTTGAACGAGGAATGCTTAAAAATTTCCACAATCATTTAAATTACATTTTTGAAACGAAAATAAAATTGATTTAAATTTGTATTGAGTGCAGGGGTTGCTGAATTAACCATTTTTATTTAGATTTTGCTGGAGCCGAAGCAGTAAAGGAGACACATCGCCTTGCGGCAGTGGAGTACGTGTTAGGCCTTCAAACTTCGCAGCAGATAAGGCCACGCGGGTAGCATCGGCTGGCCCCGAACACTTCATTAATATTTTATATCATCTCGCAGTAACCGACTTTGTAGGCTGTATTATTATTTATATTAAATCCTTTTAACTATACGTTACAAACATTGTGAAGGCTTTCCTTACGTTCTAATATCAGTTTTAATAACACTTATTTTTTATCTTGAAAACATTAGTAGGTGTAAAAAATAAATTAAACTCAACCCTTATTATGATTTACTTCATATTTTAGATCGTATTATATTGGTTTCATTATTTTAAATACTTGACATAATATTTGGATACACTTTACTAAAGGATTATTCCTCATTATGCTTTATGTTTGAAAAATTCTTCTTGAAATGCTTCTTATATTTACAATATAAATATATAGTAAATTGAAAGAGACGTGAAACTGTGTGAAAAGACAAATGTAAGTCTTTATTCTACCTGTGCATTCCACAACAGGTAAATACATTTGTCCCCAAACTACCAAAGTTCGGTAATCATGGTTTTATGCAAATTTATGATATTTATTTGAAATCAATAATTACTGCCCAGTTTCATGTATAATTTGTTTATTGACAGTCCAATATGTACATGTGGAAGATATTAAAAAACCGAAACTGTACAGTATTCTAACGATACAGTTTTTTTATTTTTTATTTAATATTATTTTTTTGTATTAGATTTGAATTACTTGTGGATATTTAGTTTTCAACTCAATCAACCTATTTTTAGTGAAAACAAAACTCTATTCAGATAGATATATGATGTAAAATGCCATACAGACAGTAACAAGAATAAAAAGAACTATTGCTGAAGACATTCTCTGTAAAATACAAGAAATATGGCTAATTTGCTTAATAATTGGAATTTGTATACTTGAAACAAATAGATGTATTAGACCATGTAATATATATTTTTGTGCGTATATGAATATGAAACGTGTGTGTTTTCTGAAGGTACACGAATACATAAAACAAACTGTCACTACATACAAGCTTGTCGCTAATTAAGTTCACCAGGAATGTGGTTGGGCCGTCACCTTACGTGATCAAGGAGATGTCGACTGCAGGGGCGTTCTATAACGCGGAGTCCCAATTATAAACCATGTCATTACATAGAATACATAGAATTGAAATAGCTAAACCAATAAATAAATTATACATAGACACTCAAAATGGTCGATTTCTTGGAAAATCCGTGCTAAAATCTATAATTTTTGTGGTCCTTTGGAGCTGTCTTTTTCTCATACAACATAGAGTAATATTTTATAAAGTATTTTTGTAAATTGTCATTTTCTTCTTCAAAAATAATAAGATTAAAACTGTAACACATTAGATTAACATCTAAAGATTATGTACTTAACAATAGTATGTTTGAAGAAATACATAGAATAAAAACAAAAAAGCCCATTTTGTTTCTATTATTTATACTTTTGACTATACAAGTCCCTCTAAGTTACATGGTAAAGAGTTCTAATAGTACAGTACAAAAATATTAGCGCTGGATAAGTTGAACATATTCCTTTACGATTTGAAGCCTTACTCAAAGGGCTAAAACGATTTATTTCTGAGGGAGAAACGTTGCGTGCACGTGCTGATCACGGAAGGCACGCAAAAACAAACGCAAATCACAGAGTATAACACTTATCAAACATTGGAAACTGAAATCTCACTATAATTGGGGGTAAGGCCCCTTTGCAGTGAGGTAAAAACATCCCTTGGGGCCGAGTCCCGCCCATAAAATGTTTTGTCGCCCGTAAAAGTGGTTTACGCGAAAATCTTGATTGTTCGCCTTTGGACCAGTAATGTTTTATTGTAGGTCAGCTCGAAATTAAAAGGTTTAGGACTTTTGTTAAACCTTTAAATTATTAATTAACCTATTATTAATTAATTAACCTTTAAATTATTAATCAACCTATTATTAATTAAATGTTTTTAATTAATAATAATTTAAAATCATTTTACTATAACATATGCATCTGTTTTTTGATTGATTTTATTTTGTGAATAAATTAGGTTTGAATACATTTAATCTGAGGAATAACTGCAAATATAACACGTTTTGTCAACGGATTTGATGTTTAAAGATACTTTTACGCTATACTGATCTTCTCAAGACTCATAATACATGTTTAAATATTTTCTGTCGTTTCAGGGTTAATTAAAAATTCCATAACAATTTATTACTAATTGCAACTTAATCTGTACCATTGAAATAATGAATAATTTAAATACACAATGAAAATCAACTTACAAATCTATATTAGTTTATTAATAAAATTACTTGAATTCTTTAAACATGATTAAGGCACTAAATTGGTAATTAATTAAATTATAAAAACAAAATAGGGGCTGATATTTTGATCCCTTCCAATTTAATTGTCTAATGAGTATAATTTACTATACAAATTAACAAAACTACCTTACACATTTTATTTTATCTTTCTCGACCTTTAATAACGTCTATGTATTCAAGCCTACAATATTATTGTACTGCGTTTTATTGAATAAGCATATCTAAAGAAAATTATAACTTTACCTTGCGTTTGATAAATTATTCTTGTCCTTAAAGCAAAATGAACCTTATTCTAATATCCATCTCATTTATAGTAAAAAAACTCTCATTGATAAAAAAATTAATACGTTTAAAACATCATTATATTATTCCTAATTATTCATTTAATCCTGTTAAGAAAAGCACAAAAAATAATAAGCTGTATACATTAACTATTGCTTTGGTGAACTACTAGGTCTGAATGAATCGGCCAATACGTGGTCTAAAATAGTAAATAAATTTACGCATGCCTCATTAAACAAATTAACAAAAGCTTTCTTACCGATTTTATTTAGTCTCTCTCAACCTTTATCAACGTCTTTTGTATCAACGCTTACAATAGTCTTTTACTGCGTTTTACGGTTCTTATAAAAAAACAGTAATAACTTAAACGTTTTTAATTTTTTTAAAATTTCCTTTCCAGGGTAAAATTATTATTGTTCTCTCTTTTTCTAAATGAAAAACAGCATAACATAATAATCTGGGTAAGACAATTAATTTCACTTGACTGGACAAAAGAATGGAATGTTAAAGGACACAGTTAATTTAAGACGTCACCGCCAGTGGAACTATTCGGCCCATTGCCAGCTACCCATGCTCAGACTGCCTCTTGAATACAAGGAACTGATTATTAATTAAGTAAAATTTATATCCTATGTTGAACGGTATTTCCAGCGAAATTTGAGTCAAACGGGATTCTGGATTAGAAGAAAATGAGTAAAGTATCGTAATAGTTTATGCAGCAAATTAGGGTGTTCATTTAAAATCAGTTGATGTGTAAATTGCGTAGTTTCTATCATGATGCTACTATTGTCAATTTCCAAATTCTCATTGGTTTAGAATATTTGTCATAAAATGCAACGTGTAAAGTTTACTTTGCAACTCGTTTGTTAAGTAATTGACCTCCTCACAATTTTACTTGTAATTTATTGTGCTTACTCCAACGACAGTGAATACAAGTTATTTTCTGGCACTTTCCACAGAGTGAAACAAACTTGGGCCTGATTGCTATCTTATTTACAGAAAAATCTTATAATAATAGTCCGAATAGTTTGCGTAATATTAGTCCGAATTATTGATCTAATCTTGTGAAGAAAAACGCAAACAACTAACGATTATAATTTTTTTAAATAGTAATAGAATGCTACTTTTAACAGTGGGTAGCATTTAATACTTTTCAAATGTACTTAGGAAAGAGGTGATGAAGAATATTGCATTTAAAATCAGGTGTGTTTATATTTCTCAGAACTTTTAGGCATCACTTGAGAAAAAAGAATTTAGAGTTTTTTTAGCTAAATCTACATTGTTATCAATGAAAACTGTTTCACAAAGACGAAGCGCACTAACTTGTAATAAATGAATTTAATATTTATATAATAACATTACATAAATATTAATAATTATAATGTATAATAATAAAAATTAAAATTATAAATTATAATGTTATTTAATAAATAAAACAAATAAATGTAATAATGAATATAAGACCTTCTGATTCAGTTTTAACCTTATATGTGAGGGGGAAATTCTCAGTGAAAGTACATAATGAACTTTGTCGTATTCTATACGATATAAAATTGATAAATAGAGTAAATACTTGATTAATGGAGTTAATATCGTCAACTTATTAAAATTAAAAATATGACGTATAACTTTAGGACTTGTAAAAATCATTCCCTTTTTAGATATTTGTTTAATCTTTAGAGATATACTTCGCTATTTAGTAATGTTTAGGTAAGAATGGTTGCCAGGTATTTCTCAAATTACCTATAAAAACCTCTTATTCCCTAAGTATTATTTAGGGTGAAGAGTTTTTATTAGTGGAACATTTCGCTGAAACATGCATTGTACATGGTGTACAGGGACAAAAGAATACTAAATTATAGGAGATAGTATTGTGTATTATAGTATATGTATTGTGTTGTATTTTTTACGGAATAAAATTTATTCATTCCTTCGTTCATTCGGTATTTTTTTAATAATAAAATGTGGAATAGAGGAAACCAGATTCAGCCATTGATGTACGTAAGAAAATAAAAGGGACCATAGTTGAGCTATTATTACACCTTATAAATAAACACAAAAACAACTTCTCAAAAATGTAATACGCTATGATAATTATAAAAATTTACATCGGTATAAAGCGTACATATTGTGAAGGTATGTACGATAAGAGTATATATTTTTATTAAAATTACTAAAACCGAAAGAGGTACTAACTATTATTGCTATCCTCAAAAAAGTTTGGAGAGTATTATTATATTTCCTCCTTTTACTATGTTTCATTTTGAGGCCCCTATTAAAAATAAACGTTGAAAGCGACAGTAATCATTTCGAGCTCGAGGTTTCCATTTTAAATTAAATAAATTCTTAATATTAACGCCGTTTTATTGAGTCATGGTTAGAATTGAGTTCAGCTTACAAAAATAGCTTTTGAATCACTTCATTGATTGGTTACTGATATATGTGGTGTGCTAAATGTATTAATTTTTCTATCATTATTTTTTGAATTTCCCAAAAGGAGTAAGGAAATCATCCAAATCCTGGCATAAATTTTAAAATTCTTCGTGACATGTCTCTTAAAACTGGAGATTTTCAACTAAGAAAGTAAGTATGTGTTTGAATTTAATTTGTTCATGTGATTATTTGATTTTATTTCTATAATATGCCGACATTTACTTACTAAGCTAACAAATACAAACAATCATCATAGTCTAGTAAATACGTACAAACATATTGGGTAATTGTGGAAGAAGATGAGTAGTATTGATTTGTGTAAATGCTGTTAGAGTTAAGCTGATATCATAAAATCCAAGTTTTCGACCTCGATCTTCACCGGGCCACAGAGCGCACCACTTTCTAATACTTCTTTAAAATTTCAACATATATTTAAAGAATTACGCTTTCTACAGAGATTTATCAAACTAAAAATTTGAAGAAGACAAAATTGCCTTCAATTTGAGAACTTTTGCAACTCTGTAGCCTTTCTGGACCAGGAGATACGGTCTTACAAAGACAAAAAACTTTCATTTGATATGCAGAGAAACTATTGTTATCTATTTTGTCTCAACTATTTAGGCTCTGCTCCAGTGACCGAAATTTAAAAAATGTCCTATGCTATATTACAAATCAAATGGAAGAATTTTGTTTACATATGTTATATACAGTATATATATATATATATGTTCACCCAACTATCATTGTGGCAACCGTACATAAGGAAAAGTGTATGCAAAGTGGCGACCGGTGCTTATGACGACCGTATATGGTCGTCATATGCACACTTGGGTTATTTCATCTCCTTTTGACCTGCAGATACGTATGGGGATGACTTAGAAATTTTATTTTGGTCGTCATATTGCGCCTAAAACGTATATTAATAGTTCATGTAATGACCGTGGGTGCGCTAGTGTCGCTGAGTGTATATTTCAGTATACGGCATTTGGTGTAATACTGCGACCGGAAAACTTGGCAACACTGGTTCTCCCGGATGCGTATATCCCTCGGTTCTAGGAGCTGAAGGTTTTGAGCATGCATGAGAGCATTATGCGGTATTTTTGCTGATTATTGTAAAGTGGACTGTGGTGATACTAAAGAAGTTATTTCGCCTATTTTCCGGGTGGTCGAAAACGAAGGGAGAGGAACATAGCGGGGAGTGTTAAGCATTAAAATGCATAACTTTTGAAAGCAGTAAATTATTTGGTCAAAACGTCATTTTAATAACACAAATTTATAAAATATATAACAGAAAGTTATAAAATAAGTTGAAAAATAAATTGGTTTCAGTTGAAGTTATTGTGATTTAGATTTTTTCTACCGGGCAGTATTCAGTACGTACATGGAGGACGGTGATTGTTTTGGAAACTGCGACGTCAATATCATTCTCAGAGTCAACATATTGAGCTAAATGCTGATGAACAATATTCGTCTTTTTTTGGTTTGGGAAATACTAATTCTACCGATAGCTTAATATGTTATAGTAATATAGAAATAGGTAACTTTAATAATATGCTGGTTAATTTACATTCATTTAATACGCTTTTAAATATTATAGGTTTTCTTTCTGAGTGTTGGCTAAATGAGGTGAGAGGGGGATGGGTCTGACTTAAACGAGACTAAACCGATGGGGTTCTAGTCTTACAACGTTTCTTGCAATCTTAAACATGCTTAACTAATCCAAGAAAACACTACCTAAGAAATGCTAACAATAATTTATGTCAAGGTAAATCAAGTATAATTTACAATAATTATATAAATTCAACAAAAACATTAATAATACTTTTTAATTTGATATTTTTTCCAAACAGAACATTAACGAGGAATTATTACATTACAGAGTTTACTTATTCTTTTGCAACTGAACGGAAAGTCTTGACAGATGAACAAAAAATATCTAAATTATCAATTAATGAAAGTCTATTATACAATTTCAACACAGCCATCTGTGATCAAGTTTTACGTATTGAGAGAAGTTTTGACACCAACGTCAGTGCGAGAAAATTGGGGGATGAACAGCTTGTGGGACCGGGACCTGAGTTTTTGAACAGTTTCACTATTTTTAATTTGTTACTTACGATGGAAATACCATCACCGAAGCAGCCTCTAGCCTATATTGTATTACTGAAACATTAAAAGGTTTTAATGAATTTATATTTTTTACAAAATTTCCTGATCGCCTAATAAAAAACCAGAACGTTACTCTTACAGATGGAATCTATAATTACCTTGAACTTACATTTCAAATTGAAGACAATGCCCAGATCACGTATAAATGATTTAATATTGAGTGAAGTACCATATAAATTATAATTATAGCGATGAATGTTTTAATCCAACAGCCATGACCGCCAGACTTTCGTTAAAATCTGATAGTTTCTTTGGACAATGTTCCCTACAAAGGTAAGAAGAATCAGTGATTTTTATATTCGAATCTTCTTCAATTTGGCTGATATACAGAAATTCGTATAGTTGCAAGCTTCAACATATAACTTAAAGAGCTGGTATTTTTTTTTAATACAGGAAAGTGAACTGATGTTTAAGTAATTGAAGCTTGCAATGGTATGATGGCAAGTAAAATAATAAAGAAAATAGCTACATTTTTTTCTTATCTTCGGAATAATGTTCGGAATGAATTACATCACTCATTTTCAGACACTTGGTACACTTTTAAGCCCATTAATGCGTATTTAAACTTTAATAAATTATAATTCGACTAACGCTCCTGTAGAAAAACTGAATATACACAAGTTTCATTGGGAGCTATCAAGAGTGTTCCCTCAGTAACCAGATACTTTTTAAATTTTGCCAGATACACTGAAAATCTGCCGTGTATCATCTATTATTATTCTCATAGTTACCCTCGAGAGTAAGATGACCAGAATTTTGTAAGAGATTAGGAATAAAACCTTAGCTTTATATTTGAACGTACTTTTGGTACATTTTTCATCCATTCTCTGTCAATCCATACCCTTGCAAGCTTCAACGCTACTTAAACGACTTTTCACTTTCCTAAATGGAAGTGGCCAGATGTTTGAGTAGTATCGAAGCTTGCGATGTATTGTATTGCAATGTACCCCTATATGTATTTGTGTAACCAGGGGTGGATTTGGAAATTTGCCGTCCAGACTTCCGTACGGACTTCCGGCAAGATCGAGATCGTGTGATACTAAAGACAAACAAAAATTTGTATAATATGTTAAAAGTAGCTGCGTAATAGGCTATGTAGAAATGAAATAAAGAGAAATTGTAAACCCTTCCTCAACACATTCCAGTTTTGTAACGCGATCACAGATCGCCATCGTCGCCTAAATTGACAAAACGAAATACCATACATTATTTCTTTGTTGTATCTTGATTTAAGCCTAGCTTTTAAACATAAACTCTAGTCAATCATAGAAAAATGGAATACGATGTAAAATAATACCGATTGAATAAATTTAAAAATATAATTTCTAGGCTACATAATATAAAGAATTACTGTATTACGATTACATTAAATCAAAAAATAGTTTATGATGAAATTCTAATAAAAAAATGTCTTATAAAGAATTTTTATTTGTATTATTGGACTTGGTTAATTCGTGCCTGCCGCCTTGGCCGGATCGAGTCGCGTCGTCCTCGGGACAGGACGGAGGACGGCGGGCGCGGTGCGATCAGTGATTACCGTTGCTGCCGTTCTACTTCAGGCATAAACACCATTTTAACAGCCCGTTCACCATTTTAACAGGAGGATGGCATTGTAAGCTAATCCTCCTGTACCACAAGTTTGTTTTCCAAGTGATTTTTTTTGTAACAATGTATTATGAATTCATTGTTGCTGTTAATTTTTTTTATCTGCCGCCTCTGAAAATTTGTTGATATGGGCTGCAGCCCCTATAGCCCCCCCCCCCCTCCTAAATCTGCCACTATGTTAGTTATAAACCAAATTTCATCGTTAGTTTCTGATCCATCTTAACCGTGTTGGGATCATGTGCCAAGAAACTCAGCTTTCATGAAATTACTCAAGCCTGACATACGAGGCCTCTCTATTAATTTCAAATTCCTTTAATTCTTAGAAGCATATGATATTTTCTTATTTAACCTTCTAGGACAGGCCTTTGCTGGGTACACTATTGAGGCGGGTGAACAAAAATTGTGAGGGAGCCAGGCAATGAGAAATCTTAAATAATGGAATTTATTTTTAAATTGCAATTTATTTATACTTTTAATCAGTTTGTAATTTTAATGTAATCGTAGAATATCTCATATAGCCTAATCATTGAATCACCATGAAGCTCTGCAAGCTTGACTTTAGCTGGGCTGCGCACTTTGGGCCCCGTACTGTGGAGAGCGACCACAGAAATGGTACGAACTTACAAGAAAGTAAGGGAAATTTAATCTCTAGAACTTAATGCAGAATAAAACTTTCAAAGATGATCAATTCTAAATATTTTTATTTTTCAAATTTAATTTTTATCAATTTTTTTAAGTTTTTCTCCTAGAACAATGAGTTTATCTCGTAAAGTTTGCGGTCAACAGTTCGGAATTTTAGTTGGCTGCTTCTTACTCCTTAATAAGATTGCTTCACATAACCTCAAAACCTTTAATTGTAGCAAAGCTTCAGCTATTCCAGTTTGGCATTTGGTCTCTATTCGTCACCAAAGTCCCATTTCGGGCCTTGAGATTTACTGTTTCCAGTTAAACTCCGTCATTTTGCCCCAGAATAGGTCACTTGCATGACGCGTGATGAAATAAACAATTTAGTACTAAAGATTTCAAGGCTAACGTTTAATAGGAATTTGTGGAGAATAAGCAAAATAATCCTATTCCCTTTTACTGAATTAGAAAAAAAACAGAATGCCTCAGTGATAGTGGAATGGCAGGTCGTCATTTTGCCTCAGTGAACAATTTATTCATGTATAAAGGCTA
Source organism: Flexamia atlantica (assembly GCA_035578135.1). Lineage (NCBI taxonomy): Eukaryota > Metazoa > Arthropoda > Insecta > Hemiptera > Cicadellidae > Flexamia > Flexamia atlantica. The sequence continues at coordinate 10,888,766 of JAQJVK010000016.1, read as the reverse complement.
GAGTGAAAACTGGCAACGCTGTATGTCGCCACAGTGATGGTAAATATTTTGAATGGGGTTCACAACGATAGTTTAATGTAATGTATATTACTGGATGTCATTTTGTTTGTTGCATGTAAAGTCGTCACAATGATGTCTCTGTGGTTTCCTTACAGGTAACAAAAAGACTTGAATTGTGAGTTGATAATGTTGTTTCTTGAGTGTAAGTTAGAGTATTTCTACATAACAATCTAAATATACATAACTCCTCGAGGCGGTTGTCATACTGTAGGTGTTGTGTAAAGTCGCCACAATGATAGTGCGATCTATATATATATATAGATATATATATATATATAGAGTTTTCTTTTTAAAATGATTCTTATTATATATATACATATAAGGACTATATCGCGGAATCTACAAAGCTACGTATATATATATATATATATATATATATATATATATATATATATATATATATATATATATATAAAAGGACTATATCACGGAATCTACAAAGCTACGTAGTCTTCTTTAAATTTAAAATGTTGAAATTTGAAAGTGCGCACAGCGTGGCAACATGAGGAAGCTCAAGGTCGAAAATATGAATTTATGCTATGTGCTGGACACTAACAAAATATCTAAAAATCATAACCACCCGACTTTATGTACACCACATTGTATTATTTTACTCAATATTAGACCAAGAATAAAATTGTTGAAAAATTTCATGTTTATATTAATATAATGCAAACCAAAGAGTTTCCTTCGTTCACTTTCCTCCTGTCTAAAAGCACCTCTCTAAATTGATGACACATTTTTACAGTATTATTTACATAAAAATAATGAATACTCTAATTTCCCTCATATATTTTGAACATACTTACGAATAAAAAAAAACCTCTAGAAATTAGTCAAGTGCACAGGTTTGCTGCGCAATTAATGTTAATCATTGTTATTATATAATTTTTCTTAATGGCTTGATCACAGATGAGGAACAAATACCCTTTGCAACACTAGCATTTTATCAAAGCCTTTTATTAGTTCAGTTTTAAATTTATTACATGGTAGCCTATTACTGTCATAGTTTATTACATCGTAATGCCACTGAAATTGCATTCTTAACAATGTAAATATCAACAATATTCCTGCTTTTTCAAATCTACAGTCAATATTACATCCCCAAGATTTTTCTTGCTACCAGCGAAATGTAGCGTAAAGTAGCCAATTAACTTAAAAAACCACGAAAAATTGCTTACTGTTAATGTTCTTCAACTTTGTGGTAGTTTTCTGCAGCGCTCGGGCCGGTCGTACATTCACGGGCACATTGCATTGCAGTTCTGTCTACGTGACCCGCCTACAGACCCGCCCAGGGATAAGGTCACGTACAGCGGGGGCTGCAAACTACTCTGTCGTTCGACTTTTGACAAACCTCTCCAGTAATAGATTGAAATTCAATCGAAATTATTTTTAAACTTCACATTTTTTTGGGACTTAACAATGGCTATCCTTTCTCAGAATTGATTGTTATATTAAAGTTTAATAGCTAGAACCATTGATTATAAAGAAAAAATAAATAGTTCAAGCAATGTTAAATTTTGAAGTCAACAAATTTGATCATGTGTTACTAAAATTAGCACATTCTGGTGGAGATCATTTCAGGGATACGAATCCTTAACGTGTAACATCACAGCTGGCGCAATCTCTAGTGACGAATGTGTACTAATTTCTCGTGGAAATTTCTGGCTTCAAAACATGTGTAAGCATGAGCCTTTTAGGTATAAAGTCAATGTTTGAACCTTAAGGAGGTATAGATTTTACTTGTTTGGGACATAGACTTTATATTCAAAACAATCTGAACGATCAGATTTCAGACAGTTACAATTATTTCAGTAAAATTTCTATCCGTCAGAACGAATTTTTTGCAGAAACGGTGCTTAGTAGATAAACTTGAACCTTTATGATATTCACTTTACTATAACTGGATATCCTACACCGATGTAAGCATAACTACATATTAAGGAAAGTAAAGGCTAGGGAGGAACTTTCTGCAGTGCCAAATTTATGTTATCTTGAGTAACAAATCCCAACTTGATCATCCATAAAAATCATATACCTTTTATATATATATATATATATATTTTTTAATTTTATTTATTTATCACCACAGGATGATGATTAAGTCTTAGGACGACTTTATATCATTAAAACGAAAAGAAATATGATATGTATTATTTCTTTTAAAAGTATATTACAATCTTAATATATTTAATATTTATAATATAATTACATAAAATCTATGTAGTGAAGTAGGTACGTAAAAGAGTAATCCATGGTGTATATGCGAGCCTTTCTTTATACATGTATTTCCCAGCTTATAATATTTCATATTGAAATCCTTTATTTAATTAATAATATCTAATTTGTTTCAGGTATTTCAACTTCATAACGAGATAGCGTTACTTCTACAGTGAGTCAAACAAGTTTCCCTAGCTATTGTCCCAAACCCGCAATTCAATGTTTTTGCATTTAAAATTACTTTCATTTAGGTCAAATTTTTAAGTAACGGTCTACTGATCGGTGTATTAATGATTCAAACTACACAGTCCTGTTCAAATTTCTTTTTTCTTCCTAGGCGGAGTAAGCATCATATAGACTACTATGCTGAAGCCTGATATTTTTTATAAAACACACCATTCTATAAAATTTTTTTAAGCTTTGTTCAGGCAATGAAAATGAGGAATTAGGCAAATTATCACCAGAATCTTGCTCAGCGACGCGCGCCGTCGTAGTTGAGCAACTGGCAGCACCAGCTAGCACCAGCTAACTCTACCCTCCTTCGTGCCTAGTCAACTATGCGCAGTGTAGCCAATCCCAAAATTACAGAGCCAATTTATATTCGATTATGCCAGTAATTTTTATGTTTTAAGCTATATTAAGAATTTTGCTCTAATCATAAATATTCAGTGATTTAGACCCGTAAGTGTAGTTTCTAAGATTACAGTAATTCAATCAAAAATCTCTTGACGGGAGGCAATTTTATATGTTGTTCGATGTTTATAAGTTTATGGTAGACGTAAATATTAGTTACATAAGTTATCGTGTACGTGGTTTGAACCCCACACTAGCGGTGATTTGTAACTGTTATCGAATGAATAGATCGATCGTCAATCAAACGCCGACTGGTGACTCGTGGGTCACTCCCATGCCATCTGCTGGTGACAAATCGTTCTTCTTTAAAACTCATTCCATTCAAGACTCATTTATCAATATTAGAGCAATACGTAAAATATATCTCAAAAATATTTCCACCTCCCTTTGATGCATTGGCAGGTTATGGTTGGTCACAGTTAAAGTTGGCACCGAAACATTGAAATTGCTTTCATTAAAATAATTCAACAAAAAATATTAAATTTTACCCGATTTTTAAGCTGGGATGAATTAATTGCAACCTATTGGCTTTACAATCCAAAGAAATATTATGATAACTTTAAAAGGTTTTATTAAATAAAGGTTATAAACAGCCAATGCAATACCCATTTATCAAAATGTGCGTTTAGTTAATTTGTATAGGTTCGTAAAATTTGCTTGCAAAGTAGTTACAATAAATCATTTTTTGCGGTGTATTTCAAATACAAACCACATTGTTAAGATAGATTAACTTCATTTTATTTTGTATGTTGTCTTTCCACGATAACATGATTGTTAAAATCACTCAAGGATAAAACAGTTCTCAAGGAGCCAATTACTACTTTAATCGACTACGAACAAATCAACAGATAACATATGAAAGAAATGAGATTTGAGCCGGGGAGTGCGTAGCGGATGAAAATGGAAGGTTAATATCCGGCTTCTAACTCGCGAGTAAATTGTTTCCTGTATTGACCAATAGGGTTCGTAACGATCCAACTGTTTCCGGTCTGGTCACTAATAAAACGTTAATAATTAGTTTTAGGTTGAAAATAGACATTCTGTCAACTGAAGTGAACTATCTGATTTAATGAATTTGTTTACGATAAAAGGAAAAGTTTTAATTTGGTTAGGAACATCTAAAAAAACTGTTAAAACATCATTCAGTAACATTAAAAGTTTAAAGTAGTTATAAACATTTAATTTTATGGAATTACGAGAGGTCAGTACTTAGAACTTGGTAACGTAAATCCCGTTACCATTACCAACTGGCGATCGTTGACTAAATGCCTAGATTGATTTTGTCACTAAAACTAATATTATAATTTTGAATATAATGAATTTTTAATTTGAATTGTGATCGGGAAGTAAAAACAACAAAATTAATATTATAATAAAGAGGAAACTAATAACTAACTAACGCACTGATTAAGAGTACTAGGGGTCAATTGTAAACATCAGTTTAAGATAAAACTACAATAAATAACTTACTTTTTCTTAATGATAACTGACAACTACGGGTGTTTTTAGATGTTTCCGAAGTTCATAAGCTGAGAAAAAGAGAATTTCTAAAATAATGCCTGCCTCCTAATACAAAAATTGTAATGACTTTTAAAATGTTTTCAACTGAAAGGACTCTTTAAGACGATCTTTGTAAAGTACCCTTAACAATTATATCAGTGAAGAAATCTAACATGATTCAGGCTAAAACGTAATTTGCACACATTCTCACCTGAATACAAGTTATACACTTGGTACACCCACAAATATTACGTTAGTTGGACCGTTGACTGTGATTTCAGAGTCAACGGTAGTACTTTGTTAGAACGATTTAGATCCAGGCCCAGCTATTGTCATAGAACATGGGAATTATATTGTAAGTCATATAAGTTTTGTTACCTAGTACGTAGGATCTTTTGGGGGCTACTGTTGTAATTTCTTTGAGTCAATAAATTGAATAAAATATTGAGTCAAGAGGCATTCAGCCTTAAAATTTATTTAAAATATGGTAGGCACTTAAGTAAATTTCCACTATCTTCATACGAATAATATTAATTAATTGGTTTCGCAAGGACTGAAATGAAAATGCGTACTCAGATGGTATTGGCAATTTCATATTGTCAATACCACAGTTGCAAAAGCTTTTTAATCATAATATTATCGATTTGATAGAAAGATTAAAAAAGAAAAGTTCTGTAATACATTACAGCTGAAGGCAAAACGGGGATTTGTGGTCCCCATCACCTAATCTAAGATTGGCCTTCATTCCTTGGTCTACTTAGAGAGTTCTCTCCAAGCGAATTCGAATACATACATTTTCTGAAGAGCCGCTCCTGATCTTTATTAGAACCCCGCAGCCAATCGTAATTGCTTTTTAAATTGAAACCAAGATGGTCTAACCAGATCGGGAACTATTTTACTCTCGTTGAAATATGACTTGACCCTGTTCAATCATATAACTAAAGTACGTTGTTGGTAATAAATAGTTATGTTATTATTGAAAATAATAAGGAAGTTTGCCGTAGGAGAGGAGTTAAACAATACTAACCAAATTTAAGATATTTAATCTTAAATGATTATTTCAGCTTCATTTTTATTTTTTCTAAATCTAATAGTTAAGGTGATATACTATTGAAATCATACATACGGTCCAGTGCGGAAGATTCATGGCAGCAAAATAGGCTCGGCTAAAGCGCAGGGGTACGTACAAACTCACCAACTTTTCTAGGGCCGTTTCTAACATTCAAGCTCACCAAATACGAAACAGGTATAAAAACTATTAAAAAAAAAACTAGGGTCAGGACCAGCTGAATTCAAACTGACCAACCTTCTCTCCGCGAGCAGATAGAGAGTGTGATACCTCCTTACCCTGAGAGTGTGATACCTCCTTACCATCCCTCGGCTACCACCGACACTTTTTTGCGGGATCCCCTGTATAGAGACATCCTATACCACAACCACATTCAATTTTGCAGCTTCTAAAAAATTACACAGCGTCGCTTCTCAATGATGACGATGTCATATAATGCAGTAGTACCTGGTGGACCGAGCCTTGCTCGGTGTTATTTCATGTTTACCAGTTCATTCAGTAAATACAAAATATTTCATAAAATTTATAAATATAAACCTTTTTTATTGCTCCATGGACTCTTCATCCCGCCTGCTGTATTTTCCCTTGATAGCTGTAGATTCCAAACAGCTGTCATGATAACTTCATTTGTTTACACTTTCCTTGTTTATTTTCGATGCTATCACGGCAACCCGTAAGGTCAATGTTAAAATTTTACAACTTTAAAATTCGATTTATAACGTTATTAGATTTTCTCTGGCCAAGTTATCTGCATAAAAGACGTTTTTGAGGCATAAATTACCTATTTCCAGACTTTGAAGGAAATCCTCGGAGCCGTTTTTGAGATAATTGTGCAAGCAAGCAAGCATACAAGCAAGCAAGCAAGCACGATAACATTACTCATATAAGAGTATAGGATTTACCTACAGTTCAAGCATAATCAAATATAACTAAACATGCTAAGCATATTGGAATATATTTAAGAAGTACTTTTTTCACGGTAAAAAAGTTTATTAATTAGGTTTATCATACTCGCAATGAATTACCACGTTATGATACGGGTAAAACTGTAACAGTTCTAGTCGGCAATTTTTGTAGATATTTTAGTAGTAATTTTCACTTGCTTTCCTAGAAAGATCTGATAACGATAAAAATCATATATAGCAATGTAACTAGAGGTGGATTTTATTAATTTCACATTAAAAATGAATTCATATTAAAAGTATTTATAAAAGATGAATAAATGCAATTTAATTGCGCAAATCTTGATATTTCATGTATTATTTATCAATTATCTAAGTACAGGGTGTTTTTTTTTAAACGCAACCCATTTTCAAGACTGAATAATTCACATATAAATATGAAATAAGTATTGTTTTACGGTTCTTTACGTTTTATGCACTCTATTATTTAAATTTGATCTCATATCGTTCACCTTATGTGCTAAAAAAATCCGTCAGTGGCATTTGTATGAAAATATGCTCCCTCTATCAAATTCCCGAACACGTGTTGCTAGGTACCTGTTTGCATTACATTTGTTTTGTTTGTTATGAGGTACTGAACATGCTGTGACTTGTTTTTTAGGCCTTACTTTGTATGTATCCCCAAAGAACATAATAATATAGTGGGGTCAAATCCAGGGATATTGGGGGAAATAACCCTTCATCGATAAAATCAAGTTTTGGGTTGCGTTTTAATGTGTGTGTCTTTAAGCACGATAACTCGCGTAAAAATGGTCCGATCTGAATGAAATTTTCCACAGACATGTAAAGTAGTATTATTCTACGAAAAAATTCACAAGATATTCAGCACCTCTAAACAAACATAACAAATTTCATGCAAGAAATTCAAAGAGGTACCCTGCAACACATGTTCGGGAATTTGATGGAGAGAGCATAACTCTATACGAATGCCAATGACGGACTGTTTGAGCACATAATGTAAATTAAATTTGATCAAACTTAAATAATAGGTTGTATAAAATGTAAAGATCAATAAAACAATCCTCATTACACTTTCATATGTGCATTATTAAATTTTAAAAATGGGTTGCGTTTTAAAAAAAAACACCCTGTATAAGAAGTAATAAAATAAATAAATAAATAAAATAATGATCGGACGAGCGATGCCAAACACAGAAACGACTATGGCAGTCAGCAAGCCAATACACTCCTAGAAGCAATATGTCTACCATACGATACTATACAAAATAAAATAAAATCAAGCTATATGGAATTTTAAACTGATTTTATTATTTAATTCACAATATTTCGCCGGTTCAAAATGATGTACATTTAGCAAATCTATTTAATATTAGGTAAAAGTGTGCACCTTAAGCAACTAAAACGGTACGATGATAATTTTTAATTGGGGAAACAGCAATATTTATGGAAGATAATTCGGTTTATTGTCAAGCCAGTCGGGTGACGGCTTGACCTAAGAGCCTGATCTTCTTTATTAAAGAGCCTGCAGCCATCAACTCGATCGTAATTGCTTTTTAAATTGAACTGGCTTCCACTCCCTCTGGATCCACCAAATATAAATCTTCCATTACATAAATAGCTGCGACTAACTCATCTCCTCATCGACCTGAATATTGTCTCTCGTTAACTACCTATATTTATATCTAGTAAACTGTTCTAGTTTTAAAGATTCTTTATTTAGGTTTAAAAATGTCATAATTACGTTTAATCCAGAAGGAAGATTCCCTCTAGAGGATGTTTATTGCTCGGTTATGATGCAAGTGGGTAAATAGTGGAATGGGGCGAAGTACAATTTTCAAGGAATATTCCACCGTGGAAGATGTATTAAGGCAAGGTAGTCCATCCATTATGAGCAATACTGTTCTTATCGTTGCTCTAAAGAATTTATAGCTACAGTAAACTCCTTAAGTAGTCTTAAGCACTTTGTAAGCCATGATTCATGGATTACGATCTTTTTAAGGGTCTATATAACTCACCTTAAGCCAAACCAAAAGGTATGTGATATTTTAACGATAACCAAATATACAATCGTAATACACTTGAAAAGTTTTTTTAAACTGTAAGATGGTAAAACATGAAAATGTGAGGGAAAAGTTAAGAATATTTCATATCGAAGCAGACACATGAATAACTTTCTCCTACCGATGAATTCAAAAGGTACTGTATAGTGGTTCCTCACGTGTGGTAGGCTATTATGATATTTTAAAGCATCCCAGAAAGATTGAAGTGTTGAAAACCCCGTTGCATTATTCCTGCACACTCAGCGAATTTAAAATTCGTAAAAAGGCAATTTACAATCCAATATTCTAAAAGATTATAAAATATTATAAAAGCGAGAGAACGTTTCCTTTTATAATCTCCATTATAATAAGATGAGGAATGACTTTGCAGGTTTGCTGCAACAATTACAAAAATTGGGTGGTTTCAACTCAACATCCGGTAGATCGAAAGTACATGAAGCCATAGTGATAAAAATAAATAAATGCTAAGAATTAAGGAAGATATAGAATTATTTGATTTCTCATTAAGATATCAAGGGGAATGAATATGCAGTTTTTTTAGCCAGGGAAATGTAACAAAAAGGGATTATTTGCTAATATAAGATAGATCCCATTATTATACTAAGCCACATACCAACATTTACCAAGTTTTATTTAGATACGTTGAGAAATAAGTCGCATGTATAATTTCCTTCAAGGACAGCATTGAGATCATTGAGATAATAGACTGTGTTTACCATTTTCAGTAATGACTGAAAATATCAATTCGGTTACAACAAATTGGTGCAAGCTATTAAAAAATATCAAAAATGTTATTAAAATAATTAATTAGTATTATCTAAAATTGTCTATATTTTTGGTTGGCCTTACTTCACCTTCCCCCCCCCCCTCCATCACCCTTGCGATTGCTTTTGATCAAATGATTTGATAATGAATTTTAAAAAATAAGGACAGTTAAATCAAATTCAAAATCAAATGTTTGGGATAGATTTCGTGCTCGTCAAAATCATTTCCACTTGACTTGAACTGCATGTACCAAATTTAAATAAAACACACACACACACACACACACACACACACACACACACACACACACACACACACACACACACACACAAATATATTTCGTCCAATATTGAAAACATTTATGCCATGTTTCGGCTTCATTTCCCTTCTTCAAGCACAATGATATAAATTACACGAAATACAATCATCTGGACAGCAGATATTTACGGCAATAGCTTCCTCCTTTAATAGGAGATTATCTATTACTGTAGTTTTTTTATCAACATTGATTGATATCACCAGGTTTTGTGTCTCTAAAACAACTCTACAAACACTAAAAAAACATAAAAATTATTTTGTTTAAAGCCTCAGATCTCTAGAATGGTTTTTATATTCTCCAATTATACAATTTTTTATATCACAGTAAGGTATCGCTCTACGAAAAGTTTTACGACTGAAAAGGGTCAAATAGGCGACTATCTTAACATTAGCCGGGCAGTTCTCACCACCTGCCGCATTTTATGTGCTTATTCAGGCTGGCAACGCTATTCGTTTTGCGAATTCTGCCTAAAGAATATGAATTCAAACATTCTTAAAATAATTAATCTACCCGTGGATTTCCCGTTCTAGTATAACACAAAGAAACACATTTGTGTAAGGTTGATATAACGCAAAAGTTAATTTATTGCAGTGTATTCAATTTTAAGTTTCTTTATAGTAACGAATATTTTTATCTGTTTTAAAAAAGAATTCCACTATTATTTTAAACATTAATACAACTTGTTTTATAACTGTTTTATTTTTAAATAATTTTTGCCTTTTAAACCAACAGTTGATGAAGATAAGCTAAATATTAACTAAACGCTTTACAGAGAGCCAAAAGAAGTTCCTCAAAACCCCAATTTTTTTATTCCGGAAAAATTATTTTTTACTTTTGGCTTTTTTAAAGACGAACCTCCTGTTACTTTAACTCAAAATATTTTTTCCTAAAAGATGAAAAAGTTTATTAAAACAATTATTCTATTCTAAAACACTTATAAAGGTAAGATACGTCTTTTATTTATTATATTATGGAAAATATATCGTAGAAGTCATAGGTGACGATTGAATAATATGATTTAAACGGTAAATGATTCAATGATACAATAATGTACACCATTAGACATTTTGTTAAATTATTTGCTACTTAGAAAATAACTTCACTATATTTAAAACGTTATTACAAATTAACTAAAATTATAAAGGAAATAGTTTTAATTGCAACAGGTCATATTTCTGAAATTAATGTATTACAAATCTTTACAAAACCTTGATATTAAATATATAAACCTTAAGATATTTCACAAATCTAATTGGCTAACTATAAATTATGTTTAGTTACTGAGCCATGTCAAGTACAAGAAATGATACATTAATTAAACTAAGCTAACAATAATAATCTCCTATAAATTTAGCGTCACGAAGCAGACATTGTCGCCAGGCACATCTAGGACAGCGATTTATTATTTTCAGTTTGAATATTTTTATTTGAAATTTAATTTAATTATTTTTATGCCAGCAAAATTTTAACTGGCAGAATATAACTCAATAACTAATTAACTATGTCAGCTAAAGCTTTTTATTGCTAAGGTGACCTATAAAGTCCCCCATGCTTAGTGAATTTGAGCAGGAGGCCTTGAACGGGATTTTGAACGCGGGCGCTTATTACGGCCACTGATGGTCTTAAAAGGGTTAATTTAATAATAAGCTCTGTTAAAAAAAGTATTTCCTGTTAACATGTTATCTTTAAATAAATAGCGGTTGCCATTGTGCATTATATGAGTTTATCTAGCAAATAAAGGGTGAAAATTTAAAGTTGCCTCCGTTTTTTTGTTTTTTATTAAATTGTTCCAATTACATTGTATTACAAATAAATTTTTGCGTTGCCAGTAGTTATTATTGCTTGAAAACCAGCAATGGTTCGCTTTTAGAAAAATGATACACGGTATTTCAGAAGTTATCTGGCACATGTGTGTTTATGTGCAAACCAGTGGTCAGGACCGAACCGCGTATATCAAGAAGATGAGCATTAAGTCTCCTCTCTTGGGGAAAGAATACACTATAAAAACATGAATTGCTATAGAAATAATTGAAAATTAAAATAGTGATTTTATTCTGGTAAAAATTAAAAATGCAATTTTGACTCAAATAAAGATTTTTGTAGTCCTTACAGTCTATTAAGTTGTTATTTTAGTGTGTTGTTAAAGTGAAATCGCTTTTGCAAGCCCGATCAGGCTTGAGATAATTATTTTAATTCATCAAAAATGTTTTTGACATTAAATTGTATTGTCTACGATGCTAGTAGTTCTATTTTATTCTTAGTGGCTACAAGATAACATCGATAAAAAAGCTAAAAGCGATTTTTTTCACATGAGAGGGGGTGCCACCCTCCTTTCCGTAATGTGCAGATCGGTTCTGACCACTGGGCTGCGCTCAGTGGTACACAAGGGGGTTAAGAGCATAAACATACCTTCACTGTGTTTTGCGAGGAAATGTTCTCACCCCTTGTCTTAGCTGGTATATAATAATGACGATTCAACATCAGGGCTGATCAGAACTCAAAGTAAGCAGCATTATCAAGGGCTGCTTGTCAGTCCTACCTGATCACGATGCCACTGCAAAGGCCTTGAGTTAACGTTTGGCTTTTGAAACAGAAGACGCATTGACGTTTGCAATCAGGCAGTCAGAGAGGTGAACCATATTCGTGAGAGTCAATTCCCATGTTCGTCTCGATGCACCTAGGGATGCAGGGTGTCATACAAAGCTCTCCTTTCAACCTTGACAAAAATAAACTAACAAAATATGTTATATAACAACAATTTATTAATTACTTTAAAATTATTTTTGAACCTTACCAATTCTCCTGTTTAAGCCACGGACCAAAATAACTAAAAGTAACAGCTTTGTACGGTACTCTAAATTCAAAACAAAAAAGGATGACCTGCAGTACTAATGATATTAACCGTACTACTTATGACCGGTACTTGAACTCGATTACTTGTAATAATTGACCTAATTTCAGTGAAATCGAAGTGCATCAGAACATAACAATTTAAGCTGTACATTTTGTATAACTTATTATTAATTAAACATCCAAACTTTTTTCTTAAGGCGAATGGAAATATTGTGTGAAACAATTATCATTCCTTATACCTTAAAACAGGTTATTAGCATTAATAGAACAATTAAATTTACTTAAGGCATAAGACGTACGTTATTTCATAGTTTTTTTCTAATTTCTATTCTTTTTACTTACTAAATTGCTTAAAATAAAAGTAAAAAGTACAAATCTATATTAGGTTTCAGACAAATCAAAAATAATAAATTTAACCAAGAAAACTACTAACAAGCATTTTAATATTAGGGAACACAATTTCATATTCATTTAACATTTGTTAAGCTATTGTTATCCATGTCAGGAAGATGAAATATATCAATTTCTAAATAAAAGCCAAAAGGGCCCTATGTTGAATCTCGCAGGTGCTCGCTACGAGAATTGATCTCATAAACTCAGCTAACAGTATTCCTGAATAATGTATGTATTACAAAATGACGGAAACTAAACGTTAAATTATCCTTCACAAACTGCTTCTTTTTAAGATATTATCAGGATTTGTAAAAAATGTTTTAAAAACTGTCATACACGTACAGGGTTAGGCAAAAGTCTGGATTTTTTTTTACAGTAATACATCCTTAAATAATTAATAAAATTAAACATGTCCATTGTATATTTGACGAATTAGCAATAGTTTGAAAATAAATAACCGGTGTTTTGCATACCCAGAGGACAATCCTGAATTCTTAAATATAAGCATAATTCAACAATGAGGTGTGCTCATAAGGTTGGTTTTTTATGTATTATGAGATTTAAATAATTACAAAGAGCTTTAAGTGAAAAAAATAACACTGAAAACCGAGTTTTAGAAGGGCCATTCGAACAGACAGATCCTCACAGATTTAAATATTTCACTACTAAACTAAGGGATAAAATCTTTGAGGAGGGGTGAATGTTGACTAAATCCACCTTTTGCGACAGGGTTTGCACTATAGTATTTTACTTAAAAGACCTTTAACATAAGGTACATCAAGGTACCTTTAACAAGATTTTAATACTTCCTGTAAGGTCCATCCCTAGGAATACTAAAAATATAAATTACCATGGTTTTCTTCTAAATACATACCGGGTGTTCAAAAAGTCCCGGATCGGCTTCGTAATTTTTTTAAATATTCAATATTAATCTACGAAACTTAGAACATGCCTCTTGGACACAAAATACTATTTCAGAACGTATTCAATGACCTCCTACCTCCTCAGGAGGACGGTCCACCAGGGGTAAGAAGAAAATCTTAAATGTAAGCATAGGTTGATATGTACATCAAATTAAACCCTTTTTTTGTAGAATGCAACGCCACAAATCCGAGCTCAATCAGATCACTTAAGCCAAAATGGCGGCCGTTTAAACTTTTTTCAACTGCAATTATTAACATCCTTAAAAATTCTATTTCAGACGTTCTAAGCGTCCTTTCGAGATGCAGTTTGCGGCATTTGGTCGAGAAATTCATACCCTTCAAAATTATGTACAGCACTACTTATGCTGGTCATCATCTATGCAATACATCCTTTAAGGTACATCCCTCATGGAAGTGGTTTATGCCATAGGCTGTGCATAGGTCGATATGTATATAATTTTAAAGCGGTAATAAAGCGTAATTTAATGCCGCAAACCGCATCTCGAACGGACGCTTAGAACGTCTGAAGTCGAATTTTTAAGGTAGAAAAATATTGCAGTAATGAAAAGTTTAAATGGCCACCATTTTGGCTTAGGTGATCCGATTGAGCTCGGATTTGCGGCATTGCAATGTTATATTATATTCTACAAGATACTTTCGGAGCTATAATTTTAATTTGGAAAATCCCGTAAAAGCTGGGCTCAGCAAAGATCTTTAAAATGAGGTAAATATCAAAGAAGCTTATGTATAAGAATTTCAGAACTTCCATCGTGTACCGTCGTTCCCTGGGCATGAAAAAAGTCGTAAGTGTTTGCCTAAAGGTTTGTTTTTGAGTCAGGTACACAATGGCAAATTTGATTTTCATTAGTTATATTAGAAAGGGATATGTAAAATAATCTGGACCTATTTGCTCTGGATATTATATTTTGACTGTCTTGAGTTTGTTGTCAGCGTTATTATGCTACCAAACGCTTCAAGGAAATACGATATTTATTTATTTCAATAACTTATATATAAGTAAATATACATCATATTTTACATTTTTTGAAGGAACCAACCATAACATAAATTCCTAATAATTCAGATTATTAAATTTTTAGAATATTATTTCTGCTCACCTATGGGATTATTTTGTAGGCTATACTATAAAAACTAAAGCACAAACTCAAATAAGGTGCAGTATAATACATCTATTCACCATAACTTAGTATGGATTTTTATGTTGTTTAGGTAATATACCATTAAATCAAAATTGAAAACCTTAAAAAAATGTAATAAACATAACTAGCTTGAAAACAATAAATAGGCAGCGTTTTTAAAGAAAGATACTACCTTGATTATCGGAAGAAGGTAAACGCTGCTAAGAAATTAGGTAATGACAGAAAAATAGGTAATTCAATCAACAAATGTAAGGCTGCATGGTCCATTGTAAAATCTGAACTAGGGCATAAGACTGACTCTTGTAACTCTTTCAACAGAGTTGAAGTAAGCGGAAAATTAATAACTGAACCTTTACAGATATCAGAAGCCTTCAATAGTTATTTTTTAAATGTAGGAACAAACTTAAGTTCAGAATTGATTCATTTTAAGTCCTATTCTACCGATATGGCTGATACTGTACTTGGACAAAGGTCACCAGTTTCATTAAATTTAAAATTGTTACTGAACATGAAGTTAAAAAAATAATTTCCGGCTTAAAAACAACAATTCTGTTGGATGGGATGGAGTCCCTACATCTGTGATTAAACAAGTTCAGTATTTTTTATGTAAACCTTAATGCCAAGTTATAAATTTTTCTCTTAGTCAAGGTATATTCCCTGAAAGACTTAAGTATGGTATTGTTACTCCTGTTTTTAAAAGAGGAAATAGTGAAAGTTTAGGTAATTATCGACCTATTTGTGTTACTAGTATTTTTGCCAAAATATTTGAATCTGTTGTTAATAAGCAATTAATTGATCATTTAGAAAGTAATAATTATCCTCTTATGCTCAATTTGGTTTCCGTAGGGGGAGGAGTACGGTTAATGCTGTTGCTGCTCTTATTAACGATGTAGCTAAGGCTTTGGATGGGTCACAGGCTGCAGCTGCTGTGTCATGTGACCTGTCCAAGGCCTTTGATTGTTTGAATCACAAGATACTGCTAAGCAAACTGAAACTCTATGGAATAGAGGGCCTTAGTTTAAAATGGATCTCATCCTACCTGTCTGATAGAAAGCAAAAAACCTCCATAACACATTCAAACGTAAAATACCATTCTGCTTGGATGCCTGTTGTTCAAGGTGTGCCTCAAGGTTCAAATCTCGGTCCTACACTGTTTTTATTGTACATTAATGACCTAGCTTATTGTATTCCCCAAAACACATACCTGTATGCTGACGACACAACCATTTTAATAAAAGAAAACAACGTAGCACAGCTTTTTAAGACTATACCAGATGCTCTTGATAGCTTAAACACTTGGTTTTCAAACAATGAACTCAAGTTGAATGTAAATAAAACACAATTAGTTTGTTTCCGTGCAAAAAATAATAAGTCATTAGAACTCGATGTACATTTTGAAAATAACTCCTTACAGTTTAGAAACTCCTTAACTTTTCTTGGAATGGAAATTGATAACAATCTTAATTGGAAGGGTCATATAAAAAAGCTAGGTCTAAAGTTAAATTCTGCTTGTTTTGCTATGTACATTTTACGCTATACTGTTAGTATGGACACATTAAAAATGGTTTATTTGGTTATTTTTATTCCTTAATCAGTTACGGCGTCGTTTTGTGGGGAAACTCTATGCAATCTGAACATATTTTCAAAATTCAAAAACGTTGTCTTCGTCTAATGACTTTTAAAAGTAAACGAACCTCATGCAAACCCATTTTTAAGCAGTTAAACATCTTAACTTTACTCTGTTTATTTCTCTTAGAATTAGTACTTTTTGCGATGAACAACAAAACCGTTTATTTGGAAAATGCCTTGCAACATGATTACAGTACTAGGCACAAAGGCAGATTTCAATTACCTAATCACAGATTGACACTCTTTGAAAAATCTCCACAATATAGTGCAATAAAGATTATTAATAAAATTCCTAAAGAAATCCTAGATCTTCCCTTCAGTACTATGAAATAAAAAATAAAAAACTTTCTTATTGATAAGGCCTTTTATTCCATAAAAGAATTTTTAGACAGTAATGAAGTGGTAGGGTAAATTGTAATTACCTGAAGATAACACTTTATTTAACATCTATCTATTTTTTGTGATAACATTTTATTTAATTTTTTAGGATATTGTTATTTTAGGTTTAAAACTAACGTATTTGCTGCAGAAACATTTCTGCCTTGTATGTAAATGTTTTATGACAATAAATGAAATGAAATGAGGTGATCAGTGGAGCGACCGTGCGGGAATAAAAAAATTCTTTTTATAACGCTGGGGGAACGTAAAACACCGTGTTCAAAATTTGCATTAAACTTTATTTCAATGATCAGACACTTTCGTATTTCCTACAGATTTCGAATTAATTTTAGCACGCTATGTATGGTTTAAATTTCGAGTTTTATTTTTTTTAACGCAATTTATGAATTGAAAGATTTTATTCCCTGTTACATTTAGAATATATGCTTAAAAGCATAGAGGAAAATTTCCCTATGGAGAACTCTAGGGGCCTTTTTTAAGATCACTATATCCAAATCTGATATACATTTTTTTTGTAGGAGGAGGAATCGTTTACACACACTGAAGGACTCGTTGTCACCCCAGTAGTGTTGGACTCCCACGAGCTCAAAGCCCCGTGAACTACCGACTAAACCACCCCCCTTAACATCGAGGACACTCGCTATTCAACATTCAGGCTAGACCTTTGATATTACGCCACTGGGGCAACCTCCGTGGGGAAAAGCGGGGGATTAAGCCCGATCGAGGTCGACTTCTTTCGCCCGAAGAATGGCCTGGACATAGTGCCGGATACAGTCCCAGTAGCCCTCTCCCTGGAGCATAGCTCCGACGATGTTATGTGGGCTGACGACCACACCGATCTCAGATGAAAGCGAGATTTGGCGGACGTGCCAACGGTCGCACTGAAAGGTGTGCTCGTCTGTATTGCCTCTGGGATGCCGAGGCAATGCAGACAGTCCGGGTCGGCGACTTTACCCATCCGGTGCAGATAGGCTCGGAAGTACCCGTGACCAGAAAGGAACTGAGTCACGTAGTAGTTGACCTCACCGCGCTGCCGTTACACTAATGGGTGGACGGAAGGTATGAACTAGAAGGTACAATATCCCCTCGGCTCGGCTTCCCAATCACGCTGCCAGGAGTCGAAGCTGCGATCGGTCTCCTCCTTGGCAGCTGTTTCCCGGCCCACTTCATGCCTCCTCCGGTAGATCGCCTGCCTCTCCCTTGCGAGGAAGACAGTGATGACTCCTGCGATTTGAATCTGCTATACATGTGATTAATATTAATACCGTTATTAATTCATTTCAGATTTTATACTGTTAACTAGGTTATTAATAGGTTATTTTTCTAGCATATGCTTGGAATCATTTATTTTGTAATACAAATTCGAACACACTCATAAAATTGCACAACACAACCATGATCAGTTAATATAAAAAAATTTCTTAAAACTCGTTCAGCTGATCGTGAGGCAGGCAAAGGCAGAAACAGCTCGACAACAATGGTGTCTGCTGCTCGAACCAACAAGTGTAGATGATGGTAAATAAAATGGATCCAACAGATTCAGACAATCCCTTCGCCACAGAACGCCGCTCACTGTACTCATTTATTTATTAATCTGTTATGGTAAATGTAATTCGTAAAAGATAAAAAAGTGTCAATTTAATCTTTCCTATTTACTCAAACTAGACACTACGCGAAGTTCATCAATGCACGAATTTTAACAGCGGAGTTAACACTACATTGTAAATAAATTAACAACGTAATTAATATTAATCATAAGTACCTCAATTTTTAAAATAATATAGTTGAGAAACTCGACTAATATTTTTTAAGGAAAATGTTCCCTGATGCTTGTAAGCAGAGTTATTCAAAATCAAACATCGGGAATAAAGTTTTTTAATTTATAAATCGTGTTTTTATGAATACAACTCGCAATGTAAACTACAGGGAGAGTGCTAAAAATTATTAAGCATTTGTAGTAAATACGTCATTACTGATTATTTGAACAATGTTTACTGAATTTTTTTTACTTTTCTACGGCGTTTTGAACTAGTTAGTTTTTGCTGCCACGCAGACGCTCCGCCGATCACATTCTTCCAATAATCAAGGAAAATATGAATACCACTGTAAGACAATTTATCTATTGAAATCAATAAAAAAAACTTTCAAAACAAATTATGCATATTCATCCATAACACATTCTAATCTATTCTACGACTAATGTAAAAATTATCATTTTTCTTATTGCCTTATTTTTCTCTTTCCATTTAACCATCACTACTTTCTCCATGTTGCTTTCAGAGTATGTTAATGAGATTCATTACGAAAAAAATCCATTTGCTATTTTAACAGTAAACTAATGAGCGTTCGAAGGAGTTAAAGTTGTCCCACTATACCGGTAGTGACAATATCACTGCAGAAGTTTTAATGCAGTGTTCAATTACCGTTAAGTCTTCTGCAGTCTTCGTTACGTCTCTTTCTTCCTCAAGAAACGAGATCCCATCTGGGCAAATGTTCTCTTGCACGTTTGTATGTTTGAATCTGTTTTTTTTCTCTTGAAATAATATTGCCTAGTCAAAAAAGTATTTCGTTAAAGATGGAACAAAAAGAATTGTAAAAATAACAACTACACATATGAGAGTCAAACTTATTTAAAATATAGTTTTATTTATAACACTTGAAGAACTTCAAAAATGTACAAGTGACTTATTCAATTGTTTTAGAATCTACTAAGTAATATTTTTACCGTCAGGTATAAACTTACACCCCCGTTTACAAAAATACATGTATCGCTGTTTATTTTTTTTCATCTTAAAACCAGACTTGTTTATGACATATTTTTTCAGACGTTCTTGGAATAAAAAAACCTTTGCATTATCTTTAGTTCTAGTCCTTAGTCTATAAATAACAATTTTGGATGTAGACGTTATTTTCACAATAATCTTCTACCTTGTAAAAGAAACAAAATAGTAACGTTTGATATTAAGCTGGTTAAATTCGTTACGATTTTCTACCAATCGTTATCCTACCAAAGGGTTCTAGACATAATGAGGAAGATTATATATTTACAGGAATTAGCGATTCAATTGAAATTTTTACAGGTAACGCAGAAACTTAAACTATACAATCGATTTAGAGAGGAGATTGCAAATACTCCCCCGAGGGACCAACCCTCGTCCTTTCCACTGACAGCGCCGAAGCCGGTGGCCATGCACGTGTTGGACGTGTAGGTGGGAACGTCGACTGACGCCCAAATGCTGACATTATAAGAGAGGGGAAATAGCTTAAATTGCAATTTGCCTGGTTTTTTAGGCGTTTTTGGACTTTAATAACCTATGCGGGATCATTTTTGCGAATATCCCATATAGGGAAGAAGATATTAACGTAGGTCTCATGGTGAGACCTAAGCCCGAGACCATGATAAATTTTCATTTTGGGGCCCCCTGAAGCAAAAAACACCATTCGTTCGATTATATATTCGTGTGTGTGTGTGTGTGTGTGTGTGTGTGTGTGTGTGTGTGTGTGTGTGTGTGTGTGTGTCTGGCCGTAAAAAAGGTCCGGTCTTAATGCAATTTGGTACACACATGTAAACTGGTAATTCCTCGGATGAGTTCGTAAACCAGCCCAATCGGCCCACTGAAAGGGGGAGGGAAAGAGGGATAAATCCCTCAAAAATGGGGTTTTTGAGTTTTTTACATCAAACAATTAAAGTAATCTAATTTTAGTTTGCACCATTGAATTCAGCTCGCAAAAAAACAAACAATTTAGGATTTTGAATCATTGCTCTATGCCTATTGAAAGTACATTGAAATTGGTAAACACAGTACGTTTTCTCAATGTTAACCTTATGGGAAATAAGTTAAATTCTTTATCAAGCTTATTTCTCAACAAATCTTGATACAACTTGGTTTGTGGCTTCAACTAGATGAGATCTAATGTAAATTAGTATAAAATCACTGACATTTCCATTTTCGTGGCAGAAAACTCCATACTCATTCCCAATGTTATCCTTATGGGAAATACAACAAATTCGATATCTTCCTTATTTCTCAACATATCTTGATAAAACTTGGTATAAGGCTTCTTTCAGTACAGATCTACTAAATATTGAATTAAAACCACCCTATTTTTAACACACCTAATGCAGCAAACCCGCATGCTCATTCCCCATGTTACTCTTATGGAGCTTAAAAAAGTCATATTTCGCTCTGTTTAATTAAAACATGTTGTTATGCAATTGAAATTCGCTGAGTGTGCAGGTCTGCTGCAAAGGGGGCATTAATACAAATATCAATGAATGATAAATGTAGAAAGAATAATACACAAGGTGCTTTTTTCTTCCAAATTTGCTTTTAAATTATTAAAAAACACCTACATACATCTTGCACACACAAACATTATTGTATTTATAGTGCACACACACACACACACACACACACACATTAGTGTATACATTAGTGTATTAGTGTAGTTTATACATTTTAGTGTTCTGTTTGCTGGAAACGTCTACTTACGCAGGAGGAAGTAGATTTCACATGAAAATGTCATCCCCTCAACAACCTCCTCCTTAACCCAACTCCTATCTTTAAAATTTCAAATGTAAACATACCCTTTGTGACATATTAAATTAAAGAGTATAAAAATTTGTTTTGGTGAAAGAAAAATCAAAATAGCTTGATGTATTCCTGGTATAATACATTAATTAAAACTTAAAAGAAAGCGTGTTTTCATCATTTTAACCTTTGTTAAATATTTTCTTCTTGAAAAAGTAAAAGATAATCTGGTATTCTGATTGAGGACGTAAAGGGACATTTCAAAGTGAATCCTACTTTCCCCTGCGTTAGAAGATGTTTCCAGGAAACAACACTAAAATGTATTTATTTTTTATTCAAATAACAAGCAAATTTTGAAAAAAAAACACCCTGTATATAGCTTATGCATATTAATAAGTAATGTCAGTTTAGTGTTAAAATTTCAAGCACAGTTGCCGAAGTGATCCAGTTGGAGCAACTCGGTCAATTATCGAACAACAAAATAATGGAAGGGCTTCTAAGATGGGACTTGTTAAAGTATGATCATCTTCGCCATCTGAAACATGAAACATGGGACAAATGTCTTAATTTGTCTACACAGGTTACATAGATTCGTATTTAAAAACCCAATAAAACATAAATTCATTTTTTTAGGTAAGTAGTGTTTACACTGTTGACATATCAAATTGTAAAAAACAAATTCCAAAGCTGTCTTTTAGGTCTTGCCGCATGTTAATGTTTCCAGTTTCCAATCATTGTTTTTTAAACATATACAATTATCTTTTTGTCAAATTATAGCTTTTTACTTTCCTTCCATGAACACAATATATTGAGAGAATATTGCTTTCGTCATAATTTTCGAATTTGAGTTGTTGGTGGAAATATTCATTTTACTCCTCCCTGAATCCAAACAAGTGGTTTCCGGAGTAGTGTCTGTCCGTCCGTGTGTGTAGATGTAAAGAAAGCTAGAGACGACGCTCGTAGCTCGATTTCTTAAAATTTGGCATGTAGGCAAAAAGCCGTAATACCTCCAGTTTTATCATTTTTATTTAATTTTTGATTTTTAAGGTTATATTCCAATAACTAAAACCCCATAAAATAACTTCAAATTTTCAAAAATTGCTCTAAAGAGTTTGATGAAAATTTCGTGGTTTATAGTGATAAGATGCCAAACGAATTGACACTATTGCATGTCTGTAAAAATTCAGGTTCAGAAGTTTTAGTGTTTTGAACTGAAAATTATAACAATTTTGTTTTCAATTCCACAAAAATCTTAGTCGTAAAAGAAAATTTACTTGCAAAGATTAAATTTGGATTGAATTCATAAATAATCCAGTATTTCGTATTGTTAGTCTACTTTAACAAGTTACGGAGAAAATTTATATTTACGTTTAGCAGTAAACACATTACATTGTCTAATGTTATTCTTATGGCAGATTTTTTAACACAGATATCTTCCTTGATTTCTTATCGATTTTTATGAAAATCGGTATTTATTTGTGAGATAGTTGGTTTTAAATTTTTTATTGGAACTTCAACTAGCTTCATAGGAGAAAGTATGTGTCATATCCCCCTACAAACCTCTTTCTTCTGATTCAAATTAGCCAACAAGAAAGGCGAGTGCACGGTGCTATAACAAATTTCTTAGTTGAAACCTCTCAAGTTCCAATAATATTTTTATAATTAAAACTCTAACTGAAACAAAATTTTACAAATTCAATTTTGTATAAATTAGCGAATTTTACTATTTTTATGACTGAATGGCAAAATAATCATGTGTTGGCAAATGGAGGTCAATTTATAAGAATGAATAAATAAATAAACACAGGCATTTTACTTAAATAAATGGCCATTTTGAAACCTAAAAATCTAATATTTATTCATTTATTAAAATTTATTCTCTTAGGTCTTTATTTAAGTAATTTAAAAGAAATCAAAACTATAATTTATATACATTTTCTATGCATAAAATTCATAATCTTTTCAAGAATGTCTTTTAATATATCATGCGTTTAGTTAAAAACAACATTTCTTAAGTTATTTTACGCCATGTAGCCTCCAAGCATAACTTTTCTATAATTATCCCATGTTACCGGGCTTACATAATCTCAAGAAGGATACGGCCGACCCTTAGCGAGGGTTAACTGTGATATTATGCTGCAGCTTAGCAATATCGTACGTTGTATAACAAAGTACCGTGGTGAGGCACTATTCTTGTTGTAGATGAATTCCTTACTAAGCAGGAAAGAAAAAGGTTTACTTTATTATAATGTATAATGATCCACACAATGTCTTTAATTTTACCTAATTTTGTATAAGGGTCTCATTAAAAGTTATTTGGGTCTAAAAGTCATGTGGTCAACTAGGGAGTCATACTCGTGGCTCTCTCCATCATAATTTAAACAGAAAATGTAATAATTTACAGTCATAAAAAATGGAAAATTATTTTCTTATGTTTTAGGAATGTTAATTTAGCTTGAAGTTTAGTTTTAAACACAAGCTTACAACATGAAAAGCATGTTTGAAAGTGAAGAAACAAAAGAAAAAGATACTATGTTTATCTTGTGGTGTGGAAATAAGATGCACTTGTTCAGAATAGACTGAACATTAGGTAGTCGATTTAATTTGTTTGTTTCGAAATACTAATGACGATCCAACGCCTTTCTTAATTTTTCATTGAATGCATAGTAAAAAATATAAATAAATTAATGAGCCACTTTATTATCTGCTTTAGAGGACATAATAAAAGCAATTGGTTTTGAAATTAATTACAGCAGAGTCAATTAAGCTGATTAATAGTGACGATAAAATGCGTGTATTATATGCTGATGACAAAATAGAAGACTTGCAAAAAACCAGATGTGCGATTCGGTGAATCAAAAAATATAAATACATATGTTATAGCCTAAAAATCTGGAAATTAAAAAAAATCTGCCCTTCATCTTAGCAACATGATGGGCATGCCACTCACCAAGAATCGTATGTTGCGAGCTGCGGTTAGAACGGTATATTACTGACACTCTATTGGTTCAAACATCTGATACTGACAGTTCCCACTCTGCTGTGATTGGTCTGTCATAACCACCAGCAGTCATTACTTCACAGTCGACAGCAATGCCTATTGTAGTCGTTACATCTGACGTGCTTCGAGCCTACTCAGCGAGTTTCACTTGTTAAAATTGGAAACAAGTTGGACTACTTGTCCCGACCCGGTTGATGTCAGATGCGTTCGGATACAACTAACAAGCAGCTATTCTAACGACTAGATTGAAACACTATCTCGTTGTTACTTTCTTTCAGACCTTGATGAGCATAGAAGTGGAGTAAGCATCCATGCAATATCTTAACAAGTAAACACTTTAATAGCATTTCTGTGTGTTTATTGCCTCCGGACTTCAGGGACCGCTTTTGACAAATAACAGTTAAAGTAAGATCTTCAGTCTCTATAGATAAATGCTGTCAAGAAGATTGCGAAGGGTCTATGAAAAAAAAACGTTTGGCGAAGGTAAGGAAAGTAACCCTATAAAAGAAAGCTGGGATGCTCCGAAGCGCACTATAGACAAATACCTATAAAGCATATCAACGTTTTTCAAATGTTTTCACATGGAAATAATAATTACATGTTCTCATACAATGAATGGATAAAAAACCAAAATGAAATGCGAAGAAAGAGTGTCAGTTGACGTAAACCTCAAAAAAAATTTAGCATATAAGATAATTTGTCCGGGATATCGTGCAAAGACGAGGCGCCACTCAGCAGTGGCTCAGTGACGTCAGCGCCCTGAATTACTTCCGGACCGACACGCTTTATAGCCCTCAACCATCACACCACTGCTTTGGGGTAGATTAACATATTATTTACATTTGTTTAACTAATATTTGTAGTTGTTCAGTAGTGCATCTCATTTTCATATGATTCAGCTTTGTTGAAATAACATTCTGTTCATATAAAATATATTTATCGATCGAAAAATAAAAATTTTACATGTCTGTCCTGAGTTTCGTACTAAATCTGAATTCAGTCATCGAAGATCAAATTTGATCTTTGCATTCGAGTCCGTATCTGAAATGTATTGATGATAAGCATAGCATTATCACACTTTAGGAGTTGATCAAATTAGCGTTCCTACTTGCCTGCAAAAAAAGATCAAATTCTCTGCCAATCTGAGTTTTTATCTTATTGATCCAAACAAAAAAACTCTTTATACTCAATTTAAAATTCACCATTCGGAATGGAATTTTCATAAGCCACATGTTTAAAAGGCAATTTAGGTTGTACTACCCATATGAAATAATAACCAGCTGATGAGTTTGCCATCACATGAAACAGATTTAGTAAACAGATATTCTCAGCAAAGGTATTAGAATAGCTATCTTCCATAAGGAATGTACTGAAAGGTGAACATGGAACTGAGTGTATGTGCTTTTAATGGGTACATAAGGAGTAATCGCTAAACAACGATTCACAGTTGACGATCAATACTGTTGTCAGCAGATTGGCTGTCCGGACGAAGTGGCCATTGAGGACATTAGTAGCACATCCTCGGGCTGAGCCTGTAATATATGAAGCGATTTGTTGTCCTGTTCACACATTGCATAAGATAAGGCTTCTAACAAAATTGTAAAACAAACTTTTATTTAACTTTTACTTTTATTGATGAGGATTTGTCAAAATGCAGTTTTAAATTATCTAGTGAAGGTATAACAGAACTATATTTGTTGTTTTTCCACTCCTTTAACTACTAAACCACCTAAAATGGCGCAAAAAGAAATCATAATTAAGAAATGGTGTTTTCCCCTAATTAAATCTCCTAATGATGAGGATGTTAAATGAGGGAAATGAAAACATAGTAAACCTTATGATAACACAAGGTAAATGAAACAAATTTGATCGTTGATGGGAAATACTTCTTACATTAATGATGAGGAATCTGATATAAGGTATATCAAAGAAATTTCATGGTTAATGGGAAATACTTGTTATGGTATGCAAATTATATTCAAAGGTTAATATACGATCATGGGGGTCATTATACTTAATGGGGCTTAAAAATTTGTAAACATGTACCTTCTTTGACAAAGAAGAATGCGAATCACCCTTTTAAAAATATGATTCTAATCCGATTCCCGTAAAATGCAAATTTAGGAAAGTGGAGCCAACATATCGAGCAATAAAATATCATTAGAAGTGATTAAGGTAGAAATATGTTCGGAGCAAGGCCTACGCTAAGTACAGAGTGTCCGTTTTGGAGAATCCATTTCTAAATTAAAGATCCATCTTTGTTCCATTTTAAATATTTTGACCACAAATCTTACCATTAGTTTGTTCAAATAAATTAACAAACATAAACATATACTTTTAAAGATTTAATGGTTTAGTTGGGTACAATTATTTTAAAACTACTTTCACCAAGGAGCTTTTGTTTAAATCAAATGTAATGTTTGCATTTTGTACACCTATTGTGATTATATAACCGAAACGGTAAAATAAACTAAAGATCTGCTATACTTATTGTGTTTTTCCACAATATTACAACCAAATATTTGAAAACCAAATCGCTCTAAAAGTAAAACCAAATCTGGCACTAATCTAATATATATACGGCCGCTTGTGTAACTGATTAAGGATACGAATTCTTTTCTACTTCCAGTTGAGCTAGGAACCTGAAATTTGGCACGGACGTTCCTCATTAATTCAAACTACGGGAAAAAATATCAAGACCCACAATTTTAAATTTTAATTCCCTCAAAAAAATTATAAAAAAATCGTTAAAATAAGCCTTTTTCAAACAACTGTTATTTTGAGCTCTAGTGGCCGAACGGATGGTCCTATCGAAAAACAGACTGCACCACGTGTCGCGGATTTTTCACGATCTACAACTTTGGTCCTATGACTTTTTGCCCTATCTCGTCTCCTTCACCCTTAGATTGCTCTAGAAATTTCAATTTTCGAAGATTTTCCTTTGGTTTTCCAGCTCCAGTGAACTTGATATTAAACTTATAGGGCTGAAATTTGGTTCACATCGTCTGTACAGCATATATGTTACAAATCACCAATAATATAATTAGTTCTTAACATAAAAATGCATCTAAAGCTAAAAAATCGTTGAAATTTGCCTCGTTAAACCCACCTGACATGTTCTTTTAAGTTGCTGATTAATGCAGCTTTCATAACTGCTAATGTGTTTCTTATCGGTAAAAATGATAATAAATAACTTTTATAAATAAATATTCTTTACAGGCAAAGTTGATGTTTTAAGCCTAAAAATACTTCAATCGTATGATTCTTTCATGCGCTAATTGTATTTAAAACAATGATTTTCCTTTTAGGTTCTCGCTGTTTTCACTTCATCCCGGCGGTAATGCAGAACGTGCCCCAATCAGATAAGACTCATCTGGTAGTGTGGTTCTCTGGTTCAGTGTTACCGCGCTTGGATACAGTTCTATTCTGCGTTAACGTGAAAATGCAGTACGTTTTTGTCGACTTGAAATTTCTCAATTTTTTCATATTTACAAATTTAATATTAGAACACCCGTCGAAACAAAATATTTGTATTATTTAAACTTAAACATTTCAACACATCTTTCTCTCTCTATGAATGCCCAATTAATATAATGAAGGGTGGTCAATAAAAAAATCTTCCAAACTGGTTGGTTTTCACTAATTAGTGATGGCAAATGCCTCAACAAAATCTATAACAAAACTTAAACAATAAACCGATCTTTGATATTTGTATTATCCAGTTATTTTTAAGCGAATTTTGTAGATAACGACTCTTAATTTAATGCCACGTTTTCTGACAAAGGTGGTTATCGAAGCAAAAACCTTACTCTTCAGGAAACTCAACGTCCAAAACTCAAACGGTGTTATGTTTGGCGACTAGACATGCTCTTCTTAGGAGTCACTGCCAAACAAACACTGCTCAGAATTAACATGATAATTTTTTTGTATTCTGTTTCCGCCTGGAAATCCGAAATAATTTAAACCACCAGCGTGGTTTAAATTATGGCATTAAATAAGGAATAGTTCAAATCAACATTTACGTTTCTAACTAATAAATGGTTTGTAACTAATGTAGTTATAGTTAATAACTAATAACTAAGCTGTAACAAAATATGACTTAACTAGTAACCCTATCGAAATCAAAGATCAATACTGTATTTAAATAAATTTTTCAACAATTTCTCTTTATTTTCGGATATTTTGCTCTACCTCACCTCTTTCACCCCTAACATGGACCCTTAAAACAGGTTGGTTGTTATTTTCAACTTTATTTTTTTGTTTTTCTTTATTTGTGAGTTAGTTTTACCGTTCAGGTTTACGCCCCATCAAATGTCATTCGCCAGTTTCTTCCGTTTCAACTCCTAAAAGAGTCCTGAAGTTGAACATTCATGAAATTTCATCTTTCCTCGTGGGTTTTTCTAATATATTCTTAAATGATAGACCCAAGTTATGACTTGGTATTACTCAAGTGTCCCCGCCCACGTTTAAGTGAAGTTATTGGCATTTTCTCACCCCTTTCAACCCCTACATACAACCAATAAATGAAGCAAATTAAACTATTTTCAAATGTTTGGCATTGTTATTTCTATACAAATACTTTTGTCTAACCCCCTGGTCCCCGACCCTCTTCCCCTTAAAATAATTAAAAACCACCAAATAAGTGGTCCTTTCGAAAAACAAAGATCAATACTGTATTTAAATTAGTTTTTCTACAATGTTGGTTCTTATTTTCGGATATTTTCCCCTTTCTCACCTCCTTCACCCCTAAAATGGGCCCTGAAATAAATTTGTTTGTAAATTTCAACTTTGTTTTTTGGTTTTTCTTTATTTGTGAGTTTATTTTTTATTTTGATTCAAAGTTTTGACATGGAGAGAGTCAGTTTTACCGCTCAGGTTTAGGCCTCTATCAATGGTCATTCGCCAGTTTATTTCGTTTCAACCCCTAAAAGAGTCCTAAAGTTTAACTTTCATTAAATTTGAATTTTCCTCGTGGTTTTTTCTAAAATATTCTTTAAATGAGAGACCTAATATTTGACTTGGGATTACTCGGTGTCACCGCCCACGTTTAAGCGGAGTCTTTGGCCATTTCCCACTCCATTCAACCCCTACATACAACCAAAAAATGTGGCAAATTATACTATTTTCAAATGTTTGACATTGTTATTTCTAAAAAATACTTTTGCCTAACCCCCTGGCCCCCGGACCCTCTCCCCGTTCAAATAATTAACCTTCCACAACCAACAACCCCCACCACCAAACATCCTCCCGAACCCCAACATATATTGTGCCGAGAATTTGTACATAGTTTTAATAACTTTCCCTTGTGACTTTAATATCCAAACCCTCCTCACCCGAGGGGCTTCTTACCCTCAGGTTTATCAGAGGTCATTCGCCAATTTTACCCCGTTTTAACTTTTAAAATACATGTCTTAAGTTGAACCTTTATATCTTGAAATTTTCTCTTGTTAAAAAAAATATTATTTGATTGAGAGGCCCAATTTTTCAGAAGGGATTTGCTATTGTAACCTCCCATGAATAACCCTAAGTTATTTGTCATTTTCAAACGCTTTCGACCCCTAATCCCGCCAATAAAAGAAGAAAAATCAAGTACTATCCAAAAGTTTGGCAATACAAAAAACAACAATTTTGTCTCACACCTGGCCCGGCGTTATCAGAGACAAAACCTACTCTCCAACTTAGCCCCCTTCAAACACCATGAAAAAGTTCTCTAAATCTGAACTTGCAATGAGTTTACAATTGCACTGGTGGTTTTTACCATGTTAAGATATCTTGAGGTAGGAAAATTTCAACCAAAACAATTAAATCAATTTGGTCTTGTGTCTTTTCAAAATCAAAACCCCCGTCCTTGGGACTCATAATGGGAGGTCTGGGGGCGAAGTATTGTTCAACTGCGGGAGAACACAAACGGGGGCCTGGGGGCGGAGCCCCCAGCGAGCGAAGCGAGTTAAAATATATATACACATTTTTGAATCAGTTTGTGAATGGAATAGTTAAAAAACCTATCCAAATAGCTTTTAATATTTTTTTTCTTCAAAACGATATTACAAATCTAGTTAGAGAACTCTAAGATACAAGTCATTTCCTTTATTATTATTTCCAAGAAAGCTAGGAAGAGCGAAAGAAGATTATAATATTGAATCCTCTAAGAAAAACATTTTTCGAATGGATATTTTTTGGATTTTTTTTTATTTATAATGTCGGTTCCGGAACACATTATCCCCTCCCTCCTTTTACATCAACGGTGGCTGTCAATGCAATGGACAAGGGTCTAGCCCCGAGAGACTAAGATGATCTTCTCTCGAAATTCGATTATGCATTTTTTAAGTTATTCGATCAGATACAACGAAAGAAACAATCAACTAGGAGTAAAAGGGCATGGACTGGGAGTAATAAGATGTTTACAACTAAGGACCAGTAATTATTGATATATTATGTTTATAGTTATTTAGCCTATTTCCTCTATAAGGAAGAAGATACTTATGAGAATACCTAAGCCCATACTTATGGGATTGGATACCAAAAACACCATTTATTCAGATTCCATTTTGTTAATTATCGAGTATACCACACCATCAAGTTAAAAAAGATTTACAAGCTCCCCCACTTTTAATTAAGGCGTTCAACCTATACTCTCATGCCCCATGTTATTCTCATAGAGAAAATAAAAGATTCGTTGCCATGTAAGCTTGAAATTCTATGTTTTCAAGCGATCACAGGTCTGCTGAAAGAGTGGTTTTCAGTATTCTTTAAAGTCATTAAATAACCATTTTAAATCAAGTTTTTTAAATCCATTGTATATCTTAGCATCAGCAGCGAGCGCACATGCAGCATGTTGCTGATTTCCCACGTTAACTTGTAATTGAAGGCTTCAATAATGTTTATTTTTTAGTTAGAATTCTTTGCATGAATATATTTTATATTAAATTGAAGCTTTGCGACTTTATTGGTTTGTACCGTACATAGATTTTACGTAATAAACGATGTTTTCGTTCATTCATTGATTTAATATTGATAGTCCAATACATCGATATAAATATTTAAATCTATGGTACTGAACAACTTAAATTATGATGATGAAAAATATTTAAATTGCAAAAGATATATTGGAACGCTGAATTGAACCCGCAGGGCACTTTCGAGTTTCAAATGAGAATTAGAGGAAATTATAATCTTCGAAAATTAACAACATAACATTTACAACTAAAACAAATTTTTCATTCAAACTGCCATATACTTAATTACTTACTTTCAATATGTGATTTAAAATTGAGCTAATAATATATATTTAAGCAATATTGTGAGTTATACTACAGAAAAGTCGGATATTAGTTAATTATCGTCGACGGTAGACTCAAAAACCATTGAAGTGGCCTCGTCCAAACTACGAGTTGCTTCACGGAGCATTCGTCATTCTGGTAATCTATTAATGAAAAAATTACAGTATACCTGGCAAGGAAAATTGTAAATTAAGGAAAAGACTTTCACCACATTGGGCTGTAAAGCATCATTACAGGACATTAGCCAGAATATGACCCTTCTAATCCGCGAATTTGTTACCATGAATTTAACATGCCTTAATCACAAGGATAACCCTCTCCACGCTCGATCGTTTCTATATTATTGCACTTCTACTAATGGAAAATTGATAAAGTTTTCATGTCAATTAAATTTAAAAATCTATAAAGAAGAAACTTTTAATCATTCAGTGAGCCAAAGGAATTTATGAATTTCTCCCTACAAATTCCGTTTAGCTTGGTTGTATTTAAAAATAGTTGTAACTTCATAATTAAAAGTTTGTTGTAAATCTCCTTATAAGCAACAATTTTTTTCCGTCCAGACAATAAAATTTCCTTATGTTAAACGAACAATTTCAACCCGTATCTTAAATATAATTTATAAATTAAATTATATGCACAGGTACACATACACATAAGCACACACATTTATAATTACTCATACAGCTAAAAGCCAATGAATACTATTTACAATACCTTTAAAAGGGTTTTATTACCCTTCGCAATTATAAGCTGTATCCGACTAGGTTCATCTTTAAGTTTAAATTTTATGTTTGGCACCTAAGTTGATTTAGAAGTCGTAGCTTACAATTACTAGAAAAAGTGTCTGCTTGTATTAAAAAACGCTCGTTATTATAAACCCAATCATAAATGTTAACCCTATTGAAAAAATACAATGCTATCTTAAGCCCGCTAATACTACATTCCAAGTACCTCATCTATATCCATTATGGTGAACTGACATAGGAGGACCCTCATGAATATATATGTCTCCATACCTGATTGGCTGACTGATTGCACGCAAAACAAGGTGACTACTCCGCCTCAAGACGATTTCATGTGTCTACACAAGACTCTGTTATAACATATCTATAGATATTTGCATGTCCAAAGGACCTTTGACTTCTGTTCAAGAGAGTGTTTAAAACCAAGCAAATGAAATTTTTATCACCATATTAATTATCTCAATAGCGCGTTTTTAT
Source organism: Flexamia atlantica (assembly GCA_035578135.1). Taxonomy (NCBI): domain Eukaryota; kingdom Metazoa; phylum Arthropoda; class Insecta; order Hemiptera; family Cicadellidae; genus Flexamia; species Flexamia atlantica. Next base: position 10,855,827 of record JAQJVK010000016.1, on the reverse strand, counting down.
TAGGTTATTTTTCATAGACGGATAAGAATAGGCTATTTTGGTTGTGCCTTTACGCTATTTTAAAGTCGTACTACAACGAAAACTACAAAGAAATTTAATGGGATTATTTCTTCTTCGCATCAGATAAAGGCCTCACAAATAATATAAGTTGGCCAAAATTCATTGAAACCTGACATAAGGGTTGTTTAAAATACGTAATATTAGGAATCAGCAGAAAGAATTGAAAATTAATCTTACTACTTTTTTGTGCTCTCTAAAGGAAGGTGAATCCCAACATAGTCCTTACGGTCGCACTGATCTGTGTTCATTAAACGTATAGCCCATAAGGTGGCACTTTGTATGGTTATCCATGACGAAACCTCTCATAAAAACTAAATCTTTTTATAAGCGTACTAGCAGATGTACCCGCAGCTTCGCCCGCTGAAAAAATGAATTATTTGAACTAACTCATATTATGACATGTACAATTTTTAGGAATACTGTAGTTATCAAATCAACTGATTTGGGTTGTAGGCCATTGGTGTTCAATTACACCCTTAAGGTGTAGCTAGTAATTCCACCCTAGATTGAAGTGGGAATGTGTAACGTTTCCTCTAAAAATTTTCCCTCATGATTGGCAAATGGTATGTCTTAGCTTTCTCCCATTTGCCAATACAGAGAATGACAACCCCGGACAAAAACACCCCCACATAACACACATCCCCGGCTTAAACAAAGCTCGCCACATTGAGACATAACCCGGGATATAAAACAAACAAAGACGCTAAGGGCGGCTTTTCGACTTAATTTAGTGCGTTTTAGAAAATAGACCGAAAACTGTAAGAAAAAGTAGACGGTAGGCCTAAGAGCCTTGGCCAAAAACATATTTCCCAAACCTTTCTCAATCACATCGAAGATCGGGTCACTAACCTATTGATAATGCAAATTATTGTTGCAATTGTATAATTGAAATCTTCATCACCTAATTAATTTTAATTTTGAAACTCCGTTTCTAGTGGATACACATGTACCCGAAATGGAATATTGTACTTCGGGTGGTTGTACAACGCAAGTAGCTTGAGAGGCATTTGACAAAAATATAGTAGGTGGCTGGAATAAAATTGTACATTTTATTCTCTTAGTAGATTGGATATCGAACCTTTTCTATCCCCTGAAAATACTTAGACCAAGAGATAGACCACTTTTATTCACCCCAAATTTACCATCAAATTTGTTGTTAATTTAGGGTTAGTCATAACATATAGTCTTCAGAATTGCAATTCTTAAGGTTGGTGAGTGGTGGGTGTCTGATGAATGACGTCATCAATATGGCTGCCGCGCAAAAGTGTAACACTTTACAAAAACGAACGTAACTTTGCAACAGAGTAACGTAGAACAATGATCTTTTTTTAAATTGTTGGTAATAAAATTGCCTTTATTTTATGTTATGTCAATATATATCGTAAGTCTAACGGTTTTCCTGATATTTAACCTAAACTTTACTTTTTGTGAATTTTTAGTATAAAAGTAAATGTTTAAGGCCCAATAACTCCTTAACTGTGAAGAAATAGACAAAATATATTGGAATAAAAAAGGTAGATAATGTTATAAGGATTTTGAAAATACCATTTATGTGGGCTTTTGATGGTGGCTTGTACGATAAATGTGTTAATGTTTAACATTAAACAGATTTATTTTGCCCTGCAACTTCTGTATACATTGTGCAGTAAAATTAAGTGATAAAATAGATGGAGGTAGAAATAATTTAAACAAAAATGATTCTTGTTGTAAATGGTAGGTAATATGCTCCTAATCGGCATACATCCGTAATGTCGCGGGAAACCCCTCAAAATCACGTTTAAAATGGCGGCTTTTCCCGCCATAAAAAATCTTGAAAATAGTCTGTCGACTGCATTTCTTGTAACTTTTTTCCAAGATATTGACTTTGGACTATCACCAACTATTGTTGGGTGATTGGATCTTAATAATGACAGGGTACTCATTTTCGGCCGCCATCTTGGATCCGCCATATTGGATATAAATTATTTTTTTCTCATCTAAAGATGGTGTTGTGACACATCATTATAGACTAGATTTTTACCCTGAACTCAATGCTGAAATCTGTTTAAAAAAATCTCGATTCATTAAAAAGGTGTGCTCAAAAAACGGCACATAATATACATATACAACCCTATTTAAAAAAATCAGCCCTATACATTTCTTATGGACATTCCGTGCTTTGAATATTATTTTTGATTATTTATCTCATATCTCCAGTTCTAAATAATATATGCTGCATGTTTTGGTCTTAAAATACTCAGTGATTTAACAGCTTTTATGTGAGGTACTGATCCTTAAAATTGGACAAATGTTGGATGAGCTATAAGGCAAAAAGCAGCTTGAAAATTACTTTTTTTCAAAATTTATTTTTGGTTTAAGATTTATATTTTATCCTAATTTTATCTGATTTTCATTAATTAAAGCTTAAATGAAAGCTGATAGTTCACCAGTTGTCTTAAAACCATTCTGACCTGCAGGTCCATGGTTGGGACTGGGGACATAAATCTTTAAATAATTATGAAATTTTTTTAGATTGAATTTTTAGATTAGTTGGATGTCCATACCTCACGTCAATCTAAACCGATTTAAATAAATAAAACCTTAAATGAAAGCCAATAATACACTTAGTTAATTAAGACCTAAAACCTTCATGAGTCTCTGTTAGATTTCTATGTATGAGTCATTAATTATTTTCAGTTTAAGAAAGTAAACAGATTTTATTAGGAATGAAGGTTCATAACTCAAATTAAGTAAGTCCGATTTTAATGAGTGATATCTTATACGAAAGGCTATAATTTACTGAATAATTTGAGACCAGAACGAATGTTGTGACCCATTTAGAACCTGCACTAAAAATCTTCAAAAAAAACCAATTTTGAAAATATTAATTGTCTAGTTGCTTTAAGCCTTATATAGCTCGTCCAACACTTGTCCGATTTTACTGATCAATAACTCACATGAAAGCCGCCAAATCACTGAGTATTTTAAGACTAATACATGCGGCATATATTATTTATAACTGGAGATATGAGATAAATAATCAAAAATAATATTCAAAGCACGGAATGTCCATAAGAAATACATAGGGCTGATTTTTTTTAATAGGGTTGTATATTATGTGCCGTTTTTTGAGCACACCTTTTAAACGAGTCGAGATTTTTTAAAACGGATTTCAGCATTGAGTTCAGGGTAAAAATCTAGTCTATAATGATGTGTCACAACACCATCTTTAGACGAGAAAAAAATAATATATATCCAATGTGGCGGATCCAAGATGGCGGCCAAAAATGAGTACCCTGTCAAAATTAAGATCCAATCACCCAACAATAGTTGGTGGTAGTCCAAAGTCAATATCTTGAAAAAAAGTTACAAGAAATGCAGTCGACAGACTATTTTCAAGATTTTTTATGGCGGGAAAAGCCGCCATTTTAAACGTGATTTTGAGGGGTTTCCCGCGACATTACGGATGTATGCCGATTAGGAGCATATTACCTACCATTTACAACAAGAATCATTTTTGTTTAAATTATTTCTACCTCCATCTATTTTATCACTTAATTTTACTGCACAATGTATACAGAAGTTACAGGGCAAAATAAATTTGTTTAATGTTAAACATTAACACATTTATCGTACAAGCCACCATTAAAAGCCCACATAAATGGTATTTTCAAAATCCTTATAACATTATCTACCTTTTTTATTCCAATATATTTTGTCTATTTCTTCACAGTTAAGGAGTTATTGGGCCTTAAACATTTACTTTTATACTAAAAATTCACAAAAAGTAAAGTTTAGGTTAAATATCAGGAAAACCGTTAGACTTACGATATATATTGACATGACATAAAATAAAGGCAATTTTATTACCAACAATTTAAAAAAAAGATCATTGCTCTACGTTACTCTGTTGCAAAGTTACGTTAGGTTTTGTAAAGTGTTACACTTTTGCGCGGCAGCCATATTGATGACGTCATTACTCGGACACCCACCACTCACCAACCTTAAGAATTGTCTTTTTGGAGTCTCAAGATTATGGGTTTACTTAAGAACATAACAAAGATCATGGTAAACTCGGGTAAATAAAATGTGTCCTAGCTCTAACATGCCAAAAATGAGCACCAACGAAAGCAACTAACCTCCCCCATAACAACTAGCAACTAAGCGGCCTAACTGTATAGGCCTTCCATCCATAGTTTTAAAAACTGAAATATCCGCGCCATTTAGAATTTTATAATGAACTCTACTTTAGCCATCTGAGAGGGAATATTTTAAAGACCTTTCTTTATTCGCATATAGTGCCTTTAAAGAACATTTGTGTCAAGTTTCATTGCCCAAGGACTTGTAGTTTATGAGAAAATAAGCCATGAAAGCTAAAAATTTCCGCCATTTTGAATTTCATAATATACCATATTCAAATCTTTTGAGTGAAAATATTGCAAAATCCTTTCTTAGTACGCATCTAGAGCCTGTAAAGAATATTTGTGCCAAGTTTCATCACTCTAAGCCTTATAGTTTTTGAGAAACTGTGATCAGTCAGTCAGTCAGTCAATGGGTTTTGGCTTTTATATACAGGGTGTCTGTAAAGTCCGCCACCAAACTCCATAAATTGGTTTATTGGGTCAAAATAAGCAAAAAAGTTCCAGTGAAGGTATGTCCTAAAATGCATATTTACCCAGATATCCGCCATTTTGCATTTTTCACAAATATTTTTATCTCCAAAGTTTGTGAATAGATTTTTTTGAAACTTAGTATGTACCTATAACTAGTCAAGGCCAGTTTATGAAAAAATAATCAGAATGATCGAATGGTAAATTTCAAAATGGCGGCCGCTTAAAATTTTTAATTTGAAATACCAAAAAAAGTCACTTAGTACAAAAAATATGAAGGATTAAAATTTTTAGAAAATTTAATTTCCAGTTTAATGACACCAGAATTATGAAAATCGGTCAATAAATAACTGAGTTATGGTCGAATTTATCCAACGAGGCATCATAAATTGGAAGGAGACTGGCCCATTGCTGCATTGAGTCATGCGCTGACATAGGTCAATTACGCTGCCTCAGTAGATAAATTTGACCATAACTCAGTTATTTATTAACCGATTTTCATAATTCTGGTGTCAATAGACAGGAAATTAAATTTTCTAAGAATTTCAATTCTTCATATTTTTTGTGATACGTAACGTTTTTCCGATATTTCAAATTAAATGTTTCAAACGACCGCCATTTTGAAATTTACTATTCGATCATGCTGATTATTTTTTCATAAACTATCCTTGACTAGTTATAGGTACATACCAAGTTTCAAAAACATCTATTCACAAACTTCGGAGATAAAAATATTTTGTGAAAAATACAAAATAGCGGATATCTGGGTAAATATGCATTTTAGGACGTATCTTCACAGGAATTTTTTTGCTTATTTTGACCCAATAAACAAAGTTATGGCGTTTGGTGACGGACTTTACAGACACCCTGTATATAGATAACATCAACTATTTTACCGTAAGGGAATTTCACTTCCTTTTATTATGGAGAAATAAACGTTCAAATGAAGGGTCTGTTAACTTTACTACTAATCGTTCGCAGAGTATTTTCTGGTTTTACGCTATTATTCTTCATAGACAATTTTAAACCCTGAAAGTCTATATTTATTACCCTTATAATAATGAAAGTATTCACTTTGATTGGAATACCTTTTTATACTAAACCTGACAGGAAGGTGAGGTCACTCGTCACTAGGATCCTAGGTCACTAGGATGCTGAAGCTGTAGCTGGAAGTTGGCTGGATTACAGGGAACCTCTCGGAAAGGGATCCTGGGGGGCAGCAGCGGGGAGTAGGCACCCTTTATGGAGACTGAAGCTCAAGCAGGGACGCCCGCTGTGTGGAGGCGGAGGTCGGTGGTGTCCGAAGGTGGTACAGATTTAGCACTCGATAGTCCACCAGTAAAGCCAACATATTCCAGCATTTTTTATTTGAAGATAAAATAAAGAAAATATTAAGTTTATGAGATCAATTTAAAGTTGTTTTGAGTCCGGAAACAATCACACGAATTGGCAAATAGTTTGTTAGTAATTTTAAAAGTATTTCACGTTGAAGTGTTTCCGATTTGTGGTAATTTGAGCAGAGCAGGTATAATCAACCGTAATGTACGGGAATTGCTTCTCAAATTTACACAAAAAACTAAAACCATAAAACAAACCACTTGAAATCGCTTTATTAAATCGTTACGTTTAAAAGCGTTCCTTCCCTCTCCACTACAAGCTCCATGCCAAGCAAGATGGCTAGGATGTTTTCTTTAAACAGATTGGGATTTCTTTTTTTTAATCATAATACTGCTCAATAAGTCCCTTAGAAAAAGAATATATAAGACTTATATAACGATAATGATATTTTCGTCATAACTGAAAAACTCTGTAGACTAGGATCTTAAGGTATAGTTCAAAATGCGACGTTTTATAAAGACTCTTAGTAGCAAGTAAATCATTTTTACTTTCTCCCCCCTATACATAGTATATGGAGAAAGTATTGTTTTCGTAAAAATTTTCGAATTTGAGTTGTTAACGGATATATTCGTTTTAGTGCTCCCTGAATCCAAAAAAGTGGTTTTTGGCGTGGTGTCTGTCTGTGTGTGTGTGTGTGTGTGTGTGTGTGTGTGTGTGTGTGTGTGTGTGTGTGTGTGTGTGTGTGTGTGTGGATGTGTGTGTGGATGTAAACAAAGCTAGAGACGACGCCAGTGGTCCGATTTTCATGAAAATTTGCATGTAGGTATAAAGCCGTAGTATCTCCAGGCGTATTTTTCATTTTTTTGATTTTTTTATTTTTAAGGGTATTTACCCCATAAAAACCCATAAAAAATTACAAAAATCCAAATTTCTCAAAAACGGCTCTAACGATTTTGATAAAAATTTCATGGTTTTTAGTGCTTAAGATGACAAACAAAATGACACCACCCGCATGTCTGTAAAAAATCAGATTTTAGAAGTAATGGGGGTGTAAGTGTTAAAAAATTCATTTTTTTCAAATTTCACAAAATCTGTGACCTCTAAAGAAAATATACTTGCAACCATTAAATTTGACTTGAAAAGCTAAATAATCTAGTATTTTGAATCATTAGTTTACGTCAACTCGTTGCGGAGATAATTGATATTTTAGTTCTGCGGTAAACGCAGTACGTTGTCCAATGTTATTCTTATGGCAAATATTTAAAAACCGATATCTCCGTTATTTACTTACCGATTTTGATAACATTTGGTATATATTTGTGTGATAATTAATTGTTAATTTGTTTTATTTCAATAAATATGTTTTCTGGTTTTAAATTTCTTGAAGGGAGAAAGTATGTGTCAGTTTCCTGATACCGTTTATTTATTATGAAAGCTGAATGAAATTATCGTGTTGATGGTGGATAGACGATGCTGAGAACTATCGTCGCACACCACCATATATCGACAGTTTACGGCCTGTGTTATTGTCAGGAGATTGACTGTACGCGAGAAGTGGCCTATAAACATGTCAATACAATCACGTTTTCCTGTCGAACTGGTGATTGACATTCCCTTATTCGAGGTTTATTAATATTGATAGTAAGTTGAATAATAAAGAAATAGTTGGTAATAGACGATACTCGTCAAGTACAATGATTCAAACACCTGGTTGCAGCGGATATTCGACATGATTTAGCTTGCAAATCAGTAAGAAAAAGAAAGAAATGGAGGTGAAACGAATTTAAATGAAGTAGTACTGTTATTATAATACTGCAGTTATCTTATATCTATTGCATAAAAGCCAATAATAACATGGATTCATTTTGATTGATTAACATTTCCCGCCATCAACCTTATATGTTAATACAGTATAAGTGTAAATCTATTTTTAGGTGCCGTAAGACGTTTTTTATTTACTTTCACTTATAATATTATTTGGATAATGTTAGATCTAAATTTTAATCTACTTTCCGGTTTGGAAATAGTTGAAGACTTAAGTATACGTAAATTTGAAGTGTGAAATAAACCTGTTAAATCAAATGGTTTATCTTGCGCAGCTTAAGTTCGTGACTTTGTTAAGTCTTCACATAAAAGGCGAATTGCTGCTATTTACAACTTCGAACCCTTTAAGCAGAAACTCCCACTGTTGTTGCAGTTATTGTTAGTTTCATTATGTGACCAAGGAATTGATTATTTTGTACGGTAAATTCTGTTTCCAAACAAAAATGTCGTATACGATTTTTATAGCGATGGTCACAATGTACGTGTTTTGATGTTAAAACATTAACATACACTGTCTTATACTAAACGTTTAGTTTTTAAATACGCTTTTTGTAACTGATATTGTTACTCATTTCGCTTAGAGCTTAACCCAAAGAGAAATCGAAGTCAAATGTCGAATAGAGAAGTGGTCAAGTAGGCCTACTATATCTGTTTAATGGTAAAGATTTCATCAGTATTGTTGAATGTAGTTATCAAAACAGATTATGATTTTACCAAAAGGCTCGACGGTTTAATCACTAAAGGTACATTTAAATATTAAACAATAGTTTATAAAATAGCGGAATTGTTTTTTATTTACTAAAAATAGTAGAATAAGTAAATGTTCATAAAGATAACTTGACTGAAGTTACAAGAAAGCCGGTTGGTATATTATGGCGATGCCAGAAGGCTGTATAATACTGCAGTTATCTTTTATCTGAACTTCCGTTTAACAGTATCATACAGAAATTTCATTGAAACAAATCTGAGTATCTACATTCTTAAGAAAATGTTAGTCAGCAAATAAAATTTAGCTGTACAGCATTGGCATGTAAAAGGCTTATTAATAATATTTTTTTAAATGTATTGAAATAAGTACTAAATTTGTTACCAAACATTTTGCGGAATTAAACCCTGAAAATTAATATTTTGATTATATATTATCTTAAATGATCCAGCTTGTAAATCAGTAAGAAAAATAAGAACATTATGGTGAAACGGATTGAAGTAACGCATTACTGCTATTTGCTCTCTACTAGACAGACTAACATATCTAAATATTATGTTAGTCTAAGATGTAGACCAACCCTTTTTTTGTGAAAATGTTTCACATGTATTTACCAAATGTGCTTGACACTTTCATAGTTTCATAATTTTTATGATATAGCCTGGAAAAATGTTTTACTTTTAATCAAAATGAAGGCTGTTGCAGCTATTTATCGACACCTTTACCAACGATAATATCAATAAAAGCCCTTATGTTTCGGAGGAACCATAGATTTGTTTGAGACATAAATACAAATACCTCAGTTTAGACAAACTAAGCGTTCAAACATAACAAGCCTCACATTCTTCACTAATACGATAATGTACTATAATAAAATATTAAAAATTCTTATTGATGAAAAAGATTTATAACAGATAATCCTCAGGAGCAATGACAAGAATGTAGCCATCGGTTATGACATCAGCTGTTTATTGGTATCAGATGCCATTCGTAGCTTTATGTTCCGTGAGGGATAGACCATAAACATGTCACTAGCATATCTAAATCCTCTGGAAAATGTCATTGTATTAATTGAATTCATATTACCGACTGAACATGGATTTTTTACTCAATTTCAACTAAAACAGCGATTGAAGGAAAATTAGAATGTTTCGGTAATAAATTAACATTGTTTTTTTATTTGATACTTGGTCTTTTAATTAAAATTAATCGTCTCTTTGAAAATGTGTCTTGTTATATCCGGGATCTGGGGTGGAAATAGGTTTCTTTTTACTTTTACTATAATATATTATTATTTTTTAAACATGTAAATTTAAAAATCCCGAGCTGATTTTATGCTGCTCACTTGAACTGTGCTCTTATTCGACCTTAGAACAGCTTGAGGTCCAGCATAAATTGTAGAATCTATTTTAAGTAATTATTTTACAGAAATGGTAAGATTTTAACTGATATTATTTCTCATAGAACTCAGTCATACTGTTAAAAGTCTAATAAAAACCCCGTGACACAAAAACGTGTTATGACAATAATTGGGCTACAAGGCCACGAACGCTAAGTATCACATATTAATACTACTAGTACTAAAGTAGTATACTAAGTGATACTAAACTACTGCTTTAATGCTTTAAAGTATTAAAGATAAGTCTTAGCCTTAACAAGTACAAGGGTAGTTTGAATCATGTTAAAAGAAATCGTATTATGTAACTGGTGATTTTATCAAGCCGTTAGTTTGATTTCAATTATAACATTCACTTAACATTATTTTTAAATAAGGCCCTGTTAGTTTTAACAAAATGAACTGGTGTAGTTTGGTCAAAATTCGATGAAGTTTTCAGAAAATCAATATCTTTTTTAAACGAGGAGTCGTAATTTTGAGAGAGTTTAAAGAATAAATCATTTTCAAGTCAATATAAATAAGAATACTAGAAAATATAATTTAGAATATGTATACGTCCATAAAACCTCATGTGTGTTGGTTTTATATGTGCTTTATCAACTGGACATGTACACAAAATATTTTGGAATAAGTTTATGAAACCGCATCCCCATTATCCAGTGATTTTATAAAATTATTTTCTAGCGATGGTTCGAATTCAGAAATATCATAATGATTCCTGAAACCACAATAAACATAATTTTAGTAATTTAATCCATTTAAAACTAAAACATTTTGAAGGACAAAGACTCATTTGGTGTGTTTTAATTAACGTACAGCTAAAATCCTACCATCCTTTGACCCATTCATTGCCACAAAAAATCTGTGGAATAATTCGAAGACAGAGAATAATTCATCACTTGGATTGTACATAACGCAACTTTAGCTAGCAATGGGAGATCTGAAACTTTTTGTTCGAAATTTGAAAAGTTTAATTGTACGTAAAAAGATTGTTTGAAATCGTGATTCATTGTAATTGTAATCAATTTGAAAAAATCTTTTGATTTTTTTCACTGTTGACAAATAAATAATTAAATAAAGTGTTACAAATATTGAAGAGTGTTTGATTGAAAGATTTGTCTTATTCAGAACACTGACACTTTAAATTGTTTAGTAAGACATAATATAAATACAATTATTGATAATCTTTAAAAGAAATATACGACATAAACCGCTTTTTGAAAAGTTCAATGCAAAGCTAAGGAGATTTATATACTTCGTTATAATCCTATCATATAGTTGACAAAAAGCTGAGGGTTTATTTCTTTAAGAATGCCTTTTCAGAGATCTCAGTAAAAGCTTTAAAATAAAAACAATTTTATTGCCTAAACTGTCCAGTATTTAAACTTCCTCTCAAAGAAGATAAACATCAGTTAAAGATCCAATGGGTTTTAAAAGTTAATTACTGTTTTAGGGCTAGAAATGAAGGATCGTGTTGAAAGCTCAATATTCAAAGTTAAAGCTTGTGTCCAAAGTTAAAATAATACTTAACGACAGCTGTAGTAGTGACAATGTTAGGAGGGATCACAGTTTAAGAGGTAATTAAAGCGGATGAACCCATTTGGGGCGAAGATTTAAAAGCCTAACTGCGTTTGTGGAATCTCGGTTGACGATTTCGACAAGTAACCAAAGCGTTTATTAAAGTAATAGCCCTTGGCTTTATGTTACTGTTGTTACTTCAATCAAAGTAAAATGTAAATCATTTTGCCCCCTTGGTTGTATTTCCTCCATCAATTAAAGTCCTGTCGTGAAATTTGTGATTCTTGTGTTTGTTAAAGTAATAGCCCTTGGCTTTATGTTACTGTTGTTACTTCAATCAATGTAAAATGTAAATCATTTTGCCCCCTTGGTTGTATTTCCTCCATCAATTAAAGTCCTGTCGTGAAATTTGTGATTCTTGTGTCATAACCCCTGACCCACAAATAAAAAGTATGAATGAGTCAACTATTTAATTCAATTTATGATAGGGAAGCCACTGTTGATCCTAATATTTGTAATTATGATTTATTAGTATTCAAAAAATGAGTTAGTATTAGAAATACATTGAAACATTTGTTGCAGGTATGGAGAATTCTCTGAATTTTGAGGTCTCATTTACATAATTAATCACAGAAATTGGAAAGGATTCATGGCAAAGTATGATTTTTTTTAAGATAGCTCTAAAATAATTATTTTGAAGTAAAAAACTGCTATTCTCATGGTTTACAATGTATCCAATTATGAGATTCGAAGCTTTGGTTGTGAAACACCACGTTCATAGTGAAGGTTATGTTGTATACATAGTTAATAATTTATTTAATTGATAAAGTGTATTTGGAAGTAGAAAGAGGTGGTTACAGAGACTGAGGAGGAATTGCCGCCATTAGCTATGGGGTCGAACCACAACATGGTCTCCCTTCTGCCTGTTGGTGGCTTCTAAACTGTCACTTAGATTTACTAGAACTACTTCTCGGAATTCATTCAAGCGATGGTTCTATTTTCTCCCAATGGCAAAGCACAACAAGTTTTTTACCAGCACAACAATCTAAACTTTTGGCCTTGCCCGTATGTGAACTGTTTTCGTATTAGTTTAAAATAGAACCCGATGATAAAAGTCTTATATCACAGAACCAAGAAAATAAAAATGCCAAAACAGTTGTCCGAAGTGTGATCATTACTTTCCTCTACAACCTCATATTCTACAATCTCAGAATACAACCTTTTCATTACGTTCATCGCCTTGTTTTAGTTCTATCGTAAGTACCTGATCGCTCGTTAACATTTTATAAATGATATCCTAAATACGCGTTTAGAAAATAATGAAAAATCATGAAGGCTATATTCTTATAGCATATGTCAATGAATGATGTGAAATGAATTTCAACAAGTAGGATGAAACTTAAATTCAATATTACTTATTACACAATGGAAAAATTTTACTGGCTTATGTGATTTAATATCATATAATTAAATAAAAGGAAATTGCTAAGATGCATGTATGAATTTATTAATTTAGCCTTTTTCTGTTATATTAGCCCCACTCATTCTAACGGTTCCCAAGTTTTGTAGTTGAAGAACTATTCCACTGCATCCACCCAACCCACGATTTGATTGAATCAAATAAATGATATAAATAAATGAACCACCTAAAACAACAAACAGACCTAAAAATGTAATTTTATGTAATTTTTTTAGTTTTCAGTTCTACTCATATACTTAACCAATACTGTATTTTGTTTGCCTCATCTATTTTATGAAGGGGCTATAAATTATGTTGTATTGAGATGTATACAACATAGTTTACATATGTATACCGTAATTATATGTATATATAATTACGGTCATTAGGCTTTTTTTCTTTTAATTAGATAACAAAAGCAAATTTAGCGCTTTACAACTTGCGTAATGCCCTTGTACTTAATGTTAAAATTGCCTGCTGATTCAATCAAAACAATTACTGATGTTCTGCATTAATTATGATATTTAGCTAGCCACTCTAGGATTCTTTGTTTAGAAATTCAGTTTTTCCACCTTTTTACAGAATTTCCCTTTACTGTAAAAACGCTCCTAATCTCAAGTAATTTTTCTCTCTGTTAGAGTCAAAGCAGTTATCCCAAATTGCAAGAGAGAGGGAAATGAAATTTCCAGGTCTTTTGTCCCTTGGTGGCTGGTTCGTTAACCCGACTACGGGCAGTGCATGTAAAGCACTCGTCACGAAAATTGACTTTAGTTTGTTAAGGTAACATTAATTGGCCATTTACCTAGTTTGTGGTGAAAGGTAACGCCTTTAATTAGGAGTGATCAGTGCAAAGGGGAAATTTTAGGTGTGAATAATTAGTTGTAAAAAATCTCTTTGATAACTCAACTGCCAATCTTAATCTACTTTACAAAAACATTTAGTGATATTTATAAGTAACAGTTTTCTTTAAAAATTTAACTTAAATAATTTATATTTGATTAATGATTATGGTGTGCAAAACGACTTTAGTATCTTTATAAAAATAAAAACGTTACATTATAGTTGTTAACTTAAAAATGCCATTTTCTTATAATATATATTTTTATTAAGATGATCATGTACTTTTAGCATCAGTCTGGAGTTAACGAATAATATTTCATAGTTATATCATATCAATAAAAATGTTACGGAAAAAACTAATGCAACATAGCTCTTACTGAATACGATTTAAACATGTTTTAAAAACATTAAATTCAAAGTTGGTTGATAACCTTTTAACTGCATGAACCGTTTTATAAAAATTTATTTCACATACTAGGATTTCCCAAGCTCATATTTACTGAGAGCATTGAATACAAATTTATTATGGTACTAACAGGTAGAGCGGAAGGGCACAATCATAAATATGACCCCACTGGACATTGTATTGTGTAGAGTGGCTGTATAACTTCAGCATATCACCTCTAAATACGTCGAGTACATCTAACCGAAATTGTTTCATTTGTAAAGTTTAATGTTAGATAATTTTAGCACATCGTTATTTACACTTGTAGACAATGAATTTAAACAAAGAGTTCTCTATACGACTCCGACTGCGTAACGGTCAAGTTTATCGAGCGTGAAACCCTAAATGTTTGTTTAAAGCTAAAGCTCACTAAATTTAATCTCTGTGAAAAGTTACCTGCCAATGATTTAGTTCATATAGGAGACCAATTGCAATCTAGACATATTCGAAAGCTAAAAGGCATTTCTGAAAATCGATTTGATACATGGGGAGAGACACTTTTCGTAGCGTAGTCTATTGACCTCAAAACTATTTTCATTTTTCCTTCCACAGGCTAAGTTTAACCGGTTTTTATACTGGTTTCCTTCATGTATTGTGCGTTTGAGTATGAAAGAGTAATAACAAAATTATACAAAATCAGTGACAAACAATGGATGCAACTCTTATCGCGCAACATTTAATTTGCTTTATGTATTTCTTTTGATAATACATTAATTTTAAATCCGTTTCAAAGGTAAGATTTTTTTCCACTGTTATATAAATAGGCTATATAGTTTTTGTAGCTCGTACCAATCATGACTAATTAATTAATTGTTCTTTAGTTCGTCTATTTATAGACGCTAAAAATAGTTCATAACAGTTGTCTTGTTCAAAATAGTAAATTAAAAATACATATTTATTTAATAGTTCTAAAAAATAGTTCATAACATTAATTTAAAATGTTATGAACAGTAATTTAAAAATAATAGTAATCTAAAAATACATATTTGTTTAATAGTTCTTCTGCAGAAGTAATACAGTACGGCTTCAGTTGTTTTAGCAGCCTTTTTACTGTATGATTTCTGATAAAGCTTCCCTTAGTATGTTTCTTTAATGCAGTTCATTGTGTTATAGTTATCTTTGGTGATTTTTTTAGTTTTTTTATATTAGCTATTATTTTACTTTACGGGAGCTATTGCCAGAATTGCCTATTTTTTTCTTGGTCCAAGTCTCAAAAGATGTCTTAAATGGTCCCTAGCCAATAATTTGTTTATTGCTGAAGGTTTGCCATAGATCTTCAAGAAAGGTCGTCCTGATTCTATAAAAGACCACCAATAATTTGTATCGGAAATAAAAGGAATGTCCTCAATGTTAGACCTCAATACTTTGGACGATCTTAAAGATTAATTTATTTACCGTACACTAATCATTTGGGTTAGTTGATTACAAATAACCTTCGTGACTGTGATACCTAATATTTTGCCTATTTCAACGTGCTTTAACATACCTTACAGTCTCATATTGTGGATGTAATTTTATGAAATTTGCTTTGAATGTTCTTTTAGCATGTAGATATGCTGTAGGCTAACATCTTGAATTATGTCACTTTGATTTTCATCCATTGTATGAAATATATACATTGCGTCTGAATAAAAAAATCCTGATCTCCGATTAGATTACCCAGTAAAAAAAAGTTTACTTTACAATAAATACAGTTAACCGTTAAGTAAAGTGCATGTGTGGGTTCAGTTAAAAGCATTTAAGAGCCTTACAAGCCCCACAAAAATTAATAAACATTTAATTAAAAATCTATATTATACATTCGCAGAACCTGCGTTAAACCATAGGTGATGTTTAAGAGCCGGTGTGGATCTCTGTGTCAGAACCGGGTTTACTCAGACCAAGGGTTAACGTTCAGCCACACATTACATCTTATGACAGCTTGACGGATGCGTCACACACTGTTGGCTCTAAACTATTCTGATTCAGATAAAAAAATAAGTATAATATTTTAGTTACTACTCAAGAATTATTCGTGCAACAATAATTAATTTTTGTAGTAATTGCTTGATATATTTTCCTAATAAAATTAGATAACTCAGTCAATTAAGACTTTAAAAATCCCTAATAGAGCTTTACTATTTAATATCAAAGAGATAAATTTTAATAATAATAAATTACTGCATTCATAAGGTACACTTTTAATTTTGCACATATGAAATAACTAAGCTTTTCAGTATGTCATTAGTGACTACACCAAAACCTACCTACCTGCACATAGTTATTGTTGGTTTTGATGTAATACAGCATCTAATTAAAGAAGAATGTTTATTTAATTAAATGCAAAAATCTTTTAATTATATCATTTTTACCTCTTAGATATAACAAGAGCACTATAACAAGAATTTCATGTACGTTACACCGTCGCTTTACTGCTATTTCGAGTCTTAGGGTCCCCTTTATGGGTTATGGCCATGTAAATGACCTGTTGAGATTAAACACCACCTGTAAATGTAGCAACAAAAAATATAGACATCATTTGAGGAGTTAAAGAATATAAAATAGAGTACAAATGAAAGTAAAATTCAACATTGAATTTTATTAAACTACACTTGATATCCGAATAAGTATTTAGTTTTATAACCAAGGGAGTGGTCTCAAATGGTATATTTTCAAAGCTCAATCATTAAATAATGTTAATCTGCATTCTATGGCCTACCTACTGGGGCGAAACTGTGTTAAGTGTTTTAACACTGAAAATACTGCAAACATTATAAATAAAAATTTATTAATTCTCGTTCCTAATTTTTTAGCTTTGAAGGAATTAAATTTGTAGATTTAATTTTATGGGAATATTTTTCTCTTATTAGAACGTTTATTCTAGAAAAACAAACTTATCAATAACAAGATTTATTGTACACTTTAAAAATCCTTATAGTTACATCAAAATTGGATTGAATTTTGTTCATAGATGATGCCAACATTTCTGTTGGATGTAATTAGACTTATTAAATGCTAATATCATGTCATATGTAATGTAATATGCTGAATGCTGAGCAAAAAATATCTTTCATACATCTAAGTAAAAAAAATAGTTTGAACCTAAACGTTGTTTTTATATGATTTATAGTAAAATTTCTCATATCTCCTTAGTACTATAAAAATCTATATGTTTAAGACGAATATAACAGAATATATCAAATAAGGGACAAGTAAATAAATACTGAGGTTGTGAATGTAACTTGAAGAACGTTTTAGTAGGACATAAAAGCAACTACACTGATACACGGTATAAAGCCCTAGAGTTTCTTTAATGGTTGGCATTATCGACGTTTAAACTTTTGTCGAATATATCCGTTAAATTATCCTCAAATATAGTCCAGTTTCATTTTGATGAGTTAATATTTTGATGCTATTGGATATGCAAAACTAGTTATGCTTTATAATCCATATCAGTAGCCCCTGAACTGTAATATTAAGACTAAATAGGAACGTTATTGGACCTCCAAAGTCTAAACAGTTCAATGTACTGTAGTAACACACTACATGTTTTTCGCCATTAAAATCGTATTATCAAGCCATTTTTGTGTTTTTGTAAGGAGCAGCACTTGATAATACCATTGTAATGGCGAAACAGATGGAATGTGTTACTATAGTACATTGAACTGTTAAGACGTTGGGGATACGTGCCTATTTAGTATATTTATGTCTAATTAACTATATCAGGCTTTGAGTGTGTTACCTGTAGTTTATATCTTATTTAAACCTGTGTACTTTTCAGATGGTTGATGTAAAAGTTAAAAAGGCAGCCAATTAACATTCCAGTAAATGTGTGTACGCAATATTATGTATGCATAATTTATAATTTCCGTGGCCGATCATGAAAATCTTAGATTTACAGGGTGTTTTTTTCTTTTTAACGCAACCCAAAACTATTTTATCAGGAAGGATTATTCTCCCCAAGATCCCCGGATTTGGACCCACTATATAATTATCTTTAGGGATACATGAACAGAAAGGCCCACGAAAACAATTCATAGGATATTCAGCACCGCTAAACAAACTTAACAAATTTAATGCAAGAAATTCAAACACTCACATTTAAACACGTGTTCAGGAATTTGATGGAGAGGACACAACTTTGTACAAATGCCAATGGGCATTGTTAGAACACATCGTGTCAACTAAATGTGATCAAACGTAAGTAATAGGTTGTATAAAATGTAAAGATTGACAAAACAATGCTAATTTCATATTTATATGAGTATTATTCAATCTTAAAAATGGGTTGCGCTAAAAAAAATCCACCATGTACAATACTGTACTGTAATTATTTAAAACACATATTTTTAAATATGGTGAATCAGTAAAGTTCTTCCTTAATAAAACTGTTTTTAAAAAAAATTATCTTTATTCGTGAATTTTATCTGGTCTACCGCTTAGTTTTTCACTACATTTTAGGTTATCACAATTCATATTCAGTCTCTGACAGCTACAAGTTGAATGACTTGTTCAAGTAAGTCAACAACTTAACAATTATATGACAACTTTCCAGACAAGCGGCAAGCTACTTTAACTAAGGAAGTTTTCTATAGTTTTAACTGTCTAACTTATTTAATATTTATGATAATCTATACATCATTTTTTCTAACTATATGATAAATTAATTATAAACATTACAATTTCCATAAACCGTCTGCATGATTTAAAGTAAAAAATGTTTCGAGGTTATGCTGATATTTTTAGGTAAATTATATCATTCTGAAAGTACACCCTAATTAAATTGATTGTATCTGCCATTGTCATAAAAGTTACATGAAATACACAATAAAAAACATACATAAACGTTCACTGAATACGACTCGCCTGTATAGGAGTCTGCAGCCTGCGACGCGACGCGGCAGCGATGCTCCTGTGATAGGCACATACAATTTCGTTTGAATGTTCATTCGCTGTACATACCTAAGAAATTTTTTTTGTGTATTTTATTTTATTTTTTTAATATCGGCAGAAACAATTAATTTTTACAGGATACACTGAGCTTTTAAAATGGCTTACAACTAACTGAAACAGTATAGCCTGGACGTTATTGGATCTTAGCTGCAGAGGATGTTTTAAACCTGAAGTTTAGGGTTAAGGGGCTAACAAAATGTAGAGGTTTATTATGTCTTAAAAACATTTTTAAACATTAAAAACGAGGTTTCTTTACATACCGCTTCAGACATATGCTTTTATCACGCTGTTTATCATCAATTTTTTTAACAAAACGTACGTCGGATTGCAACCTGTTTATGTATGAATATTCAAGCTTATGCTATCATAAAAAGTACTAAATGCAATCGAACTAGCCGGTGGTACACTCCGCGTGAGTTTCCATGTGAGGAAAATCAACCAGTAAAAAGTATATTTCGAAAGTGAGAAGAATAAAATAATAATAAAAAAGAAAATTTTGTTATTGACCTGACTTTTAAATTTACTTTATTCAATACTAAATGAATTTTTGAGACTAGTTCTCAATACAGTTTTGCAATTTCATTTTTTAAATTGTACGTATACACAACCTGTAAGGTGAAGTGACCATCTTAGACCTGCTGATATCTCAGGCGATTTGAAGCCCAAGAGGATGCGGCTTTTAGTGGATTGCATCCTCCCCTCAATATTTACCCCTCATGGCCTCAGATTACGGCACACTCTGTAAATCTCAACCCTAACAGGACTTCTCTTTGCACATAGGCATAGGTCAACTGGATTATCATAACACTCCATACCTTTAAAGCTTATATAGCATGTATGTAAAATATAGATACATTTTAACGATTACCAATAACTTTAGGATGTTAACTACCTTGATATTTAATTTAAATGTGTGGCAAAAATATGGATGATTAAGATCTATGTAACGTTAACGGTAAATTACAGTATAACGGTATTTCGTGCTTTGGTGTATTAAAAATTTATCTATTGCACATAATAGTTTGGTATTTATTTTTTTATCATTCATATCACAAAGTAGTAAGGATTTTCTAACATCAAATCTCTAAGATAGGAAGAAGTGGCGCTCAATATAAATACTTCTATTGACTGTTTTGAACGATTGGTATTATTTATTTATTTTTTTTTGGCATGAGAGAAACCCAAAACGGATAATTTCAAGGCTCGAACATTTATTCTCATCTGTTCAAGCCAATAACTAAATTTCTAGAGGAAATTTCCGCAAAATACATTTCAGCAATGGTTTTCATGAGGAGAAGAAATTGATGGAAATATGATAAATACAGAGTGTCCAGTTTCGATAGCCCGAAACTTCTTCAGGTTATTCAGTAGGTCAAAACAAACAAAAAATGTCTGGTCTCCAGTTTCCGTCTGTCGATCTGTACGCATTTATCACATTATCCACTTGAGCTACCAAATTTGAACTTGGTACATGTATGATAACTAGTAGGAAATATTTTTCTGTGTAATATGTTTCTACCTTGTACTATTTCAAAATGGCAACCATTAAAATGGTTTTCAAATTTATTTCACAAATATTAGATGGAACCTAAGTTTTATGAAGATACAACAGCAAATTTTGGCCAATTTTAGAATTGTTTTATGTTTAAACTTCATAAAAATTAAATTTTCTAGGTTATTCTTGTTACAAAGCTAGTAGAACCACACATTTTAAGAAACATAATACTTTGCATATTTTAGCTTGTTTAAAGTCGGTGGTATTATTAATAGTATTTTACGTTACTAGGCTGGGAAGTACTGTTTTGCCGGACGATCATGACAGTTCCCGCGGGAGCGAAAGCGAGTGCGGGATTTTTATGCGAGTACGGCAAAACGTCCCGGCCGTGTAACGTGCGATGTTTTTCATCATACTACACAGAAAAAACATCCTTTCAATCATAACTAGGTCCTTGCGTGAACGTACTTCTAAAACCTTCAAACCTAACCTATAACAAAGAGAACAAACATTTGCTGCGGAGGCAGTGCTGCCACTATATTCCTCTATAAAGGAACCAATAAACCACCAATAAACAAGCATTAAACGTCGGTTTGCTGCAAATCAGCTGATTGCTTACTTACGTTTTTAGAGCCAACAAAAAGGAACTTATAACAGATGTTTCTGTGTTAGTATGGTGAATAAGTTATTTTAGATATTCAACTTTGAAAATTAAAAATGGCTACCATTATGAAATGGTAAAAGATAGATACAAGCATAAAAAAGGTCTTATTAATTGTCATACATGGACCAGGTTTGGATTTGGTAGCGTAAATGGTTTTAATGCTATAATGGATTTTGTGAAAAACATATACAGACCAACAGACAAAAACAGAAACATATTCGTAATGATAATTTTTTTTTGCTTTGATCGACTGAATAACCTGAAGAATTATATCAATATTGATAAAAAAATTATTCTTGTCATTCAAGCTATACAAAAGGAGTAATTTCTATTATTCGACCTGCAAACAACACCAAAGGACAAGGCAAGCAAGCGTTAGGTATAATTTATAGAGAAGCGATATTAAAAATAACGGAGGTCAGAATGACCGTATACCGCAGCCATAAGTCGTGCTTATGCTGAGCAAGCGGCAAGCAGTATTTTATTTTATCTTCGCTTTCTTGAAACACTAAAGCTCTTTGCTGGCTGTGCAAGCTAATGCATAAAATTATCATTTAATGGAGTGATATCAAACTCTTATCGTAAACACCTTCAATTTTAAAATACAAATTTAATTAAAGGGGTACGTATTATTGTGACCTCTTGACTGTAAAAACCAGAAATACACAAGACCTGAAGTTAGGGTTAAATCTGAAGTACGATAAGTGGGGTAACCTTAATAGTACGATTAAGTGGGGGAGAATACAATTATTGAGATGTATACGGACATTTGGAAAAGGTAGTGAAGTCAAGTTTCTGAGACATTTATGGAATCTGGAAAAAACGCATAGGAAAAAGTAAACTAATTCATACACAACACGGACACAATATGTCGCAAACACAACGGATCAAAAAAATTGTAAAACAACCACAATCCACTCCTGAATACAAAAATGAGACTGAAATGAAAACATGATTATTACAGTACTACAAGCCACAAAAATACAGAAAACTGTACATATATTATTTTTCATTACGGTCTAATAAACTGATTTTGACATGGCTTGTCAACAAATTGGCCTTTACGGTAAATACAGTTTACTAAAAGGCTCACTAAGCACAATTAATATGCGAGTTTAACTGACTTAACAACGGTAGCTAACGTAATTTTACAGTCCTTTTTAGACAAAAATCAATACTCTCAGTTTTGGTGCAATTTTTTTTTACATTATTTACCTTGTCAGTGAATAGTGTCACACTATCTATGTTCACTACCTTTCAATAATGAAAACTAATAATGGCAATTATCAATATAGCTTAGATAGGCTACATTTTTCAGACGATTGCCATGTAGTGTCAGAGGCATAAAGCGGGAAGCTAAATGACGGGACAGGAGGGATTCCTTATCCCATTTGTCAATAGGGAATTATAGCAGGCCGCGTTTGGAATCCCATCGTTCTTTGTTTCTCCAGATTTATTTGTTTGAGATCTTTTCTTTCGCCTTGGCGATTTGTTACAATTTGTGCAGCACTAATTTTGTCGATAGCTTTGTTTTAGAAATTCAGTGTTACCTACTCTTAAGTTTGTTTAATTATAGCTATTAATTCAATTTCTATGTCAGCACTGCTTGGAAAGATATCGAAACAATTGAGTTGTATTTTAATCACCTACATTTTATGAGATGGATGGATGATCTTACTTTTTCTGGAAGTGCAAAAGAAGTAAACAGATCAAATTTCGGTAGTGTTTATTTAATTAGTCCTTTCACTGATTATAAGAGCTTTGTAAAGTCTGATTATTAAATGGCGTATTCGTAACTTTCCAAAAATCAGAAGAGTAGTGGAAGCACAGTGGAACGATGCCTGATCAAGTAAAGACTACCAGTTTGATTCTGGTAAAAATCCTAGGAAAAACTTGCACTGTTACATTTGTTATCATCATATAATAATTATCCTATTTAAGAAAAGTCGCATTTTTGTAACAATACTATGTTTTGGATTGATTTTCACAAAATGATTGGTAGTGCTCATGGTGTCGACACAAACATATTAAAAACAGAGAGAACAGACAGCATAAATAACTAATTTACCTGGCCAAAATAGTTCCCTATAGACCACACTATCTCGGCAGCAGTAATTCCCGGAGAGCGTTGTTTTTAGTGTACGACTAAGTTTTCTTTAATATTAAGAGACGATAGCCTATGTTAAATATTTTCTTCTGTATTAAGCTGCACCTGCGATATATGAATTTATAGCTCTTTTTGAGGCGAATTTTTTTTGCGGAAACGCAATTTCAACCTAAGTTGAACCTAATGTACGACTAAGTTTTCTTTAATATTAAGAGACGATATGTTACATATTTTCCTCTGTATTAAGCTGTACCCGCGTTTAATGAATTTATAGCTCTTTTTGAGGCGAATTATTTTTTTTGCGAAAACGCAATTTCAACTGCATAAATTAAGGGTTGTTTTCCAAATTAAACATAGTCTAGAATGTAAACAAATCAAATTCAAGACCGGTCACGTGTCTTGACCGGCAGATTTCGTTTCAGAACCGATAAGATACAACTAATATGAATTGTAACTAGTAATTAGTAATTTGTAACAATAACTAGCTATAAATTACTAATTACTAGTTACTATCCATCTCAGATGTACCTCATCGGTTCTGAAACGAAGTTTAAGTCTTACAAAATATAAATCCAATATTATTAATTTACCAACATCGTTTAGAATCAGCCCCCAGTGAGTCAGTATTGTTTTAGTCAGTGCTGCTGGCCAGCATACTCCAGTTTTAACAAGTTTTTAACCATTTTAGCATCATGACATTTTTTTATTATTATGACTATGTTAACATTTTAGTGAATCAATTGTCTCGCCACAATTTAACAATACATTGATTAATGTGGCTGCAAACTCATAAGACCTGATAATGTATGCAACTAAGGAACGAAATATATCGTCTTTTGAATACTAGTAATTGGGTTAGGTAATTTTATTTATTTGCTGATTTTTATGTTTACAATTGTATTCTAAAAGAAGATTTTTAATAAACGGTTATTCAGATACAAAACATAGGAAAGATCAAAGAAGGCACTCTGACCAAATATTTATGAAATCTTTTTCGCAGTTTCAGGTAATTTATGTTGTGGGTCATTACATATGTTAGATCTGATATCCGTAAGTTAGAGCAAGTTGTCTGTAAAGTTCGTGTTCTAGTGTCAAGTTGGAATACCGCAAACCCTCACGATTGGTTAGTTCTCTGGTTTCTGTCAATGGGCTGCAGCTAAAAGTATAATAATAACTGCATAAAATAATTATTTTACTTTAACTATTTTTTTTTAAATATAGCCATGAAACATAATCATTGCTTAACAACTCTAATCAATGGACTTTTATAAAATAAATTACTTTTTGATTAGGTAAAGATATATTTTATTAATCATAATAAATTTGTAGTTGAAACGCTTTAGCTAAATGTAACACTATACCTTCAGGTTGAAATAGTAGTACAAGTATTTCAGCAACAAATATTATTATCACTATTCACATATTTTATGCATAATTATAAAATTTCTATTGAGTATGGTTGCCTTCCTATACTTTGCGCGTCCACATGGTCCATTTTGTCGTATCAAGTAAAACAAGCGAAACATTACGATGCCATAGAGTACTGATAAAAATCACTTACCAGAAGTGGCATTCAAACTAACCGTAGGGACAAGGCCTACATAGTTCTATTATGCCTCTGACCCTCAAATAAATATTATAAATACCTTTAATATAATATTGTATTTATAATATTTATTTGAGGGTCAGAGGCTTAATAGAAATATGTAGGCCTTGTCCCTACGGTTAGTTTGAATGGCCCTTCTGGTGAGTGATTTTTATCAGTACTCTTTGGCATCGCAATGTTTCGCTTGTTTTGCTTGATACGACCAAATAAAGCGAAAAACCTTGATATAACCTTTGAAGTAAAAAAATCTATGAAATTAATAAGATGATAAATTTCAATTGTTTTGACCACTTATAAGTTAAATTTATAAAAATTCCGTTGTGTTGAACAAAATAAAAATATTACTCATCTCTATGTACATATCAACATGACCGATCGGTTGATCGGTTGCGACGTGTGGGCTTTATCTGGGGAAGACGATATTAAAAATAACTGAGGTCAGAATATCCGCATAGAGCGGCCATAAGTCGCCTCTGCACCCGCACAAGCGTGTTTTACACAAACACAACAGTTCTTGCCATCAGCTGAGCGCCTTGCCGCAATACACGGTGAATGAGCTACGTGGGAGAACAAGATTGTTTACGCACTATTAAACGTGTACTTATGTATATTCACGCAAAACCTTTTTTTTACCCAGACTGTTTAAAATTGAAAGAGGCGTAATTACTGAAAAAGGATTATTACAGTAAACACGTCTACAGATGTGGTTCATTTAACATATTTCAGATACTTTAAGTTATACTTTAAGTAATCTATCAATCAGATATCTTTTGGAATATCTATAGTTAATACATCTTGCATCGTAATCTACATACGTAAAGAAACAACAAAGTTACAATTTAATTTCTATTACAGACAAGTTGTGTAACATCGAAATATACTAAGAATTTTTCTGATGATTCAACAACTCGCTGTGAACGAGTGTCATAATAGTTTCAAGAAAAAATATACATAACATAATCAGTTAGCTTACTTTCATTTAAGTTAAGGTATTGTGAAAAAATTACTGTTATCATTATTTACATTCACTCTAAATTATTTTTTACTTTCTACCCCTTGTACATAGTATATGGAAAAAGTATTGTTTTCGTTTTCGTCAAAATTTCCGAATTTGAGTTGTTACTGGATGGTAACTTGAAGTCTTCTGGGATGGACCGTGTGGAGTAGTTGAATTTCAATGCCAACGTTTCGGGGACATTACCGTTCTCCATCATCAGGGCAAACACTCGTCGCGCACAACACCCAATAATCGTACTGTTGGAGCAGTCTGCGGCCTCAGCTTATATAGCCCTACCTCGGTGATGTTTCCTCTATTACTAGAGAATTCGAGGCACTCCTGGCACGCTGCCGTTTCTATGGGAGTCAATGGTCGCGAGGGGTTGGGGGCGGTCGGTTTTTCCTGGAAAAGCCGACATTGTTACTGGATATATTCGTTTTAGTGTTCCCTGAATCCAAAAAAGTGGTTTTCGGAGTAATGTCTGTCGGTCTGTGTGTGTGGGTATGTGTGTGTGGGGATGGATATACCCAAAGCTGGAGACGACATCAGTAGTCCGATTTTCATGAAATTAGGCATGTAGATATAAAACCACGATATCTCTAGGCGTTTTCATTTTTAGAATTTTTGATTTTTAAAGATAAAAAAATCCTTTTTGTAATTTTTTACTCCATAAAAAATGACAAAAATCCAAATTTTTCAAAGACGGCTTCAACGATTACGATAAAGATTTCATAGTTGTGGTGCATAAAATTGCATATAAAATGATACCACCCGCATATCTGTCAAAATTCAGGATCAAAGTTATAAGGGTTTAAGTGTAAAAAATCATATTTTTCAAATTTACTTAAAATCATAATAATTAATTTAAATATACTCGCAACCATTAAATTTGACTTGAAAACTCAATAATCCGGTATTTTTAATTTTATCTGTTTACGTCAATCGGTTGCGGAGATAATTGATATTTTAGTTTGGCGGTAAACGCAGTATCTTTCGTCTAATATTATTCTTATGGTAAATATTTAAAACCGATATCTCCGTTAATTACCAACCGATTTTGATTAAATTTGGTATGTATTAGTCAGACAAGTAGCTAATTTGTTTTATTTCATTATATGGGTTTTTTGTTTTAAATTACTTTAAGGGATGACTTTGTTCGTATGAGTCAATTTTCTGATACCGTATATTTTAAATGTGTGCGTAAAAACAATTAGCAAATAAAAATTACTATAAACATTTAACTTGACCCTCTACATAGTAAGTTTTTAAATTTTTGGGCTCATAATACTGATTTAAAAAATTTTTGTTATCAAAGTAAAATAACTACTAATGCAAGATAATGTGAAGTAATGTTTTAGAGTGGGTTTATTACTACAATACTTAGTTAAATAAACTGCTGAGAAACGTAATGTCATCCTCAATTTGTTGGACTGAAGTTTACAGCCTAACTCAGTGAATACCTGTATCACTCGGCAGGTTCGTGGATGTAGATTGTTAAACATTTGGAGCTAGTTGTACAGTTGTTTAACATTGCTCAGAACTGAGGTTAACGAAGCGTGACTTAGGTGGACATGAGTTAAATTAAGGTTGAGTTCAAATGTATACTTACATTCATTTCAAACTACGTACTTCCGTGTTCAAATTACGTACCTCAAATCTCGTTCTGGAATTACGTACCTCAAAGTTCGTAAATAAGTTTTTCATTATAAAAGAATAATTGTAAATAATTATATTTTCTTATTTGAACAAGAAAAAAGGGGTATTTATTACACCCTCTCATATCTTTTGTAATTTGAAAAAAAGTTATATCTAAGTATACTACCTAAGCGACTAATCATAAGATTAAAGGTGAAGTTACAACAATCAGTAGAACGGCATGTCCCAGGCAAGATGACCTTATGGAGACAATATGTACATATGTTCACTTCAAGTGTTTCAATAATCTCAACTCTGGAAAGGAATTTGGAACAATCAGTAATTCAGCCCGGAACATTAAAAAAGACACAGAAATGTGTTAAATAATAGTATATTTCATTACAAGGACCTAAAGTGACGCTTTTCGTACAAGGTCAAGTTTTACAACCGAGACTGTAAGCCGAGGTTGAAAAATGACCGATTAACGAAAAGCAGCTTTAGGTCCGTGTGATGAACTATATTTTTCGTTATATTGCTCAATACAATACGTAAACTACTTAAGAAAACCAAAATGTTACAGCTTGTTTACCTTTAAAGATGCCTTCAAAAGATGCCACCGTCTTGTTCTTGCTATTTGAAGCAATCAGCTGATTGTCTGTTTCATTTGTGTTAGGGTAGACTGACAACAATGAACAACTATCGACGTATCGAACGCATGTAATAATCGATTGGTGAAATGAGCGAGTTTCACAAATTGATTAAACTGACAACAATGAATGTTTCGATAATAACGATGAATGTTTCGATTATTTGTAATCGAATGAATATTGTTCGATTATTACGACGTACTCGGCACTTTTTGACTTTTATAGTCCTAGGACTATAAAGAGTCAGCTGGTATCGAGTACATCAGCTTTTAATTCCTAGGAATATAAAGAGTGTATTTAGGTCCGGAAAACATGCATTAAAAACATCTGTTTTTGAAGCAGTATAACGAAATAGTTATTTGTGCATCTAGGGACTAAAGTGTAACTTTTTCTCCCTGAGGGAAACTGTTGTCGCCCGATGGCGGAGCCGAGGGCGACAATTTCCCGAGGGAGAAAAAGTACTTTAGTCCCGTGATGCACACAAAATTTTTCCTCCACCTACACCATTAACAATAACTAGATATAACACTGTAACTTTACCTTCAGATGATCCTTTGCTTCAACAAACTGCATTACAATCACATAGCTTATATAAATGAATAATGCAAGGTATTTAGGCTTTAATTTTAACCATTTTATTCACACTCTTCTTTAAAAATACTCAAGGCCTAACTTATTAGTTTACAAATATGCAGGAATATAGCCTAAACTACAGCAAACTCAAAATGGATACGCTGTCCTGTAGGCAACGGAAACGGACGCTCGGGTGCTGTGACACTCTCTTCAACATAGAGAAACAAATTAAAATCGACAGTGTTGCCATATTTTCTCACTGTGCACCGCGGCGTTGCCGGATTTCTTCCCATGTATTTCTTATGAGATTACTTTTAGTCCCGTGGGACTAAACGTAAGTAAGTAAATCCCACGGAGTATAAACTAGTACTTTAGTATTCTATTCGAGGGACTAAAAGAAGACTATAGATAGCAGGTGGAGGAAAAAACAATTTTAAGTACATGGGTCATCAAAATAGTATGATGGCGTACCCCGCTGCTGCACGCCAGGTTCCCGATGTTTCATCTCGAGGAGAGGGTTTGACGAGCCAAGCGGTATAGCGGCACGGTACGCTCCAACCTTGAGAACGAGGTGGAGGGGTGTTTCACTAAAAGCTGCGCCTTGAGGGGTCAATCTCGGCTGGAATTGGACCACCACGAGGATCTCCAATGTCGTATCCGCCGATAAAGTTTATAGGTGTAAAAATGTACAAATCTACTTAGGATATTTCGATTTCACTCTAAGACCCTACTTGTTTCGTTTTTAGATTTTACTATCTATGTTGACTAAACAAAACAGTCTTTATTAATATAAATAAATATATATGAAAAGTTATTACAAATATTTGTTTGGATTATGAAAACATATTTGCTCAAAGTATGCACTTGGCTTAAATAATTAAATTCCTTTATGTTTTTATTCTTAATGTGAAATAATAACTTGTTTACTAATGGTTATCATTATAAAAAAATGTGCTGCAGGTCTTTGTTACGACAATCATGACTATTTTTGTTATATTTTTTAAATTAAAAGACGTGATACATAATATAGATTAAAAATTAATTATATTTATATTAATGCGATTCTCTTAAATGACTTTATTTTACAGTTAGTTTTCAATGAATATTATTTCTAGATATCGAAGTTTAACATGTTTAACCCTGTAATTCGGAACGAAAAATTCACAAACATGAATGTCCTGCACAATTAAAGAATACATCCAAATTTCGCAGACGCAAAGTCAAAAAACGCATTTGTACTTCTATTAACATAAACCAAATAGGCCCTATGTATATATAAAAATTAGGATTTTAATTTTATGATAAAAATATGTATCAGGACTTCAATAAAGTGAATACTATACCGTACTAAATAAGATAAATCCACTCTATGGATAACCCTGTTTATTTATTTAACTATTTATTTGGCGTATTTCAACGCCAGTGACATTTTTTAACGTTTTGATCGGGAACGGTCCAACCCCTGGTCTTGTTACCATTTAACGGCAACCTTTTGTTAAACAGCATCAGTAATTCATAGCCCAATGAATAATGGCAACTGAACGGACCCAGTTTCGATCCTGTCAGGAATCGAACCGGCATACTCAGGTTATGAGGTGAGCGCTTTATCCACTCGGCTTGTTGTTGTTCTATATCTCCAGTCACGAGGTACATGTAGGAGTGACAGTGTTTTGTGTAGGCCCTATCTATTGTGTTCTTAGAGACCACTTTCCTCCACCATTTATTTTTATATTCTTTGTAGAAAATAATGCTAGAGAAGTAGGAATTTCTAATCCCCCTTAACATTTTGAGGCTAAGTAGTTCTGCTGAATATAGGAAGTTCTGGATTGAAGTAGGGATTATTGTTCATTTGATGATTAAAATATTGTTCTATTTATAACAAATAATTACTCTACGCTAGGAATGAATGAAATTAGTCTTAAGTCGTTATTGGTTAGTGCGAAAAATAAATATAAACTCAACGCGAATGTAAATATATTGGAGGTAATACGACATGAGGTAGATATACCCTTATCCTATCGGTCATTAGGGAATTGGAGCGACCCACACGATCCGGCATCCCAAAGTTCGTTGTTTCTCTTGAATAATGTATTAAGTGGTCTCATATAGTGAATTTCATTTTAATTTATTGTTCAAAATATGCATGGTTATATTATTTACCTTGAATCATATGTCTGAATCCCTGTATCGTGTGAAGGATACATACTTTCCATAATTACATGCTATATGACACTTGAACTATATTTATTTGAGCAGGCAAATTTCGATTCTGATTATTTAGTAATATTTTTTCAAACATTATTTCCTTCATCGTTGATCCCAAAGTATTTTAGGAGGTTATTTAGTTTTGTTGAATGAAATCATCTTTAGCTGACGATGGCTTCTAAAAATAACTCCGTATTGCTGACTTTACAATCATACCTATATTTATAATAACTGTTGTAAAGGCAACAAGTATTTATAAATTAATTATTTACATCACTAAATACATATAAAGACACTTAGAACAGTCAATATATATTTATTTATCGTTTAAAAGTGCTAGGACAAGAAAAGCTAATTTCTGGTAACTAAAAATGATCATGAATAATTTACCTTATAATTTATTACTGAACATTGTTGGTTAGTTTAATAATACTGCGCATTTTACAGCCTTACAATATTAAAGAAGGAGCTGCAACAGGCTGCCTAAATTATGGACGATCGTGCGATCCTATCCCTCCCCTGAGGAAAGGGTCATTTCTGTTAAACTAATCTTCTCCTAATTTTCCATGAAGGAAACCCATTATTGCTTCATTAGTAAAGGTCAACTTTTGAAATGTTACTTTTAGTTTTAGAGAATAGTATTCCTATTAATCCCATTTAAAGCGAAATCTTATAGAAAATACATTCGAATAAATAAATAAAACTAGTCATTTAATGTCATCATCGAATATTTTCTCTTTTTTCATAAGACTGAAAGTTGCAACCTTACATTTTCTTATCTTTGAGGGTTAGTTGTTATTAATTGTTTATCAATATTATCGAGCTCTAGGCAAATTTGAGGTAGTTTTTAAATACTTTCTGAACGTACAGACGGAGGATGTGGGAGAGGAGGCGCTGAGTTATATGCCAATATTTCATAAACCCCAGCAACGAGACTCTGAATTACCGACACCATTACCATAAGTCAAAAACCGGACAAGCGTTTCTGAGTTCGAGCTTTTATCCAGGCCGAAAATGAGGTAAGTGAGGGTTTGCCTGGTCATTGTTTAAATAATTTTTGATAGTTAAATTTATACTTATGTTTTTGTCACATGTACTAGATTTCGGATTATGAGATGTTTTTAACTATCTCAAAACATTTTTGTCATTATTTGTTTGTTGGTTTGCCAATAATCAAACATATCTATGTAGGAATTGTGAAAGGTGGTTGTAAGGAAGAAGCATAATTTAGGAAAGTAGTTTCGGCAATGGAAATGGCATAAACTATTTGTCATAATCTAACACGTCATTTATGCAAAATGTGTGCCGGTCAGATTGTTAGTAGTCCTAGGCATAGCATTATTTATTTGACCAGAATTGCACCTAAATTTCTTTAAGAAAATATAATTACACTTTGCCAGAAACAACAATTTATTATTTGATTCCATTTACCTCTTTAATTAAAATAATGGTTTTCCAAAATAGATCTTTGATCTGATGACTGATTTGAATTGATAGACAGCCAGTAGATAAAACTACATTTTGGCCTTTGGCATTTAGTTAAGTATTCTTTATAACCCTTCTACACCGGCTAAAGGGATGACCTGATTAGACAATGGAGTTCCCACACATTAATCTATGAATTGACAATTTATAGTTTTCCTTATACAATTTTTAGTTTCTATTTAAATCATATACAGGGTGTTTTTTTAACTGTGCCACCATAGGGATCTTGTAAACTGTACATCTTACAGTAAACTTACTATAGGGAACATTCCCTTGTTTTAAAAGAGCTTTGAAAATAAGTAATTACAATTTTTGTAAATGGCCGCCATTTTCCTACATGATGAACAACTTTGATTTTTCCTATGGATCACCCTATATTTTATGGCGTATTTGGATTCTACGATTAATTTTAAGAACTTATTACTCTTTAACATTTTTTTTCCTAAACCCAATGGTTAAGTAGATATATGCCGTTAAAATTTGATTTTACCCAATTTGAAATGTATTGTGTCTCTTTTAACCGTGCCATCCCAAGTTATCCTTATGGAGTACAAAACTATTCAAAATTATTCATTTCCATGAGTGAATCTCGACTAAAGACTATTTCTATGATTGAATCTAAACGAATACCACATTTTAGGCCACTTTAACCCTACCGTTATCGATATAACGACTACCGACAACAATGCAATGCATTTCTTATGGGGAAAAATAAAACTTTAACTGCTTATATGTACTTAACTATTGGGTTTTGGAAAACATGTTAAAGAGTAATAAGTTCTTAAAAGCGTAGAATCCAAATACGCCATAAAATATAGGGTGTCCCATAAGAAAAATCAAAGTAGTCCGGCATATTGGAAAATGGCGGCCATTTACAAACATTTTATGTACTTATTTTTAAACCTCTTTTAAAACAAGGGAATGTTACCCATCTAAAGTTTACTGTAAGATGTACAGTTTACAAGATCCCAGTGGTGGCACAGTTAAAAAAACACCCTGTAAAGTTGATGCATCAATAACATTGCCAGATTTTCAGCTAGATTTCTATTTTCAAACATCACCGTCAATAATTTTACCGTCCACATATTAATGGTCTTAAAGTGATGCATGTTCTTCCACCTAGTGAGAAGAAATATTATGAATAAATATAGGGTTATAGTGAAGAAGTTTTGTATTATGTTAAGTGATGGATGGAGACTTGACGAGGGGCGGATATTAGACAAGCGAGTAGCACACAAAAAGTGAACCTATCTAGTGAAACCTAATACTTTAATATCGCTTGCATGCACCTTTACAATTAGGCTGAGGCATACAAATTGGAGATTAAAAAAACATAATTTTTAAAAAAGGTACTATTTTTAAAAAAAACTGAATTTATTTAATCGTTTGAGCTCCCAGATGATTGATTTAATTTCAAGTTTTGCTTCAGTCTATATTTATTTGATGCCTTTTCTTTTCTCGTTATACTCTGGCACTACTTGAAATCATGTTTAGAAGCAAAGCTTAAATAGTAAGAGTAAGTATAGTAGGTTTGTATGCCCATATGTGACAATATTTGTACCTTTATTACATTTACAATGCTATTTATATCTTATTTATTTGTTTTATATATTTTTTATGTTAATATATTCAAATTATCACAGTTTGGTCCTCTTTCATGGCAAAAAAAAATTATCTTGTGTACGTATACATGTATTTTGGCTTGTGATCTTTTACTAAAACAATGATTTTATTGGAATCATAATATATTTAGAAATACAAGATTTTACAAAGCTTCTAGCTCTGAATTACACAATCATACAGCAAAGTATGTGTGTATAACAATTACGTTTTTAACTTTGTTATGTGTTTATGCTTAGCAGCTAGGAAAAAATTCCTAGTAAAATAAAAACGGAAAAAGTTTTTTTGCAAAAAAATAAGTAAAAATAAACCGCAGAGTATTGATGATATATATTTCTAAATCTAAAAATGTAAATACTGCATTTTATGATACTCTTTCAAGGATATTTAGTTAACTTTGGAATATTTAAGTATTAATCTTCACGTCGACACCTTATACATTAAAGTCTCATGATGAAGTTCTATTTTCATTTAATGAATCATAGTAAATAACTTTATACAGGGTGTTCAAAACATGTGGGGCAATAATTTACATAGTGATTTCTTGGGTGAAAATAAGCAAAAAGGTTTATATACACATAGGTCCTAAAGTGCTTCGTTTTCCGTCTGTGTGTCTGTTTATGATTTTTACATTTTTCGTCATATCTCACGAACCACTTAACTTATAAACTTCAAACTTGGTATATGGGTAACCACTATTAAGAACTATTTTTAAGAAGTACCAAATTTCTACTAAGTACCATTTCACAATGGCGACGGTTTTTTGTTTTCAAAGCTAAATATCTTAAAAATTATAAATTTTAGAAAAGTTATTCAAGAGACAAAAAAGTTGCAGAAGTTAATCCAATTAATGCTGATATAAAGATTATGATAATCGGACCACTAATAATGGAGAAGTTCTAACTTCTATGCATAAAAACATGGTTCCTTGGAACATTATGTCTGACATTTGCATGTTTTTATTCGGAAAATTTTAAATTTCTCCATTATTAGTGGTCCGATTGTTATAATCTTCATATCGTTGTTAATAAGATTAAATTTCGCAACTTTTTTGTCACTTGTATAGTTTTTTCTAAAATTTACGGTTTTTAAGTCATTTAGCTTTGAAAACAAAAATCAGTCGCTATTTTGAAATGGTACAAAGTAGAAATTTGATACTTATTACAAAAATAGTTCTTAATAGTGGTTATCCATATACCAAGTTTGGAATTTATGCGTTAAGTTGTTCGTGAGATATGATTAAATATGTAAAAATCATAAACAGACACAAAGACGGAAAACGAAGCACTTTAGGACCTATGTTTATATAAACTTTTTTGCTTATTTTGACCCAAGGAATCACTACGTAAATTATTGCCCCACATTTTTTGAACACCCTGTATAGGCTGATTCAAAGAACAAGGCCCATTCTATACTCATAGTTTGCTAAGAAAAGAAATTATCCATAATAATTTATTTATCATATAGTTTTAATGTTATAGTTTTAAATTAATTTATATTCAAAAGTGATTAAAAAACCGTTAAAACATAGGTAATACTTTTTAATACCTCCTTTTATCATACCTGATATTTAAAGGTGATTTACTTATAATATCCTTCTCAATATGTGCACAAGAAACATTTCATTTCTAATCAATATTGAAAGTATAAAGCAAAAGCATAAAGTAAGTATAAAGTATAAAGCATACGATCAAAGGCTGTTATATGTTAAATTAATAGTTATGTATTAAGAGCGTAAAATACGTCTCTCTTGCTTGATCTAATTAGTTACCGCGCGACGCGCAGCGGAGCGCGGTGTTTTTAGCGAAAGCGTGAAAGACGCTTTACACGCGAAATACATACTAAATTTTTCCTACAACTGCAATTTTAATTTTCCAAACGATAAATACAATCACAGTTTACTCACGTCCATTGTAACTGAAAGAAATGGATTTAGGTTATGAACAACGAATAAAAATAAAGATTTTTACAAGAACAAACACGATTTATTGAATACATATTTTAGCTTATAAATAATAGGAACACGAATTCGTCATCACTTATTACATCCATTGCAGCTGAGAGCGCCAATTTGAGGTTATAAACAAGTCGAGCTCAATCGGAAGCGGATGGGAGCGCTGTAGCGCGCCGAGCAACAATGCAATCAGCTTGCGAGCGTAAAGTAATCACATGGCGAGCGTAAAGTAATCACATGGCGAGCGTAAAATACTTTACGCTCGCTACAAAGACTTTATCGCTCGTTCCTCAGTAAACAGCTGATTTACGATTGGGTTTCGTTGCGTAAACTGACACTTTACGCGCGGTTGTAGGAAAATAACTTTTATACGACAATATTTTAATAAGAATCGTTGTGTTAAGTATTGTTTCAACTAGAAAATAGGAGTGAACAGAAGGACAATCTTGGGCCACAAGTTGCTATTAAGTTTTTTAGTTACGTTTTTGGAAATAAGATCCAAGGAAATCCAAAGGATAAATATATTATTAAATATATGACGATAATCTATCTTGATCTTTCCCTTAAAGGCATTTAAAACCAGAAAACATATAATATATTGAAATAAAACGAATTAACAAATAATTATCTCACAAATACATAGCAAATTTTATCAAATCGGTTTGTAGTCATCGGAGATATCAGTTTTTAAATATTTGCTATAATTATAACATTGGACCACGTACTGCGTTTACCTCCAAAATAAAATATCAATTAATCCTGCAACCAGCTGACGTAGACTGGTAATTCAAAATTCTGGATTATTTAGTTTTCCAAGCCAAATTTAATGATTACTAGTATATTTTTATTAATCTTAATGATTTTGAGTAAATTAAAAAAAAGATTTTTTAACGAGTTTAGTTACAGCAGTTCTTGAGAAATTTGGATTTTTTTGGTTATTATGGGGTAAACACACTTAAAAAATAAAAAAATTCAAAAAACGCCTGGAGATACCACGGCTTTATACCTACATGCCAAATTTCATGAAAATTGGACCCCTGGTGTATTCTCTACCTTTGTTTACATCCACACTTCTACACACGGACAATCAGATACCACTCCAAAAACCACTTTTTTGGATTCAGGGAGTATTAAAAGGAATATATCCACTAACAGTTCAAATTCCAAAATTTTGGGTGAAACCAATACTTCCGCCATATATTATGTATAGGGGGAAGAAAGTAAAAATAGGCCACCAACTTATAAAAAGTATGAGTAAACATTTAGAATTCCTATTGATAAATGTTTTCTTTCAATATTTAATTCTAATCCCGATTGAAATTCAAATATTTTCGCCTAGGAACTTTTTGGTTAAATTGTGAAACGGGCAGAGATATTTACACCGCATTTTTTATTTGTATTACTTTTGAAGTGATTTTTAGGACACAAAAATAATAACCATGTAAAAAAAGCATATTGAATATTCACAATGATTCAATAATAAAGCACATTATTGTTTTATGAGAGGAGATATTGAGAAACTTAGTCTTCATGAAGCAGTTGACAAGTTGTAAGAACTTGCAAGCGAACGAGAACAACTTTGAGATCTGAAGTACGCCACAAAGTTATTTATGTGACGGCTCCTTTACAAAACTTTGCTTGTTGTGTTTGATTTAGTTCACAACAACGGAATATTTTTATTTACAACGAAAACCTTGATTATAATGCAAGCATAAACCTGGTTTTTCAGATTTGTTTTATGGCATCGTTTTCCCTCAGTAATAAAATGCTAGAAATCATACCAAAAAGTACAAATCACTCTAATTGCATAATCAGATGTGTAAAAAGTGTTAAGGTGTCATGCCTTACACCTGTAAATATGTCACTCGGAAAACACGCAAAAATACATAGCTGAGTAATCATTGCATTAACCTCGTGAAGTTATATATGTTTAAATAGATAAAAATAAAGCAAACCAGCAAACCCTTGTGGCTTACAGTGGTAAAAGCCCGACACATAAAAATACTAATATTCAGTATTAAAATTAAGACATTGAGTAGAAAATGAATTACATAATAATATTAAAACTTGTTTCAAACGGGTGTTTCTGATATCTAATAACTGCCAGCTAATTATCGGAGTCTGAACATCTCAATATTTTCTGTATCAGAATTATCTGTTACAGCTTTGTTTCGTTTTTGTAGTTCCATATTTACAAACTTCACATAAATGAAGATGAGAAGTGTTTATTTCGATCGCCATAAGACTAAATAATTCGGATTTGAAACATAAAAATTCCAGGAAATGTATCCTACGGTATCAGCTTTGGGGCCCTCAGTTTCCCTAAGTCTTCAAGAGTTTATCCTCGTGTATGGCAGATTTCGAATAAGACCAAATGGTTTTAGTTTTGCGCTGTTAATTAAATTCCATTTGAATGTACATCTGATAAAATTTGTTTTTCACATTTTTATTTAGAAATGTATAAAACTTCTTAAATACCAAATAGTAAAATTACAAACCTCACAACCTGTGTTAAGTGTACTAGTACATTTATTTTAAATGTCTACCTGTTTTTCTGGCAAACAGGTTCCACGTGAAATGCATACACTATCATTCTTATTAGGTCTTTTGAAAATGTTCAAGATTGGCTGTTGACTAAGTTATATTCAACCCTTCTACGGTACCCTATATTGAACAAGACGTAATATCGGATGTATTGGGTTGACAGAATGGTCAAATACTTCCCTCGAAATAACCTACTTGAGAAGACTAAGGAGACCTACAAATGGGGCTTGGAGAATCCAATGCAATAAAAAAAATCCTTTAGAAAATGATGTTGTACTGCAATTGCAAGTACATTATAAGTGTTAAAAAAATTTTTTTTTATTTTACATTGGCTAACTAGTACTCAGATATCCATTGTAATATAATACGTACAGAACAAAATCGTATTGTTAAATATTTTGAATTTTGTTTGCTTAATTTTAACCAACTGATCGCGTTTAGTTTTCAACTTCACACTCCGCCACGTTTGAAATCGTGAGCAGGAAGAATGTTACTTATTTCTCTAGATCTGATATAGTTTAAAACAAAAAAAGCTATTACTAAAACCAAATCAATCTATAACATGTCTTCAAAATCATTCCCAAACAGTTTTGGGTAATGATCATGACATTTAAGTGGCACATATCAACTGGCATTAACAATACCTGCGAATATCGAGTATCAAATCGCACAACAATGAAACGCTTCACAGCACGACGATGTGTTCCAATATTTAATAACAGGATTACATGTTCAAATAAAGCAGGATCTGATTAGTCCGGCCGTAACTACGTCGACATCGCCCGCCTCGCGCCGGACATTCAGGCTTCGGCGTCATTAATGGAATTAATTAGAACAGCGCGGTTTATTACGCCATAAAATACAGTTTATGACGACCCTGGCTGTCATTGCCTCAGTGAATTAATGTTACATCAATCTGCTTTAGTTTGTTATCCAAATAAAATATAAGTACGTGATAAAATTATATATAAAACCACGATTAAATATGTGCAGATTTAGTAAGAATGAATTTCTTTTCAGAATTTAGGTATTCGGGAATCGATACATCGAACACGTTATTCGATTACCAACAACTTTAAAATGCTGCTTGATAAATAAAATTTTAAAAGTAAGTTTTGAAATAACAAATGCTTATTTTGATCAATAGATATTGTGTAAAAAAACTCGAGATGTATTAACATATTTTTTAAGACAAACTGTCTATGAAGTAAACTTTGTACATTACTATTTATCCTCCAAGTATCATTTTCTAAGAATGAGTAAATTAAAAGATCAGAATTAAAAAAATTAAATGATGGGTTGCAATACTAACGTTGCATTTAAAAAATAAAATGTTATCCAAGCTTTTTTGCATCCGGTAATGAGTATCTACTTAAGACGAAGTATTTATCAACAGAAATTCACTATCGAAAAACTGAGATCAATATGAGCAAATACAGAAAAAAATCTGGCATGGGATATTATATTGGATATATATATATAAACCACGATTAAATATGTGCAGATTTAGTAAGAATAAATTTCTTTTCAGAATTTAGGTATTATATATATATATATATATCCAATATATGTATTATATATATATATCCAATATATCAGTATATATATATATATATATATACTGACTGCACCTATGAAAAAAATTTCAAACGCCACAATTTAAAATAGGATGGACCTTTCCAAATCCTTTTTGCGGAATTGTACTGTACAAGAGAAGACCTTTTATCTCATACACAAGTCAACTATGCTTCATAAAGATAACAAGCCATCTGTCCTCAAATAATATTAAACAACAACAAAAGGCATCAGCAAACTGACACATACCACTCCTCTAAATATTCTCCTTTAAAGCCACTTAAAGTAAAAACCTACAATAAAATAAACACATTTAGAATTAACTCAAGAACACATACCAAATAAATGTCATCAAAATCAAAGATTATATCAGTTTTCAAGCATTCTTCATAGCAATAACATTACACAACGTAGTTCGTTTCCCGAAAAACGAAAATATCAATTATCTCTGCCACCAGTTGACGTAGACTAACTCGATATTCCAGATTATTTATTTTTCAAGCCGAATTCAATAGTTTCAAGTAAATTTTGATTTATCATAATTTTAGGTAATTTAAAACATTTTTATTTTTAGCACTTAACAACCCCCCCCCCCCCCCCCAACAACCTGTACCTGAATTTTTACAGACATGCGGGTGGTGTCATTTTGTTTCTCATCTTAAGCCCTAAAAACTGTCTTTTTATACACTTCTTCAGTAGGGCAAATACCTTTCAAACTAAAAAAATTAAAAAATATAAAAAATGCCTGGAAATATTACAGTTTTTACCTACAAGCGAAATGTCATGAAAATCTAAACACTGGTGTCGTCTCTAGCTCTATTTACATTCACAGCTGTTAACATAACACATTATCCACACACAGTCACGGACGGACAGACCCCTGAAATCCCACCCACCCTGAAACCCACTCTTTTTTGATTCAGGGAGCAATAAACCAAATACAATCCACTAATAACTCAAATTTGAAAATTTTGACGAAAACAATCCTTTCTCCTTATACTCTGGATAATGAGGAGAAAGTGAAAGGTTATCATTTTTTGTCTCTCGTAACAATGTTAAGGAACTTCAAAATACATGATAATCTGTCAACTTAAATGCTATTGTTCGTCTATAAAACCTTTAAAATTTCGAACAATATAATAAATACAGTTTCTGCGACATCGAATTTACCGTTATGAAAAATGTTATTTTAAAATCTTAACTAAACCTAAACAAGTTAGATCTTTATTAAAAGCTATTACGAGATAGTACAGGTTGTTAGGATTCTTTACGTAAAATGTACAGTTTAAAATGTTTCTTTGCTTTTCCCAAAGGTTTTAACATATACTTAATACGCAGTGTATTCGTAGGAACCATTTTAACATTAAAATTTTACTCGTGCAAAACCTTACGTTGAAGTGAACAGCGTGTAAGCAATTGAGAAGATAGTAAATTTCCGTAGGTCCCTGAGGTGTGTCCCCAGACACCTCGCTCCTCCGCTTACTCCCCGATCTTCTCAGTAAAATATAACCTCTTTGTGGAACACTCCAACTAAAGTTTTACATTTGGAATTGCTTGTTTCTACTTATCCTGACAAAAACGCCCCCTAGTTTCCTGCGGATATTGAGGTGTTTTTCCGGCCTGTTGTATGTTTCTAAGTACATTTTGATGGTTATTATTTTTTTCTTAAACGTGAGTTTCCAAATTAAATTTATACAAACCGCTGGGGTTTTCTTGGTTGGCTGGTTTTTGGATTTCAAGTAACTGAATCATTAGTTAAAATATTCTGTAATTTATGTTTTCTGTTTCATAATTAATTTAATTTATTAAGGCACTTGTCCAGTAAATTGGAACAGAAATGCTTTGTTACAGAGCCATCGTTGTCACAGCATATTCATCCAAACAAAATTACTTGAACTGTTTCACGAAGCTGTTATACGCAGCTAGTTTGTGGATAGTATATGAGGTTATTGTATGGCCTAGCTAAAAATGCACCATAGATTGAACAAATTATGCATGCATAATACTTCTACCGTTAAGGACACGTCCGCAAAATTTATTTAACTTTACCTTCTCATTCCAGTTTAAATTTCATATAGTTATAAACGGTCCTAGATTTTTTTTATGTAAATGTTTTCTCTTTAAAACTATATATGTTCATCAACATTATTCTATTATTTTGTTGAACGCTATACAGGTGCAATTTCTATTGGGTGATAAACATATTTTTTTATTATGTAGTTCCACTGTAGTTCTATTCTATAAGTTCCTGCTGAAATACTTAAATGGGTCAAGCGAATTATGTCAAATATAGGCCTAGCGTTTAGCTATGAAAACTAAAATATTTCTGATTGATTACAACATGTAATGGATCACTAATTTCTTCTAGTCGAATAGATATACGAGTAATATTAAGGATAGAACAAATTCGAACAAAAGGTTTTTTAACGGATATCGGTCTGAATTAATGCAATAGTTAACATGAAAAAAGTATACCTTAATCGGGCAACCGGGAGTTAGTTTTCTCAATGTGCCCCAAATATAACACTAAATATGAGAAAGTAAAGCTCCAGATGACGAAAAAATAATGTTGGTACTATTTAACTGCCGGTGATGTGTAGTAAGTACTTCATTTCGAGTGGGTGGCCATTAGCGGCCGCCATATTGGATAGAAAATGTGTTTATTGAATGTAAAATTGGTGTTGTAACCCATCATTTTTAACTAGATTTTTACACTTTTTTCAATGCCAAGATCCATTTTTAAAAATACTGACCAATCGATTCAGAGATTAGGGTTTTAAAAGATTGTAATTTTAACACATTTTAACATTATGCAAATATAAAATAGCAAATAATCTAAAATAAAGGTAA
This sequence comes from Flexamia atlantica, assembly GCA_035578135.1. Classification (NCBI taxonomy): domain Eukaryota; kingdom Metazoa; phylum Arthropoda; class Insecta; order Hemiptera; family Cicadellidae; genus Flexamia; species Flexamia atlantica. The sequence goes on along the minus strand of JAQJVK010000016.1, from coordinate 10,812,763 downwards.
ATAGTGATTCTGCCGAATTTAGAATTTTCGGGTGCCATCTTGGATCCGTCATTTTGAAATGAGTTAAGTTATTCCAAATATAAAGGCAGTATTATGACCAATCAATTGCATCTATTTTTTCATACTGAGTAGCATGCCGTAATTTGTTTTGTGATATCGCAATTTTTTCAAATTTCATTTTTTATTTACTATTAAAAAATTGTGATTTCTCAAAAATAAAAAAAACTATTACAAATAAAATACGGCATTCAATTCACAATGAAAAAAATAGTTGAAAGTGACTGGTCACAACACTTGAAGGTGTTAATAATAAGTACACTTGAAATATAAGTGATTATATTTGAAATTACTTAGCTAATTTCAAAATGGTGAATCCAAGATGGCGCCTTAAAATGATAAATCAGTCAGAAAATGGCCCAAAAATTATGGTTACTCATCACTGTCTTACTTATTCTGAGATTGTTTACTATTTTATAAGGCATAGTGCTAAAATGATTTAAAATTGCTATCTTTCAAGCCCCAAATATCTTGAGAATTTCTCAGTATTTTTAAAACGGATCACAGCATTCAAACCTGTGCAAAAACCTAGCTAAAAATGATGGGTCAAAACAACCTTTACATTTGAAAATTAGATTTTGTAACTAATACTACCGAACCAAGTTGGCAGCCGAAAATGGCCTCCCACGCAAAATTATTTACTTATTACAGTCGGTAATGGTAAAATAACACCAAAATTACTTTATCATCAAATCAAATTAAATCAAATCAAAAAAATCCTTTATTGAATCACAGTGAACTGTACAATAATGTCATTTTTTCTAACTAAAATAACAATAATCTCTTGTTATAAAATATAAGATTCTTAGCTACAGCTCATAAAAATCCCTAACACTATAAATAGCCTGCTCACTCAACAAACGTTTTACCTTTCGGCCAAATCGTCCCGCGTCTTGCTCAGCCTGATATTCTCTGGGAGTGCATTAAAAAGCTTGATGCCGTTAAAATGCACGTGTTTCTTAAAGAACACCGTTATGTGTTGAGGAATCCTGATAAAGTTACTATTTCTAAGATTGTACTGTGTTTGGTGAAACGGTGGTGTTAAAAGATTTTTGTTTTGGTGGAGAAAAGTCAAGCAACTGTGATGTAAATTGATGGAAAAGTTAAAATTCTGTTTTCTTTGAAAATAGGCTTACAAGATGATCGGTGCGGTATTTTAAAGACGGCTCTCAAAGCCTTCTTCTGTAGTCTGAATACGAACTTGTTACGGACACTCTCGCATCCCCAGATACCAACTACATATGAAAGGTATGGATAGATGAGTCCATAATAGGCGGCCAGAGTCACTTGGGTGCCAGCAATTTTAAAAAGGCTTCTAATGGCAAAAATTCCTCAACATAGCTTTTTACAGACATGATCTAATTGATCATGAAATTTGAGTTGGCTGTCTAAAATCAGGCCCAGGAATTTTGTGTTGTCACAGGAAGAAAGCGCCTCTTCACCTAGCCATACAGTCCGTGGAGAAATATGTTCGGAATTGTTTATCTGAAATTGAACAATGTTCGATTTTGCAGTGTTTAAAATGAGGTTGTTGTTCTGAAACCATTGCAAAACTTTGTTGGAACTTTCAAATGCTAATGTCTCCAAACTTGCCTGTTTTTTTGCGGAAATGGTGAGGGAGGTATCATCAGCGAATAAACAGACATTTACATCTAAACTTGGGTCTGATACAAAATCGGGTAAATCGTTGATGAATAAAAGAAAGAAGATGGGGCCAAGGATGGAGCCCTGAGGAACTCCTGCAGACACTTCGGAAGAAGCAGAGGTTACTTGCTTGCGGTTTCCTTGGGCATCAACAAAAGGCAATCGGATAGATTGTGTTCTACCTCTAAAATAAGAAAATATCCAATCGTGAGACACGCCTCGCACCCCAATAGCCAGTAGTTTGTTCAGGAGGATGCTGTGATTAACCATGTCAAATGCCTTATGGAGATCAAAGAACATACCTAAGGCTGCCTCCCCAGAATCGAGAGCGCTTGATAAAGTGGAAATGACAGTGTTTATGGCGTCGAGGGTCGATTTACCTTTTGTAAATCCAAATTGGTTTGGAGATATGATGGAATTGTCCTCGAGGAATGACACAAGACGGCTGAGAAAAACCCGCTCGAAAATCTTTGAAAATGTAGAGATCAAAGAAATTGGCCGATAGTTGTTGCAACTGACTTTTGTTCCTCTTTTATGGATTGGTCGAACTATGGCATGTTTTAGAGAAGAGAGAAAGCAACCTTCCTGAAAAAAGACATTAATCAAGTAAGCTAAAGGAGCAGAGATTATATCCACAACCTGCTTAAGAAGTTTGGAAGACAAGCCGTCTGCGCCACTGGATGACTTTGATTTGAGAGAGGATAACTTTGGCTACTTCATCTTCGGTGGTTGGGGCTAGAAAGAGAGAGTTGCCCTTGGTTGTATGACAGAAATGGTCCCACCTATCAGTATCACTCCCTTGACTGACACTTGAGAAGAAGCTATTGAACATATTTGCAACCTCTTTGGGTTCGTCCACTACCCTACCGTCCTCATCAACAATGACACTCTATTAGAATCGTTGGATCTTTGAGGTTTATTGTCGTTGATAACACCCCATACAGCTTTGGAAACATTAGATGACCCAGAAATAGTGTGAAGTATCTGATATGACTTCGCCTTACGGACAGTTTCCCTGAACTCACGCTTTACTTGTTTATACTTTAGTCGAATTGGATGAGATGCATCAAGATCCTTTGAGATGGATTACAAGACTTGCATTTGCATCATCTGGGGCATTACTTTGTTATGTTTTAATTTTATTTTAGGGGTTAGTGTCGGCCATCCTGGAAAAACTAACTTTCGGTTGTCCAATTTTTGTAAATTTTTTTGTTAACTATTCCAAACGAAGTCCGTTGAAAATTCTTTTGTTATAATTAGTTCTATCTTGGGTGATTGTTTCCCCTAAATCTACCGGTCTCCAAGGACTTAAAATCATATTTATTTAAATTTTAGGTAAAACAAAAAAAAGGTAAAAATAATAAGTAGGCACAATTGTGAATAGAGTTTCTACAGCAACAGTCGAGTTTTTAGTTTAATTCTATTAATGGTGCCGTCAGAATGTAAAGTATATAATTCAAGTGAAAGAATCGGATGGAAAATGTTTAATACTTCAAACACAACTTAACATATGTAGAGTCTTTACACACCGGTAAAATTTTAAACTCGTATTAACATCGTACTAAAAGGCATGAAACTTAAAATTACCGCTTAAAATTAAAAACTTTACTGCACGATAAATTATCGCAATGTTATAAATTTTCTTACGGCATTTTCTTAGAATTTATTTTTCTCTCAACTTTGTTTGTAGGTTTGTATTTAAAAGAATAATCGTAATTTACTGATATTTTCAACCACATATCATCATTAATCTCAAGGCAAATACAAGTATTGAAGGCAAATTAACTATCCCGTGAAACGTATATGAGAGAAATGTTTATATTTTAAAAATAAAACCCCTGTCATAAATAGGTTCTAGAGAAAATGAAACGTGATTCTTGTTTCGATAATCAGAGAGGTTAAATAAATAGATGACCTACTTTTAATTTACATAGTTATAATGAAAATGGGTTGTTGTATGAATTAATGCTGTATAAAATAGTATATAGGTTACCGTACACCAAAATATATCCTTCAAAAACTAATAAATTTGAATTATTTTTCACATTCTTATCAAGTCTAACCACTCAACATTAATTAAATATGTACACGTAAATTCTCATACACAAATATAAGGATTTAGATCTTGCTTACAGGCGTTCGAACAACTTAATTTTTGCTTAACTTTATTACATTAATTCCCCAATACAGAAGTCAATAATAATACTATTCTTTGTTTCAGGTACACTATATGCCATTAAGAGCTAGAAGGATTTGTGCTTTGCAGTAAGTCATTCAGTTTAACCCCTACTTAACAATGTTTAAATCGTCAAATCACTAAAGCGACTGACTGCCAAGTATTGTTTGTTAGATTCCGCACAGCAAACTGACCCTTTGGGAAAACCGCCTTTTAGCTTAATTATACCTCGCCTGCTCTCCTTTGGGGACGTCTTTCTGATACGCCTTTACCTTTGCTATACTCCATAACATTTTACATTCATCTTACTTATCCTAAGCTGAAAACCCTATCGTAGCATGATTTATTATGGACAACACAGATATTTAAATATTAGACTGGCACAAATCTATGTGCATATTAATTAAATTCATAAGAGTGAATCAACGGTGTGCAGTAAGTAATATTATATGTCTACTTTGTTACTACCGTAACTAAGACATATATCATCATTTGTCAGAACATTCGACATAACCTATCATTAAGGACATGTTGAATTTAGTTTCAAACACTCTTCATTCATTATTATATCTCACATGTGGCTTTATGACTAATGCTGTGATAGGGAGGGAATTTATTATAATTTTGTTTGGGAGAAAATTTATTATAATACTTAATTACACACAAAAGCCAAGCAAAATAATTCTTATATAAATACTAACGTTTGAAACATTTCGCGTCATCCATGGTGTTTAGAGCAGAATCTTTTATGTTTACTGATTGGGACTAGATAAATATTTTCTAAACATTGTATTAGTTTTTGTATTAAAATAATTTGAAAATATAACTTATAACTTTTATACATACGTGTGAAATAGTTACAATAATTTAATTTAATTTTAAATAGAAGCTATGAAAATTGATTGGGTAGAACAAACATATATACTTGTAAAATATCAGATTAGGGGCAATAGTGGTATACTGATTATAGGATACATGTGCCTGGCCAATAAGTATTTGAGGCACAGTGGACGCAGACTGGCTATAATCTTGATCCGCTCGGGGCCAAGCAATTACACGGGGATATTGGGGCTTCGTCCCTCCGCACTCAATACCTGGCTGCGGTCCGGCACTCACCTAACCCGCACTTATAGTTAATGGAACATGTCAAGTACATGTAGCTGGTACACCGTTCGAAACACCGTGGATATTGAATGCCTATATCTTGCATCTTGCACCGTTCAAGGCCATTCGATAACAACGGTGATATTGAGCTCCGTTTAGTTATCAATGCCAACTGTTCGGTTATTGTTCGGGATGGATCTGTAGTTTTGGTTGGATGGTTGAAAATTTGTAACAAAACAGCAAAAATGGTAATTAGTATAAGTATTTATACTTTCGTTTGGTTTAAAACTATTCAAGCTGATAAAATGATCGAATGTTGTTTAAAGAAACATACATATTTAATTTTCTCTCCTAATACACAAATGATTGCTGAAGTTTTTGTGAGTGTAAAAAGAGGAGATTGAATCAAAACAAACACAGATTTAGTATTATCACTGGTGCACTAACGAAAAATATACATTGACATTGAAATAATTTGTAAACTTGTTTTTATACCTAAAATAGAGAGTTGTTAAGATTTCTTCAACCATAAAGGGTGTTTAACATTCAAATTTACTCAACGTTTTTCCTCTTACTTATTTTTCAAACATCAAAATCAAGGAGAGTTTTTTGTAATGAAATATTGTCCTTCGGTCTTCATTGTTATATTAATTATTTCTTTTGAATAAGTTTTTTATTATTAATTGTTTAATTTAATTAATTTTAAATAGTCCTGACTTGATATATATGTATTGATCCTTCATATGACTTCAAGATGATAATATGACTCGATTGATGGATTTGTTTATTTGAAGAAAAAAACATTTAGAACTCAAAATAGTTTTGAGGTTTTATTTAAGAGGAGTGAAAAAATAAATTCCTCACGATCCTATTCAAATAGATAAAATTGATTTCATAATACGATGATAAAAATAAACTTTTCTCGCCAAGGAGTAAGGAATTTTGAAGATATAGGTAGGACATATATTTAGAAAAAATGTAAAAATATGACCTATGAATGAAACACTTGTATGGGGGTGAATTAAAAGAGATCAAAAACACTTACTACAAACAAGTGTACATTTTCAGTCCCTGTAGGGCGTTGTAAAGAGACCAGTCCCAGCAGTTTACTGCTTGCTCATGGCACAATTCATGTCACTTGTGGGACTCCCTAGTCTTGTCAACACTTTATTAAATTAGCTCGTACAGGTTTTAAGAGCGCTTTCCTGTACTAATAAAAGAAATATTGTAGCCTAACAATAATATTCGTCTTACAAAAATAGAATAGAATTTTGTTCAACGTTCTTTAAACTGAGTATTAATTGAATGATCATAACTATTTTTTATGGTGTAATAAAAATAATAATAGGAGTTTTAGCTATAACCTAAATTCATCGTGCTTTTAGATGTTAGTACTCCAAGGTACTCCAAGGATAAACATCGAAGAATATGTATTCATACATTATTATTGCTTTTTGTCTAATGTGTGCTTTTTCTCTAAACATTAAATTATTTTCTTTTATTTGAATAACAGCGAGAGGATAGAACATGGAGTGCGAAGCGGGGTGGATTTAAATATTGAAATGAAAGAACGATCTTTTGAAATAAAATAGCCTAGCCTATAGCTCAACCATCACATCGAACTGGGTCAACTCTGGGTCAGTTCTGGGCAAACTTCAAATAACTTTAAATCTAAGCCCGTAATATGAATTGATAAAATCCCTAATATTCAGATATACGTGGAATATTGTTTTTTTTTTAGATCAATTAACACTTTTAAAAATATCTCAAAATATGGGGAAAAATAGACAAATAATGGTATAGTGTAAAACACATAGAAAATTAATTTCGAACTAAAACTAATCAATTGTTTTAAAAATATTAGATCTCTTGTTTAGGCAGAAGAGGCAAAAACGTATTGCAAATACTTAATATTTTTTCTGGAACTTCTAATATTTTAATATGAACGCAAACAAATATTCAGATTAGTATATAAAAATAAATTTGAAATTATACAAAAAAAAGGCTTTTGCACAGTGTAAATATATACTTACATGGAATGCAGAATAGATTACAATATTGCGATATAAAAATGTGAGTTATTAGATATGTCTTTGATCGAATGTTGTAGAAGTTTTTCACATAACCTTTGGTGTTTTAAGTGTCCTAAACATCTAAAAATAAGGTAATCGAGTAAATTTAATATTGTTAATAATTCGTACGTCCAAAATATAATAACTGCTGTTCCATGCATGATATAACGAGAAATGCAATATGGAGTACTTGAACTAAGTGGTTGGCGCAATCAAGTCATGTTGTGCAACGATTCAGACGTTGTGTCAACTTAATTAAACTGCATTGGCCTTCCGCTTGTATTCGTGTGTGTGAGAGACATTTGTGAGTGTATTCAGATTATGAAAATTTCGTACAAATCGCCTTTGGTTAGTAAAATTTGATAATCTTCTTAGAAAGTAAGAAGTTGCCTGCTTACTTTTAGTTAAGCGATTTTATTGAATAATTCTAAAAATGGAAATAAATCAGTGAATTATTTATCCATATTATACGAGGAAAATAAACGATTAAAACTTACATTGTAAACAGTCTACGTCTATTCTTGATATATGAGGACTTTTATATCAAGGTAGCATATTTTGATCCAAAATGTTCATTAACACTTGAAGATATAAGTTGTACTCATGTGCAGTCACTGCCTACTACGTATAAACTTTCACTCACTATTGAAACCGTAGTAAAGTTGGCATTATTTTTAAAGGCTCGAATATTTTGATTGGATCATCTTTTTCAGTAATATTCTTTACTCTAGTTTGGGGATTTTAATCGTAAAATTTGTTTACTTGTGTACCATTGCATTTGAGAAAATGTTACTTTGGTCAAAGTGGACGGAAGCTACTTAAATATATATATATATATATATATATATATATATATATATATATATATATGTTACCGGACAAACCCGAATTTAGGAGAAAATAGTTTGGACTAGGGTGAACTAGTTTATCCTAACCGCCCTAGGATAGACTAGTTTGGCCTGATTAATTACAGGCTACACTAGTTGGCCATAATAGCGCTAGGATAAACTATTTGTCAGGCCAAACTAGTTTGGCCGGGTAGATTATGGATATACTAGTTTTGTCGGGTTCAAGGTTATGCCAAACTCTTGTCTAGAGCACCACTGCTGTAGCCGGTGATAGTCAGGACAGGTTAGGTTGGGTTAGGTTAGGATAGGTTAGGTTAGGTTAGATAAGGTTAGGTTAGGTTAGGTTGGGTTAGGTTAGGTTAGGTTGGGTTAGGTTAGGTTAGGTTGGGTTAGGTTAGGTTATGTTGGGTTAGGTTAGGTTAGGTTGGGTTAGGTTAGGTTAGGTTAGGTTGGGTTAGGTTAGGTTAGGTTAGGACAGGTTAGGTTGGATACGGTTAGAAGAATAGAATGGAAGATATATTACCTAACCTAACCTAACTGCCATTGGTCGGAGTCGGTTTTAATATACTAGTTTGGCCTGGTCTATAGCAGGCTAAACTAGTTTATCCTACGCCACCCGGCCAAACCAGTTCAGTCTGTAATTAATCAGGCTAAACTAGTTCATCTTAAGGCGGTCAGGAAAAACTAGTTCATCCTAGTCCAAACTAGTTTGTCCTAAAAATCGGGTTTGTCCGGTAACATATACATGGTTTCAGCTCCTGAGCTACACAGTTTATAGATAATAAAAATTTAAGAATATACTAACGTTAAAACTGCTAAAATAACTTCAAATTATTCCTTCAGAAGATGGTTCAGTGTTAATATACCAAGTTCAGTATGTAAAAAAATGTTGTTTTCTGATAATAGTATAGTGAATAGGACTACACTGCTTTGGCTCAACAACTTCGGAAATCAACTAGTCTGCCTATAACATTCTCTTCATGATATGAAACTTGTTTTGTCATATTTTATTTTACATTGTTTCGATCTTCACTCCTATCAAGATTGATTTTGTAAATATTTTCTTAAGGGAACATATAGATGTACATACTGGCACTAAATATTAAGCATTAAAGTAGACGGTTAAGCATTTAAAATTAATTTGATATTCGATAATAAAAAGTCATTATTAATTTTTGATTATTTTGGAAAAACTTGAGATAGATTGAACCGAGAGTTGCCTCAAAGGAAAAGCTCAGCGAAAATTAAGTTAGGACTCAGTTGCAGCTTATCATCCATTGACTGAGGCACAGTTAAACGTTATGCGCTAAGCAACAAAATTGCGACATGCGGACTGGACCGACGTGAAGTTAAAAGGAATACTGGAACGTACTAGTATTTCCTTGTATGTAGTTGCGAGTGTTATGCTGATGTTTTTAGAAACAATTCTATTAATGTTGTGGTATTCAGTTGACCATTTAGTATGAATAGAAAGTTGAAAATAAATTTGGTGAAAGTACCTTTTGATCTTATTTTCATAATCTTAACAACAAAAATAATTTTTCAAAAAGTCTACGACTTCCTCGCATTTTTCACTTTTTGATTTAATGTTTTGAAAATATAAAATATATAGCTTCTGATGTTCGAATAAAAGAGAAAACCATCATTCAGGCTAAGGAAATACTTTTTTGGTGGCTTAAAGAATTGTTTTTAAAATACCATTTAATTTAGTAGAATATAATTCATGGAAAATAAAAGTAGCTTTGGGACAAAACGTTGACAAAAAGAAGTTAAGCGAAACCAAGATAATTAGAGTCCTGGGAATAAACAGGACAAACCGCTTCAGTATCGTCCTCTACAAATGAGCTGGGGATTTAAAAATGTACTTTATATTCTTTATGGGGATGTTTAAACATTTCCCCCAGTTAAATTTAAAAGTGTGTGATGGAGCCATGTGAAAAGCATCTGCCATTATTTACAGTTTTTACTTTTTTTAAATTAACGGTTAATTCATCATATTTTAAGAAAAAAAAAAACTTCTCTCAAATTAAGAATACACTGTTGATCGGTAATTTTTTATTCAAACCAAATATTAAGAGGTAATTGTCTTCATATATTTTTCACTGTATTGACAAATGCATGTAAGGCTAATATAAGCTACTTATATCAATGATTTTTATATATTTTAAGAAGGAGCATTGAATCCAGGCCTAAGAAAAATTTACAGGTGGCATTTTTAGATGGTTGCTTTTTTAGCTCTCAATCTACCGTTCAATTAATTAACTGTCAAAGCCTTTTTAATAGCCATTGTCATAATTTTTGTTAAAATTGGAAGGTCGGATTAAAATGAAGTCCTTGTATAACATCCACAGAATTGCTTCTAATTAAACCACCGGGACATCGACTGGAGAACTCATTTTTGCAAGACAGTTTCGAACACATTTAAGCTTATTGAATCCAAATTGGTAAACGCAGATTCTTTGATCTCTAGATAGACTAAAAGGAATTCGTGATAGGGCGATAAAGTGGCGAGAATTCCAGTCCGTAGATGCGGTTTGGGATAAAATTAGATGTGGACAAACATTGAAGGAAGGGTTGCATTTTCGTCGTACCGGCCCAGTGTCTGACATAGTTAACGAGAATTGTGTTGAACAGATAAGATACGCTGATTCTGACCAGCTAGAACGGCGATTCGCATAAAAAAACTAAAGTCTTCACAAATATTAGTTACATTTAGGCCTAAAAGTATATTTTTTGTCCGGGGGAAATGTATAAAGTACAGACAGTTGGTATAGCTGATAATTATAAGATTTTCAGTTGCTTGTTTATTTATGTTTTGTCTTGTCTATTTTCTTCCAGTTCATGAGTTGATGAATGGATTAAGTTACTAGTAATACAAATGTGGTTAGTTATATACCTGTTTTACAAATTTATTTTTTATGTTTATAAAACATAAAGAAACAAACCGACAGGTCTTTTTGCGTACAAATAAAAGAATAATCAATTTTAAGATCAATATGAGATGCGGTACTTGATTAATTTGTTTTTAAAATTTGGTGCTGGACACATCGGAATTTATACAGAATGTATTTAGCTTTTTTACTCGGGTTGGCACGTTATTCTGATTACAGATGGATTAAAAGAGTAATTTGTTAAGTTAAGTACCTGATCAGTTTCTCATGTTTAATATGTTGTCAGTATATTAATAACTTACGATGCTTATTGCAAAGGTTTCATATTTTGAAATGAACACGCACTCTGGACAAAAGGTATTTCGCTCCTTGCCGGGCGTTGTAAAGAGGCCAGTACCAGCAGTTTACTGCTTGCTCATGGCTCAATTGATGTCACTTGGAAGACTCACTAGTCTTGTCAACACTTTATTAGATGAACGCTACAAGGCTTATGTAAATGTTAACTCCTTAGTAATCGTCTGTAAAGGTAGATAAATTATATAAATGTGTTGTATGTGTTGTTTTACATAATATTCCTTCATATTTATTTGCCTACGAGATTTTGTGTGGTTACAGCTTATTATAGCTTTAGGGAATTCCTAGATTTTGTTCAGTTCCGAACAATAGAGTAGGTCTGGTAATTAATTTGATTTTAAATTCCCTGTATTTATTAAAACCACAGTAAATGAAACTATCATCCAGTTCACTTACCGTTTGTCGTTCAAATATTTTCCCAAAAGTAATTAGAACCCTTTTATAGATTTTATTTTAAATTTTTGGTTTCTGAGCCCAAAAGTACTATTATCATTTTCAAATAACAGAACACCTCGACAGACATCGTTGACAGAGAACCATGAGCCATGGGGAGCGTACCTTCAAAACGCTTCCTGTCTATGACAGTGACACATGGCGCAGCGACACCAGAGGAATTAAACCAGATTAGGAGACTTTATGTTACAAAAGGGTATTATTACCAAAGAGGACAATTCCTATAAAACATTATTTTTACAAAATCTACTTGCCTTAGAGTTATCTAAGAATAATAAAAACGGATTGCTTATCGTTAAGGTTAAGACCAAAATTGTACATCCTATGTACCATAACCGGTGATTATTAACCTTAGACTCATACTGTACTTTTAATCAGTCTAAACTACAATATGATGAAATATCTGCCACTACTGTCATGGAAGCAAATTAAAACCGACGTTGTGTGAAAATGGCTCGTTTGCGTTTGAAAAACATATCAGAGATAAATGAATCGCTTGCGTGAGTTATAGTGATTGCTGAGCGGCTGATGTCGCCGGTGCATAAATGTGGCGTTGCAGTATACTCAATTGTTTCAATTATTCATCCTCTATTAATTTTATAGATAGGTTTCTGAAGTATTAATTATTATTCGTAATTAATATATTTTATTTCGCACTATTGACTTCTATAATGTGGACGTAATTCCATTTACTTATTTCCCATATACTATAAATGAAGTGGAAGAACCTTGTAGTACTAGTGATAAAAATAATTATTATTTAAAAACCTCTAATATTTAATCATGACTCAGCAAAATCATAAGGGAAGAGTTACACACACACACACACGTACACGCACACACACACACACACACACACACACACGTACATAAATAAATATATATATATATATATATATATATGTGTATATTTATATATTTTCCCTTTTTAAGAATCTTAACTCTTTATCCCTACTTTATACATTCCCTAAGCTCCCTTCATCCTAAGCTCGCTATATAAGAAGATTCGATTACTAAAATTTCCCTCAAAAACCCACCAAACTGTCACTACCAATGTCCATATGTTTCAGCGACCTGCTGACTAGTTTTCGGGTAGCAATATGTGGTTCGAATGTTACTTAGGTTTACCTGTTAGCGAATTTCCCCTATAGGAAAGAAGCTGTTACCGTAGACCATGGTAAGACCTAAGCCCGAGACCATGATAACTTTTCGTTTTGGGGCCCCCAGAAGCAAAAACACTATTCGTTCATTTTCATAAATATATATATATATATAATATATATATATATATATATATATATATATATATATATATATATATATATATATATGTCTTTAAGCATGATAACTCGCGTAAAAATGGCCCAATCTTAATGAAATTTGGCATGGATGTGTAAAGTAGTAATTATTCGGACGAGTTCGTAATCCAGCCCAATCGGACCACCGGAAGGGGGGGTGAAGGGGGGTAAACCCCCCCAAAAATGAGTTTTTTGAGTTTTTTACATAGAAAAATAAAAAGAATCCAATTTTCGTTGGCACCATTGAATTCAGCTCAAAAAAAAACAATTTAGTATTTTGAATTACTGCTCTATGTCCATTGGTTACCGGGATATTGAAAATGGTAAACACAGTACGTTGTCGCAATGTTAGCCTTATGGGAAATAAGTAAGATTCTATATCTCGCTTATTTCTCAACATATCTTGATAAAACTTGTTAAATGGCTTCTTCTAGTTCAGATCTACTAAATATTGAGTTCAAACCACTCAGTTTTAATATAGCCTTAGCAGCAAACCTGCATACTCATTCCCCATGTTATTCTTATGGAGCTTACAAAAACATGACAAATCTCGCTATGTTGGATTGTAATATGTCAATTTGCACTTGAAATTCGCTGAGTATGCTGGTCTGCTGCAACGGGGGTATTTTCAAACTAAGGCGGGTTTTTCTGACATTTATTTAGTGTTGTGGACAAATTATTGTATTTATAATCATGTTTATTGTGGTTTATAAAAAATTAGGGAAAACGGCCCAATTTTATGGTCTTACACCATTTAAAAGCGTCATTCCTTTTCTTCCAACTGGCAACTGGCAGCTGGGTCATATATATATTTGGTCAGGATTTAAAGCGACTAGCCTTTGAATCTAGCAATATAACCTTTCACATACTTGCCCCTTTACACTGTGAAATCCATCTTAAAATTACTCTTTCACAATTAAACAGCATGGTCTGCACTACAAAAAAAGAGTTTTTGTTTTATTTATTCATTGTATCTAGCCACGACATTTGAATTGACTTTGCATTGCAGCCGACAATATATAGGACATTATAATTACATAAACATGCAGCACATAATAGATGATCAATATTTTAGCTCAGAATAAAGGTTTACTTTAAGATTAAATAATAATTATTTGAGCGGCTTATATAACTGGGTAAATTTTTATAACTATTCAAATCTATATTTTCAGTCATATGTTTAAGGAAGTTTGGCATAACCTTTCAAGTAAATAAATGAGTTACTTATTCCCTATTAGATTTTAAAATAGCGTATGTTCATGCATACTTGAATTATTTTGCCATACCTAATAACAGCACAATTCACATCGAGTAATAATGAGCAGTAATAAATATTTGTGCATTCCAAACAGGTTCTACCATGCGTGGTAAAATGAATATTCTAACCAACCGCCATGCGGCAACTACTTGCCCCAACGTTGCATTTTCAATTATGACCAACCCGCAGGAAATGGGTGTGGAATGCATTCTCCTCTCTCGTCGCAGCCAGTTAATATTCAAAACGATCTGTTATTAAATATGAGACAAATTCTGGTGGATTTGGCAATAATATTACATATACCTCTTACGCTGTTCGTTTGGTACAATAACTGCCTCGGGACATCCTTGTTCATTAAATGACCATCTTCAACGTAGGTGAGGCTGGTTGTAGGAAAAAAAACGTCACCTCAAAACAGATTTTTTTACTTATACGTTTGGGATAGCTTTATTTAGTAACTGTTTCAATCTTATATTTCTATAGAAAATCGTATTATTGGTTGAAATATAATTATTTTAAAGACGGAATAGCTAAAAAAAATTGTGGTTTTGAGGTTTTCCTTGTAGTGATAGGATTATATTTCTGCATGGCATATTACAAAAAAAAGCATTAGAGATTATTAGGATATAACATGAATAATGAAAATACAGGGTGCATAAATGCCCTAATTGCTGATGGCATATAGTGCAGTATGGTCTTAAGATTCGGCATGCTTAAAAGGATCCCTTTCATGAAAAAATCCTCTAAGTCTAGAGTCTAGACAGTCATAAGGATGTGTTATGACAAAAACTTCTGATGACTTTCATGTTTTATACACACTTAAATACTATAACCAGTGCAATGATTTTAGATGTGAAGGTGTTGGTCGTATCTAAATTTAAGCCTTGACGTCGAAATTTGAGCCTTTTGTTATTTTATCTCATTCCGTTTATCGTGACAATAGTCTTATCAAAAAGCTTGATTTGATGAAAGCAAGAGTGATTGAAGAAAACAAAGAATTCAGAGAGGAAATTAATCATCGATGAACATTGCACAGTCTGATGGCTCTACCTTATCAGTGGATCTCCATCCCATATCATTCAGTGGTTATTTCTGACTCCAATGCAGAACAGCCACGGAACAAAGCGATTGCATCGCTGGTCTCATGAAAGAGTTAAATTCAATTCTACTCCGATTAAACATGAAAAAAATTGATTAATACATGTTGTAATCCATTAAACAATAATATTCATGGTTTTAACAGTCATGTATAAAATATACGAAAAAATAAAAAAGTTAATAACTAAATTTCTTGCGGTTATTGAATAGGTAACCTGATATTTTTATCATACCATATGTGTATATATTTCTTTATTGAGCTAATTTAAACCCGACAAAGCATTCAATGATATATCCAACAATAAATTGAAGTTCATTGAACTAATTTAAATAGTTTCATTAAAATATGATAGTTTATTATAACGGTACACCTTTACAAAAAAGCTTGACCAATGTAAATTGTGTCTGCCTCTGAGCAGTTCACTGAAGGATCTAAGCGTGTACTACCCAAATCAGAAAATTATAGCGAAACCAACGTTAACATAAAAATTAATATCCATTCAAAAGTTTAAAAACATTAAAATTATATTTATTTGACCATTAAGGTATTCGTAATTTCAAAACAAACAAGAAACCACGTCCTTGCAGTTTGGTAAAAGTAGATTACTAACACATTTATTTTCAAGTGTGGATGAATCCATTAACCTCTGCAGAGCGTTACAGAATATTCAACCCAATAGAAATGGAGTGTTGACTTAAATTAATATTAACTCTAAGTGCATAAAACAACCCACTTGAGATTCCACCTGGCGTTACTCGAGGTAATAACAAGTTCGAAATTTTGATTGGGTTAGTATTGTTTAAGCACTTGGTTTTAGAACCAACAACCAAAACGTTTGTGTTCCAATAATTTAAAGTAATTAAAAAATTATAAACAGTGTTTAAAATTGGCCGGGATGAGGGTAATTAGCTAATTAATGTATGCAAAATTTCATAGCTGCAATTAAATTATCCAAGAATGATTTTTACATCTACAATTTTAACAAACCTCTTTTCCTGCTGATATTATAAATAAAATAGCAGTAGATACATGGTTGCGAAAAGTGGCAAACAATCAGTAATAATAAATGTGATTATCATTTTTTTATTTCGGTTTTAAAAGTACGAACAATTAATACCTATTCATTTAGTGAGGATAAAAATGGAGTAGAGACAAAACTTTGACAAAACGTAACCAAACGGTAGCAAGATAATTAGAGTCCAGAGAGTAAACAAGAGATGAGGTGGTGTCAGGATATCCTAGCAAATGAGCCAGTTTTTATACACCGACTGTACCGGTAGTGCTATAGTGTTTTCGTGGTAAATGTATATGGTGTGAAATAAAATGCTGTACCTTTCTTTGTAGTTTTTGCTTTTATGTTTTTTTTTTTTATCTTGTAGATGTCTTGCAAGAAATGGTAGCGCCTCACGTCTAAACTGCCTCACGATCCTTTAGTATTCTCCTAGTTCAAGCGTATCGGTCATATACTTCCAGCTTCATATATACCAAGCAGCTATACAGTAATATTAATTCTGGAAAGTTCGCAGCAGTATGAATATATTACTGCTATTTCGGAGTGTTATAAAAAACACAAACAATTATTTAACGTAGAACACAAAATCACCGAAACAAAGAGATAAAAACCGAAGCATGTCAGGATGAGACGCACTTCTTGCGCGTACAACTTTGCACTTTTCCCTTAATTTATTTGATTGTAATATCTTACAATTTACGAACAATAATCCCAATCATAGATGAGCTACAGACATCAAACGTTATTAAATATGAAAAAAATTGCTTAGTACTTCTCAAGATTCACTCTTCGTTATTGTTTTTTCAATATAAGTCTTTTAATAGTACTGTATGTTGTGTTAACGAATAGAAACAATCACATCTTCCTAAAATTGTACAATTAATGTATCGTAGTTACCTAGACAAAGGAATAGAAATAAAACATGACTATATTATATTTTAGCATAGTTAGTTAGTTTGAGGCATCAGCATCTGCGAAGATTCGTAGATACAGTAATTCAAATATGGCTGTAGAAGGTCGGGATATATCGTAAATGCAGAAATGGGGAATGAATCAAAATGATGAACGCGCTGTTGTTTGTTATGAGACGTTATCGTCAGATCTGCCGCACGTTACCGGCGAAACGCTCCGTTGCCAATTGAAACATACTCACCGAGTTGCATTGTTTACTGTACAATAGGTTGATGACAAAAAAGCTCTGAAAAATTATAATTCATAAATTATATAATTTTTCCAACGGTATTTCTTTAATGTTACGCTCAATAATTACTTCGTAGTATTTACCTTTCACATTTCTCAATTTAAATACAAAGTACGTTAAATAAAAGTTACACTAATGGCTTGTAGGGGCAACATCCCGTAAAAATAAGATACAAATGCTGAATATTACAATGTAAAACATAGAATAATCTATATATTACTAAGCCAGGGGGTTTTCTTCGCAGTCATAGCTCGATAATAATAGGATATATTTTGAGGTGTCGGATGAAATTTATTTTGTTAACAGATTTGTAAATATATGTCTCAGAATTTTAAGGAAAACTTTGGAAAAGTGGTGCTATTCGTCAACGCTTAAAAAAACTAAATCATCCTTATTTGAAATTAAACATGTGGAGATGGTTTAGAAAAATTCCAACAATTATTATTTATATCCCAGGTAAATTTGGGACCTCCTAATTAATACCATAACTAGATTAATAATAATATAATTCGACTTTATGCCCCACTCGTTTTATGTCTGCTTGTGAGTAAATGCTGGCTTGTTTTGGTATATTAAGATACCTGAAACGTATGTCCTTTTTTACTTGTTAGTCAAAGGTCATAGCAATGGCTGTTATAATAAAATTGATATTATATTACCAAATATGCTTTTGATGACCAAATTTAAAGATGAACCTTTTTTGTTTTTAAAGTTTCAAGTTAACGTCGTTAAACTCAATCGCTGTCAATACAGCACACTGTTGTCGAGACGGTCAAAACCTTGACCATTTTGACACTTCATAAAACTGGCAGAGCTGGGCATGAAAAATGAATCGTCTTCTCTGTTCCTGTAGCCTCTGCTTATAGTTTAAGTTGATAAAACGTACTAGTTAGAGGGATTATATCTTATTGGCTGCTTGGCTTAAATCAGCATCAGCACTAAACTTTATAATACAAATAACACTATCGCACTTAACTCTTCGTCGTTACAGAGTGAATACCTAAACCTCCTAACTATAAAGTAGGAAAATTTAAAATAATAATTTTTTTTGTTATAGCACGTTCAACCTACAAAGTTAGATGAGTTAGTTTCCATTATCTGCCCACTACTGTATACATTTGATTGTAATAGGTTCGATTAAGAGTGGTTATGACAGTTTTAAGTCAGGTTTGTTTTGGTTATGTTACGTTAGGTTGTGGTTTGTTACGTTGTTTTAGGTTGTTCGGATCGATATTTGAGCGCTAACTAAGTTAGGGATCAATCGTCCTAGGGATGGTAATGTTACTCCTGCAACCTAACCAACCAATAAATAATTTCAAACCCCTATTACGAAACTTAACTGAAAGAAACCAACTAAACATTTCAATTGTTTATTTGTTGTTTGTTTTTCATCGACCTCAACATTTTCCAAAATTAAGTCATTATAACATGAACATAATCTAATAAAAAGGTAGCACAATTTATTGTAAGAAGGACAAACTTTTGATGTCAATGTCAAATTGCTTGATTTTTTTTTAAGAAATTTGTTTCGAACTGAAAATATTTGAATTAATTTAAACGCACTTTTCTTTACAAAGAATGAATGATTACACGATGGAATTTTGTTAATAAGTTAAATTAAATAATCCGTTAAATATTTGAAACGGATTACGTTTAATGAAGAATTTATTTTAAAATACCATAAGTTCTTTTATGTCTGCGTAATTTATAGCATTTTTCATTGTACTTTAGTCTGAATAAAATAAAATTCAATAATAACAATGTAGCATCCTTTCATTTAAATCGATGTGTGGTAAAATACCCTACTGACATTTTTTATGAATTTTTCCATATTTGGGCAGTTTACTTGTATTTAGCTAAAGCAAATATTAACTTATTTTTTTTTAGTTTACTACCTAGAAATACCAATTTTTATGTTAAAAGCTACATATGCATTAGTTTAAAATAAATGTGTCATAAAATATTTTTATACATAATTTATTATAAATGATAATTTGATATCATTTATGGTGGTTTTTAGGTTTATTTCATATTTTTTGACGTGCACATTTGCTGTAATTATTTTTTAATAATTTACATTTAAATTAAGTAATTGTAATAAAACAATTACTTTATTTTAACATCAATTTAAAGTACAATATTTTTACTTTTACGTAATTTTATTTTAATTTATGCATTTGTAACGTAAATTGGCAGTTTGTTATATGTGTCGTTGTTCTTCGTTTCCTGGTAAGTTTTAAAAAAATCCAGTTTTCGTCCCAGGCGTAAATATCTGAAGTTTGGGACCCTTCCCATTATCCTGCTACATTCTAACCGCGCAAAATCTCTATTCAAAAATGTTGCTTACGTATTTTATATAAAAATATTATTGGAAGTTCTAATAATTCAATTAATTTTACTTCTTTTGTGTACTTCTCGTAAAAATTACTAAGGGGAAATTAATATAATTATTATTTATTCATACGTATTTATTACTTACATTTATATTTATTTGTATTGTATATTAATTCGTAGATGGTATAATGACGGGTTTGTATTAATTCACAAATATATAATTATATGAATTATATAATATAATTTAATAAATTAAACTATATAAATTATTTAATAAATAATTACATAAATTATTGACTAGGGAGTTCGAAGCGGTTAAGTTTTGAGTGGAAGTATTTAAGTAAAATTGCGGTATTGTGTTTTTATTAATAAAGGTACACTTGGAAACAACCTGATTCGATAATGAAATCATCATCACCTTAACCTGTGCTTATTATGAAGAGACATAAACATTAGCAAATTACGTCAGTTAGTCGGATGAAAAAAATGTTATTGAGAGGACTTCATTAAGATGAAAAAATCACTTGTAACGACTTTTTACATACATTCAACTCACAAACGTCATATTAACGTCATATCTATGACGTTATATATAACGTCATAGCTGTATTTTTGCTAGTATCCGTGATATACATGTATATGTTTTTAAATAAAGGTTCAATGAGTATATGCAAGCAGTTAGATCAAACAAATCAACCAGCCAAAAATCCTCTTTTGCCGAACACATTTTAAAATTTGAGGCATAAATCAAATAATGACTTTTCTTTAATCAAATGCATTAAAGAAAACCTGACTACATTGGATTATGAAAATAAGGGCCCAAAATGAACACGAAAGAAGAACTTCACATTTACTTAAATAGCGAGTTAAATAAAAAATATGCTCAATTCAACATATTCAGATATAAAAACCCCAATCTTCGATCCTATTCTTGAGCTGAAGAAAATCCCAACCACATTATCAAAGAATAGATTAAAATGAAATATAGAGCTGAAAAAATGCCAGATGATAAATATTTATTTAATAGTTTTAGGTTAAGTATACCATCTCATTGTGAAAATGGCTTGAAACCGAAGCGCGTGTCGTGTAATTTAATTAATAAAATTTAAAAAGGGTACACTTGTTATATTTCATTAATAGTATATTTATGCTGAAAATATTAGTTGTATGATAATTTATCAAAGAATAAAACAAGTAACTTAGTTATAACAAAGAATTAAGCCTTATAAGTAATGTGTTATGATTATGACATAAGAGTTATAATATTATAACAAACCAAGTTATAAGCGCAAATTTTATTTGGAATTTAAAATGACGTAAGCAAATCAGTGACTATATCTCAACTCATTGTGTTTTATAAGTATATTCTTTACCTTGTTAGTAGAAAAGTAATGCATTGCTTTAGGGCTTAATTTTTGTGGTACCATCTGGAACAAAAATGTTCAACAAATATTTGATGACTTTTAAAAACGAGTGGTGAGATATTTCAAGTTTGCTAAATCTGTCTTTATATTTGAAGCTGTAAAATAAACATATTTAAAAAAAACATCAACTTTGTAAAAGAGGTTTTGTTGACAATCATTTACGTTTGGGAAACAGAATGCGAAACGGGTAAAATTATTTTTCGGTGAACGAGTTTACATAAGAGCGAACAACCTGATTGGCTGTTACGGCAGCTCCGTCACACACACAGGGAGTGGTAGCAATACATAACAATCCCCCAAATTTCCATAATTCCTCGCGTCGGGCCCCATGTATCATCGTTATTTACCGGGTAAATTCAAAGGTAACGCTGTGACAGTTTGTGGCTCAGGGGTATTTTTTACTTGACATTTAATATTTACTAACCAATCCGTAAAACGAAATACACATTTCCCAAGAAAAATTAAAATGTTTATTAATAAATAGACATTTAAAGTATCGCAGTTATACTTTTGTTGTTATTTTTTAATGGAGCATCAGATACTTGAAGTTTTATTTATATTTGCAATATTAAATGTCCGTTATTAAATATCATATGTAATTTTTTTTTTTTTTTTTTGGTAGGAGGTGGAATGCATTTACGCACACTGAGGGGCTCATTGTTCCCTCAGTAGTGTCGGACTCCCACGAGCTCGATGTCCCGTGAACTACCGACTAAACCACCTCCCTCGGCACCGAGGACACTAGCCTGGAACTGTTTCACACATTACTTCGGGCTAGGCCTTTGATATTACGCCACTAGGGCAACCTCCTTGGGGAAAAGCTGAGGATTAAGGCCGATCGAGGTCGACCTTTTTCGCCCGAAGAATGGCCTGGACGTAGTGCTGGACACAGTTCCAGTTGCCCTCTCCCTGGAGCATAGCTCCGACGATGTTGTTTGGGCTGACGACCACGCCGATCTCAGATGAAAGCGAGGCTTGGCGGACGTGCCAACGGTCGCACTGAAAGAAAGTGTGCTCGGACGTGTCTGGGATGCCGGAGCAATACAGACAGTCCGGGCTGGCGACTTTGCCCATCCGGTGCAGATAGGCTCGGAAGTACCCGTGCCCAGAAAGAAACTGGGTCGCGTAGTAATCGACCTCGCCGTGCTGCCGTTCCACCCATGGTCGGACGGAAGGTATGAGCTGGAAGGTCCAACGTCCCCTCGGCTCGGCTTCCCAGTCGCGCTGCCAAGAGTCGAAGCTGCGATCGCGCTCTTCCCTGGCAGCTGTTTCCCGGCCCACTTCAGGCCTCCTCCGGTAAATCGCCTGCCTCTCCCTCGCGAGGAAGAGGACGGGAATGACTCCGGCGATCACCATCACAGCAGGCTCGGAGACTGTGCGGTAGGCCGAGGCGACCCGCAGAGCTCCGCGACGCTGGACTCGGGCAAGCCGGTCTCGGAAGACTCGCTTCTCGAGTGCGTGAGCCCATACCTCCGCCCCGTACAGCAAGACTGACTGGACGGCAGTCATGAGCAGACGGCGCTTGCAGGAACGAGGACCGCTGACATTGGGCATAAGCCTACCAAGGGCAGCGACACCCTTAGCGGCTTTGTCGGCGGCGCGCTGGATCTGCTCGCCGAAAGACAGTCTGCTGTCGACCATGACTCCCAGGTACTTTGCAGCAGGCTTAGTCTCGAGCGTGACGTCACCTATCTGCACCGGGAACACGGTGTTTATCCTCTTTTTGGTGAGGACGACGATCTCTGTCTTACTGATAGCCAGGGACAGGCCGTGATCTCGCATCCACCCGTTGACCTTGGCCATTACAACGCTGAGCCTCAGTTTTGCCTGCTCGACGTTCCTCGCAGCGATCAAGGCAGCGACGTCGTCAGCATAGCCAACGAGGCGGGTCTCATCGGGCATGTCTAGCCTCAGCAAGCTGTCGTAGGACACGTTCCAGAGATCTGGTCCGAGAATGGACCCCTGCGCAGCCCCGGAAGTGATGGGAATGCGCCGCTGACCTTCGGTCGTGTCGTACAACAGAACGCGGTCTGACAAATACGCTTCTATCATACGCAGGAGGTAGGAGGGAACTTGGAACGTATGCTCAAGCGCCCACAGCATATCGCTCCACCTGGCGGAGTTAAAAGCGTTCTTCACGTCGAGCGTGACGAGAAGGACCACGCGGCGCGACCAGTGGTTGTGGTCCTCCGCCCTCCGCACTGCCTCAACTACCTCCTGAATAGCGTCGATGGTAGAGCGACCGGATCTGAAGCCGTACTGCTGCGGGGACAAGTCCCCCGCAGAGACGATGGCCTCGGTCAGCCTGACACGCAGGAGCTTCTCAAGCACTTTCCCGGCCGTGTCGAGCATACACAGGGGTCGGAAAGAAGAAGGGGCCCCCGGTGTGCTCTTCGCCTTCGGGATAAGAACAAGGCGGGCAACCTTCCACGAAGAAAAGAAAACGCCTTCCGCCAGTCACACGTTGAACATATCGAGCAGAAGCCTTGGATTCACCTCCGCAGCGAGCTTGAGCACCTCCGCCGGAATGCCATCGGGACCGGGCGCTCTTCTGGGTCGTAGGGATCGGACGGCGGCGGTGAGTTCCTCTTCCCGGAAAACTGGGAAGGCGCCTACGTCTCCGAATTCCCTGACTGGCCGAACTAGGTGGCTGGGAAACAGTGTATCGACGACGACGGCCATGGCTTATGGTTCCATGACCGCAGGTGGTGAGCGAGCCCCTAGCTTCTGGGTTACAAGTTTGTAGCCCATCCCCCAGGGGTCGTTGTCGATATCCTGACACAGCTGCTTCCAGCACCTGACTTTACTCCGGTTGATGGCACCGCGGAGCTCTCGGCGGGCCGCTCTGTGCTCAGCCGATCTGGCATTTGCATCAGGGCGGTTCCTGGCTCGCTGCGCAGCTCGTCGGAGACCAAGGCATCTCCTCCGGAGTTCCGCGATTTCAGGCGTCCACCAGTAAACCGGCTTCTTCCTGTGGCGGCGGGAAACTCCGGGCATCGACTGCTCACACGCGGTCGCGATGAGACGCATCGTCGATGCTGCCAGATCTTCGGCACCTGTGAAATTCACAATGCTCTGGTCTTTGATTACTTCTTTAAAAGTGTCTTTGCTCAGACGACTGGTGTTCCAGCGTCGAGCCAGAGGAGCAGGTTCAGCGCGCAAGCGCGCACCCTCGGGAAGGACCTTGAAGAGGATCCCCTGGTGGTCGCTAGAGGAATACTCCTCGCAGACACGCCAGTCGGAGATCCGCTGGACAATCCCTTCAGAGGCAAGGGATATGTCAGGGATCGTCTCTCTGCACCCCGGACGGCGAAAGGTGGAAATGCCGCCTGTATTAAGGATACAGAGGCCCGACCTGGCAGCCGACTCGAGGACGTAACGACCTCGAGTGTCGGTCCGCGGGGAACCCCATTCCACGGCTTTTGCGTTAAAATCGCCACCGACTATGACCCCGCCAGAGATTTTCATGATCTCATCCTCAATGGAATCGACCATGTGGCGGTAGTCTCCGATCGGTTGGTTTGGCGTGAGGTAACAGGAGAAGACGGTGAAACCCCTGCTCCTCACCCAAACGAAGCCGTTGCCCGATCCGGAATCGAGAACAGGCACCTTCCCGAGGTCCAAGATCCATATTGCCGCAGTGCCGGAGGGATCCGAGAACCACTGCGCGGAGCGTCGGTTCTGGTACTGCTCACTGAGAAGCAGTAGGTCAGCACCCTGCCCCGTGGCGAATTGGAACAGCAAGTCGTTTGCTGTCCTGCTCCTCTGCATATTAAGTTGCAGAACACTGATAATTTCTGTTGTTTCTGGCGAAGCTCCTGGATGGCCCGCCTGTACTGCCCGCATCGACCAGAAACAGCGAAACGCTTGACCTGGTCGCCCTTCAAGCCGGCTTCTGTACACAGGACACAGGACAATACTGCATTGCACGCGCTGGCCCTGTGGTCCTGGCCGCCGCACTTGAAGCAGAGCTTGCTTCTATCGGGTCCAGGGCAGCGATTAGCTACGTGACCGAACCCCAGACATTTAAAACATTTGGAGGCCACGAGCTTCTCGCGCACCCGACAGCTCACATACCAGACTTTGAGGTGGCCCTTCTCCAGGAGCTTCGCGGCAGCTCTGGCTCCCAGCGTCAGGATCGCCACCTTCTGTCCCCGAGCATTCGCCTTTGAGAGGAAGGTTTTTACCTCGACGGATTCTCCGAGAACGGCTTTGACGGCAGCGGTCACTTCCGCCTCGGTCGTCAGCTCGTCGAGGTCTCGCACCTCCAGCGTTGTCTTTGGTTCGAGAACGCGGACGGTTGCGTTCGCTCCCAGAAGAGTCCTCAAGTCCTCGCTGAAAGCGGACTTGCATTTGGAGGCGTCCCCGAGTTCGACCAGAAGATCGCCGGCTCGAGTCTTTCTCATGCCCTTGATGACGGCGCCCTTCTCATCGGGCTTCGCTTTGCTGCGAATTTGCCCAGCACGTCGGCGTAAGATTTCCCCTCCGACGGCTTGATGAGAAGAGCGTCCGGCCGCTGCTTGCGGGGCCTCTTCTTTGGCACCTTCTTCTTCTCTTGTCCGCCGGGCTGGCTTCCAGGCTCCTGGGGAGGGTCTCTCTTCTTCCGTCGTTTCCTAACGACGTCCGTCCATTTTTCGGGGTCCGATGTCTCCCCTGGACCGTCACCTCTCGGTTTCTTCTCAGCCTCCGGTTGGGCGGGGCTGGAAGCAGCCCGCTTCCCACCGGCCGGCTGAGCCTTCACCCGCAGTGATGGGGTCGTCTGATATCATATGTAATACAGTGGGGAATAATAATAATAATAATAATAATAATAATAATAATAATAATAATAATAATAATAATAATAATAATAATAATAATAAAGATATGAAACAATATAGACAGAGAGTTTGCAGCTTGGTGGTGTCACAAATTAGGGTTATAAGGCGAGTCCCCTTGACTTTTTAACTCCCTTCTTAAACAGCCCCATATAAGATATATTTCCAATTCAACTTCATCACCGAGAGACTTCGGTAAAAAATACTAGAAATTATCTTAATTCTATTTTGGTTATAATACGAAACTTTTATGAACTAATAGTAAAAAAAATTCTATTAATAGGAAAAACAGAGACTTGGTGTATGTGTAGCTTACAGGCCGCCCCATATCAGGTATACACGTCTTGCTTCTTTGTTTCACTCTCTGTTTGTTGATCTAGCAGTTGAAGTCGGTTCTGTGATATGTTTAAGAGAAACAAACATTAATCTTTTGAAGAAAACGAGTAATGAAACAAAATAATTAAGCCGGTTCTTACGAGAAGCAAATACAATACAACTAATAAAATGTCCTACAAGAGTGACAGCAGCTTTATCACCTTGATAGACCATATCATTGTGGACAGGTCGGCTGGAGTCGATAGGACCGGCGTTATCGAAGCCCCCAGTATACTACATCATAGAGGGAAGGCAATTACGGATCACAAGTTAATTTACTGTGATCACTGTGATCTGTTTTTGGAAAAAGGGGAAACATAGCCAAAGATGATCCGATATAGAGAATTTTAAAGTTTAATATTTAAACAGCGGTAAAAGATATATCAGATAATAAATGGGAAAGCATAAAGAAAATAAAGGAACTAGATGGCGTTGAAGAAGCCATAACTACAAATATCAAGAAGGTCTATGACATCCATGCGCCATAGTGTGCAAAAAGGTAACAAAAAAAACCAGCGCCCTGGAAAAATTATGAAATAAAGCAGTTATCACGAGAAAAGAATAAACTTAGAAATAAATACTGAAAGTCAAGAAATGTCGAAGACTGGGATTTATATAAATAAAAAAGAAACACATTGAATAGGCTGATCTGGCAAGCCAAGAAGAAATCTTTTGCAGAAAATCTGTCAAATACCAAATGGTAAAGATTTTAGGTCTTGCTTAAAGCAGTGCAATGTACATAGGAAAATTTACACTGAACTAATTCATGATTTCAATGTAATATTGAACAGACATCAATAAATATTTTGCAGGAATTGGGTCAGGAATTGAAGTTGATGAGAAGGCTTTGGACTTTTTCATTGAAAATAGAAAACATGGAATAATTGATGAATTTAAGTTTCATACTGTCACTGAAGAGACTGTTAAAAAATTAATGAATAGTATCAAGTTAAAAGCCGTAGGCAGTGATGATATTTCAATCGATATGGTCAAATCTGTAAGTTCTTATGCAAGCGAAGCAATTACACACCTCATAAATGAATCACTGAGTAGAGGAATTTTCCCACGCTCAGATTTTCATTTTTCGAAACATTTTATGAATTGCCAAACTACAGCAAGTAGCTACGACATATACGGATATACAAGGGTTTTTTTAACGCAACCCATTTTTAATATTGAATAATGCACATATAAATATAAAATGAGTATTTTTTATATTTACATTTTATACAACCTACTATTTAAGTTTGATCACATTTAGTTTACATTATGTGTTCAAAAAATCCTCCATTGGCATTTGTATAAAGTTGTGCTCTCTCCATCAAATTCCCGAGCACGTGTTGCAAGGTACCTCTTTGAATTTCTTCCATTAAATTTGTTATGTTTGTTTATCTGCGACCATTGCAATAAGCACCAATTATGGTATTACAATAAACATTATAATGATATACATTAAAACACCACAAACCAAGCAGTTGCATAATGTCGACATTATGATACTGGAGTCACCAGTACTGGTTCTAGACCAATGAGAGCTCGGCATTTGGCGGAAGTAGTACCTTAATACAAATTAAACAAATCGCACATCAGCTGATTGAACCCATACGATTCCGGTTTTAGTGTTCTATTGTACCCAAGGAGGTTATATTACTATACTGGAGGTAGCACTGCCTTCACAAACAGCATTGGAAAGCGTGCCGCAGTTGGTACTAACTGATGTACCGTTCTTTGAGTCGATTCAACTGATTCAAATACTGATGTAATCTTTTCGGAGAGTTGAATCGTATTGATCTATCTCTTAATTTGATTGAACGTTTTCTTCGCCATTGGAATAGTCAAAGCCAATTAATTAAAAAACTATATTATACTATATTATAATGGAATTGAAAATGCCACTTTTCTTTAACCTATGAATTAAAAATAACGAATTTTAATTTCAATATCCAAGTGTAAATATACAAGAAATGGCATACTCACTGTTTATTTCAGATTTTGTCATCAGGCGTGCATTAATAAGTTGTAGTTGCTCAGCAAACACTAACAGAAATTAAAGGCTACCTGCCACGTTTCTACCATCATTCTTATTTTCGTTGTGACATATTATAAGAGAATGAACGATTTTCAATTAATTCTTATACAGAATTGCATGATAAACGACTTAGTGGTGCTTAAAATTAAATTACATTTTCAAACTCCATTCTCTATTGTAAATTATATAGATACAGTATAAGAAAAGCAGGTTACTGATCCACCTCTCCCGGCCAAGCATTACTTTATGGGACACGTCCATGGCCACAAGCTGCCTTTAAACTTCACTATAGATGAGTGCAAAACTAAAGAGACTTTCTTTTAAAAACAAATTTAAGTTATTCCATGTAATAGGCTAGTTTTATTTAAATTTAGTTTTTATTTTTAATTTTGGACCGTTCCCGATCAAATACGTTAAAAAATGCCATTTGCATTGAAATGGACAAAATAAAATAAAATGTAGGCCTATGGTAACCGTTTGAAATGTGTTAATCTGTTAGGCCTATAACGAATTTCAGCTAAAACAGTCTAGGCTCTATATAGGCTGCATATTAGCCTAAAATTGTTTCATTACATATATCTTGACCCTTCGCAATTTCAAACAAGCCTAACCAAACCAACCCACCAAAATCCGGCTTTGGCTTATTTTGTATTTTATTTAGATGTAAAGAAAGGTTAGGCCTATATTTGAAAATAAAACTTACCTGTGTAACTGTATATCACTTTCTTTTTTGTAAATCTCTTTACAACCAATCACAGCGCAACGTCTCACCATATCTGTATAAACGATGGATTCAAATCAACTTGACTTCATGAAATTAAAATGTTATAACTACCACAGAATAGGAGTAGGATTAAAAACTTATATTTGCATGTTCTTTGAAATAAAATTATTTTTCATTAATTACTTCTAACTAGGTTTCATTTCTGCTATTTTTGATTTAGCTCACCATTATGTTTTACCAAGATTAAATTGATTATTTCATTAAAGTTATTTTCAAATTAGAAAATACCTACTACGCACTCGTTGCAGGTTGTTATGAACGCTTAATTCAAATTAATGTTTGAAATTGGTTTGAAATATTCTTTCTTTCCGTTTCCGGAATGAACCAAAGCTCCAAACTGAGTCGTAATTAGACTGAATCACCTGATTGATTCGTTCATTTTCGGAAGTCGGTGAAATTGAGGTATTTTGCAAAGGTTGGTACTAGCTGATGTACCATTTTTGTGATATTTTGTTCTAAACAGCCGGCACGATGTTTTACTATGGAGTGCTGCCTCCAGTATAGTAATATAACCTCCTTGATTGAACCTAACCTCAAACGTCCTTTAATACGTTAGTTATTTATTTATATCAACATTTCCCAAATTTTGATTACCTCTATCTTCAATTCACCTATTTTGTATGGTTATTATCAGTAAAAGAGAAATTAATGTTTTTGTTCCTAACCTCAAAAACTAATTGTTGTGTTACGAAGTCAAGCAACGTCGAGAGGAACACTACTTGGATGGGTGACCACTTGGGAACAGTTTATATAGCAGTCAAAATTTAAATACGGTAAGTTAATTATTTGTTTTTGGACACCCTGTATATTTTTGGTCGTAGGTAAAGTAGTGTATGCAACGATTGTATTATGTCTTTAAGCTACTCGTGAGATATTTAGAACACTCGCTTCGCTCATGTTCTTACATCTCACTCGTGGCTTAATGACATTCATTATACAATCCTTGCATAAACTACTATTTCAGGCTCTGAATATCCTGTGTATTGTTTTCGCAAGCCTTACCTTTTATGTACCCCCAAAGAAAATAATACACTGGCTTCAAATCCGGGGATCTTGGGGGGTAATAATCTTTCACTAATAAAATAAAGTTTTGAGTTGCGTTTAAAAAAAACACCCTGTATAATTATTATAAAATGTTGTTAGCCTCAAAAATACAAATTAAATCCAGGTACGTAAAATGTATGCACTATAAAAATTTAAAATCGACACTTTTATTTACTATCTATTATTATTTATTTTATTTATTTTCGACACTGTTTCCATTTTAACTTGTCCGCGGGAATTAAATTCACACATCTTTCACACTCTACACGCAGAAGTTAAGACGGGAAAAGATTTGCTGCAATATGTTAAAATAATTGTTGCCATATATTTCACCCAGATAAAGTCAACGATTAACACAATGTGTTGTTTAAAAATAAACTATTTTATGTCCCTGTAGCCAAAACTGTCACAATCAGTGTCAAAGATTTTACGTTTTGAATTTTACCTTGGTTATTCACAAATAAAAAAAAATCTTGGATGACAAAGAAACGATTGAATCATCAGAACAAAACAAAGCCCGGTTAAATATACGTCATGACAAGTTGTAACTCGAGCCTTGTATTGTTCCAGACACAATAAAAGATCATGCAGCTGGTTATCGGAACTCGGAACATATGATGTGAAACAGTGGGACGGTGAAACAACGGACTGGACCAACAAAACTCTATCCGACGATGAGACGAGTGAATGCATTGTATTTCAAAACAAAAGTATATCAGATGTAGAAAAGAGTGCAGCTGACTGACTTTTACTAAAAATAATACTCTTTTAGGTTTATCCGATTTTTGCATTGGCACCTTTTTATATGAACACTTGACGTATAAATAATTTACAACCTTATTGACAGGAAAAAACATAATTTATGACAGATTAAGTTAGTAATATACATTTCATAATCAAATACGGATCCATTCGTATATTTAGTCATTACCGCTTTTATTTAAATGTTACACATAATTTTCGCTTTCGTCATATTAAGGAATGTGAAATTAAATCAAATCGTGGTTTTGTAACAAACCAAAGCTTATATTATTTTTTATTAATATACTCAAATACACATATAATCGCTTTCAAAAATTAAATTTTATCATAAATCTTCTATATGCATCTAATGCATTCAATGTACAACGGATTTATCAGGCTCAGGCGTACCCACATACGCGATATGTGAAAGTTATGTGCCAGGGGAGCGGTACCAACTGTGCGTTCATGATAGACTGGCTGGAGTCAATATGTATGGCTCGTATCATCTTGCCTCTTCTTCAAATATCGCCCTCGTATTGTTCACGCACAATACACATTACCTGTTTGAAATAATCACATGTTTCATACTCTATATCGAGATACAGATTTTAACCATTGTAAATAAATCGAGTCATATTAGGTTTTCTTTTTTTAATTTTTTACCTGATTGGAAACCTTGTATTAAATAATTCCAAAATTTGTCCGACAAACTAGTTTTAATTATGTTTATGGTGGAGACTTGTTGTTGTAGAATTCCTAAATATTACTTAAAAATAATTCCCTCAGTAATCCTGTAAAGATATATTTCATTCACACAATAAAAACTAACAGATACAAAAAACACTACTCACCCTACTATTACCCTTTTTCACTAGTAGTGGTTCGTACAATATTTTGTTGAGTTTAGGGTCTCATTTTTTTAAGTATATCAATTCACGTTTATTAGGTACCCAATACCGATAATTGGAGCTATATATTTTTTAAAGTAGCAAATTCTAGAGTTAGAAGAGATTTTCATCAAGGCTAGTTGGCAAATTTTTATGTTTCAATCATCACTAATCCGTACTTTGTATCATCACTTCTCTAACGTAAGTACCTAATACCACATCATATGACCACATCATATCAAAATGAATACCTAGATATCTCAGTTTACCAACCAACTATTTAGAGTAAATATTTTCATATGTGTAAAATTATGTGGAGTGGATAAAAAAAATTATATTATTATTATGTTTTGAGTTGTAAATTAATTACTGTAAACTACTGTAATCCAGTAACCATAATTGTTTTTATAACTACTTTTCTACTAATTGTTTTAATGAACAAGAATTTATTGACATGAAGATGTTAATTTATCTGCCACAAATGTTCTAACGGCTTATGACTATGACTTTAGAAACCCAAAAATGCATAAATGCATAGTTTATAGATATTTGACTGAAGTAGGGAGATTTACCCAAAATACCGTAGATGTCCCAGTACTAAAATTAAACTTTACCTTTTTGCTAACTAATTATGAGTATAATACTTTACTTTAAATCTACTAAAATATTTTTTCAAAAAAATTTTACTGTAACTTGAAGATTTATTGAGTATTTACCCTTTGCTTTAACAACCACTGATATAGATGTTTACAAATTACAGATCGGGTTGGTTATACATGAGTTAATTGTGAAGACGAATTTTTTCATGCGTGCTTGATGGTCGTTGACAAACGTAACTCTGTGGACCAGAGATAATTACAGGCAAGGATAAACAAGATGGACGCTGCGGCGATGCTCTCTACAAATGAGCCGTTTTTATACGCCAACCACTCTGTTAGCTTTATAGGATATTCGTGATGTGCTTAGCAATGGCAATAAAAAAATGAATTACTGTATTACCGAAACGTGAACGACTAGATCTTCTTATTTTGAATTTCATGACAACATATATTTTGTTATTTTGAAATGACGTTCTACTTGGAGTAAAAATTATTAAAATAAATCGACCGTAATAAAATTAAATGGCGTCCTCTTCTATTTATAAATATTGAAACCACGCTACATGATGATTAATTTATTTTGTACTTTGTTATATTTTTGACCAGTTTTTATTTAATGGCACTAATTTTAAATGTTTTAACTTATGTTTATTTTGAACAATTTTAAAAGTCTGCATTACTCCGTAGTCTGTGTTATTTTAGTTTATAAGATCGTTGAACTACAGTCTAGTTAAGTTTGAAAATACTCGGGTTGCTGTGCAATAGGTCAGATAGTGACGATTTTCGCATTATTGTGTTGTTAGTGTTGAACTGATAACATAAAATACAAGCTTGCCACAGGGCACACCACTTTCTGGTAGATTTTTTCAAATTAAAAAATATATTTATCTACGACCATTGCAATAATCACCAATAACGATGTTACAACTAATGTCATAATGAGGTCCATTATTAAACCTAATACAAACACGTTGCATAAAATTAACTTTATGCAACTGGTGTCACTTTATGATATAGGTTCTACACCAATGGGAGCGCGGTATTTGACGAAAGTAGTGTCATAACGACAACTCGTGAGATGTTTAGAACACTCGCTTCGCTCGTGTTCTTACTTATATCTCACTCGTGGCTTAAAGACATTTATAATACAATCGTTGCATAAACTACTGATGAAAGTCTTCACATTCCAGAAATTTACCAAATTACAAATTTAAAGAAGATTAAGTTCCCTACAATGTGATTGCTTTTGCAGCTCTGAAGCTTTTGTAGACTTGGAGCGTCTATGACGATTGTCCTTATAATGTTCGTCTAATTAGTCCCTCAACGATGAGAAAAATTCTTCTATTTGATTAAAATAGGTCCATTTGACGAGGGAAATTTTGAAAAGTTTGGAGGTCAGTGGGCAGAGCCCTAAATAGTTAGGACCAAATGGACGGCTTAACAATATTTTCTCTGCCGATTTACATATTGTATACCAAATTTTATGCCAAACGGCCAAACTGTCATCGAACCAATTAACATAGAATAGCTTTCTACATGTCTGCATGTTGTTGTACGGGAAGATTGAGTTTGTTTGACGTTTAACTACATGACAGTTTACCATGTACGACGATGACATACATGGTACATGAAAAACCATGTTTACAAATTACAGATCGGGTTGGTTATACATGAGTTAATTGTGAAGACGAATTTTTTCATGCGTGCTTGATGGTCGTTGACAAACCATCAACATGCAGGTTATTTTGGAATAAGGATATACCTGATGACTTTTGTGGTAATAATATCACATTTATTCAAAGGTTATTGAATAAGGTTATTCAATAACCTTTGAATACTTGTGTACATTTACAAAACAGATATTTTTAAGGTATCCATTTTGTCGTTACTGTTTAGAAATCTGCCCTAGTGGCCTCCGAAATATTCGAAATATCCAATGTTAATCAAACGTACGATGCATAATTATATTAAATATATGTTTTATTAAATATATATGCAACACTTAAATCATATAAAAAATCGCCGCTACCCGTCTTTTATGCACCAAAACTATAATTTTACTGGGCTTTTATTAATAATTTTTAAAACATATTTAGTATGGTTAAGTCTTAATAAGCCTTACTAAAATAAGTCAGTGCTTGTCAAAAACGTTAATTTGTTTACTAACAAATAAAACAAGTTTTCTAAACAAATTAAAAATGGCTTAGTTATTACTTTTTATTGAGTAAAAGGGTATAAATAATAAGAGATTAAAGAGTTTCACAACAAGATAAATAAATGTCTGAACCAATGAGTTTTTTATGGAAATATATTTGAAGATTGATTGTTTTATAGTTTCATAATTTATGCTTTGTAAGTATAGTGTAAGTCGTGTGATATCATACTTGTGATTTTAAGGCTGTGCAATCACATCCTCTACTCGTATATTTCTCTAAAAATAAGGTAAACTACAGACTCTAACCGACGGAAAGAGTTTCGGACTAATTGCTGCCATGATACTGTATAATATTTTAATTAATGTGCCAATGAATGTTAGGTCACTCTCTAGGGAGGTGTATCCATATGTTTGACTTAATAGAAAAATAATAGTAGTTTTTAATCGTTTTATATTTTTAAATAACTAACAATCGCATTAATAACATACTTTTTAGATAAACTTGACTTACACAGTTTTTTAGAATACACTAAGCAAACTACAAAAGTTATACTTTAGTTAGGTATAAATCATAATTAATTTAAAATTATTCACGCATGTCTGACTGTCTTTATCACTTGAAATCATTAATATACCCAATAAATATTTATTATTTTAACGCACAATGAGTTTTATTAGTATAATACAAATGCATCCAATGTAACAGAGTTAACAAAGAACAGAGTAACATACCATAAAGTTAATTGAGTGTTAAAAACTGTATTCATAAGAGAAAGCAGTAGATGGAGTAATGAAAGTTCAGAGAATAAAAAGTAATGTCGACATATTTCGTAGCAAATGACACTCGCGTTGTGTATGTATGGTAAGGCAGAAATTCTCTTATCTTGGTCTTCGACAATGTTTGGTATTGGTATCAATATCACTTGTTTGGTAATTTCTCTTCTAGTCTTAAGTACATTGTAATCTGATGGATGGAAATCGATAACTATTATTTGTACTCTCTGCTTCAAAACTTACTTGACTCGATCATTATGTTTGAGGTAAAAAATGGACCGCCTGTGAAAGTTTTAATTATTTAGAAATAAGGAGAGATCCAAATATCACTGTAAAATAAAAAGTGCCTAAAGTGAAGTCTACTTTAAAATGGTATTATTTACATATTCTTTTGGCTACTCTTTCTAACATTTTTACAAATAAAAGTGCTCTATTTTCTACGTCCATCTTAAACAACGGAATTTCACGATTTAGTTCAATACCTTATAATAAAAAAAATGTCAAACCTGTTTAATATATACTGTACAATATTGCCTGACCAATCACACAAAACATCATACTAAAATTCTATCTACATTTGTGGCGAGGGGGGGGGGGTGAGGGTTTAGGATTTATCTCTAAACTTCGAGTCGCAGTTTTGAATAACGTTCGTTGTACTAAAATAGTACGTTTACAATCAACCCTGTTTATTATAAATTGACATGCAGTCCCTTCTTTGGTCCAGATATTTTTTAGAAACAGCAACATGTTTTTAAGAAGACATTTTGGCTAGGAACAGTGTTAGAGCCAAAACATACTGTTCTAAAACTAATTCGAATACAGTTAAATTAATATTATATACGATTATTTTTTTGTCTCGCACTTTATAGCTCTCTTTCACATACTGCTGAAGAGGGGTTAATCCGAATTATAACTATTGATACGGTTCTTATGAACTGCAATGATATATTTCACACCTAGGGCCGAAAATGAGGTTTTGCGGGATCGAGATCGTGTTTCAAATTCGAAACAAGGCGAGGATTTGAAACGATCAAGCAAAATCCTTAGGCCGAGGTGCAAACCTTATTTTTCACCACAATACTCACTGAAATAAACCCTCTATGTCATTTAAAACTCGAATATTAATTTGACACATTTGAAAACGAAAGTTTGATTTCATGAGTGATCGTACAACTTTTCATGGTTGCTAAGCAGTGGCAGCCAAGAAAATCAGACGATCGTCACTAGCCGGTCTTTGCATCTATTGACTGCAGTACAATCTTTTGGCCTAAGGGCCGAAAAGAGCTGACTTTCGGCCCTCTGACGGAAAAGAGCTTTTTTTGGCCTCCATATGACGTTTGAAAAATAGGTGATTTCGTCGAATTGTGGTGTAAACAATATCGTTGTAATTATTGAATGACTCTAGAATTTCTCAAACTAAATCAAATTAATTAATCAACTAATTTAAATGTGATAAAGTTACGACTACGATAAAACCGCTAGTAATTTTTGGAGGGTTTTTGAAGAGAATGTATATCTAAACATTGCTGAAAATAATTCAAATATGTAGTATTACAACAGATTTGCATGATTAAATATGTTTGCACTCTTTGTTGTGTGAATTTTGCTTAACCGCTGTTATTAGCTTTGTCGCAACTGGTTAGTAATGAAATTTACATGAAGTGAATTTTCTTAAACTGGTTTAAACCTCAGTTTAGGATGTAAAACCTGAAATAATAACAACAAGTGATCCCTAAATAAAGCAACCCCCAAATAAAGCATTAGCCAAGACCCAACTTATTCCAGTTTAATGCCACGTGGCTTGCCTGGCTGGATGTTAAAGCTTTGACTTTCCCTTTTCGGAATTTCTTAATCTCCTGTTGCTTCAAATAACCAAAGTTGCTTTAGAAATGTTAAATAACCTGCATTACCGTGATCATTCGCTTATGTAAACAGTAACGGAATTAAAATATTTTGGGCATATGAGCACCAAAGCGTGCTTAGATAAAGCGTAACCTTTGTGTCCAATTTTTGTACACACATTATACAGTATACATTGCTTGAAAATGCGACCTACTCAGTTAGGTATTTTAAGCCTAATATGAATGACAGACGAGTGAAGGATGATTGTAGTGCGATCTTGTAGTCTTGTTTCTGACTAAGGCTAACATGTTCCTTAAACAAGTGTTAATTAATAGTCCAATATTCCAAAAGCTGGGGGCGGATTCGTTATTGTGTCTTCTGCCATATGGGAAGTTGCACAATGCTCCGAACTATAACTTTTAAATTTACGTAATTTCCACTTGATTCAGGAATGATGTTTCTTATGTTTATGCATAATGCTTATGCTTGATACCGTTTTCCGTTTAACATAAAAGGCAGGCTACCATTGTCTTTACAGAAATACAAAGTAAGTACAAGTAAGTACAAGAAATATGTGCTAATGACACAGCATGCCCTAACAGCTCGCCACATTGTAAAAGCTCTATACTTAATTCAAGTAAAAGAAATTGTCTTAAGCCTTTTATACGGTAGTCAAAATGCTATAGTTTAAGATGAATAAAGCTAAAAACGAGAATTAAAAATATATTCGGTTTGAAATAATCCTAAGTTATATTTATATATTCTTCACTTAAAACCATAATACACATTAAATTAAGAATAACACTATTTGAAACAAATGACAAGTGGAGTTACGTGGTCTTGGAGTAAATAGTGCAGTTAATTCACTAGATGAGCTTAAAACAAAATTGCAAGAGCAAGTTTTTTGATGAAATTCTACTTATAAATGTGTATGTTAATATATCCAAAGTCTACCAAAATTAGACCACGAGAAACCCACCAAAACCAAATTTAAAAGTGGCGGCTTTTCCCACCATACGAAATTTTTTGAAAAAAGTCACACAACTGCTTTTTCCATTATTTTTCTTACAAATCTTGTTCGATTGGACCGCCACCAATTGTTTTTGGATAATTGGTTCTTAATTTTGACAAGTTGTCATTTTTTAGCGCCATCTTGGCTCCACATTATTGGATATATACATATATCCAAATATATATATTTGTTCAAGTAAAGATGGTGTTGTTGCACATCATTATAGGTTATAGTTTTTCCTTAAATACAATGCTAAAATCCGTTGAAAAAATTTGGATTCGTAAAAAAGAATTGCTTGAATAAAAATTCTGCTCTGTACATTTCTTATGGACATTCCGTAATTTGAATATATTTTGGGTTATTTCTCTTATTTCTCACTTTCTAAATAAGATATGCTGCATATTTTGTTCTTCAAATACTCAATGATTAAACGGTTTTTTCGTTAGATATTGATTATTAAAATCGGACAAGCGTTGGCTAAAAGCTTGTATAGGGGTATAGCTATAGGGGTAAAAGCAACGCAAAAATTCATTAAACAATATTTTTATGTCAACGATTTTTAGCGAAGGTTCTTAATGGGTCATTAAGTTCGATCTGGTCTCAAATTACCATTAAATTATAGGCAACCATAGGAACTATCGCTCATTAAAATTGGACTTAGTTCAATCAACTAGTTGGACTTAGTTGGACTTAGTTGGTCGTGGAAACCAATGATTTTATGGGTAATTTGGGACCAGAACGAACTTTGTGACCCATTTAGAACCTTCATTAAATATCTTAGACATTAGACATATTAAAAAAAATGAATTTTATGTTGCTTTTAGCCTTACAGCTCGTCCAAAACTCATCCGATATTAATGATTAATAGCTTAAATAAACGCCGTTAAATCACTAAGTATTTTAAGACTAAAACATGCAGCATATCTTATTTAGAAACGGAGAAATAAGAGAAATAGCCCAAAAATATTCAAAGTACAGAAAGTCCATTAGAAATGTATTGAGTTGAATTTTAATTTGAGTATATCTTTTTTACGAATCCAACTTTTTCTGTATTTTTTTCAGGGCAAAAATCTAGTGTATAATGGTGTGTCACAACACCATCTTTAGATTTAATATGTATAATATTTTTTAAACTGAAAGAAATAAACTAAAACAAAAACATTTTAGCTCAAATAAAATAGCTTAATATTAATATTTGGAATAATTACATCGTTTTCAAAACAAAGCTGGATAAGGTTAAAATAAAATAAACTATTATAAACATTTGTGTAAACAAAAGATAAATCACATGATAAATTTTGAAATTATATCCTCCAGATGTTGATTTGTTTGATCTACTTAAAATCGTTCAGAGAGTCAGCGTATGTTGAGGTTGTCTCGTTTTCAATATCATTTGATGAGCTATCTCTACATTTCTCAAATTGTGAGCATTTGTGTCCTTGTCATGATTAGGCTCAACATGGTAAATGCCTTTAAGTGTGAAACAGTCTTCCAATTTGTTTTTGCTATGTGAGATAGCGTACGCTGATATCGGCCTGTTTGGGTTTTGGTGGTGGACATCAAATCGATGGTTGGTCATTCTGATCCTAAGTGGCGTGATCGTTTGGCCAATATAATCCTTGGAGCAATATTTGCATTTTAAATTGTATATTAAAATACTGGTGTTGCAATCGATGTTTCCTCTTATTGGATAAGTTTTACCAGTAATGTTGCTTTGAAACGAATTGGACTCAAGGATTACATTGCATGTGCCACATCTAGGTCAGTTACAATGGTTGCATCCAATTATTCTTGGGTTTGAGTCATTTGATTTTCTATCTTCATCATAGTTAGCTTTAGGTTTCGAAATAATATTTTTTAAATTGGGAGGATTCCAGAAGATAACTTTGGGAACTTTTTGAAATAGATTACGGTTGTCAGGAGAATCCTAAAGAATAGGGAATGAAACTTTTAGAACTTTGTTATAAATTTTGGGTCATTTGCATTGTTTGTGATTTTTGTGTTTTTCGAGCTTCTGTTTGTTTGTCTATTAGTTTTTTTAGATATATATAAATCCAATGTGGTAGTTGGCGGCCAAAAATCAGTGCTCTGGCCGAATTAAGGACTAATCACTCAGAAATAATTGGTGGCGTTTTAAAGTCAATATCTCAAAAAAATTATAAAAAATGCCGTTGAGAGACTTTTTTCAAAGAAATGTTGTTTGGTGAGAAATGTAAATTCTAGAATCCATCTCTATTTTTCTGCACTATTAATATTTTAAGTGAGTAAACATCAGTGATTACTTACATAATTATTTAGTGCTCTATCAGAAGTTGGATATTACTAAAAAATATATGACTGATCAATTTGTTTTATGTTCTATCCCATCTCACATTTTTCACATTATATTTATGTAAGCGGTTAGCAGGATCAGCGTGTGCTTTGGAGTCCAGGAAAATAACTAAAACAAGAAACAGGAGGGCTGTGGAATAAAAAAGAATGAGAGTTCTCATTCCAAACAAATGAGCTGGGTTTATTCGTGTGAGCGCATCGCGGACCCACGCTTTGTATTTATTATAACCGCAGTGTTTGGGTTATTTACGGCATCCTCGTTCAGCATGTGGGATTTCTCACGTTATTCACCGTGTTCATTTAACCACGCATACGCTGTCTACTGCCCTTCCACGGTACTTAATTGATTATAAAATGAATAACTATTGGTATATTTATAACAATCATTGTAGCAGGTAAACATAAATTTACACGAATTTTAACTACGCACTAAGCTTAAGGCATGATGACTGAAGAGGTTTTTTATCTCACTCTACATTTGCCATGCAACTATATACACTCTGAAAGAAAAATCACATTCAATTGATTTGTTTATCATTATTGCAATATTTTATTATTTATAGATATATAGATTGTGATTCATTGAAAACATGGTATACAGCTTTCGACATAATATGAGTAAACTAAAATATATTTATAAGTTTAGTTTTGTACTAGCTGAACACGCCAGACTTTGTCATGCCTTTGAATATTTACGCAAGATCATATGTTCAAGTAAATAATAGTTTTTTTTTATCTTCGATTAAAGTTAAAATGGGAACCATGCAGGGCTTCTGGCTTGTAACCCAATTGAGTTAGGGTCGCTCAAAAACCTCGTTTGTTAAATTGTACGTACCAAGTTTCATAGCGAGCGATGGTGTCCGAGTCCATCAACATGAAGTTTATATATATGAATACAAACCAACATCTTTAAAAAAATCTGATTGCTAAACATTTTCTTATGATTTCTTCAAAGGATAACTTTTCCATGACACTAAATTTTAATAAGTTATGTTTTAAATTTCCAAGAAAACTAGATTCTAAATTTGAGATAAATTTATTTTCAATGTATTTGGTTATTGTAGTACGTTATTTCTTAGGTTTGGGAGGTAGTAATAAATTTCTATGAACTAATTGTTTGCTAATCGTAGCCAATTAGAACTTGTTCCAAACAACAAAGGTGCCGTCCTAGTTACTGTTTAAGCAACTTCGAAGTTCGACGGTAGAAATCAAGGCGGTTAATGGTGACAAAAACTTGGATGTCATACTAAAACTGTATTTACGGTTTTTTAATAAATTTGACTTTATTTAAAAATGTTCTGTGAATCCAACGAAAAGGTGAAAATTCGTTCCAAGATAACGTAGATAATTTTTTCATTGACTCCTGACATCCTAAAAACGCTTGTGAAGGTATAAATGGTTAATTTGATTCTAGTGGTATCTTGATTCGACTAATTCATACAATCATCTTCAGGCCAGTCAAGAACTAAGAATCGTTTGAAGATCACAGTTCTTTTAAAATACTTTTTCCCCCACCTGCTATGTTTAGATGCTTTTTACTCCTTGTAATTCGTGGGTAAAATAATAATTTGTCATTCAGCGGGAGTAAAGTGATTACTTTGTCTCCCGGCGGAAGGCAAAGTAAACCCATAAGAATAATCATAATACTAAGCCTGATTTCACCAAACTTTAAACCACCGTTAAAGCTTGGTTAGTTTAATTTTATCAGCTGTTTAATACTATTTTCCTATCTTTAAACGAACGGCTTCTTGACCGACCCTTAACTGATGTTTGGTGAAATCAGGCCTAAATATAACAAGGGGAGTTGAATTTTTCAGTTCATTACAGTATACTATTTAATATATAATTTTCACGACCACTGATTGTGAAATTGCATAGAAAAAAGCTTGCGCTGTACCTCAGCATTGCGGCGTCGGTAGACGGCCGGGACAATGGACCGACCGCATCCGTTTGGCCGAGACGTCCAGTGGCCACATCACGTGCCAGTTCTTCGGCTATTTTTGTGTTTTGGTTAGTATTATTTGTGATATTTTAGTCCGTCTAAGCCGGTTTTTATTACGATTTTCAAAATGTAAATGAATATGAATCCTTCATTTGTGTGAAGATGACTCCATTTCTTTTTTTCTTAAAAGTGAACAAATTGTCTGTTTTAGGTAATACGTAGACGGCTGTCTTTAAGGGAAACTAATTTACGTATCTCTATAATTTTTCAATTGCAATTTTTTTTAATATTTCCAGGTATGTAAGCAGCCACATATGATTCATAACTATTGTAAGTACGAAATTTATTAATCTAATGTCCTAATTGCAATGGTCATATGATTATTGTGGCCGCTAGACTACACAATCCCCCAAGACTCTGCATACCTCGTTAAACAAATTAATGCAATTTTATTGAATTTTTTGTGATAAGGTTCTAGATTCATGAAATATCTGAATTTAAATTTTCTATTATGGGTTAATCATAAAAATGTGGGATTTGGTTGACCATTTTTGGACCCTAAGCCTCCAAATGTTTGTGGGCCATAAACCTAAAAAATGTGTTTAAGGGGGTCTTATATTCGCCCAAAT
Source organism: Flexamia atlantica (assembly GCA_035578135.1). Classification (NCBI taxonomy): domain Eukaryota; kingdom Metazoa; phylum Arthropoda; class Insecta; order Hemiptera; family Cicadellidae; genus Flexamia; species Flexamia atlantica. The sequence goes on along the minus strand of JAQJVK010000016.1, from coordinate 10,769,574 downwards.
AAAATGTCCTTATTTCATTGTAACACTGATGAAGTAAATATTTTCCTTTTAAGACCTAATACGTAAGCATTTATACTGCATGATATACTGGGTGTATCACCTGAAGTGAACCAATAGCTAACTTTTTTATTATAAATCTGGCAAAGAACTTCTTATGGGGGAGTTCCCTTTATTTTCAACGCTACTTTTTGGAATCAATTCGAAATTTAAAAATATGGCCGCCATTTTCCAATATGGCGGACGACTTAGATTTTTCTCATGGAATACTCTGTATTTTATGGAATTTTTGGAATTTACGATTAATTTTAGGAACTTTTTACTCTTCCATATTTTCCCCTAAGATCAAAAGTTCAGGAGATATGAGCAGTTAGATTTCTTCCCATTTAAAATGCAATGTGTCCATTTAATTGTACCATCTCATGTATTCCTTATGGAGTAGAACTATACTCAAAATAATGCATTTTCAGAGTAAATTTCGACTAAAAATCATTTTAACATTAAATCTCTACGAAACTCACATTTGTAGACACTTTTGACCATTGGTATCTTTTATAAAACCCAATTGTTTTCGATACACAAACGATATCGCTTTCGATATCGTTTCCTAATGCATTTTAAATGGGGGGAAAACTCAAACTTAAACTGCTCAAAAACCTAAACTTAAACTCCTTAACCATCAAGTTTAGGAAAAATATAGAAGGAATAAAATGTTTTTAAAAACAAGCGTAAAATCCAAAACCACCACAAAATATAGGGTGTTTCATAAGAAAAATTAAAGTTGTACGCCATATTGGAAAATGGCGACCATAATTTTAAATTTCAAAGTGACTCCACAAAGCAGCGTCAAAAATAATGGGATGTCCCCCGTTAGAAGTTCTTTAAATAAAATTTAAAATAAAAAATACAGCTATTGGTTCACTTTAGGTGAGACACCCGGTATTTATTACTTAAACTGGGTTGAGAAAAAGTCTAAAATATATAAAATATTTCCTGTAATACTAATCGAGATATGATTAACTTTGTAGTTTGTATTGCAGACATGTCAAATTATACTTAAATGTAATATTAATTTATTTCAAATTGGAACACAACGATGCAATTACGGTTGGAAAAAGAGAATTCTAACAGAAATTACAGCTTCTTAAGTATTTTAATACTTTTCTACCAAACTCATAAAATCTGGACTACTGTATTTAACTCCGAAAGTATCATGAATATTATGACAAATATTTTAATATTTTTATGGATCCCAGTAACATTTTGTCAAATAAATATCATTTTTTGCGTTCTTGAGGTTGGCCTTGGTGGTAGAATTGAAATTCTAAGTAAGTATACCTCGAGTTATACATCATTTTAAAGGTATTTTAAAGGTCCCTTGATTGCCAAAGGTGGGTACACTCCTAATTTCCAGCTGGTCAAAGAAACTATCATACTGATTAAAGTACAAATGATTTCCTTGACAAGTTGTGTTGAACACATCTCTTGCGGTCGGGTTTGCACTGATGTGTTTAACTTTCAAAGACCATTAAATTATGTATATTTTGACATACCTTTAAGAATTTAAAGATTTTCACCAAAGGCTGACACTTAGAGTACCAAAATATAATTATTACGGAAAGTTGTTACAAAAATACATAAATTTAAATTTGAGCTACATTTTGCATTATATTTTAAAAGTAATTTACGATATTCGAGATTTGCGTCTGCGGTTTAATTGTAAAATATTTGAAGAGATATAATTTATGTTTGTACCTTCCTTTTGCGTTTGGGTTTGTTGCACTGTGTTCCACTTTTGAAAAATCTTAACACAAGAAAATTCGCAAGGTGGATTATTTACATTTAATAATCTCAATACTTTCGCCACAGACCGTTCCTTTGGACGAAAAAAGTTGGGTAGTTTAAGTCTAATGTTTTTTTCTTGTGTTAACTGCAAAATTTAATTATTTTTCAATTATTAGTTCAGGAAATATTAAATATTTTCTTTCTTGCCCTACCCAGTTTAATTAGGTAAGATTAATTAAAATAATGATAAAAATAACAATCGTGGTATATATTGAAAGCGAGTAATGAACAAACCCAAACCAATAAGGAACAACCATATACCACCACGAAGTAATCTTCTTGTTTCCATCTGAATGAATTGGACCTTATGACATCTCTTTTTTGTATAAAGCACCTAAGAGACGAAATCAAAATTTTCATTATAAAACGTAACCAAATAGCTTTGTTTGAAATTATTTAGTCAAATATTAAACATGGTTCGAAACAGTTTTTCCGCTCTTACATAGCATATAATTACATTTAGTTTCTGTAAAAAACTATGAAATCGGATTAGTATTTTCCATAGGACGGCGTGAAAAAAAGTCATTCAAGCTTTTACTTGAATTATGATTTCTGTTAGTGAAATTCATGAGACTCACTTTTTATACATCCATTCATATAAGCTTTTTATCTTTAACTCTGACGAATGTTCGAAAGAGTGTACTGGAAACAGTCAGGGTTTTGTCCCTTTGTTAGTTGTTGGACCACAATCGCTTGGTAATCAGAACCAATTATAACTTCGTCCGGACAACAAAGGTACTGGTTATCTTCTAAAGCCTTTGAGATAACTTTGAGAGTCCAACCTGGAAATATGGGAGCCACCAAATACCAATTGCAGTGTTTTCGCTGAATGCATGATATTTTACCAAATATGAGGTGGCAAAAAATACCTTAAGAGTAGCCGTTGCCACTTTGGAGAGTTTTCAGGAAGTGTATAATGATGAATTGAAAATTATTTAACATTTCATAAAAAAAATTTTAGTAATAATGTATATCACAACAAAAGTCGAAAGTGAGCATATTCGAGACAATATTATGTTTAAAGAGCAAGATTTATCGAGCACTTCATATGGTCAAGAATAACTAAACCACTTTTACTAGTGTTTTGATTTATACTTTTCGCTACACGACTGATGAAACAATAACAAGTATTTGTTTCTTTGTGTGAGAAAAAATTTAACATTACTTTTGCATATTAAACATTATTTTTGTGTGGAAAGCAATGTAATGATGAAGTCGCAGGTGATGAAAGCATTACGAAAATAGGGTATTTCAAGGAAGTGTAGCGAATAATTATTGTGATCTTTTCATTTATCAATGTCGGTTAGGAAAGGAGATTGCAATTGAGAGCTCGGTAACTTCTTGCGTTGTAATATAATATGCCATGTATCAATTTTGTGATTTGTTTAAGCGTTGGCGTTAAGTCTACTTTAGTTAGTTAATGCATTTTTCCTACCGCCGTATGGAAATAATCACATTGTCACACCTGTAAATAGTTCGTAAAACGGCTCATTTCCACTTTTATTTCGTTCCCGCTCGCTAATTTAGGGTTACTTGAAATGTGGAATAGGTTGAGGTGGCAAACAAGAGAGATAAATATGACGTCAAACACCACAGACCAGTTTCTTTTGGTCAGAAATCCCATGACACTCACCGTATTCTAAATTCTAGTTGCCTTGTTCTAAATCGGCTGATTTCATTGTCACCATTTCTATCTCAACTTCCGGTTCGTTCCAATAGAATAAGAAAATTTAACCTCAATGAACTTTTTTGTACAGGTTAGTTAATAGGTTAAATTGTTTAAATAATTGTGGTAGGAAAAATATTGTGTGTATTACGGGCACAAATAGTCATTGCCGCTCTCAAAATGTTTCTCGTGTGGTAATTACGTACTTTGCGCTATTAATACACAAATAACTACTTACACATATAAAACGTAATATTTTTTCATGCGACAAGACGTTTTTGCTAGTTTACTTCAGGTATTAGTATTAAGTATTGGAAGAAAAATATTTATTAAACTTTTTATTGTATCTGAATTAGCCCAAAAGATTGTATTAATGGCCCGAAAAATTTTGTGTTCAAGTGATTTGTATTATTATTGTTTACATAACAAAATAACAATATTCTTCTTTAGTCGGTTTTCAGCCTATTTGTAGTTCGATGTTTCTACTCCAGAAAAGCACCCGAGATGGCAGGGCTTGAATATTATAGGGCTATGCGGCCACTCTCTACCTCGCATTGTTCATTTTCAATTATAACTGGGCCACAGGAGATGCTTGTGGAATAGGTGAATGCCTAACTACATACTTTACTCTTAGCTCTATCACTGTCAGCTTAAATTATGTAGAGAATTAAACACCAGGACACGTAGATAATTATACGATTAAACACAAGAAATAATTTTGTTTTTACTTATATGAATTTTAATAATGGCTTAAACGTAATTATTCCGGACAATACGTTGTATTACATAAGACTAATTACCAATGGCTCATTTACTCACACAGTCATGTATCTCACTATTTCAGACACTGTCTGAGATATATACTTTGTTGAACTTTTGCTGAGCCTATTACGGGCTTGTACGGGCATGTATAGGCATTTTAAGGAAATTCCTGTAGATAGTAATACAAATAAGATTCTAATCTACTCTGAATATACATAATTTACATAAATATTGTAGTATTACTGAATCAACGGTCTGTAGTCAACTGGTCTGAATCAACGGTGGTAGTTAAGACCACCCACCATATGTTAAAATAACTTTATAAATACATAGTTTCGATAAATATTTGATGATCGTATGGTTATTGTTAAATAAATATCTTTACATATATAATGTTATATACATTCATACGCATAAACATAAATATAAGTATCAGTGGTATGTATAGGAATAATCTTTTGGGAACTCATCAAAAAAGAAACCCATTTATTAAAATGATTAGGAAGGGTGTGTTTTAGCGAATTTCCTTAAAGGAATAAGCTATTACGGTAGTACTCATGGTAAGACCTAAATCCAAGATCATGTTAACTTTTCATTTTGTGGTCCCCAGAAGCAAAAAACACCATTCGTTTGAATTTTAGCGAATTTCCTTAAAGGAATAAGCTATTACCGTAGGTCTCATGGTAAGACCTAAGCCCGAGACCATGTTAACTTTTCATTTTGGGCCCCCCAGAAGCAAAAAACACCATTCGTTTGAATTTGTATATATATATATATATATATATATATATGTGTGTGTGTCTGTTAACACGATAGCGGCCGTAAATATGGTCCGATCTTAATGAAATTTGGTACAGACGTGTAAAGTGGTAATCACTCGGACGAGTTCGTGAACCAGCCCGATCGGACCACCGGAAGGGGGGGTAAAGGGAGATAAACCCCCCCAAAAATGGGTTTTTTGAGTTTTTCACATAGAAAAATAAAATTTGTCAAATTTTTGTTGGCACCATTGAATTCAGCTAAAAAAAACAAACAATTTAGTAGTTTTAATCACTGCTTAATGTCCATTGGTTACCGAGATATTGAAAGTGGTAAACACAGTACGTTGTCTCAATGTTAACCTTATGGGAAATAAGTAAAATTCTATATTTCGCTTATTTCACAACATATCTTGATAAAACTTGGTAAATGTCTTCTTCTAGTTCAGATCTACTAAATATTGAATTAAAACCAACCAGTTTAAACATACCTGTAGCAGCAAACCTGCATACTCATTCCCCATGTTATTCTTATGGAGCTTACAAAAACATGTCAAATCTCGCTATGTTGGATTGAAATATGTTGTTTTGCACTTGAAATTCGCTGAGTAAGCAGGTCTGCTGCAACGGGGGTATTTAATATTGACATAACTCTAAGAACACAATTATGGAAACTTGATAATCATCAACATTATAATCGGGCAAGATTATAGTCATTTGTAATCTGGTGAGGTTCTCTGGGAAAGTTTGAATTTTTTTAGAAAAATAATTATTAGTTTTTAACAATATTATTAGTTAAAATTCAACTTATAAAATATATTTCTATTCTGCCCCAAATAAGTAAAATTAATGTGTTTTGAATATTTATTCAAAACATTTATTTTGGTGAAAATTATGAAAAGTTTTAAGTTAAATTGTGAGTTACACTTTAGCCGGTTTAAATTTAATTTTAAATTACCCCTTAGCATTTAAGCCCTAAAAATATCTATGAAGGCTTACGATACCTAAACCCAAACCTTATATACACCAACCACCGAGTGTGATTGGCCACTCCGAACGACAAATTATATGAAATAACAAATAGTCATGTGCATTGTCCTTGCGAATGTCCCTCTAAATAAATTCACTTCTTCATTTTATCAATAAAGTATTTAATTTTTTTTTTATAAATTTGGACAATTAAAATAAATTAACTGTCATTACGATGAGAAAATACATAGCAGACAGCAGACAAAATAATATGTGAACAATATGAATGTCGCTTTGTCAACTATCAACGAGTGAGCACTGCGTTCAACCTTGACGACATACGGACGTATGACAACTCTTAGAGACTCTTAAAACCTTAGGTTATATATTTTTTATTTTACGACAGTTAACTTAAATTATTACATACATATACATACATACATACACACATACATATATTCATTCATACTTGAAACCTATCATGTTATAATTGTAAACATTGAAAACAGGTTAATGCTTCGATACAATTAGTAGAGCAGGCCCTATACCCGTTCAAATGCAACATTATAATCACAATACCATATTATGTCGGTTAGCGGGTTAATCGTGTAAATGCGAACGTGACAATAGACCCGTGCCTTGTACTGGATTATGCAGCCTGATTGGCTCGTTACATTGGCCACCTTGTTTTACAGTTGTATACAGTAGGTTGAGTCTAACTTTCATGAATATGCTGTAGAATAAGGGCATATAAGGGCATTCATATTCACATAAGAAAAACTTATTTTTGCTTTGTCCTGAGAACCTAATAACTCAGGAACCTAATAACCAATCGTGATAAAAAACCTATTCTAATCCATATAGGATGACAAGCAGTAGGTAGTTTATTTAATTTGTATCATTCAACGTTATTATTTTTAATTATTTGTCAGATATGTTGCCTTATTAATAACTGGTAAATACCAAAAGTACCACTCACTAGTACCAAAAGTAAATACTTTAAAGACGTATGGGAGACAAATAAAAATAAGGACTTCAGTCTGTCTATTACCACCGGTGTGACGTGGGGCGTTCTTCATTGCAATAGGGCTGAACAGGTTTTACAATTTTAGCGCACTTCCCACGCAATAACTCTTGTTAAAAAAGTCCGATTCTGATAAAATTTTGTGTAACATGTCTATATAACACGATTTATATAGATGATTACTGTAATATTACTGTTTATATAACAGTAAACATCTATATAAGTCTACTGTTATATAAATGTTTTGAATAAATATTCAAATCACATTAATTTTGCTTATTTGGGACAGAATAGAAATATATTTTATAAGTTGAATTTTAACTAATAATATTGTTAAAAACTAATAATTATATTTCTAAAAAAAATCCAAACTTTCCCAGAGAACCTCACCAGATTACAAATGATGTATTATCAGTTATTTGAACGAGCTTGAATAATAGCCCGATCGGTCCATCAGGGGGACGGAGTTATAGAGTAAATTCGCTAAAACATGCGTCTATCTTGTAACGCTCAATATAATGATGATAAAAGTCCTAAATATTATTGTACAATACGAAGAAAGGAAGCAATTCGATCTTAAACTAAGGAGGGAAGTGATGAATAAGTCAAATAGAAGGCTACATCCTCCAATACTCAAGAAAAATACATAATTCAAACCCCTTGTTATATTATTCCTTAGTATTATTTCCAATCAATAAACATTTGTTGTTCTGAGTTTTCCTTCATATTATTTTCATCCGGATTGATATCAAAGTAATGCTATTTTTCAATTACATTTGTTAAACTGAAGGAATTTAAAATGTTTCTTGGAATGTGTATATACACTTTTATGAAGCTACGGAAACTTTGTAGAAACCAAACCAGTTGATTCACGTCTAGAAAACATTGTTAAACTGTAACATTTACCTTTAAAGAGATGTACAATTATTTGCTGCTTACACCAATTGGAGTTGATGGTAAAACCTCCTATTGTTTAGGTAGAAAAATATTATATTTAAAAAGTCGTGGTATTGAATTTCTTTTAAAATAATTTGAATTATAAAACAAGCATATGTGTGTGTATATATTTTATCTTAATGCAGTTTAAATAATCTGATCTAAAATGCCCATCTTAAAATATTTTTATTCACAGTAATATCTAATTGTAAAAGAATAATACAATATTGGTCTTAATATACTTTTTATGCCCTCTACTCCCAGGTTAGTTGGTAGACCACAATTGTCTCGTAATCAGAACCAATTACAAGTCTGACCGAACAGCGAGAGGCACGAGTCCCTCGGCACCCTTCTCAAACGACTTCCTTAGCCCCACACCATCGGAAAAGCTGGTTAATACATAGGAGAAAAGATTCCTCTGAAAAGAAACACTTTACTGCAACTGAAAAGTAATACTTATAATCATAAAATGCAAAACTAACATCAGAAACGTCTAAAAAGTTATCAATTACGTAACGTGATTGAGGACGACTCTAAGCAAAATACGATTCAATCCAGATTCAGTTTCATCCCATATTTGATCAGTGTCAATAATTACAAGCTAAAATAATAAAATAAGGGAGTATTTTGTTTTTTCTCTCTAGAATGATCCTTTTACTTTAAAAGATCAAAATACGGTAAATAATAAAATTCCCGGAACGGCCTAATATTTTCTTAAACATTATAGATTTAGTTATTACAGTTTTGTATCCAGATATCTCACATAAAAACCTACCTTTTTAAGCAATTGCTAACCTCCCGCTCCTCTTGGGCCCACAAGGAATAAGAAGGAAATCTTTAATGTAAGCCTAGTTAGAGATGTACATCGAATTAAAGGCCTTAATTAGTATAATACAACGCCGCAAATTGGACCTAAAAAGGTTCTTCCTGTCCGAAACAGCCATTAAGATTAAGGAATGGTTTAGCAAGTTTTTCATCAACATAGGCAGGGTAATTATTCTTTACGTAGATGATTAATCATAAAAAGCTACCTTTGCAACTAATTATCTGCTCCCTTCCATCCCTGGGGGACGGTCCGCAATGAGTAATAAGAAAATCTTAAACATAAGCATGGATAGTTGTGTACATCAAATTAAAGGCCTTAATTAGTAGAATATAACGCCGCAACCTGGACCTCAAAAGGTTATTAAAAACAAAATGTCAGCGATTAAAATTTATTTATACGTAGATAACATAAGCAAACTTACGTTTGCATTTGAAAATTAGCGGCCATATGACCAGGACAAGATACCTCATTTTTGTAAAACATAAGGTTTTAATTTTTCTCATTCATAATTTCAGGTCCTGATCATATGGCTGCCTGTTTTCAAAAGCAACCGGAAGAATGGTTATTTGATGTAGGCCCTACGCATAAATAATTTTGAATCACTGCCATTTTGTTTGGAATTAACCTTTTGAGGCCCGGTTTGCGGCGATGTATTCTAATAATTAAAAGCTTTAATTTGATGTACATCTCAATCTGTGCTTACGTTCAAGATTTTCTTCCTACTCCTATTGGGCGGTTCCTCTGGATAGGCGGTAAATCGATAATAGGTAGGTTCTATCGTAAATGTGTGGATACAAAACTATATTACTTTACCTATCTATGTTAAAAAATATTAAGCCGTTCCGGAACTTTTTTTAAACACTGTATGTTTGTTTATTTAAGTAATTTATTTACAGGTACTACCTCCTTAATTGAGAAATTACCTCCGAATTTAATGTACTACCTCTAATGTATGTAGGTTCATGTATATATTTATCATTAATACTCATATATTTTATAGTTGTAAACAATTCAAAACAAGCTTTATTATTATCAATTATGTGAGAGCAATTAGATTGTCCCGTTACTAAGGCATTGGAAAAATCGCATTTCAAGGTTGTAAGATGATGTATGTTAAAATAAGGAGTTTGCTACGGTTCAAAATGAAAAATACTGTAGTTCAATACAATCTTAATTATTATTTAATTTTTTACTTTTAAAAATACTATCCTAATCATATTTTATTAGGATATTTAGGATTGCCGATTAACAGGTCATATTGCCGGTGTGCAATGTAAGAAAATTTATGTATACAATACACTCTTTTTTCATGTATGAATCCATGTTTTTATATTATTTACAAAAACTGTATTTAATTTCACTTTCCAACGGGTCTTTGTATAAGAAACTAAAACAAAATCCGTTTTATTAGTACATAACGATATATTTTTTGGGTTAAGGAATCATCCATTATTGCACTTAAAGTTTGTATAGAGAGTGTTATATTTTTATTTATCATATTCCTATTAAAAGTTAATCTTTTTGGCTACAAACGATTTAGTTTTGCTCGCATACAGCTGGAAATGTAATAAAGAATCATCTCCAAGAAGCGTAAAAATCGTTTGCAATATTACATTTTGTCTCCCTCGGAAGGATTCATATTTCACTGTTTTGTCTCGTAAACGGACGTACTTTGCTTTGCACCCTTTTGATTTGAAATTTTTGTTACCTCCTTTTTTTCTTCAAAAGTAAATAATAAATCATAATATTAAATGTTTCATAATGTTATCATACTTCACGCATAAATGACAAACAATTTCTCCAGTGGACTTTTAACTATAGTACATTGGGTAGTAAAGCGTTGCAGAGACCTTCCGTAAGTAAAATATACTGATATGTTTTGATTTTCATATTTGCGGACGAAATAAAAACACTGAACATCGCCAACAATGCATTTCAAACACAGAATTTGTATGTAGTAAAACTTAAAAAGAAAACATCGGAAGAAACATGAGTTAAATATTAATGCTTCAAAAACATAAATAAATCAGTTAACCAAAGAAACATAATAGATAAGATAATACCATTGACTTAAAAAAGTCAATGATAATACATAAGATAATAGTCGAGTGGACAAAGCGCTCTAGCGTTAGCGCGCCGCCCCGTTCGATTCCTGCCGAGGATTGTAGCTGGGTCCAGCTGCCTTTTGTCATGGGACCATGAATTAGTGAGGCTATCTAAGAAAAGGTCGCCGTTTATATAGAAACAAGACCCGGGTTTGGACCGTTCCCGATAGAAACATACAGAAATATCACTGGAGTAGAATGAAAAACAAAAAATAACTAATAGGAATAATAGTATCCTGAAATATACCTTTATTTGATTGAGGCAGCTAAAGGTAAAAATATAAAAATATATTTAGTATGGACATTACCATTAGCTTTTAGAGAAACATTGTACAAATTATAAGGGGTTCCTTATATTACACAAAAATTTATTTTTTTTTTGTTTATGATTCCAATTATCAAAGCATTTATTTTCCACCCTTCTAATTTTTAAAATTAAATTGTTAGCAAGTTATGTTTTTTCAAACTCAATAATAATTTACTAGAATTAAAAGAAATATTGAACATTTTAATTAATATTTTAGCTGTAAAATGTTTAATAAAAATTAGTTTGTTTGCTTACAATAAATAAAATCATATAAAAGTCCAAATTAAAGGCCAAATTAATATCACAACAATGTTTTCGATTGATAAAACGCACTCTTTTAACCTAATTAATTTGCAAAGACCTTTGGAACCAAAATTACTTGTTATTAAAAATAAATTGTAAATACTAATACTATTTGTCATGTCCCCAAGAAACTCTATAAAACAACATTGTATTCAAAACAAAGTCAGATTTGTAACTAGTTAGAGATAACATCAAATTTACAATAGAAAGTCTACTCGAGCAGAATGACGTTCTGACGTTTCGATATTGAAAATTCATGAAGTAAACAAAAGAGGACCCTCCAATCGTCGACGGAAAGCATCGACAATACAAACTATAAACAACGCTGTAGGCGTTGGAGTTCCTAAACGCAGCAGAGATAACACTGAAGAGTTATTCTCTTCGTGATCGTTAATCATCGTTATAGAATTCATGATCATGAAAATAAGTATATTTCGTCTACTTACCGAAATACCTTGTTTTACACACATCATCACCTTATATGACAACTTTCCAAAAATAAATTTGTTTGAGTGCACTCCCATAATGTGTATATTTAAATATATATCTCAAATATATGACGTTTTATTCTAAAATATATTTTTGTATATTTTTAAAAATAAATTCAAATACATAATTTTTCTATATGGGTGCAACAGATATTTTAAAAACGGTTCGGTAGAAACACTTTCGTTTTTAGATTAATGAATTTAGGGCTTTCCGAGGCACTCAGCTGAGAAGAAATGAGTTTTATCAATTGCCATGCATGTAGCTTCCCTAATATTTATTTTATTCCAGCTTGTTTCATAGTAAACTATACTTTCTGCAGCCCAATTCACCTTATGGCCTTGAGCAAAGACGTTTTCATTGAGTTTTAGTAATTTTCAAGATTGCTATTTATATTTCTTCCGTGCTCCTTGATTCGCTTTGTAACTAGTCTAGATGTTTGCCCATAGTAGTTTTTCTCACTTGTTTGAAAAAAACGCTAAAGTTGTTACTTGTTTTATCTTACCAGCTGCACCTTCTGCATATGGGGTGGTTACGGTACAAAGGATACTCTTATACTTTGTATTAATATTCTTCGTGTTTGAAAGTATTTCTTAGTTTTCTTAATGTTTTGCCTACTAAATTCCTTGGATAATAATACTAATGAGACTCCTCATATATTAGGAATCTTAATATTCCTAAATTCTCAAGTTCTTTGTCTGGAAAAACCTTCATCACTCTATAAACAAATTTTGAAGCAATTCCCATTTTTACGTGTTTCTGGTTGTTTGAGTTGCAATTTTATTCTGCCCGTTTGAGTTGCAATTTGATTCTGCCCAGGATTGTTATGTACTGAAGTCCTGAGGGAACCTTCTTCTTTTTTTATATAAAACATCAAAAAATGACAATGGCTTGTTATTTTCTGTTTTAGTTGAACATAAACTAATAATGTGGTTAAACAATTTTAAATGTTCACTGAAATCTAGATTTCATATACAAAATATATCGTTAAGATATCCAAGCCAAATATTTTGTTAATTTCTTCATGTTTTAAGTGCTAGCCTTCAAAATTGCTCATATTAATACTTCTCAGAATTGCATTGAGATTTTCACCCATTGGCTAGTCCCAACACATTTGTAAAGAAGGGAAGAAATATTAAGAAAGCTGTATGCAAGACAATTAAAAACAGCTATCTCTGAATTAAATACTTCGATATGCTCTACGTTTATTCTACTAATTGAAGAGGAAGTGAGAAAAATCATATAAACAGCAGTAATATTAAAAATAATTAACGATTTTCTCTCCATATACGTCTTTATATTATTTAAGGGCAAACATCCAGAACGGTTAAAAAGCAAATCTAGGAGCACATATGAAGGAAAAATAGCAATCTTGAAAATTACTCTAAACTGATTGGACATATCTTTTCCCAAAGGCCTTAAATTTAATTTGGGCTACAGCAAGTATAGTTTACCATGAAACGGACTGGAAAAAAGAAAGCTTGATGCGTGGCAATTGATAAAAAACCATCTCTACTAAGACGAGTGCCTCGATTAGCCGTAGGTTCCTCCCTCTAAATCAAAAATGTTTCTACTAAAATGTTGTAATTTTGAAAAAAGTTAACCATATCCCTGTATGCTATCATATAAGCTGATGATGGGTGAAGAATTTTCAAGTACCAGATATATTCAAATGTTTAAACTCATGATTTTATTACGATGAGTAACGATCAAGATGGGAATAGTGTACGAAATAACAAGTCAAGTAGATGCCGAAATTTACTGATTTTGAAGGGTTTTAAATTCCTTCGATCAGGTTAAAGAGTGGTCAAATGGTTGAATATTTTAGCACATTTTCATCATCTTACATTAGATATTATATATTACACCTCATTAAACAATAAGCTTTGATAATATTTCTTTAAGTAAATATTTGTAAAATAACTTGTTCACAAAACTCTAATGTTCAAAATTCTTGACACTTATTCTAATAGTCAGAAACGTGCTTAATTACCTATGGCAAAATGAAAAATTATAAAACGCAGATTGAAAAAAGTAAATAAGAAAGATTTAAAAAATGCTCTTAAGAGATATAGGCACGGATATCAAACAAATAATTGGAAGGTTGCGCGCATTGAGACAAGGCAGATTGTTTGAATGCGATTTGCCCGGTTCGCCAGTCGCTCCAGTCCAAGAGAAATATTCGTTACTGCGCCCTCTTTGTGTAATAACTTTAGCTTTGTTTGCGTTCAAGCTTCAATTTCGTTTTAAATCACATTGCTTAAAATATCGATGATAAAACATTATTTCTTAATATTTATTGAATCCCTTTGATGTTTCTTCATCTTTACGAAAACTTTAATGTTTTAGCTGACATTGCTTTCTTTACTTATTTATATATTTTTATGTTAGAAATACATTTTTATTGACTTAACATATTCCCCAATTATTAGTTTTCCTTTGTAGCCTCCTACTACAAACCTATCTTAGGTGACAGCAATATCAGTATGAGAATGATCTTAGTTATACTTCAATTTTGGGCTATAAGGTTTTAAACCATGACATCTTCAAGCGTTTTTTCCATATTTTTACGTGTGAAGACGAAAACACATAAAAAGACGTTAACTAAGATCATCCTCGAGCAGAATGACGAGAATATGGTGTTGTGAATCCACAAAAACCCATAAAACAAAAAATCTAAATTCATTAAAAACAACTCTAAAAAATTGACAAAGTTTTCAAGGTTTTTAGTGCTTAAGAGCCAAAAAAATGACACTACCCCCATGTCTGTAAAAATTCAGGTCAAGAAATTATGGGTATTTAAGTGTAAAAAAAACAATTTTTTTCAAAATTACTAAAAATTATGATAATTGATCAAAATATACTCGCAACCAATAAATTTTGCATAGAATATTATTAATTTTATACTAATAATAAGATTTTCAGTTATTAGTCTACATGAACTGGTTGCAGAGATAATTGATATTTTCGTTTGGCAGTAAACGCGTCTAATGTTACGTTGTCTAATGTTATTCTTATGGCAAATACTTAAAAACCGATGTTTCCGTTTATTAGAAACCAATTTTAATAAATTTGGTATGCATTTCTGAGATGATTGTGCATTTGTTATACAGGTTTTATTTTATCTCATTACATTTTTTATTGCTTTAAATAGATTTAAGGGAGACAGTATGTGTCAGTTTGCTGATACCGTTTATTTTACCTTGAATTTAAGCATATGATTTTTACTAAGATCGTTACATAATTTAGGTGGATGTGACATAATGGTTAAGAATATACAAACTCTTATAAAAAATAATCAAATCGTCGGGGGGCACTTATTACTGAATTTATAAATTGGGTACCTTTCCAAATCTATTTTCATTTAGTGTATGATTTATACTATATTTGTCTCCCACTTCAGGTGAAATGTATTGCATATTAATTAGTTAAACGTGGTAATGAATTTTCCTTGGTGCAAAAATAATTTTAATCACTATGAATGCAACCGTATCCGTGTGAAAAAGAGAAAGCTAATATGTATAAATTTTTGTTATTTATCTATGTTATTTATTATTTTGATGAAACCGCTTGAGACGTTATAATCATGGGGGGTTTTAACGAATAAAAATGAACTGACGTTTCCAAATTGTAAGCAGGCAATAAAAATGGTGTAACTGTCAAATGAGAAGTCATATTGATTTATGACCCTGTGCGCGCGCAACTTTCAACACTTGGTCGTGTGTTTGTGGATGGCCGCTTCACCCACAATACGTCAATCCCCTTCCACGTTCTCTTCATTGAAATATATATTTTTCAAGATTTCTTTCAATCAAGTGCATTGATATTTTGTGTAAGAGTAAATAGAGTTCCTAAGGACAATCTAAAAATAGTATTTTGATTTAAAATCTTAGGTTCAGGTAAATAAGTTTTAGATTTTATAGTCCTGCCTTAAAGATAACTTTTTTAACTGATCCCGTGAATTTATCTAATCATTTAATTAGTTTATTTTTATAAAATTAATAATTGAAAAACATTTTTTGATTACTAATATTTTATTGTAATCGTTTAAGGTAATTTCCACAGAGATAGTAATATAATAACCAGAGATTTTAAATACCTTTTACCGATCTACTTACAAAAATGATGTAATAAGAGGCACAATTTTCCCTGACAAAGACATATTTTCTCTAATTTAGTTTACCATAACTTACATGTGAAGGATAATTTGCAGCTTTACAGGTTTTAAAGTGTAAACGAGAGAACTTTTTTTTATTCGTAATACAGTACTGTTTTGAAATCATGAAGCAACACAAATATATCAGACCAGAGGGGCGATGTCAGCGCAGGATAGTGGTTTTTACATGACAATTGCACCTGGTATTCTGGAGGCGATACGGTAAATCAAAGAGGCTATCACCTGTTACCATACTTGTGCTTTATGAATGCTCCATACTTAGATTCCACAAAGTAAATAAGGTAAAGTCCCCCTGGTGTTAGAACCCTGTAATTGAACTCGGTTGTCATTCTGAAGCATTTGCAAGTCTTGTGTGAATTGAGGGTGTCAAGAGATCTACTTTGTGTCAACACTGGCTTATTTTCAGCCGATCTAACCAAAAAGGACGAGTCAATAAATATGAAGATTCTAATAACGTTTATACGTTTTTAAGTGGTACGGAGTCTTTATAAGTCAGCTGGGGTTGAAGGTTGATCAATTCAAGCATGACACTGCAGTCCCGATAACGAGTTATCTTGCAAATTGAAATGTAACTAATCATTCATCGAATATTTTCTTAGGAAAAAAGAATTTCGTAGAAACTTACCCCCTGGCATCCTGGTTTTTCTGCACATACCAATAGTTATAACTAAATTTCGATTATTAATTATGTTTAGCTCATTATGTAAAATGTGAACGACTGTAAATATTAATGTCATGAAGTTCTAGTCTGTAAGAGGCTTATGTTCAATAAGTATAGTGTTACGCAGAGTGCTGACTAAGTAAATGCAAAGACTCTTCCCACCTAAGTTGTATGTTACTTACAAAAGAGTCATAAACTTTAACGAAAAAGCCGTATATAATATAGAATTACAGTACGAAGTAAAATAACGATTACAGTAAATTAGTCGTTCCCAGGTAATAAAATTAACCATTTCAATAATGAGAGCCAATGTGGTCAACATTTAGAAGGCAAATTGGAAGTCTGGTCAAAAAGTGGATGTTCGGGCCTATTTAAAGTTAAATCTTATAGCGTATGTAATCTTAGGATTATTAAGTTTTGAAACTACCGTTTCTTTTTAATTTTTGTTTGTTTTTTATTTCAGTATGGAAAATTAAAATTATTTGTATTTTACATTTGCAGTTTATTTCTCAGGATTTGTAAAGTTTTTTAGGTTGATTGGAACTAAACATTTACCATCAGTCAGGTATTTGGAAAAATTTCTGAATACTTTTTGTTAGGGTTCGTATCGAGCCAACTAAGCCCAATGATATCTACTTTATCTTGAGGTACTGCATAGTTTTCGTATTTTTTTTCGATTCGTTAACTTACGTAGTCCATATTTAGTCAACGCGGTTTGTGACGTGATTGTATATAATAATATTTCCTTTACCTATTTGCAGATGATTGGCCCATGCTTAAAACTCGATCTTCTTCTAAACGTGTATTTGTCTCCCAAGTTCTGGATAGCTAATCTCTTATTTCATGGTAAGGTATTTTGCTTTCTTCTGCGAACCGGTAATCAAGCCTCCCATGCCATCCACGTTATTCCTAATCCTGTACACTTCTTATCAGATTGCAAAATAACTCTTTTTGAAGAATCGCTTGGAAGTTGTAACAGTTATTAAATAGAACTTTATATTACTTTGCCTCAATTTTCGAAGAACTGAAAATTCTTTTAGATATTTCTTAGAGACATCCTTGACATATTTATCATAAAAATCGGAAAAGTATGACCCGAGCTACAAAACTCAAGGTAACCTAAAAATACAGTAATCGGAAATTAGATTTTACTTAAATCTTTATTTCTCCGGTCGTAATTTAGGTATTTAGTTCAATTCGGTCGAAAATACTCAACAATTCACCGGCTTTCATTTGATACAATACCTAAAATCGGATGTATCATAAATGGATTTTAAGGCTCATTACGACATGAAGATTAGTGGTGTTTTAAAATTGTATGCTTAATAGAAGATTATAATTCATCATAACCTGGTCCGATTTAAATGATCATAGCCTCTAACGAGAGCTGAAGCTTACTGTTTGTTTTAAAACCATTACCAACTACTACAGACTTGTCGTAGAACTGGAGTTATTAGTCTTTATATTTAAAAAATGTCAAGAAAATTGAATTGTATGTGGGTTCTATAACCACAATAACTAATCTGATTCTTAACCTATTCACATAATTCATAGCTCAAATGAAAACCAATAACGATCACGAATACGATTTTTGAGTCGTCTTTGGAAGTAGAGAAATACTTTAAGAAAAGTAAAACTATGGAAATAAAACAAATTTATGTTCGCGAAGTATGAAAGATCATACTTCGCGTAAACTTCTGTCTGCTTTTATTGAAGTAGTGAGTACTACGTTCATAGAACCGTCCTCATAATTACACCAATTCGAACATTGTAAACCAGGAGAAATTGTAGTTCGGGTCACACGTTAAAATGTAGGTCCCTTAGTTGCCATTGCCTGTTGTGCTATAACAGTCAAGTCTAAGGAACATGTCAGCCTTAGTCAGTAACAAGTCTACAAGATCGTGCAATCATCCTACACTCATATTCGCCTTAAAATTCCCCTTACGGGTGGTCGGCGTCTTAATAGTAACGTAACATAATGTAATTGAGCGTTAGCCCACCTGAAAGCTGACAGTTTACTAATTCAAGACCAAAATGAACTTAATACTTTAATTAGAACCGGAGATGTACTTAACTAAAAATACTCGTACATTTCCGAAAAAATAGACTTTTAAGTTTAATTAAGCTTTAGTTCGTCTCTCGCTTGTTCCACTTTGATTATTTATATTGTATCATAAATAAAAGCGAGTACATCTCTGAGTATTCAAGACCAAACGAAATTACATCTCTTAATTATAATGGAATATACTAGAAAAAAAACAATGAGATAAATATTAAAAATATGAAATGTTCATAAAAATGTATAGGCATGAATTTTTATTTGAAAATATCTTTTCAACGGGTGAAGATTTTCAAAAACTAATTCCAGAATTAATCGTGATCAACGAAGATATCTAGTCCATAATTATATGTCACGGCACCATTTTTGCTTTTGAAAAAATTAAGTTTATATCCGAAATGGTGAATCCAAGATGGCGGGCAAAAATTACTATCCTTTCAAAATAAAGAATGAACCACCCACCAATGATAGGCGTAAAGTGATAACCACCCACCGAGAAAATATCTCACAAAATGTATGTAAAAAATGCAGTGAGGTAACTTTCCAAGTTTTATGAACGATTGTTTTTGTTTTCCTGGACAAAGCTGTAATTTTTAAGTGAAACACAATCAAAACATGTACTTTACATACCAATACCAACAAAATAATATATGAGTCGAAAATTCCCCCAGCGGTGGAAGGGGGTATACAGTGGCATTTCCTCTGATTGTTTATAAAAAATAAAATAAACGAATACAACTGTTTTGATATGTGTTAGGAAAGTATTGTTGCTCTGGTGAAATTGTTTTGTATACTGTATTCTCGACCATATACAGTGCTCGACAAATCTTGCTCATCAACATGTGGTCTCGAAAATGTCCACGGTTATCATCAAATTTATTGTTATTACTGTTGTATTTGTAAACAATATCTAAACAATATAGATATATACAATATACAATATACAATATACAATATAATACAATACAATATACACTATATATTTACATTACATATATATATATATATATATATATATATATATATAAATTTATTTATTCAAACTATATACTACTGTTTATTTATTTTTTTGCACATTGAATGTCCGTAAAAAACATTAGAAAGAGAGTACAGAGTACATACATCTGTTACGTTGTGGGTATACTTCTAAACATTTAAGATAGGTAAGATACAAGTATCAGTTTTCTAGAAAACTAGTTCGTGAGCAATGCAGCGCGTGGTGGCCACAGAGCTTGGCTGCACTAAGCTGGTAGCGCGACCTGAGACCGCAACAGACTGCGGTCTGGCTGTGTGTATTGGTTTTCAACACCTTCGATATTCTCTCTTAAAGCTTCAATCGAAATTGAATAGTAAAATGCCAATGCAAACTAGGTTAAAATACGAGTTTTACAAAACACTAATTTTTATAAGTCCGAATGATTACAGATAAAAATTACCAAGCGCTTAAATTCATTGTTCGTTGTACTAAACTTACCTACTTAAGTAGCACACCAAAACTGAATATTTTGGCACTTTTTTGAATCTCAAATATATCGTAAATATTTCATATTCTTGAGATAGTTAAGGTTTGCAATACCAACTCTAGATGATCGTTTAATTTTAAATTTGACAGATTAAAAAAAAATATAATGCAATACCATATTAAATAGTGTTGATGTGGTAAAATAACCCTTAAAAACAAATCAAAATGTGTTAGTAATAACGGTGTCCTATATTGTTACTAAAATAGCACTCATTTAAAAAAAGCAAAATTCAATATAAGACTTTAAACTGATTTTATACCTATTTTCAAAAATTTATACATATTAATTTAGTGTTGAGCGAAACATTTATTTCATTTTGTTACTAACTGAGAGGTACATTAACTTTAAAATTAATAAAAAGTACACTCACTGTGATTTTGTGTGATGATAAATATTATTATTGTAGGCTCAACTGCGAAAACTTGACTACATTCTTACCTTGTATTTCACAAGTTTAAATAAAATTGAAGTCGAGATTCCCCTCAACTTTTAATAGGAAGAATATTTAAACGAGCCTTAATAATTTGCTTAGAGTAAGTTTCACTGCAAAGTCAAACATTGTACAAACTTTCACGTAGTTGCTTTTGACAGGTCGTATTGCAAGAGCATATTGAAATGGAAGTTTTATGCGTATAAGTCCATTCCTGGCAAGGTTTCGTTTCCGGATATACAACTGTCAATAAATTCCTAGTCTAAAATATATAACATAGTATTCCACACTAAGGGACTTTCCCTTTTTACTTTCTCCCCCTATACAATGTATATGGAGAAAGTATTGTTTTCGTCAAAATTTTCGAATTTGAGTTGTTAGGGATATATTTGTTTTAGTATAGCCTAAAAAATGAACAATGGGATGAGGTATTCAATTCTAGTGGAAATAGCAATTGTAAGTGGGAAAGGTTTTTTGATACTTTACTGTGGCACTTAAATGTGCTTTGTCCTGTTAAAAAAACTAAAGTATATGATAAGAGAAGGGCTGCTTCTATTAATGACAAAGTAGTGCTTGACAGCTATACATTGGAAGTAAGGGAAAACATGAGGGAAATGTACTCTCTGTATGTAGAGACTAAAGATGAGCAAAATAAGATCTTTTATAGGGGTCTTAAGTCACAGTTTAGGAAAAATGTAGCTTTTCTCAAATCGCAGAAAGTTGTTGATAAAATAAGAAGCTCAGACAATGTTTCTAAAAGTACATGGTCTTTTGTAAATAGTGTAAGAAAAAATGGTAATGTTAAAGGAAATGAAAATGTATCAGTTCTAGAAGGGAACAAATTAATTTCAGAACCCACCAGTGTATGTAACATTTTTAATGACTTTTTCGTTGATATTGTTGAGAAAGACATATGTAATGGTAGCAATGGCTTAAACCTAGGCTATGATGATTTTATGAATGCAAATGGTGACTCTTTTGAGTTTGATTTGGTAAATGTTGATGATGTTTCTAGACTCATTGATGAACTTAAATGTAAAAACTCTTCCGGCTGGGATGAGTTCTCTCCTAATCTAGTAAACAAATGTAAACATGAAATACTTGAAGTTTTGACGTTTTTGATTAATTGTTCTTTAACTGAAGGTAATTTTCCTGATGTTTTAAAGCTTTCTCTGAAAAGACCTGTTTTTAAGAAAGGTAGTAAGAACCTTAAGGAGAACTACAGACCTATAGCTTTAACGCCTACCTTTAGTAAATTGATTGAGAAAATAATTTTAAGTAAGTTATTGTTGCACTTTGACTCAAACAATATCCTTTGTAATTTCCAACATGGCTTTAAGGGAGGTCGAGGTACTGTCACTGCGGTCACCTCCTTCTATCACAATGCTCTGGATAGGTTGGATGAGGGCTTTAGAGTGGCGGGGCTGTACCTTGACCTCTCTAAAGCATTTGATAGAGTGAATCATAAAATTCTTTTGACAAAACTGAATGAATATGGAGTTGAGGGTAAACTCATTTCAATTGTCGCTTCCTATTTGAAGGGCAGGCAACAAAGTACTGAATTAACTTATGACATGGGTGGCCTGATTAGTAAAAGTAGATCGCAGGTCAAAGGTGTAAATTTTGGAGTGCCCCAGGGCTCGATCCTGGGGCCTTTCCTTTTTATCTGTTATGTTAATGACTATCCCTGTACAAACAAGTATTTAACTACAATGTATGCAGATGACACTTCTGGCCTATTATGGTCTAAAGATTTAAGTAGTTTGGAAGCTAATGTAAAGGAATTTTTGGAGAAAAGTATTGACTTTTTTACTATCAATAATCTAAAGATAAATGTTGATAAGACTGAGCTTCTGGTATTTGGTTCAAATGATGTAGAAATGTCAATTTTAACTGGTAATGACACGGTAGTTAGTACTAACTCTTGTAAGTTTTTAGGCCTTTACCTTGATAGGAGTTTGTCATGGAAAGTCCATGTGGATCATGTATGTAATAAGTTAACCTCTGGTTTGTTTTTGTTGAAAATATTTTCTGTGTATGTGCCTACTGATGTATTAAGATCAATTTACTGTGGGGTCTTTTACCCTTTCATGTCTTACGGTCTCCTATTGTGGGGTAGTGCTTATATGACCCACTTGAAGAGAGTTTTCATTTTACAAAAAAAGGCGTTACGCATTATTGCAAAATGTGAAGATCCAAAGCAATCTTGTAAAGGTATTTTTACCTCTTTGAATATCATGACTTTTTTTGCTATGTACATTTATCAAACTGTTATGCTTGTTGCAAATGACAAAACTTTTACTATAAGAAATGTGAATGTTCATGATCACTATACTAGATCTAGATTAGATGTCCATAGAGTGCAAAGAAGGTCGCCCATTACTTCAAATAGTCCATATATAAGAGGCGCTATTTATTATAATAAGTTGCCGGAAAATGTAAAAATGTTGGAAGGAAGAAGATTTAGAGAAGAATTAAGAAATTGTCTTGTTCTAAAATGTCCATATGACTTGATCACTATATTCGAAGACTAAGGTAGGTGTCTTCCTTCTTTGAAGTCTTGTGTTATTTCTTAACTTTGAAATATGGACTATTATTGACTGATTGACTTGATTCATGCATTGTATCTTAGAAATGTTTACAAATCATTAAAGAATTTTGAATTTGAATTTTGAATTTAGTGCTCCCTGAATCCAAAAAAGTGGTTTTTGGCGTGGTGTCTGTCTGTCTGTCTATGTGTGTGTGTGTGGGTGTATGTGTGTGTGTGTGTGTGTGTGTGTGTGTGTGTGTGTGTGTGTGCGTGTGTGTGCGTGCGTGCGTGCGTGTGTGTGCGCGCGTGCGTGTGTGTGTGCGTGCGTGTGCGTGCGTGCGTGTGTGTGTGTGTGTGTGTGTGTGTGTGTGTGTGTGTGTGTGTGTGTGTGTGTAAGTGTGTGTGTGTGTGTGTGTGTGTGTGTGTGTGTGTGTGTGTGTGTGTGTGTGTGTGTGTGTGTGTGTGTGTGTGTGGGTGTGTGGATGTATACAAAGCTAGAGACGACACCAGTGGTCCGATTTACATGAAATTTGGCATATAACAGGCCTATTTTTCATTTTTTTGAATTTTAGATTTTTAAGGGTATTTACCCCATAAAAACCCATAAAAAATTACAAAAATCAAAATTTCTCAAAAAAGGCTCTAGCGATTTTGATAAAAATTTCATGGTTTTTAGTGCTTAGGATGATAAACAAAATGACACCATCCGCATGTCTGTAAAAATTCAGGTTCAGAAGTTATGAGGGTTTAAGAGTTAAAAAATTCATATTTTTCAAATTTCACAAAAATTGTAACTTTTAAAGAAAATATACTTGCAACCATTAAATTTGGCTTGAAAAACTAAATAATCTAGTATTTTGAATCATTAGTCTACGTTAACTGGTTGCAAAGATAATTGATATTTTAGATTGGCGGTAAACACAGTACGTTGTCCAATGTTATTCTTATGGCAAATATTTAAAAACCGATATATCCGTTATCTACTAACCGATTTTGATAAAATTTGGTATATATTTATGTGATAATTAATTGATAATTTGTTTTATTTCACTATATATGTTTTCTGGTTTTAAATGACTTGAAGGGAGAAAGTATGTGTCAGTTTCCTGATACCGTTTATTTATACAATATAATCAGTGTTTGGTATCATACCGGGTGTTTCATAATACCCCCCACCCCCAACTTTCTCCAATATTTTTTTTCAAATACTTTCCCCCACTACCCCCAAACATTGTTGAGTAGTTAATACTTCATTATGAGTGGGTACCCAACACTGATTACGATGCCGTAATTCGTTTTTTTAATATCTCGATTGGTTCTCAAGATATAAGTACTTTTAATTGATTTATTTTTATCCATTTAAACATTAAAAATTGAAAAATAGGCCCATAACCATAAAATAATACTAGATAATGACGAACAACTACCATCAGCCATTGTTAAGTTATTTACATTTAACTTTCACCAATGTAAATTTTTTGGCCGCTATCTTGGATCTGCCATATTGAAATGATGTAAGTTATTTCAAATATGAAGATGGTTCTGCGACACGTCATTTCAAACTAAATTTTTAAGCTGAACAAGGCTGCCGCAACCTGTTTTCAGCTATAAAACTTAGTTTCTGAAAAATGTACTTTTTTAGATTTTTACTAAACAGAAGAAAACTAAACACCAGAATTAAAAACGGGTTGCGGCATTGAGTTCTACTTAAAAAGCTAGGGGCAAACCTTTATAAAGAGTTTGCATAAATTTCATATGTATGTCTCCGTTCATCTAATAAAAGTAACAATACATTGTAGGCATACGCAGTATTTGAATTACTGAGTATGCACTTAACTGTACAACTGTAACTGTATAACTTAAGGACTATCGCTATTTTTAAACGCCGAGTGTGATAGCCTTGGAAGTTTTTTGTAGAGTGTATGATATGAAGGACAGTTGTTGTTTAAATGGCTAGTTTAGAAGATCTATGCGCAAATAATTGCATGCAAGTTATTTAGTTCGGTTACATTTAAACTATACTCTAAGTTATCTATTCAATTCATCAATAAGCGTTTGGAGAATGATTTGAAGATTAGAGTTTTGCAGATGACGTGACACTTTTCCTCAAAATCACTTCTCTGGATGATTGCCGTGTACTCCAACTTGCTATGCACTCTGTTCTGGAATGGAGCCTTGCAAATAAAATGGTAGTTAATCCAAACAAGTCTAAACTCGTTACATACAGCAGAAAACAAATAAAATAATAGCAGATCATTACTTGGATGGTAATCTCGTTACAAGGATCTTGGTATCACTATTGACTCCTCGTTTGAGTTTGCCCTGCATGTGGTCGATTTGTGCAACAGGGCTTCACGCATGCTAAGTCGATTGTACGCACAATGAGCCATGGTTTCAGCTCCGATGCAGCTAATCTTTTCTACAAGTCGCTGGTCCGCCAAGTCTTGGAGTATGCCTCAATCTTATGTCACCTCACAAGATTGGTTCAATTGATCGTTTAGAGGGCATTCAAATAAAATTTGTAAGATATATTGGCTTTAAGGAGGGGTTTAACTATTTGGAGGTCCCAATCGATGATTTCCCCAGAAATCAGACTTGAGTCACTTACAGCTAGGAGAGAAGTTGCGGATCTAGCATTTCAGCATAAGCTGCTGTACATCGGGTTCGACTGCCCACCACTGCTAGAGCTCATCGCCTTCAGAATCCCCGCCGGCACTAGGTCCCAGCGTCTATTTGAGGTTGGTCACCTACCTCGTAACTATCTGCAAAGTAGCGCCATCTTGAGACTCCTTCGCTCTGGCAACGAAATCTACCCATATGTGGATTTGTTTACTGGACAATGCTGCACTCATCAAGAGGGCTTCTTCTTCATGTGTGTGTGCTTTAATCGTTTTGTTTTGTAATGAATATTTTGTCCTAGTAGTAGTGCTGAATTAGGGATTAAGGCTACTCGCACCTTGTATTTCATTGGAATTGTAACTCTTTTTCATTGTGTATTTACAATATGTGTAATAATGTAATTATATCAACCAGTCAAATCTTTGTATTCTGATGTGAATTTTCAGTTTTTAATCACTGTATCTGTTGTTTTACAAGTAGTTATTTATTGCCATTATGCACTTTCCTATAACTTTGAGTTCTTTCGATTATGCCATTGAATTAATTTTTCAGTCATTATCGATCGACTTGTAGTTAGTTCTAAAAGATCATTACCACAAAAATGCATATTTCAAATGTATGATAATTAGTGAATCGCAGGTGGTCAGTGAAGCAGCACCCAACTCGTCTGGTGTGCAGTCAGTTGTACAGCGGCAGTGTTCCACACGACTGGGCGATAGGCCGCTGCGAGGACCACCGCAAAGTGCTGCCTCAACCGCTGCAACCTTAAATGCAAACTATTTAATAAAATGTACATTAAACATAATAGCTCTAAATGGTAGGTTGATGCAAAATTTTTATTCTTATGAATTGTTTGCTAACTATGGCGTTAGTGGCTGTAGTAGCCTTTGTATACCCATACCTAAACTTAAAATCTTTAGCAAAACTCGTTTAAATCTATATAGATAGAGAGGGAACTGGTGTAAATGTTACCAACAAAACAATAAATCCAACGAAAAGCACGTCTTGGCCCAGATCTATCTGTATTTGTTTTTAGAACAATTTTCTTATTTATTGCAGTAAAAATTAAAAATATTTATTACATCTTTTTAGAGGAAATTAAACAATTTGCTTCAGCTAAACTGCAACGTCCTGTATACTTTTTATTTAGCGTTATCATGCAAATATGATAATTATGTCGAAACACTAACTCTAGATTCATGTTGTGCGTGTGTGTGACTAGATGCAAGTATATGTGTAGTGTCCCTATGTGTTGCGCCACATCCACTACATGGATAGTTGCCTAATCTGTGAGTGCATTCACCTGCTTTGTCCATTAGCCCATTGGTTCGAGCCCTCTGTCTGGTTAATCTGCTTCAACTATTCTGAATCCAACATTGGTTGGTCATTGCTGCATTTCTTAAAAAATATATTACAGGGTGAAACAATAGCAATAATAAAATGGAATAATATGAAGATTTATATTTAAATTTGTATAGTAAAAGTGCTATTGAAATGTAAATACTTCTGTTTTTATCGAACTTTATATTTTATCTTTATTGTGCGCTTAGATCAGTAGGTTGACCTGTTTTAATATGATAATTGAATTCAGTTAATGATTGAGAAACGCATTTCAAGATAATTGACCGATTCTGATACACACATTGACACAAATTATTACGAGATTAGTGCCATGACGTTCTCGTACCCACTACCACTTACCCTAGGCCGGAACCGAAATCACTTTATCTTAACAGTTTGTGAGAGGTCGAAAGCGGGAGGGAATTTTAATGAAGCCATTAACACAAGGGGAGAGTGAAACACTTAAAGTTGAGAGCTTAGAGGGCCAAGGCCAAGCAACGTGTATGATTTAATAAAAGAAGTTGAGGGAATTTGAATAAATTTACATATTGATACTATTTTGTCATGTTTTGAAGTTTCCATAAGAGTTGTAATAAAAATTATACTTTAAAGCCTTACTTTAAAAGATATTTCAACGTTTTATTAATGAGAAATAAAAATATTTGTAAATAGTAGGGCTCATTATTTTTGGCATTGTACGTTTTTGTGTTATTGCGACTGTTACGGTTATAGATAAAAAAACCAGAAAATTGAATAAAGTAAATAATGATAAAAAAACTGTAAAAATACTGAGGTAATATGTTATGTAGGGGAAAAGTTAGTTTTAATAATGAAAGAGATCAAATGCTTACATCTTGGAAAAAGGTTAAATGTCTGCACGTATAACAAACACCTGGTCTGAGATATATATATATATATATATATATATAAAACATTGTGTATATATATATATATATATATATATTTGTGTGTGTGTGTGTGTGTGTGTGTGTGTGTGTGAGTGTGTGTGTCTTTAAGCAATATAACTCGCGTAAAAATGGTCCGATCTGGCTCAGACATGTAAAGTAGTAATTATTCGGACGAGTTCGAAAACCAGCCCAATCGGGTCACCGAAAGGGGGGTAAAGGGGGATAAACCCCCCAAAAAAAGATTTGATTTTTTTACATATCAAAGTAAAAATTATAAAAATCTTTGTTTTGAACTCTGAATTCAGCTTGAAAAACAAATAACTTAGTATTTTGAATTGTTGCTCTATGCCCATTTGTTACCGAGATCGGCAGTGGTAAACACAACAACATTGTCCCAATGTTAACCTTATGGGAATTAAATCAAATTCTATATCTCGCTAATTTATCAACATTATCTGAATAAAACTTGGCATGTTATTCTTATGGAGAAAAACTTTTTTGTACGTTCTTTTCAGGATTTGAGTTTATTTAATTTGTTTTGAGGCTCCGTCTAAATGATTTATTTAAGCATTTGAAATTTCCTTTGAGTATGCAGGTCTGCTGCAACGGATATATTTTAGGTCAGCCATGAATGCTGTAAAAGCGTACAGATATTGCCTTTATTGTTTATTTTTGTTTTTCAAGTGCCGATTATTCAAGCAGCGTGAAAGAGCAGAAATTTTTTGGATTTTTTAGAGAATAAGGTTCAGTAAGTATTGAATTTAAATCAGAAGCTAATGCATCGGGTGAGCACTGCGGCGTGAAACCAGACAAGTCTCAATTAAATCAACTGTACTCTAACAGTTAATTTTCTCAAATAAGCTTAATGAACTGAAATCACTACTTAGAATATTACCTATTTTATCATTCAATATGCACATTTCCTTGCAAGTAAATGAAATAATAAAAATATTACTATGTGACAATATTACCATGTGACAGACAGTAATGTGAGTATATTACTTCAATTACTCCTCCTGAGCTTGAATCAAGGAAAGATATGTTGGAATCGATCATGTAAATTAACGTAAATATGAAACAACATTTTTTTCATAACGTATTAAACAATCCCATTCATATACGTGGAACCCGGGTCAGAAGAATTTTAAAATCCTTGCATTTGCAGATGTGTGATTTAAATAACATTGTAATCCCCGCCAACGTCTGCAATGGCAGAGATCTCTTCATTGTACGACGCCATGATCCAGCTTTACCTGCGTCATCCGCTTTGGCAATATGTATTCCAGCTTCACAAATACTGACTTGGCAGCAACATCCAATATTTCGCACAACATTTACATCTCTTATATATATATATTTTCCATTCTCAAGCAGCCCCCTTGTTCGGATACCTAATTAAGTTTTGTATTATCTGGAACATGCCTACAAGGAGCATAAAAATTAACTTGAAAGCAGTTCGAATAAATGTTTAAGGTATGGAAAATGTCTAGTGTCTAAGTTTTTATATTAGCTAAGTTAAGAAATGTTCATTGTTATTAAAATCTTAAATAATTTTAAAACTATGTTCACGCTGCAAGGGCTAATGCATTTGAAAAATATTTAAAAGAATAAGCCTTTACGTGAATGTTATGCGCACAAAAACAAATTAAATTCAGTCAAAACTTGGTTTAGTGTCAAATAAATGTTCATAGGGTAAAATTGTATTTTATTTTTAGAAATCAAAACATTGTTGTTAAACAAATGTACTTTCTGGCAATACAGCTGAGTATTTGTAAATTTACTCAAAGGCTAAAAAACAAAAAATTTTTATAAACTCTACTAGGTTCTCGAGTATACTATGATCATTTATGTATATTCGGTTAATACACTGTTGTTTTAGCGAATTTGCCCCACAAAGGAGCTATTTTTGTATATCTCATGGTAAGAGTCAAGCTTAAAGGCTCATGACGATGTTTAGCTAGCTATAAATACCTAATATATATATACTATTAAAATTGTCCGTACGTAATGATGTAAGCACAAACGCGTAATGTGTTAATTCGGACGAGCTCGAAAACCACCCTAGTCTGACCAAAGCAAGAGGGGTGATAAGGGTGGGTACACACAAAGGCATTTTGTATTTTTGCATTACAAAATTCAACAACATTCAACATTACATTGCAACATTGCATTAGAAATCAACAAAGTTAATGTTGAAGAGTAAATGTTTCACGAAAAACAAATTATTTCTTTTTTTTAATAATTGCTTTGTGACAATTAGTTACCAATTTCTTCAAGGCGAACACAGTACCTTGCCCCAATGTTATCTTAAAGAGAAATCAGTATTATAATCAAATTCTGCATCACATATATTACTTAAAATACCTTGATGAAAATTTGTAAGTTCCTTTATCTATTTGATATCAGTATTTTTAGTAGATACATTATTAAATTATCCTAAACCCACCAGTTTTACATTATTAAGACAGCAAACCACCATTATCATTCCCCATGTCTTAGCCTTGTAGAAAATGAACCAAACCACCTCCCTTATTTCTTGATATATCTTTATGGCTGCAGTAAATGTCTACAGGGTATTAATTAAAACCGCCTATTTTTTAGTGCTTGAATTTTAAAACTCATTTCCATTTGTGGAGAAGATAAAAAATTATATCGTTACATCAAGTTGAAATACCTTTTTAAAGGCTTGATATTTATTGAGTATACAGGTCTGCTGATTTTTTTTCAATTAAGTCTTATATTTTATCTGTTATTTTTCTTTTATTTACGTATTGGTTGTAATTTAACAATAGCACAAGTCATTTTAAAGAGTTTTCGATTACTATTTTTCGTAAATATGCCAATTCAGAAACAGTAAAGCAACAGCGACTAAAAACTCTTACGACTTCAAGATTTTAAGTATTTAATTTTTTGGAATACATGTCTTTAGAGAAGTACCTAGTATATTTTTTATTGAGAGGTGAAATGACGTTGAGGATAGATGTATTGGAAATGACACCGCAAACAGTTTTATAATGAGCCGTCACTTAGAGATCTCATTAACAATGAGTGACATAATGACGCAGGCGTCACAAAATCTGCATTCACTGGTGGAATTATAGTAATTAAAACCTGTTTTGTTGAAAGGTAACGCTTACAACAGCAGTAGTTTTGATTTAATGTTTAGATAATAATATAAGAGTTCAAGTATACAAATTTAACAAAACCATTATAAGTAAATAACTTGTATTTCAAACC
Source organism: Flexamia atlantica (assembly GCA_035578135.1). Classification (NCBI taxonomy): domain Eukaryota; kingdom Metazoa; phylum Arthropoda; class Insecta; order Hemiptera; family Cicadellidae; genus Flexamia; species Flexamia atlantica. The sequence continues at coordinate 10,738,105 of JAQJVK010000016.1, read as the reverse complement.
CCTTTTCGTCGACTTGTCTGTCTCATCCCCTGAATGTCAGCTCAATATTTTAAGATCAAAATTAACGTTCTAGTTAATATCTCAATACTATATTAAAGACTTTCAATATAGCTTTATGAATTCGGAATTTCAATCCCAATCAATAAAACAATCGATTTAGTGCATTGGTACACTCCCTCCCTTAAACACAGTCCGGAATTTCCTTTAAGACTTTCCCTAATTAAAAGATGGCAGGTGGTTCAAACAAATTTATATTGTAGGGAAAAGGTTTCCCCCGCCAGCTATGCTTACTCGCTTTTTACACTTTGTAATGAGGAAGTCAAATAATACTTTGTCTCCTAGCCAGATTAAAGTGATTACTTTGTCTCCCGCTGGACAGAGAGAAAATCTACAAGAATAATATTGAATTAAACAAAATTTGAGCGTATTCAAATTTTCACACATACCTGCGCATGTGTTCGACGCATTGTTGAAGCTAAATAGATTGCAGACGCTAACACCTGGTTTACTGGCAATAATTGTCCCATAAGAATAACATTTACAACAATACAATTATCAGCTGTATGACGTCTAAGAATTAAGCATATAATAATGATACAACGATTAAATATTCGCTGTTGCAAAGATGGTAGCAACTCGGATGCAGGCACTATTTGCACAACGAAACAAAATAGATGTAGTTTTTTAATTGCTATGTTGATAAACTAGATGTTTGTAGATTGTTAATTACTTATTGTAGGTGAGTACATTGTATCCCTCGTGCACTTTTTCACTTAAGAGACAACGTTTTACTTTACTCCCTCAAAAAAAACAAATAGCTATTTCGTGATATTACCTAAATATAAAACTAAATACACAACTAATAAGTTTCTGTTTAGAGTTGTTGATGACTCTGAGGCTGAAAGTAATACTGCAAAAAGAAAAAAAATTATCGTTTATTGTTTTGAATTTAATGCAGTAAAAACTTATTAAATAACAAATAATCATATATAGCTTTAAGGTAAGATCATAATTTTCCCCAACCTGCTACTTTTAGACGCTTTTCACTCCCTGTAACGAGTGAATCAAATTATGCTTTGTGTTCCTGTGGGAGTAAGGTGGGAACCTTGTCTCCAAGCGTGTTAATCTGTAGGAATAAAATTTTAATCAGTAATTAATAAGAATCGAGCGCCATTAAATTTGCATGCATATATGTTAGAGTATAACGGGTTATAGGAACTAAGAGCTGATTATTGACAAGAAAATATAGTATAGTAGAGCGGAACAGAAGATGCTTTAGATTAGATAGTGAATAATTTAAAGATACATTGATCAATACAATATAATCAACACATGCCAACAGTTGTGGTTTTTGTATAAGGAAAATAAATATTTTTGTATTGTGGATTTATGTATCTATAAAGGTGGAGGAAAATGGTGTATGTATTCCACGAATAAAGTGTATTGCCACTCGGCAATGGTACCAACATGTTCACTTGTGGGGCATTGTTGTACTTTACTCCCTCAACATACAAAAACTAATTTCGTTCGTTACAGCGCTGTATCAAAAATTATTTGTACACGTTAAACTCTCCATAAAGTAAATGTTTTGTTCATATAATTAGATTTCTCTTTGATAGTTAAAAACTTGATAAAGGAAAATCGTGCCAAATTTTATTTTTATTTTAATCGCTAAAATAGTTTATTGTTTAATATGCCCACGGGAATATTTAATAGCAACAGATTGTTAAGACATAACATCATAATCGTCATTCCTGAAGAAGGGGATGATCTTGCTTTCAGAGAGAGGAAACATTAGACTTGCTAAACATCACATAGCTTTAGGGGTCCGATGCCGTTCTTATCAACGCCATCCAGCTAAAACACCAATCTTTTGAATTTTTCTTTATTTTAATTGGGCTATATTTTATTTCTGCAATCATGGCTAACCTCACTAACATTCCTGTGTTCAAAATATTACCATGAATGCCCAATTTAATTATTTATACATAGTTTTATGACATTAAGTTATAAAGTAAATATTTTATAGAAAGATTGTTTACACATTGAGTAATGTAACATACCAGTGAGTAATGAAATTATTTTATTTTATTTTATTACATTCTTTTAGGGTTTTATGGTAATAGATATTATCTAAGAAAATTATTTGAATCTTAGTGTTTTAATATCGCAGACGTACTGGATTAACATTAAATGTTTCAAGATTAATAGTTAAATAAAATGTATTCAAGTCGTGCAACAACACGTTTACCATTAACTATGACATTTGATTGCCTAAACTACGCAATCGATACAAAGAAAATCCGTCTAAGAAACGATCCCTATACATGTTATTAAAGTAAATTTAAATCACAACATCAGATCAGTAAAAATTAACTTTTACTGACAATTAGCATTGCATCGAAAACCAGAAATGCAGTTGTAAGGGGTGCAGAGTGTAGGCCTAACTTTGTTCAGTAGATGGATACAAAACTTTAAATGTCGAATTTTCATCCAACGTATGCATATTTCAGAGTTGATATAATATTTGTATAAGATTTTTAAGGATTCAATTGAGGCAATTTATTTTGTTTGTACAACTACTTCATATTCTTACCATTAACAATTTACACGTCTCAGTATATGAGTTGTTGTTTTAAATACATTCAGAAGAAAATGCAATTAAAAAAAAATCAAGGTAACCCAAAACACAACAGTCCAGTCGTATCTAACGGTGCGCTTGGCGTTACATTTGATTTGCTAATCATCCTTTATCTTGTGATGTCTTCATGAATAATCCTGACTGTCAAATGCAACTGTATTACTTGCAAAGACAATTTTTTGTGAGTTATAAAGTTTAAAAGTTACCGTAAAATGTAGTTAATATGAAAAAGGATACTCAGTATACAGAATTTCAGTAGGCTAGATAATTCATGAGGATATCATGAAAAATAACTAAATTAATTACGTGCTTTTTATTTACAGGTATGAAAAAACAAGATCAGAAACTGTGCTATGCGGTGTAATAAAATTTGGCATGTTTCCCTTCTTCATTGAAGGTAAGTAGTTTAGTTCTCATGTTGGAAATTGCTGGACGAACTTGATATCATCGAATTTGAGACGTCTAACATTTAATACGTCTAATATTTAGAAATTATCTGGTTAAATCGAAACGAAATGTTCTGCTTAGCACAGTGCTCCTGACGCTCTCCGCAACAGTAAAACGTTTTCTTCTAATTTGCCTGGTTCTCGGCTCACCAGTCTGGAAGTTGATGTGACCCAAAAGCGCTGTGGGTCGTCGAGCAGCGCCTATATCAAGGGAAGCCACGGTGCATCCTAATATAAATTGTACATTTTTTGGTGTAAAGTATTCTTATCTACAGGTTATAAATACATTTCTGTTTTCATTTATGTTTATGTAGATATTTGTCATTACTGATTAGTAAAAGTACAAGTACCACTGAAGTTTCGGGGTTTGCAATCTGATCCCGTCTTCAAACATGTGGAAAGGAACCTAGAACATAAGACATCAGTAACACACAACCAGGAACACCTGGACAAAAAGACATGGGTTAAACAAAGAGCTGAAAAACAGTTAAAAACACGGTTTTTCTCACCTCTGATCGGATGTCGACTTTACCTTGTCATGATGGATAAATTTGTGATTTCTTTGTATTCTTGTGTTTTTGTTTTAGTATTTGTGTTTTGGCTGTCTTGAACTTCCCCGAACTACTGACCACCGTCCTCTTCTCCTAATCCATGGTGGCTGTTCTCATCTTCTCTTCCCAACATTTCCAAAACATTCCCCTACCAATTTAGTATCCCTCCCGATTTTGCTTGGCTCCGCCTCTAGTCAGTTAAAACAATCTCCCACATTAGCAAACATTACTGTTGGCTGATCGCTGATATCAGCGTTTGTCTAGGTGCTTGATTTTTGTCTACAGCAAATTAATTTCCAGCGGATGTCTTGGATTGTCATAAAAGAATGTTTAAATCTAACACATCCTCTTGTGTTTCCGGCTGGTGCTATACTGTAAATTATTCTAAATCTTGTTTGGTACTAATTTGAAACAAAAGTAAAATTTTTGGATTTTGTGCTAGAATATTTTAAGGACCTTTTCCGATGATTCACCCGCACAATTTTTCTTGTTTCCATAAATTCACTACCGCTTGGTAAATGTTTTATTGCTAAAAAACCTGTTACCCAATAATTTTTACTTCCACTGATGTATTCCTTATCTACTAAAACTGTGTTATCGCTTGCCTTATCTCTCATCTGGTAATTGTTTGATAACTTCCTCTGATCTAAAATTTTCCATTCTTACAGGTTAACTTGAAATGGAGACAGTTATATTATTGTTGAAAAAAAAATAAGATGTATTAATTATGCTACTAGGTTAGATTACTAAGGATTTGTTAGGCTAGGTTAGGTTAGGAATCACATTAACAACACAAGGATCACTGCACAGCTGCACAGCCGTGCCAACGCCTTTCCCTATCTAACCTAGCCTAATCTATTTATTACTTTTGTTTTTAATTTTTTTCTACAATTATATACCATAAAGAAGTGAAACTGTACAATATAGAAAATAATAGACTGTTGAGGGAGTTATCAAGCATAAAAAATGCGTGACATTTGCATTATGATTTTATCTTACCCTTATAAAAATATTATCCACTTGATTAAAGATTCTGGCTATGTATTCTGATACAAACTTTCATAACCAAATGGGAAATCAAGATCTGGTAATGAATAAACAGAATTTAAAAGAAAGTTGTGGTAGTGAATTGACGGAAATGGTCCAGAAAAGTATATATACAGGGTGTCCCGTAACTGTCTGGACAAACGTATATAGCGTTATAGCTTAGGTCAAGACAAACACATTTCACCATAGGAACATGGGTCTCTAGTGCCTAGTTTTCCGTCTGTCTGTCTGTATGTGTTTTTTACAAACAAATTCATATTTGCTAAATGGTTTGAGTTAAAGCGTTGGGATTTTGCACAAATTTTTATCTTATTAGGATGTTTCTTCGTTTAAATTTATACAAAAATATCATCAACCGTTTCAAAATGGCGGCCATTTAAATTTTTTGATGCAAAATTTCACAAAAACCGCTAATTTAAACAAAAAATTGCAAGATACATAGAAGTAAGTCCATTTTATGTGGTTTTCAATGATACCTCATTTGTTAAGATTGGATAGAGATTTACTGAGAAATTAGTTTTTTTCGTAATGCATTACCACTTTTCCCCATATAAACAATGTTTAAATACGGGGTGTTAAAAATCTAACTTTAATGGCTTATAGCCACTTAACTATTGCGTTTAGGAAAAAATGTCAAGGAATAATAAGTTCTTAAAATTAAGCGTAGAATCCAAATACGTCATAAAATACAGGGTGTTCCATAAGAAAAATCAAAGTTTTCCGCCATATTGGAAATGGTGGCCATTTACAAAAAAATGAGATTGATATTTTTAAATGGCTTAAAAAAGTAGATGAAGTCCCCCATTTAAAGTTATCTCTAAATCCAATAGTTTCTGAGATACCAATGGTGGCACAGTTAGGTTGGACACACCTTAATTTTAACATTGTTTAAATGGAGAAAAGTGGTCAAGCATTAAGAAAAAATTTAATTTCTCGGTAAATATTTATCCAATCTCAACAAATAAGGTATCATTGAAAACTACATAAAATGGACTTACTTTTATGTACCTAGCAATTTTTTGTTTAAATTAACGGTTTTCGTGGAATTTGGCACCAAATAATTTAAATGGCCGCCATTTTGAAACGGTTGATGATATTTTGGTATAATTTTAAATGAAAATACATCGTAATAAGATAAACAATTTTGCTAAATCTCAACGCTGTAACTCAAACCGTTTAGGAGTTATGAATTTGTTTGTAAAAACCACATACAGACAGACGGTAAACTAGGCACCGGAGACCCATGTTCCTATGGTGAAATGTGTTTGTCTCTACCTAAGCTACAACGCTATATACGTTTGTCCAGATAGTTACGGGACACCCTATATATATATATATATATATATATATACAGGGTGTCCAACTTAACTGTGCCACCATTGGTATCTCAGAAAATATTGGATATTGAGAAAACTTTAAATGGGGGACGTCACCTACTTTTTTGAGACATTTAAAAATATGAATTCAAGTTTCCTCTAAATGACCGCCATTTTCCAATATGGCGGACAACTTTGATTTTTCTTATGGAACACCCTGTATTTTATGAAATATTTGAATTCTACGTTTAATTTTAAGAACTTTTTACTCTTTGAAATTTTGTCCTAAACCCAATAGTTAAGAAGATATAAGTCGTTAATGTTTGATATTCCCCCATAAGAAATGCATTGTGTACATTTTAACTGTGCCATCCTATGCAATCCTTATGGAGTACAAAACTATTCAAAATGATTTATTTCCATGAGTGAATCTCCACTAAAAACAGCTTATATGATTGAATCTAAGGCCCCTTTCACACGAGGCCACTAGTGGCCGCCACCGGTGGCCGCCACCGGTTGCCCGCCACAGATTAAACATTGTTATAAATGGAGACCTTCAGACGCGGCCACTGCAGTTGCCCGACGGGACACAGTGGCCGAGCAGTGGCCGACTCGCACAACTGCGAGTCGGCCACCGCGGTGGCGGCAACTCGTCGCGGGGCATTGAATGAAATGGGAGCTTTCAGACGTAGCCACCGGTGGCCGCCACTCCCGACTACGAAAGCGCGTGCATTACCTGTTTTTTGGGGTAAACTCAAGCAGTTCACGTGCGGAGGCAGGTACAGTTGAGAAATGATTTTTCTAAACGAGTTTTAATTGTTTATTTTATTATTTTAATGAGTGAACAGAAGAAAAAAAATAAATGGTATCAGAAAACTGAAGCAATACTTTCTCCCTTAAAGTAAGAAAATCTGCAATAAAATAAAATTAATGTACAATCACTCCGCAAATACATTAGACAACGTACTGCGTTTACAGCCAAACAAAAATATCAATTATCCCCGCAACCAGTTGACATAGACTAATAATTCAAAATACTGAATTATTTACTTTTTGAAGTCAAATCTAATGGTTTCAAGTATATCTTCTTTAGTAGTTCCATATTTTGTGAAATTTGAAAAATATGAATTTTTTACCACTTCCCATATTATCTTCTAAACCTGAATTGATACAGCCATGCGAGTGGTGTCATTTTATTTGTCATCCTAAGCTCTAAAAACCATAACATTTTTATCAAATTCGTTAGGGCCGTTTTTGAGAAATTTGGATTCGCCTGGAGATATCATGGCTTTATACCTACATGCCTAATTTCATGAAAATTGGGCCACTGGTGTCGTCTCAAGCTTTGTTTACATACATCCGCACATCCAGAGTGTGGATTCCACACACATGGACAGACAGGCACCACTCCGAAAACCACGTTTTGGATTCAGGGAGAACTAAAACGAATATTTCCACTAACAACTTAAATTCGAAAATTTTGACGAAAACAATACTTTCCCCAAATACTATGTATAGGGGGGAGAAAGTAAAAGTGGAAAAAAGGAACAGGAACATTCGGAAATAGTTCAAAATAAAATATTTCTGGCGGCACATAGTTCGTCATACAACGTGTAATAAAGGCCATTGTCCTTCCTATTCGTTAGTACTGGATGAACATGGAACATATCCACCTGCATCTCCGCCTTCTTTTCTTGATTGGTGATGCGAGAAGAATGAGTTGTTTATTACTCATCAGCATTTTCTCGACTAAATCGGAGGTGGCTATTGGTGGAGTGGCCTGCTAGTTGCCTGTACCGTCAACTGCAGTTACCCGGGCTGGTAACCGGTGGCGGCCACCGGTGGCGGCCACTAGAGGCCTCGTGTGAAAGAGCCCTAAACTAAAATCATATTTTTGGGTACTTTTGTTCATTGGTATATTTTATTTAACCCAACCGTTACCGATATACCGAGTACCAACAATTACGCAATGCATTTCTTATGGGGAAAATCAAACTTTAATGACTTACATCTTCTTAACAATTGGGTTTAGCAAAAAATGTCAAAAAGTAAAAAGTTCTTAAAATTAAGCGTAGAATCCAAATATGCCATAAAATACAGTGTGTTCCATAAGAAAAATCAAAGTTGTCCGCCATATTGGAAAATGGCGGCCATTCAGAAGAAAATAGAATTCATATTTTTAAATGTCTTAAAAAAGTAGGTGAAGTCCCCCACTTAAAGTTTTCTCTAAATCCAATAGTACCTGATGTACCAATGGTGGCACAGTTAAGTTGGACACCCTGTATATATATATATATATATATAATTGTTACTATTGCCTATTAAAGGCAAGGTAGGTTAAAGGGCCCTAAAGAGGCGGATGAGTAGGACCTGTGCTCTTAAAAGGCGGAAAATGAGGGTAGTCGGAAAGGAATGATATACGAATTATTATTAGTTTATTACCACGTGTATTGGCCCCGTTGTTGTGGAGCGCATGTATGTCGTGTACGAAAGCGGCCAACGCTCATTAGTCGTTTCCATGGCAACTCAAAGGCACGCCAGCTTCCGACCCACTGAACCGCCTCATCCCATCGACACAGTTTGTGTTGGCAACACTGGCATACATTTTCGCCTACGTCATACGACGAGAACACGACTAAATTGCGTTGTATGCAGATCATGTGTCGATATCAGTGCACATGCCTCCATGCATGCTCGCAAATTTTGCCGAGCATATTGGCGAGAATTGGAATCGAACAGCTCGACGAACAGAATAACTAAAAGTTTCCATACATATTCGCACTGTTGGGTGGTTCAACGAAATGTTCGATCGTGTGAAAGCATGACTCACACCGATCATCTCACTATCGTGTTAATTTTCGATGTGTGATCGTGTAGCTCCTTTCCAACATTCTCGCCAACACGCTCGAGAAAATAATGGGAGGCGTCTATAGGCTATTGTTTTGTTTTGTTGACGTGCGGTTCATTGCGCCAACGTCTTTGCCAATTCACTCGTCAAAACAACCAAACCTGTATGAAATAAAAACAAAAATAAATTAAACAAATGAATGAAACATACAATGTATGGTCAATAATTTGGCGAATCTGTAAGGAAGGTGTCTATACAGTATCGAAAAGTTACCCTAGTACTTCTGTTAGGTGAGTCTGTCGAGCCGAGAGCCCAACCCAACAAGTCTACCAGCGTGTTAGGAAGGGGCCTCTGCACACGATCGGAAATTCACAAAACATGTCAACAACAACACATCGTACTACGTACTGTAAACAGTACCATGTCAAATATCCCGCACAAGGAATGTATGTTGGCTGTATAAGTCGGTATGCAGAATATATTCAGTCGTATTGACTGTACCTTTCACAGTAGGTTTTACATGTTGTATATTAGTAACCAATACACATATAGTAGTGGGTCTGCAACACCGGAGTTGTTTTCAGAGGTGGCCAACGCTCAGAGTTCAAGTTTTTGGTTGAAAGTCGGTATGTTAAAAATTTGGAGTCGAAAGTCATCTACACCGATACAAAGTATATTATTTTACATGTTTTGTGTCGGTAAGTAGTACACAAGCAGTCGTGTGTCGGCAACACTGGTGTACAGAACCTGTTGTGTATGGAGGCGGCCAATGCTCGTTAGTTGTTTCCATGGCAACTCGCACACACGCCTGCTTCCGGCTCACTGAACCGTCTCATCCCATCATACGCGGATTATCGTCTAGATTCTCCCACTGGGTGTAATACATTCATTACGGATCTATGTATGGAATCTTCTCAACTATTCGGAGGTAGCTGTCAACGTCGTGTCCATGATGCATCTTAAAAAAGCTGCTTGAAGCGTTGCAGGAAAATTTTATTCAATATTAATGGTAAGGTTTGTTAAGGTTAAAGATTTCAAAGGGATTTAATATTAAAATTATAACCCTTAAATATTCATACAGTTGATTGTAAAACATGTATTAATAAGTATATGGATATGTTAATATTATGTTAGTATATATATTTATGTTAATATGTTAAGTATTAATATATGTTTTAATATTAATAAAACATATATCAATAAAACATAGATTAAGCTGCCGGAATATAATAAAACATAATTAGATTATTTATTTCACTGTATAGTAAATAGAATTATATTAACAGCATAACTAAATATAATTACTCTAATGGAGAATATTCAAAGAAGGGGAGGACGATAAAAGCAGGCTCAATGATTTAAGACGTATAAATCAATTTAAATTTGTAAATTACCTTTGCATCCTTCTCGACGATGGAGGCTAAGTAAGTCCATGACCTCAAATAATAAATCAAAATTGATTAAAACCTCTATATATATTAAAAATATTTGTGGAGAAGGTTATAAAAAAGTAATGTAAAATGTTATTGGCTGTTTTCACGATATCACATTTAGGAGAATCTCAAATAACGTGTTGCTCCAATAGTGAAAATATATTGCGATCAAATCAGAATAAATATTCAAGAGGGAACCATTTGAGGGTGATGCCCGGGACCTGGGCTGGAAATATAGCGAGCGTCGTCAAATTTATGCTTGGATTCCAATCTGGAATTGATACGTATATCGATAACAATTTCAGGATCGACTGAAAAAGAACAGTTTATTTAAATTAGTTTATTTCTAAGTAAAGAATTTAAGTAGTAATGACGATTATACAATTTAATTTTAAAAAGTAATTATTGTTAATCCTCCCTTAAACTATTTTAATAGTACCCTGTTTATAAGTTCTTAATTTTTATTGACACTCAGAGTTTTACAAAGTGAATAAAACATGAAAGTACTGCATATGAAACGAAATAAAATGTTTAATATGTTATAAGCTATTGGGAAGGCTAAGGGCATCCATAAGGATTTTAAAAAGTCCGCGTTTGGTCATAGTAAATTAATTGCGAAGTGCAACTCATTAGAATTAAACTTCTCGTACTACTTGGAAGAGGTAATTTTTTTTAAGGATAGTTTGAAGATTAATTGGGGATTAAGTTATCTTGATCCAGAGTGATCAAATGCGGAATAAAGATTCATCAGTAAATGAGTATGGTTATGTCTTAAATCTCATTTACATTTTCATATTCTATGAACTGGATATTGTCATAAGTACTAAAGCACGTTATATAAACAAAAAGCTTAGAAAGCCAGGATGTAAAAAAAAACTTAATTTAGATGCTAGCCATACTTAATAACTATATGATTGATTTCTCTTTCTTTCCATTTTTATTTTAAATTGCATCTTAATTTAAAATCTTTAGAGTGTAACACCACTTGAGCAAAGCTGATTTTTTATTGTACCTGGTGTAAGTTGTGAATATCTTTCCTGTTGATCAAACACACTTTTAATAGAAAGTACCTTTTAATTATATAACAATTTTAAGAGACATGAAAGATTATTAGATCTAACAAGGATTTTTTTTGTGCAAAAATTTATCTATTGATGTTTATTTGGTAGTGATAAAATATTATCTAGAAAAAGGAAATAAACTCTAAAACACTTGTTTAGCTGAGTAAAAATATTAAAATTTAGGCTAATAATGTTTCATATAAGTGCGGAATCCATATTTTATTCAGTTATTTTCCACTATGATAGAAACACATTATTAACACTTTAAACGTTAGAAAGAGTGGAACAGATTTTGCTTTGGTTCAATTTAACATGCCTGTAAAAAGGTGTTCCTCTTCCTTCTTGGTGTCGGAGAGAAGCGACCAGCGAAATAAGCGACCAGCGAAATAAGTGGCCAGTGAAATAAGCGGCCAGCAAACTAAGCAACCAGCGAAATAAGTGGCCATTGAAATTTGCGGCCAGCGAACTAAGTGACCAGCGAAATGTGCGGCCAGCGAACTAAGCGACCAGCAAAATAAGTGGCCAGTGAAATAATCAGCCAGCGAAACAAGCGGCCAGCGCAATAAGCTGCCAGCGAAATAAACGGCCAGCGCAATAAGCGGCCAACGAAATAAGCGGCCATCACGGAAATTTAGCTTCACCCGTGAGGTCGACAATTCCGCGTAGTTAGTGACCAGCGAAATAAACAACCATTACAGAATTTTGGGCGCACCTATATTGCGCCTGAAACTCGCACAAAGCCTAAGAGGTCATACTTCCATGACTTCCATCACACTTTATCTAGGTTGTGGACCGGCTAAGTGACCAATGTCGACCAATCTACTTGATTGTTAGGTTAGATTAGGTAAGTTCTGTAGAGAATGATATAGGCCTAAAAGAAAGTAATAATAATACTAGTACGAAGTCAGGTATTAATAATGAATAATAATAGTACTAAGTCAGGTTATTTCAGTCAAAAATGTTAACAAATCGTGACGTCTTCATTAATCCGGAAACCTTTAACTTCTAACTGGGACATAAATTGATCTTGACCAATCAGAGGAAGTATACTACTGACCCCTCAATTGAGGCTAATTTTTACTCAATATACTAACAGAGCTTGCTTGAAACCAGAAAAGGGTATACAAGTGACATCACAAGGAAACACATCCTGTTTGCCGTCTTCAATAGACTGGAATCCTGTAATCTCTTGCAAGGAAATACATTTTTCTTGACCAATCATAGGAAGCACATTACTGAAAACTCAATTGAGTCTATATTTTCACCTAATAGACTAACCTGCCTAATATGGGAGTTAGGCAATCTGAGTATAATAGTATTATTATTCTACTGTACAGTCACCTACAGGGGGGAAGCTCACCCCAATTCACGAGGTTGGTTTAAGTGGGTGGGGAATTTTGGCCGCTTATTTTGCGCATACCATAGTTAAATTACATCGAACAACCGCTAGAGGTGTTGCGTGAAACGCAGGTAGTTTAGATGTTGATTTTGCGCATTCCGTAATGGTCGCTTACTTCGCTGCTCACTTATTTCCTGTATTCGTTGCTCTTGTATTGTTCTGATTGTTCTACTCTCAGTTAACAATTCATTTTTAAACATTGGTTATACTTTTTATAATGATAAAAAGAAACGTAGAAGATATGCATGCATCAATTTAAGGTTTTATGTTTTAATTCATGCTGGTTTGGTGTATTGCTTAAACAATTCAGAAGTTTCATTCCTGCACATTTTAAGTTTCTTCTTGGAACTAACTCAAAATTAAAATGGTGTTAAAGTTTAGTAAAGGTCTTATCAAACAGGTATTGGTATTACAAATCAGTTGAAATACCTTTTATATCGTGTCCTCTAACTTTTTCACTTTTTTAAGGTCAAAAATAGTAACAGATTTCGATTTACCTAGTAAAACGAGTACGTCAACTCTGTATAAAGGGTAGAGTAAGCGATAAGAGGCAGGATGGAGCTTTCAACCCCCTCTCAACAACCCCTCTCCCATCCCACCTTTTCCCCCAAACCCCACCATCCCCACCACCCCCACCGCCGTCACAAGAACCTGCAAAGTAATTGAAATTAAAGCCCTGAATAAAACACGAGGGAATCTGCAAGGATTTGTCGTCGGATCCGGAGCGCGCTTTGTAACCAGCTTGCCAAAGGTGTTAACATAATACCCTCTCTATTTCCCTCTAAATTCCCTTCAACACTGCACCTTCATAGTCAGACCGTTCATGTACTTGAGCATTTTACGTTAGATCTCAATCGAATTAACCACCTTGCCAAAGGTGTTAATAGTACCTTATGTATTTCCCTTCTCAAATCTTTCCTGCGTAAAAGTGTTTTAGATCAGATATGAAGCGCCATTTGTATCCCACATTTCAAAGCTTTAATTGTAAACGTATTTAAGATTTTATGAAGCTGGTAATCAAGTTACTAAAAGTGTTAAGAAATGTGCAAGGTCAGTTTTTAAAAGAAAAATGTATTACTTTCTAAGTGTATTTCACTTCCTTACTCTTATCCCCACCACTGGTAAATCATGGATTAGTATGAACCCTGGGGCAGATGTCCAGTTGCTTCGGGAGTGTCAATATCGCCATTGTACCTTCTGCCATCTACCGTCTACCGTCCGCAGCAGTGATAGGAAATATCAGGAAGGGTTTTATGAGTGATTTTGTTTTCATTTTGTTGACATTTTAATGTATCAAAAACCCCTTTGTGACAAATGATTTCATCGGAGGTATAAACTAATCGTAATGTTTAGCTAACATAAAATAAGATTCGTGAGGGACAAGTGTTCCTTTGGATCCAAATCCAAATGGGGCTGACGCATGATCAAGTATTTTAAGATTAAAATGAGGAGGTTTACCTTGGGTTGTAAAAACATTAATTAAGTTACGGTAAAGTTGAGAATAATTTGTTGATAAAAATAATTTGCTAATAATTGTAGTAGTTTCATTAAATTGCTTACTATGGCGTTGAAGCTAGTGAGGTCAAGCTAGAAAATTAAGAATTAGGTTTAATCATTCCCGTGTCAGTTAATAAAAAAATGGTTTATCTGAGCTCAGGCTGTTTGGACGTACTATAATCAAAACGTTACTACCAAAAATTATATGATTATTATTGAAAAGGTTTCAGTAGGGTGTAATTAATAAATAGTCATATTCATAACAAAGTCAATTCAATCGAACATTGAGTATCCCGTACTAAGCTGCAGCATTTTTAAATGTAAAAAAACAGGGTAATGGTCAGATATGTGTCATTTTAGCGAATTTCCCCTATAGGGAAGAAGCTATTACCGTAGGTCTCATGGTAAGACCTAAGCCCGAAACCATAATAACTTTTCGTTTTGGGGCCCCCAGAAGCAAAAAACACCATTCGTTCAAATTTCTAGATATATATATATATCTATATATATATGTGTCTGTAAGCACGATAGCGCTCGCAAAAATGGTCCGATCGGAATGAAATTTGGCACAGGCGTGTAAAGTATTAATTATTCGGACGAGTTTGTGAACCAGCCCGATCGGACCACGGGAAGGGGGGGGTAAAGGGGGGTAAACCCCCCCAAAAATGGGTTTTTCGAGTTTTTTATATAGAAAAATAAGATTTATCGAATTTTGGTTAGCACCATTGAAATCAGCTCGAAAAAACAAACAATTTAGTATATTGAATCATTGCTCTATGTCCATTGGTTACCGAGATACTGAAAGTGGTAAACACAGTACGTTGTCCCAATGTTAACCTTATGGGGAATAAGTAAAATTCTATATCTCGCTTATTTCTCAACATATCTTAATGAAACTTGGTTTGTGGCTTCATATAGATGAGATCTAATGTATTTTAGTATAAAATCCCGGATATTACAGTTTTTATGGCAGCAAACCTGCATACTCATTCCCCATGTTATCCTTATGGGAAATAAAAAAATGCAATATCTTCCTTATTGTTTAACATATCTTGTTAAAACTTGGTGTATGGCTTCTTCTAGTTCAGATCTACTGAACATTGAATTAAAACCACCCAGTTTTAAAATACCTGTTGCAGCAAACCTGCATACTCATTCCCCATGTTATTCTTATGGAGCTTAAAAAACGTGTCAAATCTCGCTATATTGGATTGAAATATGTGCTTTGCAATTGAAATTCGCTGAGTATGCAGGTCTGCTGCAACGGGGGTATTTTTATTTGAGAGAGATATTTTAAATTATTCAAATATCATTCAATGTGGTCAAAAATCAAAGCATATTGCTACCCACTAACAGGTAATATGATTGTTTATTAAAATAATACACGATGTAATATCAACGCTTGAATGTAGTATCCGTCAGAGGAAAAAATATTGTCTGATCAGGGGAGGAAAGATAAAATAAAATCATCTATCTGCTCCACGCATTAAAACGTCCCAAGTAAACTATTATTTTATATTTGTTGACCCAAGCCAAGTATGTAATTGTAGTGGCTAACTCGACGTTAGTAAATGGCTAAAATTACAAAAAATTATTGTATTTACTTTCTCAGGACCAAAATTACGTTTTGGATGCATTACTAGTTGTTTTAAGTTTTAAGTTTATGATGATCTGCATTGCCAAGTTTTCGCTAAACACTGTGAAGTGCTTCTACCGTTGAGTAAGTTTCGAGTAGAAGACAATAGGTTGGAGTACTACAACTGTAGTTAGCGTCTGCTGCATAACTATGTTACATAATCAAGATTAATGCAGTGGCAGTTTAAATTATGACTTGTAACTTCGGTTACGCTTGATCGTATTTGGCCATTAAGCAATGATATCGAAGCTTACTAAAAAAATATATTAATCCCTTAGTTTCAAGAATTTCATTAATATAAATGTAAAAAATAACCAAAATATTCAGTTTGAACTTGAAAATTACATTCTTTCGAGCAATTTTAAATGAATCAAGATAATTATGTACATCAAGTTATGTTTAATGCATTACAAATAATCTAGTGGCTCACAGCAGCAATTGCGGCTGAACAAAAATATTAAAATATTGCCCTAAACAAAAAACCAATGGTAACATCATTCATCACCAATGGTAACCAATCGTAAACTTAGCCATGTTTATGTTTTTTAAGTTTAATGTAAAATTGTTGTATATCAATCTTTTTATTTTAAATTTTATTTTTAGCTAAAATATTAAATTATATTTTTTATAAACGAATGAGTTTGTTTGGTTTTATCCTGTAATTTGTTCATTTGTTCGTTTAATTTGTTCGGCTGCTTTTGTTTCTTAGGGGTTTATAACCCCAAGAAACAGAACACTTTTTATTCTAGTTTATTTTACAAAAAATAGTATATTTCACTTCTAGTCACGAAAGTAGCCCATTTCGGGACAAGATCGTGCTTTACTTGCGTGGCGTGAGCCGAGCATGCAAAACACTATCGAGCCCCGAAATGGGACTTTTGTGACAATGGGAAAAGTTGTGAACAATACTTTTCATCATGATGCAAATAAGTAACCAAACTTATAAAAATCATCCAACATTTCATAATTTAGTCATTTTTCTATAAGAAAACACAATACGGCTGAATTGTCTATTTTAGTTTAGAGTCAGCTGGTTGAACTGTCAAAATTGAACTGGTTGTTGATTGATTGTTTGGGTACGGCAAAATTTTGTTTTGGTACGGAAATAGTTTGTTCGGGTACGGAAATGTAATGTTTGGGTACCGAAAAATCCGCTGATCATTATTTGTTTTTATGTAAGGAAATAGAGGGTTTTCGTAGATCTCTGCTCGTAGACAATTTTTGTATACAGAGTGATGAAAAATCACATTATTCACAAAACGAGTGTTAAAAGAAAATCGGAAAAACAAAAATGTATTGACCTGCATCTCCAGCGAATTTCAATAAAACAAAATTTAATTTTTCCTTCAGCATAGTAACGATTAAGCGAGTTATAAACTTGAGCACTGTTCCTGTACAATATGTAGCCTATATTTATGGTAATGCATTTTTAACCTGCAGCACAAGGCTCCTATCCCTTTTTAGCATGACTTAAAGTGTAAACCCACAACATTGTTCGAACCAAAGAGTAAAAGGTTTTTCGAGTTGTAACTTTAAAGTCTGGTAAACTATTTTCAAATTAAGATAAATTACTTCACTATTAATACTTTGTGTTTTCATTAAGTAATGGAAATTTAGATTTTTTTAGTTGAATGAGGTTTATTTCAGCCTTGTTCTTGCTACTTTGCCAGCCTGCCAGCCTACTGTCTGTCAATATTTAAATTTAACTTAACCTCTAAATGCAAACCAATCAAAACGATATAGTGAGAAATGTACCTACTAATTATTAACATTAAATGAAATAAATATCTGTGTTAATAAAAATATTTATTCTATTTTTGTTTATTATTTGTGTTCTTTATTCGTTCAATTTTTACATGAGTTTAAATAGTGTAATTTAGTGTTGGTAAATGTCTATGGTATAAAATAATACCTACTCTATGTTTGTAAAATAATGCATTTTTATCTATTTAGTATTATATTTTGGTAGTATCAGGGACATAATATGGTTGGTCTGTTTTATTTTATTTTATAAAGCCAACGTCATGTTTCATGTAGTGGGCTTATAGCTTTATTGGCCAAGGCCCAGACAGTGTTAAAAAGAACTAATAACACATTGGAAAATATTGAATAATTAATTGATATAATGTTTTAAGGTAAATAAGCTGTTTTTGTTCTAATGATCAGATTTTTTACCTCTCATTTCATGGAAGGATTAAGTTAGAAATTACGTTTTATGCCGTTAGGGCCTATGCACTTGGTGCATTATATCTTGAGCCATGGCATACTCTATTGCCGGAGCTTTTATACATTGTTTATTGTAAATAGTTTTGGGTAATACATAACGTATAAACAAATTTCAACAAACTCTCACCTCATTTATTTGCAAATAGATTTAAATTAACAGCTGTGGTGTCCCAATGACTTGCCATAGAACTGGCAGCGCTAGTAAATGGCATGATTGCACCTAAGGGTTCGAATACCATTTTCTTCGAAATGTAAAGGAAAAAGAAAGGCGTGTGAAGAGTCAGCCAATGTGACGTAGTTGGGCTCACGCAACTAGCACTTACGACACCTACATTATAAGCCAGTTAAAAAATTGCAATAAAAATGTTATTTTTACTGTCTAAGTTCTGTTGTCATACTGCTAGGTTTGCTCATTTCGTATACACTTTACTTTTTTCCTTACATGCAAGCATTTTCTTTACTTTAACCCATAGTACTTTATTAAATCTAGTTTGCTAGCTCTACGGGCGCGGCCTTATTACTTGAGATGGTTTCGTTTTCATTATCAACTACCATAGTGCCAATTTTGGCCTAGCCGATCAGTTTATACATCAACTTGTCTTGTCTTGGAACAAGTCGATTGGGCACCGCTAAATCATAAGCTATTCTAGTCGTTCAAACTAGTAGAATGGGTTATAAACCCAGTACAATTGATTGGCGATGGTATTAAAAAAATTGCCATTTTTAACGAATTGATGTGCAGTATACTATTGCAAACTCAAAATTCATGGAGACTACAATTTTTCTCCGAGTTACATGTAGTTTAATTAAAACATAGCTCGTCATATGGAAATTCTTGAATTAATTCGTCAAACAGAGGTGATTCGTGCTAAATTCAAGATCACTGAGATAGCCTACCGATGAATTAAATGAAATTTTGGGTTACAGAGGTAAAGAATAGTGGCCTAGCCCAAGGCCGCACTAAAAAACAAGCCATGGTACACCGATCACAGAGCTGCAACACGTCACATCAGTAGGCTGGGAATTAACATCCTATGTTATATTTTATTCTTAAATATAAAATATTCCTTGTTTAGTTACGTGTCCTATGAATACATTTTATCACTGAAAGTCAAATATAATTTTTTCATCATACTTACACAGAAACATCTGTTTTCAGTTCCTTTTTCCGGCCAAGGCCGGAAAGAACGGAAGTAAACAATCAGCTGATTTGCAGCAAACCGACGTTTAATGCTTGTTTATTGCTGGTTTATTGGTTTCTTTTTAGAGGAATGTAGTGGTAGCACTGCATCCGTAGCAAATGTTTTTCTGTTTGTTATAGGTTAGGTTTAAAGGTTTGAGACGCGTATATTTATGCAAAGACAACGTTATGATTGAAGGTATGTTTTTTCTACTTAGTATGATTAAAAATAGTGTACGTTACACGGCCGGGAAGTTTTGCCGTACTCGCATGAAAATCATGAAAAATCATGCTCGTCCGGCAAATCAGTACTTTCCGGCCTAGTAACGTAATATACTATTTTACGTTTTCACATTTTGTTTTGAAAGAAACTGATGAACTGCACAGTTAGTCATGTAATCTGAGCAAGACTCAGCCAGCCTACTGGTTTGACGTAATGAATTCTGCAGTAGTATGGCCTATTTTTTTAGTGAGGCCTTGCCTAAACCTAATGATTCACCGAAAAATTGTAACCTAGCTTGGATTTCGAATTGCTAAGGTCCATCGAGAAAACTTTGACATGTGAATGTAGGACCTGCTACACATTTAATTTGATTTAGTTTATAAACTGAACTTGGTGTTTTAGAGGTAATTCTTGTGTCTTCAACTTCCTGAGGTAAAACGCTTAATAATTTAGGATTAGCCTACATTAAATGAATTTACATTAAATAATTTTTATTAAAGTAAATTATAATCCTATTTGAGATAGATTGGTATACGAGGGAATTGAAAATATAAGCCTCACCTTGTTACTTGGCAGATTGATGTTCAATAACACTAATTTTAATCGCCTGGCTGGGAAACAATAAAATATGTAATAATATCCATTCCCAAAGATTTAAATTACGATAATTTTAGAAGGTGCCCACTTACCTCCACTAGCCGCATATAAAAGCCCCCATCCAGCTGATTTCGGCAAAGTTAATTAGCCAAAATAATAATTAAAACGGCAGCCTATAATCCGAGATATCAAAGGATGGTACAAACTGGTCAAGTAAACAATCAAGTCAACCCGGCTGACTGTTATTTAGTGAGTGTTTTAACACCGTTGGAAATGTGTCTTATTGTCCAATTGTGTCTTATTAATATCAAACAGCGTCCTTTCGTAAGATATCATCATTAATTCATTGCCTAGTGACAAATGGCAAATGGAACCAGTTTCGATCCTCGTCAGGATTCGAACCAGCGACTCTCAGGCTATAAGATGAGCAGTGAACAGTTTGTCCACTCGACTATCCAGTCAATTTGAGTTGCCAGGATGAGCTGATTTCCAATTGTTGAGAACTGTCAACTCGCTCACCATTGGACTTGTTTATCTGTTACTCTTGGTGAATTGACTGTCGAGTATGCACTTGCCTTCCTGCCAATACTCCTACCATTGACTTTGCTTCTACTCTACTATCCTAAACTGATCTTAAATATTTCGAGAACCTATTTGGGGAGAGTTGATTGTATAATCGAGGTTTGTTTTCACTAAAAAGTTCCTTTCATTAAAAAAAACATATTAATTATTATAAGTGTGTAAAGAAAATCACAAATGTTTAACGGGAGAGCAGGGGTGGGGTTATCTGGACCAAATGTTTAGCCAGCCGGCATTTTTTCCTTTGATTTAAATCTAGTTTTACTGTGCCACTGGAAGTATAGTGTCAGGGTAGAAAGCAACATCCAAAGCTCAAGATACACGTAGATCAAGTTATCAAATTTAATGTAAAATTGTCAGTATTAAAAAAAAGTTATTTAAAATAAAAACAAGCAACATTTTTTTTTATTTTTGTGGCTGGTTTTAAACAAAATAAAATTTACTCCTCTTCTTTTTCCTTAATTTTAAAGTAAATTAATATTTAATCAAATATATACGTTCTGCAAAATGTTGATCAATGAACTATATCTATATTTAAAATAGAATAAAATCGAATACTTATCACCTGAAATTGTACATATAATCATATGTTTAGAATTTTTTTTAAAAAATCTCTTAAAACAGAGTAGTTATACTTTTTGGAGGGTAAAATTAAAAATAATGTTGTTCAATGTACTGTGTTTGGCACATCTAATATCCAAGCAACGGATTAACGTAGAATAATAATTCAAAGCGATAATTTGTTTATTTTGAAGCAGAATTAAATTTTTGACATCAGTTAAAGTTACATAAAAATTGTAAATAGGTGTTAAATCTTGAAAATAAATTTTATTTTGTCACAAAAAACCTTCTAAGAGTAAACCAATCTTGCTGGTTTCGATAACGCTTTACACATTTGTTCCAATTTTCATCAAGATCGGACATATTTTACAAAAGTTACCGTGCCATATATATGTATGTATATATGAAAATAAACGAACGGTGTTTTTGGGATCTAAGGACCTCAAAATTAAAAAAATAACATGGTCCCGGGCTTAAACCTCACCTCGCCTAGGGCGATGAATACGCCACAAGCTAAGATAACACTGTAGCTGTGCTTCCATTAGAAAATTACCGACTCTTTAACGGACAGAGCATAGTTAATCGTTGACACTTATGATTTTTCCCGCGATCCCTGGACTTCAAGCTTTACAATTAATCATCACAAGCTCTCCTAGCTTTTATTCCCACAGAACTAAATGTATAGATATAACTCATAATTTTATTACGTAAGTAAATATGTACTATTGGAATATAACAAATAGTTTCTTGTACTTTTTCTTGTACTTGTATATTTTCAAAAACAAATATATACCATGGCAAATATATAGTATGACTTATAGTTTAAATATTTAAAATTAAATAAATACCAAGTTCTCACAGTACAGAGGCGAATTTTCTTAATTATTTCTAAGCACATGTTTGAAAATAAATTCCAGAAGCAAGCGGGGAATAAAAGAAACACGATAATGCGAGGTAAATCCTTGCAGTTCACAGATGTTTTATCTAAGCTGTAATTTCAATTACATCACAGTTCGCCGGGACGGTGGACTTTATGGTGTTCATCGTGAATGACTCTAGTGGAATGCTGTTTTCCAGCATGCTTAACTAATTAGCCTATATGTTACTATAAACATTTTTGTATTTTGTTTTTTATAATTTAACTACGATTATTAGTCAAACGATACCCGGAGTGAACATACTCAGTTGACTATGTATGACTACAGCACAGCCTAATGAACTTTTACGGGTTCCCTACCTAAGCCAGTTTTAGTTTTTCTTCGTGTATGTTTATTGATTTAGAATGTTCCTGGCGTTAAAGTTGGTGAATTTTCTTCTGCATTTTAAGACAGACTATTTCGGAATTGCAATAAACACCATACAATCC
Organism: Flexamia atlantica; assembly: GCA_035578135.1. NCBI lineage: Eukaryota > Metazoa > Arthropoda > Insecta > Hemiptera > Cicadellidae > Flexamia > Flexamia atlantica. Next base: position 10,715,498 of record JAQJVK010000016.1, on the reverse strand, counting down.
TTTATCTTAAAAATGGTACATTTCATTTTATTATGCTATGAAAACTTGACGCGCTAAATGACACCGTGTGGAACGTGTTTAACCCCTATCCTCTTTGAACTATCTTATAAATTCAGTAGATGTTATTAGTCATTCTCGACGTCATCGTCACCGGCCAGTACCACCCTGCTGGGGTGAGAATGACCAATACCACTTACTTTCAGGACTATGATTAAGTAATCCCTACGTCTGTTTTGGGTCATGTTGTCACATTTGAACCATATTTTCGCGTTAAAAATGTGACTGAAATGTTTTACAGGGCAAGATATCGATTTCCATTGAAATTATTGAGGGGACAACACAGGATCTCAAAACATGGTTGTCGATAAACCAATTTACATACAAAACTTAGAATAGCAACCAATATCAGATCACTGTTTTTATTTATCGACTTATGAATACGGAATTTTACTCCAATATTAGATATAAATATGATCAAATAACTTACAAGCATTTTTCATGATATTGCAGAATCATAAAATCAGTCTACTGCAGTTCACATTTCTCACAATGAACTTAACTCAAACCAGATTGAACATATTGTTTTAAATGTTTTGATATCCGGAGATTTGATTCATTTTTACGACGAAAATTTACTTACACGATCAGAAACATGTCTGTTTAACGATTTTCAACTAAATCAGGCAGTTATGCAAACCAGTCGGTTGATGCATAAACAGTTACGCAGCGGCTTATCGCGTCGGGTTGTAAATCTCAGTCTAGCTGCTGACTGCATTTGCCATGAGATCAGGGACTTCGATGGCCAACGGTTCGGCAAACTGATGAATAAATAATCATCTATTATTCCCCTCATAGATGTGTTTACTTGGCTATAATAAGTGTATGTAAGCAGCACTTAAATAATTGATTTTTACTTTGATTAACGTTTTAAATTAATCGTATTTGTTTGAGCTATTCATGTAACATTTTTAAACATGTAACACACAGTTTGTTGAACAGGCTTTATGTAACTTAAGGATAAGCATGTAAAGATTTATCATATACAGGGTGTTTGATATATAAGTACACATTTTAGATTTTAAACTACAGTTTAAGTTGTTTATGTATTAATCCGTAAACAGGGTTAGAAGAAGGAAAATTTCATGGGATTTTTAATGGTATAAGGGAATATATCTTAGCTTGCACTTGATTTTTGGAATGAGTATCATAGGCTGTTTGAAATTCAAATAAAACCTGGCAAAGATGGTTCACAATTAATTTCAAATGATCATAAGCCGTTCAATGACAATGTTTGCAGTCATTCGTTGTTTCGGACGTTCAAAAGGAATATTTTACCTTCTAATTTGAGTGGCACGTCGAGTAAACCAAGATTCTGTGAAATTAATAAGGATTTTTAAGCCGTTGCTAAATCAATCAATATTGCAATGTTTATTTCAGAGACAAAAGATGTTATTATTTCAGTAAAAGGTTTTTACAATTATGTTTTAATTTACAATAATAAATTGAAGTTCTGTTAAGTGGAATTTTACTTACACGCAAAAAATCGTAGAAAAATGCCTTGGACCAATGAAAATGTTGCAAGACCGGATGTGACGTCATGGACGGCAGCGCCTGTATCACTTCCGGCCCACTGGGTGGAAACGGAACATCAAGATGACAAAACGATGACGTTATAACGACCTGCGACGTTGTCTGCCTCTTTTGCATTTCCAACAATCGAAACCCAACTATAATTTTTATAAGATGTTTTGCAATAATTTACATGTTCATATTACATAATACAACATGAGATACAGTTTACATACATCTTTATAAGATTTACACACCGTACGTTTAGAATTGTTATTTCATTTTAAATGTAAGATACATTTGTTCATACATCTTAATACAATAATTCTTTTCAATAGTATATATAGCCTAAATTTGGAAAATCTAGTGCTTTAAGACCACCGTAGCTAAAGTGGGTTAAAAAACTATGAACTACCGTACGTAAAAATTCGATGCAGTCCACAAAGGAAGAAAATGGAATTACAACTATCAATTTAATTTTGTTCCGTTAACGTTAACGTTATTATATTTACATGAATTTCAGTTTTTCGCATATTCTTGAACGTCCGTATATAATGATAATTGTCTAATATAACTTATTTTAATTTGCTGATATATCACAGCCGTTTAAGAATAATAGGACATAGAAATCAGGTTTACAATAGTTTAATATTCTAAGTAGAATAATTTTGCTAAGCCTTTCATTAAGAGTAACAATGTTGAAACATTTTCCACTATCTTTTTGACACTTTCTACATCATACACTTTAAAAATTATGTAATTAAAACGTGAACGTATAACCAAATTACCCCAACAAGGAAAAACAGAATTACCATTTTTGTGTATTTAATAAATATTAGATTTTGCAGGCAACCAGTTTTTTTGACTTGTAACATTTGTAAGAAATCTGTATAAAAATATAAACTCAAAAAGGTTTATAATTTTTAAACTTGTAAAAGAGTAAGTATCCTAGATTTAGATTTTATTGTGGCTGGAACGCCAAGTCGTGCAGTTTAAATATAAAGAGATGTATGCAGAGACTATACCGGTGTAATCCCGGTATAATGGGAAAGGTATCTGTTCCGGTCCGTTGAGCCGGATACGGATGCGGTTTGACGTGTCTTACTCCCGGCTACGTGTGCGAAGTAGAGAATTTACAGCGGCCTGCAAATAACTCTGCCTGCATACATGCATTTATAAGGTAAAAAAAAATTTAAAATGGATAGACTGAATTTTGATGAGCAAGTGCAGTCCAAAGCAAACAACTTTGTGCAAGCCCAATGCAAATTGACATTTAGTTACATATATAAATTAATTTCGTAATAAATAAATTATATTTTTCAGTTACATATATAAATTAATTTTGGTTTCCCTAAAAATTTAGACTAATCAGTTTTTACTTACGAATCTTTTAGTTCAAAGAGAGTATTAAGCAAAATAACCTAAATAATTAAATAACCTACTTAATTAATAGGATAAATGTCTTATTAGGAAGCAGTGCTTCTAGAATAAAAGAAAGTTCCGCTAAAAGACAGCATGTTTCAAATGGCACATCATTTTACAGGTCCTGCAAAGACCATCAACTTTTCAATTTACACCTACGTCTTTGGAGGTTTTATAACTATAAGCAAAAAACTCTGTTTTACCATATAAAGCCCATGTTAAATGTGCAGTCTTCAAGGCATTTAAATTTGTATCAATTTAACTTATGTACTGCAAATTTACCGTGGGCTTTATATGGTAAAATGCAGTTTTGTGCTTATAGCTAAAGAACCACCAAAGAACGAGTAAATTGAAAAGTAGTTGGTCTTTGCAAGCCCTGTAAAATGATGTGCTATTTGACATTTGCTGCCACTTAACATTTTTGGTTTTAAGGGTGACCAACATTAAAACAAAATAAAGTGTATCATAAAAAACCTTTATTTTCTAAATTTTGGCATGTTGTATATCAGATTAAAGCTAAGTTTGGAGGATTAATGATGTTTCACAAAGAAGAAAATACAAAATATGTTTTGTGGTTCTCATGATACAGAGTATTCCCTACCATTTACTTTTGCGTATTGGTCGTCATTTTGAAATGAATAGAAATAAGTGGATTCTGTTATCCCCAAATTGTTTGTCTTGTTTAGATTTTTAAAATTATGCATAATATATGACTCATAATTAAATTGAAAAATTCTGATATTTGAACCTATAACCTCCAGTTATTGGAATTCCCTGTTTTTTAAAAGGTTAAAAACTTTTGATTGTTGTTTCTTGGATATCAATTAGTAGGGAAACATTTTGTTTCGTTTTTGTATATCCAGCCGTTTGCTTACAATCTGTTGTGGACGGCTTAGAAAATTCACCCTGTGTATATCTTTCTTTACTTTATGACCCCGGATAATATAGCTGAAAATGCAGAGATTCCTTCCAGATTTTATGTTTAATTAACGCTTTAAACACATCTATATCTTACCTGTTCTTGAGGAATTTACGTCGTAAAATCTTTATAGCAGAACTATAGTTATTTTGAATATATCTCAAATTTGTAATTGAATTGCTATCATTTTGTTCCAACTTATTAAGTGCTTTGGGTAATGCTCATTAAAGAACTTTAACAATACTAAACGTAATAATGAAATTTTTATTTATTAGCAATCATTGATTTTAATATTGGGTACTGTAAAAGCCCTAGACTGGTAGGACACTTTATTAAGGATGTCATCTTCGAATAAGTAAGCACAGGGAAATCCCACAGGACTTGATACAATTACTGAAACAGGATCCTGAAAAGATTACTTTAATTTAAATAGACATAATTAAAATTTAAAGTAAAAGAAATTCTAGCTAGATAATCTTTAGCAGCTTTCAAGTAGGAATTCATTGCTTCATAACTGGTTTAGCTTTCGATTTACACCAATGAGTTTTACAATCTTATCATTAACTCGTTGCTCATGTTACCGAATGACTGAATTAAGCTTCTATCTTTTAGTGGAAGGAAGTATGAGATCAGGGAGCATGCCTTCTTTAATATTTAACACATACAGAGGCATCCGGCTACATTGAAAATGATCGAGGAATATTTCAAAATTAACAACTATAAAATTCATACTTAATTAAGAAATAACTACATTTTAAGTGTTTGCAAATCAAAAAGTATTTAATTCATTAGAATAAAAACATAAACGTAAACAATAAATATTTATGACAGTTCAAACATATGTTCAGTTGTAGTGAAACACACAACAGTCTTCCCCTCATAAATCTAATCTCGTAGGAGGGTTTCGTTTCCTGATAGATCGCCTCAATACTCCAGTACTCGGTATTGGAGGTTGATTCAATGTTTGCGTAGGTGGAGCGTGCGTAGGTGGAGTCTGCGTAGGTGGCGTCTGCGTAGGTGGAACCTGAGTAGATGGAGTCGGCGTAGGTGGAGTTGGCGTAGATGGAGTCTGTGTAGGTGGAGTCTGCGTAGGTGGAGCGTGCGTAGGTGGAGTCTGCGTAGGTGGAGTCTGCGTAGGTGGAGCGTGCGTAGGTGGAGTCTGCGTAGGTGGAACCTGAGTAGATGGAGTCGACGTAGGTGGAGTTGGCGTAGATGGAGTCTGCGTAGGTGGAGTTGGTGTAGATGGAGTCTGTGTAGGTGGAATCTGTGGAGGTAAAGTCTCTTTTAGTGGACAATTCACACATTCATGAAACTGTTGTGAATGTGACATTTTGTATGACATAGTTTCGTCCGATTCAGAAACGTTGCATCATCGTATCTGATCAACGTGCCTCCTCCACATCTGGCCTTCAACTGCGACCCAGTAATGAAGTAATCCATCCCTATCGGTAATCTTACCAAAACTCCATTTATCACCCCCTGCGCGGTATGACCTAACTTGAACAGTGTCTCCTACTTTAAATTCTCTTATTGGTGTTTGAAACACAGTGGTTTTCTCAAACTGCCTATCTCTCTGCTCTGATGTGAAATCTCTCTTGATGAGGTCGAGTTTTGTTCGTAGATTACCTCTTAGCATTAGCTCAGCCGGGCTCTTATGAGTTGTGGCGCTTTGAACTTTCCTGTATTGCATTAGTAATCTGCACAACTTCAAGTGAATGTCACCTGGCTCGTCAGCCATTGCCCTTAAACTCTTCTTCACAGTCTGTACATATCTTTCAGCTTGCCCATTAGTTGATGGATGTGCTGGACTTGTTACTTTATTTTTTATTCCATTCGATCTTAAAAACCCTTCAAACTCTTCGGATGTAAGAGAGGTTCCATTGTCAGATACGATTGTAATAGGGAGACCAAACCTTGCAAAGATATCTCTCAAAACATGAATCGTCTTGTATGAAGTTATACTACGCATTGGAATCACCTCCAACCATTTTGTATATGAATCAACTAGTATGAGGAAAAACCACCCCATGAATGGCCCAGCAAAATCTATATGTACTCTGTTCCAGGGTGTGTTGAGTATCGTCCAAGGGTGTACTGGAGCCTTATTTGGTTCGTTTTGAACTAAACAACATCCTTTACATGACTTCACCATATTTTCTATGTCTTTATCAATACCCTTCCACCAACAGTACTGTCTTGCCAACTCTTTCATTTTTACCATTCCGATATGGGCTTCATGTAGTTCATCAAGAATTCTTTTTCTCAAAGCCTGAGGAATGACAACTCTAATACCTCGAAATATGCATCCATTTTCAATTGTAAATTCAAAATCCTTGTTCCTGAATTCTGTATTATCAAGTGTGCCACCCGATTGCAATGCGTTATACACCACCTTCAGTTCCTTATCTTTTCTTGTTTCATTACTTATGACGTCTGCAGTGATTGGCATTTGCTCAATTTGTAGTTGGAGAATAGCTTTATCTGTGTCATCATCAATGGTTTCATCACCCCTCATAGGAAACCTTGAAAGGTAATTAGCATTTTGGTGGTCTTTGGTATTTCTATACTGAATATCGTAATCAAATCCAGATAAGAACTGAGCGTAGTGGAGCATCCTGATTGTAGTTAGAGCAGGTAAGTTTTTATCCGGATTGAATATAGTTGTAAGGGGTTTGTTATCAGTTATGAGGGTAAACCGTCTTCCGTAACAATAGTGGAAAAATTTATGCAGTGCCCAGTGAATTGCAGTAGCTTCTTTGATTATTTGACTATAATTGCGCTCGGCCTTAGTCAATGTACGAGAGATGAAAGCAATAGGTCTCTCGCTTCCATCATCCATCTGGTGAGATAACACTCCGGACAGTCCAAAAGGTGATGCATCTGTAGCTAAATAAAGTTTCCTTCTTGGGTCATACGGAACAAGTACCCTGTCACTCGTTATTTCTCTCTTGATAGAGTTAAATGCATTTTCACAACTCTTGGACCATTCAAAACTTTTCCCCTTTTGAAGTAGTTCATTCAATGGGTGGATTATAGTGGCAAGATCAGGTATGAATTTATTGTAATAGTTAACAAGACCAAGGAGCTGTCGTAGTTCTGAGACTGTTTTTGGTCTTGGTGAATTCAAAATTGCTTCAATCTTATCATCTGTCTTGTGTAAACCGGTAGCTTCAATTGTATGTCCTAGGTATTTAACAGAGGTTTCGAAAAACTTGCATTTATTCATGTTTAAATGCATTTCATTTACTCTCAGGATCTCCAAAACCTGTTTTGTTCGCTCATATGCCTCTGTAAGAGTGCATCCTTGAATTATGATGTCATCGAAAAAGCATGCTACGCCATCCAGGTTTCCCAGCAATTGGTCCATGAATCTCTGCCAGATATTAGGAGCTGTCTTGACTCCGAACATAAGTCTGTTCACCTTGTACTGGCCCTTGTGTGTACTTATGGTCTGAAGTAAAGCGCTCTCTTCATCCATTTGCATATGCAAGTAAGCTTTATGCACGTCCAAAGTAGTGAAGTATTTTCCACCCCTCATTTTTGTAAATATGTCATCAACCCTGGGAATAGGGTATTTGTCATTGATCAAGTTTTTATTAAGTGTAACTTTGTAATCTGCACACAATCGTATTGAGCCGTCTTTTTTCACAACTGGAACTATCGGTGTACCCCAATCTGCATGTGCCACTTTCTCAATCACATTTGATTCCTCCAATCGTTTTAACTCGTCTTCTATTTTGTCCTTGATTGAATATGGCACTGTTCTTGGTTTGATGTAAATCGGTTTAACACCTTCTCTTTATTTCAATTTACCTGTAGTGATTGTTATTTTCCCAATTTTGTCCTCAAAAACGTCACTGAACTCCTTTGTAATTTTTTTTATTAGGTTCTCTCTGTCCGCAATTTCTACTTGATTCAGATTCTGGAAAGGCGATAGCAAGCTAATTAAGTCCATTTTCTGTATCCATTCTCTCCCAACAATTGTGTCCACATCCTGTTTGAAAATGTATAAAGAACCACTGAATGATTTCTGTTGATTTTTTACTACAACTTTCGCAAATCCCATAGGTCGAATCACTTCCCCTGTATAAGTCTTGAAAGTCAAATTAGAAGGAAAAATCTCCTTGGATGGAAACATTTCTCGAAAACTTGTAACACTCATAGAAGATATCGCAGCTCCTGTATCTAATTCCATCGGGCAAATTTTATCATCAACATTAACTTGAATTATGTACTTACCGTTTTGTTTTTGTAGATTGTAAATGGTACGAGTTAAACTACTGATGGTCTCATCAATTGTATTATCATCTTCAAAGGTAGAATTGGGCGAATTTATATTTTGTTCATCCTGTAATTGATTTAAAGATTTTTTAAAGCACACACTTGCCAAATGACCGACTTTATTACAGTGGAAACACCTGAGGTTGCGTCGGTTGCAAGCATTAGCTTTGTGGTCTGTATCTCCACATCTGAAGCATTTTCCTTTCAACGAAGAATTGTTAGGTTTTTCCTCGGAGAATTGCTTTTTAGTCTTCTCTTGCTTGAAAGTACTTTCAAGGTAATTTTTAGCACTTACTTTATGCAAGCTTAAGCTTGATTCACTAGTGAAACCAACTTGCATGTGACTGCTTTCGAGTTTTGATGATTCTATACTCAATGCTATTTTTACTGCTTGATCAAAAGTTAAATCATTAGTCTGCTGTAGTAACTTTTCCCTTATTTCTGTACCACGTAATCCACGAATGAATTGTGATCGTAGATGAGAGTCGATGGTTGGTCTTTTACATTCAAGACAAACAAAGTTGCAATGAGTTGTAAGGGTTTTGAGTCCTTTAACGTAGTCGGCAATGCTCTCACCATCTTTTTGAACCCTTTGTACAAACTTATGTTGCTCTGCTATTTCATTAGGTTTTGGGTCAAGATGACATTTAAGTAAATGCACCAATTCATCGTAGGTCTTGGTATTAGGTAAATGAGGTGCCGTCAATTCACTGAGTAAGTGGTAAGTTTTTGCCCCAAGACAGTTAATAAGTATTTGCACTTTCTTTACTCCATATTCAGGATTGTTTAATCCTCTTAAATCCAAGTAGTTCTCAAGTCGCTGAATGTATGATGAAATATTTTCAATTTCACTATTAAAATGTTCAAATGTAATGTTCATGGAACTACTCGTGTCACTCGAAGTCACCTGAAGTCCTTGGAGAAGTTGAATTGGAGTTTGTACATTGATGTTCTGCTGTACTTCACCTGAAGGTAAAAGGTTTTGATCTTCCATGACTTGCAAAAACTGATAAATTATTAAGAAAAAGTATTAGCAAAAAAAAACTTGTAAAGTGATAATTGAAGGATAAATAATGTAGAATGCAATCAGTTAAGGTTCAGGCTCGCGACTGCGCCATTATAAAATTCATACTTAATTAAGAAATAACTACATTTTAAGTGTTTGCAAATCAAAAAGTATTTAATTCATTAGAATAAAAACATAAACATAAACAATAAATATTTATGACAGTTCAAACATATGTTCAGTTGTAGTGAAACACACAACAACAACATTTATACTAATACTAGATACTATTAGATAATTGAGCTATTGTAAAATTAAAAAGCAACAATTTTGCATCCTGTCTCCTAGATGAAGTTGTCATGGAACCGGATGTGACGTTGTGGGTGGCAGCGCCTGTATCATTTCCGGCCCAGTGGGCGGAAACGACACATCAAGATGACAAAACGATGACGTAATAACGACCTGCGATGACTGCTTTCTTGTAACTTCATTGCAATGAAAAATTAACTTCCTCGACTGTCAAAAGTAGTTATTGTAACAGTATGTCGTTTACGTCAAATCAATTTAAAGTGGTTAAAATTGTAGGCTGTAGTAAAACTAAACTTTATTACAACTATTAATAAATTTAATTTATTATTTTTTTATTAATTTTATCTCGATAGTGATAGTGTAGTGATTATTTACAAGATAGATTAATCGAAGCGATAATGGAACATATAAGTCGCTATTCTAAATTTAATTTGTTGTACAGCCCAGAACTATAGAAGCACTTATCATAACCAGTAGCTGGTTAATACTACACAATAAGTTTCTAATTAAATTGCACGATGGGGTTAAAGAACAAAAACGGTGGCCAAATATACCGTTTCATTCCACTATCATTTTAACTGTGGTAAGGTAAACACAGGTTCCTTTGAAAGAGCTTTTTTTAATAGGGTCATGACTTCACTTGACCATGTTGTTGCAACGCAGTTAAATTAGCTTATTGTGCACCCTCAGACACAGGTCCTCATCCTCCGTCAAATCCCAGGTCCTTAACAAACCTTGAGATCCTCTTGACGATGGTTACCTGTTCTTCCCCTAAGTCACTTATTGGAAGTCCAAGGAGTCTAGTGCACAGACCTTGTAGGGCTAGGTACTATAATAGCGCGTGGAAGGCTGTTTCTTCCTCCTCACCGCACTTCCTACACAGTAAGTTATCCACAGGGATTCCCATCTTGTGTAGGTGACCTCGGAATTCCCAGTGGCCTCTTATGAAGCCAACCACTTTCCACAAGGTCCATCTATTCAGTCTCAGGGCGCCTACTGCTACCAAACCTGATGGTTCTCGCAGTATCCTCTTAGACTGTCTGTTTCCTTCTACTCGTTTCCAGCTCCTTCGATGTTCTCTTCCCATCCACTGGCGAACGGTTCAACGTACTGTGCTGTAGGCAACACCGCACGTAGGCTCCGGACCAACGAGTGGGCTGTCAGCTCTTCTATTTGCCCACGTGTCAGCTCCCTCATTACCAGCAATTCCTTTGTGCCCTGGAACCCAACTGAGTATTACCTTAATTCTCTCTCCCAGGGTTTTCATGGCCTGGTGACAGCCCCAAACTGCCTTAGAAATGAAGTCGTAGCTGTCAAGTGCCATCAGTGCAGCTCTGCTGCCTGAGCTCATGTCTATGTTGTGGCCTTTGAGGCCACGATCCACACACATTCTCGCACACTCAGGCAACGCAACAACCTCCGCTTGGAATACGGTAGCCAGTTTCCCCAGGCTTATGCAGCAATGCACCTTGGGTCTAACGCCATGTATCCCTGCCCCTGTTCCGGATGGCTTTTTCGAGCCATCCGTATACCAGGTGATACCCCTCTTCATGGATTCAGGTTTTCCTTTTTCCCAGACAGCCCTGCCAAGACCTGATATGGCTTCTCTAAATCAGTGATCTTTGCCATCCTATCTGGTATCATTTCCAAGGATTCCATCTGAAGGTTAATCACAATTCTTGTGTACTCACTAGAGGCGTTGAACTTCCAGTTACCACTGCAGCTCATCCTATAGGCAGACATCCTTGCCTCTCCCTTCACAATAATGCCGAGGGGTGGGAGGTTTATGACTACTTCCAGAGTTGCAGTTGGATTGCCTTTCATAGCACCTGTGATATTAAGGCATCCCACACGCTGAATATTTTGCAGTCTCTTTACAGCAGTTTACGTTTACAATCGAGCCGTACACCATCATCGATCTGGTGACCCTGGTGTATAGCCAATTCTTCATTTATGGGGTCATACCCCAAGTCTTCCCAACTGCTCTCCTTAGCATCTTAAGTGTAGTCTGAGAACGTTGGAATTGTCAAATGACTATTCCACGTGAGCTTGTCAACCAACCTTACACCTAGGTACTTGAACTCTCTACCTGGATCAAATTGCCGAAGAGAGTTGGTACTCTGTCAATATCAACATTTCTCTTCATCGTAAATGGTACCATTACGGTCTTCGTCGTACTACTCTCAGACCTTCTTGGTTACCCCATTTCTCAACTATAGACAGTGCCCTCTGCATGAGTTCCAGGCAAGTGTCCATAAATTTCCCTCTGTTGAGCACAACAATATCGTCAGCATATCCTTGAGCTTTCATACCCTGTGCGTTGAGTTCTGAGAGCAGATCATCTACCACCAGATTCCACAGGTTTGGTAACAGAACGCCACCCTGTGGACATCCTCTTTGGGCCAGATGACCTCTCGCGCTGTTCCACACAGAGACGCTTACGCCCTCCTGCTTTCGAGCATGTTGCTTAGCCATCTCACGATGGCGTTCTCCACATTTCTTGATATCAGCTTTGAAGCAATAGAGCGAGTGCTCGTGTTATCAAAAGCTCCTTCTACATCGAGAAAAGTGGCCACCGCTATTTTCTTGTTAGAGATTGCGCTTTTAATCTTGCAAGCAAGTGCATGAAGAGCTGTGTCGCATGATTTTCCTTTCTGATAGACATATTTGGATGCAAAGGATGGCTTAAAAGTGCCTTATCCTTTATATTGCTATCCACCATTTTCTTTATGGTCTTCAGGAGAGCGGGCTTGAACAATCATTTGCACCGTTGTGTTACGATTTAGTTTTGGTTCGTGTGTAAAATAATCCCTAATTCTTTTGTTATTCTGAGAAAAATATTACGATAGTAAATAAATAAGACCGTGTTATTATTGTCATCCTAGTAATCCATGCCTCCTAAAGTATAATGACGACTGCATAAAGCACAGCGATGTATACGCTTACGAGGGTATCAGTTGTCTATGGGAACAGGTTTTGTTATCTTAATGGCGATTTACGCTTTGAGTCAAAATATTGTCCGACAGGCTTGTAATGCTGCAGGAGGACAAGGGGAAAAGCAATTTGTAATGACTGACCTATCCAACCACCCTGTATTGCATGTTGGCCGAGGCTTTAATTTTTTTTATTTAATTTATTAATATGTAACCTGACTTTCAGTTCAAATATTCCGTACGAAATGTTTTTGATTGATTGATAAATCAGATGGACTGACAATATATAAATCAAGCTGTCAAGCAATTGAAAAGTATAAGTATGAGTTCAATATAATTTGAATGTGAAAAAAGCTTTCAGAAATCCGAAAAATGAGCGACAAAACCTTAAAAAGTAATAGTTTAAAGTTGTTGATGTGAGTTCACATACTATTCTGTTCAAAGTTTAAACAAAATTGCCTATATAAATGGGCCGCAGTATTTTATTCAGGGTAGTTAGCTCCTACAGAAACGACGCCCAACGAGAGGTGTCGTTTGTCATTTCCAGTCGTTAGGCCTTCTACTCCCATCCTCACTGCCATCCCCAAGAATTCCTGAATAAGGGAATATTCATCCAGTAATACAGTACGTTCTACTTTGTTCCGAAGGCAATCATTAAGTGCATTTTCAAGTTACTCAAATTTACAGGACTTCCCACATCTCATTTTCTTTCCATTTAATTCATTCAAGCAAAAATCATAAGAATTTTTATTATTTTTAAGGTTAGGGACAGAGAATTGTAGGACGTCACTTGCAAATCAAATAATGAATATAATTTAATTTTACTTCGTTTCCAATTAGGGGGTGTTTGTTGTGGAACACTATATTGTACACGACTTATCACCCTTCTCATTGTTTTTGAAAAAATATAAGACTTATTATTAACATTATACTGCACTTCGCATGTAAAGATTTTACTATGTCGAAAGTACTGTACATAAAAATCTATAACATATAGGATTACAAAGAAAACCTATCGAAAATTAAACTTAACATATATTATGGCGAGAGACATTGACAAATCTCATACTTCAAGAAAAATGGGCGGACGCTAATACATTTACGTTGTCTATGCAAAGATCACTAACATTTTTAAATAAAGTATGATTACAGACCTGTAATAATGGGTTCTTCAACAAAAGAAAATAGGACAATATTTTTTTTATTTTGCAAAACTATCAATCTATATCTAAAAAAATCATTTCTATTATTGATTTTTAATTTCGCTGTTTGAATTTTATGGAATATTACAAAAAGGATAAAAAATACGTTAATTTAATATGATACACATTGCCGCTAATACAAAATATGGATACTAAATTGTTGTGAACTCTTGACGTTTTGCGAGGAGGAGACCACAAACTCTTTTGCATTTCATGCAAGTAAATTAAAAAATCACTATCACGAATGTCGGTGCAATAATCATGTCTTCTGACACCCTACATGGTTCATGGATATTATATACTCATTGCTTTTACATCAAACATACCTTCCAACAGCCAACGTTATTCCTGTGCTCTAGATACTCTTTCCTTGTACAATAAACGTGCCTTCTCCCGCGTACGTTATTCCTTGACATTAGATTCTTTTTTCGTATAGTAAACTCGTCTTTTGATAGTCTACTCAATCTATGGACATGAGAAACTCGTTCCTTATCACCACCTTCGTTATTCCTGGTCAATAGATAACCTATGCTTGTTTAATAAATCAGCCTTTTCTATTCCTAAAGATAAGATACACTTTGCTAGTACAATAAACTTGCCTTCAAACAGTCTTCATCATTCGTGATCATGAGATATTAAATAATTGTACAATAAACATGCCTTTCAACTAACACGCCATTCCTAGACATTTGCTAATCTTTGCTTGTACGAGGAACGTGCTTTGTAACCACCTACTTTATTCATGTACACTCAATACTCCTTGCGTGATGCGTGTCGTCGTCCCAGTCTCTTCATCATTTCCCCGACGTAAGCGTGACAGTCAAGTTTAGGATTACCAATTCTCAACATATACTCTCTTGATTCTTCTACCTGTACAGCTGAGTCGATGAATCTTCCTCGTTCCAGTGGGTGCACTAGGTTCAGTTAAAATTAATTAAAAAAAAAACTCTTCCTTTGACATTTAATTTATCTCTTTTAGTAAAGCTCTCACATAAAGTCAAGAAATAAAGGTAAAGTAAAACTACTTTGTATCGAATCACCACATCTCATCAAATTTCATGGAATTCCAATTTGGATTACTTATATTCTTCAAATATTTACGACTGAATCGTATGCAGTATTAAATGTAATTGAAATCTGTAATAGATTTTATTCACTTTTAAAGAGTTTAGTCTTTCTTTCGAGAGAGACCTTCCAGATTAGTCCTTTTTTGGAGAATGTAGAAGGATTAAGAGGTTGACTTGGTGTATTATCTAATTTGGAAAACACAGTTTTTTCCTTAGTGGAATGTAAAATTATCCATAGAGGCTAAGGACAGGTAAGATTTTCTAAAATTTCAATATACATATGATACTTTTGTTTGAAAAAACATTTTTATTAAAATTTTTCATATAATAGATTTCAGTGTTGTATATTGTACGTTTACTCTCTCCTCGGATTATTATTGTACTGCACCCATTTCACAGGACAGTTGCTGGGGTGACGGTAATAATAAATAAACCAAACCATAGCAAGCAAAAGAAAAATGTATTTCACATTCATCGTGGACAATATTAATAATATTTTGAGAACATTTTTTAGGAAATTTAGTTTTTGTTAAGTTTACTACAGACAATAAGCCAAAAGAAATAATTGAATTATTTCTATTTGGGTTATTGGTAAAATGATAATTCTTCTTCAGTTCATTACTCACTGAGGTGCAAGTAACAGTCGACAGGTTTGATACATTTAAATTGCCTTCTTTGTATCATCTTGCTCAACGACGCTTGGGTGATAAATTGCCTTTCTGCCAACAGAACTCGACTTTTTGAGCTAGAAATATCTTCTCCGATTAAAGACCAGTATTAACATTTTTATTTACATTTTTCATATAATAGATTTCAGTGTTGTATATTGTACGTTTACTGTCTCCTCAGATTATTATTGGCAACGATTATGTTAATACTAGACAATTTTGCTATTGCGTTTATTTTCAACTGAGATTAAGTACACAAAGACAAAATTATTCTCACTTATTATATTATTGCCAAAAATGTCATTAATATTTCCTATGTTATGGTATGACTTTTCTAATTACCTTATTATTATTAATTATATTACATTTGTTAATAGATTACTTTTGTATTGATACTCTGAAAGCAATAAATATAGTCGTTTTGTCACTTAAATTACCTTTACCTTTAACCAAAATTGTATTAGCAATTAAAAGTTACATTAAGGCTTATATTGACTCCTTCAAAATTTAAATATTATTCCTCATATTGAGTTTGTTTTCATATTATTGTTTTTTTTCATACAGTTAAATACTGTATGTTATTCAACATGAGTAAGATTTTTAACATATAATGTAAAAAAATTGGCTGCTAGTTCCAGAAAAAAAGTAAAGGAAATACTAATATAATTATATCTATACTCTTTACGGGGAAGAAAATCTCAACTAGTCTTAAAACTGTTTTCACCACATTACGACGAAATCACAGTTTTACAAACGTCAAAAAAACGTCACAGGACCGAAAACGTTTGGGGCCCTAGGGCCGAAAGTCAGCTGATCGTTTATTTCCTTGAAAAAACGTCAGAACATCACATAATCATACGGCATTCAATAGGTTCCAAAGATAGGATAGTTGCGATCATATGATTTTCATAACTGTGATTGTTTGAGTCATAATAAAGAAGTTGTATCGTCATTCAAGTTTTGTTTCATTAACCTTCAAGTTTTGTTTTCAAGTGAGTCAAATAATAATCCGTTTTTTTTATTATTATTTAGGGTATATTAATTGGATAGTGTGGTGAAAAATAGCGTTCGCACCTCGGCCGAAAGGGTTTTGCTGCTCTCGATCGATCGAGACACGATGCTCGAAACACGATATCGAGCCTGCAAAACCTCATTTTCGGCCCTTGTTGCGAAATATACTATTCCAGCGTCTGAACGAAAGTGTTTCGTTCTATACCATGCTGTAACGATCGACTTTTTTCTCATCCTACAATGCATTAATGTACTTATACAGCAACTTGAGTGTGTAATATAATACTGAACTTGTAAGAAGTATATCTAAATTTATGTTGATTCTTATTAAGAAAATCGGGAAATCGTGCTGATACGTGTCTTGTAGTTTGACTGCAAGACGCTTGCATTGTAGCAAGGGATGTAATTCCCTCCTTCCCTCCGCCGTCTAGCAGCTCCGCTGTCTCCCTCCCTAGCGCGCAAATGCTCGTCGGCTCAACTGGACCATTGCTCGAATTCCCCGTAACATTACGCCCACGTATATCGAGCCTGAATAAGCATGAATGGGTATAGAAATGGTATTTTACATTTATAGTGTTTTCATGATTTACAAATCAATCACATATCAATAAAAGTGGTATTAAAATGTATTGGTATTGTTTGAACGGCGAAACTTCAGAATCCATCTCTACCGTTAAAATCAAAGTTAAAAATCGATATCTTTTTGATATTTACAATCACGATGATGTTAACTAAAACGACATTTCGATATTATCATTGAAACGATATTTCAAAGCATAGATGTGTATCTATGAGTATTTAGTAAATAAAATAGATTTCTATCAGATTTAATCGGAATAAACATTAAAGATCACAAAACATGGTTACAATTACTGTGTAAGTACATACACTTTAGCTACCCCTTCTAAACGTTGAGAAAATACACTTTGCACTACACTTGGGTACAGTTCGCGCATTATATCTCCAGCTATGACCGAGTCAGCTGGTTGTAAGGTGCGGGGGGGGGGAGAGGGGTTACTTTTCTGTAAACATTGTCCTAAAACACCGCTGCTTGTCAAATGTTGTGTTTACTAATATCATATGTTTAGAATATCATTTAATGCGGTTAGTAGCGTAGTAGTCATAGCCGGAGATATAATGCGCGAACTGTACTACCGACGCATAAAATGGCCTAGGTACGAGTCCATCAAGTCCTCTTGTCTATTATACTGTTTAGAAAATGAAATTTGGGATGTTGAATCAGGTAATACATGTTGCTGAAGAAATGCCAGGTTTGTGATTTACATGCAATTGAGTAAACTTTTGGCTCCACATATAAGTTAACTTCAATGTTACTCGTCAACATATTGGAATTTTTTAACCATTACGTGTCGCTTACATCATTCACGTTTCATTCCTAGAATTATCGTAATACCACATGAAACTGAATTAGTTCACAAAGTAAATTTTTCCAATTCATAACTGACTCTAGGTTTGTCAGTTTCTCTAATTGTAATAGAATAGTAAAAGAACTTATAAAAACCGACATTTTAATAAACGGTTAAATAGTAGCCTAAATTGTTTATTTCAAATAGGTATCATACTAATAATAATAATAAAACATATGTTTTAAAGGAAATCGAATATTTATATCAAATAAAAAATCTCGATTTTTAACTTCGATTTTAACGGTGGGGACGGATTCTTAAGTTTAGCCATTTGATCGATATGATTAGTTTTTAAAAGTTATTTACTCCATTGTAAAAACATCAATTTTTGGAAATTGGATTTCGCATCAGGCATGTGCAGGGCCCCGTAAATTTTAAGAGCATTTTTTCATATTCCCTCCCATTTTCCCGGCTGTAATGTCTTCACCGTAGATAATTTCTCTCCCGTTAAGCATGACATTGAAGTTGCTTCGTTCTAAGACTCGATATAAAACGGGAAGGCCAATATTTGTAGCAGCTATGCCTCACCATGTGTAGCAGCTTAAAGGTCTACACATCAAATTAAACTTTTCATAAATGTTTGTCAAAAAAGTGAATTATTTGTCTTAATGTTGGACTAAATATGCATACAACTTTTATTCTGCCTCGTAATAAGCCGATTAATTTTCTCCTAAAACGCTGACGTTTAAATGGATAAACATATATATATATATATATATATATATATATATATATCTGCTATTTATTTGGTTAATGTTCATCAACACTGATACCAAATTCATTGGTCGTGGTATCCAATTACTAATGCCCATCATAACTACGTTTATTCTAATATAATAATAAAATTGGATGATAATTATAAATTTTTTAAGACTCATGATTTTTTTCAACGATAGTTAGGTTTTATATGTATATATATCGTTGGCTCCTGACAACAATGATTAACAGAGAGATCGACTGACGCTTAATTTCCTCTTGAGACGAATTATACACTGAATTAATTACTGAGGCTTACGTAAGCCAGTGTAATTTCCTCCCGCAAGCATTGGCCTGTATCAAATTCTGATTATTGCTGTACAGTATTGTTAAGCCTAATAGTAGCTAAAAGTCGTATACAACAGTAAAGTATTTAGATGAATAAAGATAAAGTTAATACCATGTTTTGGACAAATTACTGACACTGATTGAAGACTTCAGTGACTTTCTAAAATAAACTGTCAATTTATATATAGGAATAGCACCTAATCGTTGTTTAGGAAAATCATCCGTGTGCCTCAATTATAAACTAAAAACACGTCTTTCCCTGCTATGTTTCGTAGCTTTTTACTCGTTGTGATGAGGTAGTAAAAGAATACTTTGCCTCCCTTCGGGAGACAGAGAATTCCCATGAAAACAGCGAGAACAACATTAAATTGGAGAATAACAATCTCAAGCTCCTTTAAACTTCCAAGCGGATCAATTCAATTTCCATGGTATTGGATCTCTACGTGTTACAGGCACTTACACCCATCGATGTAAATAAGTTGTATTTATTTACATCGATGTTTACACCTGATTTACACGTGATAAGTGGTGGGCAGTAAACAACAATAACCGGAACAGCTGCTGAGCTGCTGCTATGTTAAGATTGTATTGCACGTGTCGTCATTCATTGCATTACAAGCAGCTTTTATTTGTATCAATCAAATTTTGGTGGTAATTCAATAACTATTTATCTATTGAACATTTATTTATTTTTTCAGGTAGGGGAAAATTTTAAATTAGGGGAGAATTATTAATCGTCTCCGACTGGAAAATTGCCGCCCTTGGCAAGCCTCGGATGAAAACCATTTCCCACCGGAGACAATTCTGTACTTTTCTCCCTTAGACATAAATATTAACTATATAGCAATGCACTATCAATAAAAATGGTAAACAAATATGCCTAAGAAAATTAATTTATGTACTTTGCTTTAGCTCTCTAATGTTTAGATGTATTTATTTCAGGTGCTACTTTAGAGGCGTTACTTCTTCACAAAACCCCCGTATTCATCTTTCGCCCATGAAGTGGGATTCATGGCGTCAAAAACACTTTCTTACAGAACACAAACATCAAATACTGAAATATAAGTTTTTTTTGCATAACTCTGTACTTTAAAAAATACCTAACACGGACCAAAACCATTTTAATGTCGTTCCTGGGATGTTGAGAAAAAACCTTATTTGCACCAAGAATCAGATGAAAGAAAATCCTATTTTCGTTTCTGTTTTAGGAGCAAACTTCTTTCAGTGTATTAAACTCGTTACGAAATAATATGACTTACTGTAATGCATAATTTGCCCAGTAATGATGCCTATTTATATACACAACGACATATTTAATATAGAGATAATAATACAAATATTGCTGAGTATGAAGAGATAAAGAAATCTAAGCCTAATCGGTATAGATTTGCCGGCAAAGAAGAGAACATTGACTAATCCTAAGGAATCCTTTCCCGTGGCAACAGTGGAATCCACTCCGGGGCTAAAAGCACTCTATATCCCCGTCGTCACCCTGTCAATCTATTTACCTCATTTTCCCTGCACCATTAACATAAAAAATCGCCAAATTAAGCGTTCGTTGACCCGTTTTGGCAAATTTGACTTTTTACTCTCAGTGAATATACTGGCAATTCTGTAAACTTTCAAACTACACATTGAATTCCACCTATCTTATATATTAAATAAACAGGTATGAAACGATAATATCTCCAGGTTTTTTTCATTTTTTGAATTTGTTATAAGTGTATTTACCCCATGAAAACCCATAAGAAACTACAAAATACCACATTTTTCAAAAACGGCTTAAACGATTTTGATTAAAACTTTCATGTGTTTTAGTGCTTCAGATGCCAAACAAAATGACACCACTCGAATGTCTGTAATAATTAAGGTTAAGAAGCTTTGAGGATTTAGTGATTACAAATTAAATTTTTTGGTGTAGAATCCAAAAAAAATCATAAAATACATTATACCATAAGAAAAAAATTATGTTTTCCGCCATATTGGATAGTTACAGGGAGTTCTAAAAATTTAAATACATATCTAAAAGGAGCCAAAAATAATAGGTTTCCATATAAGAGGTTTAATGTTATACATTAAATAAAAAGTTAGCAATTGGAAAACTTAGGCTGGAAAACTGGTACAGTCATATGCTGAGATTGACCGAAGGTGATGAAAGAGTTTTTATGGCCGTGAAATCACCGAATCTCTAAGAAATAATCAAGAAATCTACCGAAGACTAAACAATTGAGGGTTTTCCTGCCTCAATTAAAGAAAATTGTGTTTTCCCATTTTTGCATATTTTTCCATGTTTGGGAGAAGCTCGAGGGCCCCCTGGGTTTGCGCCTGGTAACTTCCTTGGTTCATGTTGTAAGTTATTTCATTTAAGTAGTTCAGTAACTGATTAAAAATGTAGAATTGTGTTTCTAATTATAGAACATAATGTCATCAAATTTGTTTAATTTTTTACATGTTATATTATGCCAGTGTCTTTATAGTGAAAAATAACTGTATAGATTTTAATTTTTTTGCGGCGCTTTGCGCTGCACGGGGTTAGTCTAGTAATTATTAAAATCATCTTTTTTTTTTTTCATTGATCTTTACTCAATCCTGTTCCTATTTTATACCAGGATTTATCTATCCATCTTCCTGTCCTCCTTCTTCCATCCTTTGCATTTCCTTACTTTCAGTCTTTTATCTATCCTATCTTAATCTAACTTTGTTCCTTTCTCTCCTCCTATATATTGTTTACCATCTTCCTTTTCCATTCCGTTCCATTTCATTTTGTTGCCTTCTCACTTTTCCACTCCCCTACTTAGTCACATTCAGTCACATTCTTTCGTTCAATTCATATGTCTTGTTCAATCTTTCTAATTTTGCGTCCCTAACTACTTATATCTAGCCTTTCCATTTTCATCATGGCCGTTTCTTTTACTACCGGAAATACAAAATCCGGGGACCCATGGACCCGAGGTCCGAAAACACTGCCCCGCGAATCCAACCTCATTTGCCAGGGGGAGGCCGGTCGGAGGACTCCGGCCTTGGGCTTCCTCCCCTGGCCCCGCGGTACAGTTTATTGTGAGGTACTGCTGGACCTTACCACTTACTGGACCTTCCCTTACTTAGTAACTTTGTCTTCCTGAGGTTGTGCGGCAGCTTCACACGTTCTTGTCTGTTGTTGTCTAGTCCAGGTGAGTGTCCCATCCAGGTAAGTTGTAGCTGTGGTCGTCTTATTCGGGATAGTCTTCATCGGTGTTCTCCTCGGTCGTCACTTTCAGGTGAGTGTCACATCCAGGTAAGTTGCAGTCTGTCTCCTCATGCTTCTCCAGCCCCATGCTTCGCTGTCCTGCGCGTTCGTTTTCGGGCGAGTTCATTCAGGTCAGACTTGTCGACTGTCATGAATTGTCCTCCATATCTTTGTTGCAGCGTTCCACAGGACTTGGTTGGTGATACAGTCTCGAAGTGTTAGGGGAAGGATGATCCGTTCTTCAACTGCCTTTTCGTAGAGATTTTCACGTTCTTCCTGCCAGGCCGGACATCTGAGGAAGGCATGTTCCGGGTCGTCAACCTCTCCGCATCTAATACAGTCTGGGACTTCCACTTTTCCACGCTTGTGCAGGTAAGCCATGAAAGCTCCATGTCCTGTTAATATCTGGATGTTCCAAAAGTCCACAGGAAGACTCAACTCCAATCTGTCCTCTACGCTTTCCAACAGCTGGAACGTGGACCTACCCTGCTCAGCATGTTGCCACTCTTCCTGCCACCGCTGCACCATCTCTTTTCTTTCTTCCGCCTTCGTAGTAAGACGGAGTCCCTTACGAATTTCTCTGCGATGTGCAAGTTCCCTCATTTTAAGGTCAATGGGTGGAGTTCCTGTGGCAACCACCAATGCGTGGAATGATGTCGTACGGTATCCTCCCGTCAAATGGAGTAGGACACTTCGCTGTGCCGCTCTCAATGTCCTCTTGATATTGACGTTGTCAAGACGATGGTTCCACACCGAGCTGGCGTAGGCCATTACTGGAACTGCGACGGTGTTGTAGAGCGTCTTAAGAGCTGCCGGGTCAACCCCAAAATTGTGTCTTGCAAGTCTTGCCAGTCTGGCAAAGAGATTCCTAGCTTTAGCTGCTACCTTTTTCGCATGCTGGTGGAAAAGCAGCTTAGAGTCTAACTTGATGCCCAAATATCCAATTTCGGTGACTGCTGGTATTTGCTTTCCGTACAATCGCACCGTCGGTGGTCTTCTAGGGTCCAAGCCACCCCTGAAGAGCATTAGCTTGGTCTTGGACAGCGAGATTCTGAGCTTGGCCATTCCGCTCCATTCCTCCAGCGCTTGGCAGACTGGTCGCATTCGTTCTTGTAGTTGCCGTCTAGACTCCCCCTGCACCAAGATGACCGCATCATCGGCGAAGGCAATGACTTTAGCGTTCTCCAAAAGCTCCGATCTAAGAAGGTCATCCATCGCCAAGTTCCAGAGGAGGGGACCCAACACGCTGCCCTGCGGGCATCCTCTATCGACAACTCTTCTAATGGTCGTTCCTCCAATCTCCATCTGGACCCGCCTATTACTCAGATACGCCTGTAGGACTCGATACGTCTCCTCGCCCACTCCCACCCGTCTTAGTTTATGCAGGACGTAGGGCCACTATAGGTTGTTGAATGCGCCCTCTATGTCTATAAATAAGCCCATTACATGCTTAGAGGTCGCCTGATTCACATAAGTCGTCAACTCTGTTATGGCGTCAACCGTGTCCCGACCCGGCATGAAACCATGCTGAGCGTGGTGAAGTGGATTCCTCTCCTGCAGGAAACTTCTAAGTCTCATTTCGATGAGCCGTTCAAATGTCTTGCCTACAACTGAGAGGAGACTAATAGGGCGATATGAATTGGGGTCCTCCCAGTTCCTATCCCCTGCCTTGCGCAAGATATGGAGCCTGGCAGATTTCCAAGTGTCAAGGAATATACCCCACTTCCAGCAGAGATTGAACGCTTTCAAGAGAGATTCTTGATTGCTCAGGTTTAGACGCTTTATAGCTTCAGGCGGCACCTCATCAAGCCCAGCGGCCTTCCTCTCCTTGATGTTTCTCAGGACACTCGCCATCTCTGCCATGGTAAACTCCGGTTCCTCCCAGCTTCTGTATTCGGTCGCCAACTCTTGCATTACTGCCTCTTGTCCTTCGGACAATTGATTATCATCCTGGGGAACCAACTTGGAAAGCAAAAGTGTTGCTGTCTCCTCTGAGGACTTAGTGTACTGTCCATATGCCTGTATCAGAGTTGTTGGAATGACCGGACATTGGACCTTTAATGCTGCCAGTTTGTAAATAAGCCCGTAAGGATCCTTCTCAGAGTTCTCCCTGACGAAGCTGGCCCAACTCTGGGTCCTGGCCCTTTTAATCTCTTCCTTGTACTCCCTCCTTAACTCTAGGTACTCTTGCCTCCTTCTTTCCCTTGCCGGGCACAAGCAGCATCTTTGAGATCTTCGTCTTGCTCTATTCATTCTCTTCTTAAGATTTTCCAAATTGTGATTCCACCAAGGGACCGGCTTATTTCTAATTAGTCTTCTGGGGATACCAAATCTACAGGTTTCTTCAATGCATGCTTGCATGCTGTTTACTCTATGCATGACATCTTGCGTTTGCATGCCTCCCCTTGCTGTTTCTATTTTGCGTTCAAGCGTGCTATTGAGTTGAGCAAAATCCGTAGATCTAATATTTAATCTAATTCTCTCGTTAATGGGCATATAAGGTACTTTATGGATTTCAAACGTGATAAACCTGTGGTCGCTTACGCTCTGATTCGGTCGTACCATCCAGTTTCTGACATGTCTAGAGATTACCCTTGACGCCAGCGTCACATCAATATTGTTTCCCGCCTCATGGGTCGGGGGTTGGTCGTCTTTGTTCAGTATTACCAAATTGTGCCTTTCAATTAATCTTTCTAGCTCCTCGCCCCGTTCATCTGTATACTCATTATTCCAAACAATCGATTTGGCGTTCACATCCCCTGCGAATATAAGATGCTTGCCCCTCATTCTTGTGAGAATGGTGTCAAGCCTATCAATGAACCAGCCTATGTCCTGTGCATACTGAAAATATGACGAAATTAAGTGAACATCGCCAAGTGACGTGCGGAACTGAACTGTAGTAAAATAGGGATCTCTAAACTGAAGCATTTCCAGTGGCTGTGTGGTATTTGGGTCGGAAATGATGGCCGTCATGGGTCGTTCATTGGTCAGATTGCCTGCTACCTGTTTTTGAAGGCCAAACCCTCGAACTCTGTTTCCCACGGTGTAGGGTTCCTGCACTAACAGAAAGTGTAGCTTGAACTTATCAAAGAGGGTTCTGGCCTCATAAGTAGCCTCCCTTGAATTCTGCAAGTTGAGCTGCCCAATTCTTTTTGGAAGGGGGGTCAGGCGGAGCCGACCTGGACGTTCTTGGAGGGAGGTCAGGCAGTGCCGACCTGGACGTTCTTGGAGGGGGGTCAGGCGGAGCCGACCTGTACGTTTTTGGAAGGGGGGTCAGGCGGACATTCTTGAAGGGGGGGGGGGTGGGGGGTCAGGCAGAGCCGATCTAGACGTCAGCTAATTTGAGGTTTGTTTGATAGTTTGCAATCGTCAGCTATCTTGAAATTTTGAGGTTAGGATCGTTAGACGTTCGTCAGCTAGCCTAGGAATCGTTAGACGGCTAATTGGTCGTAAGCTAACTTGAGAGAAAATTCTGAAAACCTCTGAAAACGTAATATTTTCCTATTTTTGTGCTTTTAAAGCTTGAAAGATCTTCTAAAATCACTTCTATTGACATTTATTGAACATACTATCAGGAATTTCCTGTTGACTTACATGAGAAGAATTCTAGCCTATGGCCAATTGGCGAATGAGCCTTCCAACCACAAAGACGCTTTGAACAGTTTTTGAGGCAATTTTTACCTATCCCAACTAACTTAATACCCTTTCTAGCTGACAATTCCTCTTGCACTCGACCTAATTTGCTTATATGTCCTAAAACACCAAACCACCTAACCTAAACATTTTTGAGGTTATGTATTTCTCTCGACCTAAACTTCCGTCAATGAGCCCTTCATTAAAATCATCTCCCTATTATATCCTTTTTTAGACAAAATGTATGAAAAAACAGTGAGAAGCTACAACATGTAAACTTGATCAACTAAGTTGATCTCGCCCCAAATATCTGGCTAACTAATAAAAAAAACAATACCATCACATTTACTCGGCAGTCATTTACTTGCTGCTATATTTTTTTACCCATAAAAATAAAGTATTAAACGTTTTTATTTTTAAGGATATATTTTAAATCCATAAAGCGTGAAAATTTCACATAGTACTATACCTTTGAAGTTTTTAGCTCCATCCATAATACGAGCGAAATGCAACGTCCCAATTTACTAAGTTATTTATTTGGTAATAAATTGTGGACACTTTCAAACTTCCTCTAAAGGGACTTCAACTTGGATTTTTAAGCTCTTAAAATCAACTATTTAAAAGAGATTCCTTTAGGTTTCTGTCAATTTGGGCCAATCCTGCCCGCAACATAAGGGAATATAACGTCTTAGTTAATTTAAGTAACTCAATATTCTGGAACTCTAAAAACTCACTAATGCTGCTAACCAATGGGAACACACGCTGCTTCACTTGACAAATGAACACCCATATATATAATAAAAGAGATAACTTACTTTTCCCAGAGAATTGTGATTACAATATTATCTTGATAAATATTTAAAAGACTTGATGAAATAAAGCTTCAACTTACACAACCAATGAGTAATGTTAATCCTGTGTTTGAACTAAGTCAGACTAAAACTTAGTTATAACTAGGTCTAATACAAGTCTAAATATTCTGAACAGACAAGAAAAATCTGGTTATTTTTCATCAAAAAGATCTTTAAGGTTATTTTTATTATCAAAGCGTTGTTCCTCATTTATATTTTGCTTATAATAAATGTGAAAAAAACGTATTAACAGCCACTCCAATTTTATCTCTGACAAGTAAAATAGGTATTCTTATTTATTTATTTTAAATCATCGCAAAACGCCCTTACATGCAGTATGTGCGTAGAGAGTACACTTGTGATTATTTATACTAAATCAAAATTGATTGAACCTTAGTGTTTTTCGGCACTCCAGCGGTTTAACCTTTTGTCCGATTTTCTTCTAATTATGTAGAAAATTCCCTTTCTATTATATCCAGGTGAAATTAATTGAGGAAATATTCATAGAGTACCTTTAACCCTACTTTTGTGGGAAGAACGCCCGAAATTGGTTTTTCCCCCAAAAAGGGATAGAGCCTCAAATATGATTTTGATTAAGGCAAATACAAATTTAAATATTTACAAACTATCTCACAATGTTACAGCACAAAAAGGATTTATGAACAAAAACATAAGTTTACGAAACACGTATGTTTTCTTCAGAGAGTTTACACTCTACAGGCCACAATGATCATCCGATCTACTTTGAATTTGCTATATATATTATTTCCTATAATGTAAGTGGCTAATAAACGGTGGGAATCAATCGGACGCCCTTACTCCCATTTTAAGAAGGCTTAAAGCCTAAAATATTCGGGTCTATAATAGATAATTTAAGCCCTAAAAAAATCACTGCAACATGTTAGCGTGATTTATCTTTACATTATATTACGCTTTCGAAATGACGAAAAAACATTTTGTGAACGTTTAGGATTGGAAATAGTTGTAGTTTCAAATCAAATTAACACTCTACCTCCTTGTAAAACGCATCTTCTATTTCTTGAAAGACATAGAACCAATGAATTGCAGTCACACCATTAAGAAACTTCGAAATTTGCTCTGACATCGGCCGTTAATTATGAACAATAAAAAGCACGTTTGTTGTGAATTTCTGTCCTAAGGAATTAGTTTTGCCGAGAGTCGAAGTTGCGGCGCTCACGTTTCGAAGTAAGAGGACCCGCGGGGCGGCACATATGGCGTCCAACAACTGCGATCAGGCATCCAAACTTTGGCCCTCTCCGGCAAAATATTGCCATAACTATCATCATTTCTGAACACAATAATTTGGATAACACCAAATAAATGACTTGGAGCCATAAACAGAGTTTTCATAATTATTTTTATTTAAGTTAGATTTTTTTAGTCATGTTATTTCATTAAACACCGTATTATAATTAGGCAAGTGACAGTGGAAAAAACCGGTTAAAAATATATTTCTGGAAATAGCTTAATCGAAAAATGAGTTTATTCTTCGGTATAGCTGATCTAACACTGTAATAGACTATAATAGACTGAAGTAATAAACCTACAAAATATATAATTGACGTTATTACGTTGCCAAAAATCCTTAATGTCACATAACTTAATCTAGGCTAAATCGCCTTTCATTTAATGTATCTGACAACTTCAGACGTAAATAGCTAAAGGATTTACAATTCAAACAAAGAAAGAACATTTATTAAAGCCAGTTTATGGGCCACTCAGGGGCAAACGTAATATACATGACATAGCTGTTTAAGGCAATAAAAGCCACTTTTTTCCTTTGCAAGTATTATTATGACAGTTAGTTGTCTGTTGGGTATTAGGCCTATAGTTGTTGTTTATTTTGATTTGATTTAATTTGCAGTGTTATGAGAGAGAGAAAAAAGTTAAAATTAAATTAAACATTTCTTTATTCCGAATATATATTGATACGTAAAATTATAAATTTTTTTGTGTATTCTGATTGTATAAACTAACCTTATAGAATCAAAGAAATGTAGCCAAAAGGATTTAAATACAATTTTCTTAGCCTAAGGTCGACATGGGCGTGAACCTGTGCGCAGTCCTGAGTCTGAGCTCTTTGAAACCTTTCGGATAAATAACTTTTAAAGCAAGAAAATTGTACCTCTCACTCCAATTGCTTCTAGTTTTACTAATAATTTATTTTTATCTGCCAAATAGAAAGTCCTGTAATTACTTAAGGGCCTCATCGAAATAGTTTATTCCACAGATTTTCTGGATTCAGAAACAACTAAGCACTCACAAAATAATTTTATAAAATTTTTTTTAATATCTATCATTCTTTTGTAAGTTATAAGATGCATTATTTTAATATCTATTATTCCGGTGTATTATGATCAAGTTAACTGATTATCTTGGCTATATTACAAATTAAAGAACTGGGAAATATAGTGGTCAAAAATAAACTAACAATGGTCAAATCTCATTGAATCACTTATACTCTTGTTTTGTTTTTGTTGTTATAGAATACAGTCATTATTTTAAGAAATATCACTGTTTAAGAAAAAAATATATAGTTCATTCCCATTATTAAATTGGCATAAAATTTTTCCTTTACAACACCTTTTTACTTTTAAAGTTCTTAAGATATTCTAGAGGGTGAGGGAGACCACCCGTACACCTCGTGTAACGGAAAAACTGTTTAATCTAGAAACTCCAAATGAAATTATTCCCTAATTTGAATACGAGGAATTCATTAAAATTATTTTTAAAAAGGTAAAAAATGTCTACGCGATTTACTGACAGGAAGTTCTAGAAATGAACGTCACGGGTTCATATCTCACATGTTTGAAAGTAAACCCCTAGCAAATTGTGTATTATGTTAAAGGTCTTACTGAAAAGAACATTTTGGTAAAAACATCAAAACATTATCTCTATATGGTTCGACATAGCAACCATTTTTGTTAAATCCTTAGATATTTATGCAAATCCCTGCATTTTCCAAACCACCAAAACTTTTTACATCTGATTAAAGATTCATAATCCTCGTTGATTCAGCGTTACTAATATGTCACATGATAATTGTCACACACATTTTTAAGTTTCCAAAAAACTTTAATTTTTAAAAAAGTTGGTAGGATTGAAAATCAAAAATGTCTAAAGACAACATATGTCAAAAATTATATAATTTAAAACGTCTTAAGAAATCTAAAAATGTTTAGCATACACTTATGTTCTATCTTCTTTGGTTTTATAGTCATGATCAAAAAACTCTTCTTTCCCCTATTAAACGCATGTTAATTGTGCTGTGGACCTTACTGATGATTTGAAAGGTTGGGCATCATGCGAACTGAGACAAAATTCATTTAATAAAGGGAAAAAGAGTTTTTGACCATATGAAAAAATAAGGAAGATAGAATTAAAGTGTAGATTATATAATGTTAGGATTTTTGAAGACCTTACGAAAGATATAATTTTGACATATGTTGCCATTTGAGATTTTTTTAAATTCAAGGCTACCAACTTTAAAAGAATTAAATTAAAGATTTTTTTAACTGAGAAAAGTTTACAGCCTTGTCATGTGACATATCATAGTAAAGCTGAGTCAACAACGATTCAGAATTTTCAATCAGAAGTGAAAACTGTTTTATTGGTTTAGAAAATACAGGGTTTTCCTTACATATCAAACAATTTCATAAAAATGGGAACTATTTCTAAAGGATTGAGATAATTAAGTTCTGTTTTCACCATAATATACCTTTCAGCAAGACCTTTATTCCAATACACAATTTTTTACAAGTTTACATTTGAAAATTGTGAGATTCGAACCCGTGAACCTCAATTCTGTAACACTCTGTAGTTAGGTTCAATATATTTTGGAAGAATTCTTCATGTAAACATTAATGGAGAAGAATTTTATTTGATGTTTCTAGGTTAAACCATTTTCCCGTTGCACGAAGTGTCCGGGTGGTCTGCCTCACACTGTACTCTAGAAGTGAAAATTTTGGATCAACTGATTTTATCTAGCAAACAATAAATACAAAATATAGACTTTTTCGAACTCCTTAAGTTAGACAGGAACCTTTTTTTGACATTCGTCAAAATATTTAGGAACAAAATTATTTAATCTATTGCCTTTTGACATTAGAATAAGTTAAAAAGATTTTTCTGTTCAAAATGAACAGAACAGCAATTTGAAAAACCTAATATAGACTATCTGTTTAAATTAGCATGTTAAGTAATTCAAATATTATAGTTTATTTACATTAATGTTCATTCTTTTAAACGTTTATAAGAACCCGTAGAATTGTTAAGAAATTGAACCCCAAACTTAATCAGTGGAAAATCAAAATATGAAGTAAACTACGTCATTTTTCATAAAGATTCCTCACTTTACAGCGCTGTTACTGCTCATGTTTTAAGTATGATTTTAGAAGTCTGAACTATAACTATTTTCTGTTATCTGTTTTTTTTCTTTAATTGGTTTTAATACTATTCTACAACTAGGCACAGTTCAGTAATTAAATTCCATAGTTCTTTATCATATATGTGTATTGCTTAAACTGTATTTTAATGGTGTGAATAAAACATTTATTTATATATTTCTTTAGTATGATTTATAAGTTCTGTTGGGTACTCAGAGTTATGTAGATTGTAATTACATTAAGTTCAGGCTTAATCGATCGTTTCCTGGAATTATATATCAAAAGGAAAAGCTGGGACAAAGTCAGTAGCAGAGAGGCAGACAAAACGATGCACACGACAACCAAGAAACATTATACATCCTGCTACAGTCGTGCTAAGTTTAGTTCAAGTTAAACAAAAGGCCGAAAGCGAGTTAGCAAGTCGAGTTTTGTTCGTAGAATGTAGGCCTCATATTAAGACTGACAAAACCCACCCCTTCTTGCCCCTGCAAAGTCATTTCGCTCTTCTTCTCTTTAGTACACATGCTAAGAAAATTCACCATTTGTATTATATGAGTATTTAAATATTTAAAGGCAAATATTAAATCATAAACTGTTAATATTTAAAGAACGGTATGTTTTGGTTGAATATGTAGAACATCGTTTCACTGTGGTACAGATCTGAGGGATGGTAGTCTTATGAGTTCAGATTGTGGTCATATGTTGTAGCAACGCAACTTGCTGTAATTGGGCACTTCATGAAGTGCCCAACGCAGCCCGGGCACTTTATGGAGTTGGCACATAGTGTAACTCATTTATTTCAATCAAAATTACTGCATGTACATCCCAATGTATACATTAAATTCCAATGCCTGTGTTAAAGTAGCCAACACAGCTACTTACTGTTACCTACAGTTACAGTTACAGTTACTAACTTACAGTTACTGTTAGCTATTAAACCTTCAAATATGAAAATTTTAATATTGGTCTTAGTTACATACACCTTTTGAAAGTACAGTTAGTCGACGCTATATTTTGGGTAATGAATGTTTTGTTTTATGAGTTAAGATTTGACTGAAGTAAACAATAAACAGAAACGTTGTTATTTTTCACAATAAGTAGTAACCACTTAAAGTAGAATTAACATAAACACTAATAATTGGTTAAACTTTTTTTTATATTGTCGTCTTCAAATAGTTGTAGGATTAA
Source organism: Flexamia atlantica (assembly GCA_035578135.1). Lineage (NCBI taxonomy): Eukaryota > Metazoa > Arthropoda > Insecta > Hemiptera > Cicadellidae > Flexamia > Flexamia atlantica. Next base: position 10,683,336 of record JAQJVK010000016.1, on the reverse strand, counting down.
ACAATAGTATAAAATGATAGGTAATGCGCTATTAAAAAACAATGATAAGAATCTAATGCTTTCCAGCAACCACTTACTTTTGAATAACGTTTAACGTTCATAGGTTATCCCTTTAGGCAGATTCCTCATGTGAATTTACAAATATTTGACTTCAAATATAAACTTAGATTTTTAAGTTACTGGTGTCAGCAGGAATATAATAAAATAGTAAAGGATATTACTGAAAAGCGGTTATGTAGACAGGAAATTCCATATACACAAGTTTTATTATTCTATAAACAAATAAAATATGACAATGGAAAGGCTTGATGTAATGATGTTATTTTTAATTCATTCATAGTGACATAAAAAAAACTTAACCCTAGATTGGCACTAATGCTTATAAAATTGTAAAAATATCAATTGTAAAATATAATAAAAATTTAATGTTTTCATTTTGATACAAACAAAAATCAGAGAATTGTTTCTACAAGCAAGAATTGTCTGGCTTAATAGTAGACAATCTTACTCTTAACGTATCACAAAATTCTTTAAAAATGTTCCTATTATGTATAATTGAAAATAATACATGGGATACTCCCAACACCAACGTAAACAGCAGTTTTACGTGTTTCAATCAAGTGCCCAGAATCTGAGCTGACTCATGGTGAAAAAAAATTACAGCAAATGTAATAACGCTAGATGGGCACTTCATGAAGTGCCCAGTTTTGTTGGTCACATACTGTAATTTTTAATGAGACCGTTCAATTATACTATGTGTCCAGGCGAGGTGGGCACTTCATTAAGTGCCAGGTTAGCGCTGGACACTTCATGAACAATTACAGCATGTGGCTACGACATTTGCATTAAAAAACTTACTTTTTGACTGGATAGGTAGGGTTCCTAGAGATTGCTTCAAATACCAAGGTTTGCTGGATCGAACGTGAACCTTATCCACCTAGATATACTACTTTGTGTTTATTCAACTAGTTGTGTGCTATGAATAACAAAGTTCGACTTGACAGTATGTTGTTTCAACGGTTATATTATCAAACCTTAAAAATATTACTTCTATGAATAAACTGGCAAATGAAATATTTTAAATTCGTATTTTGGTAATTTTTAGTATTTTATATTCGTATCGTGCTCCCATTACTCTGTAGGTCTTATTATAAATTATTAATAAAAATTGAATACAAATGTTTGCTTTTGACTGCTCCACCTGTAAATGTAATAGTAGTAGAGTACTCCAATTTCATTTTTTTCACAAAAAATTCTCGATCCCAGATTGACATGAGAAGATGAAACGTTTCCTAGATGAAATTTCCTTTTCCCCTCAAAAGGTATAAATTAGCTAACAAGTGTTAACATAATCTAATTTTTCAGTTTAACCTTAAGTATACTGAAATTTCCTAGTTAATCTATTATTTAACCCATAAAATTGGGTTTCTAATAGTTTAAACACGAAAATATTCACTTCAAGGTTTTGAACTCAGAACTTGCACCGCGCTACCCCTTAAAACCTGTCGGCCTATTTTACATAAAAGAATAAGAGGGATATTTTATATAACTGATGTAAATACCATAAATTTAAATACCGCATAGGGCGGACTCTATAGAACTTACATCCGATTTAGTATGTTTATTAATATAGCCTACCAAAAACTGTAAGAAAACATATATACTTAATGTGTAGGCCAGAAGATGAGGAAACCTAATTCCCCATTTCTTTCAATCATATTGGAGATTGGATTACTCGTTTAGCAGCTTGAGGGGAAATTTTACGGTAGAAATAGAATATTTGATTGAACTTGGCCCAAATCGCTCTAGGCCAGCACGCAAGCCCTCCTATTTTTTTTTTAATTCAGAAAACCCCCGATTCTATAAAAAGAACGGAATGATACATCCGTGCAGATTTTCAAGATTCTAGTTCAAATGCTTCGATTAATCCGTAAAACACAAGCAGCCTAAGAATGTAGTATAATATGACAAATATAATATAAGATAACCGTAATAGTTTTGTATATTTTATTCTTTTAGTAAAAGGATTTTCTATTTTTTGTCTCTATAAAATATTCTAGAGACCTTCTATGGATATTTTGTAATCATTGCTCTAAAAACTAAAGAGGCTACCATTTAAAAATTTTTAATTTACCTAATTTTAGCCTTCCAGAGAAAACATGTTAAAATCCTTCATTAGTATTCATCTAGAGCCTAAAAAGAATATTTGAGCCAACATTCATGACCCTAAGCCCTACACTGTTTTAGAAAATAAGCTTTCAAAACTAAAAATGGCCGCCGTTTTGAATTTTATAGTATACCCTATTTTAGCCTTTTCAGAGAATTTATTTTAAAATCAGTTCTTAGTACACATCTAGAGCCTATAATGATTTATTGTGCCAAGTTTCAGGCCCGAAGCCCCATAGTTTTTTAGAAACTGACCAGTGAGTCGCTCAGTGATTCAGTCAGTCAGTCAGTCAGTTAACTGTTTTGGCTTATATATATATATATATATATATATATATAGATTATCCGTCAGCGACAAGCCAACTCGAAGTCGGACGAAAATACAAGAGGACTTCTGAAATATCCGAAAATTCCAAAGTCAGTTTTACTGTCTTGTGGACAATCAATAAACTTTTACGGCAATATATAAACAATAACAAACAAAATAATGCATCTAATAGGAAACTACGTCGCGTCATGACAAAAAACGCAAAATTCTCCAGCCAATGATATACTTAGCGGGATCTTGCGAAGAATACTCGATGGTTTTCGTATATTTTTTTAGGGAAATGCCTGGTGCTAGCAAACCATAAGTGAAATTTCTCTCCCTCTGGCGCTTCGTAGTTGTATTAATTCTAATATAGCAGGTGTTTTTTTTGTTTTTTTTAATTTAATATGAACTCTGTTCACGTTTGATACGTGATAACTTCAAACTTGTCCACCCGATATTGCTGTATCAACAATGTATTTATGGATGCCGTGTTTATCGAGCCTTGTCTGATAACTGATTCGGATTCATTTCCTCGTATGATCGATTCAGCGCGCTCTAATTAACTAACTATACAGATCTATTCAGCCAGGAAGTCTTGTAGGGGTGGCAGTGCGAGAGAGATGGAGAATACCCCCACCACTGTTTTTCCTTCATCGGTTGTGTATAGTCAACTTAAAATCCCACATGGCCTATGACAACATTACAAATATTGTTGCAAACAAAGAATCATATGTTTTGACAGATGAGTTATTTCGAAATTTGACTGTACTGAGACTCGCGGTAGGGGAAATCTTCATTGCGCATGCGCATCCCACAGGACTTCTGGGCTGAACGGATCTGTAGTATAAATATCATTCATTATGTAGTTAAAACAATGAAATACTGGTCACTGTGCTTATAAAAGTTGTGCCCTTCCAGGGAGAGTCAGAGAAATGTAATACTCATGCAATTGTAGTACACATAAATCCTTCTAAAAAAGAACTTGATGAAAAAAGATTTTGAAGTCTTGAACTAAGTTGAACTTTGAACTTAGAGAAGTAATTCCAAATACGTTTGCTACTTAATTTATCCCAGTCATTATTCATATCATTAAAAATATGTTTTGTAAAAAAAATAAAATTGATGAAGTATTAAATACTATTATATAATTTAGACCGAGTATAACTTTATTAAATAGCTACCTTAAAAGTCAAAAGTATAATTTGACATAGATCCTATACTCTTATATGAACAGTGTTATCTTGTATGTATGTTTGCTTGTTTGTTTGCACAATTAACTCATAAACGGCTTTGAATATTTCCTTCACATTCTATAAATAACCTGTTTCTGACACAAAAACGTGTTCTATGCAGGTTACTTGGCCGTAGAAAATCTAATAACGTGATTAAACGAATTTTAAAATTGTAAAACTTTAATATTTGCTTGATAGCAAATGTTTTTTAGTTGCCATGATAGAAACGAAATAGTCAATGAGAGTGTAAAACATAAAGTAATCTAACAACTATTTGCAAACTGCAGCCATCAAGGAATAGTACAACGTGTAGGATAAACATCCATGGAGGAATAAAAAAGGGTATCTATGCAGGGTGTCTCACCTAAGGTGTCTCAAATGGATTGCGGACGAACTAGAAGTCCTACATAGATGAAACAAAATCATACCCCACTAAATCGACCGCAAGGAACAACATACAAATATTTTTAAGCTTTTTAAAATACAGGGTGTTCCAAAAACCAGGGGTTATCGGTTCAAATCTCATAATTTTTAAATGTAAACATATGCCATGTTATGCATCGTTTTAAAGCTCTAAACAAGGCAAACAATTTGGTGAAAACAGAATTCACTTCTCTTTATTCATTTCAAAATGGCAGCCATTTTTATAAAAAATATTGGTATTTACGGAATACCCTGTATCTCGAGAACTACAAAACGTATTTTTGGTCTATTTAAAAATTATTAATCCTCGTAAACTCAGCTTTAATTTGATATGCGAGGTGCCAACATTAAAAAATACAAGTTTTTAACAGTATATTTTATTTTGTTTTAATGTTGGTAGCCCTGAAAATCAAAAATTTTAACCGGCAGCATATGTCAAATAGCACAAAATTTTACAGGTCTTACAAAGACCAACAACTTTTCAATTTACACCTTGTGGCTATCTTTAGTCGTTTTGTAGTTATAAGCAAAAAACTCTATTTTACCATATAAAGCACATGTTAAATGTGCAGTACTAAGTTTAACTGATGCAAATTTAAATGCTCTGAGGACCACAGTTATAACAAGGGCTTAATATGGTAAAATGGAGTTTTTTGCTTATAACTACGAAACCACCAAAGATGTCAACAACTTTTATTTTTTAAGTGTTGGCATGTCGTATATCAAATTAATGCTGAGTATACAAGGATTCATAATTTTTAAATAGACCAAAAATACGTTTTGTAGTTCTCGAGATACAGGGTATTCCGTAAATACCAATATTTTTCATGAAAATGGCTGCCATTTTGAAATGAATAAAGATAAGTGAATTCTGTTTTCCCCAAATTATTCGTCTTGTTTAGAACTTTAAAACGATGCATAACATGGCATATGTTTACATTTAAAAATTATGAGATTCGAATCCTTTCAGCAGGCGAAGCTGCGAGTATATCTACTAATTTATAGATATTATTGTATTGTTTGATAATAATTTGATGAACTGGAAAATATAAAATAATACCGAGCAAATTCGGTCTATCAGGTACTCTATTCCTAAAATTTAAAAAATATGCTTTAAATAAACTCATTTAGTTGGTAGTTTATCCATCAGATTTATTTCACCTATAAAGAACCAAACTGGATGTTTAAAACTGTGAATTTGATTCTCCTGAACTCTACCACTTCAACAACAGAATAAAATAAAATCCATAAAGTGGACCTTTATTTAGCTTTTATAGTAGACACCGTTTTTTTTTCTCTTTGAATATATCTGTTGTATTTCGTAAAATAAATCAATATTTTTTAATTTACGACCAAAGGTTTTAAAACCCAATGAACTCGATTAAACAATATAAAACATGGCTAGTATGATTGTTTGATTTAAACATCTAAGCCCTAGCGGCATTTTATCTCAGGTAACAATAAAAACGTAAATTTTCGTTTATTATTATATGTACTCTGTCTACGCTGAGACGGTAAGAGGAAAAAACGGTTAACAGGTAAAACCTCAGCGAAGTGTTAAATGGAATGCTTTCTGAGAAATTGGGTGGGAGGGAAGCCCACAGGGGTTTTCCTGCCCTAATCTGCATTCCACTGCTTTTTATTCCACCCACAAAATATTTGACTGCATTTTATAAACACATTGCATGAAGTATTGGATATTTTACTTTTATGTGAATTGTGTTTGATTTATTAACTAATAATTAATGTATTTTAATATACTTTTTTGTTACGGCTAAGGTTATTTCTTAGGTTTTGGATTTATGTTTAACGGTATGAAATACCCCTGTTGCAGTATACCTGTATGCTAAGCGAATTTTAAAATGCTTGAATAAATAATAATAATTTACACGTAACCTCACATCAAATATAGCAATGGTCGTCCTTAAATAACCATGCAAAAATATTCTCCATAAGCGTAACATGGGAACTGAGTATGCAGGTTTGCTGCCAAAGTAATTTTAGATTTAGGAATTTTAGGCATTAATACAGTAGATCTCAATTATATGAAGCCATATATGCCACATCTTACCAAGGTATATTGAGAAATAAGCTACACAACTTTTTTTATTTACAATAAGATCATCATGGGGAATGAGTATGTAGGTTTGCTGCAACAAAAATGTAAATATCCAGGATTTCTGACTAATATACATTAGCACTCATATAGATGAAGCCTCAAACCAAGTTTTCGAACTCATCCGAATAAATACTACTTTACACACCTGTGCCAAATTTCATTTCGTTCGGATTATTTCTGCGATCGCTATCGTGTTTACAGAAACATATATATGTACAAATTACAAATTTCCAAATATATACATACCTTTAAAATCCTAGTAATTAATATTGAAAATATGTTTGAATATATTTTTATTGTACAATCTTTGTTTTCTTAAACATTGACCATAATGTAAACAGTAGTGAGATATGACATTAAAACATATGATTTTTTATAATACAGACCAATAGATATAACAGATCTTTAAAATCCTAGTAATTAATATTGAAAATATGTTTGAATATATTTTTATTGTACAATCTTTGTTTTCTTAAACATTGACCATAATGTAAACAGTAGTGAGATATGACATTAAAACATATGATTTTTTATAATACAGACCAATAGATATAACAGATTCTTCGGCACTGAGGAAGTATTCAAGGACTAAATCGGTTTGGTGACATAACCTTTCTTGATGTATGTCGTGGACGTGGTGGTCGAGTGACAACAGGTAAATTCATGTTCGGGTGATGAGTAGTGGTCGAAGGACGAAAAATTGTTATATCAGAATTCTCAAGGGTTTCCTTGAATGTAACCTTTTTATTTGTATAATTTTCTGAATCAGGTTTTTGTGAATCTTTATGGGGTCTCTTTATTATGGTGTCAGTTTCAGGAACTTCCGTCCGTTTCAATTGGTTTATATGTTTCTTTAAGACATATCCAGAGTCGAGTTGAACGCTGTAATGGAGTGCTCCAAGCCTAGTTATCACTTTGCCGAATTTCCATTTGGCCTCCATACATACTAGGACCCTTTCCCCCTCCCTGAAGGAGCGCGGCACTGGTGGGTAACACTCCTGAATTGTGGACTTGCTAGGTGGCCGCATCATTTCCAATTCTGTGCGAAGTTTCCTGAGTTGTGTTTCTATTTTAATGATAAGATCATCGATATCGTCACTTACAGAATTGATGACATTATCCCTTTCTGATATTTCATCAATGTTATTTAAGTTAATGTGTAGATGGCGGATCCATGTTCGGCCCAACAGTGGACTGTATCCATTGGGAACAACAAAAACTTGCTGAAACGATGAAATTCCATTAGATTCTACATGTACCGTAGCTATACCCAAAGGTGAAATTACTTCGTTAGTATAAGATCGAAATTTGATAGGTGTCGGTCGGAGTGAGTCCATTGAAATACGTAGCCGATTGAAATCTCCCACAGGAATAAGGGTGTGTGCGCAACCGGAATCTACTTCAAATTTCTGAGGTAGATTGTTAATAAGAACAGTCGTAATAAATTTATCCGTGTCTGACAAATGTATGTCATAAATATTACTAAGTTGTCCTACACCGTAAAGATCATCATCATCGTCTGATGTAAGGGTCTGGTTGTCACCATCGGGATGTAAGAGTTGTATCGAAGCTGTCTTATTTTGTCTTGATAACAAGGATTTAATACATACCTTCGCAACATGTCCTTCTCTGTTACATTCCTTACAGCGAAGTCGAGAACGGTGGATAGTGCACTTATTTGAAGTGTGATTGTGCTTGCCACACCGAAGACAAAGGCCACTCAATCCCAGGGTGGTCAAGTCAATGTGCCTCCGACGTTGGTCCTCGAGCGGATGGCATGTGCCCGTAGACCCCTTCACGGAGGAAGAGGAGCGGCTACGGCTATGTCCGCTGAATGAGCGGCGCCCAGTGGTAGACTGCATTGTCACCTTGTGGACGGACGTGTCGGTTGCAGTCTGATGCCTGGTAAACTCATTAATTACATTGCTATCAATCTTTGAAGCTTCAATGGCCAAAGCTCGTCGTACAGCAGAATCGAAGGTCAAGTCCTCCTGTTGAAGAAGGTTCTCCCTAATGGATGAATCCCTTATGCCCCTGATGAATTGTGCTCTGAGGAACAGATCAGAGACTGGAGCATGACAAGCAGAACAGGTGACGTTACACGAAGATATATGTTTTTTGAGAGAAGTTACATAGTCGGATATTGACTCATCGGGTTGTTGAACCTTTGACAAAAACTGATGTTGTTGAACAATTTCATTTTGTTTGGGAAAATGATTTCCCAGCACGGTTGTGATGTCATCATACGTCAGGTCAGTGACCTTTCTAGGTAAAGACAGCGTACTCAACAAGTCATAACCGGAAGACCCTAGGCTATTTAGAAAAATCTGAGCACAAAGATCTTTGTCAGCAAAAACATTTTTTAGTTTCAGGTAGTTTTCAAACCTTTCTTTGTACTGAGTAAATGATTCTTTACTACTATCAAAAGCGTCAAAGTTGGAAATCAAAGTTATATTTCTTGTAGGGTGAGCTTGAGACATACCTTGAATAGCCGTTGTAAGAGTTTGCATGAGCTGTTGAAATTGATCAGGATCCATTTTTACTTTACCGAAGTCGCCACTTTAAAATCCTAGTAATTAATATTGAAAATATTTTTGAATATATTTTTATTGTACAATCTTTGTTTTCTTAAACATTGACCATAATGTAAACAGTAGTGAGATATGACATTAAAACATATGATTTTTTATAATACAGACCAATAGATATAACAATACCTGTCTAAAAATATATAAATTCAATAACGATAAAAGGGTGATCAAATTTATTATTCAGTACAAATTCTTTACTGACCCATGGGCTACATCAGGCTACAATATTTTTAAATTTATATTTGAATATTTAAAAATATCCATATTAAGTTGGTAACCTGGAAAAAAAAAATCATACCACATTCTAGACATGCACAAGCAAAATTTATATAAACATAGTATGTAGTGATTTTAATTTATGCATTTCATGCTACTGAATAAAAATTAACAAATACATAAACGGCAAATTTTATCACCTCTGAATAAGGTCATGCGTCTGAATAAATAATTTCACACTAACATTACAGACAATCAGAAAAATGAAAATGTACAAACAATGCAAACGATATTCAGAGGTCCATTAATATACATATACATAATATTAAACATGCTGAGAGGAATAAGTACAAAGTATGAATTAAACATGCATAAATAAGTAAATAAATACCTATACAATAAATAACATTAAACATGCAGAGTGAAATAAGTACAAAGTATTTAATAATCTTCTTTAATAATCAGTATCATGGTCTTACCATGAGAAAATAGATCAACTAGATTGAAGTTTAATATTATTACATTAGTTGCAAAGTTATGTAAACTTGAGCTTCCTTTCATAGCTGTATTTTATAATGACTTACTTAAGTTTTCAAATTTAGAGTATATTATTAGTTTTATTTATTGTATTATCTTGAATTTTATTCTTCTTTAGCAAAAACTGGTATCTGGTATGGTCTTGGGCTTAGGTCTTACCATGAGACCTACGGTGATAGCTGCTTTCTTATAGGTGAAATTCGCCAAAAACAGCCATTCATTTGCTGTCAAATGCTTCTGTATATTTACATGTGATGTATATTTATTTATTTATTTATTTATTTATTAAATCATTTATATATTTATTTATTTATTAAATCATTTATTTATTTATTTATTTATTTATATTGTCTTAATACAAACCGAACGGCGCAGTGGCTATTGCTGATAAACCTCACCTATAAATCATATTTACTGCAGCAAGAGCATTCGTCTATGATATTTATATTAAGCTCAACTGTTGTATATATTTACGTTGCGTTTTTTCAAAGGCCTGAAAAATGAGTTCATATCAGTTAGTTGATATATAAAAAATTATTGTAATAATAATTAATATTTAGATAATATTAGATTGTTTTATCATACAAAGAAGTAAAACTGTAAGATTGTTTAAATTTTTTAGTGCGCAAAAACAAACAGCGTAACAATTAATTGTAAATCAGATAAACAGAATGGATACGTATGTAATTGAATATTAATTTTTAAAGTGTCAAACTTGTTTATCAGTTACACAAAGCGATCTTTTTCCTGTTATGCAACAAATTATACCACAACAACAAAAGTTTTATTGTAGCGAAGATCAAAGCTAACATGCTTTGGTTTCTAATATTAATAACTTGTTGGTTCCGTTAATTTCGTTGGATTCTAATATCTAACTATTTTCAGAAACACATAAGGCTTTATTTGAATTAACTAATTAATATGAATAAATGTTGCAGGTCTTTGAAACATACGTATGTAATATGTACAAAGCTTTTAGATGATACAAATATCATGGACGAATGTTTTTGCTGCCATAAATATGTTTTATAGACGAAGTTTATCAGCACTAGCCGCCATTTCGGTTTGTATTATGCATGCAGGCCTAAGACCCGGCTTTCTATGACATCCTTTGAGGATTACTGACGCATTTCTTGTGGCGCTGGTAATCCTCCGCTCATACATTCTTGATGTCTACTCCTTCTGCAAGAGAATAGTTTTCCTGTTGTAAATGTTGTGAACGATATTCAATGATCTGAAATAATGTGATGATCTAGGAATCATAAAATGCAAGGCAACGTATATGGTTGAATCAATTGCTACTGAGGGAGAAGTAGAATCGATAGTGATGGTTCTTGAGATCAACAATATTTAACTGAGGAAAAAATGAATAAATAGTACTTTACAGGGTTGTCTCAAGCTCGATGAGAGTTGAATGAGAACCACTACCATGAGACCGTTCATGTCGTGAAAGTTTTTCCAAAGATATAATACAATTATTCTTCCGCTTGATCAATACGGCAAAACAACTTCAAGCTTCTAAAAGAAATTTTTCTGAGTTCATTGAACAATACGTGAGTCTCATTTATCTGTTGAATTTATTCAAACATATGCTGACAATGATTTGTCGAAGTAAAGATTTACGAACGTAAATCGTAAAGAATATTATTTTTAGTCCTTTAGTATAGAAAATTTTATTTTATGTAGCAGAATAACATTCCGTATTGCAATTTACCTTATTATAGAAATAAGCAAAAGAGTAAAAGTTCATTACCCCAATCATTTAGTTACAACACTTGGCTACTTACTTAACATAGTATATTAATTGTCCTATGAAATCAATCTGTGGTACAGAAAGTATTTATAATAAGCCATTCATTAATGGTTCCTTAAAATTTTGGGAACATAAAAAATGTTTCACAGTTGAATGTAAAAGAATTACCTTATTTGGCTCGTCTGTGTTGAGGCAAATCCATTTTGTTTTTACCTCTATTGTTATGCTGAATGCTGGCGTACTTCTTTTCGAAAAGTGAAACCTGTAATACGTACTTTAGTGTAGGTCATTATGTTGTAAATGTACAAATAAATACCAGTCATTATTGTTAGTTGAGCAAAAGGTTGTTTGCTGGATTTCCCATGCTTGCCCAAATTATTGACCTTACAATATTTTTCTGGATCAGAATTATGTCAGATACTGTGTATTGCAATGACCCTATAAAACAAGTCCGTTTGAAACACGAGACTGGAAAAACGCAAAACAGGCTGCCCTCAAATAGTCGCTATTTACAAGGTCTCTCAGCTTACACATAAGATATGTAGCTTTTGCAACATTTTTGCAAACATTTTTTAATGTGCAATAACCTATTACACCTATTACTTACATGAATAACAATATCTCAACAGCCTTAAGATCTACCCAATCTGACAAGGCAAGAACGATTTCTAGTTTTTTTCACTGCAACATTAGGTAGAGGCGGTAAAATCTAAATTCACACACCCACCCAACTGTGGTCTGAAGGGATTTAATCTGAGATTATTTATGAAATTTCACCAGGTTAAAGGACAGCAAGGACGAACTATGAGAAACTATCCCGAATGCCCTCATCCTACACCTTGTTGGCCAGCACCGTGTCCGCCCAGGTTGGCTCGTTCCTTATGGGGATATCGGAAAAGTGTGCTCATCATCATTGGGAAAGCCTGGACAGTAGTGAAATCCACGAAGTTCAGCCGGGGCAAGTTTATTTAAAGAAAACCATAACGTCTAAGATAAGAAGAAGCTATTTTTATAACTACTTTCTTCTAGCAAGTATGAATGAATTTACCAGGAAGAACGAAAAGCTAATTTTAATTTAACTAAAAAATAATATAGCAAATTAAATCTAATTTGAATAACTACTATAGCTTTGAGACGACCGTAACAATAAATCTCGTTTAGCTAATCTAAATAGAGCGTTTGCGTCATTCACCTAATAGCATTGATTGATGCCAAAGTTGCGATAATAGAGCTTCCATGCCAAATGATATAATGGTGACCGATGATGAATTCAGAAACTACCAGCCACCAATCAGAGAGCGGCTGATTGTTAAACTTTTGACTGGATTGAAACGGCGGCTACGTGACTGCCATGCGATGATGAACCGACTCCCCGGCAGCTGGAGCGTAATGTGGGAGGTTGGCCAGTAGAATAAATTATCAATAATGATTTTATTGGCTTTTTAAAGTAAAATTTTTAAGAAATTGTAGCTTTTCGCACTAGAGTAAGGTTGTTAACAATTACGTCTGAATTTTATTTTGCTGGAGGTGTTGATTATTGTAATAGAAGATTTATTTTGCATTATTAGCCACCTTGAGTAGATGGTGCAGCCTAAAAAAATAAAAACCCATTATATAACAAAAATGAAGTCCTCATTTGAAATAAATTTACTTAAATTATGATTACAACGATTTTTGGCTCTAATACTTACTTAGATACGCTATGGCCTTTAAATATGTGTATGTATATATATATATATATATGTATATATATATATATATATATATATATATATATATATATATGGTCTAAGAAATACGTGTTGGGATTTAAGATAGAGTGAGAGCTAGTTACCTAGGAAAGGTAGGGTTTACATCCTAAAACAATTTCTATGAGGTTAGGGGATATTTCTGTTTCTCTGTTCTTGAATCGTCTTAAGACATACATACCCAAACAAAGCTTGTCCTTAATCCTTATAGATGTTACAAGTTTTGAATGCTTTTAAGGGTTTTCAAATTTTTATTTTACCTCCAGTTTTAATCAAAGCTCGATTTTCGCTCTGGTCTTAAAATACTCAGAAATATTTTGCCTTCCATTAAATAAGCAATTAATAAATAGTCAGATAGATTAAAGATAAGGTATGACACTTCGTCATAAAATGTGGTTTTTCTGAAAGTCAATATAGTTAAAAAATTATATCTCATTGTTTAAATAATACATTACCCTCTTTTTGGCCTTAACCTGTTCAGTAAATTATTAGCATTCATTTGAGCTATGGATAATTAAGTTAGGACATGTTTTTCCCAAGAATTTTTTTCTACATAAAATTTAACGTTTTCGACATTTATTTTTTAGTTGAACACTTTTATCTCAAGCTAAAAAATTAAAAACAATCCTTGTTAAGGTATCAAATGAATTGGTGATAATTGGCTATTTCAATCGAATTGAACAAGTTTAATTGGTTTGAGCTATTGATAACGAAAGTTAGGCAAGCCCAAGCTGAGTAATGATTATTTAACATCACAATAATGAATTATTTTAGAATGTTGTCCTTAGTTTAAGGATGTTGTCCTTAGTTTATACCTCAGGTTTTAAATGAAACGCGACCCTCGTTAGAGTCCTAAATGAAAAGGTAAACTATTGGATTTTAATTGAGCTATTGACCATTAAAATCGGGAAACTCTAAGCTGAGTTAAGGTAATTTATTTAACTTAATTTTATTAATTTTTCATTAGCCCTTCATTTATTTGGATTGTGAAGTAAAAATATAAACTGTTAAAAATAAGTGTGAACAAAGTTGATTTTATAAGAGTAATAAATTATATTAAATAATTCGTACTTATTAACATAAATAGCATAGTTTATATTTTTACCCATTCTTCATCAGTTAAGATAGACAGGATAGGTAGGTTTAATACATGCCATTTACAAGTGCTTATAACATACCCAATTATTGAACAAATCTGTTAATAAGACAAAAGTTAGTATTTTTGACTTTTTATAATATTATAATATAAATGATACAGGGAAGATAGAAATAATAAATGCCGTTTACACATGCACTTGCTTAGGTTAATAACATACCAAACTATTAGACAGAAAAGGCAATAAAGGCTAGTTAGTAAAACAGAAACTAGGTAACAAATATTCAAGGATAAAACTATACGCAAACAACTATTTTGACATAGATACGGGTGGGATTCCCTGGACTAGGGTGTACTTCCCGAGCCAATTGTCCAAAAACTGAACATTTGGACTACTGGACTAGGCCAAATGTCCTAGTCCCTGGACTAGGGTGACTAGGGATCAGGCAAATGTCCAAAAACTGATCCTTCGGACGTGAAACTAGTTTTATCTAACTTTTAAAATTGTGGACCATATTTTTTTTCTGATTGTGGGTTTGGTGCTGTATTTTTTCCATTACCTCTACTAAGGTAAGTGGCTACATCTACTTAAGATTTAGTTAGCTTGCTGTAGCCTAAAGCCCCGACATATTAAGTTTTCTAAGGCAGATTTTCTGTGTAATCACCTCCACAATGTTAACCTTATAGGCTATAAACGATATTGAATCGCATGCTTATTTCTCAACATACACTTGGTATTGCCTCATGAAGTTAAACATTTACTTGATATTAGCTAACAATCTTCAAGTTTTCGGTTTCCTGTGGCAGAAATACTGCGTACTCTCTTCCCCAATGTTAACTTTATAGGAAACTAATAAAAATGCATAGCTTGCTTATTTCGCAACATATTTCAATAATACTTGGTATGGGGCTTCATCTAGTTGAGATCCTCTGGATTATACCATAACATTTATTAAAACCAATAAAACGACACCAAATTTACATTTTTAGCATGAACGTAGCTGTTCTAAGAAGTATTCGCCATCTTGGTCATCATCTTTCGGTGATTACACTTTAACTTTCATTTTAGTAACTAGTTCTCAAACTACAGTAAAGTTAAGAAATTACCTTCATTACTTTTGGCATTGGGAAAAGAAATCTACGAAATATTTTCGGGTATTTTTGTTATAATTAAACTAAATCATGGCATATAAAACATACAACATGGCCACAAGATTGCCATTCTGACATTAGAAAGAAGTAATTTAATAATTTTAGCGCCATCTTTGACGCTATCTTGAAAATGTGCAAGTATTTCCGGCGGTCCAACTTTTTTAAACTTTTAATGTTTTGTTGAGTACATAAAATAAATTAAAAAACGCAAAAACCACACTTGAAACAATTTATTAGGGCTTGGTAGTTTTATTTAAAACTTTTATTTTACTATTCTTTACTAGTAAAATTATTAATTTGAATAATTAAGGTGTAATTTTAATTGGTTTTTCTTTGAGACTTTCATTCAGTGTGAAAGTGGGTTCTTTGTGTGTTTGCATTTGATTAGTATCATTTAAGGTTCGTAAAATCAACGGTCTGACAATGATTCTCAATCCAGAGGGTTAAATAAATCGCTAATAATTTTAAATTACCTATTAGCTGAGCCAATTTGAGATTAATACTTGGTATGTCTTAGTGTAATTTTGAATTATTGATGATACAATTACAAGTCTGAATTTAGTCACGTTCCTTCGTTCAGTTGAAAGTTGAACAACGGAAGGGAAGCTAATTTGTGTTAACTGTTAACATACGACAGGCACTAACAATGCAGTTACATTGTCAATTGTTGTATTGGTCTAGAGAGACTGAGTTACTTGATATTGTGCTGTAGTGTTGGGTGTGTTAATGTGAATTTAATGCAATTAATTTATAAAACGCCAGCATAGATGTATATGATAAGACTGACACTAAAACAATAACAAAGAAAGAACTGCTAATTATTGTTTAATAAGTACTTGATTTATAAACTTATTACTATACCAGAACTTAATAAGAGACATGATAATAATTTTCTGAATTATTGTGCCCTGCTCGTGTACGAGTGACATCATCCTTTAAACGACTAGTATAATTACTCACCTCTTGTCACCGAGATTTACAGGAACTTAGAATCTAATAGTATGTAACAACACATTGTTAAAACTCAGCAAATTAAAAGGCAAATAATTAAAAATAAGATATAAGATTCAAAGTGTAGAAGGGCTTAAAAATACTATACTAACCATTTTACTTTTGCTAGAAAATCATAAATATACTTAAATGCAGAATTGGATTTCATAAAGTTTATTTGCAATTGGTACAAAGTTCCATTGCTCGAAATATGTTTTTAACACATTTTATGTTGGGTGACCAACCACCTACAAGTTGAGTCTCACCCGCGAGCTAAATTCACATATATTCTGTAATTTATATATATTTTCAAAATTTGACGTATTTAAACAATTCTAAACTGTGACTCTGCGATTTAAAATATATTCAATTCAATATATTACATTTCAATACTTGCTATCATCAATTATTACTGAGGTCGGTCATTCACTGGAGCATTGACATAGTTGTCTAAATAATCAAATTAATTAGTGTTTTGATTGAAAAGTAATTTTACTGATGCCTCTTAACCCTTGAAGGATAAACAAGCTTTGTGCAGTGGAACAAATAAGTTTAAATTGACCATTTTATAATGTTATACTTTATTTTTGCTGTAGATACTCTACTAACAAAGAAAATTCGTAATAGGCGTATCAAATTAAAAGTTTGTGAATAAATTATAGATTGTGTTGTCAGTATTCCCTCCAGCTAAATTTTATCGAGACTCTAAGTACATCTTACTTTAATAATGTAAGTTTAATTTTGTATAAATTATAAGATAAAATACCATGGAGTATATAAGACACTGCGTAAACTCATACGGCAATTTTAGTGCCCTTAAATTACTTATAATATGTTTAGTAAGTATACAATATACAAACTCAATAAATGATCCATTGTATTGGAGTGGAGAGCTAAGCTGATTCCAGTAATTGAATTCACTCTATTGGGATAACCGGACGAATCAGATTTACAAGAATAATTCATCAAGTTTTCATCATTCACCCATCAATTTGTGTGGACAAAATTTCGTTAACCCGTGTTCAAGCAAGTGTTAAAAGTGATGCGAATCATCGGCATTGTTGTTTCCTGCTTTTTAAAATCGTTATGTTATAATAGTAAAAACAGTGAAAGGTGACAGCGTTATACTAATGCCAAAATGTATACTCTATTTTTTTATGGAAGGGGTTAAATTTTATATATGACCACAACCAATCTGACATCGATTGGTATCGAAATTAATAATGTATCGAATAGAATTATCTATCAATGATTTTTGTTTTATTATTTTTAATAAGCTTAATTTATTATATCTAGATCAAATAAATACATTTCAATTGCTGATCGTTATTTCAGTATCGCAAAGTAAATAATAAATTTCAAATATTAATCGTAAATGAAAAACTATGCTTTGTAATGAAAGGTTGACGATAAATAAGTGACGTTATAAGCTTAGGTATTAATAATTATTCTTATCAGAAATAACAAGTAACTTCACAGTTATGAGATTATTTTTTATGGTATATATACCCGCAGCTTCGCCTGCTAAAAGGATAACTAATAATTAACACTGCGGGGCTGTTAATTCCACCATAGATTGAAATTAGGAGGTGTAATGTTTCCTCTAAACATGTTTTCCTCGTCATTAGCAAATGTTATGCATAAGTTTCCTCCCATTTGCTAATATAGAGAATGAGAGATAACCCGGGATGTAAAACAAAAAACGCTAAGGACAGGTTTTCGACTTAACATCAATCTGAATTTGGCGCGTTTTAAAAATTATACGTAAAACTGTATGTTAAGACGGTAAATAACTTTGCCAAAAACCATTTCCCAGACGTTTTTCAATTGCATTGAAGATCAGGTTACTCAGCTATCGATAAGTCAAAATATTGTAGTGATATGTGTTTTGGAATTGAAATCCCCATCACCTGAGCAAACTCCCCTAAAATTATAATTTTGGGAGCTGCATTTTTAGTGCATATACATATGCTTGAAATGAATGTCCATACTGAGTTTTAAGGATTATAGTTTGAGTTCTTATTAATTAATGAATGAATTAATGAATCAATTAATTAATTAATTTATTTATTTATTTATTTATGTACATATTTATTTATTTATTAATTTATTTTCTTATTTATTTATTTATTTATAAGACGGACCACAACTTTTACCAAAGTGTTAGTACAAAATAGCACTTCAGGCGGGTTGAAAAACGCGAGTAGCTGAAGTTGCATTTGACAAATACATAGTGGGCGGCTGTAATAAATTTGTGCACTTCATTCTTTTAGTAGATTGGATCTCGTACCTTTCCCCTGAAAATATTCTACAGGCCCACCCATAGTTTCAAAATCGCCACCATTTTGAATTTTATAATACACTTATTTTTAGCTGTCTGAAAGAAAACACCTTAAAAACCTTTCTTTACTTGCAACGAGGGCCTGTAAACAATATCCGTGCCAAGTTTCATGGCCCAAAGTCTTGTAGTTTTTGAGAAAGTAGGCTTTTAAAGCCAAAAATGGGCGCCATTTTGGATTTAATAATATACCATATTCAAGCCTTATGAAAGGAAATATTGAAAACCCCTTTCTTAGTACGCATCTAAAGCCTGTATAGAATATTTGTGCCAAGTTTCATGGCTCTAAGCCTTATAGTTTTTAAGAAACTGCGGTCAGTCAGTCAGTCAATGGTTTTTAGATTATATTTATATATATATATAAATATAATCTAAAAAATATATTTATATTTATATATAAATATAATATATATAAATATAAATATAATTATGGTATATATTTATATATATATATATAGATTTCTTTAATTACATGATTACTTCTAACGACGACACCAGAGTGCAGCAGACCTCTTATTCCTCTATCACTGTATCCACATTGCTAGATAGTCGGAATTGCCAGTTGTACGGAAACTTGTAGATAATGTGTTTTGATCACTTTATGACGTCTACCCATGTAATTAGAGTGATAGCCTATTGTTTCTTGGTCACTGAGGCTAGATTATGGTGCAGTCAAAGTGACATGTAATGAATGTCGATAGCAATGAATGTATTATGATCACGCTTGATCCCCGAGGTGCTGGTCTTTTGTCTTTTAGTCACTGTTTGGTAGTGGTACCGTTTGGGTACCCTTAACTTTACAATGTTGGTCTGATGTATCATAATTTTCAACACCACAATAATAAAAAAAGAACAAATCGAATTAAATCAGATGATGAATTTATTTGTAGCCAAAAGGCATTTTCTAATTTTTCCAAAGTTAAAAAATACAAAAATATTTTTCCTCCGCCATCTATAGTCGTCTTTTAGTCCCTGGAATAGAATACTAAAGTACTAGTTTATACTCCATGGGATTTACTTACTTACTTTTAGTCCCACGGGACTAAAAGTAATCTCATAAGAAATACATGGGAAGAAATCCGGCAACGCCGCGGTAGACAGTGAGAAAATATGGCAACACTGTCGATTTCAATTTGTTTCTCTATGTTGAAGAGAGTATCACAGCATCCGATCGTCCGTTTCCGTTGTCTACAGGACAGCGTATTAGCGTATCCATTTTGAGTTTGCTGTAGTTTAGGCTATATTCCTGCATATTTGTGAACAAATAAGTTAGGCCTAGGGTATTTTTAAAGAAGAGTGTGAATAAAATAGTTAAAATTAAAGCCTAAATACCTTGCATTATTTATTTATATAGGCTATGTGATTGTAATGCAGTTTGTTGAAGCAAAGGATCAAGGTAAAGTTACAGTGTTATACCTAGTTATTGTTAATGGTGTAGGTGGAGGAAAAACTTTGTGTGCATCACGGGACTAAAGTACTTTTTCCCTAGATGCACAAATAACTATTTATTTATTTTTACCCTTATATTATCTTCATTTTATGTTTATTATATCCATATTTTTAAATTGGTTTTAATTATAATGTAACAACTTGTTTGTATGATAGATCATAAATGGACACACGGAAGTTTTCTAGCCAGCCATCAATAACATGATTTCTATCTCTGAAAAAATTTAAACACTCTTCAAAACCTTGCACGAGATGTATTTTGTTATCATTGCTACAATACGGGATTGTCAAATATTTTTAAGGCTGAAAAATATTTTTATTTATTGAAAGTGGACATAAAAGATGCGTAACAGGTAGTACGTCAAAGGATATTGACAATAAGAAAGTTGGAGTTCCAAAAAGGAGGGAGAGAACCGGGAGGCCACAGACGTGTCCTGACTGCCAGCCTGGTCTATCAACTTTGTGTTACCGTCTATACAACTTGGAAGTTTAAACCCGATGTTCCACTAATATACTTGTGCGTAGGGGGTGTTTCATCTGACACTTTAACGTAGCACTTTAAGGTGCTGAAAACGTAGCATTGCATAACCCAATCCGCATAAAATAATTTGTCATAGAACTATCCTCTTAAATATATCATAACAAAACTTGCCTTGTGACTTTTCTGGCTGAGAATTGTTGCAATCAAAAATCAAAAATGCAAGGCAGATTACAACGATTCTCAGCCAGAAAAGTCACAAAGCAAGCTTTGTTATGATATTCAAATTCAAATTATTTATTTCATTATTTTACATAATCATGGCCTCGCCAAGTTTAGCAAAACTTGTCAGCGAGGTCCATTTGTAGATCTCAAAAAAAGTACATGCATTATAAATTACAGTTTTTTTTAATATTTATTTTGTTATATGTACAAAAACTAAATTACTACTTATTCTCTAACAATATTCTATGGCGGTTAGGGCAGGCACCTACAGTATGACATGATTTACGCAGCTGAATAGACCAAAAGAAACAATAAATAGACTATCAAACACTACAACAATATATAGAACTCTTAAATATAACGACATACGCATAACAATTAATTAACGAAAGAAAAAAACACAAAATTACATATATCAGCTAGCTTGCTTTAATCTTTTCCTCTTTGTTTACCCACTGGTGGAGATACTCCTTGGAGCTCTCGAGAAGCCCAAAAAGCAGAACACCGAGTTTGTTGTGCTTTGCAAGTTGTAAACATAACCTCAAAAATTAGGCTATGATATTGAAATTACACTATGTCTCTGAGTTTGTTCTACCTTTCGTCTACCATATTCCTTGTTGTATGTTTTTGTGTTGTGTTACCTGTGTTGTTGTAGAAGCTAGTTTGTTATTGTTGTATGTGTCACAAGAGCAAAGTGTAGTGCTTGAGTGTCATTGTGAAATCAATGTTAGGGGTAAGGGCTGCATAGGCCAGATTCAGATTTTGTGCGATTTGTTTGGATTTAGCAAAAGTTGTCAGGTAACTGAGCTCTATCATTTGTCAGCCAGTTTAGAATATGGCTCTTAAACATCCTTATGTTAGGTAATGCCTCTATTTCTGTCGGTAGCCTATTATACAAATAGGGAACTATATATTCAGGAAGGCGTGGCCCATATGCAGTGTTAGGTATCGGCGTTTCATATTTTCTAGTATGTCGTGTGTTTCGTGGTATTCTAGCTGGTTTTTTGTACCTATCTTCGCTATAGTTTCGTTCAAGTATATTAAATGCATATAAACCTTTTGAAGTTAGCTTCTTACCAATACTAAACTTTGTTTCAATCGGTTTCCCATCGTTATCTATTAAACCCAGCGATTTAAGGCATTTCTTTTGTATGCTATTTACTAAGTTCAAATGACTATTCGCTGCCGTACCCCATACATTAACTCCATATCTCAAAACTGATTCAAATAAGGCTTTATACACTGCTATTCTATTAATTATATGATATATAATTAATTATTATTAATTATATATATATATATATATATATATATATATATATATATATATATATATATATATAAATTATTAATTAATTAATTATAAAAATTAAAAAATACCCTTTTTATCGTTTATTTAATGAAACATATCGACTATAATGTTATTTTCAAGCGAATGTAACCTATAACATAATGTGTTTATATAATAAAAAAATATATAAATAGGAAAAGTCATATGATACAATCATTTAGAAATAGGTTTTTGGGTAAATGGTGATTTAGGAAATATAATTTGTTTGTTATGGATTACTCAGTTTTCTTACTACTTCGAATATTGGATATTTAAAGGTAATTGACCTTTAATGTATTGGAAGGAGAATCTTTATAGCCTGAATATTAATAGTATTCTTCTTTGGCATCCATTCCTTTTCCTTTTTCAAACATTCTATTGTTTCTGTGTTATCTTCAAAACCTTTGTAATTATGGTTGTGGTTAAGTAAGTGTTCGGCAAAGCTTGACTTCAGTGATGTATCGTTGTTACTTCTTAAGGTTGTATGTGTTCTTTGAATCGGAATCTGAAAGAATTCCCTGTTTAACCAATGTAGAAATGTTTGCCTTGCTTTTAAAATGTATCCCTTATCAGTGAATCACTCTACAAATGTATATATTACGTTAAACTGAATTTTATCATCGATTTGTTTGCTGGTAAGCTTCAACAAGGTAAAATGTATTCTATTGTGACTATTTCATAGATTTTAAATTAGAAAAACAAATATTATAATAGAAGGCCTATTGTGAAGGTTCAATACACTGGTTTCGCTTGGCATATCAGTTACCCTAGCAAAACAAACATGTGAACAATAAATAAGTTTTTTAAGAAATTAATGAAAAGAATCACGGAAGATAATTTATAAAACTAAAGCAAATGTCGACGTTGCATACTGCTAACTTAACGAAACATTCTGCTCAATTAGACTTGCGTCAATCTGGTTCGGAACATGGCCCTCGTGTGTGACGAGCGCAGTTTACCGGCTTATGAAATGCGAGGCCACCGAAATTGGCAATTTACCGGCGAAATGGAGGTGTCCGACCGAGCCTCAAATTAATTTATCACGGAGTGAGCGCCGCCGCTACCTGTTGCCATTACACCAGAGTTACAGCCCTTAACATTTCCGCCACCCTAACCCCGTTACCCATTCCCCCACCCCTGCATTATTCATCCCAAGTGCGTTCGTTCTACTCCCAAATCGACGGTGGGAAGGTCGAGAAAATCTGTGCAGTGCAGAGCTAAGTTTTCTTGTCATAAACTCTGATGCCTTGTCATAGTTTCGTGGTATTATTATTTTTGTTGTAACAGTAACAGTAAATGTAATTGAATTTAAAAGCTGTTGTTGAGACGCTATTATATGATATAAGCCTATATATATGATGCTCAAATTGGCTGTACCACAACTAGGAACTCAAAAACAACAATATGAAACGAACTATTGAATTATTAAAAGGGGGTCGTTTTCCTCCTGGAAAACTGATGTCACAAACTCAATGAACGCCTTAATTACAGACAAATGTCACTATGATTCCGTAAAGGTAAGAAAATATAGCTAAACGTTTAAGTTCACAAGGCCTTTTGTTTAAACGTCTATATACTGCATAATACTTTGTACCTTCCTTTGAACTGTTGTAGGAACCAATAATAAACTAAAATTTATGAAGTATTAAAGTAAAAGGTAACACTAAACTTATAGGCTGAGAATAAATACATTTCCTTAGATGAAGAAATGGAAATTTCTCCAACAACACTAACGGCAAAGACCAGTTTTCAGACATGTCTTCGCTTAAAATAATTAAACGTAAAAATCGTACTTGTGAGATATTTTACTGTTATTAAGGTTTTACTATTTATGACAATGAAAAAAATCATCGTACTGACCTAAAAATATGGTCAACAATGCTTCATAGGTCTTTAATTAGGCTGGTCCAAATCAAAGTAACCTTCTAGAAATTCAGCGGATAGTTTCATGAATCAATATTAAGTTATTAGAACTCACTTAGTCAAAATAACCCAGGAAATCCTTTATATCATGCACTTGTTTTGTGTTTCGTGCTATATAATTTACCTTATATAATTTAACTTTCTATTGTTCATTGCATGGCTGATTGTTATATTAAAATTCCTTAAAATATTTTATTATTAAAAATTGTTTACTCATTATTTAACTAAAAGCTATAATTCAAACACGATTTTCAAACTCATAATACTTTTATTTAATGCCTTCAAAAGTCATTACTATGATGACGGGACTAGTAAATTTAACAAAGACACGGTCTTAAAGACTTCTTCTATTTTCCACTTCCGTTTTAATTAAATCGCAACTTACCAACAAAATTGGAGTTTCAACTGATGTGACACAGAAAAAAAGGAATAAGTAGAAAAGCTCTGATAACGAATCAGTTTAACAAACTTAATTTTCATCCTCTAATTGCAACATTTAAAAATGGTTCAGCTCACGTAAACGATCCTGGTAGGTGGACAAGTGAAAAAAACTCAATACACTATGTGTCCCAAAAGTCCCGGAGCGGTTTATTAATTTTTAAACTAAATAGTATAGGTTAAATACATTTTACGCATGAGTTACGACCAAAACCACTACTTTTTGCTGTGCATGTCGTATCCGCCCCTGCCCCCAAAATACTTTTTTGGGGGTGTTACCCCTAGTTTTAAAATACAACTTTAATTTTGATATTAACTTTACCAATATTGTTGAAACAGTTCTTAAAAAATTTCAGGTACGAATTAGACCATTAGGTGAAACTTTGGAATCACCTCCCAGGCCTACAAAATCAAAATTTAGGGACGGAAGTTGCCCGTTCAGACCACCAGAAGGAGGGGTAAAGGGGGCTAAACGCCGCAAAAATGGGGTTTCGAGCTATTTTACGATGGAAATTAAAAATAATCCAATTTTTGATAGCACCATTGAATTCAGCTGAAAAATTTTTATTCTAAATAATTCCTCTATGTCCGTTGGTTACCGAAATGTTGAAAGTGGTAAACACAGTACGTTGTCCCAATGTTAACCCTATGAGGAATAAGTAAAATTCTATATCTCGTTTATTCCTCAACATATCTTGATACAAATTTATTTGTTAGCTCATACAGATTATATTTGTGTAAAATCCCCGAAATTTCCATATTTGTGGCAGCAAACATGCAAACTCATTCCTCATGATATCCTTATGGGGGAAAACTCATATTTCTTATGTCTTAAAATATTTTGGTAAAACTCGATATATGGCTTCTTCTAGTTCAGATCTTCAAATAATGAACTAAAACCACCCAGTTATAACCTACCTTTTGCAGAAAACTTGCATACTCAATCCCCATGTTATTCTTATGGAGCTTACAAAAACATGTCATACCTCGCTTTGTTGGATTGAAATATGTTTTACGCATTTCAAATTCTCTGCGAATGCAGATCTGCCCAAACGGGGGTATTTATGTATATAGACTGTATATCTATAAATTTTGTTGAACAACATAATATTAGGTTATGAGAAAACTGTAAAAATTACTTCAAAGCCGGAACAAGTGTGGTAATAACAAAAATATCTAAAAAGGGTACTTATGGTTTTAAATTATCAATCTAATAATAATAGTAACCCTAACTATTAAACAAAATAAAGCAATAAATATGGCTAACAACCATAAGATTGTTCATAAACTCAAATACCTAATACTCAAACAAGAGAGACTGAAAAATGGTATTCAGTTTATCAAAAGGTGTTTGCAAGATAAATTTATTCCAAACTACATCCAGTCAAGGACCAAATCAAAATCTCAAGCAATTATGAAAACTATAACACTACACGGAAAATACAGTTGAAGGAAGAGATAAAATTCTTGTACTCAAAGCTCAAAACAATAGGACAACATAGAAGAAACTGAAAAAGACATGTCTAACATTGAAGAGTACTATAAATGCATACGAAACTGGTGTCAACCCATCATAGATAATAAGAAAGAGACGCATAATGAGAAAGTAAACACACAAATTGAAGAACAAACTCCTTATAATACTAACAATATAAAAGTAGACAATGAAATAATATCTTACAAGTCTAAAAATTTAAAAACCATACTGATGAATTTACTGCATAAGTGAATTGCTCAGTAAATCATTAAAATACAATATTCATTTAGACCAAAAATAAAATATTATAGAAGATAATTTTAAGAACTAGAAGTCTTTATTCGTACCAAAAGTAAAGACAATTAACAACAAATTAGACATAATCTTATGTATGAAATAAAAAAACAGGCACTAAATTAAAAACAAAAAATAATATTGAACAATCCAGGAGAGACATGAAAACAATTAAATCAATTAATTGCAACGAAATTAAAGAAAATAAAGCAATTACTACCAAGGCGGATAAGAGTAATTTCGGCAGTCATAGTAGAAAACAAAAGCTACCATGAAAAAGTTGAAGAATTCATAAAAAATCATCCATTTCAAAAACTATTACAACATCATACCAAGGGATTGAATAAAGAAACTAATAATGCTATAAAAATTCAAAAAGTATCACAAAAATATGAAAGAATATGAAAACAACTAAACTAACTGCTCGAATACTTAGAAATCAGCCAAAAACATGTAAAACCAATATAACCATCCGACCAATCGTTAACTATCGCAACGCCTCAGCTTACTCACCCTCAAAATACCTATATGAAAACTTAAAAAAAACCCTACCAACAAAAGACTACAGCCTCTCTAATTCATACGAGCTAATAGAAAAAAATCCAGGATTTAAAAATACCAGATAATACATCAATCATTAAATTGAATATAATTCGCAGTTCTTCAAACAAAAAGAAGGTCGAGCCATGGGCTAAACTTTATTATGTCTTATATAAATCATTTATATGGAGAACTTACAATAAATAAAAATTATGAGAATGTAATCCACTAAAAAATCAAATGCATATAACCTACACTAAATCTAAACTGGTGGTCGATGATATTTTATGCTCGGCAAAAAACGATCAAGACTTCCCTGATAATCTAATCGCCTACTTAAATTCAATTTCAAAATCGATTGAGTTCATCATGGAAAAGTAGACATCTTCAATGAATTTTCTAGATTTAGAAGAAAATAATGAAAAAATCAAATACAGTTTCAAAATCTGTAGAAAACCCAACTAATACGATCTTATAATAATAGAAACTTCAATATTTCATGGCAACATAAGATTTTTCAATCGTTGATCAACCGACTAATAAAATAGCAGCCAGATAGGACGGTAAAGATCACTGATCTAGAGAAGCCATATAATGTCAAAATTCTTGACAGGACTGTCTAGGAAACAGGTGAACCTGAGCAAATGAAGGGGGGCATCACCTGATATACGGATGGCTTGAAAAAGCCAACCGGAACAGGGGCAAGGATATATGGTGTAAGGCCCAAGGTGCATTACTGCGTAAGCCTGGGGAAACCGGTTAGGGTATTCTAAGCGCAGGTTATTGCGTTGTCTGAATGTGCTAGAATGTGTGTGGAACTTGGCCTCAAAGGTCACACCATATACATGAACGCAGATATCAGAGCAGCACTGATGGCACTTGTCAGCTATGACTTCACGTCTAAGGCAGTTTGGGACTGTCATTAGGTCATGAAAACCCTGAGAGGGAGAAATAAGGTAATAGTTGGGTTACAGGGCACAAAGGAATTGCTTGCAATGAGGGAGCTGACATATGGGCAAATAGGGGAGCTGACAGCCCGCTCATTGGTCCAGAGCCAACGTGCGATGTTGCTTACAGCACAGCACGGAGAACCGTTCGACAGTGGATGGGAAGGAGCTGGGAACGAATTGAAGGAAACATACAGTCAAAGAGGATACTGCGAGCAGTAGATGCCCTTAGACTGAATAGAAGGACTTTGTGGAAAGTGGTTGGCTTCTTCAGCGGCCACTGGGTATTCCGCGGACACCTACACAGGATCGGACCCCCTGTTGATAACCTACTGTGTAGGATGTGCGGTGAGGAGAAAGAATCAGCCTTACACGTGCTATTTCAATGCCCAGCCCTGCAAGATCTGCGTACCTGTTACCTGTTACCTCCTTTGTCCGCCTCGTTGACCAAAAAAATTGCATGAGACCCATCATCTAAGTAGAAGTCATCTTCTAAATCTCTCTAATCAAGTCTTATCTTCTCTCTAATCTAGTTTTCTTTCAGTCTTGCATTAGTCTTCAAGACTTCGTCAATCAGGTGTACTAGCCTCCTTGGTCTACCAATGAATGATCTAAGGGACGGACAGGTAATAATTGTCTAGAGAATTTCAAGGTTTTTTAAGGACCTGGGATTTGACGGAGAATGAGGACCTGTGTCTGAGGGTGCACAATAAGTTAGTCTAACTAACTTAAACTAACTAACTTATTTGCGATGCAATACCATGGTTAACTGAAACCTGGTCCTCTCTTAAAAACCCGATTAATAAAAGTACCATTGAATCAAAATTACTTCAACAAAGAAAAAAGAAAAATAATAAATATCACAACAGCAAACTGATACAAGTAAAAATGATTGAACGAATGATTATCAAAACCAAATCAAGTGTTACCCAAAGAAGCCCTAAAAGTATGAATAAAACTGAATATATCTGTGTCCCTTACAGCTCAATACTGACCCAAAGTATAAGAAGAACAATTTATCAGAACAAACTACAAGTTAAGTTTAGAAACTAAAAAACAATGCGTTTCAACTAATAAATAAATTCTCAAAAACTAGAAGTCGGAGCTAAAATTAATTTGAAAGGTTTGGGATGTACATAAAACACTGTATTGTACTTTCATGATTGTAGGAACCAACATTGGACAGTCAGGGAGAACATTAAAAATTCAAGGTGCAGATGCAGAACATATTTAAGCTATCAATTGTAACAACTTGACATCACAAAAATCCATCTTCGCAAAACATAAAGCATATTGAGATCTGACTGCACATACGGAAACATAAATTAAAGTACAGGGTGTTTTTTAACGCAACCCATATTTAAGATTAAATAATGTACATATAAATAAGAAATGAGTATTGTTGTGTTAATCTTTACATTCTATACAACTTATCATTGAAGTTTGATCACATTTAGTTTACATTATGAGTTCAAACAATCCTCCATTGGCATTTGTACAAAGTTTTGCTCTCTCCAACAAATTCCTGAATACGTGTTACAAGGTACGTCTTTGAATTTTTTGCATTAAATTTGTTATGTTTGTTTTGAGGTGCTGAATATCCTGTGAATTGTTTCCGTAGGCTTGACTGTTTTTTTATCCCCAAAGAGATTTATATAGTGGGGTCAAATCCGGGGATATTGAGGGGGGGGGGGGTAATGCTTCATTGATGAAATGAAGATTAGCGTTGCGTTAAAAAACACCATATTGACATATAAGAACTGGGAAAGGAAGGCACAAACATTAATATGAAAGAAGACCTACATATTTAAATGACTTGACGCTCGATTAGGGTTTGTATTTGATAATCGGGGGAAACACCCATAAAAGGCTTTTTGGGGACAGATTCAGATATTTGCAAAGCAAAAGGTAGTGATTTTTAATAGGAAATAATGAGAAAAATATTTTTCACCTACATTATTGATTAAAAATAGGTACGTATCTTACACCAAACAGTTCAAACAAATATATTTTTTAACTATTTGACGTAGGATACGTACCTATTTTCTGTCTATTATCACAGTTCAGTGGCTACAACAATGGACTACATTATTGAATAAGTTCCGATCCAGGGACACAAGGTACATAGAAGAGACGAAATCAATTTTCACTTCAAGATATAATTCGTAATTTATAATTAGTTCGTATTGTTCGCATTATTCGTATTACTCGTACCTATTCCTAATTTATAGCTATGTAATTGTAAATGTAAATAGTTTTTCCTACACTTAGCAGGAAATTCCTACACTTTTCCTGTTATTAAACAACAGCTGTTATCAAATTTTTATGGAAATACCAAGTGAAGCGGCTACCATATCAGGTAGTTGTGTTTTTTATATTATTTGTTTTATCGTTATGATCAAAACGTGTTTATTTTGAGGATTACTTGTGTAACTGATCGTTTTCATTAGTGCTTTCTAACTTCTGTGGGGAAAGGAATGGTGAGTTTGAAACCCTTTTGAACCATAACAACTTGAATTTTATATATGTACATATATCAAATCTGAAATAGATAATTCTATAAAATAAAATTGTAGTTTATTCGACCCGAGTAATAATTGATTCTTATGAAGTCTAAATTAATAATACAATCTTTTTTTAAGTAATTAGTAATTATTGACAAGGTTTCACCTACTACTTTTAAAAAGGGCTGTTTTTAAGGGGTAGGTTTAAAATATTCATAGTCCAGGCAATGAATGCTCAAAAAGAGGGATAGAGGGAATTGCATGGATCACAATTTTTGACTTTGTAACTTTGTTTGGACTAGTTAGGAGTAAAACATATCAAAAGTCCCCGCCCTTAGCCCTTGAGCCGGCGGGCTGGAAGGGCCTAAAGGTACAATTTTGGCTTTTTCCTAAATATCTTGAAAACTATCAAGTTTTAGTATTCCCTATTAAATTTGAAAATTAAAGAAAATTAAATTTCCTGTAAGAAAAATACATAAAATGTCTACTTTGGTCCAACCGTTTACAAGGTAAGCACTAATTTTATTAATATTTTTAAAAAATATCCCTTCCATAAGAAATACATGTAAATTTGTGGGTAACATAGATGCCCAATTGGGCAACGTTTTTTTCACCTAAAGGAAAATGAAGAGCATTCACGAAATATTGACAATATTTCTAGTAATTTGACACCTCAAACATAAAAATTGGTCTAAAATTGAGACGTTGGCGAGCTCACAAAATACGTTATTTTTCAAGGAATTATGACAAATTGTGATAATTCCTTGAAAAATAACGTTTTTTGTTAGCTCGCTAACGCCTTAATTTTAGACCAATTTTTATGATTGAGGTGTCAAATTACTGGAATTTTTGTCAATATTTCCTGAATGCTGTTCATTTTCCTTAAGGTGAAAAAAGCCTAGCCCAATTGGGCATCTAAGTTACCCACAAATTTACATGTATTTCTTATTGAAGGGATATTTTTTTAAATATTAATAAAATGAATCTTACCTTGTAAACGGTTGGACAAAAGTAGACATTATATATATTTTTCTTATAGGAAATTTAATTTTCTTTAATTTTCAAATTTAATAGGGAATACTAAAACTTGATAGTTTTCAAGATATTTAGGAAAAACCAAAAACTTGTACCTTTAGGCCCTTCCAGCCCAGCCGGCTCAAGGGCTAAGGGCGGGACATTTGATATGTTTTACTCCTAACTAGTCCAAACAAAGTTAAAAAGTCAAAAATTGTGATCGATGCAATTCCCTCTATAACCTTTCGGTGCCTGGACTATCAGAAATGGTGTATATAAAATAAAAACTAAACACCAAATTTTGTATGATTTAAAAAAAAATAAATAATTTTTTTTTAATTTTCAAGCAATTATTAAGGGCTGTATTTTATCTAGACCCTAAATAATAGATCAGTACAATTAAAAACGAAATATGCTTAAGTGTTCATTACAGAAAATAATCTTTTCATTTTTAAAATTCTCTAACGTATGCAAAATATAAACTAAAAGAGAGAACACTTCATTCGAAGTCACGTTCAAATAAGCGGTCTTAATTTAAGTAAAATATAAATTGTGGCGTTGACGCGGCGAAGTGAGGCCGCGTCAACTAATGACCTCGATAAATTGACCTGCGCTGTAATTGGATCATTTACCGTCGTCGGAAATCGTTCTAGGACGGAGAAAAGCGAACATTAAACGATATTTAGTCTGGATCTTAAACTTCAATGATATCTCTCCTGTAATTGAGATTTTGGTCCAAGGCTAATGTTGTTGTTTTTTTTCACTGCCTCTTTCACCACGTACAGTTTAAGATATTCAAAGGCAAGTGCGGATTTTTTTTACTGCGGAACCTCAAAGATTTAACAACTGATTTGATACAGCTATGTAAACACCTGGCCATCCAGTCAATGACATCAGTTTTGGATTTTTTTATGGAAGGATTATGGGTCAATATTTTGATAAAAGCAAACCATTACCGAATCTCCAAAAAATTGGGCATGTTCCTCATTTGGAAAGATTGACCGGTTTGAAAACAAAAAAAAATACTATTCTTTCCACCTTCTGTCAACTTACAATTGTAAGTAAATTCAAAATTGCATTTATTACTAATTTGGTTTATTATTAAAACTTTTTTCTCTATTTTTTTCACAAGAATAGTGCTAGTGACCCATTAATGTACGTATTTAATTAATAATAGCTTAATAAACTAAACTTTCAAAAATCAATTTTTTCCTAGATTATTAGGAAGCATTTCAGAGTGTGGGATGACCGCTTAAAAGCAACGGTAAAATTTCTTTTAAATATAATTGACTGGATGCCCAGTTGTTTACAAAGCTGCATCAAATCAATTGTTAAATCTTTGAGGTTCAGTAGTAAAAAAAATTTCTTTCAATGTTTGTAAAGCATATCAATTTTTTCACCTATTGTTTTTTTTCTATAGAACACTTTCCAGATGGGTAAAGGTTCCAGACAGTTTAGCTTAAGGCCTATCATCACCGATGTAGATATCAGTTTTCTTATAATAACTTATATATTTACATAAAGTTACAACATGATGTTCTTTTCGCTCACGAATACGTGATAGCTTATAGAAATTACTATGTTTAGTACTATGGTGTCTCATAAATGTGATAAAGGATTAGAAAATTGATAGAAATAGTCAATTTTTGG
Organism: Flexamia atlantica; assembly: GCA_035578135.1. Classification (NCBI taxonomy): domain Eukaryota; kingdom Metazoa; phylum Arthropoda; class Insecta; order Hemiptera; family Cicadellidae; genus Flexamia; species Flexamia atlantica. The sequence goes on along the minus strand of JAQJVK010000016.1, from coordinate 10,650,396 downwards.
CCTGTTTTGGAGATAAGTTTTGTTTGTGGTTATATTTTACGTTTAACAGCTATTTATAGCTATACAATTCATATTTATCTTAAAAAATACTAATATGGTTTTGGTAGTTTTGTAGTTTAAAAGTTGTCTGGGAAAATAGTTAAGATGCTGGGAAAATCTGGAAAACTCCGAACATTACAGGACATTGTGAAGAAACCGTTTTCACTTAGGTTCTTAATTTAAAAAGTTTATGTACACGCGGTGACATACGATTGAGAGCTTCGAAAGTACTAAAACAACTCTTTTCTTGTCTAATAAACAGACTGTGACCGACCGTTTTAGTACTTTCAAAGCTATTTCAAGGTAACATTAAGTTACCTTGACAAACTTACTAAAATAATATGTTTTAATAATATATAGTTAAAGAAAATGATTAGTTGCTTTGTTGTTAAAACGCTTTTGAGAGAGTACCATATTAGTTTTGATGACCTAATACGAATAGCTGTCAGTTAAAAACTTTGACTCTGTCTGATCAATGTTTATTACTTTTACCTTGGGTAAATCACTTACCTCCATAAAAATACGATTCTTGTGACTTTTATAAAATCACATTGACAAAAAGGGAGTGAAATAAATGTTATCACTCCTATGAACTAACCTCTACGTGAAACTACTATTCCTTACCTGAAGACTTTGCCGAGGGATGTACAAGACATGATGTCCACGGACGGAAGCTAGCGCTCTCATGGCCAGGTTTTGTTTTAGAATTCCTACGCTTTACCGTGATAATTTGGCAAAGCGTTTGAATTCTGAAACCAAATTTGGGCCTTCTTCATCAACGGTGCCGTCGTTGGCTAATCTAATTGAAATGAGACTACATTTAGTTTGTAAGTTTGGCAATATGTATAACTGTTGAATTTGTTTATTGGAAAGCATGTTATCTTTTTTTTCAATTTTATTGATTATGGTGCTTGTTTTAAAACCTGGCATGTCAATTTCTCAAAACTACCTTAACGTTCTGCATGATTTACTTTTGTAATTAAATGGGATGGTTATTAATATGAGAGTGCTCACAAAATGATAAAGAAATGTGACTGGCTTGATGTAGGATAAGAAAATATAATAATTAAACGTTTGGCCTAGTAATTAGCATTTTAAATGCAACTTGGGTTACCAGTCAATTGTCTGATCATTCCAACATATCCAAAGTGTCCAGTATCTAATTTGTATTCTGTGATTGAAATTCTGTTAAATATATGTCAACTATTGTGCTGGGCGATAAAGCTTTGACACGTTAATCAACTGTTATTTAGTAATTTCGGCCAAAAGTTGTGTAATTAGATACATGTGTGTAGTTTTAAGCTTTAGAATTACATATAAATACAAGCAATAATTATCTTGAGAATACAAAGGAGGTACTGTGATTAGTACAATGGTGATTTAGTAAATAACTTTATATCATGTATGTTTATGCGATAAATATTGTAAAAAACAAAAAAGTTTAAAATATTTTTTATCAGTTAATATTAAACAGGAAAGAACGTTTTCTTAGTTATAAAATTTTAAGAGTTTTTTTTGTTTGTATAGAAAATAATTTTTCATTTATTAAAATAGAGGAGTAAGTAAATGCTGCACTATTTCTTAAGTGTTACTTTGAAATTGTTGTTTCAATTGCTATTTAAGCAGTTTTTTAGGGATTTGTAAGATTTTCTTGATCAATAAATAAATTAAAATCCAAACTAAATAAATGTTAAAAATATTTGAGTTACTAATGTATTCACTTTAATTATTACAACTCATGTATTATTACGGAATATAAGTTCATCAATTATTTAAGGGTTTTCTTAGGATCAAACGAGACTAATAATATTTTGTATTACTGAAGCGACACAGAACCAAGTGAAATTGCAGCCTACCTACCTAGCCAATCAAACTTTATGTATACCAGAAATTATTAGAATTACAGAAACATGACTGACTGTAGCTGTTTGTTTATGAAAAAAGTGTAATCTTCTTTTTTATCTGATTACTATTTTCCAATATGACGGAAATGTTGTTTTTAAGGCTATTTTAGGGTTCTTAGCTTAACCTTTTGAGTTTTTCTATTATTTGAGATATTATCCCAACCCCAAAGAAACTATTTGTTTATCTTAGCATAAACAAATATATGCAAATGTATGTGTTTCCCTATAAGGAAAAACATACATTTAAATTATTTAAATGTATGTTTTTTCTTATATGAAATATATTCAGAAAACATAATTAGTTATATAAAGTGATTTAGGATGTAGTTTAACTAAAAAATGACAATTCACTTGAAAAAGTGTTATTTTGAAAATGTCTGTATATAAAAAGGAATGTATGAAGTAGCACAGTTAATTATCGGTAATCGAATATTTTCCGAATTTATTTCTTTTGAGGTATTTAGCATCTCCCTAACCAGTGAGTAGGCTTAGGATAAAAGTTCTTAAACAAAATCGAAAAGCCCCCAAAACACCATAAAATACTGTAAAGAATATTTCATAGAATAATCTTCGTTCTCCACCATAGTATAAAATGACAGCCATTTTAAAAAATGAAGTCCGCAATTTTTCCTCTAAATCTACAAATTTCTGAGATGCCATCGTGCCATCGGTGGCACCCTATGTATATGACTACACCCCCCCCCCCCATGGTTTGACGTAATTAACTACATGGCAATTTAAATGTTTAAATTTATATTGGCGTGCATTTTTGATGTCCAATGCAAATCTTAAAACCGTTAAAATCTGTTTAAGCCATCATATATCATTATAAGTTAGCGATGTATTGGCTTATTGCATATAATAAAAGTAAAATATATTGTATTTTTATTACAAAGTCTAATGGGTTTTAGTTTGGATACCACACACGTTTCCTGCATGAAATCATTTAGATTACTTAATCTTTCTTTTGTCACCATAACCAACAATGTCCCATTATTGGGTCCCGCAATCCTATAGAACGGGTAAGATTTGAATCACCAATAATTATACATATGGGGGATGATCCAGAGGATCGCATTAGGCGTACAATGGTTGCCATAGTGACGCACAATATCGTGTGTAATGATCGGATCTCGGGCTCCTAAGTAATTAACTTTTCCTTTATACCACACTTCACTCCATATGTAATAGCCAACTTCAAAGACGTGGATTACACCTAACAGCAGCATCCATGTGAAATCTCCTATGGCTCAGTATTACGTGGGTTAAATGGTTGTTAATTAACCTATATTGGAGAGTGATTAACGAACACCTATGACATAAACAGCTTTAAAAAAAGAAATTCGGTCAAAAAACAAAAAAAAACAAATATGTATCTTGTATAATCTTGTAGTTAATAAAACTTGTCGAATTTTTTTGGTAAATATCTATTGAAATATCTTAATCTACAAAGGGGGTTTTCTAAATTTTATTTAATAAATAACAGTATGTGCATATTTACATGCATGACATGTACAATTTAATGGGCATCCATGTAGGAAAATAAAAGGCTTAGCAAACCTACATTGGAGCCTTATTTATTTTTAATAATTAGACATATGCAGTATAAAATTTTCTAATAGAGACTGCAGTTAAATCAACAAAAACGTTATTAAGACGGGAGATGTGACTTATTATTAGAAAACAAATAAAAACACATGTGCAATATTAATCGAATATGAGAGACATAATCGTATTAATTTAGCTTACACCTAAATGGCAAGAAGTTACTTAATAATAATGCAGTCCAATAATGTAGAACCAAAAAAATAACTAAATAAAATAAATAGAAAATATGGTTAAGATTAAGGAATTAAAACTAGCCAATAAACATGCGAAAATAATTAACATGCGAAGATTATAAAATGAAGGCAATAAACTCATTAACAATATGCAATAATAACAAAACATCATAATAAATGGCATCAGCAGACACATACTTTTTTTCTTTAAAGCAATTTAAAGCAAGGAATCCTATAAAAAGACACAACAAATTTACAATTATCTCACTAATACCTGCCAAATTTTACCGAAATCGGTTAGTAATTGATGTAAATATCGGATTTTAAATATTTGCCATAAGAATAATATTAGACAACGTACTGCGCTTATCGCCAAATGAAAATATCAGTTATCTCCGCAACCGGTTGACGTACACTAATAATTCTAAATACCATACTATTTAGTTTTAGAGGCTTATATTCTAATTAATTATTACAATTTTCAGAAAATTATAAAAATAAATAATTTTTTAATACAAGAATCAAGATCTTTACTGACCATCAAATAACAAAATTGTTACATTAGGCTTCGTCATTAAAAGTAAGTATAAAAATATAACTAACAGTATAACAAGGATAACATTGTCTCAGTTTTCGTAAAAAAATTACTCGAGAAAGGTTTATACACATACTATCAACATGAGCTTCCCAAGAAAGCTTATTATCTAAAACAAATACCCAATACCCAATAAGGCTTAGCCAAATCATCATTTATTTCAAAAAATTTCAAACATTTGTTTGGCTTACTATTGCGGATATGAGTCTTTTGGAAAAATACTACTCTTTAGCTTGCTGCAGAGAAGTGGTTAATTTTAAATCGAGGGCACAGTAATCAGAATCAGAAAAGAGGAGGTTTGTATCATCTGCATAGAGAAAAGACAAAGATGTTACATTATTACTAAAGTCATTAACAAAAACCAAAAAAAAGAAACAGGCCAAGCACCGAGCCTTGAGGGACACCAGCTACAATATTCTTAAAACTAGATGACACATTATTAATACTGACCAATTGCATTCTATTCGAGAGGTAACTTTCAGTTTAATCTAATTCTTTCTTTCTTACGCCATAATAATCAAGTTTTTTTTTAAAGAATTGAGTGGTTGACTACATCAAAAGCCTGGGTAATATCAATTAGGGTGGTACCTATGACAAGCTTATTTTCTAATCCATTTAAAATTCCATTTACAACGCTTTCAACTGCCATTGAAGTAGAGTGTTGAGACCAAAAACCAAACTGGTATTTGTAAAATAAATTATTTACCACAAAAATTCATATAATTGCTTAAACATACAACTTTCAACTATTTTACTTAAAATAGGTATAATTGTTATAGGTCTATAATTTTCCGGCAATTCCTTTTGACCATTTTTGAAAATAGGAGTGACCTTACTATTCTTGAGAGAAACAGGAAAATTCCAATAGTTAACACTGAGTTAATAAGGCTGGTTAACGGCAATATTATGGCATCCAAAACCTTTTTAAAACATAATTGGAAAGACCATAAATATCTTCACTTCGTGAAGAACTAGTTTCATCACAACATCTCTAACAAATTTTGGGTCCAAAACCCTCCATTTGAAATAATTTTTCAATAACCTTTAGTGGTCTTGGATACTCATGCCGCATTTTACAATAGTTACCATAATTATATTTAAAATCAGAAATAAGACCAACAGGTACATTTACAAAATAATTATTTAAGACCTCTGGACTTAAAGGGATAGGATTTTTTTACCTGAGCATATAAAACCACCGCCCTCGTTTCACACTATTTCCCAAGCTGTTTTACATTTATTTGTAGATTTTGTGAGCAGAGGTATCATTTGCAGTTTTTTCGCTTCAGCAATAGCTTTATTGTATAACTTCTTAACCCTCATAAACCTATTTTTATCATCTAAACTTAAACTACTTTTACATTTATCATAAAAAAATCAGCACATAAGACTTTAAGATCTCAATTTTAGGTGTGACCCAATTTAGTTTTGGCTATCTAACTTCTTTTTTTGACACTTATCACTGGACAGTAGAAAATTAAAATATACGAGATAACATGGAGAAATGTGGAACAACTTTCATTAACATCGAAATTATTATTTAAAAATGACCAATCTACATTGCACATGAGGGTGGTTTTAAAATTACCTAGCCTATCTGGTGAAAGAAGCCTTTTAGTTTTATCCTCAGGAACTTTTACATTGGACTTATCACAATTTGAAATCAGATTTAAATTTATAAAAATACCAGCTTGATCAGAAATTATGTCTTGTTTCAGAAAGGTACATGAGCATAAATCTTTACCAACGTTCGAAAATATATTGTCCAAACAGGCCTTATTTCTTGTCGGGAGGCAATGAATACTATAAAAATTCATTAAACTAAGAGTTTTAACAAAACACCGTACCTCAGAATCACAGTCAAACTTTAAAATATCCACATTAAGATCACCAGTTAGAGAAAAATATTTACACTTTATAAGTATCAAAAAACATATTTACTTTTCAAGAATAATAATAAATTTATTTAAGTCTGAATCAGGTGTTCTGTAAACATTTAGGATTACAAGATTAAAATCTGTCAGAAAATTGCCGTAGCCTCACACAAAAATCAACACAGATAGCTGAAACATCGATTGCCTGGAATATAAGCCGTGAATCAATAATCATTGATGAACCACCACGCTGAAGAGGAGGCTTTCTAGAGTAGTACGAAGCTGTTAAAGTAGTAAAAAGCCATTCGAGACAAAAAAAAAAAAGAAATTGCATCTTCATACAAAAATGCTCACTAAGACAAACAATACTGGTTTCACATTCTTTTAAAATAATTTCTAGTTGTCCTAGTTTTTTTCTTACTGAACAAATATTTAAGACCAACAATTTAAGACCAAAATTATTAAAATTTGAGTTAAAAATACCCTTAACTAGGTTTTTATTTGAGGTGAAACCTGATTTGACGGTGGTGAAGGTGCCGGTAGTAGATGGAAGTTTTCCGAACATGCTCCCGTAGTCTTCTCAACCGCAGGTGGCTCAGATGTAGAAGTGGCCTCAGGACTGCAGGGATCTGAAGTGAAGTCAATCTCATCATGCCGCATTGATCCCCTTAGATTCTGTACCTGAATCTTTACAGACATTCAAGTGGTGTAATTTTGTTTGACATCTTAAGCACTACAAACGATGAAATCTTTATCAATTAAAAAAGCACTAAAAACCATGAAATCATAACCTTTAGATCTTTTTATGATAAATACCCTTTAAAGGTACAAATAATTAATAAAACCTCTGGATATGTTATGGTTTGATACCTACATACCAAATTTCAAGAAAATTGTATCATTTGTGTCGTCTCTAGCTTTGCTTACATACATCCACACCAGTCCGTAAACCATATTTTTGGATGCGGGAAACACGAAAACAAATATTTCCACTGACAACTTAAATTCAAAAATGTTGGCGAAAACAATTCCTTCTTCATATACTATGGTGTAGGGGGAGAAAGTAACAAGAAAAATATATATTGTGATAACAACATCAATAATCAATAACAATAATTATAATAACCCTAATAAATAACAAATTATAAGCAGCAAGCTACGTGCACCGTGCCTTATTGCAGTGGATGGGTCCACTTTCCCATCCACTTTCAGCTACAATTACAGAGTGTCGGGTCACTACCTAGGATCGCAGCGATGCGGTTCGCGGCTTCATGCCGTGAGGTGCAGTCGCAGGGACAGTGCAACCACATCGCTGGTTCCGGACCACGCCGCGTTTTTAGACTTGCCCATGAATCGCAAAAAGGCCGAAAACCAAAGTCAGTCAAAACTGTCTAGAAGTAAGGGGTAGTAATGCCCTCTTCTGATAGAATACGGTCTCCAGCATGCGGGTTCCCAGTAAGGGACCTCCGCCCCTCCCCCCTTAATGTTATATGAAAAACTGTCCCAGGGGGAAGGGGGAGGTTCGCCCGAAACGAAGTGTTGGTTTATAGTGTTTAGGGCTTTGGCAAGTTCCACACTCCTTCCGTTGGATTCAAACTGTCTTCAACACATAAAAAGGAATAAGAATATATCAATGTAAACAAAGAAATATAAAGTGATAACATGAGTTGTTTTCATAAGTAAAATGCCTTGTTTAACGACGGTAGTGTATTCAAACTATTTAATAAAAACATTTCAGCTTATGATTAGATTTGACAATTTTGATTTGATTGATGCAAATAAAATGGGTGTGAAGTTTAGAACGTTCAATTCCATTAATTCCGTATAATTATTATTTGAAGTTCAATGAGGATTCTGGAAATGGCGATGACCCCATACAATGGAAAATTTAAATGCTGTTATATTACTTTTCTGCAGACAACATCAAATTATATTTATGACCTTAGCAATAAAAGAGTAAAGCAATCTAATATACTTTAAGTGACATTTATTCACAAGTTAGGAAGTTTAGAACAAAGGATTGTGAGCATTTAAAATCCAATCGCATTAAAGTCTGTTACATTGAAGCCCTTTCTTCAAGGGCATTTTAACAGGTCGTCCATATTGAGTACAATTTGTTCCCTGCCAAGAGCTATCATTTTTAATATTATTACTATAGTAAAGTTTTGAAATATCCATGCGTTACAATTATTTATTAATACCTGAACGGAAATAATTCCTATTGTATATTAGTTTAAAGATTGGCTGATTTTGAAAGTGTTTGCAATCATAAACCCCTGGATGGTATTGTACCAAGACAACGGGGCCGGTAACAGGTGCGGCTAATGGACAATGGGCCTCGATATTAACCAATCAGCGACCACTTGTAGTATTATCACGATCGAGGAGACCTGCTGGCCAGCTAACAAACTTCCAGATTGCGGATTAATTACATTGAGCTTAAGTTTACAAAAGCACTAGCACTAACCATTTTTGTGTCTTATTGCATCCCCTTATGTTCCAGAAAGTTATTTACTTGGTTTGATGATAAAAGCACAATTTTTAATTGTGTCTGAATATCAGTAAATCATACAATATTATATTAATGTGTATAAGATAAGTTATATGATAGGAATAAGAAAATACGATCTGACAAGATTGTGGTTATTGCCATTTTCTGTATTAGATTGTAAAATTAAGAATGAAATCAGCTTGTAAAGTGTTGATTAACTATACATTTATATAAAAAATCAAATTCAATTTTACAGACAAATCAAACTAATTTATATTACAACAAAATAATAATTAAGTATTTAAGATTTGTTTTCGTATGGAAGTGATGGTTCACGGTGTTAGTGCACCGCTTAGGTTATACTAATCTAATGTGTATTAGTTACATTACACATTCAGCGCTGATATTTACAGTGAAATTTAGTCATGAAGTGCGTTGAAAGTTTACATAATTAAAACTACTCACATGAAAAGTGTTCATTCTCATTTATTAGGCAAGTTTATTCATTGACCCTAGGAATAATTTAAGGCAACGCAATTTATTTTCTTTGCTCATTTGCAACTCTGTTCGTCGTTATAGTTTTAGTTCACACATGCGGTATTAGGATAGGTGAACAAAAGTATAAATCACTCAGATTCATTTTGTGACGGTTTTTTACAAATGCATCAATCTACTCATTAAAAAAAATATTTTAAAAATTACTAATTCTATTTGTTATTGTTTAATAAACCGAAATTTAATGGAGCTGAGTGATAAATTGTTTAGTAGTTGTAAGTGATTTGTTAATTTTTCTTAAGAACGTAAGAAGACTACCATAAATTTATTTATAAGTTTGTTATCATTATAGTCTTTACTGTTTATTCTGGTTTGTCTGTTGTTTTGTGCTATTTAAGATATATATTTAGATTAATTAACCCTGTAACTATCATATAAATATAAAAATAAATAAATATTTTTATTATAAATTTGCAAATGTCACTTGATCAGATGTTACTTGTTTGTGTTGATACGTCCTTTTGTCGTTTATTTTTTCACCTTTTGCCAAGCGGAGAAAAGATGTTATTTATTTATTTTATTTGATAACTGGATACACTATTTTATCCTCATGCATGTTGCTGTAAACAGATATTAATTTATACATATAAAGTTTAAAATGACTTTCGTGACTAGATATAAGACACCAAATGTTACATACATCATTGAAATTATGTATAATTATAAGAATTATTTATGAATTATACGACGTAATTATATTATACTATGAATTATATTAATTATAAGGAGTGAGTAAAGTAATTCTTTAAAATTACTTTACTTCCACTATTTGCTCTTGCTTTAAAAAATATTTTTCGTTATCTTGTGTGAGAGCAAAGCTTATGAGGTCGATTGAACATGGTGAATATTTGGTAGTTTTGAAACTAAGTTATATGTTTGCATTTTTAATCATGTAGGTTAGTAAAGATGAGGTTGCGCAGGGAAACGATAAAATACACTCGAAAGAACATCAATCTCTCCCTCTTGTATGGATAAAAGCAGATGTACTTGAAGTTCAAAGGAGGGTGAATGGATAAAGCAGTTTAGTGGGTCATTTCACACCGGCGCGGCGCCGACCCTCCAAGGCCTTGACAGACTTTAAATCCCCTCCCTCTGTTACAAATGGAGGCGAAGGAAACATTTGCGGGATTCTAAGAGCATTCAGCTAATGTTTTCCGGCATGAGTAATTTAAAATCAAATGTTATGATTAGCTTAATTATAACTAACGACCAACGAAACAGAGGTATTATTTTATAAGAAATAGGTCTAATAAACCAATCTACTGTGCTGTTTAAAACTCTTCAAGTACTTACACGATTTGAAATTTAGTGAAAGTGTTACAGGACAAACTATTTTTTAATGATAATGTCCCAAGGCATACATCTATAGGAATCACCTAATTGCTTTTATTATTTGCACAATACGCTATTTGATGGATTTATGATGATAAGTTATATTTACAGGTAATATGGAAAAATTAACATCTTCATTCTAAATGCTTAAAACAACTTAAAAACTTCTTTGTTCCTAATGATGTTACTATAACAACTACTCGTAATATTTTTTTTTATACTATCGTAATTTGTATCAATAACATGCCGCGCAACAAATATTTACCAATATTTCAAAGGCGAATATGAATTACTACAAAATAAATTACTAGATGGTGTTCTCTCCAATTGATGGCTAAGGTAGTTGGAATATTTTCCAATATAAAAAAGAATATGGGCCTACTAAACCTAAACAGATAAACATAAACTGAATAACCTGATTGATAATTCAAACTCTCTACTTAATCGCTGTACAGTTTCTAAAGGAGACATTCTACGTAGACTGTCCCACCATCGCAACCGCAGCTAATTTTCTTATCTCATTGTTGTAAGCCACACCAACGTACAGTGGAGTGGAGCATGTCTTGGGAGCGTTTATCAGTCAGGATCTGGTCAAAGTTGCCACCGGATATTGGCAAAGTTCCGTCATCGCCAACCTCGCACCGGATGCGACTTCTTGCTTCTCCCCGTCCTCGCGGTTATGGAACAATCGTTTAGGAGTGGTATATAGTTTTTAAATATTTTCCATTACAATTACCTCCAGCTAACTATTTTTCTCCAAGATTGATAATGACTACTATCACAATTCAATTGATGTTTTAATTCAAGTTAGGATGATTTTTAATGCTAAGAATCACGTTACATCAACATTTTGGAGTGTTCCACAAAAGAAGAGATATGATTTCAGAAACACAAACTTGGGACCTATCTCCTTAAATTGCTGTGTATTTATGTATTTGCACCAATTGTAAAGGTAATTAATCCATGTAATAATAGCATTAAAACCTTAATCAAATTAAAGCTTAAAGGTTTTATCAATGTACAACGAAAAAAACGTGACATCTAATTACTTTTCTAAATCTATGCAGCATACAATACATTTTATAATACCACATGAGAGGACCCTTAACACACTCGTTACTGGCAGTAAGGACAGCCTGTATCATCATAATACGTGTTGCAGTCGTTAGTTAACCTGTTACATAAAATATTGTAAATAATGGCATTGAATAGATACTCAAAAATAACATACCGTAAAACATAGAATAGATAAGTGCAAATTCAAAATACTAAAAAGACATCTTTACTACAAGATGCAATACTATAAACATTACAACTTGAAATTCAGATTCAATTTAAATTTGGTTACCTCGTGGCATTATACATATGTTCTTTACAATTGAGCAAAGTAATGTAATCATAAAATATATTCAATTTTTTTAGCTTTTGGAAATTTAAACTGCTAAGTACATTACAAAGCTATGATCATCTGGAAAGATCTAGGTGAAGGGTCCTTGCGAAATGATTGTTGAAGTAGTACGTCGTTCGCACCGGCGTTTTGGTACGTGGTTCGTGGTCAAAACGCTGACCAAAGAGAGCTCGTCACAGAGTTCCAGAAAAAGGGACACGAACATCAATCTGTGACAGAAGTTCTGAGTAGCTGTTGTAGCTATTCAAGAGTTTATAAACCGAGATGATATCTGCAATATCTTCTACGGCTTAAAAGAGGCTGAAGTTTCAAGCCCGTCTTCAGATTGACAATAGAGGCGTCACAATAACGAAATTAAAGACGCACACCCACAAGGTGAGGGAGGCTTTTTTTACGTCTTCAATGCAATCCCTCGTCCAGTTTGAATAAGGGAGACCAAACAACACTCCTATATTTAATAATTAACAAGTCCATGTTCTACAGAATACTTCAAGTTACATGTCATAAGGAAGCAAATAAATTTAGGCAAGGTCTCTTTCTTAAGCAAGCGAGTGAAAGTATGTCTCAACTAAACAAAAAATGTTTATTTGGGTAAAAAAATCATCTATTGGTAGCACCAACCAAGACAGGCGAGTGATAACGTTTCTGGTAAAGTTATCGGTGTACGTTTTATTTTGTCAGAGAATCTAAGATCTAATGTATAAATTGGTAAAAGGGTTACGTACCTTAATAGCCGTCTTCAGTTCAATGTTTAGAATATATTATCTACTTAAGTTTCAACATAAAATATGCCAATCTCAAGACTCGTGCAAGACTTTCTCATTAGTCGTCACATTTAAGACACTTTTCACGACATTGAGATTCAAACTTTTTTTAAATATCACCACTAATGAGTAATTCTGGTACGAGTCTTGAAGATGACAATTTTATGCTGAAACTTAAGTATACATTATATTCTACACATTGAGTTGAAGTCGGTTATTAAGGAACGCAACCTTTTTATCAATTTATTTAATCAATTCAGGTGGCGATTACCATAAATAAAGACACTATATACCTTTTAAAGTTTTAATGGTACATTTATTAAATTTTATCTTTTTGTCTGAGATTAAGGAGACCAATTCACAGTTTTTACCACCCGCCTAGTTCCGTATTTGCGGGCTTAAGAAAGGATAATAATATGGTTTGTAGAACATTACTATATCAAGGCTGGATGTCGAATGTTAGATGTTAGCAAGCCTGAATTAACTGTTAATTTTGTCTCGTCAGTAACCGCAGTTGAGCAGACATCGTCAAGAAATCTTTTTTTCCCCTCAGCACAGTTTTCTAGTTTTCCATTGGCCTAATAGCTTATTAGGTGGTGTGATTGAAATATATTTAATACACTTTGGGAAGGGTTATATTCTTTGGATTAAATTTTACACGTTCATCAGAAAGCTCAAGTTAATAAAAAGGTGATTGTATGTTTACGTGAAGAGATAAATGCATATTCGAAAGCTTATACTGGGTGTAATAATTTAGTGAAAACCCCTTTCACTGCCAAAGTATCCCTTACATTACTTGTACTTGCCTTTTTATGAACCAACGCATTAAGTATTCCCAAATAGAATTTTTCAGAGATTTCTCTCAGAAGGTTGTTAATTCTCTCCTTAATGTTAATTCAGAAAGTAACTAAGAAATAATATTTGAAACTCAAAATACTAAACTCTCTAGTCTCATTTTAAAATAATGCCACATTTTGTGTGACATGAAATGCTTATCAAGTTGAGACGACGCCTTCTAGGTCAGGATATTGGCAAAAGTTGCAACGTGGAGAGAGAAAACAACTTCGCTTCCGAGTAACTCAAACACAACAAGATAACATATTTAACCTTTCCTTCTTGATTTAACATGATATAATATCGCTTATGCACAAAAAAGTCACAACTAAAAAAAAATTTGCAGGAGAGCGTTTTAAGGTTTTTCACCATTTTGATGTCTCACATAAAAGTTACGTTACTAGTGAAACAAATTATATTTTGTTACCTTATTTGGTTTTACTTAAGGTTTAACTTGTTCTCATTTATTTTGATAACTATTAATATGCTATTTCGGTTTATAGAATATTCGAGTTGTGACATTTTATTACGTAAAAATAAACCTTTTTCTAAGTTGGGACAGGTTTAATAATAATCAAAACTGTAATAATCAAAATAATCTACTAAAAGAATTTAATCATTGGTAAAAACTTTAACAAATAATTTTTATACCTCTCAAAATCCTGGTTTTGATAATTTGTTCACAGTTTTTCATAAAATAAAGCATAAAATGGCGGTATGGCGTTTTTCCCACCAGTATCATTAAATCCTTCTTCTTTCTATCTGGTATTGGCAGTCTCGCTTTGTATAGTTTCTTTTCGCCTCACAAAAATTCACTTTTTTTGGTAGGAGAAGGATGGTCTTTTCAAAAATAGAACTTTGTCGGACCCATTTTTCTTGATTTTGATTAGTTTTTATGACCAAATCTTGATTTAAATTAACTCGTCCATACTCGTTATCACAATAACTTGCTTAGAAAAATTATGTTGATGTAGAAAAAAGTTGAAGGATGATCTTTCTCGACTCCAATGATTTTTATATCATTAACTCTAATTTAGCCCTCTTCTTCATCTTTAAACATCTTTAATTCATCTTTAATTTAAACACAAGATGCTGTTTCGTTTGCGCCTCATCCTAAATCCAGACAAAACAATGCGCGTCACTGCTTTTCAGCTCATGCACAGTGAAGTCAAGCACGATAGTTTTTAAATAAAATAAAACGTTGATATTTACCCTCGTTGAGTAGGAAATACAGCTTCTAGATTATGCAGCAACAACTACATAATTTTCTTATAATTTGATATTTCTAATCTAGTCAAATCTTTCTCTAGAATATGAGCCTCATATGGTTCTTATATTGTTTGTTTATCTTCGCCGATTGCATTTTTAAAACGAACACAAAACTTAAATTGGTCTTTTTTAGGCGTAAAAAAAGAAATATTAAAATTCATAATTTTTTTTTTTATTTGATAGTTTCCATAATTTATATTTTCCCACTTTTCAACGTAATCCCTGTGAATTTGCGTATTTGTCTTTCCTCCTTCAATGGATCCACGTTTTGTGTTGCTTCGGCAATGATGACTTTCTACTCTTGGAATTGAATCTATGTAACACCTGATATCATTTTTACGGAATCAGGAACTTGTAAATGATTTCCGTGTTTCCCTTGTAAATCTATAAAAAGAGAAGCTCCTGTAATAATACTTTTCCTTGCATAACTGTACGGATTAGGCGACTTTTATAGTTAGTGTTGCCATAAAAAATGCTTACAAATTCGAATTTTTTCTTCACCTTTAGAAAAGTAAAAAGCATGAATCGAGATACGATCTCTTCCATCTGTTTTGTAGATTTAACGAGGGACAATAGTCTGCATGAAGTTTAAAATAAAACTTCTTTGTTTACCGACATTAGCTAATGACCAGTAATCGTCAAGAATGGAAGAGTGTTCTTCGTTAGAAAACCTAGCACTACATTTCAATCGACATTTTCCACACAAGGTTCTCTTAAAACCTTTTTTCAGTCTTTTTTGCGAGTTTTTGAAGAAACTTCGTACGCTTCCCCGGAGTTCCTAAGGCGTTTAGCAATATTTTCCAGTTATTCTCATTAGCTTTTCTTGTTTGCTCTCTTTTCTTGTGGGGGAGCTTCTAGTTTTTCATTTTGGGGTCCCTCCTTGTCGTAGACTACAGGCGTTGAAACTGCTTCACTTATCTTTGCTAATATAGGGTTTATTTTATTTTTCATTGGTTAGGGTCCTTGTCTGTATCATCCTCTTCGGAATCATAAGAAAATCTAAGTGATTTCATTACCGTAGAGGTTTTTTGGAGGTAATAATAATAATATAACTGTATTAACACAGTTGTGGTGGCAATTTCGTGAGTATCTTCTGAAACAATAACAACCTTTTTGGACTAGGCAATAAACTTTCCATCAGTTTATTGATTGACGTCAAAGATTCTAAAAAAATACCTGTGACAGTAAAAAATTATGGAATTGCAACACTAATTAAACATATTGGTTAAAACTGAAGGGATCCGATTCTATGGGTTTTTCAGCAAAGTTCATTTGATTTCATAGGCCTAGCTCTTATCTTAATCATGTTTTAATTGTATTACCATACCCATTATTTTATAGTATTTTAATATTTAAATTTCTTCTTGTCCATTATTTAAATTATTGAATCTAAGAAAAACTATAGCTGTAAAAATCTTATTTCATAATAGTATATACCAATTTAAACATATATTAACTGTATAAAAATACATTCTATACTAATGTATTTACATTAGTGGAGGTTGTTGCTTCGATGGCAACGTTGCAGGTAGATAATTTATTTTCAGAGCCTTGATTATTTAGGCTAATTAATAATTTCTTTTATTATGTTAGGCAAGGAATCGGAGTCATTGTTGAAGCTTGCTTCTATTTCAGGATTATTATCTACTATATTGCCTGGAAGTAGTTGGTCTGCTTCGTATTTTTATTTTATTTTCGAGTTTAATACATTCATTGGAAATGTATGGCAAGTCAGTGTTTCCACCAACGAACTATTAAACGAGTCAGGGTCTTGCATGTCATCTGGGATAGTGTTATTATCTTAATCGCCTATTTGTTCAAAGTTCAGACTTTTACATATACATGTAAAAAAATAATTTGTTCATTATTTATTTATTGTTTAAATAATCTACAAATTTATTCACACACACTAAAGGTCAAACCAAATATTTTAAACACCATGCAAGTTGAAACAAAGAGTTTACTTTTTGACAAAATAATTCAACTAAATAACAATATATAAATATACCACTTATTCCACCAAAATGGAAAGAAATGCCACATGATAAAATCATCATATGATTGTGTATTTTTTTAGATTTTGTTGGACAACATAATTGGTTATTAGGTTAAGAGTACAATGTGAAAATGACTTAAAAGTCGAAACACGTGTCGTGAAATAAAAATAAAAAAAAGGGTACTCATGGTTTTAATTATCCATCTAATAAATATATATATATATATATATATATATATATATATATATATATATAATTTTAACGAATGGTGTTTTTCCTTCTGGGGACCCCAAATCAAAAAGTTATTATGGTCTCGGGGCTAGGTCTAACCATGACACCTACGGTAATAGCTTCTTCCCTATAGGAGACATTTACTAAAAAAATGTATTTATAATGGAAAATACCGTTGGTGGGATGGATGGGAAGATTACAATAATGCACTTGTTAATGGGGAGGAAACACATATATTACTGCATATTGTTGGGTGGCACTCCATAAATATTAGCGATAAAGATCCTTTTCATGACAAGCCACCCTGCGTTAGTTTGGCAATATTTAGTAGTGCCCCATCCTATCACACAAGCCGTTTATTAAGGGTTATACAGTTTTGCTCATAGGATAACTAGATAATTTGTTTGGAGGCAGTTTCTTTATTTTGCACGTTGATAGAAAACTGTGCAATATTGTTGCTTTGCATTGTTTTTATAAAACACAAACTACTCTTTCTAATGAGTAGCAGGTATTACTTTTTTGATTTAAAGTGTATTTAGACTAAAGAGAATAGATGTGCAAGTTCATCAATGTACATTATAAATATGACCATGAAAAACCATCACTGGATTGCTTTTCTCATATGCTTTACTTCGACTTTCAGAAGTCATAACTTCTCATGGGATTCTACATTTGAGATTGGAGAATGTTTATTTCTACGCTATTCTATACGCAGTTCTAAAGCTAAGTTGGTTTTATACCTCAGCTCCTGACGTTTATATAAAAAACTCATCCTTACCAAGGATAAACTTTGGCGTTTTATTTTAATTAATGATACTTTATCTTTCAGTATAAAAAGAGATTCAAATTAAATACTTAGGGCTCAGCCTAACACATTGATTTGGACTCAAACATGAAAACAAGCAACCGCGTTTAATTGGAATCGGCACCAGAGTTAGGCCTAACAGTATAATACCCTTTAACCTCTCTTTAAAATCCTCTTCACGTGCGTTTCACCAATGCCACAGAATATGATAATGGTGCATGGAAGCTGAAATATTATTTAGCTAAACAAAATTAATTGGAAATAATTAAGGGTTGAATTTCAGCTTCCGTCTCCATCGATGATTTGAGATTTGATATGATATAAATAACCAAATTCCTCCAAAATAATATGATTTATTGTTGTTATTTTTAAACTTTTTTGAAATAAACAATGTAGATTAGTGATTTAAACGTTTTTTGTGTCGACATCGGTGTTATTTTACAGCCCTATTACAATTATAAAAATTAACAATCGTAAAATATATTCATGGATTGCAAAAATGTTATTTGTTAACTGGTTTAGTGTCATGTAAGACATGTGGTATTACGATGATTTTGGGAATGAAAAGTGATAGTAGTGTTTGATATATTCGAAAGTTTAACCAATGTTACTGGCGTCACGTGGTTTAATAAATCCAGTTTTTATTTTTTCCACGATATGATAGAAGGAAGACATGCTCCTCCCTGGACATGCTCCTCCCTGGACATGCTCCTCCCTGGTCATTAACCCCAGCGAACGCAAAAAATACGCGATCTAAAGTATAATACCCTTGATATGTTAATGAAAATATACGGGTTAGCCTAACACATTTATTTGAACTCAAACATGAAAATAAGCAATCGCATTCACTTGGAGTCGACAACGGAGTTAACAGTCTACCCTTTAACTCCCTACAATATCCTCTAAGGGTTATAGCCCATCCATCATTATGGGATTATCAAGTTGGGCGCAACAAGAACTCCAAGAATTCGGAGAGACTGGAAAATATTGTAAGTTGGTCATATCATTAAACTTTTTTATTCACAAGTTGCGCTCGTTTTAGTTTAAATATTTATAATTAGCGAAGAAGAACAAGAATCAATTTACCAAAATTAGTTCAGATGTGTTAAAAATGTTATATATAAAAAATGAAAGATTTATTCTGGTTCGGTTGCGGCCGGATTGTTCTCGTGGTGATACCGGATGATAGCGGATTTTCCAGCGACTCAGCTGTGCCGTTGCTATGACGACAAGTATTATTGCGCTAATATCGAGAGTACACTTGGTTATATCCATTCGCTCTCCTTATTCAATAATGGATCAGCTGAACTGTAGACAAAAGGGGAGGGGGGTTAAAGAGCTACGCGGTACAACTTAAATCTGTTCCTGAACATTTGGTTAGCGTACTGTTTCATCGAATGGTTAACCCCCAAATCCTGAGAACCTAACTTTACCTTTGATTGTGTTTGACGAATGCTCAGTGACATTTACAAGGTATGCTTGGACGGGTTTTGGAGTTTTCATCACAAATAACTCACGTGGGTTTGACTTTGGTGAGCCGCTCACAGTTAACTAGTAGAACAAAATTTATGGATGCCGTTAAACCAAATTTTCTTCAACGATGAAAAAGTAAAAGAGTAAGAGAGTAAAAGTAAGAGTAAGAGTAAAGAAACCAAGAAATTATTAAGAGTAAAGAGTACGTAAAAGAGTAAAAGTAAAGTAATTATTATAATTATTATTGAAAAGTTTTGCTCGCTAAATTGAAAGTCTGCTGATCAATTAAAATATAGTTCTCACAGATCTTTTGTCCATGGATATTGTTTTACCCTGTAGCGCCATTTTCAACTTATTTAATTTAGTGTAGCATTAAACATTGACGGAATATTCTACACCTAGCCTTCCGGATTAGCCTGAACTGTTCTGGTAGAATTAATTAAGTGTTCTATCTTTAATATGTTACGGTTAAAATAAACTAATATAATTTGCGATAGGAATAATTTTAGTATTCGAAGGTAAGCTTCCGCGTGCATTTAAACCACTCCCGAGATATTCTGGGTTTCCCCGTGTAGAGATGGTATTTCGCCTATATAAGCTGCGACCCAGACCATCAGCCTCTTCAGTGCAGTAGTGGAATTGTGCTCGCCCTGAAGATGGACTTATGTAACGAGTCCGTAACGTCGGCTTCACAGCGATATAACATCTCTACGTGGGGAAACCCAGAAGATCTCGGGAGTGAATAGTTTTAGATTTAGACAGAGCTAGAATTGGGATTTTTTTGTCAGATTGAGAACCCAGTAGTAGTACGTGCCTCCTTTCCCTTGCTCTTCCCCCGACGAAGGCGATGAGCACTTGCGAATCCTTTAATATCGGCTGTCGCTACGTAGGTCTTACTCCGGTGCTGGAGAAGAGACATTTACCTCGCCTCGCGTCTCCCCCTCCTCTACCCTAGAACTTACCTTGCCTCGCGTCTCCCCCTCCTCTACTCTAGAACTTACCTTGCCTCGCGTCTCCCCCTCCTCTACCCTAGAACTTACCTTGCCTCGAGTCTCCCCCTCCTCTACCCTAGAACTTACCTTGCCTCGAGTCTCCCCCTCCTCTACCCTAGAACTTACCTTGCCTCGCGTCTCCCCCTCCTCTACCCTAGAACTTACCTTGCCTCGAGTCTCCCCCTCCTCTACCCTAGAACTTACGCCTCGCGTCTCCCCCTCCTCTACCCTAGAACTTACCTTGCCTCGCGTCTCCCCCGCCTCTACTCTAGAACTTACCTTGCCTCGCGTCCCCCCCTCCTCTACCCTAGAACTTACCTTGCCTCGCGTCTCCCCTCCTCTACTCTAGAACTTACCTTGCCTCGCGTCTCCCCCTCCTCTACTCTAGAACTTACCTTGCCTCGCGTCTCCCCCTCCTCTACCCTAGAACTTACCTTGCCTCGCGTCTCCCCCTCCTCTACTCTAGAACTTACCTTGCCTCGCGTCCCCCCCCTCCTCTACCCTAGAACTTACCTTGCCTCGCGTCCCCCCTCCTCTACTCTAGAACTTACCTTGCCTCGCATCTCCCCCTCCTCTACCCTAGAACTTACCTTGCCTCGCGTCTCCCCCTCCTATACCCTAGAACTTACCTTGCCTCGCGTCTCCCCCTCCTCTTCCCTAGAACTTACCTTGCCTCGCGTCTCCCCCTCATCTACCCTAGAACTTACCTTGCCTCGCGTCTCCCCCTCCTCTAACCTAGAACTTACCTTGCCTCGCGTCTCCCCCTCCTCTACCCTAGAACTTACCTTGCCTCGCGTCTCCCCCTCCTCTACCCTAGAACTTACCTTGCCTCGCGTCTCCCCCTCCTCTACCCTAGAACTTACCTTGCCTCGCGTCTCCCCCTCCTCTTCCCTAGAACTTATCTTGCCTCACGTCTCCCCCTCATCTACCCTAGAACTTACCTTGCCTCGCGTCTCCCCCTCCTCTACCCTAGAACTTACCTTGCCTCGAGTCTCCCCCTCCTCTACCCTAGAACTTACGCCTCGCGTCTCCCCCTCCTCTACCCTAGAACTTACCTTGCCTCGCGTCTCCCCCGCCTCTACTCTAGAACTTACCTTGCCTCGAGTCTCCCCCTCCTCTACCCTAGAACTTACCTTGCCTCGCGTCTCCCCCGCCTCTACTCTAGAACTTACCTTGCCTCGCGTCCCCCCCTCCTCTACCCTAGAACTTACCTTGCCTCGCGTCTCCCCTCCTCTACTCTAGAACTTACCTTGCCTCGCGTCTCCCCCTCCTCTACTCTAGAACTTACCTTGCCTCGCGTCTCCCCCTCCTCTACCCTAGAACTTACCTTGCCTCGCGTCTCCCCCTCCTCTACTCTAGAACTTACCTTGCCTCGCGTCCCCCCCCTCCTCTACCCTAGAACTTACCTTGCCTCGCGTCCCCCCTCCTCTACTCTAGAACTTACCTTGCCTCGCATCTCCCCCTCCTCTACCCTAGAACTTACCTTGCCTCGCGTCTCCCCCTCCTATACCCTAGAACTTACCTTGCCTCGCGTCTCCCCCTCCTCTTCCCTAGAACTTACCTTGCCTCGCGTCTCCCCCTCATCTACCCTAGAACTTACCTTGCCTCGCGTCTCCCCCTCCTCTAACCTAGAACTTACCTTGCCTCGCGTCTCCCCCTCCTCTACCCTAGAACTTACCTTGCCTCGCGTCTCCCCCTCCTCTACCCTAGAACTTACCTTGCCTCGCGTCTCCCCCTCCTCTACCCTAGAACTTACCTTGCCTCGCGTCTCCCCCTCCTCTTCCCTAGAACTTACCTTGCCTCACGTCTCCCCCTCATCTACCCTAGAACTTACCTTGCCTCGCGTCTCCCCCTCCTCTACCCTAGAACTTACCTTGCCTCGCGTCTCCCCCTCCTCTACCCTAGAACTTACCTTGCCTCGCGTCTCCCCCTTCTCTACCCTAGAACTTACCTCGCCTCACGTCTCCCCGTCCTCTAATGTAAAACTTCGTCCTCTCGATTCTGGTCAGGTCGGGCTTTGTCTGGCTATTGTAGGAAGACCAATATTGTAAGTTGGTGGACATTACAAGATTTTTTTCTTTTTTTATTGCCTCAATAACGCCTTCTCACCGTCGTCATTTGTTTCCAATGTAACTTATAACATCCGTAATCCCGCTTTCTCCTCGTTATACTTAAACTATAAAAGTGCTGTTCACACATTCTTATTTTACACATTCTTGTTTTACACATCCTTTCTTTTCCGAAGAATATTATTCCTCTTAGTTGAGATTTAACTAATTTTTTTAATGAAGATATCAATCAAATGAAGTCAACTTGCGTTTAAGTCATCGGTTTTACTTG
The DNA here is from genome assembly GCA_035578135.1 of Flexamia atlantica. NCBI lineage: Eukaryota > Metazoa > Arthropoda > Insecta > Hemiptera > Cicadellidae > Flexamia > Flexamia atlantica. The sequence goes on along the minus strand of JAQJVK010000016.1, from coordinate 10,627,712 downwards.
TAGACCCTAACATAGTTAATGTCGAAAAAGTAGGATTAACAAGCCTCTACTCATTTTGTACTATCCTTCGACTATTAGTTGACGATGACGTCAATTTGTAACGCCATGGTGGTATGGAAGTCATTAGAAAAGTACAAATACTGATTCTTGACAAGCACGGATTTCCAGTAATTTCATGTGATAAAGCAAAATATCTTATTAGGTAAATAATCCATATTTCAGGTTTGCTCGGTTACATATTTTATTGAATGTACATACCAAAAATTACATAAATCCGTGTTCGTGTTCAGGTAAGAAGAAATGTAAAATCTTGAAACAAATGTTTCCTTGGCTGCGGAGAATATTTATTGCTTAAAGCTACACAAACGCCGACGATGTCTCAAAGGACATGTTTCTGCTTAAAACTTAATCCCTTGCTAATCCTCACTGAGAGTTTAATCCTCTAGAGACTTTAACAGCAATAAGTTCCACTATGCACGGTCTCTTCTATACGGAACAAAACTAATATACGTCTTACATATGAGACTGGGCTTTATTTCCAGTTTTGAATTTTTTAATGTAATAAAGGCAAAAGTAATTCTGGAAACTTATGCAAAATAAATAAATTGCAGAGTCGTCACGATAAAACAAATATTTGTATATATGAATCTATAGGTGAGGCTAGGGCAAATGATAAAAAAAACTTCTTGTTAAAAAAGATTATCGCAACAACTTTTAAGGAATTTCCTTAAAGGAATAAGCTATTACAGTAGGTCCCATGTTAAGACCTAAGCCCGAGACCATGATAAATTTTCGTTTTCGGGCCCCCAGAAGTAAAAAATAACATTCGTTCGAATTTATATATATATGTCTGTCTTTTAACACGATAGCGGCCGTAATTATGGTCTGATTTTAATAAAATTTTGTAAATGCATGTAAAGTGGCAAAAACTCGGAGGAAATCGTAAACCCAGGAGTACGGAATTCGTAAACCAGCCCAATCGGAACACTAGAAGGGGGGGAGCGGGATAACCCCTCAAAAGAGGTTTTCTAGTTGTTTTAAAAAGAAAAATTTAAATAATCTAATTTTTGTTTGCACAATTGAAATCAGCTCGAAAAAACAAACACTTCTGTACTTGAAATCATTGCTCCGTTACCATTGGTTACCGAGGTATGGTAAGTGGTAAACACAGTATGTTATCCCAATGTTGACCTTATGGGAAGCAAGTAAAATGTTATATCTCGCTTATTTTTCAACTTATCGTAATAAAACTTGGTTTACGGCTTCTTTTAGTTCAGATCTACTATTGAATTAAAACCACCCAGTTTTAACATACCTGTTGCAGCAAACCTGCATACTTATTCCCTATTTTACTCTTATATGGAGCTTACAAAAACATTTTATATGTCGCTATGATGGATTGCAATACGTTCTTTTGAATTTGAAATTCGCTGTGTATGCAGGTCTGCTACAATGGGGGTATTCAAATTTTTGTTTTTACAATAAAAAAATACATCATTTTGATTTCTTTCAATTTAAGTCTATGATTTTGCAACAAAAATTTGCCACACCGAATAAACAAGCGAGTGAAAACTCATTTAGAGAAAGCTGATTGGACGGGGTTCTACAGAATGGACCAATCGCAACTTTGATTAAAGGAACTACCGGCATCGCTTGTTAATGTTCGAGTGCTCAACGGGCAACATTTCCATACAGGGCAGTTATTACTGGCAGTATTTGGAAAGTACGAGTAATTCTTCATCATTGAGGTTCCTATAACCGAAAGCCGCTCTGTTGAATTATAAATAAATTATAATTAAGATTACTGAAGTTGTTTTTGTTTGATCTTTTATGGGAAAAGTATTGCGTAATATTCTACAAAGATCTGTTATGACAAGTATTGATTCAGAAGTTGAGCAGATTGATTCTCTGGTGTAACTGGAACATCGTCAGTTTAGTTTAGTTAGTGGAATATGTTTTGGAAAAATCGAATAATGGACCTTGCTATTACTTTTATGTAAATAAATTAAAACATCTAAAAAAATGTTAATAAAAGACATTCAAGGTTTTCAAACGGTTCCAGCTTCGATGGTGAAACACTTTAATGGCGTTGATATTTTAACAAACTAAATCTTTCATACAAAAACTATCTAGGGTTTTCTCCTCAAGTATTCGCCATAAAAATTCTATAGTAAATCCGGATAACACATTTTTTAGAAAATCTTATTTACAGATAAAATAGTAATTTACCTCAATCAATAACCTCAAGTCTATTTTGAAGTTTTTTAGTTGTATAGAAACCAGTTTCTATAGTCTTTTGCCAATTGCGGCTTTATTATAGCATAAGAACTAGATAAAAATTTTACCCTGTCCATTATATTACTGGATAAAAATGTGGATCGTGATGAGACTCTGGTGATTGAGAAAGAAACGAGATAAAGAAGAAAAAAATAAACATCATTAACCAACACGAGATCTAAATTTATAAGGCTATAACCTAAACATACTTATTTAATGAATCTAGGGATTTTTTTCTACGATAGAGATCGTAACTCCTCCTACAGTTCTGAACCGAGTTGAGTTAAATAACTCAACTAAATAACGACACCTAAATAGGTGTCGTTGGAAAGAGCCCAGATTCAAGTTCTAAAGAACACAAACTATGGACAGACTTAAGAGAAGAGCTCTCGGTACCCTTAACGTTTGGTTTTTCTCCATTAGATTGCCAATTTTAAGTTGACATCTGATTCAATGCAGGTTTTTAAGCAATGTGTGAGAATTCTATCGCAAGTGCAGCTAAACAGGTAAAATGTTATATTAAAATAAAGGTGGTGTCTGTGTATCCATCAGTGTAGGAATTAGTTCCGACTCAACGCAAAATTACTGAACTGAACTAACTAGGCTATACGTTTATGTAAACGTAGATCAACGCCTTCCATCCCGTTGATAAACAGCCACAGCGACTAGAAAATTAATAAGTGAAAATTTTAGAAGAATGAAAAAAGAACAACTGACAACAACAAGCTCTAAAGAGACAAGAAATAGTTATTTTTGTATTGAGTGAACAATTTACTTTGCTCTTGAAATACACACAACATGTTTCCCCATCTGCAATAATAAATTCCCAATTTTTAAACATCAATTTCATGACATATTAATTAACATACAGTTACTTTGTTTCGACCTGCAATTAGCGCCTACATCTGAGTCGCTGTAACCATTCATGCATTAGCTATCAGCTGATTGTAACGTTCTTACTTGCTTAATTCTTGACGTTCTCACAGCTGAGTGTCGTTGATGTTATTCTTATGTTATTATTCCTGTCCTGTCACTAAATCAGCTGATAGCGCCTGCATTCGTTGAGCTGCAGCAAAATTGCTTGGGTGCGTGGAAATTTGAAAGCGCTCTAATTTTTTTCAATGTTATTCTAATGGGTTTACTTTGTGTCCCGCAGGTAGACAAATTACTATTTAAGGAGTGAAAGGCGTCTAAACATAGTAGGTGGGGGGTAAAGATTTTTTTTCATTAGCAGGATGATCTAGTAGGACGTCAGTGGCAAAATGATGATGGGCCACTTGCAAAAAACTTGCTCGCGTACTGGTACTGGAAGAGCACATGGCCAAGTATAATACATTCTTGGTGGAACCTAAGGCTACAGCTAGAAGCACGAAAGGAGAAATGTAACACCAGCCGACCCTCGAAGTACCGCAGTATCAAGTTGTTTCCTCTAGGTAGCAAACGACAACTTCGATAAGAGGAATGGAGAGCATAAACTGAATTCGGGGACTCGAACATCGACCTGGAGATCCAGAGTGTCAAATCCTCAAACATAAAAAGAAGCAGAGGAACATCGGCCAAGCTTTTGCTGAAGGAAAGGACGTTGCTTTAATGGAACATGTTGCAAGGAGCTAATTGTTTGATACTCATTTAATACTCGGAAAAATATTTGTTTACGCTCTCTTACAGTTACGGAAGCAAAAGAGAAAGCCAAAAAAGAGAGGCTGAAACCCAGCAGCTAAAAAATGCTCTAATATTTACTCAAGGACCTTTATTGATAAGCATTATTAATGTATTACTCCAGGCAGCAAATGACAACCCAAATAACAGTAATGGGAGACTACGCACGGGTTTTCTATGTGGGGATTAATTTCGCTAACAACATAAGAGTTAATTTAAGATTAGGCTAAGATGCAATGCATCTAAAATGTATGTAATAACTCTGTAAATTATTGTAAACTTTAAAGCGAAATAAATAATTTTTGATTTTGATTTTTTTGACCTGCCTACCCTAGCCCGACCCTGCCCCCCCCCAGCTAGTCTTTCAGGTCCTAGCTTGGTATATTTTCGTGCTAAGGTACTCAAACTCGTAAGGAAGCAGCGGAACTTCGACAAGGCCCTGTCTGAAGAATAATTCGTCTTAGGCAGATCGCTTAAGAGATAGAAGCAGCCTAGCAAGAAACCAGGGAAAGGAGGTAATAATGGAGAAATAAAGATATTTTAGAGTTTCAAACGCCATTTGCAGGTCCAAATCGATGAGGAAGTGCATTAACAAGGAATGTTGGATAAGAACAGACAGTTTGAGGCCACGACCAAGGATGTGGAAGAGATGCGGGCCAAAACTGAGCGAGACCAAGTGGAGATAAAAAATAACGCCAACAAACCGCAAGTGAAGGAGCCCGAAAGGTTTGTTGAGAAAAACGAAGTCTACACCTTGCAGCCGGCCTAGGAAGGAGGTGGCTGAGGGCCTGAATAGCCCTAGTATTACCTCACTATTCTGCTAAGTCTGCTTGGTGTTTAATTAAGAGCATCAAATATATTTTTGGTTGCATAACTGATGCATTATCTCTTCGATGTCAACAATGTTCGGGATTACTCTGTTCCAGGTAATGTGTCGGCTGATTTCAATGCCCTCTTCATTAGCCCAATCTTACTGTTTCATGATATTCTTAATTATCGCTCCGAGTATAAAAAATGCACTCCATCCAAAAATTAAAATTAAAAAAAATAGAGACATTAGTTATGAATTTAGTACTATATTTTTGGTTGATTTTGCTTGATTTTACAGTGGAACTAATAAATACTCATGTCAAACTATCCTCATTCCTTGTATTTAGAGTTTATATTTTATAGTTTTATCTTACACTTAACGAAAATTCATGTTATCATAAGATAATTCACTTCAATTATTATAAAATATGTTACAGAGGCTCCTTTATCCACAGAGAGGGCTGTTAGTTAATGGTCTAAAGTGGAATTGAAAGTTATTGGTGTTAATTTAGCCCTGGCAAAAGAAAAAAAACATACAGACATGCATTTATTTTTAGTGTTGTGGTTTTATACGTGTTAATTTATAAAGAAAAATAAAAGCTTATGAAGATTAGATTCATGGAAAACAACTATGTTGTTAAACAAATCGTTAAACAAAATGTTTTTCAATAATGATAGCTCAATTTTCTTTTTACTTGAAGGGTTGAAAAAATAAAACTTGAGCTATATTTAGTGTTTTTAAACCCAAAGCAAGAAATAATTTCACCAAACGAGTTATTTGAAACTAAAAATATATATCGCTAAAATAAGAAATAAATAAAACATATTGGAAAGCGTCCCAGACGTAGCTTGGTTTGGTAGTTGCCGTTGAAAACTTCTCTTTTCATCTTCTTCACGAGGATTTCTTCCCTGGAAAGGCAAAGCTGATTCGGCTTTTATGCTAACCCGTCCAATAGTGCCGTCAAACCTAAATCCAATCATGGCGTGAATTGGTTCTTTTGAGTGTGCGATTGGTTTTCATAGAAACATTTCTCCACGCTTCACTTTATATTTTCATTTTCTATGAAGAGAAGTACACATTTACTTAGGTTCAAGTGTCAATTCCTACAGTGGTTTACCTATTTCATTGATGTTATCGACACTAATACTTCAAACAAATTCTCGTATCACACAGATCAATAATTTTAAACAGTATTTTATACATCTAGTTTTTTTTATTTCGTGTATTTACACAAATGGAATGTAAACATTGACATATCGTCAAATGATCAAAAATACAATAACATTTTTCAATTCCATTTGATTACTCTCATAAAAACTGTAAAAGCTTTAGTTTTGTGGTAAAGTCAGTCATAAATACACGTCAATTTTATTTATCGTAAGTAATTTTTATTAAGTGCTAACATTTATTAATAACGTATGGTATAATGTCATTTCAATGATAAATTCCGAATAGTAATACTGGATGTAAATAAAAGACGTTTAACAACACTTAAAAAATATACTTACTTTTATGCTCACTTGTTTTTCATACAAGATGGTAAATATACACAAATCGTGGAAAATGGTGATCGATTTCGATATGTACCACCCATCATCATCTTCTATTTAAATACAATATAGGTGTAAATCTATTTTTAAGTGTTTTAAGACGTTTTTATTTACATCCAGTGAATACAACAATAAGTACCATGCTAATCATGAAATTAAATAGTAACAGTAAAAGTTTATACAATTCTTTTTTTTCTGCGTTCCCTTAAAACGCCCAAAATAACTCACTATCTTTCGTTGTCAACTTAAAGGCAGTACAATCCATATTTATCTTTAATCACAGGGTGCCAAAGTGGGAATTCGTATTTACTAGCGAGATTAAGACGAGCTGGTACAACGATAAGCACAAAAAGACACTTTTTACTCTATTTAATAAACTAAATTCAATTCTATTCTATTAAACTTTAATTCTGAACAATAGTTACATAGTTACATTGGCAGCTAAAAACTATGAAATAAATCCTCACTTTGGGAAAAAACCATGTGCGTGAGAATGAGTCCAATTAGTAATTTATCTATTTCCACCCACTTATCACTACACCAATTTTCATTTTTCCACTTGCAAAGACGATCAGACGGACTGACAAAACCTCTTCTCTCCCCCTTAGAATTCCACGGCTGGCAAACAGACATACACAATCACGCACACATCTATACCAACAGCACACGTGGAAAAACCTGCTGCTCTTAGTATCTTATGTATGTATTGTGAAGTAATCAGTGTTTCAATGTTATTTCCTACAATTTGTTCTGACCAATGGTTGGTGCTTTTTTGTAAGTCACTAGAGTGCAAGTTTCAAAGCCTTTCAATGACTGCTAAGTTCCTGTGCAGTGTGAGTAAAATGTAATGACAATTTGGGACAGTGAAACTTTTCACGAGTCTTGGAGCCTGAATGGCCACTGCAACGGTGTGTCTCGTCGAGTAAGTGTGGTTCACATTGCCAAATAGTCAGTGTGTTTGTACATATAAATTAGTGAAGTTCTAATAAATAATTGTCTTATGTCTAACACGTTCCAGTCACTGAAGAGAGCCTTCGAAGGGTATCGCTGGCACCTACCGATAGCAGCCTTTAAAATGGCTTTCTTTGTTAAGGCCAGGTGTTGAAGGGTGGACTTGTATGCTCATCCCCAGGCTATAATTGCACCTACCATTAAAGATTGAGCGTATGAAAAATACACCAACTTAATTTCACTTAAATGAAGGATTGCGCTGTGCTGGTGGAATGCAAATACATAAGTAATTCCTCAATTTCTTATTTCAATAATTTATATGTTCAGCCCAACTACGCTTACTGTCAATAATCATCCCGAGATATTTGAAGAATTCCACCCTTTCAATCGACTGGCAGGCACAGTTGTTGTTATTGACGTCAACGAAAGTATGAATTGTGAGTTTGGCTGTAAGCGTGTTCCCTTGATCTCTTTACGAAACTGGCATGAATTTAGTTTCTAAAATTTTGAGAGTCAAAATGTTTTGGTTAAGCCGATATTTACTACGGTAAAATAAAGGTTATTAATAGGTGAATCATATAAAAAGTGTTGTGGAAGACATAATGTCTCTAGTAGCAATTTGGAAAAGCTCATTCCTCGATCTGCCATGAAAGAAAGAGCACAGTCATCAGCAAAAATAAATATTTTACATGACACATTGACTTTGGTCATGTTATTTATGTACTCGTATATCAAGAATAAGAGAGGGCCCAAATTCCCACCTTGAACAACCCCACAATCTACAGCTTTGTGATTGCTAAAGTTGTCATTCATTGTACTAATTGTTTCCTGTTTTCGAAGTAAGATTTAAACCAATTCAGAGATATACCACGAATGCCAATTAGCTCGAGTTTATTTATTAATTTATATCCATCCACGGTGTCAAATGCTTTAGCTAAGTTTAAAAATACCAAAAGAGCTTTTTCATTATTGCTTACAGCTTTGTTAATGTGACTATTTAGATAAATTATCATCATTAATACTCGTATTTTTGATTTTCTAAAACCGTACTGTTGGTCTGTTAAAATTTAGGAGTCGTCTGGATGTTAAGTTAATTTGTCTTTAACTACTTTCTCGGTGATCTTGGTGAACACGAAGAATGATATGGGCCTAAAATTTGTTATGCTGGTAACGTTATTGGCCTTGTACGGTGGCAAGACCTTTGCTATTTTAAAAGAGTCAGAAAATTGACTCTTTCGGAGGCTCGTATTTATTATGTGTAGCAAGGGTGTTTAGAACAAAGCAAACTTTTTTAAGTAGAGTAGCAGGTACACAGTCATAACCAAGAGCTGAGTTACTGCGTAATTTTGTTACATAGGGCAGTAATTCTCAGTGGTGGTACGTAAAGTTGTACCCTACTTTAGTGAAATAATGATTAAACTCATTAGCAACCGATTTCCCTAAATTGTTGTAATATAAAAGAATCGTTTTTTTCGAACCGCAAACAGCGTTTTTGTCATAATGTGGAAATAAGCTTACATATTATTCATTTTTCGCCTATTGAATTGATAGCAATCAATAAAAAAGGCTACACACCCTAAAAACTGTCATGAATTCAATCTTGAGTATAATGATATATTCGGGCTTCGATATTCAAGCTGTCATTTTCAAAATCTCTTTACAAGAATATTTTTTTCTTCAGGTCGTCATCAATTAAGTACACTCCCTTGCACTTAACAAAAAAAAAAAAAAACACGAAGATAACACAACACTTAACCGGCCGGTACGAACGCAAACGAGTTCCAGACTAAAAGATAAATAAAAATTAAGAAAATAATCAAACTGTTAAAATATACCGTACCCTAATTAAAATAAAATCCCTGGAAAATACCACAGCAGAGTTGACATTTCAAAATCATGTCTGGAACTCAAGCCTCATCACAATAATCAAGATTGAATTTATGACAGTTTTTAAGGTATGTAACCATTCTCGATTAAGCTTGCATAATCGTTGAGAGTCTTGCTAAAAGTTAGTTCTTTAGGATTATTTAGTACATCTATATGAAACATGTTTAAACGTTTGATTATTCAAAGTCAAAAGACTTAATATCACGAGCCACGATTTCAGTATACACATACACAAATTTAAGAAACATTAAAATTTTTAGGACAGAGCACTGAAAAATATTACAGTTGATTTTTTAGTCTTAATACTAAAAAGCTTACAAAGTTTTGTAATTAAGATTCCACACAATTTTTTTCTGAGTACGAAAAACTAATATTTTTATAACCCCCAAAACATCTACAAGTCCGATCCTTAATACGGAAAAAATAGCCTTAAAAATAGCCTTACGGTAAAAAATAGGAATAATATCATAGTTATCTATGAACAGGCTCAAAGTTACAAACTTCTTCAGTATCCAGTATAGTATTAAAAAGTAAAATAGAAACAAAAAACTAATAATTTTGTAAAAATATGTAATGAATAGTGTTATGATCCTCAGACAATCGAAAAATATTAAAATAACTGAATGCTTTTGTTCATTGGGACATTAACTTGCGTCACACATGGAAGTCTTATGAAGGGGTAAAATGGTAATTTCCTTCTAGTTTCTACTCATGTAACATCGACGTTCCAATCTCGAAACAATCCCCCAGGTGAAGACCTTATCTCTCACTCGAGGCAAGGGTTGGAAGTCGTAGCTCGGGTGTTGCATGCCCTGTTATCGGTCCGGGACCAGGTGGCAAGCGGATGCCGCTCTGGAATCGAGCGATAAATTCTCAGGGAGATGAGACTCATAATTTGTAGCGAAGGCCAGATTTATCCCTAGGGACTTCCACGTCCACGTCGGGATTGTGTTTACATCAATTCCAATCCTACGTTTTTCATTGCTTTCGGTGAATTATTTGATTTTGAAATCTCAACTCTGTTGTTGTAATTTTCGGGGATTTGATTTTGTTTAGGGTGCGGTATTTTTAGTAGTTTGATTAATTTTTATTGTTATATGTTTTTTTTTATGAACATATGAAAACAATGTTATCGTATTAATTACGTAATTTTCTTTTATATTTTCAAAACGATAACATTAGTTATCTAAATCTAAAACGTAGAGATAATGAGATAATGATTTTTTCCACAGTTAATATTGCATTACAAAAAAACTGAGTATGGTTTCGGAATTTACGTTGACCACAGTTTCCAGTATTGATGGTCAACGCAACACTTAAAAAATAAAATAAACTAATAAACTTGAGTCCAGTCCAGTCTAAAAAAAACTAAGATAAACTAAATGACTCTCCTGGTGGTCTCTAAAATAAAATAAAAACTTTCATGCTTGTAATTAAATATAATTTATATAATGTTTGTATATAAATTTAGACATATATTTATATATATAAACTATATTCATTTACACATACACATATACACACTACATTTTTCTTTGCTTGTACAAGTCAAAATATTCTGTTGTAAGTTAAAAACCTTAAGATAAAATATAATTTAGGATAGAAATGTCCTTTTGGGACCATAGCCAATCTTTCATTTTTTTTGCTAAAATCGGCTAAATTTTGGGAGACTTTGATGTCATGTTGCAGTTGGTTGAAATACTTGGGCCCTATGTATTGTCATGACTGTCTAAAAAAAGAATATTTACTTTAGGCAATTTAAAAATTCTTTGTTCACTTCCTCGAGTTGTGTATACAAGGTCAGTGGTCCCAGTATTGCCATTTCGTGTATAAAATAGCCTTAATACTTTATATACATAAAGATGTTGAATTGGTAAATTTTTATATATGTAAATAACTTAAAGAGCTCTCTCTTTTGCTACTTATTGTATTAAAAATAAGTCTTGCTACTTACTACACTTAAAAAACCCTTTTCAATATACTAAAATTAAGTTCGTAATAAATTAAGAAGCGTCGTCAGTTCTTAACGCTCGGTAGAGTAACGTATTTTAAAATTTTATTTCCACCGATTTATATTTATCTTATTGTTTTTTAATGGTTACTATCAAGGATAACCTTTTTTTATTAATTTAGTTATACCTCTGCATTGTTGATCTTAGAACAACAATACCCATACAACGGACACAACAAAAACACATACTGTACTAAACAACGGAACATACAACATACAACAACAGAACAACAATAACACATACTTTTTACGATGGTACCAACAACGGAGCCTTATAAATCAGAAGCTCATGGAGCGTATTTAATTTCAACTAATAATATCATTTAACAAATTCATGAACTTAACAACCTGTATCCAAAGAGTAGCCATAATGAAATTACATAAAAAATAATTTCTTCACTTGACCTCTAGAAAATTAAAAATGTGTAAAACTGTGTTAAGCTATATTCAATCCTTCAAAATAATTGAGGCAAATATACTTAAAAATTCTTAGTTCAAAACATCTCTAAAACATTCGTAATAAGCTTTGAATTGGATATTGCTCAATATTTATACAAGTTTTCCTTGTTGTTTCAGAAGCAGATTACACACTCGATGACTCGTTCTGGAACGAAGAAAGCCCTGTTGGTGAGTTTAAGAAATCCTTTTGTTTTATCGATTTTAATAAAGACATAATATACACCAAATGAGAAAGAAACGATTTGAGGAATATGAGGAGAAAAAAGCTTAACTTTAAAATACGCATTCCTGAAAGAACTGTTCAAGGCTGATAAATGAAAAAGTAACATTTTCCGTTTTCCCTTTTTTACTTTTGAATTATGTTCCACGCTTTAGGCATCTAAAATAAAAAAAGTTTAAAATTAAAACCACCCCTACTCTTACTTCGCTGAAGACGTAGAACTACGTCCAAACTTACTGTGTTAATTTGTTTTCTAACTTGATTATAAATGTGAGTGGTTTATTAGTTAAAACACCGAGCCCAACTTTGCAGCGAAACTCCTCGCCATCCTTTCCTTATTACGGCAAACCTCTTCAGTCAAGTTTATAGATTTAAATTTACTACCAGTCATTATTAATTATTACTTAGTGCCTGGTAATATTCCATGCTTAAAATTCAAGGTCGATTAAACCCCTAATTAGTATTAAACAGCCTGAATATTTTTCTAACGACTCTTAATAACGTTGACAACCACTCATACTAAATTTTTTTTCTTTACAACACAAAGTAAATATTATTTAATGTTGTTACCTGAAGTGGTTTCTAGTCAATAGGGTGGGAGTCTTCTAAGTTGGATGAAGTATGTCATATTTGTTTCAATAACTCAACGACTATCGGAAAAGTAACTGAAAATAAGTGAATTTCATAGAATTTTTTGAAATGTATGATAAATATAGCAGTGATTTTAAAGATACGAGTTATAATAACATACTAATATCCCTTGTTTTACATTCATTCTTGGTTTTGGAAAGTTTATGTTCTGGCTTTTCCGAAACTTCGTGAAACTTGTTTTTTCTAATCAGTGATGGAAAATGTCAGCAAAAAATAAAATCAAAACACTAATATCATATCTCTGTTTGACCAAATATTAAAAGCACTGTTTCTACAACCGAATAAAACAACTAATACAGTTTTATTGGCCAAATATATGTATTGAAAATCATCCATTCATGTGATAGTTTTCAATGCGATCGCTTATTGAAATGATGAAAGGTTACTCTTTACGTAATCGTTCAAATCACAAACATGCGGAGGATAACAATGTTAGTTGGATTCATGTTTTGTATCATAAATTATTCTCAATTTAATATATTCAATTAATTATGTGAATTATACTAAATATGGGTATGTCGTCTTATTTGAATTCAAAGTTTTAATTGTAAAAAATTAAAATTCCTTCAATTTCTACTACGTTGCGCTCCTCTTTTCTTTTTATTGATTTAGCAAACAAACTTGCCCGACAAACTGAATGTATGTGTGTCTGTATTTTCTTTATCTTTTGTACACTACTAAACCGTCCCCACAAACGCCATGAATGGTCGTCATGTTGTTCAGGAAGTGCCTGGTAAGGTTTGTATCGTTTTCATGATCCTCAAATTCCTCAAGTTTTCATCCCTTGGGCTTACAACGACTCCAATTTGCGAACCTATGGAAGTATAGATCAGATGCAGGAACCGCTCTTTCTAGCCATTTCATTATAACGGTTGCTGCAAAAGCGCATCTTAGATATTAATCACTTCATACTTAGAGTGAAATTAGGGTGGGTTCATACAACAACGAAAATTGCATTTGTCTCTTACGAACCTTTAAGTTTTCGTCACTTTTATGACCGGTTGCATATTACAAAAATAAGTGTCTGAATAAAAGTTCCAATCGGGTTAAAAGAGTGAAGTAAAGACAGCGCCCATCTCGCCGGAGCTAAGATCAAACTGTTGTTCAGAACTTTCATTGTTGGGTCAACAAATAAAATAAAAGATGATTCAGTTTTTCTGGCGCACCTGCTACGTTTCGGAAGAAGTGAAGTTTCTGATCTGTCACGTCAGTCGATAAACAACTCTTCGCAGAGGTGGAGATTTTCAATAACACCCTGTAACATTTTTTTAGTGATAAATGGATGTACAAAATCTTATTATGCTATTAAATGTATTATATAATAATACATGTACCGCCAAGTTACACTATTTTAAACGTTATTATATTATATTATTATTTATTACAATTGTTATTATTATAGTGTACATTTATATTGTCATAATAAGCCATTTGTATGATGCTTACCTATCATATATATAAAGTACATCGAATTAAAACCGTAAGGCTATTTGGTTAGGGGGATATTGACCTCGAATTTACGGCATTTTGTTTCTTTTATTAAGCCCTTCAAAACTCCTTTTGCAGCACATTTTTTGCTGGATTCGTGTGCAAAATATATTTCATCCATCTTATTTGGTTTTTACAGCTGTTCAGCCGGTCTACGTCTCATGGGACACATAGTAAATATTTTATTGGTTTGTGATATAACTCGGAGATTAATATAATGCGTTTTCAGCAAAGGCAAGTTTATTAAATTAGAATTTACTGTGAATTTCGTTTCTAATCAAATGCAAGGAAATACTGCTCACTAATTAAATTTGATTGGAAATTGTGGACGAAACCTTAACACTGGAAGGGAAATATAATACAGGCTCCAAACTAATTCCTCCACGGGGACTTCCAGTACAATTAACGTCTAAAGCGAACTTTACACTAACATAATTACACTCAAGTTGAAACTGATTAAATTCTTGTAAGTAACTTAACCTTCCAACCAACTTTAAAATAGGATGAATTTTTTTATGATTCTTACGACATATCTTATAAGACTGTAGTTTTAATCATGTTTGAAAGCATATATTTGGAAAAAAATTAATTTGAGACAAAATAATATGTTTTTTTTTTGGTATAAGGAAACTATATTTACAAATAAATATTTCTAAAATGTTTAAAATGTTGATACTAATACTATTTAAGATTATTTTTAAGAACCCGTGGTTTAAAAATAATCCACCAAATATGTTATTTATATCCGCCAACTCCATTCCACCAAATATTAGGTTTCTTAATCCGTCTAAGGTTGTAGAAAAAGCAAATCAAGTGTAAAATATTAAATTATTGGCTTTAAAATCCTCATTATGACGAACTATAACGAATGATATATCCAAAAGTATTAAAATAATATTCTAGCGACTAAATTACTAGGATTTATAAGGCTGTGATTTGTATAAAACTTTTGTATCACTACCAGCTGGGTTAAAATTTACTGTGATTGGATTTGGTACCTTTAATTAAAGTAATCTTTGAAAAATGTTTGGCAGCGTCTCCCTTTTAGCGAATTTCCCCTTTAGGGAAGAAGCTATTACCGTACGTCTCATGGTAAGACCTAAGACCGAGACTATGATAACTTTTCGTTTTGGGGCCACCAAAAGCAAAAAACACTATTCGTTCGAATTTATATATATATATTTGTCTGATAGATTGATAGCGGCCGTAAAAATGGTCCAATCTTAATGAAAATTGGTACATACGTGTAAAGTGGTAATCACTCGGACGAGTTCGTGAACCAGCCCGATCGGACCATCGGAAGGGGGGTAAAAGGGGGACAAACCCCCCAAAATTGGGTTCTTTGAATTTTTTACATAGAAAAATAAAATTTAAGGGCACCATTGAATTCAGCTCAAAAAACAAACAATTTAGTATTTTAAATCACTACTCTATGTCCATTGGTTACCGAGATATTGAAAGTGGTAAACACAGTACGTTGTCCCAATGTTAGCCTTATAGGAAATAAGTAAAATTCTATACCTCGGTTATTTCTCAACATATCTTGATAAAATTTGGTAAGTAACTTCTTCTAGTTCAGATATACTAAATAATGAATTTAAACCACCCAGTTTCAATATACCTGTAGCAGCAAACCTGCATACTCATTCCCCATGTTATTCTTATGGAGCTTACCAAAACATGTCAAATCTCGCTATGTTGGATTGAAATATGTTGTTTTGCACTTGAAATTCGCTGAGTATGCAGGTCTGCTGCAACGGGGGTATTTTAAGATTTCCCCTGCAAGCCATTGAGAAAGGCATTAAATGTCCTTCTAAGGCGTAACTATAAGGAACTTTAATGATTAAAATTTAATTTACATAAAATATAAATTGATCTTAGGATTTTGAGGTTTCCTAAAATGAAACAACTGGAATGAAAATTTTGAATTCCTCTCTGGCTATAGGAAAATAGAATCCCTAGAGGTATAATTGGGATAAAAAGGTAGAATATTTTAAAATTTTAATACATCAAAGCTGACAGTGCAACACAGGTAGGTTTAGATGGGTCTTGTAAGGGTCATTAGTGAATTTTTATGCATCACAACAATTCTCATCCACTTAATGACAGCCTAAATTGAATACTGAATTCCTTGAATATTTTTAGGAATTCCATCATTTGATCAAAAGTAGATTATTTTGCTGATTTATAATAATCGATACATCAATATACGTATAATTTTGTAGTGAGCAATTTCCTTGAAAAAAACGACAGAAAGAAGAAAATGCTTTTTCAAGATGAAAAGCATTTTCAATCTACAGAACCAAGTTCTGAGATAAAACAGAGACGTGGGAACTTTTAATAAATACTGAAATAACGGAATTCCGTGTACTTTTAAAAGTTGTCTGCTATTATTTTCCGTCAGTGTGAATCTGCCTCTCTACTTAAACATATCTAAAGGGTTTGTATTACGTTTATTGTTTAATGCTTTATCAAGTCATTCATAAAATAAAAATTATAAGGAATTGATAAATAATTCATACAAAATAACCAACAACGTTTCTATGGTTTAAAGTGGGTGAGATCTTTACCATATTAGATGCCGACCACCAGTTAGGGATATTTAAAGGCGAATATTAATTAATGATGAGTGTAGGATGATTGTGGCACGAACTTGTAGCCTTGTTGCTATCGAAGGCTGACCTGGACTGTTAATGATCAGCCCAACAGCTAATGGCAACTAAAGGACCTACATTCTAACGTGGGATACGGACCACAATTTCGCTTGGTTTACAATTTACTGACTGGTTTATTTATGAGGACAGTCCTATGAAAGTAGTAGTTAATAGTGCTGACGTTAATACTAACCAAGGTACACCACGTCCACAACCGCCCATAACTATCCATAATTTGTGACCTCCAGTTAGCTGGGTTACATTACACGCCACCGTCCCAGTCAGACTTAAGGCAAATCCTACATGAAATTAATAACTAAGAAAACTCTTTTTAGTAAACATCGATTGCGCAATTAATTGTTTGTTTTAGTCAAAAACGTTTATTATCACTATTTTCAGGAACAATTACTCTACACACAGCTTCAGGGCAAAAAAACGTTAAGTAAATAATGTTAACTAAGGTAGTTATTCGAACGGAGTCAAGCAATTCCAAATGTCAAATATCCAAACCTAAACTAATTACAATTTCTTGGGAATAATGTTCAGTTTGCTACATTTTAAAATTAATATTTAAGAGTAAAATAATACATATATTCAGCTATATTCACTATTGTTGACTTAAATTTATCGTACATTTAATTCAATCACGATTTTTTTTCTCACGAACCCAATCGAAAGATCTTTTTTTATCAAAATGTATCTCACTGTAGAATGTTCTTATCTTTAGTAGTTTATTAGCTGTTATCAGTTTATTCTAATAAGACCAACCTTAAGGTCATGGGATTCACTCCTCAAAGATGGTATTTAATTGCAATATGTATTTTAATTTTATATTTAAAATATGTCATAACAATATTTTATCCATCGGAGGCAACAATGTTTTCTAATTCCTGGGAAGCTGAAATTAAGTAAGAAATGCAGGTCGAATACTTGACAGCCCTCGGTAAGAGTAACCTTTGTATCTTATCCTATTGTGAAGTGAGATGATCCCATTGTAACTAAGATCAATACGCCTTACAACACAATATAGCGAGCAGGCAACACGGCTTCACTTTGTCTAGACAAGGGCTCTTGGTGTCTTTTGTCCTGGATGTCTTTTTCTCGACGACCCGCCCGCGCCGACTGTCGCCTTCAGACGGTGTGGCCTCTTCCAGGAAACTTGTATAAATACTACATCTTAGAAATATTCTCTTTTTTCTCCTGCAATACTATTAAAACAACTTTTCAGGATTTCCAGAGTTTAGTTATGTTATTTTCAATCGGGTAACTAATATCACAATTCATTTATCTCAAACTACTAATCAATTGCTTGCATTCATTGACTTGAATGTTGGAATGATGGATTTTGGGCTCTGAAGATAGTGTTATAAGATATAATGTGTTTTAATTAAGTTACAAACATAGTCGAGTCACTGCTCAAAAAGATTAAGCTATTCAAAACTTCATTTACAGCAGGACACACCATAACTCCAGCTAATCCAGCAGACTACACTAAAAGAAATCTTCCTTCTAGAGAAAAAAATGTTACCATTGTAAGACGTAAGCCCAAAATCATCATAACTTTTCTGTTTAAGGTCCCCAGATGCCAAAAGCACTATTGGATCATTTTAATTTATATAATATTTATATAATAGATAAAATTTATAAAATGATAATTGTGGTTAGGGCTAATATTATGTTAATAATAATATTATGTTAATAATAATAATAATATATATATATATATATATATATATATATGAATTTAAAATTTTAAATTTATATATATACATGTGTGTGTGCATGTGTGTGTGTGCGTGTGTGTGTGTGTTTGTGTATGTGTGTGTCTAAAACCAGCCTGATCGCACTAGGGGAGGAGGGGTAAATGGCAAGTAAACACCCTTAAAAATTGAGTTTTTGGGACTTTTTATATGGAAAATTTAAAAGACCAAAATTTTCAGCATTGGATTCAGCTCGTAAAACCAATCAATTTAGTATTTTAAATCATTGCTTTATGTCCATTGGTTACTGAGAAATCAGAAGTAGTAAACACAATACACTGTCTTAATGATAACCTTATTTGGAATAAATATAATTGTATATCTCGCTGATTTCTCAACATATCCTAATGAAACTTAGTATTGACCCATGAAAATGTATTGATTGAAGATGTTTTTTTAATCATTAACGAGCTTAGGAAGGATGTTTGTAGAATTGAGCTTTATGTAGTTATGAACTTCTGGTTTCTGGCCTAAACCCTCCCTCCATTTTGATATATCTGTGGCAACAAACCTGTATACTCAATACTCATTTCCCATGTCATCCTTATGGAGTGAACTGAAGTATGCTCATCTACAGACATACTAGATGTTATTTGACATGAGGCTTTATCTGAATCATAAACATTCATACTTTATCTAGGAAATGAACAATGGGGATTTTATGCCATAATGCATTAACTGAATGAGGCTACGTATCAAGTTTTAGTAATATATATTCAGACATTGTTAAGATACGGAATGTTATGTATTTGTCAAATGGGACACAATAACATTACTTTATTATTTAATGTTAACATTGGTACAACGTTCTGGGCTCATTACTCCTTGTGTCTCGGTAACAAATTTCAGGATACACATTTTTTTGTTTTTTTTTGACTGAATTCAATTGGGTAAACATAAATATTTCATTATTTAAAACTGTTAACGAAAACATTTTGGGATTTTATTCTCCTTCATCCCTCTTCCCATTCCCTTCCAAATTGTCTGATTCGGATGTTTTTCGAACTCGGCAAAATAATTTACAAGTCTTGGCTTAGTATCTTCCAAGATGGCCTCCGTGCTATTTGTTATTTTTAACACGAAAGAATTTGTAGCCTTTAGTTTTCTAGTTTTCTATTAATTTAATGTGATGAAAGCCTCAAAATTGGCCCTGCCTCAATTTCAAAAATCGAAATTCCTACAAGAACTTAATAGATTTCTAACTTCATTAAGCTTATAACAGCCTCCCACTATTGAGCTGGTAACTCCAAGGCTCACTACGCAATATTTCCAATTAATACCAGTCGACTTTCTTCCATAAATATTCACTTCTTACTGTGCTAGTTACGTACACGACCCGAAATAACAAGCTAAAAGGATACCACTTAATCTTTCTCAAACATACTTACGGCAGTTTTTGACGAAACCAGTGATGTTACCTTAAATGTGTATTTTCCCACGTAATAACTTGTGTCACAACAAGAAGTGTTCTTCAGTCTTCTCTGTCGTAAGCTAATTAAACAACCGCATTAAAACTTGGGATCCTTCAAAGTTTTCTTGTGAACAAAGGGCCTGAGTGAGGAAAGGTAATTTGTATGCGAACTAAGTTTACACTCTGCCGTCTCTATTTTCGTAGCCGAGAGATAAAAAGAGAAAAGATTTTACCCCATAATGACAAAGCAAAGTTCTTCATTTATCAATGTGCTTTTTGCTCGACCCTGTAACATAAACATTTTAATAGAAAATTCACACGTTAAGAAGTATAGTACGTATTAGCACTCGCCTTTCTTTTATTCTACTTAAGAAAATTATTATAATCCTTTCAGGGTAGAGATATTTTCAGGTAATAAGACAATTAATCTTTTAGTTTTCGTTATATGATGTACTTTATTAAAAAAGAAATTCTAAAAATGAATCAACACTATATTTGTCCATAAATAGTTTGAATACTTCAGTGCAATATTTAGAGCAAAACCAAGAACTATTAATAGTGAGGTAGGTTAGTATGAAAATATTAGGTTTCTGGCTACCAGTATGAAACTTTGCATAATCAATGATCGTGCATTTTGGAACTAAATTCCGCCCAGACCCCAAAATTTGACATCTAATATTCAAAATGGCGGCTAAAAATTGTTGGAAGAGGACAAAATTTACCTATTTAGACCATGGGCCGCCAATACGAAACCCTCCCCCGTGGGAATTTTTGACACATGTATTTTTTGTTGCTACTGACATGTACTTTATGGTTTTGCTTCTTTGCGACGTTTAAATTACAGATAACCCAGAAAAGCAAAAAATGTCATTGATAAATCGTTGAAAAAAATAACATGAGATCTTTTTGTAAAAAGTCACCTGACTGCATTTTTTACATGCTTCTTTGAGATAATGACTCGGGACCAACGCCTATCATTGTTGGGTGGCTAAACCTTTATTTTGACAGGATAAACATTTTCGGCCGCCATCTTGGATCCGCCATATTGGATATCGGTCAAATTACGTTATCTGCACACAACTGAAAAACTTGTTCCTATTGGCTGTATACGTTCTATGGCTAAGTCTTTTGGTTACTGGATAGTTTGCCAAGCTTTTCGGAATCATTTTTTAGTGATTCAGTCGGTATTGTTGTCGTTCTCACCTTATGTGTCAAACAAACAGATAAATAACATCAATGACGCATCACCGCGCCGGCCGCTGGTAGGGTTGGGTTAGGTTAATTTAGTTAGTATTCAATATTAAATTAGATTTGATCCTAACCTAACCTAATCCAACCTAACCTAACCTCTCCTCTTGTGATGCCACTACTGCAGGTAACGGCGACATAAGATTAGATATAACGGCCTATAAGATAACTCTCGGGTATAAAATCAGGCCGTGTATGAATAAAATTTGTTTCTATAATTTGTCTTTTACATCTATAATTATCTCTACACATCCTATTTATTTGTTATACTACTGCCAAATGTTAAATTACTTTATTATATTAGAAATATACAGTTGTGGGCATATAACGGAATTTGATCTGGATATAAATTTATTTTTTAAATGTAAAGATGGTGTTGCGGCACATCATTATGAACTAGATTTTTACGATGATTACAATGCTGAAATCCGTTTTTGAAAATATGCATTCTTTAAAAAGATATCCACTAATAAAACTTTACCCCTATACATTTCTTAAGGACGTTTCGTATTTTCAATATTACAGTTGTGGGCATAATATAACGGAATTTGACCTGGATATCAATTTATTTTTTTTAAATGTAAAGATGGTGTTGTGGCACATCATTATCAACTAGATTTTTACGCTGATTACAATGCTGAAATCCGTTTTTGAAAATATGCATTCGTTAAAAAGCTATCCACTAATAAAAATTTATCCCTATACACAATTTAAGGACGTTTCGTATTTTCAACATTTTTTTATTATTTTTCTTCTATCTCTTATTATAATAAAGATATGTAGTTCGTTTTAGTCTTAAAATACTCAGTGAAATACCGGTTTTAATTTGTGATATTAATCATCAACATCGGTTAAGTGACAGATGAGCTATAAGGTTCAATTTAACTTAAAAATAAATTTTTCAGAAATTTATTTTTAGTCAAGTATTAATATATCCGGTTCTAAATTAGGTATTGAATTCATCTTTGGTCTTAAATTACTCAGTAAATCATTAGCTGTCATGTAAGCTGACTTTTAATAAGATCAGAGTGAAGTTTATGTAACTTTTGAGCTTTCACTCAACATAATTTCGTTTTATTTGCTTAATTTTACATTTCTTGAAGGATTTCTCTAACGAACGGTGATTTTTGCTTCTGGGGACCTCAAAACGAAAAATTATCATCGTCTGGGTCTTAGGTTTTACAATGAGTACTACAGTAACAGGTTCTTCCCTATAGGGGAAATTCGCTAAAACACTCCTAATCCATTCCAGACATTAGTCCATTTGGTATACGTTTTGCATCACCGCACAACCCACAATATTAACATTTTGGGACGGTGTTTGTTCGAAATAAATATATATCGAGTGACCAATGTCTATTTACGTAGGAGGAAGGGCTTGTCAAGTACAACTTACCAGTGCACAACCTTAATCAATTTCCAGCCCTTCATAAAAATCAAAGCATTCTAAAAATGTAGTATTATTGTAAATATTTCAATGTAAAGACATGGATATTATTTTTATAGGACATCGAATCCTCCTTAGATATGCACCAACGAGCCCTTCAAATATTTTTATAAAAGAAAACCCCCGTTCGAAATTAATATTTTTTTGGTCGGAGTGGAGATATCAAAATTCAACCGGAAGCAAACCGTTTGTGCTGGAAGCCTGTGAGTTTGTTTTTAACAGTTTCCTTTTTAGCTTGGGATCCATTACATGGTATTAAATCCACGTGTGTCCGTTTTTCGATACCAAATATGATAGTAATATTTATTTTTTGAACGGTTGTTACTTTAGGTTCATGATGTAGACCTCTCGTTTGCGACATTTTGTTTCTTTTATAATGCATTTTGACATGCGAAGAAGTATTTTCTCGTAGTTGTGAATTGAGTATTTTAAAGTTAGAATGATATACATTAGATACATCACCTTGAAATGGTGACCTACCCAGGAAGGTATTGTAAGCCAAACATGAATGACAGATGAGTGAAGGATGATTATGGCGCGATCTTGTAGTCTTGTTACTTCCTGAGATAGGACTGTTATAAATAGCCCAAGAGCCAATGGCAACTATGGGACCTACATTTTAACGTGGGATCCAAACCACAATTTTTGCCTGGTTTACATAAATTAAAATCATCAATCAAAATTTAAATTCAACAAAGTAGTATAAATGACATGGACAATGAGATTGTACAAAAATGAAAAACAAGAAAAAAACAATCCAGAATAATGTAGCTTTTGATATTTGGTTGATATTTAAAACTATTGTATTCAACCCAGTTACAGAAAGGGGTTCCCAAGTTACCTGGAGTAAATGTGAACCGGCAACAGGCGCGGAGATCAGCCCCACAAATCCCCGGCTCCTATTTGTCACTTATAGCGGACAGCCACAATGAAGCTGCGTTTAACATCTTTGTAACCAAGACCCTCTTTACTTCTTCTTGGACACATGTGTCTTCTTCTACCTTAAACCGTGTTGAAGACAACTCTATTTGTTAAGAAAATATTTATTGAAAAAAATCTGAGGCGGCTGTCACCATTTCCTGTTTCTTTCAAATTTAAGTTTGTAAACCAAGAGAGTACGAATCAGGGATTTTAGATATCACGTCTTTAAAATCAGCATAATAGCTCCGTACATATACAATTGTTCATATACAGTAGACCTTTACGTAGTGTCGATAGTTTCATCTTCAACCTTGGTACCAGTTGACTGTGTGGTAAGGTCAGTCTGCCCCAGACTTGGTGAAGGAATTGTAAGTGTTACATTTAGGTGGGGCGGTGAGTATGGCACTTTTTATTTAACTTGTGATTCAATGATTAGGACTTGTGATTTAACGATTAGGAACTTTAGCGGCCATTTTTGACTATTCTTATAAATATGCCTTATTATCATATGTGCTCAAACATTTTCAAAAATAAACTAAATGAAATAACAGATTAGCAATAGTATAATTGTTTATAATAATAAATTTATTCATTGGGTGATATAATTATATTAATTGTGTAAAATTATATACATTTTAAGTCATCATCATTGAGTATAGTTTGTGTTGCAAGTTAGGTATTAAATTTAATTTATAAATAAAAGGCAATAACTATGTACTGGATCTCACTTTTTTACATTATGTATACTGATCTTGTTTCTAGCAAAGTTTATTGTTAAAAAAATAACTTTTAGAGTTCCTCGATCTATTATTTTATCGTATAATGTATATGGAGCTCATGGATTTGAGGAGAAATGAGAAAAACTGCCAAGCCTTCGAGAAGGCTGTATTACATATCACATCAGTAGTTTTTCACAAAATAATTGTAATCAAATAACTAAGCCAAAGACCGTCGTAACAATACCAAATATTTGTAAAACTTTCATATTGTTGACTCTGTCGTAGCTGACAGAGTTGTACAGTCTGTTCATGGAGTAATTGAATAAGCCAATGAGCCATGGCAACCGTGTAAGCATGTTTTGTATAGCAAAAGAGAGCTTGTGCAATATTTCAATTGAAACTATCAAATTCAGGCTAGTTAGTTGTATAACCAAGTTTTTATGTATTTATGAAATATTGACATAAAGTTTGAACGAACAAAAAAAGATGGAAAGAAAATAACACACAAATAATGGTAACTTGACAAGAGCGTAAAATTAATTCAGTGACCCTAAGCGCCGATAGATAGGTCTGACAACTTTGTTTCCCAGAAATCATTCCGCCCATTGGTTAGCCAAGTAACCGAAACGAAATTAAATAACAAAAAGAGAGGAAAGTTTCATTTGTTCAGAAACTTTTATACCACCGTCAGACAATAGAAATATTGTTACTGATTCGCAGCTTAACAGGACAATTCTTTTCTGCTGGAAGACTTTTACTAAACCTGTGTGTCACAAAGCAAATTGGTGAAATTACATATCATACCAATTCATCAACTGGGAAACTATGGGAAGTTATCGTTATACTTATGAAAAAAAATCCGTGAATATTTGTTCGCATTATTATCAAGCTACTGTCAAGAAAATAATATTTCTGAGTGAAAATCTATATACATTGAAATGCAGTGTGAAAACATATATTATGCATATCTTTTATCTTCTACAAATGTATAGTATTTTGTTTAAACTTATGTTTGACCCAGCGGCTATTATCAATAATAAAATATTAATTATTTTATAACATTATACTTGTATCGGTTTCAATTTCAATCACGAGTATTCTATTACAACCATTGGGTAATAGAATGGTTCTGAATCATTAATGAGCAGTCATGAGGATTTATTTATTTATTTATTTTTAGTTCAAAGGCTCTGTCACAATTACGTCAGGCAAACGCAGAGTGAATCCGCTCTAGAGCTGAGTTTTTAGGATTCTGGTTAGGATTCAGCAGCGAATATCTGATTAGCCGCCATGAATATTATGTTGTATATATTAGTGTAGTTAGCATCAGTAGCTGTCGCAGAATATCTAGCAGAGCAGGAATAAAAACTTTACTGTAAACCAGTTTGTTGTGTTTAGTTTGTTGTAGCGGAAATAAGTTAGTGTGGTTTATATTTAACATTTAAAGTATGTAGACCCTACAACCATTGGGTTCCTTTTTTGAACCCTCGTGCAGTGTCCAAAAAATCCAAAAATCCAAAAAAATGGTGGGAAGAGTATAGTGCAGTGTATACGCATTTACTTAAAATTATGCAATTAAAGTAGTATCCCTAGACCTAGTGGTATTCGCATTACGGTGTTTAAAAGAAAGGTGCTAATGTAAGACTACTTTACTTACTAGGAACGTCAAACAGCTCAAAATTGATTTAGTTCTGTTTAGAACATGTTTCGGTGTACTAACACCATCTTCAGCTGAGTATAGATGTGAATAAAATAATTATACATCAGTGGATGGCTTCGTCAAAGTAGAATAAAACACATACATTCATTGTTACACCGAATTATGTTCTCAACAGATCTATATCAATTTTGAGCTGTTTGACGTAAGTAAGTAATATAGTCATGTTCGCACAGCTCTGGGGGCTAATAAACTATGGATAATAATACTCTACAAGAAAGGTTCTACTGCAAAACATTTTTCCACCACTTCCGAACATGGCGGGCTGATGCAAAAGTGTCCCAAAGATATAGCAGGAGGTTTTAGGGTCTACTTTCTACATACCCTAAGTATCACCTTAAAATGACTTAATACAATAAATTTGGTTAGGGATTAAATTTTGCATTTGCCTGCTGGACTATTTTAAAAATTACCAATCCCAAATAAGGGGTTGATTTCACCACCAAGTCAAAAGCGCTCAGTAGTAACATAACTTTTGATACTTGAGCCACTCCAAACACACTCGTCCAAATTCTAGCCCGACGTCATTGGGTAGTATCGCAATTTTAAAACGCTATCTTATGCGGTATTTTATTTATCGTTATAATTTAAATACTCGTCTAATCTGCTTTTACTTAATTTTTTTACGAAGCATTCAATTTATTAGTTTTACTTATTTTAGCTATAAACTCACATTCTATCCTACCCAACCATTACAATTTTTGCAAATTAATTAAACAGTTACTTGAAAAATCTCGACTACATAATAGGTGTTATGAACTTAAAAATACTAGTCTGAATGTAATAATTAACATTTTAACTCTCAATCGACTCACTATTTCATATTGAAAAATGATTTAGATAAAATTTTTTAAATTACATTAAGCATTTAACAATTATTAGTTGATCACCTGCTATTTTTTTATCTTTCCGTTCTTGTTGGTGAAATTTGTATTTCTTAACTTGGCAAGTTCCATCAACATCCAAATCAAAACATATCCTGAAGTTATTTTTCAGGGCTCAATCGCGAAACTTGCAATTTGAATTGAAATAGAATATTCATAAGCATTGAAACAAGTTGCTGCTTTTCATGGTACTATTCCGCCCATAGGTATCTGAGAAACAGAGCCCGAATTGTAATAAAATGAAGAAGGAAGATTTGTTTGTTCCGCCGCTCCCTCCGGTACCAATTCTATTCAGTACATATTTACGTCGTTGAATTATTCATAATACACATTTATGAATAAATGAGTATTATGAATACTCAAAATACTCATTATAAATATTACATAAATACATAATATATAAATAAATGAGTACTATACGTTACTCATAAAATCAAATATGATTGAAATATAAACCGCCTAAATTCGTTATTTCAACGTGCGCCTTATTACACAAAAAATACAATGAAAAATTGTGAACAAAAATTAAAATTTAATAAAAGGTTTAAAATTTAAATAAAATATAAAAAATTCCTAGCTGTTACAGCAGTTACTAAGACTGTAACTAAAAAAATTACATCAGGAGTTACTAAGACTGTAACTAAACATTTGCTAAAATAGCAAGGTTTATTTTTTTCAAACTATATACTCCTTGGACGAACTGATACTCAGTAAGACCAACTGAGTTTTTACTAGAATGAAGGATATAAAATTCGTGAAACAATTAGTCAGGTTTCGTTTATACTATAATAACGGGATCATATATGCAACGCTTTACTTTTTTCAAATTAAATAACAAGACATTTATTTCATCACCTCAACAGATATTGGAGAAAGAATATATCAATTATATTTCATGGAAGTCAGATGATACTGATTACTGAGGTTACCCGAACACCAGATCCGCTTAAGACAACGTAAGACGTTAATTAAATTCACATTTTCTTTTAAAAATCATTTATTTATTGTATTACAATTCTGAGGAGGGTTTCATATTTTCGTATATTTCGTATTTTTATTTGTTTAAATAAGGAGATTGTAAGACCATTCTCGGGCCCAAAAATCCCTAATTATGGGCAGTTGCCCACTAAAAGTAGGAATGGGGGTCCTATTTTTTGTCCAACGAACTTGTCCGAGTTATCAAATAAAGTAAGTACTTACATAATTTAAAGAAATTCAAAGTGATTAATTAGAAAGTCAAAACTTCAAATACACTAGAAGTACAACTTAACAGTAGTAAATACAATGCAAAATAAAGCCTAATAATAAATCCTAATTTATTTGCGTCAGAGTATAAGGCTGGTTGTTATACTAACAACCACTGGAATTATTTGTTTGAAATTCATTGTTGGTGATGGTGATTTTATATTTTGGTTTGGATTTTTGCGGACATTTTGTTCCCCCTGAAGACGGGATCAGATTCCAGATCCCGAAACGTCGGGAAACTTGTTTTTTACTAATCAGTTATGGCAAATGTCCGCAAAAATCCAAATAAAAATATAAAACCACTGGAATGGCCTGTAAACATGTTATTTCTCCATCCGATGCTACAATACAGAGGTATATTATGGGATTGTTCATTAGATATTCCACCCTAGTGATTATTAATAGAACCGTCGGAGCCTGTAGCGTCTAAGGGTGGGTTGGGTGGAGATGTAGAGGGGCTGAAACCTCTCACCCCTAACTATCGTTAACGAGCAGAATTTGACGCTCAAAGGCATGGAAATTGCTTATCATTTATCTCTGTCGCTGGATATGTTGATGGGGACAGAATAGTTTCAGCAGTTGCGATTAACGAACAGAGGAAACGGGAGGTCTAGCAGCAAACCTCCAGTAACCAAAACAGCATCGATGTTAGTTAATTGTATTGCATCCTAATAACTAGCTGCTACTTCTGTGCTACTTCACTACAACAAATGTCGTATAATAGCTTTGGCATAGCTGAAATTTTACATTACTTTCTAAAATAAATTTTACGCAGGAAACAGAAATTCAAATGATAAAAATTATATAACATGCTTGTTTGAGTTAAAGAAAATTTGAGCCTCACACATCAATTTGATGGAATCGTGTTTTGGGTTGCATAAATACGCAAATTTATTAAGTATTCAACTTATGAAAATAACATTAAAATACCCCCGTTGCAGCAGACCTGCATACTCAGCGAATTTCAAGTGTGAAAAAACATATTTAGATCGAAAATAGTAAGATATGACACGTTTTTGAAATCCCCATCAGAATAACATGGGGAAAGAGTATGCAGGTTTGCTGAGATAGGTATGTTAAAAGTGGGTGATTTTAATTCAATATTTAGTACATCTTAACTAGATGAAACCGTATTCTAAGTTTCATCAAGATATGTCAAGAAATAAGGATGAAATCGACTTTTTTTATTTCCCATAAGGATAACATGGGGAAAGAGTATGCAGGTTTGCTGCCACGAAAATGGAACTATAGGGGATTTTAGACTAACATACATTAGATCTCTTCTAGATGAAGCCACAAACCAAGTTTTGTTAAGATATGTTGAGAAATAAGCGAGATATAGAATTTTACTTATTTCCCATAAGATTAACATTGGGACAACGTACTGTGTTTACCACTTTCAATATCTCGTTAACCAATGGACATAGAGCAATGATTCCGGATACTAAATTGTTTGTTTTTTTGAGCTGAATTCAATGGTGCTAACTAAAATTAGATTATTTATATTTTTATATGTGAAAACCCCAAAAAACCTATTTTTGGGGGGGTTTATCCCCCTTTACCCCCCCCTTCCAGTGGTCCGATCGGGCTGGTTTTCGAACTCATCCGAATAATTACTACTTCACACACCTATGCCAAATTTCATTTCGGTCGGACCATGTTTGCGAGCGCTATCGTGCTTACAGACACATATATATATATATATATATATATATATATATATACAAATTTGAACGAATAGTGTTTTTGGTATCTGGGGGCACCAAAACGAAAAGTTATGATGGTCGCGCATTTAGGTCTTACCATGAGACCTACGGTAATAGCTTCTTCCCTATAGGGGAAATTCGCTAAAAACAGAACAGTTTTGTAGGCTTCCTAATATCAAGGTATTAAAGATTAGCTACTCATTCCATGGGGATTTAGAATCTAATTAAGGAGGATTGTTTTGACTGCAAACTTTTATGGTTGCAGATTTTGTACCATTGACCAAATAAAATTAAAATGATATTTGAATGAAAAGGGAGGAAAAACGTAAACAGGTGAGCTGAAACGCCTACTGTTCAACTTATTGGCTGCGTAACATTGTTCTAGAATGATTCACACCCATACCGGTTTACTTTTTTGATGAGGTTTGTGCTTTCATTGCGATTTAGTTTATATCCTATAGGCTTAAAATCATTCTAAAATGGTTCATAAATGTTCCAAAACGTATAATTTTAAACACAATGAAAATGTGTAAAAATACGGTATTGAAATGGAATTGTACGATCCTTTTATAAATGATTGCATTTATTACCATGAGGGCCACAGTCAAATATTTGAAATATTTAAGTAACTAGAACAACATATGTTTCTTTCCGAGACTGGAGATACAATAATACGGGTCACCCTGTTACTATTATAATATGACCTAGGTCTCCACAGGTCTTTCTTTAGAAGGCCGCTTTGATGTCCAACAGGCGGGCTTAGAGATCCAGTGTTTAACAGGACTCGGGTGGGGAGGGAGAGGAGGCCCCGCCCTTCCTTTGATCAGGCCTGTGGCTTCTAGTCAAATTGGGGATCAACTCTGGATAACCTGGTTATGATCCTGTGTGACATTATTAACTCAGTAACATGCAATGCAGACAAGTTGAGACAGTATGTTTTGTTTCTGTAACTAAGAGGAAGGTTTTTTTGTTGTTTTATATATTTATTTATAAATTTATGGCGAAACCCCTTTTTTTACTACACTACTATGAAATCGCCTGTATTTGATGGGTGTTCGTGACAAAAAACAATTATTACATTGTTTACTACACAAAAACAATGTTTACTATGCGAAAGAAATGTTACCTATCTTTTTTGGATTATTCCGACATAAACATATACATATTTGTTATGTTTTCGCTGTGTGGCGTAAAGTCATTCAAAAGACGAGTGAAAGTAGTCTCGACCATACGAAGAG
Source organism: Flexamia atlantica (assembly GCA_035578135.1). Taxonomy (NCBI): domain Eukaryota; kingdom Metazoa; phylum Arthropoda; class Insecta; order Hemiptera; family Cicadellidae; genus Flexamia; species Flexamia atlantica. Next base: position 10,596,798 of record JAQJVK010000016.1, on the reverse strand, counting down.
CACCATAAATATTGCACTTAAAAAATATGATCCCGAATACGCAATGACGCACTTTTCACTCTTGTTATGAAACATAGTATTTACATCGAGGAATTCCGAAACCGAACAATAATATACTAAAATTTTAAAATGTTATATAATTTGTGGCGTCCAATAAGTAAATTATTCCATTTTGAAAATTAGATTTACTTGACACAACATGTAATATAACCTTTATTTTTCTAATAGTAACTCTGAAACTACAAAAAATAATTATACTCTATTTTAAACTATCATGGTGGTGATTTTGATTTTGGTTTTGAATTTGACTTTTTCAGACATTAGCCATCACTGATTCTTTAATAAAACATGTTACATAGCATCTAAGCTGCATTAAGAAGCGCCATAAAAATATTACTCTTGATTGTTAACAAGCCCACGCATGATATTATGCATGCTGACCCAAATTTATGTACCCTAATTAATCCCAGAGAAATATATAGATGACGGTCCGTGGTAATTGTAAGAAGTGACAATGACGTAGTTTAAATTTTGAAAGACAGAGATGAAGAGAAAGATATCGTGAAAGATATTGCCTTCAAAGATCGGAAATGTTGGTTTCAATTTACACGGGTGGGTTGCACTGGTTGTGCTTCGGTGGCATAAAAACAGCTGATGGCCCCGATCACTCTCCCCACCCCCCCCCCCCTCCACCGCTGCTCCCGCCAGACCGTCGATATATTGCTGAGCGGCCAGAATCAATTGGATGGTAACGATGATTTGAAACTGGCCCACAAAGTAAGGTCATTATTTCAAATTTTACTGATTATACATTGGAACGAGTGTTTCAGTTGGATCTCAATCATATAGGCCCTACACATTCAATTGAGAAATAATATCATGGACTAAACATTTGTTTTGCAGGAAAATGTAATGGATTGAACACGATTAATTACGATTACTTAAGGGAAGCTAATACATTTGACCACTCTGGTCGTCAGAATTTATTGCATAACGTCCTCATCGAATTATAATGAACCTAAAAATAATGTTTAATATATTGTTGATTTATGAATATGGGAACATTTATATCTACTTAGTTGGGTATAGTCTTACCTACAGATTTATTATCCACCACTTATGGATCCTATGAATTTAATGTTTCCATCTGATATTATAGATCTTTAATTTTATTTTGTCTTGGCTATTTTTCTCTTTAAGTATGTAGTATGTAAATAGGGTTTTGACCTTTCTACTTAAAAACTTAACTAATTCCACGGTCATTGATTCATTCACCAAAAACAGTCTCTCTAATAATAAAACCTTTGTGTGATATACAAATAATTTCTTAAGTGCCTTGCACCTCATTCATAATTACAACTTTGATATGTTTTTTTCGAATGCAGTTACACAATTCGCTACTGCACATACAACAGAGGTAATAGAATGTGGCTGTCATATTCGACTGAGGCCCCACAATAGTATTGTTGCTCGTGCTGCAAACGGCTTCATTCGCATTTCGATCCCCCGCAATCATTTGGCTACACGACTTATTTTCTTGATTTCTCGTGCTTACATAAGCATGCTTACCAGTGCTCGCCTGCATGCTTGTAAGCAAATTACCTGAATTAAATGGAGATAACAAATAAAAATAAAATTTTTCTTTTATATATTCAATGTTTATAAGCTACAGTCTACAGAGTTATTTTTTTATCTAAAACTGCTGACATTTTAGAGTTATATATCATTTGTCTCTTTAAAAAACTTTTTTTTTTAATTTTGTACTTGCATCTATCTATATTAAACAGCAATTTGACGTGGTTAAGTTTAGTTTATTTAAGCAATTGTATCTTTTCAATTACAATTATCTTTTCATTCACATAACAAAATGCATATTTAATATGCCTATCTATTCATATTGTATTTATAAACATACAACGTGTGCTTAGCCTAAAGTTTTCCAGTAGCCAATTTTTTTTATTTTATGTCTATCATCAAACTCCTAGTGAGGGTCCCTATTTTTTCCTGCTTTTTATAACCGCATTTTTCCAATATGGCGAACAACTATGTTTCTTTTAATATTGAACATCCTGTATTTGATGGTGTTTTGGATTACACGCTTGATTTTAAGAGCTATTTACTCCAACATGTTATCCTTCTCCAAATGTTTATAAAGATAATATATTCAGTTAAAATTTAATTTTTCCCCATTTAAAGTGTTTTGGAAGTAAATTTAAATAAATTAGAAGTAAATTTCCATGAGTGATCTTTGACTAAAATAATATTTTAATGTCAAATCTTAAAAAAATTAGATTTAAGGATTTTTTTGAAAAGTTTTTGTAACTTTATTTTTTACGTTCTACAGACTTGTCACGTTCTCCTAATGCATTTCTAATACGGAAATATCAAACTTTAATTGTTCATATCTCCATAACCATTGGGTGAAGAAAAGAATTATTGTTAGTATTTCGAATTATAGTAAGTTCCGAATCATAGTAAAAATTAAAGAAAATAATTAGAGGTTCTTGCATAGTAAAAAACATAAAATATAGATTTTTACATATAAAAATTGAGTTGTCCACCATTTCGGTAAAATCTGTAAGAAATAAAAAAAAATACCTAAAAGCAACATAAAAATTAAGGGGTCTCCTGCAAGAAGTTTACTGCTAGAGAAAAATTTAAAAATTAGCCATTGAAAAACTTAAGGCTGGATAACCGGTATGTGTGTTCGTTTTAGGTTACGTTAGGTTAGCTTCGGTTAGTTTGGGTTATGTTTATGTAGTGCCCCTCAAGTTCGACAGGCCCCACAGCCTGGTTATATGCATACTCATGGCTCCACAATCTCGTGTGTGGACACGAGATCCCACAAATATTGCCGGGCAACATGGTGTTAAAAGTACATACTAACAGATTACATACAGCCATAGAAAATACATTCAAAATTAAAGCATGATTCTTTAACTTTTGCTTCAAACGATATCTTAAAACAAGCAATTCTACAGAGACAAAAATACCCAGAATATTTGGCTTAAGTGTCCGTCAGTTTTGATAGTTTTATGTATGATACATTTTTTATTCTTTACAAAAAGCTCTGACTAATGAGTTCAACCATAATAACCAAATACTGCCCTGAAACTTTTATTTCTGGTAGCTATTGTTTAATTTACTTTCATATTTTCAGCGTATTATTCCATTGTAACCGAGTTCTATAGACTGAGAAGGAACTAAAACAACTATTACAAAGTACCGATGAAAACTAACTCGTTTAGTAGGCTACTGAAAATCCTGCCCGCCATAAAGCGATTGGCTTGTTATCTAGAGCATAAATTGTTCCGGATTATGAAGTAATTGGAATTGTATTAGAAGCGGATATTTCCCTTATTTTCGTACTTTTTCTAAAATACAACAATTACAGTGCTGAGCATTTGCCTTTCAACGGAAAGAAATAAATTCCAGATTGTTAAATATACGTTTTATAACATTTAATTTTAATTTAGTTTTTCATTTAACTTTTTGACAATGCGGGGTTTTACATTACAATATTTACTAGGGCATTTTACAAACGACAAACAAATTATTCAAACCATCCCCATCAATCCTCCAGGTGTTTTTTGTCATCCGATTTTAATTATTCATAAAAAAATCAACAAAATTAAGCGTTTTACACAACGTTTTATACAATTTTAAATCATTTCTGGAAAAAATGGTATTTTGAATTTGAAACATTTGACGGACTGCGGTACTTTTGAGGTCTTAGGGGCTCCATCACAGGTCACCGCTTGGTACTGCAGTACGTCGGTACAAAAAATATGATTAGGTGATTACTTATGTGCACTCCGAACATGGCTTTGGCTCATTTCAACAGTGGAAAAGAAGCTTTGCAGAAAATGAAAGAAAATTATAATAACGTTCTTTTAACCAACCGACCATTTGTATTGTTTTCCCGACTTTAGGGTTGTGTGACTTTTACATTTAATTGTAAAGAATAATAAACCTTCTATCTTTCATTTTTTTAGAGGAAAATACCACTTGTTAAACATTTTAAGTGATGTTGTTTGTAACTGTCTAGGGCTTCTCTGTGACATTTATTAATAAACTCATTCCTAGGCTAATCATCTAGCATTCTATAGTCAAATTCCCTAATTCTGAGGTAAAACTTTTGATAGTCAAAAATTACCTGTTAACAACTATATTCAGAAAGTTTTAAGTTTCTTCTCAAACAGACCCTCATGTGTAATTTGATAATTAAAAAAAAAACATTCTCATTGGTCCGGATAGATGCACCTACTAAGGCCAACAAACCCTTAAAGCCGAAGAACTATTAGAAGGTGGAAACAGAAAAGCCTCAGTGACGGTGAATGTATATTACATTTATTATTCTGATATATTGTGAACATGTACAAACAACAATGTTTCAAGAAAACTCAAGGCTCTTCACGTAAAGCAGGAAACATAAATCAAGCCTTAGTTGTTGACAACAATAATAAAGACATTCTTGAGCCAGCAGAAACTTGTGCTGGGTTGACAAGAGTTATTTCTTGTTTAAATGAACCAAAGCTGATTACTTTAAAGGTATGAAGCGATGATTTTCTTTATAAGAAAAGGAAAAGCATATTATTGGTGGTTAAAATATGCATAAATTGTAAACTTGTATTCTGCCAATATGAAGTATAACCTGTTCATGTTAACTTAAATAATTAAATTTCGTCCTAGAAATCACTTGTAATATTGCGTTGAAACATGCAGCGCAATTATTCGTATTTGCATCTAGTAAAAATTAAAGTGACCCAATAAAAAAGAAAATAATAAGGTATAAATGATTTCCAATTAAAATAAATCACTGTCGCCCCTGGACCTCTTAATTGGTGACGAATCGTTTTTGTCAGCCAAGAGATAAAGTTTAATAAAGTTTTTGTTCAAAAAGACGGGGTGAGAGTACACGGACCGGTGATTGAAAGGGGGTGGTTTGGACTGATTGGGACAATCAGGGGTTTTATATCCACCACCACCACCCTCGAACCCATATCCAAGCCTCCCGGCTGGCCGCTGACGGTTATAGAAACTGCCTCTAACTTTCCTTGGATTAGGACTCTTATCTCGTGGTAAGTTTACATGTTACAATTATAATCAGATAATATAATAATTTTCAAACGGCTGAGTTTCTTTTTAACTCTTTCTCATTCAGTGCATTACCATTTATTATCTTAATAATGACCAATAAAAATGTTTCTCGCGGTTATGGATTTAACGACGACAGTTAGTAAATCAATAGACCTTCTCTTTCAGCAGTCAAAATTTACTTACTTTACTCGTTTTTTTATGAAACTTTAGAGCTTTAGGCTGGCCTTAATGTTTAAATCCTACGGTTAAACGTGTTTGCCATGTTTAACAGATGAGGGTGGTTTCATTGAATGCGGTAGTGATAGTAAACATGGTACGGGGGCTGCTACATTGATCCCTATTAAATCCCTTTTAAAAATACAAGCACTATTTACTCGTATTCCTCTAAAATACATAACAATATTCATTTTGGCAGCTTTAAAAGTGATACTAATAGGTCTGACTGCAGTGCTATTAAAATATAAGCCGGGATTTTTAAACGTGTTTTGTGATCGCATCACAAAGGCTATGTGCGTGTGGCAATTTGCTTCATGTAATTTTTTTTTTAATTTAGACACAAGGTGCTCTATTTTTTTTTGCAATGCCTTCATTCAACTTACGTAAATTCTGTGACAGTGTATTTCAATATAGGTATATTTTAATTCAAATATAAGCTGCAGTTAAACCCAATTCATTTTTCATAATATTGCGTGCTCACGTACCTATCACTTGTACTAATAAAACATTCCGGGTTATTTCAATTTGGAATATCATATAGGATCTATATTTTAAGATTGGACTTAAATCATGATTTTCTACAAAATGGGAATGCATGTTCACGCCGTAGACTTGGAGTAGAGCAACAGGGCAAGAGGTCATTTACAACCAGGTGATCAGAAAACATGGCACGGTATTGAATCTGGTCCCCAGGGCTCCTGCAATGTATGTATTGATACATGTGTCCGCTGCCCCTTCACCTGATACTACTGTCGCACTCTGCCTACTCCTTTCTATTCCGTTTTGAAGAGGTTTTAGCTCAAATTACAAAAATCTAAGTGAATAATCATTTAAGCTAGTTGCTGTTGTGTTTGATTGTCATCCAAATGTTATTATTACTTTTATTATGATAATAACCAAATAAAAATGTATTTGTTTTTTTCCTCACTACCATACAACTATTGAAAATCCAGTATGCCATTTCGTTGCTGTTTTTATGGATTTGATCATACTACAGTTACACTTTTGCTTCCCCCTAGTTACCTCTAGCTTTTCTTCGGTTGTTGTTTATAAAAATCCTGCTTAAAATGTTAGTTACTGCGTTGTTGCAATTGTAGCGCGGTGTAGTTATAGCGTTAATATATGTTTTTAAGTAAAGTATTTTTAAGATAATATACGATAGTTTTAGTTAAATTTTGGCGCCTTGAGCGAATCAAAAGTTGAGTTACCTTAAAGTATACGTCCTAAATCAGTTTGTTTTCATGTGAATTCCCTCAACTTTTGCTTCACTTCAACGATAAAACATGCTTAACTCCGATACAAATTATTAAACAAAATAGAAGTAACCAAGTTCTGCACGTTATGGTAAGGAGGTTCAACAAAGTACTGTTAATGTTCGTGAAATGTTCAAACATAATATGGAGCGTTTTGAGAAAATACTGTATATGAAATTTATAATGCAAGTCAATGCCTTCTAACATTTTGTCGTTATTGCGCGTAGAACGTGATGCCAAAACTCATTTTCATATAGTATTTTCATAATTAATTGACCATAATTATTTACTTAAGTCCTGTCGATTCAAAATATATCACTTTAAATTACTATGTCTTACTAATTATGTAAATATTTGTTTGCCATTTCCTTATTTTAGCTTATCCGTTATTCTTGGTCCCATGTATTTGTTAGGTGTGCTAAAACTGGATTTTAATTTTCTAAATATATTTAGTTATGGTCCAAATCCACAATAAATATCGATTTGCTCATTTTTATTTTCAATTCGTAATATATTTTATTAATTGTAAGCAAAATAGTGTAAGTAAAGGTAATTTCTAATTAAAAAAATTACTTTTGTACTTTTTGAAAAAGTGAATAAAAAGGAGTTTAAGATTTATATTTATTAGCATTCAATTTAGACACGGTTTAACCCAAAAGTATTATAAAAGGCTTTTCAATTAGTTTTGTTCTATATAGACCAATGTAAAGTTAATTCTCATTTTCCATACAAAAATAAATAGTATATTTACAGTTATATATAATAACATTAAATAATGCAAGTTCAATGTTCATTTGTTATAAATTATTTAGATTCATTGTTGGTGATGGTTAATTTATATTTTGATTTTGAATTTTTTGGACATCTGTCATCACTGATTAGTAAAAAACAAATTTCACGGAATCTGATCCCGTCTTCAGGTGGAAAACTTCTAGAACATAACAAGATTAATAACTCAATAATAGCTAAAACAGGGAACTGTAAAAGCAGTCACAAAAAAACTATGCTGAAAAAAAAACAAGAACACAATATAACACAGAAATCACAGGAGACGGAAGTTTCAAGAATCACTAATTAGGAGAGATCACGTCCACATCCAATCAGAGAAGAGCTCAGACTGTAGAAATTCATTCTGCAAGAGCTAAGAATACACTCAGGGAACTGTAAATAATAGCTCTTACAGTTCCCTATTTTAGTTATTTTTTCTCCAGGTTATCCTGGCTATGTGTTACTAATCTTGTTATGTTCTAGGATCTTTTTCCACCAGAGGACGGGATCAGATTCCAGATTCCGAAACGTCGTGAAACTAGTGTTTTACTAATCAGTGATGGAAATGTCCACTTAAATCAAAATCAAAATACGGTATAAATGAGTCATAAACATTTACTTCTTCTTTGAGTTAAAAATTTTACAATCTTCTAATTGTAATTTAATTCACCATTTTTATAAATTTAATTTCCTGCAACAAACTCTTCTTTCAATGACCAATTAATTGAATTGTTACATTAGGGCTCATCAGCTGATAAACGAATATTTTCAGTCATTGTATTTCAGCAGAGTTTATTACATGGAAGAACTTAATAGCCACACCAAAAAACTGTCTCACTATGGATGAGCCAAAAATAAATAAACCAGTAGCAGTAGAAGTTATTTCTTAATTTCGTTGGACTCTTTGAGTTCTATGCAGATTTTTAAATCGTATGTACAATGTATTGAAGGACTGTTATTAATCATAATATTAATAGGTGGTAGTTACAAGATTTTAAAAAATCACGATTTTTTCTTTTAATTCAGAAGAATCTACTAATTGAATTCGGTTATGTAATTATGAAAAATATATACTAAAGTAACCATATATTTTCTAATCTACTAATGATCTGAAAAAGTGCAAATCGCTTAAAAACAAACTATACTTTTATAGCCGTTATTATAAATAATAGAGAGTAATGTGGCAAGATTCACATGAAGTACTCGGAGGTCTATATTTGTAGAAGGAAGATATGAAATTGTTAAAGCCTTATGACCCTGCGCAGACGGATCTATCAATCTATATACAACGCGATATAGCGGGAGGCCCCGGGGAATCAGTTCCATCCCGACGTCATGTTTTCTGATCACCTGGTTATAAAGGCTGTTCACTTGTTGAAACTCTCCACAACTCCATGAAACTTATCTCTCTCTGCCAACATCATTCATCTCGTAAATGTAAAGAAAGTAAAGAATGAAACAAAGAAGCTTATAGAATCGATTTATTTATCGTTCTTGCTCTTGTTTATTAGAATATTATTAATCTCTATTGGTTTATCCATGCGAAGATTAATTATTTAATTGTAAGTTTGATAGATCTATATGATTACCGCAAACATCAAACAAAGTGAAATCCCCTTACAATAAGACCAGTTAGCAATGATGTTTGATCATGAAATTAATTGCTGTTATTGAATAAATAATTCTTTTCGAAAAATATATAATAATGACAAAAATGTATGCTAGTCATTTCGTAATATGATATCACCGATTAATAGAATTTCTTTAGTGACCAAACATTTTTCTTTGGACTCTAAAGTTTGTACTTATTTAGCGATTTTAATTTCTAATTCAGACTCACATATATATTCTTTTTTCAATGTTATGTTTTATTTTCTCTCTGATAATTGTTAAGAAGACTATTAAAAAACATTCTTAATCCAAACTTATTACACATATTAAGTTTTCACATTTTAATATGCACATTAAATAAAACGTCATTTAAAACTAAATATCAATTTACTAAAACAATTTTTTTATCGATATATAGTGAATGTTCGTACGGGTTCTTGGGCTAAACTACTGTAATAGTACATTTAACTTATACACTTCGGAAAGTATAATTATTCTTGCCCGATATAACCGACGAACATTTTAATCATAATAAATATTTATCCTTATTCCACCAAACCAGCCACATTTACAGTTTATAGGATATACCATATTTGTAAGTTTTTCTCCTAACATTTGCCCACATTTTTACTCCCCCTTTATATGGGGGGTGTATATGGAGAAAGTATTGATTATGTAAAAAAATTTAAAATTAAAGTTATTAAAGGAAATAATTATTTGAGTGCTCCCTGAATCCAAAAATAATGGTTGTCGGAGTGGTGTCTGTTCCACTTATAGATTTATAGATTTTTAAATTTTGTATATGATTTTATTTTAGTGTATTGAATATTTTATTTTTATATTTATATTATATAAAATAGATATATATTTTTTATATATAAAACTGTATATATATATTGCGTAGCCACATGCTGTAGTTGGGCACTTCTTGAAGTGCCCAGCTCGCCTGGGCACATTGTGTAATTGAACGGTTTCATTAAAAATTACACTGTTGTAACAAAAAAAAACTGGGCACATCATAAAAGTGTCCAACGCTCGTTGAGCACATGCTGTAATTATTTCTTTTACACTATTTGTCCAGCTCAGATAAATGGTGGATACTTGATGGAAACCCGTAAAACTGCTGTTTACGTTGCTGTTAGTAGTATCCGATGCATTATTTTTTAATACTGCAAAGTAGGAACATTTTTAGAGAATTTTGTAAAGAATGAGATTGTCTGCCACTAAACGAGACAATTCTTGCGTATATTTTTTTATCATGGTTTCTTCTATGTTTTATGAGTTATTTCGGCTACCCGTAATCATTAATATTATTGTTATTGAAACAATAAAACTGTTTTAAAATGGTTTATTGTTTAAATAATAATATTAATAGTGGTTTGTGGCCAAATAACTCAGAAAACATAAACCAGACAATTTAGTAAATTTAAATTTTATGTTTTAATAAATAAAATACATGAAACATTTTACCTAACACATCTATTTGTAACATAATACATAAACATTAAAATTTACCTGTTTTTTCACGTTTTAATTGATTAACTTCATACTTACTCTTCATACCCTTATTTAAACTTATAAAATTAAAATATAGCAAGGTAAAACAAATTTATAGGAAGTGCCATAAGTCTTGAAAAAAATAATAAAAACAATTCTTTAGTTTCTTTTTGATGTCAAAATTGAAAACATTTAATTTATACAAAATTGTATTATTTCGTTTGTTGTTTTTAAAATTGTATTAGCATTAACAACAACGCTTAAAAAATGCTTGGGAAAAAAACAAGGCTTAAGTTTTTTTGTGTCACTTTGAATGAATTAACATAACATCATTACATCAAGCCTTTTTATTGCAATTGTTTTTATTTGTTTAGAAAATATAAAAAAAATGGTGTATGCAGTGCCCTTTATTTTACAGCGTTTCAAAAATATGCTTTAAATCTTTCATTATATTCCTACTGACATGAGTAGCTTAAAAATCTAGGTTTATATTATTAAGTCAAACATTTAGAAATTCATATGAAGAATTTGTCTAAAGGGATAACACATGAATGTTAAACGTTGTATTCAAAAGTAAGTGGTTACTAGAAAATTCCAGCGGTTCGATTCTGAACTATCATTTTTTTATAGCGCATTACCTATAACTTTAAACTATTGTTTGATTTTATAACTATTTTGAAACCACAATATTTGTATTGAACTTTAAACAATTATAAGTGTTTATGTTTTATTCTATAATAAGTGGTCACTATTTTATTGTGAAAAATAACTGCGTCATTGTTAATTGTTTATTTTAGTTAGAACTCAACTCATACTGCAACAATATTTACTATCCAAATATAACGTAGACTAATTATATTTCCAAAATGGGTATGCAACTGAAACCAATGTTAATATTTTTTTTATTTAAAAGTATTAAAAGGTTTAATAGCAAACAGAAACATTGGCTACTTCAACACATTATTTTTTACTTTAACACATGGGTTTAATTTAAACATTTAGGTTTTACTTTACCAAATATTTAAAATCGAGTGCCCAACATGCCTCAATAGTTCAGCGTGTGTCCAATGAGCGTTGGGCACTTTATGAGGTGTCCAATTTCGTTGGGCAGATGCTGTAATTTTGATTGAAATAATCGAGTTACACTATATGCCCAGGCGCGCTGGACACTTCATGAAGTGTCCGGGCTGCGTTGGGCACTCCATGAAGTGCCCAATTACAGCAAGTGGCTACGACATATATATATATATATATATATATATATATATATAAATAAACTCGACCTCACCTCAAATTTAAAACACGGTATTGGGCCCGCAAAACCTTATTATCGGCACTAGTTGCGAAATATACTATTGTCTCAACTATCATACGTGGTTGCAAAATGTATAAATCGATCATTGTGCTTCCATGTTGTAACTGTACATCCTCAAGTGGATGGTACATGGTCAAGGTGATGATTAAAAAATGTGAGCCAGAGAATTTCTCAACTCTTAATAGTGCAGGAAAATAGTGACGGATTCTGGAATTTTAATTTAGCAGGCTGAAAATTGGTGGAAAGGTCGCAAATAAAGCTGGGATCATCATACTAAAATTCCCAAAAAATCCCACTTGGGCAACATGCCGCCATCTTGAAAAAACCATTTACGGTCCGCGTTTCTCTGAACATTTTGTTGATTAACTCGAAAACCATAAGAGATATGAAAAAGTGTAAATGACGTTTTTTGTAGGAAATAAAATTTCCAATAAAATGAGTATAAATATGTATAGGAAATATTGATTATAACTGTTGATACTGTTCATTTTCTAAAATGTTGTAATTCAGATACCACTGCCATAAGGAATACATGTAAAATTTGATGTAAAATACATTCCCTAGGGGACGAATCCATTTAACCTCAATGAATAATAAATTATATCTGTAGAATCCTGATGAAAATTCCAGTTATTTGCCACCTCAATCATCAAAATTGGTTCACTATAAAAGCGTGAGTAAGCTCACAAAAAATGATTCCTTTGATAACATTTGTAAAAATTCCTTAAGGACTTTCCTTTGTGCGAGCTTACCAACGCCTTTATAGTGAACCGATTTTGATGATTGAGGTGTCAAATAACTGAAATTTTTATCAGGATTCTATGGGTATAGTTTATTATTTGTTGAGGTTAAATGGATTCGTCCCCTAGGGAATGTATTTTACATCAAATTTTACATGTATTCCTTATGGCAGTGGTATATGAATCACAATATTTTAGAAAATGAACAGTATCAACAGTTATAATCAATATTTTCTATACATATGTATACTCATTTTATTGCAAATTTTATTTTCTACAAAAAACGTCATTTACACTTTTTTCATATCTCTTATGGTTTTCGTGTTAATCAACAAAATGTTCAGAAAAACACGGACCGGAAATGGTTTTTTCAAGGTGGCGGCATGTTGCCCAAGTGGGATTTTTTGGGAATTTTAGTATGATGATCCCAGCTTTATTTGCGACCTTTCCACCAATTTTCAGCCTGCTAAATTAAAATTCCGCAATCACGCTAAATTTTGCATAATTTTCCTGCACTATAAGTAATATCAGACGTTATTTGCATACCAGTGTTCCTCGAGTCGAAGTTTTCCTCAGTCCCATGATGACGACGGTATCGGAAAAGCACCTTTGGGACAAAAAACAGTCTGAGTCGTTTTGGCCATTCAACCGCATTGCTTGACCTCCACAAAACGCTTCCCTTTCAACACTGTGCACACGACTTCTACTGCTGGAACTGCAGATTGTTCATCAAAATATCTGTTTAATCCAAGTTGGTTGTACGATTGCGGAAATGTATCATAAAAGAGATTAATAACAGTTTCTCCATCCAAACAATATTCACTATCATATTTATGTTTGAATTAGATTATGTTTATAATATTCTTTTGTTTTACGTATGTAGCTAATGCTTATTGATGATTCAAGTGTTATGATGGTAATTGGCTATAGATTTGCGGTTTACCATTAGCCAATGGAGAGAGGTTCGCAGCCGTTGCGATTCTTTTACTGACTACTAAAATTACTTTTATCATTGTAACAAATGGTCAAAACACACGCAGCCGTTGTTGGTGAGCGAATAATTAAAAAATATTTTATACTGCATTTCATTACCAATTCCAAAGTCAAGTGATGTTTTCCAAATCATTCGCGGTTAAGAGGGGGTTCCAGTCACGAAAAATATCGCGTTTCTATCTGTTCCTTCCATAAGGCCATTTTTAACTTTCAAATTTGTTACATCCTCAACGGCTCAACTAAAATTGTTAATTGTGGCTCATTTGCAAGAAAACAAATTATCTAGTGATTTTATTGAGCAGAATTTGCATATCACATTTAGAATAATTTATAACCGAATTCCGAAAATATCATATTAATGTAATCACAATCACAAAAAACGATATCAAAATTCTGCTCACTGGAATCGCTAGATATTTGTTGTTCTTTCAAAATGAGCTATAAATAAACGATTTTGGTTGAGCGCTTGACGTTGTAACGAATTTGAAAGTTAACAATGGTCTAATGGGAGAAGCAGGTAGTCACGCGGGACGGAAGCCCCCTCTTAAGTTTTGCTCGGATCAATATTTTAGGCATGTAATAAAGTGATTTTTCAAAAGTCTTCAAATATATCTCGGGCATGAACACCCGTTTATAACTGATTCTGCTTCGTATCTATTAGGGTTATTTAAATTCTCAGTGTTTTAAAAACAAAATAATACAAATATAAGACACACGATTCATATTGTTGACCGAAACTTCAAAATAGCAAATAAACATTCGTCAGAATTGTGTATAACTAGCTTTGTAAGTGGTACATAAGCATCTGTTTGTACCAACATAAATGTAGGTTAGAGAGAACGCAGGTAATAACAGTCAACAGCCACCATTACGGTTCACTTGTCCACTGCTCGACGTTGTAAGAGGTAGGTGGATTGTAAACGCTTCTAGCCCTCTGTGCCACGCTCTTTATAAAACTATTTCTGGGAACACTTAACGATGTTGTTAAAATATATTTAATATATTTTTTAAAAACTTAAAATGGGCTTTATATACAAGCTCAGGTACTACGGTATGGAGCATGCTAAAAAATTAACATTACTGTTTGAAGTGCGATTAGGATTATTTGAATAACAATAGTTGTGACAAATCGTCTGGTTTAAAAATTGAGAAATTTACTTATATATAGATATATAAATAAAAATGTTTTTATATTTCATTGAATTAATGGGTGTTTATAGCTTCCAAGCTCATATAAAAAAGTGAACATTTATGGCGTCAACAATATTTTTAAATTCTGCTAAATACTTACGTGATTGTGGAATTAAATAAATAAACTTGTGATTGTAATTTATTCTAATCAGTCCAACCAAACAATTGAAAAGCTTTGGTTAAACTGCATGGTCGTTGAATTAAATCAATATGTCCGTTTAGACCAGGCGGTATATGTTTTGAATTAGGTAAATCATACAGTATCCGAGATTTTTGTGTTAATGGCTTCGGAATGTCATTAAAAAGAAATTTCACTATGCGTACGAATATTATCCTGTGCAAAATGTTTTATCAAGGAAAATATTACAAATTTTACAACAAAATCTACGTTTTACGCCTATTTTTTTAGGATATCTAAAAAACTATTCACTTTAGACAAAGATAAATGGCACAAAACGTTTTGTTATGAAATTCTTCATTGGAAAAAGTTATTTTAAATTTAGTCTTTTCTACAAAAAGTGCATTTTTTTATCGAAAAATGTAAAAAATAGTAAAAAATTATCTAAAAAATTACGTTTTTCGCGATTTTGTTCCGAAGCCATTAACACAAAAATCTCGGATACTGTACGACTTACCCAACCATGTGTCTTTTTTTAACAGATACCGCCTGGACTAGTTGGCTTTAAAGCCTACTCGATTTCAATATTTACCTTAAGTAAATGATTAGCGTTTAAGACACCGTTTGGAAGCGAATTAACTAAGAAAAATAAATCAAACACATATATAATTCAGTAACTTATTAATTCAAGTAATTTTATACTCAAATGATTATTTAAACAATGATTTAAAAGGAAAAGAAAATCATTGGCTCTCTAATATAGAATTTAAAGTAGTATTATTCCTCTCCAAAGTTTTTCAATTACCATTTAAACTGAGAGTGAACTGCGAGTCAAAGGCGACTCGTGCTCGGTGCACCTCTCGGGGCATCAGCGAAAATTAACATTATGGCTCTCTTTAATAATAAAACGCTCTCTGCCAAAATGACAATCCTGGTTCTGAAGGCAGAAATGTCCTCTTTAATTCACAACGCCTTTCCGTTCTTGACAGACCGATCATTATTGAAGCAATGACTTTCATAATAATGAGGTGGTTATTAAATTATGCTTGAATAATTTAAGTTCTACATGTAAATGAACGTTACTTAACATCTAACTTAAGGCAATTGTAAATATTAATTTATCGAACACAACTGACCATGATGTGCTTACGATATAAAAAATGTTCTATAAAGTATATTACTTTAACACTATTGGAAGGAAGATGTTTTGAAAGAGTTAGTGGGAGGAAATTTATTTTTAATCACCTAATGAAGGTTAACGTTGATAAATTGTTATTTGCTTTCGTACATCGTGCATGTAAAAATGTTTTGCATTTCATTCCTATTAATTACTACTTTACCATTTTGAACCAGCTGAACCCGGCAGACGTAAACGGTCATCAAACATCATCTGTTCAAGTGAACATATCATTAGTGTTTATGTAAACAATACCTTTGCATTAGTATAAAATGGTGGGTATGAAAATTGGGGCGGAGCCTGGTGGAATTTAAAAATAAAAATAGGCCCATGTCCATGTCAAGTATATTGTTTTTTTCCTGCAAAGTTACAGCTCAATTGGCCCAGTATTTTCTACGTAGTGGAACATCAAATTCACGCACAAAACATCTATACTTTCCAATTTATGATATTAGGAGGGTAAGAGCTTAAATCGTCTTTTCAGTATATCAGTCATTAAACATTCCAGGAACATCTATAGTTTCCATAATATTTAAATGACCATGAACTACCTAATAAACCAATTAATTTTGCCCACCGATTACTGCTGCACATCTAACGTTCTCAGAGCCAGTTGGGATACATTTTATGACATAGCGACATGATGTTATTGAGCGATTCATATCAATATAAAGGTTTTATTAACACATCATAAAGTATAAAGTGATGTTTCCTTCGCACAGCGAAGTTTCAGTACTACACTAGACTCCCTCTTATCCGGACACCTTTTAAACAGACTTCGGTTTAACCGGACAATTTTTATCAAAACTCAGGCCAGCCCCCTGAGTTTGTTACGTTGCGAGCATTTTCAGTTCGGCGGTTATGCATGGTCGAGGTGCATGGTTTAACCGGACGCGATCAGCAAGAAATGGACGATATTGTATCGACGATTCTTGTGGGAAAATATCTGAGACCAATAATAACATGTCAAATACTATTTGGTCTCTTAAATTTAAGTAAAATGAATTAGTTTTTGAGTGATTGAGGAACGATATCGACAATTCCTGTGGGAAATACACAAACGATCGTAAAAGGTATCTAATTTTTAATATCTGCATAGTTAAATTTAGGTAACCTCGGTTTAACCGAAAAACCCGTTATCCGGACTGACTTTGGTTGAGAGGAGTCCGGATAAGAAGGAGTCTACTGAAAGCATTAAACAACGACAGATTGCATGGTAATGAATATTACTCACACCAAGTCCTATTTAGATTCTAAAAACCCCAAAAAAACACATTTTCAAAATAAAAATATTTTACAATAAAAAAACCACCATAATTTAATAAGTATGGCACAAACGAATAAAGCAGAAAAACAATAATTTACAACCCACAATTTTCACATTATCACTAAAAAAACTGGTTTGCCTCAATAAAAAGAGAAGATCAATCATAAACTTGGTTAGGCTGATGTTAAAAACTAATTTGATGTTCCCTCAATCCTTAGAATTGATAGGCTGAGCCTGTGTGGGCGATCCATATTACATGAAGATGAATGTTCTCGCAGCCAATCCATAGGTCAGCTCGCTTTATTTGCCTTATATTTTAGTTATGCCAGTTTATGAACATATATATATATATATATATATATATATATATTGTTTGTTATATATACAAACAATATATATATTGTTTTATATATATATATATTTTTTTCATTCTCTTTTTGATGATCGAAATTGCCATGGTAAACTATAAAATGCTGCATGGTACTCAATCTATAAAACACTATGTATTGTAAGAGTACGTATACAACTTGTCTCTTGCCTTATTTTTTGATATTACTTTAATCAAAAAAAGGTTTTAAAGAACAATAATTGTTATTTTTGCACAATGCTAATGATATAGTAACAATGTGTTTTTGAGTGACCTTATGTTTTGTTTCCATTATAAATTCAAACAAGTGTAAAATGGAATTTGAAAAATCTTGCGCCCTAGCTAGGAAAATAGGATAACTAATTTAAAATTTCAGATAACTTATTTTAGCGAATTTCCCCTATAGGGAAGAGGCTATTACCGTAGGTCTCATGGTAAGACCTAAGCGCGGGACCATCATAACTTTTCGTTTTGGTGCCCCCAGATACCAAAAACACCATTCGTTCAAATTTGTATATATATATATATTTATATATATATTTCTTTTTTATATATATATGTGTCTGTAAGCACGATAGCGCTCGCAAAAATGGTCCGATCGGAATGAAATTTGGCATAGGCGTGTAAAGTAGTAATTATTCGGATGAGTTCGAAAACCAGCCCGATCGGACCACCGGAAGGGGGGGTAAAGGGGGATAAACCCCCCGAAAATGGGTTTTTTGAGTTTTTCACATAAAAAAATAAAATTTATCAAATTTTTGTTGGCACCATTGAATTCAGCTCAGAAAAACAAACAATTTTGTATTTTGAATCACTGCTCTATATCCATTGGTTACCGAGATATTGAAAGTGGTAAACACAGTACGTTGTCTCAATGTTAACCTTATGGGAAATAAGCAAAATTCTATATCTCGCTTATTTCTCACCATATCTTGATAAAACTTGGTAAATGGCTTCTTCTAGTTTAGATCTACTAAATATTGAGTCAAAACCAACCAGTTTAAACATACCTATAGCAGCAAACCTGCATACTCATTCCCCCATGTTATTCTTATGGAGCTTACAAAAAACATGTCAAATCTCGCTATGTT
Source organism: Flexamia atlantica (assembly GCA_035578135.1). Taxonomy (NCBI): domain Eukaryota; kingdom Metazoa; phylum Arthropoda; class Insecta; order Hemiptera; family Cicadellidae; genus Flexamia; species Flexamia atlantica. The sequence continues at coordinate 10,578,094 of JAQJVK010000016.1, read as the reverse complement.
GGATTTAAATTTGTTGTTTTGCATTTAAAATTCGCTGAGTATGCAGGTCTGCTGCAACGGGGGTATTTGTTTATATGATGTAAAAAGTAATAAATATGGCCGGGGAATGAAAGGAACTCAAAAGCACACCTTACGATTTTCAATTAAAATGTAAAGCTATAAACTTGACTTTCCTGCACTATGTAGGATCGTTGAGACAGTTTAATTAAATACCCTGCTATCTATAAGTATAAAAGAGGATGTTGGTATATATGTATATATATATATATAGCATTGATAAACTCAGACACCGCTGGACCGATGGCCACGACACTTGGAAGATACATGTAGAATTTCATGGAGTATGTTTATACACCTTCAATTTCGTGATAACTTTCAGGGCTTAGCCCTGGGACCGTCTTAAAGGTACCCATGTCAGGGATTTTGAAGGAATTTGAGTTAGATTTGTTTACTAACAAAACATGTGAAAGTAAAATTTAAAACAGGCGATGTAAATTAATGGTATTTCTTTCTGCTATTTAATTGTATTTGTTTACATGAAGATTTGTTACTTGGTGCCAGATGGTTAATGAATTAAGACTTTTGAATATATTTTAAGTGCAATACACTATATAAAATGCTGGTATGTAGTATAAAATAAAATAAATAATTGATATTACTGAAGGACTTCTGTGATCACTGATCACTTATACTTGAAGGACTTCTTTTTTATGACAACAAACTGCTGTTTAAAGAGGAAGAGTGTACCACTGTAAAGTATTAATTTTATCTACAGCACTTTAAAAAAATTGCCGGGACGGCTCATTCAATCTTTTTTGTTCAATATAGAGTCTAAAAACGTAAGACAGCACCTTTTAATCATTGCTGGAGTGGAATTGTAATTTTTTGTTCGAGGTAGACCCTAAAACCTTAAGAAAATGATCTTTTACAGTGAATAAAATTTCAAGTCATGTTCTATGGTTCCTCTAACACGTATGCCTTCATGAAGGAAAGAAATAAGATTTCTAATACGCAGGTTTGCTGCGTCGGGGGTGCAATAAATTTCAAATTAGGGGAAACTATGCTCAAGGTCCCACAGTGTGGCCTTGCTATGCTACATATGCGAGCAGATTCAAAGCCGTCGAAAAAGCCAAGGGTGCCGTTCCTTATATCGTGCCCCATGATCATCATCAGGGCAAGCTCAGATACCGTGCGTTAAGCAAAAACGACCATAAATTCTTCTCGGCGTTTGTCTTGGGTGAGCCAGTCTCTGTAAATTCGCTTCTTGAGTGTGTGAGCGCAATCCTCTTCACCTGATAGCAAGATCGACTGGACAGCCGATACAAGCAATCAGCACTTGCAAGAGGAAGGACCGCCGATATTGGGCATGAGCCTACCCAGGGCAGCAACACCATTTGGGGCTTTGTCGGTGGGGCGCTGGATATGGTCACATTTTTTATATAGACAGGCACTTTAGGCAGGAATAGAATACCCCCGTCGTAGCATTTGCGTACTAAGAGCAAATTTCTAAAAACCTTTTTTGTTTTATGGAGGTACATTTGATATGTTTAAAGAAGTAGATTTTACAACAAGAAAAATAAATGGGAAAGCAAAACGAATAATTGATGGGTGATAGTGTATGCTTAATTTTTATCGTGAGCGAAGCCACGGGTTCTCCTAATTCAATATAAACATGATAAAAGATGTTTATGTGTACAAACAAAAACTAACCAAATAATCACCAAACACTATCCAAATTATCAGCTAGGGTTAAAATTAGTAGAATGATTTAAAGATGGTCAGTTGCAGCTTGTGGGATTTCCAGACGTTATGACACGTTAAGGAATATTTAGATTAACGCTTGAGAGCTTACGATCACCACGCTTAAAAGATTTATCCGCTTGGAAAGCTAAATATATTATTCATATTATTTTAGCGTAATTTTATTATTAAAGTATAATCAATATTTTTCCCCACCAGCTTTGTTTTTGCACAATTATCCTTGTATTGAGTGAGAACGGCTCCCAGCGGGAGTTAAGTCTCCCGATGCCAGACAAAGTAAACCCGTAAGAATAGCATCATAGAATAGAATAGAATCAGAATCATTAATTCAAAAGTCGAGCTCCTTCAAATCTTTACGCAGTCATTTCAATATGTTGAGGTTCAATAGATCGCAGGCGCTAACAGTCTACGTAGAGGTAGGAATAATAAAATAAGAATAACATTTCCAAAAATCAGCTGTCAGAACGTCTACGAATTAGCCTAAGCGTGTAAGAATGTTGCAACAATCAGCTGATCGCTGGTGCATGAGTGGTTGAAGCTACTCGAATGCAAGCACTGATTGCAGATCAAAACAAAATGGATAGTAATAGTTAGAGGTAGTGAGGTACAAGAAGAAGCTTGAGTTTGAAGTTTCTGCAGAGGAGGGGAGGAAATCATCGATGACGTGGAAGTAAACAAAGCCATATGACTACGCTACTAGTCTGGTAGACAAAAAATACTAAACCAAAACAAAATGTGGGTTGATATTACAAACAATGTTTTGCTCTTTGAATAACAATTAATAAACGGGTGACATGTTTTTGGTTTAGCATGTAACACATGACTGACACAAGAAATTTGTAGTTGAATCAATTGATCATCTGTTAATATTTATTTCCCCTCCTTGAAAAATCCACATTCATCTGTGTTTGTTTGTGAACACCCAAGCTTCTTCTTGTCCCTCACTTTCTCTAATCACTAAGCAGATGAAGTAAATGTTTATAGATAGGGTGTAGGTAGGGAGAATCTGTTGTGTGTAATTGGAGAGTAAAACAAATTGTCTCCCTTTTGAGAATTGTTGCCCTCGGCAAGCTCGGGTGTCAACATTTTCACTCGTGAGACGATGTTGTACTTTACTCACTCAACACCCAAATAACTATTGTCTCAATCTCATCCAGTAAACATCAATAGACATCCATTTCCTTCCATATATTTTAACACACCAATTTAGGTTTGATTTGTCTTCCCCCCGGAGCAAAGAAAACCCATGAGAATAACTCTGAATTGAACAAGTCAAAAATCGAGCGCCTTCAAATTTCCACGCAGACATGTTATCATGCTGAGGCTTACCGGATTAAAAGCGGTATCAGCTGATTATAGGGGCAAAAAATATCGAATTATAATAACAAAAACCAGCTGATTATCAAACTTGTAAGAAAGTTGTAACAATCTCTGCTGATCGTTGGTGCATGAATGTTCGCAGCTACCCGAATTGCAGAAAGTAACAGTAGAAAAAACTAACAGAATTTGGTTTGTTGAAATTTATTGTAAAGAAATGGAAGTTTGTTGATTGGTTATTTCTTTATTTTTGCAGGTGGAGGAAACATAATGTATATATTTAAAGAGTAATGTCAATTGACTCACTTGTAAGGCAATGTTGTAATTGACTCACTCGACACAAACAGAACTATATTTTGTTACAAAAAAAACCCTTACACCCTTACAAAAAGAACATTTACGTAAATAAAATAATTTTCATAATAATATTTAATTAATTTGTGGGTATATCTTTAAGATCTTTATATGGTTTTGTAGGAAATAAAATTACGCAACTTTTTCTCTCCTGTACGAATTCTGTAAAATTTACGGTTTTTAAGATATTAAGTTTTTTAAATAAACATGACTGCCATTTTGAAATGGTACAAAGTAGAAACTTGATACTCCGCACCAAAATTGGTCCCATTAGTCAGCATGTACGTACTAAGTTTGAAGTTGATATATTTAGTAGTTCCAAAGTTATGCAAAATCATGTTAAAACCACATACAGACCGACAGACGGATAACCGAGCATTTTAGGACCCATGTTTATAGGAACTTTTTTCTTAGTTTTGATGTAAGTAACCATATCCCGAAGTCTGTAAGGGTTTTTTGTAAACACCCTGTATATGTTTTTTACGTGGTTAATATTGTTAACAGATGACTTTCTAAAATTTCGTAAATCGATAACAATAACCGCTTACATTGTAATAAATTATCGCATTGTTTTATTTAGTTTGTTTATAATATCTTCTTCTGTTCTGTCTAATTGAAAAAATTTTGAGTACTCAACACAAGGGAATATTAGATTTCAACTATGAAAAATGTAATGGAAACTCAATTTAGTTGACCTGATAAAAACGTTACTTCAAAGATCCTTTGCCGAAACTTCTTTCCATTTTTCTTAATAGCCCCTTATTTAACGTTTAATTTACGTAGGTCTTTTATAGGGAGGGGAATTTGTTATAGCAAAGTAAACCTAACTTAATAACTTAATGCTTAAGTATTGCCTTATGATAACTGCACTATATGAAAACCGAGTGCGGTAAAGCGGTTTCGAAGTGTGGTTCGATCCGCCGCGCGACTCATGTTCCATCGTGAGCACCTCTGGCTGGACTATGTGACATGTGACTATTGCCGCTACGGCAATGTAAGTTTAAAGACAGCGATATATACCTCGCTATCTTCGGACCGCCGCACAAGCTTATTGGCCCATGGTGACGGTTAGTTTAGGTTAAAAAACATCTCAATCTAAAGTTTAAAGACAGTGACATATACCTAGCTGTCTTTGGATAGCCGCACAAGCTTAATGGTCCATTTCAACGGCCAGTTTAAGTTACAAAAATAGAATAAAATACACCACGTTGCAGCATACCTGCATACTCAGCGAATTTCAAATGCAAAAACATATTTCTATCCATCATAGTGACATATGACATGTTTTTGTAAGCTCTGCTAGAATAACATGGAGAATGAGTAAGCAGGTTTTATGCAACAGGCATGTTAAAACTGGATGGTTCCAATTCAAAGTTTACTAGATCTTAACTAGTAGAAGCCATATACCAAGTTTTATCAAGATATGTTGAGAAATAAAAAGATATAGATTTTTATTTCCAATAAGGATAACAGGAGGAATGAGTATGCAGGTTCACTACCACAAAAATGAAATATTTTTGGCTGATAAACATTATATCTCATCTAGCTGAAGCCACGAACCGTGTTTCATTAAAATTTGTCGAGAAATAAGATATATATGGAACTTTACTTATTTCCCACAAGGTTAACATTGGAACAGCGAACTGAATTTACCACTTCAGTTTCTCGTAGTGTTAGATTTAAAAAATAAATCCGGTGAAAAAATGTATATCTTCAAGATATATTGCAATGAAATCTTGCTATGCTCTTTTGCACTTGAAATTCACTGAATGCAGGTCTGCTGCAAAGGGGATATTTTCATAGTACAATGTTTTAAAATCATAACAATTTTGTTGCACCTTCAAATACAGCCCCCGAAAGAAATTATTTTATATTTTTACCTGTTTCATGTAAATTGGTCACTGAGATACTGAGAGTGGTGAACACAGTACGTTATCCCAATGTTAATGTTATTTTGATATCCGTAGACCCGAAAATACCGTTCGATCATTTTCATGCCCATTTATATACAGGATGTCTGTCTGTAAACACGTAAGCTTTCGTAAAAAAGGTTCGAGCTCGATAAAATTTTGCACATACTTATAAAGTGATATTTATTACTTCGAGTTCGGAAATCAGCACGATTGGTTAACTCTAAGAAGGCTTTTTTAATCTTAATAACACTTATTTTTATAACTGAGAAAAAAGTGCCAACTCAAAACGTTCCTTCTGACCTTCTCATTAATTCTATTCAAATTTAATAGACAAAATTTGATCCAGCTTTAAAAAAGAAATTGTTTTATTATTGTAGGCCTACGTCAAACCGTTACTTAGATATTGGATATTAGATAAACGTAGTATGTTGTCCAATATTATTTTCATTTTACCCTAAAATAAAGTATTAATTACCCTGATTTTGGGGGAAAATCCCCAAATGCTTCAAAATAATCAACAAAAAAGTGTATATTACTGTAATGAAAACCAATGTAATCCCCTTGTTAATTTTTCTCATATTTAAAGGTCATGAACGATTAATTGAACTTTTTTCGTTCGTTATTTACACAACAAATTCGAAAAATTTTCTATTACATGTGTTGAATATGCACACATATGCAAAATAAATGGTTTAGAATTTCGCTGAGTACGCAGATATGCTGCGACGGAGGTGAACAGTTAACTGTTGGCCGGCCGGTAGTTATAGTAGTTTCTAACTTGTTCGCAGGCGAGGTGGAGAGACTCCTGCGAGAATACCGCCAGAACCAAGAGCTGGTGCGGAACATCGGGGCCAACTACTACCAGATCATCTACCCCGTGCAGCTGCGCCACCACGAGAAGATGGGCATCTCGACACGGGAGGTAGGAGCCGGGAAGGTGAGTCAACCATGTGCGACCAAATATATACGAGTATCTGTCCATTTGATTGTTTATGAAACCAACACTGCAAAACAGTTGTGAGCCTAATTACATTGTAGTGTTATATTTTAAAAAATAAATCCGGCGAAAAAATGTATATCTTCAAGCTTAAAATTTCATTGCGTTCTCCAAGCAATCACAAATAAACACTGAATAAATAAATGAAATTGACTCTTAAAATATTTCTATTAAAACGGTTGGAAATTATCCTGGTCAAAGTCAAAATAAGAACAACCCTGATGAAGTTTAAATTTAAATACGATGGAATTAATGTCAATTTATTTTAAAGCACTTTTGCACATGCCAGAAAAAGAACATCGAGTTTAGGTTTCTCGATGTTCCTGTTAAAGTTAAAGTTTAAAATCATGTATAGCAAATTCAGAAAGTTATGTCGGTAATCTTGCAAACCAAATTGCTTCAGGAATTCGTAGCTATGCTCCATCGGGTAACGTTAACATATGTAAGTTATTCTTGTAGATTGAAGTCCGGGTTCGGAGATGTAAGGCCAGGAGAGGTATATATCCAGTCTGGATTACAGGTCGATGGCGCTATTCAGGAGGGCCACTGGTGCATTGGCAAATCCGACCCTAGATTGTTTTCTCTTCAGTGGTTTCTTTTTCTTTCTTTCTGAATATTACAGTTTCAGTTATTCATTACCCAATACAGTTAATTTTCCTCTTAATATGATCAGTAAAATTGATAATACTTTATATTATTGGTTAGCATTGAACAATTTAATTTAAACATCCTAAAGTGAACACTTAAAAAGGCCCAAATAAAATTCAATGTTTTCCTTCTGAAATCTTAGTATTATAGAGACCAATAGCAATTAGAATCTATTATACAGTGGTTACAAGTGACGTGTTTTATAAATTTCACTTTTTTGCACTTAAGTGGCCGCAATTATCCAATTTCTTTAAACTTAGAGAGTTATAATTTTCTGTGATATGGTTGGACAGTTATGTATCGAAATAACTAATCTCGGAAGCCCCTATCCCCATTTAGGGGGGTATAAACCCAAAGGTAGGGGTTTGGACATAATGAGCAGTTCGATTCTTGAAATCGACACTCGCTACCTCATGTCAGCGTGCTACGTGAGTACACGTTTCAAATGCAATTAGTGTGTAGACGATTCTCACGGTCTTACCCTGAGGATATTTGTGAAATGGTAGAAAACGAGTATACTGACCTAAATTCAGCTACTAAAACTTTTAAATGAGTCTATTATCGAAAATAGGCCAATTATAAGTTCACTGGATACTCGAATGTAGAAAACTTAGCTCCAAATCGAATAAGATTTCCAAGTTTTCAACTTGCTGGGCGAGTCTGTTTACACAAATCGTTAAGAGTTAAGAAGTTTATACACGCTTGAATTATTTCTTATTCACCTTGCGCCACTGGAGCACTTGAAAACATTAAGTCTAGCAAGTCTAATTTGTTTACAGTTGAGGTTTTCAAAGCAAGACTTAAAAAGTGTAAACTAAATATCAATCTTAAATTATTTTGTATTTTTTTATTAAACCTCTTTAAAATTTTATAAATATCAAAACGCGGCAAAAACATTAAACTATATGAAATCATTAAATAATGTTTTATTTATTTTTAATTTTTTAACTAACACTCATGTGCGGGAAGATATTATAATGCTGAGATTTTAAACTTTATAATACAGTAACAATAATACAATAATATAATTCTTAAGCTGAGACAAGAATAAGACTTTAAAAATTGTATTTCGCCATGTACTTTGTAAAGAGGGGGGAATATATTGGGTGCCCACAAACTATTAGGACAACACTTAACAGTGGCCAATGTCATGCTGCTGGTTATTAAGAGGATTTTAGTGACCACGTTCACTTCGTAATGAAGACTCGTCCTCGGTGCACTGGAGGCTCCACCCTCCAAATGGTATCTTTAACAGTGGGGGCAAAGTGTTGGGTGGGGAAGAGGGTCTGTTGTGTCTGGGAGTGTTTTTTTTTAAATTACAGACAATTACAAATAATAATAAATTTTGAATTTATTAAACTTATTATCATAGCTACATAAAAAGGTATTAAAGGTTAAAAGTTTCAAATGACTTCTGATGATCGTGAAAGATGACAGATAAACCCTATGCCAATAATGAGGGCTATAAGTAAAAAACTAAAGGGTCAAAAAAAGAAGGCAATTACCGTATAAATTAATTAAAAACCCAACTTTAAAGGACGTTTGAGAGTTTATAAAAGGATAAAATTAACAAATAAACTCTAAAAAACTTAAAACACATTATATTCCGTTAGTCAATGACTAGGTCTATTAGACAAACAATAATTTGACAAATAAATAAAAATCAAGAAATTAAGAAAACAAAAATAACACATCCTTTGAAATGATCAAAAAATTACCTAAAGGGAGCATTTTGAGTGCGGAGGAAGTGAGATTAGGCGAAAAGTCCTATCAATACAGATTAAAAAAAGAATAATGATTCTCCTTCGGGTCATTTCTTAATATAAAGGTTTACATCTGTTCTTCATATATATTTTAATATCTTTATAAAAATAAGTAACACCAATGGCTTTTACTTATTTCTCAATGGCTGAGAATCGAAATTAAGAATTATTCAAACTTTAGCCGTTGTATGTAGTTTAAAAAAAATTTAGCGTCACCCTCACCTACACAACCTTCCTCCGACCATCCAATCCTTACCCTTATCCCCTACCACCCTGCCCAACAATACCACGCGGTAAGGACTTTTTAAAAGTTTAATATACGATTATTTGGACTCATAATAGTCCCAGCGCCAACTCCACCTAAAATGGGCCTGGGGTGGAGTTCCTGGTGTACCTAAGGTGAGTCTAAGTCCATACAGCTGAATATGTGTATCTGACTAACTCACTCACTGAGGTATTTTTTGTGTATCTGTATGTACATTAAGGAGATTTTCATCGTAAAAATCGTAAAACTTCATTTTTGCTCCACCCCTCAAAATTAGGAAAAAACTTTTTCATTTTTGCCCCCGAGGGCCTAAATGAGAGGTCCTATCGATGTTTTTTATTGGTGTAAAAAACTAAATTTCTTAGAATTTTTTATTTTTATATTTTGCCTTACCTCACCTCTTTCACCCACAATATGCTCTTTAAAGGACTTTTTTATGAAATATTTACTTCTCCTCATGGTTTTATTTCTTGGAACTTGGGTTTGTCGTAAATATTCGCTTTTTGTGTCCATCATATTCATTACAGTCGCACACCGCGGCACACTTCACCATATCGATCAAGTGTCAAGGCTAACAGGCCTGACGTTACGTGACGTCATTTTGTGCATTCGATTTCTGCCATATTTAATTTATTAATGTAGCATATCATAACACGGGCCACCACATCGTTTAAATGGCAAGGCGTAAAGTCATGTCTTCACAATACGCTATTGGTAAATCATGTTTTTGTTTCATTAGCACACCGTTGTACACTCGACCGTATTGATCATGTGACAAGGCGTCTAGGTCTGACGTCACAATATGCGTTTGATGTTGTGTTATTCATTACTGTAGCACGCAGCAGTAGGTACCGCTAGATCAATCAAGTAACAGGGGTTGTAGGCCCGCCACCACAATATGTATTGGTCTATGACTAATTCATTGCTGTAGCACACCGCAGTACGGGCCACCAGATCGATCAAGTAACAAGCTGTACAGCGCCTGTCGTCACAATATGCGTTTGGCGTGTGTGTTATTAATTACTGTAACACCCGCAGTACTCTACCACATCGGCTAAGTGTGTCACTTAGCCGATGTGGTAGAGTACTGCGGGCGTCACTTTGTGACTGTCGACACAACTTGCAATTTTCATATGTGTTATTCATTACAGAATCACGCCACGGTACGAACTACCACTTTGATCAAGTATCAAAGCTTGTAGACCCCTGAAACTAAGTAAATAACAAACTCGCTAACTGCGCCGGATCACTCGTATAAATGCACGAGGTGAAAATTTATGGTAGAAAATTCTTCCCAAACTTTTTAAATTCGAAAACCTTAGAAGCTGGTTACTCGTTAAGGTTCATACGGAGTTTCAGCAGTAAATTCAGTAAACGCAAATGGCCTGAATAAAATTTGACAAAATTATATAGTAGATGGTCGTAATAGTTATGCACGATTTATTTTTTCAGTATGTTGAATTGGTATATATTTTTTGTATCTTCAAAGTATTCTATTGACCTACAATTTATATTTTTCATGAGCTTTAAATCTAAAAAAAACCGCCATTTTGAGTTTTATAATGTACTTTATTTTAGCTTTTTTGAAAAAAATTTCATAGCATTTCATCAGTATGCATCTATTGACCGATTTTCTTAACGGGACCACTTTTTGAGATACTGTGCGAGAGAGATGGAGAATCTTGTGAGGGGAAGTGTTAACCAATCACAGTCCCTCAACGTGACATCCTCGATCACAATTGGCTGAAGCAAATATGTTTTTTGTTGTTTTTTTTAATTTAACAGTTTCGTAACATCTGTTACATACGTCACTTTGATACAATGATCCCTGAACCTAATACTTTGTAACTTGTATTAGTAACGAATGTTTGTTTTCATCACTGAGCTCTATGATAATCATAGAGCTCAGTGGTTTTCATGTCGTCGGGAGAAGAATAAAAATTGTTTTCAAAGTAAAACAGCTGTTGATAGCTTTTTAAGTTAAAACTATCAGCAAGAAAAGAAATATCTATGGCCGAATATAAATAATGTTAAATTATGGATTAGTTACACATTATATATGTGAATGCTTATTTTCAAGGGATAACGTTTTGTACAAAATAGCTGTTACAATACTTATCTCAAAAATAATTATAGCATAATTCAAGTATTAAGTTATATTAGGTTTTTTATTTAATTAATCTATTATTAGTTAGTTTATATTTTTAATTATGAAATTAACTAGGCGTTTAGAAAATCGCATATATTGATGGGAGAGGGTTAAAACTAATGGTATTTGATCCTATAACTCGACAAGAGTAACAGTAGCCTACCCTTAGACGCTCGATCCCCCGCTCGATGTAGTTTGCTAGCGTTCACGCGTGAGAATGGGTGCACACCAGACCAACGTTAAGTGCCACTATTTTAGCGATTCAAACTCGCGAACCAATAAACATAAAAGAAGGCATCCGTGTTATGCGGATAAATTAACGTTGATATCCAAGACGGTGCGGGATTTTCTGATAGGTGATGCAAGCTCTAGTTTATATGTTTAGGGCTTTAGATCGAGTGCTGACGAATGCGAATGCGATCTGTAACGAGCAGGAGTACACTATCGTCGAACCAGGGTGAATCTGACTTTCCCTGCAAACATTCGGTGTATTATGCTGTTTGAGGCCTTGAAAGAGCGCTTAGGAACGATCCATGCTGAAAATTTGTTTGATCAATCAAATGAGGTTTTTTTTCAAAAAGTATTAATCGGTGCTTAAAAACCAAATAAGCTCTACATATGTAATCATAACTATGTGTGTTTTTAGTACATCCTAATTTCCGATATTTAACGTATAAGAATCTTATAATTGGTTCATATTTTTTATGGTTCATATTCGCTTTACCTAATTTGTTAACTAATAAGCCTACACCAGGCAGACACCAAAAGTTCAGTTTTTTTGTTCGTTGCGAATGTTTTCTAGGCCTGGTAAACACGCAGTGCAAGGGCGTAGCCAATGGGGGGGTTAGGGGGTCAGAACCCCCCCCCCCCCCCGAAATAGCAGAAATAGCATTGAAAACGTAGTAATTCGGGGTGAAAACCCCCCCCCCCCCCGAAAACCCCGCGGGTAAATAATGCATAGGAGACCGAACAGATAAAAAAGGGGTCAAAATGGCGATAAACGCGGTGAAAAAAAAGGTCAGCACTTTTGCCGAGCCAGGAATTCACCCGCCGGGCCAGACCAAACCCCCCCCCTTCGAAAAAATTTTCTGCCTACGGCTTTGACGCAGTGCCAAGTTCAGTTGTGAGTAATCTTTAAATTTTTGTTCTTCACCACTACGGAGATGGAAAAATGTACCACGCACACTCTATGATTGTCAAGATAAACGTTAAAAAAGTGGTTAACATGAAAAAATATGCCCTTAAAATGCGCTATTTCATATAGTATGCACGACAAAAAAACCTTTCTGTACTCGTAATTTTCTTTTCCCCTTCTGATCTAAATAAGAAACCCAAAAATTCTTCACAGCTGTCTTTTGAATAATAGTGAAAATAACCTGTTGCAACTGCGACCGGTTGTGCGAACAGTTAACCTTAAAAACATGTTTCTAAATAGCAGTTGCATACGAAAAAGAAATAGTTCCTGCAATTCGTTCCGTAGTTTGAAGGGGAAAGAAGAATGACGGGAGGGCTTTTACCTCCCCTACATGCGCGGAAATTTTCTGCGCATGGACTCGTTTAGAAAATCCAAGAATAGAGTCATTGCCATCTAAAGCCAATTAATAATAGTTATGCCAATTTTCATGGCAGAAGGCCTTACATTATTTGAGAAAGTATAGTATCAAGAAAATAGTACATTACTAGAGGCTTGAAGGGGCTAATAGCCCCTAAGCAAAATCCTTCGTTACTACAGCACAAAATACCTTTTTAGAAAATAGGCTTTTAGATCCACAAAATTATGATTATATTTAGCATTTGGTTTTAAGTAAACAAAGCAGACCTTTTTAAATCCCAATGTTTTTAAATGACAGCTATTTTACGTTATTTCTCATTTTATAGCAAGCTTAAAGCAATTTCAGTATTTTTCCCGAGTCCCTGGGATGGAGACCTTCAATTTCAGCCCCCTTTTATCATCCTGCGACCTTCCAAACGCCCACAATTTCGGCGGAAAGATTTTCCTTACGTAATTATATATATAAATTTATAGATCATTTGGTGTTAAATCTGCATCGTTATAACATAAACTAAACAAACGTACTTAACTTTTATAATTTTAAATTACGAAAAACTCAAACCCTTATTTATTATAAAATCAGAAAATCTTAAATTTAAAATATTTTTTGTTGTAGTACATTGAACGTGCATAGTTAGCTGCATTTTGAAAAAAATCCCACATGTCAACATCTACCATATGGCTTTGAATCAAGCATTAGCAACACATGTTTAATGTAAACAAAGCAGACGTTTTTCAATCCCAATGCATTTTAAATGGAAGATATTTTTCGTTATTTCTCATTTTCTGGTAGATTTGGACATAATCTGATATTTTCCCCGACCCCCTGGGACCAAGACCTTTAATTTGAGCCCTCTCCCATCATCCTGCGAGCTGTCAAACTCTCACAATTTTGATTTTAAAAAATCGCTTACAGAATTAGTAGTACATTATTAGTTCAATAAATGTACACTATTTTGCCTTTTGAGAGAATGTAATTTAAAATAATCTCTGTGTATGCATCTAGAGCCTTTACACAACATTTGTGCCAAGTGTCATGACCCGAAGCTTTTTAAGTGTTTAGTAACTGTGATCAGTCAGTCAACCGTTTTTGGCGTCTACGCATCCTATTACTCAAATTTTAGCCATGCGAATTTAAAATGTTATATTTCTATTTAAATATTTCCTTGCAAAATAACTGATGCAAATTAAAATGTCGTCAATGTTAAATAGGTTGTTAAAAAATTAAATGTGCAATTTAAAATGTCGTTTGAGTTTAGGCCGACTCTCCACTCATGGCTCTCTAAATTTGTTTTAAGATAAAAAACGTTTGTAAAATTTGTTTTTTTTATTTTATGCTCTTTTTTCATGTTATTTTCCAAAAGTAAGAACTGTTCATGCACGAAATTAGTAAGTTTAGTTAATAGTGTTCATTTCTGTATTCCTTTACTGAATGTATGTGTTACAGATCAATAAAAATATATATAATTTCATTTCAATAATAAGTTTAACGTTTATGTTATAAATTAATATAAAATTAAAAACACTGTTAATAGGCACATTTTTCGAATATTTTAAATGACGATTAATTATAGTTTAATTATTTACTACAGTAATTTTTTAAATCTAAAACCACCTATAATATGTGTAAAAGGAAAAACTGCTGATGTGCCAACTGAGAAGAATCTAATCGCTTGGATATGAATTTTTATAGTTCGTCTGATTGAAGCCTTTGGGTTGTACATTTTCTTACAATATAGATAGATATTGCAGGAATTGTAATTTTAATAAATCCTCATTGTTTACTATCTGCATTATTTACCAGGTAGATGATAAAAAAATTCACGATTCATCAAAGTCGATAAAAAAGTGACAAACATGTTATTTTTGTTTTCTCCTGTTCATTAACTAAAACCAAGTAGCCTATAGTTACTAGGATTTTTCTATTTGAACGTAATTGGTATGATAACAACAATTGTATAGATTAAAGAAACGAACGTTTGTTTGTAATAACGTTTGTATGTACTTTGTTTAAATATGATATAGCAGCATACATTACATAAAGTACTTTACGTTTTCTTTTGTAGTAAATAATAACAAAGCAAATACTGAAAACACTATTTTAATAGTATTAAATAAAATACAATTAATATCAAAATAATAATTAAAATTAAAATGATGATTTACAACTAAACTCGTCTATACAGATTGCTCTTAATCCAAAAAATAAACTGCTATGTGAATTGTGGAATACAACATGAGATAAGAGCTAGTAAATGGAAATGTCCATTAATTAAATGGGACTTGGTTTGGTGAGTCGTCCATCGCTATCTAGATAATGACAACACAAGAGGCATTGGATCCCGTGCGGACAGGAATTTGAACGTTTCGCAAACATTTGTAATTAATTGCCGGTTTTCCAGCAGTATATGTAACTAGGAGTCTAAACAGGAATATAGTGAATAGAATCGGTTTTTATTTTAAAACTTAAGCTACAACGAAATATGATAGTTTTTTTAATAATTAATTATTATCATATAAAATTAATTAATAAATGAACTGTTCGTCAAACCAAGCGATTTACTAGCTATATCGTGTAAACATTGTCCAAAACAATACGTGGGTCAAACCTCAAACTCTAAGAGTACGAAGACAGGACATCGTTCTCAGTTAAAGAGATTAAGCCTGTGGCCTTAAACGCTGTCCAACAAGATGCTGAGTTTGAAGATTTTTTTTTTATCTTAAAGTGAGTTTGAAGATTTTTTTTATCTAAAAGCTATTTACAAAATTAATAGTAATGAGAACACATCATAAATATACCGCTGAGTTATAAATATTTATTCCTTCTTTATATTTCATAGTTTGACTCCTCATTAACTGTCCCAAACCAACTGGACCAGGAAACCATATTGTCAGCTGTACATTTACGATATACAGCTGACAACAAATTTACCAAATACCAAATAATTTCTATTATTATTGTAATACCAAAATATTGCTAAATAAAAATGTTTTATTCTTTCCAAAGCATATACCGGGTGTCTCACTTAAAGTGAACCAATAGCTAACTTTTTTATTATAAATCTGACAAAAAACTTCTTATGGGGCACTTCCCTTAATTTTTAACATTGCTTTTTGGAGTCACTTCGAAAATTAAAAATATGGCCGCCATTTTCCAACATGGCGGACAACATTGATTTTTCTTATGGAACACCCTATATTTTAGGGCGTTTTTGGATTTTACGCTAAATTTTAGGAACTTTTTATTTTTTATAATTTTTTCCTAAACCCAATGGTTAAGGAGGTATGAACAGTTAAAGTTAGGTTTTTCCCCTTTTAAAATGCATTGGGAAATTGTTGGTAATCTGTATATCGAAAACGGTTGGGTTTATTAAAAGATACCAAAGAATAAAAGTGCCGAAAAATGTTATTTTAGTTGAGGTTTAATCATAAAATAATTTTTAGTCGAGATTTAATCCTGGAAATGTGTTATTTTGAATATGATTTTTCTCCATAAGGAATACATAGGATGGCACAGTTAAATGGACAAAATGCATTTTAAATGGGGAAAAATCAAGCTTCAACTGCTCATATCTGCTGAACCATTGAGTTTAAGAAAAAATGAGAAAGAATAAAAAGTTCCTAAAATTAAACGTAAAATACAAAAACGCCCTAAAATATAGGGTGTTCTATAAGAAAAATCGAGGTTGTCCGCCATATTGGAAAATGGTGGCCATATTTTTAAATTTCAAAGTGACCCCAAAAAGCAGCGTTAAAAATTAAGGGAAGTGCCCCATAAGAAGTTCTTTGTCAGATTTATAATAAAAAAGTTAGCTATTGGTTCACTTTAGGTGAGACACCCGGTATAATATATAACTAGTGGATCCGAGCGCACGGAATCGTGCGCTACTCTAGCAGAGCGATAATTCAAATGGCGACAAATTTAAAACACAATCATGCTAACACGATCCGTCTTGAGGGTTATGTTTACACAAATTAAAAAATAACAGCAATTAAATTATCCAGCTGATCAAAATGTAAACAATTATGTTCTTCATAAGGATAACATGGGAACTTTAAAAGCCAATGGGTCAGAGCCCAAGGGACTTTTTCGAAAATTTAAGGCCAGTTTGCAAATCTACGCGACACGCTCTTTCCAATGAGCCGTCAATGATCAACATCGGTTAAGAAATGACGGAGGAGTTCATAAGACAAATTTCGTGTTGGCGTATTAATTATATAGATTGTAAGTGGTAGTTAAATATTTTACTATACCGGGTGTTCCTAAAGTCCTGAATATATTTATCGCTTTTTTCTTACAGAGATAGCTTTTTATGTGCACGGTTAAACAGTCAGTATCCTATATTTTCGGTGTTGCTTGCGATGCCGCAATAAAATTTAAACTGTTGCCAAAATCGTCAAAAGTGCTACTAATTGGGTCAAAGTCTTTGTTTATTGGTGGTCTAATTAATAAAGTGCATCGGTATTAGATCAAATTCAGTGTGATGCATATACACTATTTATTTGAGGTTGTTAGATTTAATGTTAAGTTTTAATAAGCAATGAATCGTAAAAACAGAGTACTCTTTGTGGCTCCGATATTTTTAAGCCTACATCTTTTTGGCGACTAAGAGCATTTTCAAGGTAATAGTTTAGTCACATTGTTATAGTCTGTATTAAATTTATAGTATTGTCTTATAATTCTCAATAGTAGGTTTCTTTTCCTTTATTTTTTGGTTTTTGCTTGGTTTCAGTTTTGATATAAATAATTAATTAATTTAATTTCAGATTCAGCACAATAAAGTTCGAATAAAAAATAAGTTCGGTATACAAATTTATTCCAATTTAAATTTAATATAAATTTACTTTTAGAAAATAAAATATCATGATTAAATCAAAATTATTCAAATACTATGAACCATTTATAAAACTTTAAATGTTGAAAGTAAGATAATGTAAAGAGTCATTGACAAATGCCTCAAGTCATGAAAGTTGTAAAGTTTATAACTAAGCTCTCTATCGCTGGCCTAAAGCATAAAATACAATACGACTTCGGATCGTCTACCAACTTTTATTGTTGTATGAACACGTCTTTTATTGTTTGTGAAAAGTTGTTCTAAAGTGAATTTTTATTACTGATGCTTTTTTGAAATAGCTAAAGACTGTTTCTTTTATACTACTTATAAGATTAGTGCCCATTGTGTATCTTTGGTATACATATTTAACGAAACACATGTTATTAAGGAACCTAATAAGGAGAATATATAAAATTTTAATAATTATTATTAATCTATTCATCATCTAACATACTTAAATTTTTAAAACCTTTGACATTATTTAGACTGGGCTAGTGTTTTTTAATGTAAGAATACGACAAATAAAAAAATAAATTAAATTAAATTAATTAAGCTATAAATTAAAGATATTATAGTTTGGGCAACATAAAAATGCATGTTAACATTGAAATGTCACGAGCCAATGCTCTTTTATCTGTATTGAGCCGATGTCTGCTGCATAATAAAGTGCATCCGCTGCACCGAACACATCAGCACAGTGGAGTGGACCGAGCATTTTGTTCATACTTCTATGTTCTACAAAAAACTTTAGAGGCAAATATTTCGAAATTTTTCGTATTGATAATAATTTTTACATAAAAAAATGTGCATATCTTAACATGTCACATTGAAAGTGGTTGAATGATGGGTCTTTGAACATGTATACTTGTTCTCAAGCCATTCATTTTCTTGGTAATGAATTTTTTACCATTTTCAACCAATTTTTTCAACCATTTTCATGCTTGTCGTTTACCTGAATTTTGAAATTAATTCAACAAATGCATTCCTAGATATAATATTGTAAAAGCAAAATATATCTGTGCTACTAAGCTTTAATGATTAGGGTTGAAGATGGTCAGCATGAATCGGTCAAAACTGAACATAGAAACTACTGGTTACGTATGAAAGCCCTGAAAATAAGTTTCAAATTTAGATTGATTTAAAACTGAAAAAATTATTTTCAGTCCAAAAGGTTCTAAAAATTTAAAAAATTTTTTAAAATCTGACTTTTTGACATATGAGAACCTTTGATTTTTTTAGTTTCTTTAAGATAACGACAATTTCCTCGGTTACATTTTTTCTCTTGGTGCTTTGATTTCCTCCTCATCCACTGAGTAGCTAACACGTGGTAATGTGACTACAAAATCAGATGATAGGCATGCTGCAGTGCCGGATGCATTTAAACTGCCTCGGTTACATCCGCCGGTGCATGTGCAGCGAGTGCATTATCGACAACATCGTCCGTCAAGTTCCATTAACCGCATAAATACGTCATTCCCGCAATCCCAGTGCCGCTCCAATCAAGTTTTAGAACTTCATAACGTATTTTGTAACGCATGCTTTCTAGGTTAATTGTATGGGACTTTTCTATATTTGCTTAAATGCAATGTTAAAATTTAGGTAAAAGCAAGGACTTGTATGTGACTAAAATCGAACCAAAAGGCTTTTCATTAAGATAGGATTGCTATACCTTATGGTTTCTTAGGAAATATTAATTGCAAACAAACCACATACAGTATATTTCAGTCGGAACAAAGCTTGGTCTGGAAAAGAATTCCGTATATTTTGAAACTTTGCACAATTATTTAGAAGTGCCCAAGAATGAAAATATCAAAAGTCCCCGTAAATAAATGGCGAGCTCTAGTGGCTATTGACGGTAACAGGGAACTTTTTGCTTTGTTGTAAAACTCTCTAGAGAGTTTGGTCTGAGGTAAAAACTTTAAATATACAAAATAATAGGTATTACACTTTTTTACAAAAGTGGCATTTGTACTTTTTTTGTACTCCTGACGATTACCGAGTAATATAGGGCGCTAAAAGTAAGGCGTTTTTCCGCAATTTTCGCCTGAAAATGAACAAATATTGTATTGTTTATTAGTGTATAACGTAAAGAAATAAAAATTTTCGTATTTTGATGGGCACCATAACATTCAGCTCAAAATACTAACAATATAGCAGGGCCTATCCTGAATAATTATTTAACGTTCATTGGTCACCGAGATAATGAAAGCGGTAAACAACCCTAACATTGCACTTACGTTGTTTCCCTTATTTTTATCCGTATGGATATTTTTTTACTATCATGGGAAAAAAGTTCTATATCTCGCTTTTTCGCAACATATTTTAGTACAACTTGATTTGTGGCTTGATATCGTCGAGATTTGTTGTATAATAGCCTAAAATCCCCGATTTTAACATTCACGTGTCAGCAAACCTGCACACTCAATCATCGTATCACTATTATGCAGGTGAGTATGTAGGTTGCTGACAAGTAAATGTGAAAATCGAGGGGTTTGGGGCTATTTTATCATACATCTCAATTATATCTAGTCACAAAATCACTTTTCACTGAGATTTGTTGCGAAATCAGCTAGTTATAGAACTTTTTATTTCCCTTGAGGATAACATAGGTACAGTGTAAGGAGTGTTTATTTACCGCTTTCATTACCTCGGTAACCAATGGTCATAAAGCAATGATTCAAGATACTAAATTGTCTGTTTTTTGCAAAATTTCTTGGTGCCTACTAACATTTTATAATTTTTATTTTCATACGGTAAAACGTAAATAAATTTTTTTATAATTTTTAAGGAAAAATCGCGGTATCGTCTTATTTTTAGAGCCCTTTAACTCGGTAACCGTTAGAAGTAAAAAAATCACGTTGCCATTGTTTTACAAAATTAATATGCTGCATTTTGTGCATTTCAATTTCTTACCTCCAACAAAAGGTACTTAAGACTTTTACGAAATCCCTAAAAAATTCCCTGTTTCCGGCAGTTGCCACTATAACTCGCCACATATTTACGGGGAATTTTGGTATTTTCAACGTTAGGTACTTATACGGAAAAATACGTGTGCAAAGTTTCAAAATTAACAGAATTTTTTCCAGGTTGGGTCATTTATTTAGGTTTTTTTACTGGGCTGGTAAAATATAACCTAAAACTCATAATGTCTGAGCAGTACTTTTTGTTTTATTTATTTCGAATCTTCGATAGAGGAATTCCCACGTTTAAACATCATTATTAATGCGGAGGACTCAGAACTGAGTCATTGCTTAACACTAACACATTCTCAGATCTGAGTCATCGCTTAACACTGATAAATTCTCAGAGCTGATCATCGCTTAACACTGACACATTCTCAGAACTGAGTCATCGCTTAACACTGACACTTTCAAAACTGAGTCATCGCTTAACATTCACACATTGTAAATTCAACAAAATACGTTTCACGTTTGGAACCACAATGATGTATAGCAAGCTTTATCCCCTATAAAATAATGTTGCGCGTGTTCCATTAATTAACATTAATTATTAAACGGCCAGATAATAATTTGTAAGCAATCATAACAATATCATAAAGGAATGTTTCTTCCTATTAAATGATAAATTGGCAACTTTTATATTAGTGTAATAGTATTTAGTGTAATATATTAAAAATATTTGACTATCCAACAAACTTGAGCCAAAAAATGTTTTTTAAGTAAACACAAATAGTTTCCTTTTATTCCATTTGAAAATATGACTAGTATGATATCAGCAATAAAAATATGTAATGAACAGTACGATTTTTGATTACTCTTTATGTTATACAGTTTAGTATAGTGAAACTCGATTCTTTGTTTGGAGGTTGTATGAAATGTAAACACTATAGGTATATTAATTTGACTGATTTAATAATATTTTTTTTTTAATATATGTTTATAGCAGAGTAGTATGCTGATTTTTTTATGTTGATTCCAGTTCTCTCCCGTCTACAGTGGAGGGAACACTCAGTCAGGGTACGGCGGACAGCGGGGCCGCTCACGGGTATGTACCAGCCATTATAGCATTTTCTCAATGTTATATATACTTAAAAGTTCATCTTCATCTTCGTTAGAAATCATAGTGCGACATTTATCGTGCTACCGAGTCTTTATGGAGCATTGAAACAACAAGACATTATATTTTCACACTTTTACTTTAATTTGTTTTCATCACACTAACACAGAAACATCTGTTTTCAGTTCCTTTTTTTAGCTCGAAAGTTACCCATTGCCGGCCTAGGCCGAATTAACTCTTATCCGACATAGGCCGGAAAGAACGGATGTATCAGCTAACTTGCAGCACACCGACGTTTAATGCTTGTTTATTGGTTACTTTTTAGAGAAATGTAGTCTATGTTGTGGCAGACTGCATCCGTAGCAAATGTTT
Source organism: Flexamia atlantica (assembly GCA_035578135.1). Classification (NCBI taxonomy): domain Eukaryota; kingdom Metazoa; phylum Arthropoda; class Insecta; order Hemiptera; family Cicadellidae; genus Flexamia; species Flexamia atlantica. The sequence goes on along the minus strand of JAQJVK010000016.1, from coordinate 10,556,151 downwards.
GTTCTGTTTGTTATAGGTTAGGTTTGAAGGATTGAGAAACGTATGTTTATGCAAGGACTACGTTATGATTGAAGGTATGTTTTTTTTTCTGCGCAGTATGATGAAAAATATCGTTCGTTACACGGCCGGGAAGTTTTGCCGTACTCGCATGAAAATCCCGCACTCGCTTTGGCTCGCGCGGGAACTATCATGCTCGTCCTGCAAAACAGTACTTCCCGGCCTAGTAACGTAATGTACTATTATATTCTTATGATTTGACAATGGGATAAATAACTAAACAAATCACATTATTTAGGCTGTTTGTGTGTGTGTGTGTGTGTGTGTGTGTGTGTGTGTGTGTGTGTGTGTGTGTGTGTGTGTGTTTGCGAATTGCCCCTATAGGAAAGAAGCTGTTACCGTAGGTCTCATGGTAAGACTTAACCCCGGGACCATCATAAGCACTTGAAATTCGCTGAGCAAGCAGGTCTGCAGCAACGGTTTTTTTTTTAATTTCAAACGTACGATATCATTGAACATGTCATTACAGTATTAAACAGACAGTTTCAATTTAACTTTTTCTTTAAAAAAATATTCTGAATCATAATATAAAAAATCAAGTTTGAGAAAAGTAAAAAAAATCAACCGTAAACCTTCACATGTTCTGCCCTGCTATTTGTATGTAAAACTCCTTACAAATCTTTCCTTAGCTCAAATAGCCATACCTATCTGAAAGGAAATCGTCAATTTTTCCTTTAAAATTACAAAACCAATTTAATATTATATTTTACTACCACTTTTTACTTTAATACATCGGCTCCACTGATCCTTGAAACTAATCTGAGTAGAGTGGAGTAGAAAATGTTAATATCTAACTTTGAAGTAAGCAATCCACTTTCTCTCGATAACTCCATTACGAAGTTGCTATCGAAGATTGAAATGTCGTGTTCGTTACCACTTCAGATACGCAGGTCGAGGGTCGACTGCCGAACACTGCAAAGTCTATTGGTAATTCTGATTCTGTTATTAACTTTTCAAAGACATGATTTATACTTTATTTAATACTAAAATTTTATACAAGGGAGCCTTATCTGATGTCCTTTAAAGTTTGTAGTCGGAATCTTTTCATCTTTGTAACGAATTTACCTTTCACGGAATAACTTTTTTTCCTTAGGTCTCCTCATAATACCTAGGCCCAAAACCATGATATTTTTTGTTTTGATTCCCCCAGATACCAAAGACTATCTTTTTCATTTGCATATATATAGTTAGATGGATAGATGGATGGATATATGTATAGATAGATGGATGGTTAGGTAGATAGATAAATAGATTCATAGAAAGATAGTGAGAGATTTTCCTCAGGTTCAGGCTTAGTAGAACATTACGTTTCGAGACCGGTAAGTACTGCTTTACCGGTCGACCATGATAGTTACCGTGTGAGCCAGAGGCGAGTGCGGGATTTTCATGCAATTACGGTAAAACTTACCGTACTACTGCGATACTTTAAATCATATTACTCAGGGAAAAACTATTTATTTTTCAATCATAACGCATTCCTTGCATAAACTACTAGGTTTCTCAATTATTTAAACCTAGCCTGTAGTAAACAAACATTTTCCACTGCTACCAGTGCTGCTACATTCCTTCGAAGTAACCAAAAAAAGCATTCAACGTCGGTTTACTGGTCAGATTGTTTCATTATATACTTCCGTTAATTCCGTTTCCTAGTGCACGGTAAATTTTCCGTGCGGTCATCTTCAAATAGTAACTTTCCAGATAAGAATGAAGCACAGAAAACAGATGTTTCTGTGAAGTATGATGTAAAACATTTTATTAATATTACCTGTGGATTTCTTAAGATTCATAAATGAATATAATACTTACACAAGAGCGAAAATTCGGGCTTTCTCATTTGAGCTAAACACTTACCGCACGATGCTAATCGGAGCGCGGTAATTTTAGCGAAAGATAGAAAGAAAGAAAAAAGCATTCTAAATGCGCAATGTATACATAAAAACCGCATTGTTTATACCCAAACGACAAATACAATCACGGTTACCTACGATCGTCGGAGCTGAATGCGCCATTTCGATTTTGAGGCTATAAACAAGTCGAGCAGTTAGCTATCAAACTTGGACTCTTCTTGAGCACTAGTTATTATGTCAGTTCATTGCTCCTCATAATTTACAGCATTTCAGTTTTTCTATTTTTCTTACTTTACCTTTTTATACCTTACAAGCTTTAACGGCTCTCAAGACTTTTTTTTACTAGGCAACTGAAGTACAGTTGCCTAGTGGTTTTATTTTTTTACCGTTCAGAATGTAAGTGGACCTGTCATTCTTACTCTTAGATGGTTTGACGCCAGACCAAAGTATTGTTTCTGACAGTAATTGCAATGATAATATTTCATTTTTGGAATTGCCTTCCGTTTTGCCTTTTATAAAATATTTCTTGTTGGCAATACTGCTTTAAAAGTTATTAGTTTCTAATATTATTTTCCTACCAAGGAAACATATTAGATAAATCTAATATCACCTTCCTATACACCCCACCCGAAGCACTATGTAGTGCTCCCTAAAAATAGTTTGTACGTCCAATAAATAAATAAATAAATAATCAAACTGTAATCTTAAAACTTACTGTGAACATTTTATTAATTCTTGGCTGTATGTTTTGTTTGTGATGGAGTATTTAAAGTATGCACTATTTTGGCTACTCATCATTATTATAGTAAAGAACAAAAAATTGTTTTTTAATTGGACATTTTATTTCGAGTATATGTACATCAAATATCCACGGAGTCTCCAAAAATTAAATTTTAGGACGGTTTGCTTATTTGATGAAGGTTTCAATACCAAAAAATATACTATTACTTCAATAATTTTGCTTCTTTAATACGTTTTTGGCCAAGGCATTTATCGTCTATTTTTTATTACAGTTTTCAGTCTATTTTCTAAAACGTGTTAAATTAAAAGTGATGTTGAGTCAAAAACCCGCCCTTAGCGTTTTTTTATCCTGGTTTATCTCCCATTCTTTGTATTGGCTAATGGGAGAAAGCTAATTCATACCATTTGCTTACCATAAGGGAAAAATCTATAGAGGAACATTACACTTTCTCATTTTCATCTAGGGTGGAATTACCAGCCACACTTTAAGAGTGTAATTGACGCCAATGGCCCATAACTTAAATCAGTCAATTTGTTAAATTTCCAAAAATTACACATGGCATAATATGATTTAATTAAAATTAGTTAACCTTTCAGCGGGCGAAGCTGCGAGTATATCTGCTATACTCAATTCTACATTCACCTTTCAGTATGGACTTTCCTTAAGCTATGTATTTCAAATGGCAATTTAAGTTGTACTATCCACATGAAATAATAATCAGCTGATAACTTTACCATCGCATGATACGAATTTTAGTAAACAAATGCATTTCGCAAAGGTAATATAATAGCTATCTCCTATAAGGTCTATACTGAAAGGTGAACGTGGAATCGAGTATAGTAATACATAAAATAACTATGTTATTTTTCATCAATACAAACTTTTCAGTAAAATTTTTATATTTCCGCTATTTCTCAACATAGCAACTCTTCAACAACCGAAAATGTTTTAGTCATTATTTCAAGTGTCCATTAACACAACAGCGCTCACAAAAATTATCCGATTATATTGAGATTCGGTTCAGAATTATTGGGAAGTGGTAATTATTAAGACGAGTTTGAATTCCAGCTTAATAGAACCAGCGGAAACATGGGTGAGGGAGCTATAACCACTCATAAATAGATTCTACAATATTTAAATAGAAAAAAACATAGTCTAATTTTACGTTGAATTCACACAAAAACAATTTTTTATTTCGAATCACTGATCTAGGTCCATTGGTTACCAAGAAACCGAAAGTAGTAAACACAATGCATCATTCCAATAACCTTATGAGAATTAAATGACATTTTATATACTACTTAATTTTTAACTGATCTCAATAAACTTGTTATGTGGCTTCATCTATTTGAGATCTATTATATTATAAAATAAAAGCCCTCATTTGTGACACTTTGAGGCAAAGAATTTTCGTATTTATTTTCCATATTTACCTATGGGAAAATTTTGCATAAAGGTGTAATATGCTTATTTCTCAACATACCGTCATAAAACTTGGTGTGGAGATTCATCTAGTCGAGGTTGACTTGAATATGGCGGAAATATAAATGTATTTAGATTCCTGAGGCAGGAAGCCTGCGAATTTAGTTCCCCAATTTTATGGGAATTTAGTAAAACTGCAGATTGCTTAATTCCTAACATATCTATATTAAATTCGTTATGTGGCTTCATCTGTTGAGGTCTACTGGATCCCCCCTAGACCAATCCAAGGGAAGGTCCCTGGATCCTTCCTGCGGGGTCCAATCTGGGTCCCCTGGCCTATTTAGTCAATTGGACTCCCCTTTTTTACATTTTTAGGGGGGCAATCTGCATACTTACTTTCCATATTACTCTTTTTATTGATTTTACATATTACATTGATTTTACTTGATTTTTACGGCACGTATATTCAAATCGTAACGTTAAATATTTATCGCCTGTAATTTAAAATGAAATAAAGTCTGTCGCAATCCATTGAAACGTTGCTCTCATTTATGTTATGCACGCCAAAAAACCGTAGCTTCTAGAGTTTACTCTTTATCGATCCGATCCTTATTCCACGTTGATACCTTTGTATGGAAAAGAAATCCCTAGGGAACAAAATGTCCAATCAATTGAAAAATTCCATTTTTGAAAGCTAAAACCTAATCCTTTATATAAGCTGATAACGTTCAAAATCTTTACTAAGCCCTTTTGCAACAAAACCAGTCTTTAACTTGGAAATTGTTCTTCCTTAACTTTTGGCACATCATACAAAGTCATGATTTCGTAGAGGGCGTGTTTTTGCCGTCCGTTTTAAAAAGATTAGTTACTACTGTATAGCTAAACGTAAGGCCTGCATTCTAACCCTGTAAATTTTAATAGACATGTAAAGATATAGGAGGAAATGTAATGGGGAATTGAATTTTCTTTTCCTTTTTTGGATAAAAATGTTCGTTATAATTTTTCAAAAGACATATTCAAAGAAAAAAAACGTAAGATAATTTTGCTAGTATTAGTAAAATTTATGACGGGAATTCGATGAATGAACAAAAAACTGTTAATTTTACCAGATTTATGCTAAAAAAGTTTTCATAATATTTATCTTTGACTGTCGCATGTGAAAATCCTTTATATTTTCTCCAACACATGCGATAATGGGAGCGAGTTTATTCACTTTTTACGTTAAAGTCAAACAATAAAGCCATGATTTTGTAGAGGCCGTGTTTTTGTAGCTCTTGTTTTAAGGGTTGAAGAGCAAACATTGTTGATCTTGAACACAAAATACTCTCTTCATTTAACATTTTTTAACAACAAAACATTGGATTAATCTAGTGTTTACATATTACAATATATTTATTTTGGTAACAATAATGGCAAACCATTAATTCACTTTAGATCTATACGTTTTGCATCCATTACATATGTAGTACTCTACTAATTCACTTTCCAATTCATCCATTCTAAATATTTGATTTTTTTTTCTTCAACAAAAAATAACAATTAGGAGCTTAAGCCGTATATTCTTGACAAATACATTTGTATTATTTACAAAGAAACAATCGATAAATTAAATGTACGATTAGTATTAAACAAAAGCAATTAACTCAAAATTCCATTGTAATTCACTAACTTTGCTTTCTATTTAATGTATTAAGGAAGTGGTCCATTACAAAATTGCGGACAAAACAAAGCAAACCAAAAAGAACTAAAGATCTACGGCTCGCTCCTTACTTCTTTTAAACTTTATTCGGAGCAAAAAGACTTCCCCTTCCGTCCTCCTTAAAGCACAGTTCTCAGTATTATTCCAGCTTTAATTGCAATCCTATTACACAGTAATGTCCTGTATTAATTGAGATTTCAGGATACAGTTGACAAACAAAACGATAAATTGTTCTGCACCTCTAACAAATTTAAAAGTGTTATAAAAGTTGAAATAAATAAACATTTCAAAATTGTATTTTTTTGGTTATTTCCTTATATTTAAAAAAAATATTAAACCGGCTGTTTGATTTGGAAAAGGGTAACAATGTGATTTTAAGTAAATTTTTTTGATGGGAATAAACAAAAAACCTTTGGTAAGGAATTAGTAAGCTCCTAAATATTAATGTTAAAATAAAGATTAATGTTAACAAGTTTTAATACTTGTTTAGATGGTACGAGGTTTCATTGCAATAACTTATGCATAGTGAGCTAAAAAAAAGCTTTAGAATACTTTAGTATTTTTTACCATTAGAGGTATATAAGGCGATGATATCGTATAAATAATACACGTAATTATATGTTTTTTTACAAACCAGACCTCATAAGGATTAGGCCCTACCATATTCTAAATTGGGTCGTTTTGAAGTTTTAGAAGTAAAACTTCAAAGTGTTTCCTTAACATTTCGAAGTATCAGAAATATAATTAAAATAATTAGAATTTCTGATATTTTTAGAATGCTTCAAGAATTTGAAGAGCGGAATGCGGCATTGTAATCAGTATATAAAAATTTACTTTGTTACGACGGGCCACGACACCACCTCGACTTTTGGATACAATATGTCTATCTACAATGATGGATCCAAGATAGTGACGGATAATTTGCAACTTACCTACGAACCAAAGTTATTTGGGGTTGGCAGGGATCAATAATTAAGCAAGTTTAGGAAAAATCTAGTATGACACAGTTAAAACTCAACTTGTTCATTTAGGATTATTGATAGAAATCCTTAATCACCACCTTTGTTGATTTGCTCAACCTTCTAGTTCCCGTATTCGTCACTGTTTTATATTAATTAAGAGCTAATATTTGATGCCAAATTCCTCTTGCTCTCATAACAAAATTTTCTCCTCTCCTGGGCCGTTTTAAATATAAATATAACTTTTAATATAGTTTTAAAATTATACCTTACGTGCTTCCGTTTGCAATGAAGGGAAGATAGAGTGGGTGTTAATGAGTATTTCTCTGTACAGAGGTGGCGGCAACTAAGTACTGGGTAACTCTGAATCTATGATACTTACAGGAAACGTTCAGGTGAAGTTCTATTTCGGGTTTCCTTAGGCCTAAGCCGTATTATTGAAGCGTGAGAAGAATGTATGTACATATATATATGTGTATATATATATATATATATATATACATAATTTTGATTAAAAATTGTTTTATTAAAACAAATAATATCTATATATATAAAGGAGAAGGGGTTTTCTATCGGACAGCAAATCTCCAAAACTATAAGGCCTAAACAGTTGAAATTTGGCACATGTGCTTCCCTTGGGTCTTAGATTCACACTAAGAAACGGTTTTACAAAATTCCCAAAGGGTTTCGCCCTATGATACTTCAAGGTTTTAATGTTAAATTATAGGGAAGGATATAAGGTTGTCATGGCAACCTTAAAAAGTATGACAAATTAAATCCTAAAAAAAGACAGGGGAAGTTTTTATGTTTTTCCACGGGTGAAACCGTGTTTATCAGCTAGTATATTAATATATTCTTGTAACAAAGTTTTTACGTTGGCACTTAACAATCCAGTATTTACTGGTCAAGGTGAAAAGTTTTGCGTTAGATCGTTTAAATATTTTCAAAAGATACTTTGTTTTTATACGTACTATGTTTTAAACTGTTCCGGCCCATTTATACTACTTTGTAACTCTGTATTTTAAAGCTAGGACTAATCCTCTAATCTAAAATAAGGAATGTTTGTAATTAAAAATGTTATTTTCCGTGCAAGGATTGTTTTCATTTTTATTTATATGAGCTTTTAAGCTACGAGGAATCGATTGGTCGATTGGTGCAGGTTACTAGACTGGGAAAAATCTGGTTTCCACTCTTCAGCCCTTCAAAGTGCCCATTTTATCGTTATGGACATTTTTACCTAAAACAGTTTATTGATATATTCAGCTTATTTTCGTCTTATCCGAGCAAAGCTTGGATTCCTGGGGTTATGTATTAGAATATTTAATTTGAATATGGCTATTACAGATGCTGTTTTTGATTAATTGACAACCATTTCCATCTAAAGCTAAAATGAGCGGTAATTCTGGTGTAGCCCCTTTAAGAAAATTATCGTGTTATTTTTGTTGCTGTTAAATTAAAAATTAATTACAAAACCATAGTGAAAATATAGTAAGTTTGGAGATCTATATTTTCCCCAGGAGCGTATTTTGCCCTAAATCGCCCAATGTGCTTTTTTCTAAAACATTTTATAATTTATGATCGATCAGGGGGAATTTTTTCAGACCAGATAGTTATGTCATAAAAAATATATCAAATTTACTAAAAGAAAAAATGAAATCCCAAAACATACCAATAAATATTTCTATGTAAGTTAGGAGAACGCAGTAGTTCTGGTCGTTTTTAAATTCACTCTTGTTAATAGGCTAGTTGCACTAATTTTCTAAATCATGCATAATAAGCTTAATGCGGGGCATCGTTTATTTGCAGGTAAATATCTAAGTATTTTCGCAACAGAAGTGTTATACAGTTGGAAGCTGGAGCCCCGACACTGACAAAGAGCGTCGATGCTATCTCTTCCTCCCGACCTCTATTGCTTTTCCGAGTCAGCTTTTTCAATTCCAATGAAGATTATCTCGTTTTATTACATTTATAGCGCGTCTCCCCAAAATTCTAATATTTTCTTGACTCTTTGTAATATTCGTTAAAATCGACTAAGAATAATTTTTTCTGTACGTTTCAGGAGGGTAATTATAATCGTGATTAAAAAACTTCTTAACCTCAAAGTTTTTATGTTTAATCAAGTGATTTTTTTTCAGAAATTAAAATGTGGTAATGTGATGTATATATTGCTTACACAGTGCTGTAATATGTAGATAAACTGGACCTGAAAGAAACAACCAGTTTAGCTGGATAAAATTCCATATATTATTAGTTTCAATGAAATAACCTGGTTTTACATGTCTCTACCGAATTTCAATACGATTAAAAAACTCTTATAGGGGTTATCGTGCCGACACTCAAAGAACTTATTTTTTACTTTCCATAAAAAAAACGTGTTAGATATCAAACAAAACGCGTATTTGCAGATTTTGATTTTTTGGGGATATACATTTCTACAAAATAACTCACTTCATACCCAAAAATTACACGAAAAATCCTAAATTAATAGGATAGCTGATGCCAAAACTTCAAACAGAACCGTTTTGCCCCTTGTGTCACTCTATAATAGGTTATTCCAGAGGAAGTTCTCGAAAATCCAAAAATATGTGGATGTATATATCTTTACTAAATTATTATTTTTAGAGGTGAAATGCGTAAGATTAATTAAATTCGATTTTAGAGAAAATTTTTGTAAATCTAAAAGTATGACATGAATAAACAATATTATGAAACTATGCCAATCAAGTTTGGAAGTCAGTATCGGAATATATCTGGACCGCACGTTTACTCTTGGAAAAGTTTGAAAGTGAAGGATATGGCAGAAAAACAAATTAATTCCAGAATGCTGGTTTGCTATTACTGAGAAGCCTGAGGTCTCTCAAGATTGGAAATGCCCAGCAAGCTTTGGGGAACATGGATCAGTCTCAATTGAACATCTCAATACGTCCAGATAGATTGAAATGCCACTTCAAAGCTACGTACATATGATTTGTATTTGAAAAATCATCGAAGCCAAGTGACTTATTGCATTATAGTTACGTTTGTTAGTGATGATGAAACCAAGTCGGCAAAAAATGTTTGATTAGGTACTATAACAGTTTATTTCACAATTTACTATAAAGTAAAAGACATTATCTTAAAAAAATAAGCATTCTCATTTCTGTTTGATATAGCATTTCGAATAGAGAAACATACCGCTGGAGCAAATAATTCCAGCAAACTGTCGCAGGCACCGTTAAGACAATTATTTTTAATGTCTTAACCGGGGATATAAACGCCTCTTCCTCCGATGGATTTCGTAATTGAAGCAGTTATAAAGTAATTTATTTAGCTTCTGCTTTATACCATTTTATAACACATGTAATTAAATCCCAAAACTTTTCCTTATTTAAATAACAATTTTAATCTTACGATATACTTCAAGACTAAAAAATATACTATTAGAAAAGTTGTAATTTACGAACAAATTACACTTAAATTTCACTTATGTCATGTAACTGCCAATTTTTATAGCCATTAGCATTACAAGGTATCCAAAAACATAAAGGTTAAGGGGAGTCGTTACTGAAACTAGTGATTTTTTTTAAATCCTTTTAAAAATTATAATATATACTTTTTTTATGTTCATTTAGTCTTAGAAAAAGGTTTACCACTGTTAAAGTAAAAAAGAAATCTTTTTTACATACTTTTTGAAGTTTTTTGGGGGGAAATGGGTTTTTTAAATCTCTTATAACTTTTTATCTACTAAACCAATTTTATTGTTAGATATCTCATTTTAAAGAGCAAAAAAAGTACTAACTTTTTGTTCATACTCATGTTTTTTTCTCAATCAGTTTATAAGTTATGACTTCATAAATAACTTTTTTTTTTATTTCGATGTAATTAAATTTTAATTTTTTTTCATGAACTTGTATTTAACCTATTACAATATCCATGCACAAAAAGTTGCTTCATAGTATAAACAATGTGTGTTAAAAATTGCATTTATATAGCTTTATTAGTTAAAAAGTTATAATAACTTGTTTTTAAAAAATAACAAAATTTTAAAGTTGCGGAAAACAGCGGTTGAAGTTTATACTAGTTTACTTAGTAACTATAGATGATGCCCCGAAACCGGTGTGCACGCACCACGTCAAATATTCTTTTCACAGTGATAAAAATATATATTATACCATATGTTGTGTTTTTCTGAAACGTCATAAACCATAGAACAAGAACAAAATTTTCTTTATTTGAATTTTTGTGCAAAATTGGTCATTTTCAGTAACGACTCTCCTTAACATGTATTCTAAAATGTATTAATTGTCTTAAAATGTTGTATACTGAAATTCGATAAGGATTTATAGCATCTAATGACCAATAAAAATCTTTAAACTATTATTTTTTAACTAACGACCTATTATGAAAATTTTAAAGTGCGTCAAATATAATGGTACATTTAAATTTTGTATACGATATTCATTTTAAACATTAAAATTTTGCGATTAGAATGGTATTATTAAGAAATTTGGGGCAAAAATTAAATTAAATAGTGCATCAAATATCATAACACATGTTTATTCTTGTATATGATATTCTTTTTAAACATTAGATTCAAGAGAATACAATGATACTATTGAGAAATTCATGGCAGTGCGAATTAGTAAGAAATTCGAGAGGAAACATAAAATTCGTTTAAGAAATCGAATTCGCAGTTTTTAGCGAATTTTAAAAGTGGAAGGTTTTAAGTTATGTCGTTCTATCGTAAATAGAAAAAAAATATATATAACATTAAAATAAACCCATTCGGAGACTTTTCAATTGCACATTATGGTAAATCTCGATACCACATACATACATTATGCAATATAACTTGTTTCAACTTAAATATAAAATGGCCTCTCCCTGTAAAGTTTATTACAAGTTATCTTTCCCAAAAGCCCTTTTTTGGAATAATTGTGTTCTGCCAATCAGTATTGGAGTGCCTCTTCCTGTAAATAATATTAGCAGTTTGGCCTTCCAATATTAATAACTATTAAGGAGAGCTCTTTCTGGAGGCAGGCAACTGCTAACTCTTCCTGTTAACTGTAGGAGAGATAGATGTCTCTTGACAAGGCTTGCGATATGCAGTATATGGCTTTTCAACATATTAAGCCATGAAGACTGAAAATGACAACCATTTTAAATTTCATAACTTTTTAACTTTTAAAAAAGCCTTCAGTCAGCTTACTTTTATACTTTACATCCACAGCCTAGAGGCAAGTTTCATTTTGCAAAGCTAGTCAATGGTTTTTGGGTTTTGTAAGAAGTTATACACTTAACTTCTTACGAATGTAAAACTTAATTTGGGAAGTTTAATATTTTACGTTTACTGAAGTATAGCTTAGTGATAGTTTATTTCTTAAGCACAAACGAAATATGCAGTCTACGTAAGTCACGTAATGTGAAACACATTTTATTTTATTTCTAATGCCAGTAATAAAACAAAAATCGAAGTTCAATAACAGGAAAGGTAAATGAGAGATGTTGTGTGAAGCAACAGAAGAGAGTCGGGCAGACGGACTCGCTATATTGATTCCGAGCTTAGCCGGATCGCTTGATCAAACAATTCTCCACTGTAAACACATCAGTTCCACCTTGGCCCTGCGTAACCTTCCATCAACAGATCAGACCTGACGCGAAACCGACGGATAAGCTTACATCATGCTTACTTATAGGTGTGCTTACTGATAAAATTTTAATCCTAAAATGTTGAGTGTTCCATATCCTTTGGGTGTAGCTATTTATTAAAAAAAGGAGAATAGAGAACCAAAAACTCAATAACTTGTAGTTAATCAATGATTCTTCATGATAATCTAGCAAATTACAGCAAGTGGCGAGATAAATTTTTTAGGCATGCTGGAATCGGTGAAAATCGTTCTAACGAGTCCATCTAAAAGTCATAAATTAGAAATTGTTTACGGGAAATTTTTTGTGTTTTGTTTTTCAGATATACAGCACAAAATTATTTTAATCTCCTACAAAAGCAATGGAAATGTTGTATTCAAGAATCGTTCAAAAAGTTGCCTAATACAATGTCTAAACCTTGTATTACGCTTTCAGAGTTTGAGTTTTACCCAAATTTCGGAACAACTAAGTTTTTCCAACGAATCGAAGACTTATTTAAGGTTGGAACATAATATTTAGATTTCTAACCTTAAAAATTCAATTTAGTTCAAAACATCTGAATTTTCTTGAAACCATTGCCTTTATTCCGAAACTATGTACTTTGATTCGATTCATAGCATTTAGATCTACATCTAGATTTTGCCGTTAGATATTTTCATTGTCACAATCAAAAGATCTTTCACTATGATCTAAGGCTAATTTTTGTATTAATTTTAATATACTGAGTGACATATTCTGTGAATAAAACTCCAAATTATGAGAGAAAAGCTAAATTATCATATTGTGTATTACAATAACAACTGCAACGTTCTAGATGAGGCCAATTCCCCTTGAAACACTTATTACAAACCAAACAACAGAGTTAAATAACGGCATAGGCTGTTTTGGAATTGCTCATAACGTCGAACAAGGCCTTTGGAATGATGATGTTAATGCAGAGCCCTCCGTAGTCCTCTGTTAACTATACGATACGATAAATATATTTTGTTTCTACCAAGGGAAATTAAGTAGAATCTAAGCTAAACTTAAACACTGGTTCCGGTTGAATCTGATTGCTTAGAAATAAGTCTATTTAGTTAAACTTGTAACAAACTTAAACGGCGATTGAAGAAAAGTTTTTAACCATAAGTGCATTTTTTAAATTTTATCAACTATGAAAGTATGAGAAAGAAAACAGGTAAATACAGGTTAAACTGAAGTAACAGCAATAAAGTTGTACCCAGTATATTTCAATTAAAGAGTTTACAGCTTTAAATTTTATACTCTGTATCTGTAATGTGGTTTAATAAATAAATAAATAAATAAATAAATAAATTCTTTATTGAATGCTTCAGTACAGCAAATTTGCCAATTATACCAAGCATTAAGACAAATCACAAATTAACATGCTTGAACACAGCAGCAGAAAACTTATGGTTAACATTTATATATAGAAATAAATAGTTTAGTGAAAACAATATAACAAGAACAAGGAACTTAGAATCTTAAAAAGTAACTTAGAAATTACTAGGAAATTACAATATTTTTTATTTTTAAAAATTATTTATGTTACTTAACAATTTGGTCTTGAATATATTTATTGAGTCAAAAAATATGTCAACTTCATGACAGTAACAGTTATAAAGCCTACACATATTGTTAATGGAAGAATTGAAATCCAGATTGGTCCTTGAATATTTTTGAGAAAAAATATATTAGCTGCGAGAGCCAAGGCGAGGGACAGCAAAAGCGATCTGTGTTTACAACAATATACAATATAAAAGACTCGTGATTAGAACGACACATCTGTACAAAACGCCACAGACACCGACGAGTCCGAGGAGGTCATATAAATTATAAAACTGTCGCGACAAACAGGAGAATACTTTGGCCCAAATCTCCAAATTTATGACTCTAAGACAAACGAAATGTTTATAGCGTTTGTGCAACCGCATCAATGTGTATCTGACATGACGTTTTATGATTGCTTACTTAATATTAATTATACATTGTGCTTTTTTATACGCAACTCAAAACTTTATTTTATCAGTGAAGGATTATTTCCCCCAAAGATCCTCGGATTTAACCCCTCTATTTTATTTTATTTGGGGGTACATAAAAAATAAGGCCTACGAAAACAATTCACAGGATATTCAGCACCTCAAAACAAACATAATAAATTTAATGCAAGAAATTGAAATAGGTACCTGGCAACACGTGTTCGGGAGTTTGATGGAGAGAGCATAACTTTATACAAATGCCAGTGGCGGATCGTTTGAGCATATAATGTAAACTAAATGTGATCAAAAATAAATAATAGGTCGTATAAAATGTTAAGTTCCATAAAACAATACTCATTTCAATAAATATGAAATGAGTATTGCTTTATGAGCATTATTCAATCTTAAATATGGGTTGCGTTAAAAAAACACCCTGCATATATTATTATCTGTAACAATCTTAAAACAGCAAAAGAAAATATACCGTAAGATAAGCCACAGCGTAAAGGGATGTATTACACAACGATTTTAACTCATATTTGACATAATAAATTCGTTTTTACAAACAATTTGTCATGTTTTAAAACTTAATATTGAGCCAAAAAGAAATAAAATATTGTTAAATATTTTGTTTATGCTTTCAAACTTCAAAAAATATTGACTGGTTGCAGGTACTGAGATGCGATGTATGTGCATTTACCTATTTGTATAAAACAAGTAAGGCAATGGTGAGGTACAAACTCACTCCCATGCCCCCAGAAAACAAATCATACCTTGAGTTCAGGTATTCTAAATAGTTTCAGTAAGGCTGTTGTTTAAATGGTTGATAAATCAAATAATTTATAATAAATTAAATTATAAACAAACTATATTACTCCCCTTCACACTGCTAACCTTACAAAATAAAAGGCCCTCAAGAAGACAGAGGAAAACCTAAAGTGTAAGTATTAAATTAATACATAAAATGACCAATCTCTTTAGGTATAAAAAATGCCGGAATCTTAAACGGAGACAAAGTCAAAAATATTAGCCTGTCAAACTCCCCTGGATGATAAATAGATATATGATTGTGGGCGTTTAAGACGCTGTTTAACGTGTTTTACTTCGCTACACATTACCATCGAATGGTATAGTCTTCCCTATTTGAAATCTGTTATGGGGTGACCTCAAGGTAATTGGTTGGATATCTTTTCTTTTATTAAAAGAGGGTGGCGGCCTCTTTTTACCTTGCATTTGCCCCCCCCCCCCACATGGGCCTCAGGCCTCTGCGTGGAAGTTATCAAGCAAACCCAAGGAGTGAGCCGCTACTGTACAAGGATGAACAGTACTGCTAAAAGTATGCGGCATCATCGGGACTCGATCCTGCGACGCTGCCGCCACAGAACCGGGGCCGAGTGCGCTACCAACTGCACCACCGACTCCCTTAAATGATATCATCTTAAATGTAGTATAAAGTGCAACACAAAACTGCAAACCGCATCTTAAAAGGTTGGCTCTAACACCCAAATCAAATTTAAAATCAACCAAATGCAGCATTTGTCTTAGTTTAGATTTTTTTTGTCCTTTAGTTTATCGTTTTTCTTTTTTTAAATAAAACCTCAACTGCCTGTCCCCATCGACCATAAGCCTGCGGGGCCATTTAAAGACAGCAAGGTCCCGTAGTCGCAACACTAGTAACGCTAGCCACAGGTGACTGCTGGGCTCAGAGCTTTACCTCTGAGCTACCGCCCCGGTAAAGCTTAAAGGTCAACGTTCTGTATGATTTTCTGTCATTTTTACTCATTCACCCGTAGGATTTTCGGCGTTTGCGGCATTTCATTTACTTCAGAGACTTTTTATTTGATGTGGGACCTACATATCGACCCATGTTTATGTTCAAGATGTTTTTGAACCCTCAATGGATCTTCCCTCTAATGACGCATAAGATGACAGAATATGATTTACATCATACTATACGGAAACATTTTTTTCTGTATCTTACTCTTAGCTAGAAAGTTACTCTTTGCCGATAACTTTACGGTAAATTTACCCACCATAAATTTACCTTGCACTGATAAACGAAAATAACGGAAGAAAATAATCAGCAAATTGCAGAAAACTGACGTTTAATGCATGTTTTAATTCGTTACTTTAGGGGAATGTAGTGGCACCACTGGTGACAATAGCAAATGTTTGTTTATTGTAGGCTAGGTTTGAAGAGTTGAGAAACGTTGTGGATTATGCAATAAATACGTTATGATTAAATGTGTTTTTGAGCCGTATGATGTAAAGTATCATACGTCAAACGCACGGGAAGTTTTACCGAACTCGAATGAAAATGTCGCACTCGCCTCTGGCTCGGGCGGGAACTATCATGCTCTTCCGGTAAAAGAGTACTTACCGGCTTATTAATGTAATATTGTTAAAGTAGGGTTTTTGTCAAGAAACTGCGTTTAAAGATGTGTCCTTTCTAAAAAAAATTAAAATAATGAACCCTTTCCTGGACTTCTTAATCTCAATGTATGGTCCTATATGCTACAAACACTTTTCAAGTAATGAATATAATTTATCAATGCATAGTTGAAGATGTAATTGGTACAATGTTTCCTATTTTATTTGTAACATTATATCATTAAAATAAATTTTATATTTAGTTTTAAATACATGATAATCGAAAGCTAAGCCAGAACAGGCTTATTCTTGGTCAAGCGGAATGTCAAGGAAAGCTTCAAATTTCCTATCCAATTGTTGAGTCAAATGACATGGCCCTGTCCTTCCTAAAGATTAATGTTAAGTCTGACGTTGGACTTCAGGACTGCGGCGCGGCGCCGGCGTGGACCACGCTATTTGATGCGAGCTATTCTTTTAATGTTTTTTTAGTATGAAAGAACATAATTTAAGAAGCCACTGCACATAATTTAATACGGAATATCAACATCGCTAACAAGATTGTCGATTAAAATATTAATTTTAATAAATTATTGATATTACAGTGTTAATATCAGTACAACAGTATATTACATTAATAATAAGATTGATATGGTAACTAAATTCAATCGTAACAAACCCCTTTTTTTAAGAATTTGTACGGAGGACCAAACTTAGGTTTTTTAAATACTGTGTGTTACCCTGAAAACATGTTTTGCTTAAATAAATATCGGGATATAACTAAATCAAAAGAAAACAAATGGCAGTATCTACATTTTATAGTTTTTACCCTATATATATTTATAATTTGGTTTGAAATCTATGTTTGGAGAGCAAAAATCTTAAAGTAATATTGGCAACTATTAGAGACATATTGACAGTGTAATATCAGTGGTTTATTAAAATTAATATATTTAGGACTTTTATATTCACTTAAAAAAATAAAACTATTGTTTCTTAAAAATAGTTTTATGAACTCTTAGAACAATGTCTCTAGGATAATACTTTTTGTGTTCAAATTGTGTGTTTGCATGATGAGTTGTTTAGACACTCTCATTTAAATAGCCATCACTATTAGTTGGCCCGTGGGCCGTAGCTCAGAGACGTAACGGCCAAAGTTTAGGATTTATCGGGGTTGAGGGTAGGCAAACCTGGAAACGATTACGGTAATTTATTGAGAAAGATTGCGCCAAGGTAGATGGATCCGTTTTCAGCGAAATAGTATTTTATGAGGCGAAAAAGTAGAAAGGTCTTCTTTGGCTTTATTACAGATTAATATTTGGTCCTTACATTAATAAGTAAGTTAGTAGTACAAGAATGAAAGACTCGGAGAAAGAGTTAAAGACCAGAGCTTACAAATTACATTACAAAGTGTTTTATGGAGGTAATAATTGAACCCTTCAATGTATTTTAATAATTATTTGATAGCAAAAAATTGTACGAGTCGTTCTTTTGATGCATCTAGAGCCGATGAAGGATACTTCTGCAAAATTTCATTGTTCAAAACCACAACGCTTCCAAAATACTGTAAAGAAGTCTGTAAATTGTGTTTGGATTTTATGATTATGTTCATAGATTTCACAAAATCTATATGTTTAAAGTCATTAAGCGTTGAAATAAGTTCACTGTTTAATTAAACTAGTGAAGTTAAATGTTTGTGGTAGCGTGATTTTAGTAACAATCGTTTTTCAAAACAAAATTAACGTTCTCAGAAATACTAAGCACATTTTATTATATCCTCACTTACGAAATGTTTCGTTTGGTGAAATTTATATACCGTGCAATCTCGTTATTTAAATGTTAACATACCTCTATCAAAGGAAACCTCAACTTTGACATAATGACATTGAATGGCAGACCAAAAATATTCATTAGGCTTTAATTGCATTATCTATATTAATTCTCATCATATACCAATTTTTTGAAAATACGATGGAATAGAAACCTTTCAATTTATATTATCAACCTATTAAAGGCTCGTTTTCCAATAAGTTTTCATCGGCTCGCTTACTTGGTTTAAAAGTAGTTACATTCAAGATAGACTAATCTATTGCTCAAACAACGGCCCTTCTGACATTGATTGTACAATCGATTACCTGACTTCACGGTATGACTTATTTCTGGGGGTGTGGGAGAGAGTTCGTATCGTACTGATAACTTCTTTGTTTCTGTACCTAGATAAACGCACATTCATCGTATCTTAGTTTCTATAACCATCCAGTATTGTCCGCAGTGGCGAATCACAAGCGGCATTTTTATCGATATTTGAGTAGTATTGGGCTCAGTATTAAGTTTCAAAAAGGACAATTATTTGTGCACACAAATTAACTATGGGATGTACGAGTTTAAATAATTGTGCAATAACCACTTTCCAAACGAAAAATTATTTTTTATTTTATCCTGATTTATACGCTAGTTAGCTTAACATATTCCATGTCGCTATGGTTTGATTTGCAATCAATTTTAAGCTTTACTATTTTAAGGTTTTTACAGATATCATAATTTTGGATTTCATATACTACTATTTTTGAGACTTTTATGGATATTATATACTCCCGATATCATTATTTCGAATAATATATTAGTATTAAGTAGGCATTCAAGGAAGGTCACATCAGATGCCCACTGACATGTTTGCACGCACGATAAAAAATTCGTTTGTATCTAGGATATAGTAAGAGTAATAAATTTGGAGATTTGGGCCAAAGTATTCCACTGTTTGTCGTGACAGTTTTATAATTTATATGACTTCCGCGGACTCGTTGGTGCCCTTGGCGTTTTGTACGGATGTGTCGGTCCAAGCACGGGTCTTTTGTATTGTGTTTTGTGTTCAATCACATTAAACGTATAGAATAATAAATAATAAAGTTTTAAACTGTTTAATTGAAATATTCTGTGTACAATTGTATTGCTGTCTTATCAGTTGAACATATATTTATCTGTTTTCTTTTTCAGTTATTCATAGTTGGTAACATTAAAACAAATACACTACCATAACAATTTTTTTTATTACTTTTTTTAGCCGTTTGAGTTAGTTGCAAGTATAACCAAATAGACCTATTTTCAAGTACCCAACAACAGGAACCGGTTTTAAGTTTAGCCAGGATATTATTTAATTTCTCTTGGCAGATCAAAATATGTTTACCAAAAATTAAAGGTTACATGGGTCAATGAACTACTCTCATCAACTGTTGTTTACATGTATTACTACTTTATAAGATTTTTAAAATTTGATTTGATTGTAGGTAAATAATGAACAGCTATAGGGAGTGACAAGGAATCAAATAAATAAATAACCTAACATAATAGTATATTTCATTACAAGGACCTAAAGAGACGCTTTTCGTACAAGGTCAGGTTTTTCAACCGAGGCTGTAAGCCGAGGTTGAAAAATGACCGAGTAACGAAAAGCAGCTTTAGGTCCGTGTGATGAACTATATTTTTCGTTATATTGCTCAATACAATACGTAAACTACTTAAGAAAACCAAAATGTTACAGCTTGTTTACCTTTAAAGATCCCTTCAAAAGATGCCACCGTCTTGTTCTTGCTATTTGAAGGAATCACCTGATTGTCTGTTTCATTTGTGTTAGGGTAGACTGACAACAATGAACAACTATCGACGTATCGAACGCATGTAATAATCGATTAGTGAAATGAGCAGCGAGTTTCACAAATTGATTAAACTGACAACAATGAATGTTTCGATAATAACGATGAATGTTTCGATTATTTGTAATCGAATGAATATTGTTCGATTATTACGACATACTCGGCACTTTTTGACTTTTATAGTCCTAGGACTATAAAGAGTCAGCTGGTATCGAGTACATCAGCTTTTAATTCCTAGGAATAAAAGGAGTGTATTTAGGTCCGGAAAACATGCATTAAAAACATCTGTTTTTGAAGCAGTATAACGAAAAATAGGATTATTCATGTTTTACCTCTTCCGTCCCTTTCCCGATGATCTCCAATCTCCATATATAACACCATGGCATCGAAGAGAATTGGTTGGTTCTTGGAGGACTGCAAGGTCGTTTGTAAAAGATGAATCACATTTTCATTTGGGATTAATTTAAACGTTACCACTTTACTTAACTAGAATGTTATCAGTCATTCTTTGCGTGTTTTTCCTCAAAGGATATTACTTGTTTCCTTTTGGAATACTTTTATTATTCAATTTTAAAACATTGTTATTTACTGTCGGGAAGAATTAATGTGATTATATCAAGAGGAGGAAGCCGTGTTACCTCTCGTACCTAACCGCTGTTGCTTTTACTAAGTCACAAGAAAACTATATTAAAGTAGAATATTTATATTGCATGTTACTCCTTCATGTTCTCCTTTAAATAGGCCTTAACAAACAAGATTCGCCTTATATTGTATAGTCATATCTTCCTTAGTTTTCCAACTATCTATCTATTTTATATTTGTAATTGTTGCTTTTGATAACAGTTTTCATGAAACCAGCCATTAGTCTTTAAATGGGAGGCAACTTGTTATTGCTTAAACGAGAAAAATAGAAATTGGCAAAATTAATTGTGTTCTGTCAAAATAAATAAAATCGTAATAAATCTTAAGATACTCCAGTAAATAAGACTCTAGTCATTAATAAATTGACTATTTACATAGTAAGAACATATTGACGGGTAGACGGAAAACCAAGCAACATAGGACAATACGTTTTTGAATTAACTCTGTTTTTTTGTTTTTGTTTTTTTGGGACGGCCCGTTGGAAGTAAAAAGAGTAAATATTTAATATTAGCATATGAAATTTGCATCATTGAGTTCCGAAAGTATTGTCCTCAACTACCTACGGAAGGGCAATACTGAAGTTGAATAACTTTTTGTTATTCAAAAGTACAAGGCATTAAAAATGTTTCAAACTTTGAACAGCAAATACTTCCAACTGAATCAACGTTTTGAGGTCCGGTTTGCGGCATTGTTTTTAGTTAAACTAGACCTTTAATTTGAGCACATATCAACGTATGCTTTCTTTAAATATTTTCTTCTTATTCCCAACGGGCGGACCCCAAAGGTGACATCCAATCACCATGTACTAGAAATGTAGCTTTCTATTACCAGCAACGGTATGTCAAATTTGGTTGTGATATCTCTCTGCGTTTCAATTTTATAAAGTCGTCCTAAGACTTAATTGTCACCCTGTATATTTCTTTCTCCACTCGGTGCACTCGAGTGTGTATGCACTCGTAGAGTTTTCACATCTTCAATGTTCAATATTCACGATTCTTATCCATATGTTACAACTGGCCTCACTAGAGTTATATAAAATCCATTTTTTGATTTCCTGGGTACTTTTTTAGATTTCAACTCCTGCATCTGCCACTGTGAATGGGTGGACGTTAACCTATTCTGTAACTCATTTGGAATGAGGTTCCCCAAGTAGAGAGAAGAACCACTAGCCACATTGAATAACTGTTAACACACGTTTTATATTCATCATACAGTTTATAAATCACATATATTATTGAAAAAGTATAATTTCACTGGTTTCAGAGTTCTCAGTTGTAGTTTAATAAAGAAATTGAGAGGCAAAGTTATTTGGCTTTGCTAATCTTGCGTTTTGGCTTTACTACTTAGTTTATTAATTTTACGCATACAATATATCAGAAGTCCATAAAACTCTATACTGCATTCTAGGACTTTCATCTTTTTTACTACTGATTTTCTCCGAAATCTTGACATGGCCTTATAATTTCGTGACATTTGGCAGTGGTTTGAATGGATTGTATTTAATATAGGAATTGTTCCAGTAAACGGTTTCATAGATATAAATGAAAATATTGACAAAATTATCAAGTATTTTTTGTAAAGATTTTTTAATGGTATAAAGCTAAACCTTTGGGCTATATATATTTACTACTTTATATTAGTATATATACTTATATCACATTCTACTACATGAAAACCTCTTATCTTTATACCTTCGGGGTCAAAACTATTCATTCATTTATCGTATCGTCTGAATAACAGAGGACTACGGAGGGCTCTGCATTGACGGAACCAGAGACATCATCATTCCAAAGGCCTTGTTCGACGTTATGAGACGTTCCAAAACAGCCTAAGCTGTTATTAAACTCTGTTGTGTGGTAATAAGTGTTTCAAGGGAAATTGGTTTTAATTACAGAGTGGCAATTATTGTTGACGTACATACATTGATAATTCATTTTATGTCTTATATTTTGGAGTTTTATACAAATGCTCTTTTGACTCTTTGAACGTAAATTTTTGACAGTAAAGTTTAGTAGTAGATTAAAATGCTATATATATCAAGCAATAGTTATAGCCTATAGGCAATATTATTAATTAATATTTTGGACTTTTCCTTTCGCTTCTAGTACTTAAACTACACTACGTTTCGAGAGGTATTAAAACTTCTCTCGTTTTCAAGTGACCCTACTTAAAGCTGTATCACCCTACTGTTTTCTATCCAACCAACATTTTTGTTTTTTGTTTTTGTTTTTTTACTCACAATTTACATTCATCAATCATTCAACAGCACAGAAATCTCACTTACACAAAAATTCATGCAAAACACAATGAACAGAATATACAAATAAGACATTTAAAACAAGATACATATACCTTACTGACGGCACTACCTCCAAGCTGGCAGCGGTACGACACGCACGCACATCCAATCGCATTCACACAAGCTACTCGAATGATACATTATTGATATAATGTAATTATAATTTTGCACTCACTTAAGTTTTTCCTTTTGTTTATGGGATGATCATATCTGACTTTTCGTCTTGCTTTTCTCGGGACTTTTATGTTTTGAAAAGTCATGACAATTTGGTTTACAATATGAGCATCTGACATTAAACATATTCTAATATATTGGCAATGCTATTAGAGTGAGCAATATATACACATTAAACTCTTTAAGTCGAATTTTATAATGGCATTTGTATTATCTCGTACAAGAACACGCTGTTACATACTGAAGTCTCTAGAATAAAATTTTAAGAATACAACATTATGAAATATTATCCAATTTTTCATTTTATAAACCTTTGTACCACACACATTTACTTTTTGAGTAGGCTACTTTTTTAGAACCAGTTTCAAATTACTGCAGTGGGTCTAAAAGAACCATTAAAGAGCGAAATTAAAAATATGTGTTAAACTATTTTGAAAAATAAATAAGTAAATAACTGATGTTTTGGGATCCATAACAGCGATGGGAAACCTAAATTAGATTATTAGGATTCTTGGTAAAATAAGGGAAAATAGATTGTTTATAAATTAGTAGTTTTGTCCTAATGCATGTAAATTGTCGATCGTGTAAAACCATCCATTCTAGACGCAGTAATTTGTGCCCCTAAACCCTTATTTATTGGCAATCCCATCACATAAATCCAATGAAAAGAACATGCACATTTAACAACGATAATTTAACTTTAAAAAGGATGTATTTTGCAAGCATTTAAATTACATTTTTATTTTTGATTTCTCCTTTCATATTTTAACTCTAGTATTTAGAGTGACAAATGAGGAAATTCAAGACACTTAAAAAGAATAACAATTTGTTTCAGAAAACCTGTGTGTGAACCTTTTCCTAAAACATTCTGGGGAATAATCAAAGGTTATGAGGTAACCTTTATTGTTGGCTTGAGTTTTATACAATTTCCACATGAGATGCCTCAAATTCACACCGTTTGTGATTCTGGTGGTTGTGGCTTCTGTTGAAAAAAATAATGCGTCGTTATTAGCTGGACGGAGCGCTGCCACACTACAGAGATATCGTACTTAATATTAACAATATGTTCCACGACCGTTTGATTTGCATTTTGATGGACACCTGTAATACCTACTGCAACACCACTGATTTTATTTCTAGGCTGCTTTCATGCGTCTTTATGCCAAAACAAGTAATAAAAAAATTATAAGAAATAAAATGTATTTATTTATATAATGAACTTCACACACACATATATGTGTGTGCGTGTGCGTGCGTGCGTGCGTGCGTGCGTGCGTGCGTGCGTGCGTGCGTGCGTGCGTGCGTGCGTGCGTGCGTGCGTGTGTGTGTGTGTGTGTGTGTGTGTGTGTGTGTGTGTGTGTGTGTGTGTGTGTGTGTGTGTGTGTGTGTGTGTGTGTTCATCACTGTAAAATTCTCTCTTTGATGTGTTAAACAGGACTTTTATAGATGGTAGGATAATGGAATTTGTTGCCTTATGTACTGAAGAAGTTTTCAAAATATTAATTATTTAAAAAATAAATAATTCCTGTATGTTTTGATACCTAAATTTTTGTTTTAATATTAATTTATGTAGGTATAGGACTTTATTTTTGTAAGAAATACCTATTTTTAACCATTTCTATTAAATAGTGATGATCAGTATTAGCTTATATGTTAATGGAAAAATGTCAATGTGAGGATACCTCAGCAAATTACCCTTCGTGTGCGTTTTGTGTCTAAGGGTGGGAGTTTGGGGGTGGGAATTGATCAGAAAGACTCCGCTCAGGGGATGGAATCAATAAAACACGTCCTTCACATGTTTTCTTTGTGTTCCGATTCCCATTACGTTCGGCCCATTCAATCAAAGGCTATCCTAAACAAATAACTCCCTTCATTCTACGTCATTCTTGTCCATGCTCTCTCATAGCTTGTTTGTGAGTATTTTTATTTATAAAATAACTAAGCGCTGTAAAAGACAATTCATTAGTAAATATTGCCGATTATAAAGAATTTGAAAATGCAATCACATAGTCTCAGGCGAAAATATTTACATTAGGTCAAATATCTAGACTAAAATCAATCAATACACTGGTTTATCTCATTATAACACAAATCAATATTCCATGATAATTGTTTAAATAATTATTCACAACAAATCACAGAAATAAACTGTGATTTTGACAGAGGACGATTTGGCATAGTGGTATTACATTGTCTAATTAATTTTTAATGACACTTTTAAAGATACTTGAAAAGGTTTTTTATTATTATTGATATAGGATTTAAACTACTGATATTTATATCACAAATGAGATTGTAAATACCAACGAACCAAAATTCATTATCATAGATAATTCGTTATTGTCAATTTGCTATCAGCAACAACCTGTATCATTAAGTAACAGATAGAGAGCATTAAGAAAGATTTGTTTTGTGTGAAATCGCCTTAAATAATCCACCTCAACTTTGCTGCCATTAATTTTTTTTTAATAACCCGTACTTGGTTAGCAAAGAATACGGTGGTGCAGCGGCATTACAATTGGCAGCACTGGCTGTCACATGATCTCATTTTGGCGGGAAAGCTGTCAGCAGCAGCTGATCGCTAGGCCGTGACGTGTGACAGCCTCCGCCAACATTCAATCTTTTCTTAACTCAACTCGTTACAAACTGTTTTTTTTTTAGAAAAGTTAATTACTTCATAATTTTAAAACATTTATTTTAACTGTTAACAAATATAAATATTCAATTTAATTAGCTTCATGATTAAATTGAATTGGATAAAACTTACATCAATATGATTTATGCAGTTTTTTCTCATTAATAAAGAGGTTTTTTTAATTAATAACATATTTGTTTGGGGTGAGATACAAAAAAAACTTACGACACAGAGATGCTATTCTATATTTCTCTTACCTATGTGTGCAGAAAATCTCACCTCTTATGTACTCTCTTACCTATATTTCTTATGTGTTGCAGAAAATACCTCTAAGACATATACAGGGTGTTTTTAAAGCAGCACTAAATTATATTTTATCAGTAAAAGGGGTATAACCCCCAAGATCCCCGAATTTGGACCCCCTAGATTATTTTCTTTGGGTACACATAAAAAGTAAGGCCTACGAAAACAACCCACAGGATATTCAGCAGCTGAAAATAAGCATAACATTTAATACAAGAAATTGAAAGAGGTATTTTGCAACACATAAAGCAAAGCATATACAAAGCATTGGTCATTTTACAAAGAACATAGCATATACAGAAAAATACCAATACATATAACTGAGGCTGAGGGAAGTGGTGTTGCCGTATTCAAACTAACGGTTAGAGGATGGCTGGTGAGCTTTACAACGTGCGAGGTGAAACTGGTACCGCTGCTGTACATCAAATAGGAGAGCTACTGCCATATTTATCGGCAAACCAAATTTATTAATTTACCTCTGACACCTGGCAAAAATTTAGCTGCAACTATTTAATTTACTTATCTTTATATTGATTTTTCTTAATAGTAATTTATCATTTATCCTATAAAAAATGTAAAGAGGATATATCTGTTAGTGTTTTATCGACCTCAAATTAAAACAATTTATGTCTCAAATGTCATTCAGTAATTTTTAAGAATTTTTTGTCAGGTATTGTATTACAAGTAAAACATTGAGTAAATGGACTTTGACCCAATCTCACACACATTCCTGTAGTCTAGGGGAGAATAACTACAATAATTTATTTCGTATGCTTTACTGTGAATATTGCATTTTTAAAAATACAGTTTGAATTTTAATCACACCTTAAAGATAGAAGTCAGATGACTAAAGTTGATGGAATTGTTTCTCCCGTTTTACCAAGCACCTCAGAGGTTCCCCAGGGATCTTGCTTGGTAACCATACTTTTTTTGTTGTTCACGGCTGACATTGAGGTCAGCTGAGGCTCTGCTTCCTCCACTCTTTTTCTAATGATACCCAACTGCTTCTCTCATAAAAAATCCTCCCTCTCAACAGGCTGAAGCAGTGTTCCGAATTTCATCTGATTTGCAAATGATCAATGAATCGTCTGTGGATCATACGCTTACGTCAACCCTCAGAAATGTTAACTGATGCGCATTGGGCATTTAGCATCACTGAGCTGTGTAGACTCAGAGAAGAAGAAGATGAGAGTTGTCTTAATTGATTGATGCAGTTTGGGGGAAAGACTCAAAGGTCTTAGAACGTCAACCGAAGCTTATTGTGCTCCCCTATTCTGCTAGATTGGAAGCCCTATGACTGGGCTCTCAACGAGGCTTAAGGGTTTTTTCCCAATGCTAGCATCTGGCTCGTCACCACGTTGTCATAGGCCGAAGAGGGCTGGGAGGAAGAAGAGGGGAGGAGGGTTGTTTTAGATGGAAAATTATTGACGGAGTGTGACTCTTTGACAGTTCTAGGAGTTATTCCATCCTACCATAAAGACATCAACGCCAACTAACTAATCTAACTTTTCAACTATGTAAGCTACTTTCGCAAGATTGTCATATGCAAGTTAAGAACATTGAACAGGTTGAGATACATTCTCCTGGAAAGCTGTTAATTTCCCGCTCTACAATACTTCCGTCAGTTCTCCATGCTATACCTGTCTTTCGAAACACTCTGTCCCTTAAAAACATCACTTTTCTCACCAGACTTCAAAATAGCCCATTGACATTTTGCTTCGGTCTAAAAAATGTGATCAAACCCATTAATTCAGATAAAAGCCAAAAATTAAACCCGATATTGAGCGTTTTAAAGGCCTAACCGCGCTACTTATCCATGAGATTATCTTATTTGATAAACCGCTTTACCTGGGGAGGAAGTTGGAGTTCCGCAGCAAGGTGAGCAGTCGAATACTAGGCAGGACTGTCCCTAGGGAGGCTCCCTTCCTGTATAGGTAAAAATAAAGAAATGTTTAATTTACACATTAGTTTTAATTTAAATGACATTACCTAGTATAACTTGACGTCGGTTATCTTGAAAACCAGGGTTGTAACTTTGGAGAGCGCTATTAAGAAGGATATTATTAATACATTTAAGTATTTCCTTATTTTTTAGTTTTGCTTATTAATTGTGGCACCTCATGTTTGATGTTAGGCCTACAAGAGCAGTGTGAACGCATTTAAATATTTGTTTGCTATCATGGTCTTAGCTAAAGAACAACATATAAATTTATCATACTGACCTAATTATCAGAAAATGGTTGCCACCCAATTTGCATGAGTTACCACTGGGTTGGACCTAGTTCGATTTCCGCCCAGTTCAACCATAAAAATTGAACATTCTTTGGTTTTCATGGCTGCATCATGTTACGTTTTGGCAACATACAAACACAGATTTTGTGTCGTAATACAGTAAAACAAATCGTCTTAATTAATCGTCGGCCCCTCTCCAAAAATAGTCATACAATATTGGTTTGCTGCACTTTATTACTATTAATTGCAGATATTCGTCATAGAGGAGTGGTTTGAAGGGACCGGATTTCACATTATAAGGCTCTGTTTTCAATATCCCCGCCTCCCTCGAGGTACGTCAATCTAAACGAATAACAAAGAGAGTGCCTGCGGCAGTATCCGTCTCTGAGACGCTGTTTTGAGTTGGTGTTGGTGGGAGAGGGTGGTTAGGGGCGGGGAGGAGCCCTGTGGCTGGGAATTTCATCAAATACCACGTTAAAACAGCCACAGATTCCTGAATTCTCTTAAAGACCCGAAGCACGTAAATCAGGTCATATTTTCGCTTGTAAGAAGTTTTTTTTGGATTAAGCAACTTTGTAATTGTAGAATACGTAGAAGAGAGTTGAGTGGGTGAACATTTATTACGTTGAGACTCTGAAAACTTATTATATAATGAACTTCTTTATTTTGTTTCAATTTTTGCTTATTTTACTTTTTAGTTGAAAAATAAAGTAATCATATTATTTTTACCAAATTATTTACTAACTGTGTTTTAGCTCCTTAGTTATCAAATCAGTTAACCGTATTGGGAATTACTGAACAATATACATCCATTAAGCGGTAATTACTCTAATAGGATAATTGTGCGTTAATGTAATTCTATCATAAATATTAGAAATACTTAAATAAATTTACTTTACATAAGAGTTATTTATTTACAGAATTATATAGTTTTTTCACTACATGCACTACACTAATATATGGTGATAAGAGACACTTCCTCCCAACGCTAAACCTATCCCTCCCCATTTTAAGGTGTACCCCTTATAAAGGCTTAAAACGGAATTACGTATAAATAAAGCGAAATAAAAATATTGGGATCTACTAAATATGGCTTATTGATAAATTAATTATAATCTGCATAGCTTCAAATATAAAGCCTTGAATATATGAGTGGCGGGTGTAATGTTTAATCTACAATTGTAAACCACAAAGAGTTTCTAAATGTTTTAATATAAAATTATAATTTTATTATCATCAGAGCTTTTTATTTTATGATTGGCTTTTGTAGCTAAAGGTAAAAGCAAAAGCGTTACCAAACGATTACTTAAATATATTAAATTACATTCATAGAAACGTTAAAAGTGAAAACTGGAGGAATCATTTTTAGTAATATAAACTTAGTACTTTTAATATTTTATTTAATTAAAATCTAGATGCAAAATGTTTATTTATTTTTTATTTATTTTCAATTATCACATTTCATCAAATAAAATTGACAGTTGATTTGTCAAGTTCTAGTTACGTAAAATAAAATCCTATACGCTAAAATATATACAAAACAACATATACACTTTTATCTTTGATCGGAAAAATAGTCTTCTATTGAATAAAATGCCTTCTCCAGCAACCAATTTTTTAAAATATTTTTAAATTTTGGTAGAGAATCTGTGTTTTTGATAGCAGGAGGTAATTTTTTATATATCTTTGGCCCCATATATTGTGGGGATAAATGAAATATCTGCAGACGGTGTTTGACTAGTTTGATTAGATTTTTGTGACTAGTATCATGACAATGGTTATGCTGGTGCTCCATGAATGTGTCAAAGTTACTTTTTACCATAATTGATAGATATAGGAGCTATATAAAGGAAGGATTTTAAATCTAATAAAAAACTCTTTATAATGTGAAAATTTAGAAGTTTTGGCTTCAAGTGGTACTTCGCATTTGACAGCCCCCCCCCCACTTGCACACAGAGAGAGCTCAGCCCCCTCCCCCGGGGTTCACACTGTGTTTTACAGGTGAACTCTACAGGTGTTGGAGGGGTTTCCTGAAAGTTTAGTCGCAAGATTGCAGCGCCAGATCCTATGGAGATAGTTGCCGCGTTATTAAACCACACATTCTTGCCAACTACTACTCGCTGCTGCAGCCTAGCCAACTACCATCCTCGTACGCTCACATTCTGTACAGAATAAACGAGCATTATAACATGCGAAATCGTGCAGATGATTATAGGTAATTTTACAATTTATTTCTTTGCACCAGCAATTTTTTTGTTTGAGATCTTGATGACTCATACTTAAGTTTTATATTTACTTTCATTCTTTAGCCCCCCCCCAAAAAAAAACCAACCTCATACAAAAAACTTTACTACTTTGTAATTTTGTAATCAAACTAAAAATCCTGAGGTTACCGTTTTTTTATATTTATAGAGAAGATTACTAATTATTTTTCCCTATAAAGTAGCCAAGCTTTTTAACTTGATTATATTACCCTATGGCTTAATTCTTGCCATGCATACATGACATATAATTTATTTTCTCATGAAATCCCTTTCCTAATAATATTCAGTTTAATACTATTTTTTGGAGTGTAAAACCACTTACAAATATAAATTTTGATAAAATATTCAAATAATCTTAAAAAAAAGACTGCTGGGAATAAATGCACCGAAAATGTATAATTATGAGTGTTTGAAGAGATGTAGGAATGAATAGATAATTAAAATTAATTTTCAAAACAATTTCTTGATTATCATTATTCGTGTTGTTGTATTCACTGGACTTAAATAAATAAGTCGTACGACACTTACAAATATATTTACACTTTACCGTATTTACATACAAGATGGTAAATATAACAAATGGTGGAAAATGGCGATCGATTTCCGATTGGTCACACCAATCATCATCAGGCCCAGTGAGAGACTGTCCTTGGGAGAGTCTCTCATTGGGCCTGATAATGATTGGTGTGATAAATCGAAAATCTTTTTCAATTTTCCACCATTTGTGTATATTTACCATCTTGTATGTAAATACAATGTAAGTGTAAATATATTTTTAAGTGTTTTAAGACGTTTTTTATTTACATACAATCATTAATTTTTATTAAAATTTATTAATTTCATGTGCGATCTGCTTAGTTGACCTTGATTCTTATGACACATCAAGGTTATTGTTCCATTTTGTCCTACTATTCTTATATTAAGGAGGGTTTAGTCAACTGATAAAGCATTGCCTCCAATATAAATAGTTGAGCACGAGCTTGCGTCCCGAAATTACTCTCTAAGTTATTTTATGAAGTAAAAAACAAGCACGGTTGATTTTAATTTTTAATTAGGCCATTATAGCTTCATAATTTTGATCTTAATAAACACACGTTCCTTCAATAGCTTCGTATATTTTAAATATACTTTACTCTGTTAATAAAATTTGAACATAGTATCACTGCTTATATAAATACTGTAAAAGAGTTTAAAATGCCTGTAAATGCATTCCATTATCGAAAAATGCAAGATAATAAAGTAGAGTTTCTTAATTGCTTGACTTTTCTGTAATCAGATTAAGAGCTTCTAACACTCTGCAGTTAGTGGCAACAGCAGTGTCTTCGTTATTACACCACACGATGACGCTACGGTGTTGGCACATATTAAGCTGCTACAGACGAGTTTGAGGGACTCACCTTGTTGTGTTAGGTGTTAGGTACACAAAGAAATTATTCCCTACACCTTACATAAGTACTATGTGTTTAGTTTTACCAACCTCAGCTATGATAACTCCTTTCATTTTAATTTCGGGGTTTTCCAAAAGATGTTAATTTGAACAATTTTACTATACACCAGAAATGTGTTTAATTTTTTAAAGGTTCGTCACCAATAGCCCTTTGGACATATGCGGCGAGTGATAAGACGGCGAGATACAGAGTCGTGGCGATAATCTCTTCGCAAGTCAGAGGTGACCGCTTATGATCGGCCAGGACAGCCGCGGCACGACGCGACGCTACCCGACGACTTGCCACTGACTGACTACCCCTTTCGTGCTTGTATTAGTGTTGACAAAGGAACCGTACATAAGCAATGGGCCTTTATTTATGGTAATTTATGGTCATCATTTCCCACTGATCTCCACCGGAGACAACACCCAAGCTACTGGCTGCTGTTTACTTTTATACTGTCAAAGGTTTATGCTAAAAAATCATTACATTTCGACATTTTTTTAGTAAATTTATCGGAAATATCAATGAAATCATTATACGACGTGAACGGACTCCAGATCTCCAAATGTCAAAAACCCCGTTTTTACGCAGTTCGGTGATGGAAAAAAATCCACAAAAATCGAAATCGGAACAAAAGTATTACAATTGGTTAATGTTTAGTTGCTTTTCGACCATCGCGTATTTCTCAAATAACCTAATTTAGCAATATAATTTCATTTTATCTGCTAAATTCGTCAAATTAAATTCAGGTATTTAGCCCAGGTATTTTTTACACCAGGCCTAAAAGTGAATCAACACATTTACAAAGATGACAAGATTTCAAATCACTCACCCCTACATCTGATGAGATTGAGTGAATGATAAATAATGAATGTGAAAATTCATTGAATTTTAATCCTGGAGAAGAAGGAATAATACTTTACGTTAACTTTCATTACTTTCAATAAGCTTGTACTTCCTAGAACTCGACTACAAATTATTAAAACATAATTATATACAAAGATAAAACTACATCAAGTCTTCAAACCACTTAACCTCTATATCTGGTGAGATCAAGGGTCTGATAAATATTGAATGTGAAAGTTCATTCAACTTTAATACTGGAGTAAGACAAATAATTCTGGAGAACGAAGTGTTCGATCTAATAGCTGAGGGATTAAGTGGATCGGGAACGTTGACCCTGAACAAAACTGCAGAAACAGAAAACTTTTTACTTTACCCCAGCCTCTTGTCCGACATACAACAATGCCGACTTTAACAGGATCTGTCCTGCTAATGACTCTTTTGACTGGTTTAAGTAGGGAACCCACGTTTGTAATTACATTTACCACATATCTCTATTTGCTCATACACCCTGGAAGTTCTAATAATGAAACACTGTTGCGGCTTTATATCACATTCCTTTTCATGCATGATTACTGGTTGCTTTAGTACCATGTAATAGTATTATATTCAAAGTATTCTATATGAAAAAAATACTATTGTAACGCCATATAAATAAAATTAATTCTTTATTCTTTGTGTTGGTCATAACGGTAGTAACGTCATACGATTCTCACAAATGTATTTGACGTATTTAAATGCCTGCTCATCATAATAATTATATCCTATTTTTCTAAAAATGTATATTTCAAATCCATTCCTCCGGGCTCATCCTCAGACTTTTGAATCGGAGTTTATACATATATTTAAACGTTATTTCTTAAAAACATACTATGGTAAATTAATGGTAGGAAAGTTTACAACGGTTTACAAGGTAGTATTCCACATTTTTTAATGTAGGAAGAATGCTTTGTGCACGAACCCAAGGAGAAGAGTATGGACCCTCTCTGATGTTGGTCTAGAGGTACCCACTAAACCACCAACGAAGCCGCAGAGAAAATCTGGCCAGAACCCTTCAGCACAGATCCGAATGTCTTGCGCTCAGACAGGTCACGACATCGTTCTGGGAAACTTGGAGGGCACTCAAGCATCCCTCGTCTCACTTTCGCCTAAGAACGATAACATGAAGAGCGTGATCACTCTCAAGGAATCTTCGTTGCGAAACATCGTCCCCACAACAACGTCCTGTAACGGCTCGCCAGCTACAGATTCAAGCCTCCTTCTAACTTCAGCGAAATGCCTGCACCAAATATGTATGATGAGCGATATAAATGTCCCCCGGGTAGTACCCACTCTGAGATGACCTCGCGTTTCCTATGTGGAAAAGGTATTTCCTTAAGTAACCGTGACCCTTAAGGAAACCGTCCGTCAGGAATTGACACACGAAGAGATCGAATTCCCCCAAAAAACCCTAACATTATGGAAATTATGATGTTTGGTTGGTACAACATCACACCAACTAAAATTATATATCGGACCAAACCTAGTGGTTCACCAAAAAGAACACTTGGCAGGTATTTGAATTTAAATATATATGGTGGTATAGAACAAGTTAATAAATGTCGTCCACTGAATTTTACCAATTTCAATTTTGGCCAGTACCAGGTAAAAATTGAAGCACTGTTGGAGTTGTTGCCATGGACCAACTGCAGAAACAGAAAACTGCAGATGCTTCAGACTAGTCGATTTACGTTCGGGTTGTCCGAGCTGTAGCGATGCGACAAGCCTTCCGATTGATTCTCGTTTCCATTAAGTACTCGATGATGGGTGACAAGGAGACGTAGACGTCTTTGATCACGTTTTGTACAGAGAAATAGAAAATTTTCTGCACCTAGACAACCAAACCGTAATTTTATAGACCGAAATAATAAGCTTTATTAGATTTTTATAGATTTCGAATTTGTCTGAAGACATTTTGTTTAAACTCATTTACGGTTCAATCTTCTTTTGGTTGGTAATTTACCAACAATCCTCTTTTGTTGGTAAATTATCAAATCACGGAAAGCAAACAATGGGTCTCCTAATCAAAATATTTTAATCAATACTTTCCAATAGACCATTTTTATACATCAGAATGATTTTTACCCTACGGATTCTTTCTAAATTTAACTCTTAATTTTTCATGCGAATTTGTATTACGTATTAATTTGGCATGACGTATTAGCGAATTTCCCCTATAGGGAAGAAGCTGTTACCGTAGGTCTCATGGTAAGACCTAAGCCTAAAACCATCATAACTTTTCTTTTTGAGGTCCTCAGATGCCAAAAACACCATTCGTTCACTTTCATAAATATATATATATATATATATATATATATATATCTATATATATATATATATGTGTCTTTAAGCACGATAACTTGCGCAAAAATGGTCCAATCGGAATGAAATTTGGCATAGACGTGTAAAGTAGTAATTATTCGGACGAGTTCGTAAACCAGCCCGATCGGACCACCGGAAGGGGGGGTAAAGGGGGGTAAACCCCCCCAAAAATGGGTTTTTTGAGACTTTTACATAGAAAAATAAAATTTTTCAAATTTTTATTGGCACTATTGAATTCAGCCCAAAAAAACAAACAATTTAGTATTTTGAATCATGGCTCTATGTCCATTGGTTGCCGAGATATTGAAAGTGGTAAACACAGTACGTTGTCCCAATGTTAACCTTATGGGAAATAAGTAAAATTCTATATCTCGCTTATTTCTCAACATATCTTTATAAAACTTGGTAAATGGCTTCTTCTAGTTCAGATCTACTAAAAATTGAATTAAAACCACCCAGTTTTAATATACCTGTAGCAGCAAACCTCCATACTCATTCCCCATGTTATTCTTATGGAGCTTACAAAAACATGTCAAATCTCGCTATGTTGGATCGAAATATGTTGTTTTGCACTTGAAATTCGCTGAGTATGCAGGTCTGCTGCAACGGGGGTATTTTTACATATATTTACGTAATTAGAGGTAGGATATGTTTGAGAATTTTCAAGCCTCAATACCGTCCACAAGGCTTAAGTAGCTTAAGTTTAGCACAATGTTCTCAATTTGTTAACATATTCTTTTATTTTTATCAACATCACCGAACGTCAATAACAAATTTTCATTGCAATGGATTTTAATTCTCAGTCTACAACACCGTTGAAAAGACGCGGCATCAAAACAATCTTACTATAGAGAATTTTACTATAAGAATGTTTCCTTAAGTTATTTCTCGTATTTTGGACGTTAAACTATAGTAATCAGAGAAATGATTCACAGTACCTTGTATAAAGTAGAAGGTTTTTACTTTTTCATGTATTTCCATCCACGCTAACTAGAGCACTCAGCTCATCGTCAGCACCATCTATAAAGTTCCGTCGCTATTTTAATTAATGAGTTATAATGAAATGCCTGTTCATTCAATTGGAAAACATTTATTCCCACATGAGTGGTGCTGTTTGAGTCATGTTGATTAGGAATGCTTTATTGTGCTTAGAGCAGTGAGGTGTTAACTAAACAATAAATCGAAATATAGTTTTGCAAATATATTAAAAACGAATACGTGAAAATTTCTTTTAACTTCTTTGGTTTATTTTAGTAG
The DNA here is from genome assembly GCA_035578135.1 of Flexamia atlantica. Lineage (NCBI taxonomy): Eukaryota > Metazoa > Arthropoda > Insecta > Hemiptera > Cicadellidae > Flexamia > Flexamia atlantica. The sequence goes on along the minus strand of JAQJVK010000016.1, from coordinate 10,519,364 downwards.
TTCCCGATAGATGAACAATAATAATTTTAAATAGCTGGTATCAACCCTTCCAGGGCTAAATTAAATGGCGGGCTGAGGCTGATTTATTTAAAAACAAATTTCTGTATATAAAATTCTCATGTTGTATATTTTATTCTTTTAAAATCGTTTGTGAATAGTTAAATTTATTTCAGTGCTGAAATACATTTTTTAACACGTTGAAAGGAAAATTAAATTGGAGGTAACAGATAATCTTTGGCTGGAAAACCTTAAGGGTCGAAGGATTTATCCATCCTCAGCCCACAAAGCTAATCAAGAAATATGAAAAAAGAATTTCATTATTCTTTTCTAGGCGGAGGGCGGATGTTTCTATCAAACTAATACTTTTACCTTATTTATTTGTCCTATAACAAAAAAACAGGTCATCTTCTTCTACCAAGAAAATAAAATGGGCTAAGCAATACACAATTCATATAAAGAAATGTTATTTATGACATTTAAAATTCATTATAAACAGGAGAAGGCACTCTTCAAATAAATTAAAATATTTACCTAGTAATTCAGAAAAAAAATATGATTTAGTAATTTATTCGGTAGAATCACCTCGTCTTCAGTTAGCTTAGGTTTGGCCATTTTTATATAACCGTGATTTTATAAAAATCACGTTATCAGTACTTAAACAATCACTCACTGAAACGACACAGCCAAAACTGACAGTTTTACGCCATTCATGCATTCTTTATTTTAGAAACGAAACGGCAGCTGAAAATGGAGCGGGAATAAACATTACCAACTCCAAAAACTAAATTATCCTCTTAAGGCAATTGCATTTATTTTCGTAACACACATGAATGGTATTAGTTCTTGTACGAATAACTCCGTTATTATATCATAATAAATATATTGATGTATCGGTTTTTGCCCAAAACAAAAAATGAAACACGGTGGTTATATCCTTCCATAGCCCGGGAAGGGTTTGTATTTTTGTTGGTTTACTCCTCATTTATCTCAGCTGATCATCATCACTCCCTGCTGGTTCAGTAAATTTATCGGTTAGATTTTTTTCTTTGTAAGTAATCCAACTTTAAGTAGGTGTAATCTAAACAGTCCTAAGAAACATTTTCTTGATAAAACTATCAGCGGTTGATGTGTTTAGTGACTTCAGACTGCTATCATACTAATTTTAACATTAGTTTTTTATAACTTATCTCAATTAGAACTTAATACTTAAATTAATTTCAACGTTATTAAAACTGTTTACCACCAATCATAAGAAATATAAAACATGATTAAATTAAGTAATTAACGTGTGATTTTGAGTAGTGAATGTAATAATGTGTTTGTGATTTTAGTTTAGTGAGGAAAGAAACCGTTACGTCGATAGTAATTATTGTATTAGTTGTACTTATGTATTAGTACAATTTAAAAGTATTTTAAAACTTACACATGGCTATTGATTCTTACAGTTCGCTTAGTAAATCATTCAACTACCACATACAAACATAATCCCAAACAATTGCCCTGTTACACCTTGCCAGCGCTAAACCCAATTTATAACCCAATGCTTTACTACTTCATTAGGGAAATTCTAAAACAAGCTTGCAAATAGGTCGATTGTGCCAATCAGCGCTCTGATGGGGCGTGTATTAATAATGAGGCTAATTATAACTCGCCCTTTGGGGCCGGCCGGCCAGGCGCACGTCATAATTAGGGGCTGCTGTAGCCGGGCAGCCAGCGCAGCTCAAAACTCTCACTCCTGTAGGTAATAATCTCCTTACTTCTTACAGAACGGCAATAATTCCTCTTGAAAGAACTGTTGGAAAAACTAATGAAGCCATTGATTTTAAAACATGTTTAATACTCTTTCTAGAGAAGCAAGATGTTGTTTAGTTCGAACAACGTTTAAGGATTAAGGATACGACAAAGTCTGCGTGAGATAGTGAAGTACTTTGCCATCGTAAATTCTCATTGTCTATGAATACTGTAACTATTGTTTTTACGGAGGTGAATTAGTGGATTAACTGTATCCTAAACCGATAGAGCTAAGTTTAGTTCGGACTGGCTTCAAAATATTACTATATCCATCTGAGTGGAGACATTCGCACAGCATGTGCACATCGAGACGCATTTCCTTGTTTCCCATCATGCACCTCAGCAAGGCCCTGACACCTGACACTGTAGGAGCGAAGGCCGACATTTTGTCAGACTGATACTCTCACACTCTGAGATTTTATAAATTATTTTTTTATTCTCTACTTGTATGGAACTACAAACGCTAGTAACAAAGTTCAGAAATCACTTTTCAAAAACTTTTTTTAATGACCACAGTTTACATTTACTCTAAAATGTTATAATTTTTTTCCACTCTGCTTGTATGGAACTACATACGCTCGTAACAAAGTCCTGGAAATCACTTTTCAAAAACTTTTTTAATGGCAACAATCTATATTTTGTGAATCTAAAAAGAGAGGCATAATCGTTGTTTGGATCGTGTTTATAATTAATTAATGTAATCATGCACATCAAAACGAAACTGTACTGTATTTAAGTAAGCCACACAGGAAAAGTGAAGAGACAGTCATCCTTCATATGTATTTTTTCTTCGTTTGATATAGGGAATTTTCCTTGAAACTTTACATCTACATCAGTGCCTAGATTTTCTTAAACGAAACAACTGAAACAGTAGTTAATTTTAATAAAAATCATTGTTTTGTACTTTTCCGAAACGTCGATATTTGTAAAACTAGAAATAGTAGCAGAGTTGCTATTTTTGATTAGTATAAACAAGTATCATGTCGAATAGGATCTGGAATCTTATGCCGTCTTCAGGTGGAAAGAACATATAACATATCAAGACTAGTAACACAAAGCCAGGAGGACCTGGACAAAAACATAGTAAAACAGATAGCAGGTTATCACCGTCGACGAATATCCACTGACCATAACTTGGAATAGAATACCGAGTGATTTCGAGATTGCGCCGTGGAGATGTGTAAAATATTTAAAAAAATAATATTTTTAAGACAAACTTACACTGTACTAATACAAACTTCTTTTTAATAACAAAAATTAGGATTGTCAATAGTACTGTTGTTATTAGTTATTAAATTCTTTCATTAGCGAACATTATTTTTTATTCGAATAATAACTTCTTAGTGTGTATTTGGGAAAGATAATATTCGTTCAAAAATTTTGTAAGAGACATACAACCCACTTTTTAACTCTTTTAAGAATTGATGTATTAAGTTACTACTCGTTAGTCAATATATAAATGAGTTTCTTATTAATTGCAAAATTATAATACCAATACAAAGATTAATCGAATGTTTATGGATCCGCGGTAATGGTTGTAACATAAATTTGCATTATTCTCTAATTTTAAAACCAACTTGCTCTCTATAAAGATATTATTACTAAATATAAATAAATAAATATAACAATCACATTTCTTTTCAAAGTGAAGAAAACAATTGAGCGAAGGACCGACTCTCCCAGGTGGAGTTTTAGTGACAGATAACCTGCTTAACATCGTTACCGTCTGCCAATTTCCTGGATACGTCCCTTCCTATTTCTCTTTGACGTCCAATTTATTGTTTGTACTTGTAGAACTAATTTAAGGGGCAAGTAACCTTTTAAAACAAAGTAGAGATTGATTTTATGACACGGATATTTTTATTGTATTGGCATGGGTTTTGTGCTTTGTGATTGTTTTCTATCTGTGAAACGGAAAACGTAACAGATAGAATACAATTAAATTGTCAATAATATTTGTTATGCAACATTAAAAAGGTCAGGTTCTTCTTCCTAATGAGAGTATCCCCTCATTAATATTAAATCAGCAAATTGTTTAGGTATGTTTTGCCCTGTGATAGCACTACTAACTCGTAAAATTAAAATTAAATATTTAAAACTAAGTATAGTATTTACAATAAACACACACAATATGCTTTTGCTATACTACGTATTTATTAAGAGTATATTATTATTATTTTGTCAAGACTTTATGTATCTGACCCCAACAGGAGTCAAACACTGCATTTGGTCAGGATTCAGTATGATCGAAGAGGTTTTTATGCCATATTAAGTTACTGTCTACGGGAATGCCCGAGAATATTGAGGTTATTGCTAAATCTATGGGCTCTTTTGGCACTAGGTTAGCTGTCTACGGAGTATGGCTCGGTTTGTTTTTCTATAATTAATTGTATGTTGATTTTTTTATTTCTTTGATTAATATGTTTACGGTGTTGCAGTTGTCTGTTGCAGATGTCTGTTGTCTATGTAATGTCTGTTGCAGATGTCTGTTGTTTTATTTTTTCTTCTATATTTTATTTTCATATTAGCAAATTTTTCCTATAGGGAAGAAGCTATTACCGTAGGTCTCATGGTAAGACCTAAGCCCGAGACCAAGATAACGTTTCGGTTTGGGTCCCCCAGATGAAAAAAAACACTATTCATTCAACTTTTGGTCAGTTAGGTCGGTCGAAAAATGGTCCGATCTTTATGAAATTCGGTAGAGATAGGTAAAGTGGTAATCAATTAAAGGACTTTATAAACCAGCACGTTGGACCACCGGAAGGAGAGGTGAAGTGGGATAAGCCCCACAAAAATTAGATTTTTGGGGTTTTTACATAGGAATATAAAAATAATCCAATTTTCGTTAGCACCATTGAATTAAGCTAAAAAAAAACAATTTAGTAGTTTTAATCATTGCTCTATGTCTATTGGTTACCGAGATATTGAAAGTGGTCAACACAGTACTTGTCCCAATGTTAACCTTATGGGAATTGAGTTAAATTCTATATTTAGCCTATTTCTCAAAATATTTTTATAAAAGTTCGTTTGTGACTTCATCTAGATGAGATCTAATGTATATAATTAGTCTAAAATACCCGATATTTCCATATTTGTGGCAGCATTTCTGCATACTCATTCCCCATGTTAGCCTTACGGGAAAGAAAAAAAACTATATCTTGATAAAACTTGGTATTTGGCTCTTCTAGTTAAGATACACTAAATATTGAACTAAAACAATAAAGTTTTAACAACCATGTGGAAGCAAACCTGCATACTCATCCCCTATGTTAATCTAATGAAGCCTACAAAAACATGTCAGGTCTCGCTACGTCAGCATGAATTTTTTTGCATTTGAAATTCGTTAAATATGTAGGTTTGCTGCGACTGGAATATTCTTAGGTCATGTTGGCGAATGAATGGTGGTGTCGTCTGCATACATAATACATGTCTTGTCTGAAAGAAGAAAATATGGAAATGATCTGATATCGACTTAAAAAAAGAGGTCCGAAGATTGAGCTTTGAGGAATGTCACTTATTCCTCGAAGTGGTTCAATGGCTGATCTTGTTTTGATTTGAAGGTTCTGGTGTTGGAGACTATCTATACCTGTTGTTTACGACCCGCAAAGAAACTTATGATCCAATCTAAGACTAGGTTTTTCATATTGAGTTCTTCCAGTTTGTTTAGTATGTTCCTGACGAGACTATCATAAGCCTCTTGTAGGTCCAACAATATCCTTGACGCAGAGAAGTTATCTTCCCAAAAGGAGGTGATTAAATGTTTTTTCTTGTTTGGTTTGGTTTCTATGTTTTTTTTGTATTTTCCAAATCAAGCCTCCAGTATCATGTGGTAGTCCGATATTGTGGATTGTGCAAGTTTTTTTTAAGTTTAAGATTGCAAGTTTTTTTTGGAATCTGTATTGATGTAAAGATAATATAAATTTATGTTCTTCTCGTGCATCTATTACAAGTAGGTATTTTGGCGAAGTTGGTATCACCAACATCGGCCTCTAGTTTTCGATCAAATTTTTATTACTATTTTATATTTAGGGTAAGCTATTACTGGGGCATATTTCCCTGTGCTGTTGATTGACAGTGTTAATGATTGACAGTATTTTACCATCTTCTTTGAGATTTTGTCATAACCAGATGATTTTTAGGAAGTGATTGACTAAAAATCTTTTTGGACATTCCTGTTGTTGATTTTTTTTAAGTTGTCTAATGTGGCTAGATTTTATGACAGATTGGGCCTTATGATGGAAGAAGGTTTTAAGTTAAGTGGGAGAATGTTTGGTTTTCTTGTGATATAATAAAGTAGTTTTAACTGCTGCATAAAACGTTACCAGGCTGTATATACTTGGCCTGCTTCATTGTTTACAAGCGGGCATGTGTCTGGATGTTGTAATTTTCTATGTTAGTTGTTTTTATTCTTTCCTTATTTATTTTATGCCAGATATCCTTCCTTTGGGTAGGGGCTTGTACAATCTTTTTCTTGGTTTGTTTAGATTTCTTTTTAATTCTAGGTCTGTTATTCTTTTTTTTAATATGTAGCAGTGGTAAAGTTCTCATTCTCTTTTTCCAAGTTCTGTCTTTAGATTTTTCCTATGTTGTTAACGTAAATATTTTCTTATCAATAATATCCGATAACCATTAATTTTTGCTTCTTTTTTCTTCATTCAAAAGCTGCAAATTCAACAATAAGTTCTTGACAGATGTATTGGTTTCAATTTTGTGTTCTGGAGAGTGTCTTATATTGTTTTTGATGGGAAAAGCGATATCACCCCATTTGTGGTTCGATCTAGCTATGTTCCACAATAATAATAATATCGGGATTTAGTTATTTTGTTCAAAAGATAGTTTTCACCACACTACGATGAAATCATCTGTTTTACAAACGTCAAACGCGGACCGAAACACACTGTTTGCCGCCACAGGACCGAAAAGGTTTGGGGCCCTAGGGCCGAAAGTCAGCTGATGGTTTATTTGCTTGAAACAACGTCAGAACATCACATAATTATACGGCATTCAATAGGTACCAAAGACAGGATATCACAGATCATATGATTTTCATAGTTATGTTTTGTTTTCAAGTGAGTCAAATAATAACCAGTTTTTTTAATTATTTAGGGTATATTTCATTGTGTAGTTTGGTGAAAAATAGTGTTCGCACCTCGGCCGAAAGGGTTTTGTAGCTCTCGATCGTTTCAAATTCTCGACTTCGTCTCGAATTTGAAACACGATCTCGAGTCTGCAAAACCTCATTTTCGGCCCTTGTTGCAAAATATACTATTATATATTTTTTGTAATCTTCTTTGATTTTGTAATAATACATTATTGATCTGTTAATATTTATTTTAAAGTTGTTTGGTAATTTCTTCCGATATGAGGTAGCCCTTAGGTAATAAGGTCAAGTCTTGGTTTAGGTCTGGTCCCATTAAGCTTCCCAGTGTCTGGTCACCAGGTTAAGCTTCGGGCGTCTGAGCGTTGATATTTACTAGGTTGGAAGTTTTAGGATGATTTTCCTGATCTGTTATTGCTGGTTTCTCATGCAGAGCTAAAGGTATTTCGTCTGTGCTTAAAGCAGGTTTGCCTGGAAAGTCCTTCGGGATATTATCAATATAGATTTGACACGTTCATGCGCTTCAAAATCATGGGAAGGAAGGTTGGTTATTTTCCGTCCCTGGGTAGTTTTGGGTTCTTGTTGAACAACAGTCCCCCGCGCACGAAAATCGAAGATATTTGGGCCTTGTGTAGCTGTAAAGCCTTTGTGTGCTCCATCCTTCTGGGCCCAGTGGAAGACGATGTTGGTGGATCGACCCCGTGATAGGCCTTTGGTGCAACATCCTCGGCTATTTTTAAGTTCATGTAGAATGCCAGCGTCCGAATTCGATTATATTCAGGCCTTGGGTAGTTGTAGAACTTTTGTGTATTCCAGTCCCCTGCGCCTGGCGGGAGTTCATATCCGGTCAATAGGTAATACTGCAACAATATTCTGGAATGGTGCATGTGATCGAAAATGTGAGTTGGTAGAGGTCGGATCTATATTAAGACCTCTGGTAGTCTAATGCCTTTGAAGTTGTTGAGCTCTCTAGGCGTGATGGTCTATAGTAGTTTTTCTCCGAGTATTCAGTAGGAATTAAATGTTTAATGTGGTGGTTAATCTCTACTGGTTAGTCTGTCAATAGTGAGATATCATCCTGTTCAATAATGAATCTAGCCATCTCAAGTACACATTTTCGGTTCAGGTGGATGCTGTCAGATCTCACCTGTCTCAAGTTATTTGAATCTTTAAATGTAACGCCTAGTTGGAAATAGGTTACAATTTAAGTGCCTCGTTAACTTAGGATATGAAAAAATTATCTCCTACATCTCTGAGGAATGGAATACTATGTTTGATGTGGAGACTACGTTTTAACTAAGTCGCATCGTTCTAGTTACCCCTTTATTAACTTTGCTGGAAATATGAATATCTTATAGCTAATTGAGAAGTAAATATTTATCAATGATATTTGTTGATACTCTTTTATTTTGGGTCTTTCAAACGCCACCGCGCCCTTCTTCCGCAGAGAACGCAGAGAACGCCGGACCATCGCAAATGCAGAGCGATAGAGGGGGGTGAAACAAAGATAAATGATTTGTTGATGTAAACCGAGCAGTATTAGACTGTTTCACAGATTAGAGTGAACCGGGCCTCGACACTGATAAATGGATTCTTTATTTCATTTGAATCTCCTTTGTATTCCATGGAGCACTTCCGACCGGCGAAACGCTAATTTGTTTTATGTAAACAATGCGTGCCTTAATAGGAGTCCTCGAGTACTTCCAAACCACTTTGCTTTTCCTCACTTAAAATGAAGAATCCTGAAAAAAAACTGACGAAATAAATTATGTTATCCTAGTTCCTGTAATGATTTTGTTGTTTATAAGTACCAAAGAAACTCATTCCAACTACATACTCCTTAAAACATGAATGAAACATATTGCTTGTGTGAAAAATACAGAGTGTCCGTAAACAAAATCGACTCCATTTGTGGGGTTGTTGCTTGCAATAAAATAAAAAGATTTTGCAATAAAGCCGTAGGTCTTCTGTGCTAAGTTGATTTATTTCTGTGTTTTTGGGTGTGCTTTTTTACTAAATAGTGCACTTTTGAACCACTTGGAGGACCAATGTCAAACTTAGTGAGTGTTTTAAGACCATTAGGGCCTACTGTAATGGGGAGTGTTGATTTTCCACTATCTATCATTCAAAAGGCTTTCATTTTTAACTTGATATCTCAAACTTTACAAATCGCAAAAAAATTTAAATTGTATATAATATGTTAAATTTAACTATTTTTATTGGCATGAACAGTTTTGTAGGATTGTATTAATGAATAAATTAAAAATGTTCTAATATTATTACATAACGAAATGCCATAAATTCTCTAAATTTATTTGAGTAACTATGAACTGTCAAACGCTCCTCCATAATTTTTGTGAAGTCCCAACTTGTATAAATATTTGTAAAAGAAATAATTTTTTGTATTATTGTGGTTTAACAACTTATCATTCACAGTCTTTAATATTAAGCTTGAAAAATAAAATGGTCATAATTTTTTATTTGAACATAGTAGAAACGTAATACCATACCAAAATAGGTCCTAATGGTTTCAATATAGCCTACACACAAAATATTCAAGCTAGACGCTCAAATTATTAAAAAGTGATATACAGATAAGTAATAAACTTATATAGACGGATTGACATAAATCTATGCTTGGGAGGCTGTATTTCAAAAACATCTTGTTTCAATGTAACTGTAATGTATTTAATTACTGATTGAAATAATTATAATTTCCAATTTAATAATGTTTTATAAATTAAGTCAGATTTGTGAAAAATTGTAAAATCTCCAGAAATCAATTCACTACTGTATCACGCCATGTATCAGGCCACATATCGTACGATGTGACGTCATGTGGATCATGCGATTTTAATAAAATCCTATTGGCTGCCGAGATCACCCGACACCTGTGAACATCTCATCCCTTCCTCCGACCACCAGTCAGTCCATCATGAACCTCCAAACAACCCGGTCCGTCAGCCGTAGGCTCAAAGGTTTAAAGTAGTGTTCATTTATCTCCCGATTAGCCGCTAGCAATAAGTACGGTACACATCATTGGCGACGGGAATTTTTGCGTATCTCGCGCGTGAATGCGGTGTAACTGTTCGACCGTATTTTCGTCTCGGGAGGAAGGAAGTGAATGTCCGACAACGACAATCCTGTGTTAGTTTTAGCCAGTGCATTTTTCGAAGATCAGACGAAAATGTCCGGAATAATAGGCGGAATCGGCGACTTTGACAACACCGAGGAATCGTGGAAATCATATGTGGAAAGGTTCGAGTTATTTTTCGAGTGTAACAGTATTGACGACTCAAAGAAAGTAAGTACACTACTGACTGTGGTAGGGAAAAAGACGTACAATTTGCTACGTGATCTGTGCACGCCCAATAAACCGAATACAAAGACATTCGACGAGTTAGTGACTTTGATACAGGAACACTTGTACCCCAAACCATCATTCATCGCCGAGAGGTACAAATTTAGTCAGCGTAATCAGTTAGAAGGCGAGTGTATTGCGGACTATATTGCTAATTTAAAGAAACTTTCTACTCATTGTGATTTTGGTGCTTCGTTGAACGACTATCTTCGAGACCGGCTCGTCAGCGGAATTCGAAGTGACACCATAAAACAAAAACTGTTGGCGGAAACCAGTCTGTCTTTTAGCGACGCAGTGAAAATCGTCACCTCGGCGGAAGCGGCAGAGAAGAATGCTGCAGCCCTGGCGATCGGCGGGAACGGAAGCGGCGGCAGAGTCCTCCGAGTGTCAACGGCGGCGTCCCAGCAACACCGAGATCGACCGACCAACAGCGGGAAGCAGCACCACAGCGCACGGTCAACACATCGGCAGGAGAAAACCCAGTGTTATTGTTGTGGAGCTTACGACCATGTGAGAAATCAGTGCAAGTTAATGGCTAACGGTGTAGTGTGCTATTTCTGTGGTAAAAAGAATCACATAGCGAAAGTTTGTAAATCTAAATTGGGTAAGTCAACCAACAATACTATTTCTAGAAATAATAGTAAGCCTGAGAACAGTGGCCAGCGAGATAAACAATACAGTTTTAAGAAAAGTGGCCGCAAAATGCAAAACTTTGTTTCTGATAACAGTGAAACTCAGGGTAATTCTAACCTTAACTATGATGATTATGTAGAGGATATCCCTAATTTATTTCAAATGCAGAGTAATAAAATAGAGAGAGTAGCTCCTTTGCAAATCGATGCTCTTGTAGAGGGTAAAAATGTTACATTTGAAGTAGATACAGGAGCCAGTGTCAGTGTTTGTAGTCAGGAATTTTATGAGAAAAATCTTGCTTTTTGTAAATTGCTTCCTAACGATGTATTTCTCAGTTCTTACACTAACGAACCAATTGTGCCTGTCGGTAAAGTAAATGTTAAAGTTGAGTATGAAGGCATAAACGAACGACTAGATCTGTATGTCGTTGACAAGGGTTCTCATCCGTTAATGGGGCGAAATTGGCTTAAAGTTTTGGGAGTAGGTATCTCATTTAAAAGTAATGCAACAAGTGAGAAAAATTCTAAGTTATTATCACAGAGTGAACAGTTTGATCAGATTGTAAATAAGTTAGAAAAAGAGTTTTCAGAGGTTTTTAGTAACAAATTGGGCCAGTACAAAGGCGACCCAGTAGAATTAAAGTTGAAAGAGAACGCCATTCCTAAATACTTTAAGCCAAGGCCAATCCCTTTTTCACTAAAAAATAAAGTAGAGAAAGAACTAGAAAGGTTACAAAACGAGGAAGTCTTAGTTCCTGTTAGTAGTGCAGCTTGGGGAACTCCTATTGTCCCAGTATTAAAAAAGAATGGGGAGATAAGAATTTGCGGTGACTTTAAAGTTACGTTAAACCCCTTCTTAGAAGTAGATAAATATCCATTACCTAGAATTGAGGAACTTTTTGCTTCTTTACAAGGAGGTGAAACTTTCAGTAAGATCGATCTCAGTCAAGCTTACATGCAGCTCAAGTTAAATGATGAAGCTAAGAAACTTTGTACTATTAGTACGCATAAAGGGTTATTTTCATATCAGAGAATGCCTTTCGGAATTTCCTCAGGTCCGAGCATTTTTCAGAAGGTTATTGAACAGACACTTCAGGGATTGGAAGGTGTTGCAGTCTTCCTTGACGATATTTTAATTACAGCTAAAGACACAAAAACTCATTTGAGTAGATTGCAGGAAGTTCTTGAACGCTTAAAGGAAAAAGGTTTTACAGTAGAAAAAAGAAAATGTAAGTTTTTCTCAAATAAGTTGGACTATTTAGGTTTTTGCATTGACAAAGAAGGCCTACACACCTCCCAATCAAAGGTCGAAGCTATAGTTAACGCACCTGTTCCTAAAAATGTAACAGAAGTAAAAGCTTTTATTGGCTTAGTAAACTATTATGGGAAATTTATCCCTAACCTGTCAACCATTCTGTACCCTGTATATAATTTGCTTAAGAAAGATGTCCCTTTTGATTTTAATGATGAGTGTATGCAATCATTTAATAGGGTGAAAGAACTGTTAACGAAAGCTCCTATTTTAGCTCATTACGACCCTAGTTTGCCGGTAACACTTGCAGTAGACGCCAGCTCTACAGGGCTGGGTTGCGTATTGAGTATCAAAACAAATGAAGGCGTTGAGAAACCAGTAGCTTATTTCTCACGTACTTTATCGCCCACTGAGATTAAATATAGTCAAGTTGAGAAGGAAGCTTTGGCAATTGTTTTTGGTATCAAGAAATGTAATCAGTACTTGTATGGTCGAAGGTTTACCTTATGTACAGATCATAAACCTTTGTTAAGTATATTTGGACCAAAGAAAGGACTGCCATTGTTTGCAGCGAGTAGGTTACAAAGGTATGCTTTGTTTTTATCTGGGTACACTTTTGACATTAAATATGTTAAGTCAGCTAGCCATAGTAACGCAGACGGATTGTCACGTCTTCCTTTGCAGGTTAATCACCCTGTAGAAAATACAGAATTTAAGTGGCAAGGTACTTATTTGCAGTGCATTCAAGAAAGCTCAGTACCGTTAACTTTTGAACATGTCAGGTCTGAAACACAAAAAGACCCTGTTTTGAGTAAAGTGTGTAACTATGTTTTGTATGGATGGCCTAGTTTTTTGCCGGAAGAGAAAAACGAGTTACTTCCTTATTTTCAAAGGAAGGAGGAACTGACTGTAGAACTCGGTATTTTAATGTGGGGATATAAAGTAGTAGTACCTAGTTCAATGAGGGATTATGTTCTTAAAGAATTGCATTGTAGTCACATGGGAATTGTAAAAATGAAGTCTGTTGCAAGATCGTATATTTGGTGGCCAAATATCGACCAAAACATTGAAACCATAGCGAACAGCTGTTCCTCCTGCCTTATGGAACGTTCTAACCCGACTAAAAGTCAATTGCATAATTGGCACTATCCATCTATGCCATGGGAAAGGTTGCATTTAGACTATTTTGGACCGATTAAAGGCAACATGTTTTTAATCGTAATAGACGCACATACTAAGTGGCTGGAAGTTTTTGAAGTTAACTCTACCTCAGCTAAGCAAGCCATTGTGCATTTACGAGATTTGTTTGCTAGATTTGGTTTGCCTGTTTCATGTCACAGTGACAATGGTCCACCATTTACCTCTAATGAGTTCAAATACTTCTTAAAGTCAAATGGGGTTAATCAAACGTTTTCACCCCCTTACCACGCTCAATCTAACGGCCAAGCCGAAAACTCCGTTAGGTATGCTAAGGCAAAACTGAAATGTGCTCTTCATGACAATACGGATGTAAATATAGCTTTAAGTCGTATTTTGTTTGACTATAGAAACTCTGTACATAGTGTAACTAATGAGACACCCGCTAAACTCATGTTCAACCGTCCATTAAGGACAAGGTTAGATTTGTTAAGACCAAACATTGCCCGGAAAGTTGAGTCCAAACAAGAGAAACAAAGAGAGTATTTTGGTGGCAATAAATCTAGAGAACTTGTCACTAATCAACCAGTGTTAATAAGAGACTATCGCTCTAAGAACAAATGGATTGAAGGTACTGTACATAAAAGATTAAGTAATGTTTTGTATGAAGTTAGGTTAAGTTCTGGTGATATTTGGAGGAGACATATTGATCAATTAATAGGTCTACAATCGCATAGTAAGAGCGAGAGCGCAGAGCCTTTTGTTAAGAACTGGGAGACTGTAGTAGCGCGATCAGCTGATCCTTCTCCTAGTCCACCCAAAAATAGATACAGCGTCATCAATCGCTCTCCAGATCCGAGCTCGCCCCTTCCACGCAGCTCTCTCTCCCCCTCACCACGTCACTCAGACCGCTACTCCCCACCTGTGTCACCTATTGTGCACCCTCAGTCACAATCCCCTGTCACTACAACAGCTGATACGCGTAGGTATCCTTATCGTATTAAGAAACCAGTTGAACGTCTCAACTTGTAAAAGTGCTCTGTTGTTGTTTGTTAATTTTTTTAGGTTATTTGAAAAATATTTGTGTGAATTTTAATTATGTTTTAATGTTTGAAGATTTATCAAAGATTTAAGAGGGAGGAATGTAATGTATTTAATTACTGATTGAAATAATTATAATTTCCAATTTAATAATGTTTTATAAATTAAGTCAGATTTGTGAAAAATTGTAAAATCTCCAGAAATCAATTCACTACTGTATCACGCCATGTATCAGGCCACATATCGTACGATGTGACGTCATGTGGATCATGCGATTTTAATAAAATCCTATTGGCTGCCGAGATCACCCGACACCTGTGAACATCTCATCCCTTCCTCCGACCACCAGTCAGTCCATCATGAACCTCCAAACAACCCGGTCCGTCAGCCGTAGGCTCAAAGGTTTAAAGTAGTGTTCATTTATCTCCCGATTAGCCGCTAGCAATAAGTACGGTACACATCAGTAACGAATAAACTTACAGAAAGGGTCCATTTTGCTTAATGACGCCCTATATAAGTGATCTGTGACGACGGTCTTGGGTTATCAAGCTGGAAATTAACTAGTTAAGTTTTTAAAGTTTATTTTTTACATTAAAACGATTAATAAAAATGTCAAATATAAAATCGAAAAAAGTAAGCTTTTAGTTGGCATTAGAGTTTTTTTAATAATTTATTAAATACCCCCGTCGCAGCAGACCTGCGTACTCAGCGAATTCCTATAGGATTTATTTTGTATATCTGAGCATTCAACTTATTTGCAGGAAAGTATTGTTTGAACAGGGTAAGTAAATAATAATGTACTAAAAACGTATATTTAATCATTCATGAGCTTTAAAAATGAGGAAAATTAACAAGGAGACCACATCGATTTTCATTAGTAATACATACACTTTTGTATTTTATATAATTCTTTGTCTTTTAATTTTTAATAACTATAACCTTGTTACTTGTAATCTTGTATTACATAAATGTCAACAAACATATAATCAATGAATTAAAAACACTCAAAACAAACAAATAACTCAATCTCATGAAAAATTTAAATTCAATCATATGGTCAGTTTTATAATTAAAACATCCCTGTTGCAGCAGACCTACATCTCCAGCCAATTTCAATTAAACATATTATCAATCCTCATCACTAATATGCTACATTTTCTGGCCTCAAAATGAAAAAATAACATGGTCCCGGGCTTAAGTCTCACCGTGCCGCCTACGGTAATAGCTACTTCCCAACAGGGCAAATTCGCTATAATTATGTTGATAATTTATCCCAAAGTTTAGGATAATTTTTAATTCTACTCTATGAAGGAAATTACTGAATTTGTTTTGGTTATTCGATTTATGGAATCATTATTTCTTTTAGTACTGTATAGTAACGGTATTTTCAATAAGAGGAGAGGATGGTTCTGTTATTAACTAAACATCTGAGTATTTTTTTACTGGCTGAATGCGTTTGATTCTATTCTAGATGGCTGGTCTTATCATGTCAGTGACCATATAGTACAAAAATAGGAGGAACATGCCTATTCTAATAGCATTACAGCAGATGAAGCCGAGACCACCATTTTGTCTTAGGATAGAAACACAAATCTGCTCTTAGAACTGCGTAATCTGTCAGTGTTTACGATTTAAATAACTCACGTTAGGATGGAGGCAAATGATACCATTCTATGTTTGCATATGAAATTTATAGTTGTTGTTAACGATATTAGCATAAAATATATTCTTAATTTTTTTCTTTTTCAGAAATAAAAAGTAGATTTTTTTTAACTGAACATAATATTAGTATTCGGTTGCTACTTCTTGTATTTTTGGTCAGATAAAGTAAAACTAGTGGACTTTATTGCCAAAGAGTTAAAATTTTCCAATCATATTAATAAATTCAAAAAATAGCTGCTGTAGATTCATTGACAACTTACTTTGGTGAGGTAGTCTACCCGCGCGGTGCCAAAATCAGAACTGAGTCAATTTTAAACTGCTGTTTATGAAAATATAGTAAACCATAAAAGTACCAATATGGTATTAAACTAAATATCTAAATCTCAAACTTGCTGTAGAGTATACATGCAGTTTACTTACTCATTATAAGAACGTTAGAGGTGTATTCCGTGGTACCAGCATCTCTTAGGGAATTTCAGGACAAGGCCCTAGGTTATGAATGTTTACGATGTGTAAACTGCCTGTAAACAATTTTTAATTGGTACCGTAATGATTCTAAGAATTATAACTTTAATTCTATACCACATTTGTAGTTTTTGCATAGTTTTTTACGACATGTCGTTAAAGTTCTGTGCGTGATTTTTGGCTTCACCGAACGCTCGCCTATGTTCCATTGATTTGTCGATTTCTGTATCATGCTTACACGATTTTAGGGATCACATTTTTACTGTAGAGCAATAAAACTCTATAAAACTAGTCCTGTTTAAGGTTTTCTAAGTATATTTGAAGTTACGAGAAAATATTTATTTTGACGATTTTGAGAAATGTTTCCTCTCTTGAGAAGTTGGTAAAAGATTGTTTTGTAAACATAAAAGATTACTTTGAAATACACATCTAGAGGGGCATGAAATAAAGTATAAAATAAGAGTGGAAAGAGAGACAATGTCATTTGAGTTGCCACAGTACATTTCACATTTTACTGCCTGCATAATTCTTTGCAATATGCATAGTGTTTTTTCTCGTAGTTTTTGTATTTATAAATCTTCAGGTATTTTTAGTGTTAAACTAATCCTCTAATAATTCTTAGTCTCGTATTAACTGAAATCTTTTACTTATTATTTTACATATAGAGTTTTTAATATTAAATGATTTTTTATAAATGCGTTATCTTTATAAGGAAATCGGTCAAAATTCACACTATTGAAAATGCCTATTAATAATAAGTAGGTATTTTTTGTACTGTGCAACGCCACGATTCCCTACAATATATACGCCCGGTAATCTCATCATTCGCTAGGTACTGACTGAAGGCCACAACCGGAAAGGTCCCTGTTTTACCCTTGCAACCTACCTCTTTTTTTAACCTACAAACTTTTCCGTCAGCTCTTTTTCGGTCTTGACCTGGGCCGGTCGTCGTGGGGGCAAGTCAGGTCAGCGACACATTCATGAGATCGCTGTACAATCATCGAGGGCCGGCGACCACTATAATGCCTAGATATGTTATTATCTTAAGGGGGTTAGCAAGGGGAAGCAGGGAAGGAATTTTGATAAACCAGAATTATGTGGTTTCTGAGTTATATTTGGGCGTAGGCGTCTGCTCGCGCCATTGGGTCTTCTGCCTTTGGCTATAAATCTTCACATTGTTTAATAATTCTCTCTGTTGCTTAAAGCCTGATTTCACCAACCATCAGTTAAGGGTTGGTTAGTAAACCGTTAGTTAAAGATAGGAAAATAGTATTAAACGGCTGATAAAATTAAACTAACCGAGCCTTAACGGTGGTTTGAAGTTTAGTGAAATCAGGCCTAAGTTTAGTTCAGGTTGCTGATCAGTTAGTTAAGTTTGGTAACGCTTAAAATCATGTATTTTAAAATTTTGCCTTAAGCCTAGTTAGAATCTTTCGTTTTTTTAATTTAGAGGACTTGTCAAAACACGTGATTAGGGTTGGTCAAAATATGTTTCTCTTTAGTAAGAATTGTAGGTAGGGTTCATCAGCGATGGCGAGAATAGAGAATATCTGGCAGAAGGTCCTTTCCTTTGGATAAATTCAGTTAGCTTCTATTTTTAACAATCATGGCCCAGTTACTAACCGCTTCCAAGTAGTCAGTGCAACCTGTAGATTCCTATTTCCCCCCACCAGTTAAATACATTATATTCAGTTTGACAGAATCACTCTCAGTTAATTAAATTGGTGTTGGACCATTCCTGGCCCTGACCGTAACCATAACCTTAGCACTGACTCATTCGCCTTGCCTTTTCTCCAACCGAAAACATCTATCACTGTAACTAATCATTAACCTTGTCAACTAAAAAAAATAAAACAATTAGTACTTAAGTTGGATTTGCATGGGTCGATTTGGTGTGCGAGATAGACGGGTGACCCAAACTGGGAAAGAGCAGTCGAGTAGACTATTAGTTTTACTCGACCACTTTTAAACGATCGTATTCCGATTATTACAATGGGTGGGTCAAGCTGGCGATTACCGACTCGCTCGTCTAACACACCCGCTACTCGACCTGTGTAAATCCACCCTTGTAATGTTGAATGAATGTTTGTGTGTGGAGTTATGAAAGTAACATTTTTACATTTTCAAACGTTTTTAACAGTTATCTTTCAACATAAAATTAAGATTTGGATTTTTGCGGACATTTGCCATCACCGATTAGTAAAAAACAAGTTTCACGACGTTTCGGGATCTGGAATCTGATCTCGTCTTCAGGTGGAAGAAAACGTAGAACATAACAAGATTAGTAACACATAGCCAGGAAAACCTGGACAAAAAACACAGCTAAAACAGAGAACTGTAAAAGCAGTCACAAAAACACTATGCTGAAAAGGAAAACAAAACACAAAATAACACAGGAATCACGCGTATCAAAAAACACCAGACAGGAGAGAGCACAGTTCAGGAGGAGCTGAGATCAGTCTCAGCTCAGCTCTGATTGGGTGTGGACGTGCTCTCCTGTCTGGTGTTTTTTGATACGTGTGATTCCTGTGTTATTTTGTGTTTTGTTTTCCTTTTCAGCATAGTGTTTTTGTGACTGCTTTTACAGTTCTCTGTTTTAGCTGTGTTTTTTGACCAGGTTTTCCTGGCTATGTGTTACTAATCTTGTTATGTTCTAGGTTTTCTTCCACCTGAAGACGGGATCAGACTCCTGAAACGTCGTGAAACTTGTTTTTTACTAACCAGTGATGGCCAATGTCCGCAAAAATCCAAATCAAAATATAAAATCGCCATCAATAACAATGAATTTCAAACAAAGAATAAAATTAAGATAACTCGCAAACTGATATTCGACTCATTCTACGGACAGAAGCAAGTAACAAGTAGAACGTGTCCTATGGAATAAAATATTTAAAGAAAAGAAGAATAAGAATAGTTAAAAGAATTTTTAACACAGCTTAGAATAGAAGAGGATAATCTTAGTACTTCCCTTCACATATTAAGTATTCTAGTTGCGCTTTGAAGCAAGCACATAAAAACAACTTTTCTTCGGTCTTTTCGGTAGGTCTAATAATAACTTATGGTAAAATAATTTTCAAATCTAAAGGTCTCCGGAAAGGTGTAACATGACCTACTGGAACATGCAAGTCAGTCAGCCCACTCATGACGAGCTGCGACAGCTTATGATTGGGTTCGGGCGAAACTGAAATTGGATTTACATGAAATCTCGGAAGAAAGGTTTTTACACCTACTTCTCACTTTCTTGGCACTCTTTCCTTCCCATACATATAGTGTATAGATATTCCTAACAAACATTACCTTTATTTTTTACTTCCACCAGTTACACCACATTAATCTTAACGTGATTTTAATATCCATTTAACAAGAACTATGCAGTTAAGGATTTTTCATTGCAAAATGTTTAACTTAACTTTGTAAAAAACCCATTGTGCTCCATATTTTCATACTAGATACAATTAACAAATTATTGTAATTTATATTTATATAAATACAAATGTATCTAATGAAAATTCCGTGAAAGGTTTCCTTTTTCTTTGTGTAAGGCAACAAACATATCGTGGAATTGGTAAAAAAAATTCCTCAACAATATTTTTCCCCGAAATACTATTATTAATTTTCATTCGAAAACAATCCGGAACCTGACATTTACAGAACTTAAGCAAATAAACACCTAGTGACGAACCTAGAAGAAAAATAACTGGACGAATGTTATTTTAATTATCATTCCCTTTAGTCATAATTTAAAACAACCTTGCTATATTACTTTTGTGAAAGCTTCAAAATAATTGCTTATACAGTATATTCATTTATTTATTCGATTATATTTTCATTTATATAGATTTATATGCATTAACATGTAGATTAATATTGAAAGTTTTAACTGTGTTAATTTTGATTTGTTTAATTTTGTGGCAATAATATGTTCTATTTAGGCTGTAAGAATTAAAAAGAAAACTGTAAAAAATACAAAGATTAAACTATGTATTTATGTCCCTCATGAAACAATACATTAAATCACAGTGAACCATTAATTTTTTACAATGCATCAAGATTAAAGTGTTTTGTTCATCTATTTTGTACCTCCTGAGCTTAATATGAATTAATAAGACTGTGTTACTTATTTATTAACCACTTCTCAGACCAGCTACGTATCAGTTATTTTTATAACGTTGTATCACTTTATATATGTGGTTTTGTCTAATGATATTTTGTTAGCATATGTCAACAAAACATACTACAAATTGTTAAAATATTGGTACATTGCCTATTAATACCGTATGATTGCTTTTTACTATTCGTTTTTTTTTAATCGGCGGATCATAGAATTTTGATTTTTATTGTATTGCGTATTAAAATGTCCCCTTGTTTGTATTTCAGCTATAATTTTATTGTACATTTTAATATGGTTGTCTACAGAAAAAGTTTGTTTAATTGGTAGGTCGATATTTAATTTAACATCAAAAATTAAAATTACAAAAATACTTTAATATAAATGTTATAATTTTACAGCTATTTTTTTATTAAATGACTGATTTTGTTTACCTTAAAAATGTGAATAATATCCGTTCACTACTGATTTGATTTACTTGGAAATACAAAACGTCTTGTTGTCACTAAATTAGATTTTACCTGTGATCAGAATACTTACCCCTGGTGTTTAGTGGTTTAATATTTTATGACTAGCTGACTCGGGGAAATTTATTTAAATTGGTTATAGCATTTAATGAAAAATATAAATTAAATTACATCAACTATTTTTTTTAATGACATTAAGAAGGAAACTGAAATTAAATGGTTTCAAATTATTAAAATTGGACTTTTGTATGTCCCACGAGGGGTAGCCCTAGAGCGTTTAGAGGGAAATGAGAGTCAGTGCAACAGCTGCAACCTACCCTGAAACACTTCATGCCTTAACACCTTGTCCGTTATCCGTACGGCACGGCGATCCACATTTAGACAAGAACTCTGTTTTACTCATATATATACTAACTACTTCCCCAGCCTTATTAATACTGAACTCTTTTACTTAAGACATAACATAATAATTCATTTTCGCTACATTTAAACTGCTAAAGTATTAAATATAATTTTAAACAAATTTGTATCCATGACCACATCTATTTAACAAATATGTCTGTAAGCATTCTCCTCAAGTTTCATTCCACAAAATCTACAAAATTGAACATAAAACGTAAATGTGATTTATTGCTAATCCAATTTTAAAAAGTCATTAAAATTAACATTTAGAAGCCTTGCACTTGTACTAATCCAAAATATACTAACATTACCAGCAGAGATTACAAACGAAAGTGGCTTATCTGTTTAATCTGTGAAATAAAATTTTCAGTATTTTACTGAAATAACTGATTTTTTTAACTTTTCTATCAAGCTTTGTCCGAGTTTCCAGTGTGTTGACATTCCAATCTAACTCCTTATAGGTAGTTTCGGTTGTTTAAAAAACGTATAAACTTCACGTTTGTACTTTAAAACTTAGTTGATTGAATAGCCAAAATAAATTTCTTATAAGTGTAAAACATTACGCTCTCTTTGTCTTGCTTTATGCTTTCTTAAATACAATTTTGTATTAAGTAAATAATCCAGTAAGATGCCCCTGTTTAATACCTGAAAAAGGCCATTAATGGAAATTCACAAATCAAAGCTTCAGCACAGCTCTTTAATAAGCCATTAAATTGCTTCATGTATATAATGTATGAAAATGTAGGTATTACCTTGTCAATCCTTTTGGATCCGTAAATCCATTCTCAGCCAAGATCTAGGTCGTTATAACTTAACCGACACCTCGTCAATGAGATCCTACACATTGCATTGCTCAGGTAAAGCCTGCATTTCCTTACATTACATTCAAGCTTATATTATACCAAGCGAAATGTTATTGACTCAAAATTATTTCGGTCGTTTGGATATTATCGTTAACGATATGTTGTTGTTTACACATAGATAGGTTTGTCAAAACTGTAAAAGCGATGAAAAGTCAATCAATGATATTCATTCCATTAATATAAAAGGTTTAGACATTTTAAGTGAAACAGTCTAGGGTATGAAAGGGATTTTGTCCAAATATTTTGCCACAGTCACCCCGAAATATCGGGCAATATGCCAGGATGGTGATGACGTCATCCTACTTAAGACCACAGAAGACAAACATCTTTACTGTCTCACAACCCTCGCCCCCTCATCGCCGTAACCCCTTTACAGCACAGTATAAACACATCGCCACACGCTCTTTGATTTCTACGGAAATCGCCAAGCACATTTCCTTACGATTATATTGGTAGAGAGACATAAAGTAACGATATTTAAATGCTTATAATATGATGATATTTCTTGATCACAAATTAAACTAGTATATTTCATCACAAGCCGATTTTCGTACGAGGTCAAATTTTTGCGATTTTTTACGAGTTCGATCACAAATGACCAAATTACGAAACACCTTAATGACCGTTTAAACAGCTTTATATGTTAAGTTACTTCAAAAATCAGAGATAGCAAGACTTTTTACTTCCAAAAGTTTGCTTTCATCATGTATATGCTTGACCTTTCTTTTCGGTGCATATAGCTGAAACATCTGAGTAATTTTTGTTCGTGCTAGTACACCTTTAAAAAGCTAGTCAAATTTTTGGTTACTCCAACAAGTCCAGGAATTTTAGGCATACAAAAGTCCTTCGCGATAAAGGTGTGGGTGAGGTTATAAAAAAGGTATTCCTTAAGAAAACGAGTAAAAATATTGTCATCAGTTGTAATTTTTGTGAGCTTACACAAGCCCGACCAATTTTTTATGAACCAATTTTGATGATTGAGATGCCAAATAACTACAATTTTCATTAGGTTTCTATGAATATAATTTATCATTAATAACAAATGGCTTCACCCCTTACCAATGTTTTATACGTAAATTTTACACGTGTTCTTTAAGGCAGGGGTATTAGAATTAGAACATGATACAATATTGATAATATCAGAGGTTTTCTTTGAAATTATTGTGCATGATTATACTCATTGTATCAGAAATTTTATTCACATAAAATAGTCCCATGCACGTTATTACGTAAATGTTCTAGTTTTAGTGTTGATTGTAAAAATCTATAGAGAAACACGGACCGGAAATGGTTTTTTTTTCTGGAGCACAGAAGTTATTTCCAGGGACTTTCAGGATTTCAGTTAGGGAGGTTTACTTAACATCTCTGTGAAGTTTCAACTTGGTCACGAGTTGTTAGGACGATTTTCCTAAATTCTTAGACTATTGGACCAACTATCCGTACGTGTTCGGAGGCCTTTAGCTAAAATAAATTGATTGAACATTACATACTTAACACTGAAATAACGTCAATTTAAAGTAAGTTCCAATCTGTTGCTATTTTCGATACCATCGAATTTGTAATAGCATTAATCGTTTCCCTTTAAAATTGTGATTTCATCGACATCAGCAGGTTCTTTTCCTCCAGGATAGAAAAACTTATTTTACCCTGCGAGACGAGTAGTGAAACTTTATTTTTCGCGGCGGTGAAAATCGCGAACTAACTAGGCTCCTAACCACTAAGTACTAGGCTCTAAAACGTATTGCCATTAGGACTGACGGTATTTAATATAATAGCATCATAAGCATGTGCCAAGTAACAACTGCTCTTCAAAGTTCGTACCTCTTGAAAAATGTGAATAGCAGGAAAATAATTACCTATAGAACAGTTACTTGATGACGTTTGTCATTGCTTTACTCGAAATGTCTTAAAATCGAGATGACCTTACAGAGAATTAAATATATAAGAGACGTGCAGCACATTATGCACGTTTACTTATTTATTGTCTCTTCCATAAAAATGTGCCATATATGTTTTAATGTCTTGTCTGGCAATCAATATATTAATAGGCGAGAGGTTTTATTTTCGGAAACATAAATTAATGTTGGTTGGACGGATTTCAAATTTTGAGATTTCAAATTTAAGGTATTTTTATGCTGACTTGCCAATACGCCTCAAAATTTTAACAACTTGCATTAATTAAATATATTAAAGGGCTTACGTTTTGTTACATTAGCGTTGTATATCGATACTAGTTTATCTATTTAGTAAATTGTGTTTACAGCTAAACAAATGTATATAAATAGTTTGGAATTTGTTCCAAATGGCAACACTTTGATAAAAATGCTTTTGAACGAAGCTGCAACGTAGTAGTCTAGTAACTGTTAAATAGTCAGTGAATACAACCCATAATATGCAGTAAATAAGCCGAATAATATAAACGTAGTATTGTATAATATAAACATATTATACAATACTATGTAATAATATAAATATAATATAATAAATAATATACTATATAATAATATAAACATAGATCGAATAATATAAATATAATAAATAAAATAATATACTATATAATAATATAAACATAGATGATCTCCTAATAGCGAGTTACGCGCCGCGTGCCCGGAGCCGCTGACGCGACGCCCCGTGACGGCTTGTGATTGGGTTCTGACGGAATGGAATTGGATTTGCTCGGTGAACATTTCAAGCGCCTTTTTACACCTTACGATATTTCCTTACAATTTAAAAGTAATCCAAATGTTTTAAAAATTAAATGTTCTACAACTTTTTCTCCCCGAATTTGTTAGATTGTTGAAAATTCTAAACATGTAAGAAATTTTTTATGTGGCTTTTGAAAAGTAATTGTTTATGAGAATTTTTTCTAGATTAAAATATATATACTTGAAATTCTAATAAATAGCTATAGTAAACCACTTAAACGGGAAAAGTCCCAAATTTGAATGCGTGCAATACTGTTACACGGGTTGAATGTTAAAACACGATTTAACTACTAAGCTAAAATTGTTTAATATGTATATGGATGTGAAAATATTATGAACTGAATTATGAGGGAGGCGCTGAAGTATTTTCATTATTATTTAAGAAATAATGTTATGGATGATAAAATACAGAACTTTTGTATTGCCTTTATGTGCATTAATAAAGTACATATTTTATTCAAAAATAAAAATAATTGCTAAGAATCTTATTTATAAATTTAAATGAGACACCACTATAATACAATGTATCTCTACAACTGTGGTTATATTACGTTATGATCATTGTTTGTTTTGTGTGTGTGTGTGTGCTTAAGTCAAGTTTACATGTCTTGTAAATAGTAGAGTAAATATTAAACAACGCAGATTGCCTGTATTGTGCTCTCAATTACAGATTTACTCATCTATCTGCTGATTGCTTACCAATCAATCATCATCGAGATTCTACAGTAGTGAGGAAGAGCCCTTCACAGTGCTTTAGACTAATGGAATCACTCCTTTTTAATTATTATCAAATGCTCACCCTCCACTCAAGCACAAATCAAACGCGATTTTGCGATCGCCGAGAATGCGTGTAGGATAAGTGCGTGTCCATAATGGCTTCACCGTGGCAACGGTCAGGGAAATAGTTCCCTCACGCAGATGTACTAAGTTTGAAAGGCAAACTCATACGAGTGAGTGTTTTAATGGAACACTCGTACGTCAAAACATTACGGGTTTTATCTAACTGTAAAATGCATTTTGTCACAAATGGAGGTTGTTTATAGCAAGGTGATGTTAGTTTGTAAGTTTATCTACACTGAATAAGTTAAGCTGTTCATTGGTAAAGAAAGTTTTATGCATGGTGACACCGCAGAGCTTGCTGTATAGTTTATTGGTAATGCGAAGCTACAGTAAGTACGTTATGGCCGACCCCATCTCGGAGTTTCTGATGTCAGCGACCATGACTAAACTCGATGGCAAGATTACGTGACAGCCAGAAACTGTGTACTTCCAATTACAACGCCAATGTACAAGTTACTTAAATAAAACCTGAGGCATTTTAATACAACCCTAATACATTGTTTGCTCTTTGATTTCACAGTGTAATTGTTGAATCACTTTTTTTCACAAAATCCTTTACATGTTCCGATATAGAAAATCCTATTAAAATGATTTCTGATTTATGCTCTTGGGTTTATAGGTATTTTAAAAAACTAAATATATCAAAGTATCCTCCATGGAATGAAAAAAGTAACTGTAAAACCTTACCTACCATCAGCCTTAGTTTGACTTCCAAAACTTAGCCTAACCTGCACTTTATAGTAAATACATTACCACTAGCTATGTTTTGCTTGAACTTACAGTACTATTTAATACTGAGTTTCCGTTCAACAAATAATTACCGGTACTCTACTTGCTCTTAATGAAATGCTGTATTAGCCTGGTTCACTTTTCAGGTGCTCTTCTTAGTACTTTAGCAAAGGTAATAAAGCAGAGTTACTGTGTCGTTAATATTTATATTTCAAATAATAATGCATTAAGCTATTTACTTAATTTTGTACATTAAGATGAATAGCTTTTATTCGCTGGCTAAAGTTTCTAATGTGTACTTTTTTTTTTTTTTTTTTTTTTATTTATTTTTTTTTTTGTAGGTGAGTCTACAAATTTGATACAGCAATTCCTTGATAGCCATTTCACCATTATATATATATATATATATATATATATACTTTTTTATATCCGTTAGATGTGCAAACCTGCAAATTCATATAGCTGATGACTAATGCTAAGTGTTTAGCTGTTTATGCGGTATTATCGGTATTGTGATTTATGGCCTCACTTTTGATGAATAAAAGTAAAATAGGAAGAAAAATGCAACTGTAGGAACTATGAGTAACATAGAGAGTAAACTATGATAATACACGAAACGTTGGTGAAAAGTTTATTGCAACAGAACTCCCATAAAACTGATGAATATAATTCTGGTTTTCAAATAATGTGTTGATATAGTACTTGAAGGTTCAATCATCGTATATTCTTATAGTAAAAAATTTGAACGCATAATTGAAACTGTTTACAGCCAACGTGGTTTCTGTTTACGTTAAACTACAAAAATCTTTAAACGTACTTATTTAGTCATCGCAATGTTGAATAAAAAATACTTCCTTTATATTTTTTTACTCATCCATATTTTTAAGAAAAGATTTTGTTCAAACTATTATGCTGTAATATTAGGTTTATGTACATCAATAAGCTATTTAAAAATTAAAGAATTGTGAAAACTACTAAGTCAATGCTTATTCAATGCTACAAGACAATGTAGGTTGACTTATTTTATTTATATATATTGCACAAAGAAATTTTGTATTACAAAAAAATTAGTAATGGTTCCAGAGAAATTCCAGGTAGACAGATAAAAAAGACCATTAATCTTTTTTTAAATGTCTAATACCTTAAAACCTTAATATTTTTAGTTTATAAATGCTGAGCAGTACACGAAATGCTGAGTACATATATGAAAAACCGCATTTTTTAAAATTAAGTATCACGGTCATTCTGAAAGATCCCAACAATTAAAATCAGAAGAGAGGGCTTAAGGCGAATGCTTCAACGAAGATCTTCAAAGAGAATCTTAGTCTGATCCTAAACGAAGGATTGATACAACAGTAGGGAATCGAGAAAAAATATACAGTATAGATCCGCAAAAATAGATTCATAACTGTAGGCTGGACTACTGAACTATTACATTCGAAACTACTGACAAACTACTGAAGCATGCTGCAAATCTTTGGAGATAAGGAGGACTCAGTAACAGCATTACTCTTGTGGGACTATAGTACTGAATTATAACAATAAACTGAATATTATATTTAATTGTATCTTATCAATTCACGTTCATATTATGGGCAGCTAAGACATAATAAGCCAGTTTTAAACGTGGTTCCAACTCACACAGTGGCAGCGGAAATTTCTAAACTCCCAGCAGTGAAAATACATAGCATTGTGTACACACTTCTCCCGTCTGTAAACGGCCGTTATATTTACTTCTGTAGATCGTTTCGACGAAATGGAATTTTTGCGACGAAATTTTATTTCAAGGAGAATGTTTTCTTACAGGTACATAATTTTTTAACTACTGCGCTTTTAAATAATAATGCAATTGATAAAAACCTAGCATTGCTACTTCCAAATGGATTGTTAAATTTTGTTTCCACAATTTGATTTGAGTTATGAGTTGTTTATTTAATTAAAACCTTTAATAATTGCCTTTATGATGTACTAGCAGACACCAACGGATTCGCCCGCTGAAAAAAATGTAACAAATTATATTACAAAATGTGCAATGTTTACAAATTAAGAAATTAACTGATTCCTTATAATCATATACTAAATCTGTTCTATCAATTTGATAAAACACTTCTTTACTCTCTTTAGAATATTTTACAATCATCGACATGCATTAGTTCTTATATATAAGTTTTCATTACGAGTACCCTTTTAATTTTTTCCAAAATTCTTTTATTTTTTAAAAAGGGTACTTTTTTGAAATCTTATTTTATCCTATATTGGTAGCCCTAATCATCCATGATTACTCATATATGTATATACCGTAACGTATATAAGCATATTGTAACGTATTCTAGATATTTTGCAAGACCAAGTGTTGATAATTGACACATTTTTGTGAATAATTACTTATTTAATGCGCACAAGAAGTTTTGTAAAAAAGGTCCCAACATAATCTGTCCTTCCACAAATCATATTTTTACTATATCAGTAACTAAGAAAACTTCGCACAAATTAAACATTTTAAAAACGGCTACATTTTGGGGGAAATTGCAGTTTTCTTACTGGTCACACTTGAGCCCTGTAACGAACAAAAAACTATTCCTTGCTTAACAGTTTCAACAATAATTAACAACAGTTTTTAAAAACATAAGCAAGATTACACAAGAAAAAGAAAACAAAAGAATTCACAAAGTTCTCCTAAGAAAATTACTTTATCAATATTTTAATTCAACTCTCTTTTCAAACTACTTTATTTTTTTGGTTTTTAAATTAACAGTTTAATTTGCAAGTAATTTCCATGAAAAATAATACAATTATCAAAAATTGACATTAAATACAGCAAGTAACATTACATTTGTTTAAAAATTTTGACATTTTCAATTATTTGAAATATCCTTTTTAAATTCTTAGAAAACAACCAATAAGTAACAACATTTAAAAATATAATTAAATTCAAAATTTACTTACAACATAATGTTGGCCGTTGCAATCTCCAGAACTAACGTGAACAGACACATACAAACTTAAATACCCCCGTTGCAGCAGACCTGCATACTCAGCGAATTTCAAATTCAAAACAACATATTTCAATCCAACATAGCGAGATTTGACATGTTTTGGTAAGCTCCGTAAGAATAACATGGGGAATGAGTATGCAGGTTTGCTGCTACAGGTATATTAAAACTGGATGGTTTCAACTCAATATTTAGTAGATCTGAACTAGAAGAAGCTATTTACCAAGTTTTATCAAGATATGTTGAAAAATAACGGAGATATAGAATTTTACTTATTTCCCATAAGGTTAACATTGGGACAACGTACTCTGTTTACCACTTTCAATATCTCGGTAACTAATAGACATAGAGCAGTGATTCGAAATACGAAATTGTTTGTTTTTTTGAGCTGAATTCAATGGTGCCAACAAAAGTTAAATTTTATTTTTCTATGTAAAAACTCAAAAACCCATTTTTGGGGGGTTTAACCCTCTTCACCCCCCCTTCCGGTGATCCGATCGGGCTGGTTCACGAACTCGTCCGAGTAATTACCCCTTTACACGTCTGTACCAATTTTCATTAAGATTGGACCATTTTTACGGCCGCTATCGTGCTAACAGACACATATAAATTCGAACGAATGGTGTTTTTTGCTTCTGGTGGCCCCAAAACGAAAAGTAATCATGGTCTCGGGCTTAGGTCTTACCATGAGACCTACGGTAATAGCTTATTCCCTATAGGGGAAATTCGCTATAAGAAGGAGTTCGAGCAGGGGGCTCCTTATATGAGCTTAACCTAGCTTCTAGATCATTCCTTTCCCCTGCTGCAGCAGGCAGCAAGTCTGACAATAGATAAGACAAAAGACAAAAGAGTGAACAAACCTGTCCAGCTTTTTGAAGTGAGTTTAAAAATTATTACATTTGAAATTTATTAATTTAACTACTAAGCTTAAAAAAATAATAATAAAATAAAAAAATTAAACTCAAATTAAGTTTTTATTACATTCACCACGTTACAATATATATACTATATCAATATAAATATATTTAAAAAAAGAGTTATATGTTGGTATATTTCGGGCTATAGCCAAAACTACATGTCGTAAACACTTGATCTTGGAGACTTGTATACATATACGATAAAATTCGTAAAATAAACAGTCTTATGACTGTTAATCTTTTTGTCACCGAGACTGCACTTGCATCAGTCCTGCCAGCCAATTTAGGACTCATTAGAATGCCAGACATAACTAAGGATAGAAAACTCACAGCAAAAACTATATAAATGCAAAATAAGAGGCTAAGGGTAAATTCTCTACTAACCGTACAGCTCTTTTTTACACTCCGAAAACTAAAAAAAGGACAAAAGATCCCAAATACTTAATTCTCTCTCTTAAATTAATCATAAACACATTGAAGATAGGATCACTCATTTTGCTGTTAGAGGCAAAACGTAGCGGAGGTTATTTATTTTTGCAAAATCCCTCTAACCCACTCAAACTCTTCTAACATTCTAGCGAATTTCCCCTATAGGGAAGAAGCTGTTACCGTAGTACTCATGGTAAGACCTAAGCCCGGGACCATGATAACTTTTCGTTTTGGGGCCCCCAGAGGCAAAAAACCCTACAAGTTCATTTTCATACATATATATATATATATATATATATATATATGTGTGTGTGTGTGTGTGTGTGTGTGTGTGTGTGTGTGTGTGTGTGTGTGTGTGTGTGTGTGTGTGTGTGTGTGTGTGTGTGTGTGTGTGTGTCTTTAAGCACGATAGCGGTCGTAAAAATGGTCCAATCTGAATGAAATTTGGCACAGCCATGTAAAGTAGTAATTATTCGGACGAGCTGGAAAACCAGCCCGATCGGACTACCGGAAGGGGGGGTAAGGGGGGGTAAACCCCCTCAAAAATGGGTTTTATAAGTTTTTTACATAGAAAAATAAAAATAATCGAATTTTTTTGGCACCTTTGAATTCAGCTAAAAAAATAAACAATTTAGTATCTTGAATCACTGCTCTATGTCTATTGGTTACCGAGATATTGAAAGTGGTAAACACAGTACGTTGTCCCAATGTTAACCTTATGGGGAATAATAAAAATTCTATATCTCGTTTATTTCTCAACATATCTTGATAAAACTTGGTAAATGGTTTCTTTTAGTTCAGATCTACTAAATATTTAATTTAAACCACCCAGTTTTAATATACCCGTAGCAGCAAACCTGCATATTCATTCTCCATGTTATTCTAAGGAGCTTTCAAAAACATATAAAAACTCGCTGTTTTGGATTGAAATATGTTGTTTTGCATTTTAAATTCGCTGAGTATGCAGGTCTGCTGGAACGGGGGTATTTAATTTTGAAAACCGCGTTTCTATTGGATGCTTTTACACTAAATGTAATGTCCATGCAGAGTTTCAAGACCCTCCTTTCTCCTTTCAACTACTCTCATAAGTGGAGTACTTCGGGCGGTACGCAAAACGCGAGTAGGTGAAGTATTTGACAAGTATAAATATAGTAGATGGCCGAAATAGATTTTTTCTTTTATTAACTGGATTTTATATATTTTTATCCCATTAAATTATTCTATAGGCCTACCACCCATAGTTTTGAAAAAATGGCTGCCATTTTTTATGTATGGAATTTTAGCCTGTTGAGATTAAGTATTTAAAAACCCTTTATTAGTACGCTTATAAAGCTTATAAAGAGTATTTGTGCCCTATTCTGTGGCCAAATAGGCCTTCATAAGCTTTGAAAACTATATAACGGCCGTCATTTTGAATTTTAGAATACATCCCATTTTAGCTTTTTGAGAGAAAGTATTTTTTAATCCTTTCTTAGTACGCATCTAGAGCCTGTATAAAGAATATTTGTTGCCAAGTTCCATGGCCCAAAGCCTTATAGTTCTTGAGAAACTGTGATCAGTGAGTCAGTCAGCCAGTCAAACTTTTGGCTTTTACATATTATATAGATGTAAAATCATATGTAAATCGTATGAATTATGTACGGCATATAAATCAATTGTTTAGAAATTTTGCATTTGAATGTAAAGACTCTTCAAGTATCGCTTAATTATGGCTGTAGAATAAATGCCAATTAAAAATATAAACAACAACTTAGTATAAATATTAATATATATATATATATGTCTATATATGTATGTATATATATATATATATCAAAGACATATAAATGTATATGATTTACAGATAGATATATAGTAGAGCGCCGATTATCCGAACTAATTGGGGACAAGGGGTATTCGGATAACTGAATATTCGGATAATCGATCATGAAAAGACAAGATTTAAAAATTATATACTTAACATAATTCTTACTAGTAAAAAGGCTAAAAAATGATGAAAAAAATTATTCACGTAATTTTATTGTGAAATCGATCAGAAAATTTTTAAAGAACAATTTATCATACATAGATACAGTACACTGTTTACTTTTTATTTAGAAAAAAAGTCCAACATTTGTTTTTGCTTTAGCCCTGACACCTTTCGTGGCATGCAAATTTGAATCGCTTGAGAATCTTGTTCAAAAAATAAATTATTACGGCGTTCGGTTAACCGACGGTTCGGATGACCGACGTTCGGATAATCGGCGCTCTACTGTATAACATAAGATATACTGTGTGTCCCAAAAGTCCCGGACCGGTTTAATATCTTTTAAAGTAAGCCAGATATCAAAGCAATATTTCGCATACCTTTTAGTACTAAAAAAGCAACTTTTGATGTATGTGTCATTTTTGCCTCTGCCCCTCAAAATTGGATTTTGGGGGGGTAGCCCCAAAATTTTAAATGTAAACCCCCATCGTGCGACTGCTTATTCTAAAGGGCTTGTTAAAAGAAACACAATGCCACAAACCAGAGGTCGATATCATGCTCCAGTCCAAAATGGCGGCCATTCAAAAATTTAAAAATGCCGTTCGTCAATTAAAATTAAGTATTTTCTGTGATCGGCAATTCACATTTAAATCGAATAAGAACCACCAGAACACATTTTTACTACTTAAAAGATACAAAATAATAATTTCTTGTTGTCTTCATCAAGGCTCAACCCTCCAAAATGGTTCTGGGGAGGCTGGGGGTTTGTCCAACCAACTCCAACATCAACCCACATCGTTTGACCACTCAGTTTAATTTGCTGAGTAAAATATAAGCCAAAGCTTGTTTTAACGAAACTTCAAAAAGTGACCTAATTTTGAAGGGTTTCCCTACCCCCCAAAACCATTTGGAGGGTTGAGCCTTGATAATAACAACAAGAAATTATAATTTTTGTATCTTTTAAGTAGTTAAAATGTCTTATGGTGATTCTTATTCGATTTAAATGTGAATTGCCGAACACAGAAAATACTCAATTTTAATTGACGCACGGCATTTTTAAATTTTTGAATGGCCGCCATTTTGGACTGGAGCATGATACCGATCTCCGGTTTGCGGCATTGTGTTTCTTTTAACAAGCCCTTTAAAATAAGCAGTCGCACGATGGGGGTTTACATTTAAAATTTTGGGGCTACCCTCCAAAAATCCAATTTTGGGGGCAGGGGCAGAAATGACACATACATCAAAAGTTAGTTTTTTTTAGTCCTAAAAGGTATGCGAAATATTGTTTTGATATCTGGCTTACTTTAAAAGATATTAAACCGGTCCGGGACTTCTGGGACACACAGTATATATATATATATATATATATATATATATATATTTATTTAAAATTAACATGAGTACCCTTTTGTTTTAAAAATAATTTTATTTCACTGACGCGTTTCTTTTGCCGACCACATATTAAAAACAGACCACAAATACAAAAATTACGTAAATAACATGTTTATTCTTGACATAGTACAGAAAGGCAACAAAATGAACATCCAAGAAGAATATCATATTTATGAAAACCATAAAAAAGATAAAAATAATATTTTAAATACCATGCTAATAGAAAACAAGAACTTTATATTTGATAAAATAATTAATTTCAAACAGAATCCAATTGCACCACAAAAGAATAACGGACAGCTGACTACTTTTTAAGTATAAAATATTATATTTATTTACAGTTGATAAGAGGTTATGTAAAACATGTCGCACTTTGAAAATGACTATTATAGTCGAAACGCGTCAGTGAAATAAAATTATTGTTAAAACAAAAGGGTACTCATGTTAATTTTAAATATTTATTTAATAGTAGCCCTTATAAGTGATCTTTATTTAACAATATATATATATATATATATATATATATATTTAATAATTTATTTATTTATTTATTTATTTATTTATCTAATATATCTATGTCTGACACCCATTAACCCAATATCTCAAATATCTCATTAGTGTATCTCAAATATAATTTTTTCCTGTGATTTTCCCTCCGAGAACTTTCATTCAAGTAGGCCTACTTGAATGAAAGTTCTCGGAGGGAAAATCACAGGAAAAAATTATATTTGAGATACATTTCTTCATATGGGCACGTGATATTGGAGAAAAGAAATAGCACTTGATCATAAATTAAGCAATACATTTGTTTTTATTTACAAATATTTTTTTACTTTTTCCTCGCGAAGCCAGACACCGTAATTTATAATCAATTGCACATTCACGTTTCAGTACAGAAAGTATGGGACAATGCAATTCTGTTACGTTTGTTGGCTATATTTGTTTGGTAATTTTCATAACATATTATCAAGTTATCAGCTGATCATAATATAATTTGGTTGGTAAAACTTAAATTGGCCATTTGAAATAGAAGGCTAATGGAAATACCATACTGAAAGGGAAACGTGGAACCGAGTAGTATTATTTCATTCTTCTTTTGAGTCATATATTTATAAGATTTAAAGTTAAATTTTGTTTTTCTGAATAAAGACCTACCAATCTGCTAAATTCAGTATATCCTTTCTCGACTGGAAACAGAAATATATGAGAGATCTTAAAACTGTCTTAGAATCCTTTCCCTAATGTGAGTAATGGAAATCATCCACAAAAGCTTAATGTAATATGGCTCGTCATAAAACAACGTAAACTATCTGATCAAGATTTCTTTTAATATTGAATTATCATCTACAAAGAGGAGCTCCTGATAAAAAATTTCAGTAGCAGTTTTTACCAGGAAAACCCTAATTTTTGCGTTTCCAGGCTACGAATGGTAGCCAGCAAGTGGTGAAGAGAGATGGGTGGATGAGGGGAGAAGAGAGGGTGCCTGTAAAGAAGGTCTACCATCGAGGCAATCACGCCACATGCAGATAATAGAACATTTCCTGAAACACGAACATCACCACGAGTACCCCGCTTTGACTACACAATATCAAACTTTTCCCGCCCTTTTTACTTCACTTTCATTTTCCTTCTGAACAACAGCAGTAGAAAATTAAAAATAATGCCTACCTCAATCAGGGAAACTGTTATGTATTAAATTATACTAAGATTTCATGTGATATTGGAGAGATGAAATAGCGCTTGGTTATAAATAAATTTCTTTATTAAACATTTAAGATCCTTTGTGTACTGATCTAAGTTAAAATAAAACAAACAAAATAAAACCTGAGATCTTCTAGTTAATTGTATATTTATAGAGCGTTTCCATATTATCAATAACTGGCAAAATCTATCGGCTGTGCTACTAGCAGAACGGGCAGAATTCAATGTAAACTTAGAAAAAAACTAGCATATTATTATGAACAAAGGTAGGTCTAATGTCGTATCCTTAAATAACATAGGACATTTTGTATTTTACATTTTTACATCGTAGAAAAATTTGTTATCATTTCTGAAGCAGCGTAACCACTTTCGTGATTTTTTTATGTTAAAAATAATTTTTGTTACTATTGTGGAGTTGTTCTTAGTTATTTGTTTCTGGTATATTTATGAGAAAACTAAATTCATCTCTGAACTAAAACACAGCTCAATTCCTTGAGATATTTTGAAACTGCAGCCACACACAAGGGACCCGAACTAAACATACTTTTTTACATGTGTCTACGGCGGCACGTAAAACACATAGGCAAACCATTTAGTGTGAGAAAAGATTCAGAAACTAACAGGCGTATATAAAAGGCTTAGATATAACACTAGAGCCCTAACTGTTTTGTCCATCTACCTACCTATATCCAAAATTACTTTTTTAATCCTTAAAACAATTGACACACTCAGAATGCTGGGAGATTGTTAAAATAGAATGTCTTAATCCGAGGGATTTGGAAGGAAACTAGTATTCCCAAATAATTACAAAAAAATGACGCAACATATTTACATTTAAAATCAACACTATTGTAAAACATCTGCTGTGGATATAGTAAACCTTTAAAGTTTGAATCTTTGTTAAAAATTATGTATATAAAATATTAACTTACGGTATATTGAAAGACAACCAAATAAGTAGATAGTATCTAGACATAAGAACAGGAATAATAGACCACACATTATTGTAGCCCGAAGCAGTTATTATTTTCAGACATTCTAAAAGAGAACCTGGTCATTCAGAGGCATGAAGAAAGTAAACTGTAATTTTTCCATCAATATTAGCTTTAAATTACCTATATCTCAGAATACAAGTAATTATAAGTAAATCGGTAATCTTTCATAAGCCAACTTAAATAAAATATTAATTTATTCTCTCTCAAAAAAAACTGTTCTCTTTTGCTGACTGAGTGAACTACGTTCTATTTCAGTATAGCGTCCTTTTATTATTATTTTAAAAATCCAACATTTTTATTTAAAGCTGGTAGTTGGATTTTATGTTTTAATATGAGGTGTTTAAGAACTTAATCAGTTATGAACATGATGTGAACACAACAAGGCAAAAGGCGCAATAACTCCAAAATACCATCGAGAGCATTTGCCGACTCCCCTTAGTGTTCTCATGAAGATGTGAACAACATGGTCCTCCCTACTGTGACCAGATATTTATAATTTTCCTTTTTGAATTGTTTCTGCGCTGCTTTAAAATAAAAAGATCTATTTTGCCTGCCTCATCAATGGGGAAAGTCCCAGAAAAGTGTTTGCAAAGCCATTAATGAACAGTAAAATTATAATGTTATCAAATATATTTTACAGATTTCAATTTAATTTGTAGCTTCCGTGGGTATTTTATAACCTTAAAAATTATTAGCTAAAGTAATTTTAGTCATATTTTTCTCCTTTTACCCGAATATTAAATCGGTGCATTTCCATATGGTGTCGTCTTAGACAGTAGTGAAGACATTTAAGTGTAAAATTACAATACGTTTTCAATTAAGACATGCAAACAATTTAAATGCTGTAGTCATTTCATTATACAGCCTGTGGGGGGAGGAGGTTTGCTTTAGAAACGTAATATTCCCTTTCCCTCCGCATCTCTGTCTTTTACTCCCATCTTATTACCCCTACATAGTTCCTATGGCTGTATGTGGGTAGCTCTGTTACGATTAATTTAATAGGATTTTTAATTTATCTTTACTTAAATGTTTCGATTTGTATCGTATAATTATCGCTCAAAACTGATGATGTTTCGAATACAGTGTTAAAAGAGTGTCGAATTGAAGAAAGTTTGCTTTTGGATAAGCAAGACAAACAAGATTGATTTCTAATTGTA
Source organism: Flexamia atlantica (assembly GCA_035578135.1). Taxonomy (NCBI): domain Eukaryota; kingdom Metazoa; phylum Arthropoda; class Insecta; order Hemiptera; family Cicadellidae; genus Flexamia; species Flexamia atlantica. Next base: position 10,481,261 of record JAQJVK010000016.1, on the reverse strand, counting down.
AAGTAAATGGGCGTTTAAAAAATAAAGACTTTGAGGAGGCAGAAAACAAAAAAATTAATTAATCTCTCTGTTAACTGTAGCTTTAACTATAAACATATCTTAATATATAACCTACCAATTTTAATGTAATATCTATCGGTTCAAATAACTCACTGCCCCGTTTAAAAGCGTGTCTCACATAATTTTAAAAAGCTGCATAATCAATGATTTTTTTATACATTCCGTGACAATTATAGAGATCATCGGGTGGAAACTAACCGTCAGCATTTTATTAGCGTGGACCATTGACCGGGTCCATATTTGACAAGCCGTCGATTTCAAACCACGTGGTAAATGGAGAGCCGTCAAGATGGTCATCAGTTTTTATCCCAACCCTCACGCTCATGATCCATCAACCGGCAGATCCGATCCTATAGAAAAACATTATTTTAAATATAACGTATAATATATAAATATATATGATAAAGTTTTGAGTAGGATCAAGAATATATATTTTTATGTATATATATATATATATATATATATATATATACATAGAAAGAGAAAGAGTGTGTGTGTTTTTGGTAATTTATATATATATATGAGATATATATATAACTGAAATGTAACTAGGCACAAAGTTATAAAAATTCAATATGATTTTACTAAAACAATCAGTCAGTTATTAAAGCCTTAATTTTTCTGATGCAAAATTCATAGGTATATACTGGCTTTTTCAATAAAATAAAAATGCTTGTGTTATCTGTCTGTTAACCCTTCCCTAAGTCAAAATCTACGAAAAACCATCACCTCGGTCACTATCATAAAAATATTCAGACCATAATTATCTTTTCCCCCTGAGATAAACATTGCATAGATTGAACGATGAATTAGAAGGCTCAATATATTGCTAACATTTACCAAAATTTTTGATTCTTTGTCCGCATTTGACATAATTGAAGACAATATGGCACTTATGAACACCCGATTAGAACTGTGTGCAAAAACCTAAACTTAAATACTATGATGGTTGAATTTAAATAAGAACAATCATGAGCAGAGACCGATTTGAACTTTAACAGCTTGAGAAGTTGACCCCAAAAACTCAAGTACACATTAAACTAAGAAATATATTTCCTTTAACTATTTAAAACCATAAGAATTTTGCTTCCCATTTTTACTACATACGGTTTAGTAACAATGGACAAACAGCCGGAACTCCAGATTAAAATTAAATTGTGTACTTCTAAATTCTAAGCAAACCTTTACATCTATAATGTTCCACTAATATAAATTAATGTAAATAATTCACGTTAACTTTACAGTAAAAAGGGCAGTAAAATTAGCAAAATAAATAAATCATTTTCGAATTAGATTTTTTTATCGTACACTAGCCATTCAACTTTTGAGCCTAGCCAATCGTCAAAATGTATTAAGCTCTAAACATTTTGCACTACTCTTATTATAGCTTATCAGCCCGATCCCACAGGGAATTACTATAGAAACACTTTAGAATTGTTATATATATTTTGTATTCTGCATGCTATATATTCAGTGTTATTATCCTTGATTTACCTTCAGCTAATTAATACTCGTAAATATTAAGGGCTGACTCTTCCAATCTGCGTGTAGTTAAAAACTTGAAAAAAAAGTTGTAGTGATACCTACTTCAAAACCTTTACTTCACAACCTCATTACTTTAATACCTTTTTTCCTTGCATCTTCGCTATCAGGTAAAAATGTCATACCATAAATGTGTAACAACCTTTTTTCTTACACAGGCTATGTTTATCTCAATCATTCCCAGGAAAATTTGAAATAACAGGACGTCAATTACAGTAAAAAAGTCATACATTTTCTCTAAAAAAAAAAAAAAAAAAAAAAAAAACAGATATATATCGGTTGCAACACGGAAGAAACCCAATCGTAATAACGGTTGGCTTTAAGTACAACGACATTACAGAATGGAGGTCCGAGTTGTAGACAAAATTTCCGACTTTTACTCTACACAGAAATGTTTCTAAATAGAGCAAATAGATTCGTAAATGTTTTCATTTACACATTTTTATTGTTTTCGATTCCGAATTGAATTTTAAGCCCACACGAAGTATTCTTTATCCGCCATTTAATTTACGTTTAATTGAATAATTATTAATTTATTTAATATTACTATTAAGCACAAGAACATACGCCAGAGAAACCCAATATCAATCGAATATTTCAAATTGTATCCAATAATTACATACTATTTTTAAATATACTTAAAACCTCTTTAAGTAAATAATACTTCGATATGAAAACTCAAACCACAATTCTGTTACACATACCTCGTTTTTGAGTTGGGTTGTTAAAGCAACTGCAAACTCGCGTATCTAACCGTATATTGATTTGAATTTACCTTCTATAAGACTGAAGTTATTAAAAGATACAAATAGTTTTTTATTTTCTCTCACTCTTATAGCCTTTTTCAGTCAATAAACTACTGACTACTTTAATGATTCAGACACTACATCAAAATGGAAGGTTCAATCACAGAGAAAGAAACGGGTTCAATCCTTCAAAACGTTTAAATAAGATAAAAAGAGGAAATTAGTTGGTAATAGCAAGAAAATAAGTTGTATTATTTACAAGCTTAAATATTTCAACGTAGTAAATAAAAGGAAGAAGTCCAGTTTCGGTTAACTAATTTAAGTTATGGTTGAAATTCGATTGTATAATCCAAGGTTACTGAGTATAATTGTTTTACAAGGTCGTAAGAAATGTCAACGTTTTATATAAATTATCTTTTTGAATGCTATGGGTAATTTTCTTGCCGAACTATGTTGAGAGTAAACAAATATAATTAACATTTATTCTCTGAAATGGACAGATCACCTAATAAAGAAATAGGTGACCTAATCATCACCAAAAACTATAATCTTGACCTCTTTCTCCAAACTTCATATTACGCTAATTCGAATGCCCTATTCCGTCCATAAGCTCAATTCAGAATATTAACACTAGTCTTATGGGCAGAGTGGGACACGAGAATTGATTCGGCCGCTAAGAATACGATAATTTTCAATACTCAATACCCTGTTTTTATGTATTATAGTTATGTATGGAGTTATGGAGTTATGTATTATAGTATTATAGTTAAATACCAAATGTTCTTATTCACACTCCTTAATTAAGCCAATAATAGCAAATGATTCCAACTAAAAACTTACAAATAAAATAATAAAAATATTTACACTTTCAGTAACGTAAAAATATTTTACGCTGTCATTAAATGAACAACCTTTAAATTAAAGTTTTTTTTAATCAACGTAAACTTGCCGTCCAGAACGCAGCATGGTTTAACTTTAGAGGATTATGCATAAGTACGTAAGTACGTAATTATATAATAACTGGTATTTGAACTCACAAACCGTCAATTAACATACAAGAGAGTGCGTAAACAGAGCTCGTCAGGCGCCACCTTCGCATTAATATGGATGAAACTGAGATCCGCCCTGAGGTGTAATTCAATATGGCGTGTTTGTTCTGTAAACCATCCGTGTTTTCTACTCTGTCTCTCCACAACACTCATTCACTCTTTCCCTTTTCCTTCCACTCCCGAAATTAAAGCATTTTATTACGAAACGGTAAGCAATAGTAAATAAAACCACTTTTCTAAGGACACACACACAAATACATAATCTCTTCATGAGCCCAAGTTAACCGTCAGATGTTCGTTCTCAAACGAGCAGGAAATTGTTCATTTGATCGGATACAACCATCAATAAATCGGTTGATGTACAACCATCTTCGGTTTCGATTATTTTTTGTTTATAATTATTACATTTACCTTCCATAAATATATAAAATTTTTATAACATTATTATTGCCACATAAAAGAACATTACTTAAGTATATCTGGTAGTAAGGAGGTCATATTTGTATTATATTTTTGTACAAACATATTTACAAAATAATTTAGAATGATGCGTTGTTTTCGCGTTCATTATTTACATAGTATTAAATTATTTAAAGTTATTTATCATCCAGATTAATTTTGTTTTAAGTAAAAGTCCTAAACTATTAATTATTAATTATTTATGAATTAATTATTAATTCTCACCCATGTCTAAGTAGCGGGAACAGCGGGGAATGTGAGCGAGGTTAAAAGACAACTTTGATCTTGGTTCACGTTTCGCTGAAATAACAGTTTATCCAGACTCCCAAGTTTGGATTGTCAAGTTTTAATTAGTTCCGCTTCATAAAATCCACGTAGGTTGCTCCAGGTGTAGCCCTCATCACACAAACCCTTCTTCAAAACGTCCCTTTATGATTTGGATTCGCAAATTGGTTTATTTACCTTTCAGTATTAAGTGACGATAATAAAGTTGTTGTATTGTAATTCTAGTTTTTAATAGATTATGGAGTAAAAAACTACTTTAATCTAAAATATTACAGTGTTGACAACGATAACCTTACTACATTTTTTGAGTGGACTCCCTTCAGTTAAAAGTACGCGTCGTGCTAGTTGCGCCTCACACTCTGCATGATTCATGAACGCTCTAAAACAAGATATTTTTATTAGTACCTTGTTTGATTGAAAACTAATACAAATTTAAGGTTAACCTTAAGGTAATCAGAGGCAATATTTTACTCTAAAAGGGGTTTGCTCCGTCCAAGATTTTCCGAAAAAAAGTTCTTGATATTTATTTATAACATCAATCAATAATATTATAAAATGTATAAAATAATAATGTTACGATTTCATTATATTAAGTCTTTGTTGTTAGAGCTTACAATATTATTAATTCTTTAGGATTTTTATTTAAAAAAAAACTTACAATTCCAAAAAAACTGTTTAGTTGTAATTCATTATAAACTTTTTAAATTAAAGTAACAAGTGTTTATTCATGCATTTTTATGGCTTTTATATTCACTGCAATTCTAAGTGAATTATAAATATTCACTTATAAATTATACATTTATAACTATAAAAATAAATGTATCTTAATTAATATTAATATACATATAATTACATTAAACTGTTGGTTTTATTGTAAAACTGCTGATATTTAGTAACAAAATTACATTTAACACGTTACATTTTAACATGTTTTTCGCGATCAAATTAGAAGCAACAAACCAATGTTATTTTTTGGTTCTCCAATAAAACAATAATTTCCCAAGACGGTGTCCTTAAAAGCTTTTAAAATGTTGTTTACACTGAGAAGTCTGTTAAAATATTTAAAGTTAATTTCCAAGTATCGATGAAGGAACTTGCTTGAAATGGATTGCGCTGTTGACACAGGCTCCCAATGGGATGTTTTACACAAACGCTTGTTATTTTGTAATTATTTTTTCATATTTTTTAAAACATAGTTCTAACATCAAATAAGTATTCAAGCATTCATTAAAAAAGCAATCGTTTCATTTCGTCAATATTTTTTTGTGGGCGAGCTCAAAAAAAGGTGTAGAAATCACATATTTGTAATAATTTCTTGAAAAATAAAATTGTTATGAGCTCCACGACCTTTACTTTGGGCCAAGTTTTATGATTGAGGTGTCAAAATACTGGGAATTTCTTCACTATTTCAAGAATGTTGTTCATTTCCCTTTAGGTGATAAGCGTTGCCCCGTAAAGCATTTATTTTACACACAAATGTTCATGTATTTGTTGTGGAAGGCATATTTGTTTAAATATTAATAAAATTAATACTTACCTTGTAAATGGTTGGACCAAAATAGACATATTATATACTTTTTCTTACAGGAAATAAAATTTTCTTTAATTTTCCAACATAATAGGGATTGCCTAAAGTTGATAGTTTTCAAGATATTTAGGAAAAGCCAAAAAATGGTACCTTTAGACCCCCTCTCCCCATCCACTCAGCGGCTACGGACGGGGCTTTAAATATGTTTACCTCCTAACTAGTCCAAACAAAACTGGAAAGTCAAAAATTGTGTTCCATGCATTTTCCTCTACACCTTTTTTTGAGCATTCGTTGCCTGGACTATAAGATTTGTTTGTGTACATGGTAAACGATAATCTCATTTTAGTTTACCTACAACCTAAAGTGTGATTAAATACTTACTATTTTCTGTAAGCTACTTAATTTCTTACTTTTAAAACTTTTTTTTATTTTACACAATAGCATTCTTTTTTTTTTGGAAAAAACACTTTTTGTTAAAAATAAACGTTGAATTGCAATTCTTCATTTTATTAAGTTTTTTTTACCTTTCGTTCAAAAAATACTAAGCCCCCGGCGAGCCGAGGGCGAGTGCAAAATATACTGTTGTAACTAACTTTGTTTTCACTTAGTAAGGAGTTTATTTCATATCGTGGTCTTGAACTGTTTATAGAAAAAAGTATTACACTTTATAAATTTTTCAGATAAGCTGTAAGTAATTTTGTACCTACTGTTAATTAGTTTTGTACCCTCATTAATAGGGATTTTTACTTTTAGGTAAAAACCCATATTACGGTTGTGAAGCAATGTAATTTTTATAATATTACAAATAAAATACAAAACCTGTGTCAAACCCCAAAACGGAAACCCTAAAAGCATTTATTAATTCAATTTACAAGAATATTGACGCAATGGCCTGTCTTTCACAACAAGAAAGGAAGTAAATCAAGTTTTGATGAAAGTTAATGCTGACATATTTTTGTGACAGCTATCAAACAAAGTGACAATCGCTTCACTCGTAAACTTTATCGATATTGTAACAGATGACATGAAATTACAATGAATTATTTTGAAAAATTATACATTTTATTTCTAACTCTATTCTGTGGTTGGCATTATTAGCAATAGTCAGGTGTAGCAGTAGCAGTTTCAAGCATTGAATGAAAGAATACGAATAAGTAATTGAGATTATAGTTACTTTTTCTGTTATTTCATCAGAGATTTCTCTCAAAACAAAACTTTTTACTCTAAATTTGAGGATTATTACCCAGATGAAAAATTAACTTGCTTACACCAGTTAATTTCTTTGTCCAATATATGTATGGTGACAGTTGTTTCACAATAAAAAAACAGCGATCAACCTAACAATCTACATGCATATATTAATCATCAAGAAAATATAAATTTTAGTAACGGAAGGCCCGTTCAGAAAACAATTGTGAGAACCAAAGTTCCGCACTTCCACTGGCCAAGTTCCAATTGAGCTTGAGTGTTATCGGGAGTTTGGTTTTATCTGCAGCTGTGTAGCGGTGCGCCCGCTATACTTTTGAAATGCTCAATAACAGTTTGTGTTAACTTTGCTCTCTAAGATTACTGAAATAGTGATTATTTTCTAATTTATAACGGGGCTTTTAATAATACGTAACCATTTATTGTTACAGTTATGAATCTTACTTTATGTACTTTTTAGAATCCAATGAAGGTGTAAATGACCGTGCGCCGCGCCGGTTACACGTGACGTAGATGAGGCGTGGTTCGTCGGGATTTTGATCTCTGTAGAAGTTGGTAATGGCGAGACACCGATCTAATCAACCTGTTTAGTGAAATTATAAAAGGAATGTTTCTTTTTTCCTAAAATTTCCACTAACCAAAAAGTTGGTTGAGTCAAAGTCCGATTAAAAAATTGCTATTATCTTTATTTAAATCACTTTATCAAGAGTGGCGTTAAAACCACTATTAACCACTATTTTACATGTGATACGTTTTGATCACAACCCTATCTTCATGTTGAAAACAAATATTATGTATTCAAAACGGTGGATCCAAGATGGTGGCCGGAAAAACCACCCACTCATGATGAAGTAATGATTGGTCAACATTGTCTGTAGGTGGTCTGAGATTGGTATTTGAATATTTTAGGGGTTGAGGATGAGACACCCAATATAAACTTTTGTAATGATTTCAATTAGAAAACAGTTTATTTTGAACACCAACGAACATACAAAATGATATGAAATCATCTTTTTTAAGGGGAAATCATCTTTTTTAAGGGAGTTTAAACGTTAATTGATTCAAGCTGTCGGTGAATTAATATGAAAGGGGTAGAAAATTTGACTTGTAATTTTAGCAATAGGCATCCATAAAATTTATGTCGTTGCACTTGGGGGTGGTTGAAAACTTACAGTTGGGGGTAAAAATCTATTAAAACACAAACAACGTCGTCAAAAACATAAATCACAAAAGTGTACATAGAGCATCTTAGCCGTTTGGTGCATGTATCGCAATAAACGTTTTATGTGCAACCAAATCTCCTATAAAAAAGATAATTACATGACATTTCATATCTTTGTTGGTTTTTGAAATAAAGACTAAAAACTTTTTACTAAAGTAGTTTATTTTGGGATTTTTGGATATCATTCTCAGACCACTCCTCAATGTTGACCCATTATTATTTCATTTTGAGTGGATGGAGTTCTCGATCACCTTATTGGATCCACAATTTTGAATGAAAAAAGTCTGCTTTTAATGAGAGAATAGTGTTGTGACTATAAACGTTTAAAGTTATACTTTAAACTTTTTTCACTGATTACAATGCCGCATAGTCCGTCAAAAAATATTGATTCGTTCTAAAGATATTCATACTCAGAAAGAATTCATTTTAACTGTTTTTAAACAAAAAAATGACGATATCAAATTCGGAATTTATCTTTAAAAGCGGATTAGAATATTGTATTTATTGAAGAGAGATAGTTCGGAATGATGGGTCACTAAAACCACCTTCCTATTTAAAATAATTTGTTCAGTTTTAAATTGGCGGATCCAAGATGGCGGCCAAATCACTTAAATTCACCAAAATTAAAAGAAACAGATTCTAAAATGACTGGTGTTGGCTAAAAGAAATTAATTAGCAGAATGTTGAGAACATGGACTTATTATTACAACTAACAATGTTGAAAATGATTCTTAAATCTTGGCGGCAATTTTGGAAGAAATCTCCCCATGAAAAAACGCGTACCTAAGCTAAAAACTGTCCTTGGACACCTAGAAAAAATTCTATTGAGAAACTTCCTTAACGCCTCCGTGCATCAATCGTTACCAATGGGGCTCCTAGACTATTATCAAAAATGTTTACAACCCAAACCCTATAAATTTCATGAGATATAGTAAATTAAATCCAATTATCTCAAATCGGGCTGACATGATAAAAGAATTTCAGTATTTTAAATTCGTACATTGTTTAGTTATGTTTATTAGGCGTTTTATAGCCTAATAATAGAAGTCAGCTTCAGTAGGTAGCTATTAGTGAGAAATTAAATTAGAGGTGATAAATCTCAAATTGAGCTTTGGTTCAAATATTTTTGTCCGCTTTGCTGTCATCTCCATTGGTTTGTCCATGTAAATAGACTCCGAGGGGTCTCTGTCATAACATCGACGCACAGACATATCGTCTATGGCAAAGAGCAGATTCCGTTTGCCTCCTATGGTGGAACCTATAAAAGAGTTATTATTGCAAAATTCATTGGCTACAGTTACTTAATAAAGACACAAAAAAAATATTTTCGCATGAAATGTTGAAAAAAGCTGCTCGTTTACTCTATATTAAGAATGCACCATGTTTTCAGTGCTAAAAAAGTGCAGTAAAAAAACGAATAAATTTAATGAAACAGTGAAAGGGGCAGTTTATTCAGAATCTAATAATGTTAGTCGCGAAAAGAAAGTAGTAGGTCTTGGCTTTTGCAATGTTTAAACGTCTTGGTAATGAAGGTGTCTGGGAGTCTCTGGTGGATCAAACGCCAATCATTATACTCTCGAGCTGCCCTGCCACTTTATGAAGTCTTAAGAACGAAACTGTTGTTTTACTTCTCTCTGTTTTTAACGCCACTCTTACTAAGGTGATTTAGATAAAGTACAATTCCACATTTTTACTACAACTTTGATACAACCAACCTTTGCACGTAATTTATTACAATTGAGCTGTATTATTGTATTGAGGTGAAAATCTTTGAAACTTAAATTACTTAAAGGAACAGAAAAAGTATTTTATTCCAGGTGAATTGTACATATATATGAAGAATAAAGTGATGAACTTCTAAAGTACTAATATAATGCATTTTTACACCTTTTACCAAATAACTTTGTAACTTTATGTTACATAATATGTTAAAGTACATATATTTGTTTGTGTTATGCAAATAAAGTACACGCAACCTTTTACGGCGAAAATTATTAAATATGCAGTCGTAAATGCATAGATCTATAATAATATTAATCAGGGGTGCCCAGGATGGGGGGATATGGCGCTCATGGCGCCATCAAAAGTAATTTTGGGGGAGACTTTTTAACTTTAAAAAAGAATGAAATTATGTGATGATAAAGATTAAAAATTTGAGTATGCTCAAAAGGATAACCATTGCAAATAATATCAAATATGAACTATTATTATATTTTTCAGTGGTGTAAAGTATATACGAGTGTGTCTATCGAACGAAAAAACAGCCGATTTAATTTTAGCGAGCGCCGCGAAGTGCGAAAATCACGCATAATATCGGCCGCGACAACGGTCAGCTGAAAAATAGTTCAGCCGTTGGTTCCATTCATAAAGTAATTTAGGATTTGTTTTGTATGCAGAATTGCTTTTCATGGGTAAAGTAAGAGATAATTATAACGTGTATTTATTCAGTTAAAAAGTTATATAAAACTGGGATTTAGTTGGTGATTGAAATTTTAAACATTTTGATATTTTATTGAGGTTTGGAAATATTTAGTTTATAATGTAATGTTAAGAATACTTTAAATTGATTTTACTTACAATTATGGAACGCATTTCCCATTTCCTTTCAAATAAGAGCCACAAAAATGCATAAAAAAAAATACTAACTTTGCAAATTATATGCATAAAAATATACTGTGATTGGGGAATAAAATAGAAACAATTAGAATTTAGCTTTGTGAATATCAAACTGAATTCCTATACAGTTTTAAAATTTTGGTCATATTTTTCCCCCGATATTTTAGTGAACTGTTCACTAATACATTGAAATTTGAATGTGTAAGACCCAAATTACGTTTTTATTTTTTCTTTGGACATGGCAGGCTGCTTTATTATACCGGGTGTCCTATAATAGTCCCCCCCCCTAACTTTTTCCTATATTTTTTCAAATATCAATTCCACACCACCCCCAAACATTATTGGGTAGTTAATACTTCATTTTGAAGGGTACCCAATTTTGGCCGCCATATTGGATCCAAAATAATTTTTCACATGTAAAAGTGGTGTTGTGACCCATCATTTCGAATTAGCTTTTTTTACTGATTACAATGCCGCAATCCGTTTTTGAATATCTCAATTCGTTCTCAAGATATGGGTAGTTTAAATTAATTTATTTTCATCCAATTTAAACATTACAAATTGATAAAAATAGGCCCATGACCACAAAATTATGCTAGATAGTGACGATTAACCACCATCAGTATTTGATGAGCGATTTTCACTCAACTTTCCCCAACGTAAATTGTTTGGCCGCCATCTTGGATCCGCCATTTTGAAATGAGGTAAGTTATTTTAAATATGAAGTTGGTATTGTGGCCCATCATTTCAAACCAGTTTTTTACGCTGAATTCAATGCCGCAACCCGTTTTTAGCTGTAGAACTTAGTTTTTGAAAAATTCATATTTTTTTAGATTTTTATTAGAAACATGTCAATATCTTGAAAACTAAACTCTATAATTAAATACACCCGTTGCAGCAGACCTGCATACTCAGCGAATTTCAAATGCAAAACAACATATTTTAATCCTATATAGCGAGATTCGACATGTTTTGGTAAGCTCCATAAGAATAACATGGGGAATGAGTATGCAGGTTTGCTGCTACAGGTATATTAAAACTGGCTGGTTTCAATTCAATATTTAGTAGATCTGAACTAGAAGAAGCTATTTACCAAGTTTTATCAAGATATGTTGACAAATAAGCGAGATATAGAATTTTACTTATTTCCTATAAGGTTAACATTGGGACAACGTACTGTGTTTACCACCTTCAATATCTCGACAACCAATGGACATAGAGCAATGATTCATATTACTAAATTGTTTGTTTTTTCGAGCTGAATTCAATGGTGCCAACAAAAATTCGATAAAATTTATTTTTCTATGTAAAAAACTCAAAAACCCATTTTTGGGGGGTTTATCCCCCTTTACCCCCCCTTCCAATGGTCCGATCGGGCTGGTTTACGAACTCGTCCGAATAATGACTACTTTACACGTCTGTGCCAAATTTCATTCCAATCGGACCATTTTTGCGAGCGCTATCGTGCTCACAGACACACACACACACACACACATATATATATATATATATATATATATATACAGACACACACATTGTATATATATATATGTATATTTTGAACGAATAGTGTTTTCGGCTTCTGGGGGCCCCAAAACGAAAAGTTATAGTGGTCCCGGGCTTAGATATTACCATGAGACCTACGGTAATAGCTTCTTCCCTATAGGGGAAATTCGCTAAAACGGGTTGCGGCATTAAATTCTGTGTAAAAAACTATTTTGAAATGATGGCTCACAATACTACCTTCATATTTGAAATAACTTACCTTATTTCAAAATGGCGGATCAAAGATGGCGGCCAAAAAATTTACGTTGGGGAAAGTTAAGTGTAAATTGTTCATCAAATACTGATGGTGGTTAATCGTCACTATATAGCATTATTTTGTGGTCATGGGCCTATTTTTATCAATTTGTAATGTTTCAATTGGATGAAAGTAAATTAACTTAAACTACCCATATCTTGAGAACAAATTGAGATATTCAAAAACAGATTGCGGCATTGTAATCAGTAAAAATAGCTAATTCGAAATGATGGGTCACAACACCACTTTTACATGTGAAAAAATTATTTTGGATCCAATATGGCGGCCAAAATTGGGTACCCCTTCAAAATGAAGTATTAACTACCCAATAATGTTTGGGGGTGGTGTGGAATTGATATTTGAAAAAATATAGGAAAAAGTTAGGGGGGGGGGCTATTATGGGACACCCGGTACATTATTTTGCTTTATTATATATTATTTTTGACAGTAGCCTTTGTATTACTAACTACTATTTTCACTTACATCAATTTTATGTACGTTTCCGAAGTTATTTCGTAGTATAAATCATAAGAAGTGTGTTATGCAGTGTGTTTTTTTACGCAACCCATATTTAACATTGAATTATGCACATTATAAATATAAAATGAGCATTGTTTTGTTGATTTTTACATATTATACTCCCTACTATTTGAATATGATCACATTTAGTGTACATTATATGTTCAAACAATCCGCCATTGTCATATTTGTATAAAGTTGTGCTCCCTCCATCAAATTCCCGAACACGTGTTGCAAGGTACCTCTTTGAATTTCTTGCATTAAATTTTTTATATTCGTTTTGAGGTGCTAAATATCTTGTGAATTGCTTTCGTATGCCTTATTTTTTATGTATCCCCAAAGAAAATAATATAGTGTGGTCAAATCCGGGGATCTTGGGGGGAAATAATCCTTCACAGATAAAATAAAGTTTTGGGTCGTGTTTAAAAAAAACACCCTGTATATTATATATGGAATAAGAGAACGAGTACATGTTAAATAAAGAATAGGAGTGTGTGAGTAGTGATTTTTGAAGTCAAGTTAAAAATAAACCCGCAAAAAAATAAACTCGCGATTTTCCAGCTTCTTTTGAGTTGAGTTTTTAAAGATTGGAATGTAACTATCACTGCATTTTACATAAATGTCATGTTAAAAAATATGATTACTATACTAGCCTATAAATCAAATACGATCTGATATTTATAGGCAATTCAGCTCAAAGGCACTCCTGAACTAAGAGCAAGTACACAAATAAATGATACGAAATCAATTAACAAAAGGTTTTATAAAATCACTTTATAATTCCTTATTTGCTGTACCCTCCAAACCTAGCTTAATACCTTTTTTAGGCTTATTGGTCCTCCCTGTGATACAATACAATTACGGTACTAAAATCTTAAATTTATACCATCATTAATATGCCTTCTAAGCCTAACTCAATATTTAAGTGAAATATTTTCTTTAAGGGTGGCGTTCATGAAAAAATAAAAATCTTTATATCAGCCTAAAACATTGAAACTATTTCTGGATAATACATATAACCATAGGAACCAAAAATGTGGTGGGAATTTTTGACCCCCTGGGGGGGGGAGGAGATGGGGCAATTTTTCACGTTTTACAAGGGTTTCCTAGATCGTGTACATATTAAAATACTTATATAATAATTTACTACTTTTTGTTTCTAATTGTTTCTTATGCTCTATAATCTGTAGAATGGGTTTGGTTTGATTACAATAATTAATGGTCACATAAATGTTAAATATTTGAACTTGGTTTTACGTAGAACATTTAAACAAATTAATTATTAAAATTATGTTCTGTTGGTTTTTTTTTCAAATCCAACCTACAGATCATAGAATCAAACAGAACTTTAATATAGTTAGATATTGAACATTGTGACCAAAATATCCTTAAACGTCTAGGCGTGGTACCAGTCAAGTTATATACGCGTAGTGTTACTTAATATATTTTGGGTAGTTCTCTTTACAAATATTACTCATGGATTATTTCAATCCATAAAATGTAGTCATTTTTCAAGTCAGTGACGAACTTTAATTAATCTTATGTGACAACCATATTTAATGGTGTTTCTTTATTTCTTAAATCTTGTCATTCTGTAGTATTTTCCTAATTACAATGTTTTTCATAAAGTTTTATATGTTAAAATATATGAACTTGAATAACTCTTTAATAACTTTTAGTAAATTTAATAACTCTTTTTGCTTTCCAGCAACTGAACTCAAAAGTTAAATAATTTGGAAGTCTATTATAGCAGAGAATATTTTAAAGATTAATATATACAATATTGTTCTATTGATTACCATTGTATTGAATCTGCTGAAGAGCAAATCTCGAAAGTTCTTACTAAAATGGTTTTAATTTATTGATATTATTATTGATTTATGTATTTATGCCTGTATATTTAATCGTTTTTTGCCGTAAGTATACAAAGGGTCCATGTACTTTAATCGCCTTGAACTATTACAGCCTTGTAGACTTTAAACTATTTTAACTGTATATTTAAAATAACATATTATTTTAATAAAGAGTTATAAAAGTTTATTACTAAACAATTTGTCCTAAGCAAATAGGTAAAATGTAAGTTCCACTGTAAGGGAACGACCAAAAAAAACCTATTTAAAAAAAGTGTATCATTAAAATAAACCCTACCCTAAATAATATGACTGCATTACTTTTTCAGATATTTCAAAAATATTGTTCAGAGAAACACTAATAATAAATACAAGATTCTTTATTCGCAGACAGTTCCGTGCAAATGGTTCGTGAAAGTTTGTCCGGAGGTGTTGGGCTTGGAGCCCCGCCAGGTGGAGTCTTCAACTTTCATCGCGAACTGCTGCAGTTTTGAGGAACTCTGATGGTCTGGAAAATTATGTTTATTAGGTGATTTTAGTCGTCTCTCTTGAACTTTAGGGCAAGTCTGCGTGGATTTTTAACAAAATTATTTAAATCATTAAAACTATTGAACTAATTAAGGAGTACATTTAGATGGGCGCAGTATTTAGTTCAAATGCAAAAAGGAGTTGTGCTGAACAATTAAAGGTGATAAAAAGATTCGCTGAGATACGAAAAGTGCGGCTGAATCATCTAATTGAAACCCTACCATTAATACATTTACCTCAAAACCTAAAAAAATTATAGGTCATGGAGCTTGCACAACGTTTATCCATGCCTGTTTTTTTTTAATATCGTCAACATTATCAAAAACCCAATAATAGAAAATGTTTGGACAAGGCATTGAACGTCATGACTAGAATATGCTTATGTAATTACCTTACAGATATGTAATATTTTTTCATATCACTTTTAAGGCGGTTTGGGTTAGGTTAGGCTATATCTGGTAACAGGCTGAAACTGTTCTGTGCGAAATCTAATTTTAGGTGTCGAAGCATATTTTACATTATGTACCTATTTTCTATTCTAAAAATCCACAAAATGTTTTGTTACTACATTTATACAACCCGTGAGCACACATCGCACATGATATCAATGTTGTTACATGATGCAACAATAACAAAGTCCCCTGACTCGCTCTACTGGAACGGACCACAATCGCAATTATTCCTGCGTTTCTCTCGTCTAACACACCCGGGGCAATTATCTCCATCCTCGGGTTCCCAGCTCTGTTAAAACCTGCACAAGTCAACTCAATTACGCGTAGCTAATATAATTAACAGTCAGGGGTTGTGGGGGAAGGGATCAGCTGTCTGACGTTGTCGAAAGTATGTCAGTGTTGCGCGGATTGACCGGCAGGGGCGGGGCGATCGATTCCATTATCATGTGTACCGGTTGCCTAGCGACGACGCCATGCTCCTCAAATTCGGCGAGACACGACGCGTTGCTAACGAATTAATAGGCGACTACCCAGGTCCATCGGATAGTTGTTTGGCCATTAGTGTAGTGAGAGCTGCTTGACAAACATACGTAAACATAGATAACCTTGGGGTTTTTTTAAATTAAAACCTCTTAGAACTCGGTTGAATGGTTCAACCGTGTCGACGTTTTTTATATATACTTTCTGGTTTTTCAAACACTAAGAAATAACAAAACTTTTCTTTTCTATTTTCCTTAATAATTTTTATTTCATTTAATTAGTACTTGTGGTTATGAGTTTTATTAAAATCGTAAATAAATCAAATCAAGGGTAATTGAAAATTATGACTATTTTTTATAATATTTTTGCATTTTTCGGGATTTTGCTAGGAGATAAACTTACGGGTTTGGTACAATTACACGGACCTAAACTAGAACTTCTTTAGCAAGGTTCTAAAAAAAATATTTAACTAAAAGACATCTTAGATGCACATAAGAACTACAGTTGTAAAAAAACAGTTTTTTTAAAGTAAATCCAAGAATTTCATAAGGTAACGGTTTATAGTAAAATAAGTATAAAATAAGTATCGCCTATAAGTATTGATAGCAGCGTCAGAACTTTTTTAAATCGTTGATTTAAACTCTCAATGAGTTAAAGTAAACGTTTCTGAAATTAGACTCTCAAATTATTACTTCCTTGAATAATCCTCATATAAGGTATAATGCGTCTTCAATTACAGAGGGGAGCATCACCAGTTCATTGCCGATAACATTCATCTAACGAATTATCGTTCGAAACGTTGAAATACATTTGGAGTTTACTCAACAATTAAAAATCTCAAATAATAAATGGTATGAAGAACAAAAATTATAGTGTCAAAGTACCTTTGTTTCACTTTTATTCAATAACATTTACATCCATGCGAGGAAAAAAATAAAAGCGCGGTATAATGCGGGGCATTTTGTACAGAATTGAGTTTGAAAGCAGTCCTATAAGAAATACTTTTTAAGTAAAACTTAAGAGATATAATTGATTCAGAGCAGTACTTAGTTGCATTTGGAAAAATAAGTTATCATTTTGTACCAATATAAATGTAATTGCTAAGTTTCTAAAATAATACACAGGTAGGGGAAGAGGAATAGAGGAGAGAGTGAATGTAGGAGGAGAGGGGCGGTAGGAGTGGGAGAGATGACTACAGTTAGTCGTCATGACAACGCGTGTAATTGCAGTCATTGATCCGGACTTTTGATATTTAAAATAAAAATATCATGTTATTTCTGTATTTTAATATATGATTTTAACGAAAACAGTCTTTATCGACTAACTTTAAATAGGTATTGTTATATAGGTGGTTGAACGAATACATTGTTTTACCGTCATTATGAGAGCCATTATAAAGTGGCATGAATTTGAACGTTTTCTGAATAACACACATAGTTTTCTTCTCTCTGCTACCGCACAATTACCGCATACAAAACGACAACACCAACTGAGTGTTTATTGGGAGACCTGGATTACCCTAACCCACCAATCGGTTGTCAGCGAAGAGTTTAATTTCTCTGTCGCAATGCCAACTTTTTCAATATCCGCCTCCCTTTTAACTCATGGCGAGTTCAAATTACAGTTTTTGTCAAAGTTTATGTTTTTAAAATTTCATATAAAACTTTATTTGATTTCCACTTTTATTCTTTAGTGGGGAAATTGATAATAAACTTTTCGCTGTGGGAGTGTTAATTAAAACCCTGTTACGTCAGAGAGGCTGCGCTTGCGCTGCTTGGATTTCACTTGAATGTATTTTATCTGAACCTGAATCTCTGGTGCCTTCTTTACTTAAACTGTGTAAAAATTAGAGCTTTACTGATAACGTCATAATAACATATAAAACTCGAAATATTTAACATTATGAAATTAAAGCGGCATATTTAATCATTACTATTTTTTTATATGATCTAAACCTTTAAACCCATATATTCCTACTGATATTTCCAATCTTTAAGATTGCACCACTGTGTCGATTACAATTCCATTACAAAATTTTTAAGTTAGAAATCTTTGTTAAAAAAACGTTAACGAGTGTCAATATGGTACATATTAGAGATATTATAACATATCCAAAAAGCACGGAGTTCTAGTATTTTTTATATCAGTTAGAAATACGGTGACCTGAAATGTATTTAATTAAATGATCTTACTAAAGTATAATTTGGTCAACTTTTATATAGTACTAGCTGATCAACACGGTTTTACCCGTGGAAAATCAGAAAAACTTCCTTGGATTCATGATTTAATGTTCTCTATACTTTAACATTGAAACTTTGATGTATCATAGGGCGTAGCCCTGAGGAAAGTTTAAAAATTCCGTTCTTAGTGGATGCCTATGCCCTTAGAGGAACGTTCATATAAAGTTTCAAGGTTCTAGGTCAAGTAGTTTGGGCTGTGCCATGATGGGTGATTGGCATTTGACAAATATATAGTAGATAATAACCGTAATCTTTGTACAGATTATTCTGTTAGTAAATGGAATTTCTATTCCTCTTCAAAATACCATAGAGACGTTCCGTTAATATTTTGTAATCATGGTTCTAAAAACTGGGAAAGGCCGACATTTTAAATTTTTTTATTTTCCATATTTTAGCCTTTTTAGAGAAAACATTTTAAAATCCTTTAATTATATGCATCTAGTGCTTATAAAGAATATTTGAGCCAAGACTCATGGCCCAAAGTATTTTATTGTTTTAGAAAATCAGCATTAAAAACTAAAAATATCCGTCATTTAGAATTTTATAATGTACCCTATTTTAGTTTTTTGAGAGAAATTAATTTAAAATCCATTCTTAGTACGCATCTAGAGCCTATAATGATTAATTATGCCGAATTTCATGTCCCAAAGCCTTATAGTTTTTGAGAAACTGTGATCAGTGAGTGAGTGAGTGAGTGAGTCAGTCAGTCAGTCAGTCAGTCAGTCAGTCAGTCAGTCAGTCAGTCAGTCAGTCAGTCAACCATTTTGGCTTTTATAGATAAAAATAAAGGATATGCTAAAAAATGCGCTTGATGAATCGTCTAATTGTGGGTAAATAAATATAGTAGCCTAATATTTACTAGCTCAATATAGCAGCCTACAATACTAGTTAAATTTTTTTCAACTGTTATAATTTGTACTTCTGAGACATCTTTACTGTAAGATTATTTCATTCTATAAAAGTCGCATCGTAATAAATACTTTAATTAATTAGATGACTTAAAAAGATATTTAGAAAATAATCACTTGATTCGTTCACAATCTGCATACTAATTTAATGATTTTTGTGTTTCAAATAAATTTAAATTCACAATACATTTTTATTATTGTGTAGAGTTTAGAATGTAGAGTAAACAATTTAGGTCCACAAGTTGTTCTTTAAAAGCTTAATTTGTACAGAGTCTACAAAGCTTCAGAGCTACATAATTTTTACATAATTTAATTATTTTTAAATCAACCGTTATAGCCCTGATTTAATTTATAACTAAATCGGATGCTCTTTACTTTCATCATACATACCGATCATAGTTGGTAACAACCACTTTGGCAGTTTCAGCACCACCGCACCTACCATTTTCGGTTTTGAAAATAAATATATAATATTTGTATTTTACATAAATATATTAATTCCAGACGAATGTAGCAAGGAATACAAAATACAAAAAAAACCAGCCTTATTACCAACACAATCCTTAAAATGGTCATTGACCGAAGGAGCCGTCGACCAGTCCTGGGGAGTATATGTATAAATGTTCATCAGAAAGGTGGTTTGAATCTGGAATCACCTAATTAACTGATTTGAATAGCGCGGTTCAACTTCCGCGGTAGTAGTATATACCAGATGAGTTCATCGGCTGTAGAAAGCCAAGTGTGAAACAAATCTCGTTCATAAATAAATACTTGAGAAAACATGACTCACTGATAATATACAG
This sequence comes from Flexamia atlantica, assembly GCA_035578135.1. Lineage (NCBI taxonomy): Eukaryota > Metazoa > Arthropoda > Insecta > Hemiptera > Cicadellidae > Flexamia > Flexamia atlantica. Next base: position 10,460,967 of record JAQJVK010000016.1, on the reverse strand, counting down.
ACTTTGTTTTCTGCATAATAAGGATAACTAATGTTATTTGATTTTTTACAATAGCTTTTAAGTAAGCTTTGTATATCATGGAATGTATAATATTAAAGTGGTATATTTCTAGTAATTTGCTTATCTTTTCCAGACGGGGAAACATTTTCACCGAACTTCGTTGCTCATTAAAGCTTTCAATCACAAATTTCGCCTCGACCTTGAACTCAATACGTGAGTACTTATTATAATTTAAACACATAAGGAATATCAATTAGTCTTATAGATCTGCATGTAAATATGTAGTAAGATTCGATATGTTTAAAATTATTTGACTCGAGAGATGTGCAACCGTGTGCCACCAAACTTGGTACACAAATGTTAATTCATGGAATAGATTTCAAGCAATCCATTTTTCATTTACAATTATTTAAGACGGTGGTTCCCAAATGGCAGACCACCAAAGGGCCGCTAAAGGACATCGCAGTTATGCTAAACCGCTTGATTTTTTCCGGACCACGAAGAAAAAAAGGTGTTAAACCAAAATTAATGAAAATTCATGTGGTTCCAAAACGTAATTTTTCTTACCAACAACAAGGGTAACCGAACTAACCGAAGTACCACATAGAATGAACAAACGTGATTTTAGGGTCCAGGGACCACCTCAAATGAATAAATATCATGGTCCCGGGCTTAAGTCTTTCCATGCCGCCTACGGTAATACGTTTTTCTCTTTTGGGGAAAATTTTCTAAAAGCAGACTTTAACATCCCTAACTAAGCAATGAGTTCCATTTAAACCAAACAAATTGATATTTTGTAATGTTAAGCTTTTTTGTTTTGCAGTCCTTATAACATAGACTTACGTTTGTCTATGTTTTATTTTGTTGTACTTTGATAATAAAAAAATAAGTACAACAAAATAAAATAATACTAATACAAGAAATAAACAACAAACTACAGTCATATTTATAATGTTGACTAAAATACATTCTGCAGCACTATTACAATAGCAAAATATCATGATTATATTAATATTTAAAAATCTATATAAGTTAAACTCATTACGATATTTATGGTTTTGGATGAAACTTAACACTTAAACTACAGGACAGCCTATGTTTTAGGACTTCAGTGGCCACGAAAGCTTTTTAAATTGAATTAGTCAATAGAGATTTAATATAGATCTAGCATACCTTTACATTTACATGACCTTATCTCCACATTGATAAAAGCTACAGAGCTGCAAAAACATCATAAATTTAGAGTTTACAGTCTTCTTCAAGTTTTGATTTGAATATTGGCTTATTAAATTTTCAGAGGCATTCAAATACTTAAACTCTGGGAAATTCTCACTTACGTAAATGCCAGGAATTTGCATCAGGAATTGTTTTGAAATTGATTAATTTCAAAATATATATTAGTATTTAAAAATAAAAAATTAACGATAAAATTACAAGTTCAATCGAGTTTTTTCAATTATATTTCAAAAATAAGCAAAAGATACTGCAGAATTCAAGCGCTACAATAAGATACCAATGGACAGAGACACAAGAAAATTGAGTGGACATGTTGTTTAGTGCGTTGTGTGTGAGAGACAATGGCGTATACAGGGACAGCCATGGAAACACCTCACAAAAAAGCTTTATTTATCCCTCAAAAGCATTTTCAATTGGTCTTTGCAATGGCAACATCCCTTCTGTTTTCAGTTGTTTAACGAGTTTGTAACGTCAATGAAAAAGTGTTAATGCAAACTGAAAAATGATTTGTTGACGACACAGAAATCAGAAATCAATCTTTTAATGTCGTGAAGTAGGCACATTACATGCATTGATTTTAGTGTTTCATCGCATGTGGTTATTACATTTGCCTAGCTTATAATTTTAATGCGACATTAAATAAATAAACAGTTAAAAAGGTAACAAAATAAAATTAAAAAGTAATAAATACATCACAGGCAGCCATTAATGTACGAGAGAATAAATCTAGAACAAAACATGAAGGGAAATGACATATTAATATATTTTTAAAGAAGATCAATTAATTCTTAACCAGAGTAAAAGGGTTTTCAATCAGCCATTTGAGTTTTTATTTTAAACCTCAAGGGGAAGAGTTAGCATATTTGTGGGCAGTTTATTTAGACATTTTAAGTCCTTGACTTTGAAGCTGGATCTGGTTTTTTCCAGTCTAACAAAGGGTATATTAAGTTGTCCTCCGTTCCTAGAGTTCATATTATGCACATCTTTCCTCAGCATATGGCAGTCAAGGCTCTTAAAACCAGGCAACCTTATATTAAAAATATAGATTATAAACGGTTAAAATGCTGAGATTAATACAAATGGGACGACAATGTTCCTTTGGGCCAACCTTGGCAATTGGTCTATGATCTTCTTTTGAATGATTAAGAGTTTATTTTAAATGTGAGCTGTTACTCCAAAACGTGATTCCGTAGCTGATAACAGACTATAAAAGGGAGAAATATGCTTTTTTATATTATAAGGGGTCATGAAGTCAATGAGGTCATTGAGGTGACGGAATAGGTAGGTTAGTTGACTAAGTCATGCTAAGTGCTCAATCAGTTCATGCCAGGAGAGGCTTTAGTTTAGTGTGACTCCTAAAAATTTCACTTTCGTGCTAGGCCTAAGATTATAGTTCTCAGGTAAGTTTTTAAACCAAAGATTATGTTTTGAGTTTTGCCCTGGTTTAGCTGGAAGCCATTTGAAGGAAACGACTTAGCAGCAGTTGAAAGCGCGCCATTTGCTAAGTCTTGCGCCCTTAGGAAGTTATTGCCGCAAGACAGCAGGGTAATGTCGTCTGCATATAGCTAGGTTTCACTATTGAGACAAGTGGGTAGGTCGTTAATTAATACCAGGAAAAGCAGAGGCCCGAGGACCGAGCCTTTTCGCGCACCTCAGTTGTTAACAGCAACTGTTGAGGGAATACCCACCGTACTTACTACCTGCCTACGGTTGGAATGATTTATGCGAAAACGATTTAGGGCTGCATTTTTGATTCCATAATGTTCCAGCTTATGGAGCAGCAGCATGTCATGGCTGACACAATCGAAGGCCTTGCTGAGATCGATAAAAGTGGCCCAGATAAAATTCTTATTTTCAAAGGCTCAGCAACCATAGTGGGCTGTCCACTTCTGAAACCGAATTGTCTGGAACAAAAAAGAAAGTGTGATAAAAAAAAAAGATTTAATTGGTTATGAATAATGTACTCTAGCACCTTGGACAGTGTAGGTACTGGACCGATTGGCCGATAGTTGCCTTAGTTGGATTTGACACCCTTTTTGAATTTTGGAAGGATTTTTGCAATTTTCAGGCATTCAGGGAAACCTCTTTCCCTAAGTCAGGTATTTATACAGTATGTGAGAGGTGTTACAATGTAATCAGCAATTCCCTTATGAGCCAATTGGAGTGATAATAGAAATCTTAACTTTTTTATTTTCTCATCTTGCTAATAACAGAACGTACTCATCACTACTGACATAGTAAAATTAAATACCCCAGTTGCAGCATACCTATATACTCAGCGAATTACTACAAATGCATGAAACTTATTTCAATCCAACATAGCGAGATATGACATGGTTTTGTATTCACCGAAAGAATAACATGAGGAATGAGTATGCAGGTTTGCTGCAACAGGTATGTGTAAAACTGGGTGGTTTGAATCCAATATTTAATAGATATGAACTAGAAGAAGCCATATATCTCAGTTTTATCAAAATATGTTAAGAAATGAGGAAGATATAGAATTTTTGTAATGAGTATGCAGGTTTGCTGCAATAAAAAAGGAAAAATCGGGGGTTTTAGACTAACATACTTTACATCTTTTCTATATGAAGCCACAAACCAAGTTTTATCAATATATATTCATAAATAAGCGAGATATAGCATTTTAATTTTTCTCATAAGATTAATATTGGAACAACGTACTGCTTTTACCCCTTTCAGTATCTCAGTAACCGATGGACATAGAGTTTGTTTTTTCAAGCTGAAGTCAATGGTGTAAACTAAAATTCGATTACTTAAATTTTTTATGTAAAAAGACCAAAATCCCATTTTTTGGGGGGTTTATCCCTTTTTCTCCCTTCCGGTGGTCCGATTGGGCTGGCTTACAAACTCGTCCGTGGTATAACCACTTTAAATGTTTCTACCAAATTTCATTAAGATTGGACCATATTTACGGCCGCTATCGTGTTAACAGACACATATAAAACAAAAATTGATCATGGTCAAGGGATGTTCGCTAAAACATGTTGAGGATTTGAAACAGAGTTATAGTGTTGGTCAATATTATAACTAGGCTTTGCAGTACTGCTTTGGTAGTATTGACAGAGTTAGCAAATGATTATTAAATAAGTTAGGATTTAAAAGTACATTTAAGGATTTTACAAGCTGAAAGTTTTGTTTGATTACCAATTTACAAGTTATCAATTCGGAATATAGATAATTTACTGGAAGTTTTTTTACATTTGATTTCAAATTGATATTGTTGGCATGATTTTTTATAAAACTTTAAAAAAATACAATAGTCTGTATATTTTAATATAACTTATAACATTTTCTACATTACAGAGAGATGGTCCAATGTTGGGACATCTATCTATAAAATCGATTACATTGTGATTTTTATTTCCAATACTTCTCAAATCCCCTTCTAAAACATGCTAACTTGCGCGTACAGTCACTCACATCTTGATTGCGGTTAGTAAGTTAGCTAATTTCCTGTAACTGTTATAAACTTCCACACACGTCAAACTTGCGAGAAAGTCTTAACTTTTTCCCTAATGACCTACTCATTAGCTTCAATCTTGCCCGTGTGCCTTCGTGCTACTGCCTCAAACTTGTTACGATTGTGTATATTCAAACTCTGCCTGTAATCATTACCGACCAAGAACTTCATTTTATAGCATGATTTTCCCTAACCAACCAAATAGTGCCTTGCCCGTTGTCCTTGTTTGTAAGCTGTGCAAACCTTTAAAATACCCTTGAAGTAATAATAACTTTATTCAATTAATAAATATTTGCGTAATATATAGGGTTGCCTTAATAAACAAAATAAACCAGTTCAATTTATTGTCATATACTAGTTATTTTTGCTGGCTTTTGAGGCTAAGTAAATGGTCTCTTACAATTTAAAAACTATCTTTTAGAGTCGCGATCACAATCTCTTGAATTCCCGAATTAGTCATTTTACAGTCTTTGGAAACATTTGCTGAACATTTTGGAATAGTTCCTCTAGCGCCAATTAGTAATCCAAATATTTAAATGTTTTCCACTTTACATTTTTCTTTACAAAACTGTATCGTGGTGTTATAAATTTGTTAATTTTCTTGGTCAACTCCGATTGGTTATTTTCATTTGTTTCAAATCCTAGGGTCAAAAAGGCAGCTGCTGCTTCCTTTTATTGTGATGATGTCTAATCTTCTACTACTTCATCCTTCATCATACAGATGTAAAACCTCTTTTGCTTAAGGCTTTCGGTAGCAAGGATCGTACTTGATGGTGGCGAGTATTTCTTAGTTGTTCGCTGTATTCGCAGAACCCCAAGACATGACCAAGTGTTTCAATCTCACTATGGCAAAGCCGACAGTGGTTTTGCCTCGGGTTCTACCAGGTACAGCTCAAATCACTACAATATTTTCTAGCATCTTTAGGCTATCTCGCTATTCACTCGATGATCCTTGGCGATGCCATTTCCATCGCATCCAAGGCCACATCCATTGCATTGAGGATATTCTGGGAATATTCTCTGGTATCCACATGATATTAGATTGACTAACTGGATGGGTTAGCAAGTCGATACAGTATAGACGTGCTCACTTTCTTAGGCCCTCCATCTGAATAATATTTTTTAGGAGATAAAATTGCGGATTTTGTTTGTCTTTTGCAAAATTTCGTAGAATTTACCATTTTGAAGATAATAAGTTTAAAAGTATAAAAATAGCTGCCGTTTTCAAATGGTACACAGTATAAACTTGATACTCCGCACCAAAATAGGTCCTATTAGTCAACATAATATGCACCAAAATTGAAGTTGATATCTCTAATAGTTCCAAAGATATGCAAAATCATGTTTAAAACACATACATACCGACAGACGGATGACCGAGCATTTTAGGACCCATGTTTATAGGAACTTTTATCTTTCATTTGATGTAAGTAAGTAACCATATCCCGACGTCTTGAAGGGTTTTTAGTAAACTCCCTGTATATCCGTATGTTTTGCAGAATAACATTGATTTACACAAGCAAATAGCTGCCATAAAACTGTTTGTACGCCACAAAAGCTTCGAACTGTAGAGCTAACGTTCAAATAACGTAATTAATCACAGTTGTTTACAAGTAGTTAGTGCAACGAAGCGGTCAAAGTAGCGACGTCGACAAAGTTACCATACACGAACTGATTACCAGGGATATAATCAGTTTTAACCCTGATTTAAATTTCTTCAATATCAAACAAAAATTCATCAAGAGCTGAATATATCGAGTCCCTTAATAGTTCCAACCTATTTTGGAATCGATTGTTTTCTTTTAATATCAACCCCGGATCACCCACAAACATTGTTGGGTTGTTAGTACTTTTTTATACTTGATAGTCATTTTCGTTGCCATTTTTGAACCGACATACTGGATACAAAAAATTGTTTCCAAATGCGTTTTTTGCGACCTGCAACATTGTACTAAAATTTTAGACTCAATCCGTTCTTTAAAATCTTCATTGATTCTGAAAATATAAGAGTTTTAAAATGTATTTTTGAACAGGTTGTGAGTTGTAAACATTTATCATCATTTTGAGATAATGGACTTTTCCTTATTACAAGTAGAGTTTTATTTTTGTATGGTCTCAGAGTTACTACTATACAAATAAAAGATTATATTACCTGTTGCGTCGTGCAATTCAAAAATTTCCAAAGTTGAATTACGACCTTTTCGGTGACATTAAGTCACGCTAAACAATTTTCAGTTATTCCAGGTTCTTATTCGTAAACAGGCCCCACCATAACATATCACATTTAAACTATTTCAAAATATGCTTTTTCCTAAAACTTTTTTTCTTATTTATGTAGGTCTTAACTACGGTTTTCTGTATTTAAATAGCATAACTTAAATTATATGACATTAAGAAGTGAGTAGTTTTTATGAATTTTTAGACTTATTCAGTTAGGCTCCTAGGAGTCCCATTACAGTCCCCCTAACATTTTTTTAATTTAGGGGGACTATTATGGGACACCCGGCGCATGTTTATGTAAATCTTAACGACTAATAATAAAGACATTGTAGTTTAAAAATCCATAAAAGCAATTCACTTCTTTATTTGATATTTTCAAAGCTGTTTATAAAACCACAATTGATTCCACTTTTAGTTTTAGTTTATTAAAATTTATTTGATATGTCTCTCCTTATACACCCCTGGATTAAAGGTCAATAATACATCTTTCCGTGAACAATTGTGTCAAATACAACCAAAATTATGTTTGCCCAAGCGTCTCCAAAAATAAACAGTGTTTTTGTTGGCAGTCCGCCCAGCAAAATTCGAGGAAACGATTACTCAATTGTGGCGTTCTTTACTTAGTTCGCTTCCAGAAAGTGGAAAACATTTTAGTGAAAATTAACGAAATTTGATTTAACTGTTTTCTGTGCCTGTTAAATTTTTCTCGATGCCATTTCGAGTTGTATTATTTGAGGAAACATTATGTTTCTATATCATAAGTTAGTTATTCATGTTCATGTGTCGGAATAAATTGATACCTTTAATAAAGTTTGAGTATACTGTTTAAATAATCAGTTTCTGAATAAGCGCATTCCCCTTGGTTATTCAAATAGCATTATATTACAAGTAAACTCCTAAATCGTTTATAACATATATTAATTATGTTGTATTGATTTGATGTAAAACAAATTCTACCCAATCATTTATTAAACCTGTTTGTGGTTAAAGGTGTTCATACGTTTTTCTAAGATTGTTCAATAAAGCGAGTTAAAAGGAGTGTTGATTTTCAACATTGAATGACCAGGTATCCCACAATAGTCCCCACCCTACTATTTTAATTTGAAATATTTCACTGAAAAAATTCTGTATTTTTCAAATATTTCTATATTTTTCCGGATTATAGCATTGTAATCAATAAAAAAATCTGATTTGAAAATTTGAAATAATGGGTCACAACACCACCTTTACGTTTGAAAAAATTACTTTGGATCCAATATAACGGATCGAAGATGGCGGCCGAAATTTAGTTCCTACTCAAAATTAAGTATGAACTACCCAACAATGTTTGGGGATTGTGAGGGATTGGTTTTTGAAAAAATGTAGAAAAGGTTAGGGGGGACTATTATTGGACTCCCGGTGTATATATATATCTTTTATTAGTTTGAAGCAACCCAGAAACAATATTCAGAATAATCGTTCAACTATCCCTGGTGAAACCCTGAAAATAATTTCAAAAAATATGAAAATAGGGCATATCTAACAACGAGAAGTCTAATAGCCGTTTGTCCAAATTCGCAATTTTGATTCACTACAACTTTTACGGATCAACATTTAGACCTCCAGTTGGCACAATTATGTTTTTTTTTTGCAAATAGCTTTAAAATTAGATTATACTTTAAGGGTTGATGTTTTGAATATTAGACTTACCCCCCCCTTACCATCCCAAAAAAAAAAAATATTTTCGGAGGGGTTTGACTGTTTTCAAGCACCTAAAGCTTCCTCTTTTGGTCACGTAAATGTCCCCTGATATTTTTTACTTAATTAATAAAAGAATTAGCAAGGAGGGACTTTTAAGACATACGACATTACATTGGCCTTTTAATCCACCTATTACAAAACGCCTAACTGGAGATTATAAATCGTATTAACCTTAAAACGGCTACTGTTTCTTTTATTGTACTAAACTATAGCCAATGCTGTAAAATGTTATGGCGATAAAAAATTACTTGATTTGATTTGGTCTGATAAAAATCATTTTTGAAGGCCTTCTTACGAATTAATTTTTTTATCGGTTTTGTAATTTGATTGCAATATATTTTGAACATTTATTATTTTCGTGTAAAAAGATAAGACAATAAAATTCCGTAGAGGCTGATACTGTTTATTTATGTTTTAAGGAACATGGTGATTTCAGTTCGAAATATTGCATCAAATAAAGAAATACATAACGTGTTCAGAAGCAATCATCCAATTTTATTTCATTTATGCAAAAACTACATCAATAGCTGGGGGATGCATATCGGATACAACAAATAACGCGCTCTTTACATGTTGCCAATAACCGATCTAACTGTTTTATCGTTTCAGCAATAATATATTTTATTAATTGTAAAAGATTATTCATTTTAATATAAAAATGTTCAGATTAAGGAAAATGAACAGAGATTCTTTGCCATCGTGGTGGCTCTAGATGAGTCTGATGAGTAGAAAGGCCACTGGAGGGTGATATTAAAGTTCGTAATCACCGTATTTTTATAAGAGCTGAAAATCAACAGTGAAAAGGGGGCTGGTTTTTAATGTGCGGATTTTCTTCATACAAAAAATATAATTAACTATTATGTACGGATGTAATCCAACATTTCCGTCGTATCCGACCTGCGTACTCAGCGAATTTCCAAAGGATTTATTTTGTATGTGTGCATATTCATTACACATACGTAAAAAGAGTATTGTTTTGATTATGTTGTGTAAATAAAACACGAAAAAGTATATTTAATAATTCATTAGCATTATTCATGAAGAAAATTAACAAGGGGATCACATTGGTATTCATTCACTTTTTATATTTTATGTATTTCTTAGTCTAATAATTTTTAATAAATGTTATCGTTATATATCAGAAAACATATAATCAATAAATTCACATCAGTAAGAAAAAATCAGTAAGAAAAACAAATAAAATGATAACATGATCAAATTAAATTCAATATTACGTTTAGTTTTATAATTGAAATACCTCCTCCATCTCCAGCCAATTTCAATATACATATCTTACCTCAACATTGTAAACATACCTCATCTGCTTCATTTTCTGGCAGTTTAGAACAAACCAACCCCTCCACCCCAATACCCTGTTTTTAAAAACCCTCTCAATATACTCTCTTTATAAAAAATTAATATAATTTGGTTTTTAATGTAATATATATTTTTTGCAAAATCATTATCAATAAACTCTTAACCATTCAAAATAAATATAAATAAAATATTCATCTAAAATTTAAATATCACCATGTTCAGAGTTGTGTTTAACAATACACTTGTCATAGAAAACCTGCGTATTTAGTGAATATCTAAGGAATATATTTTTAATGTGGGCATATTCCACATATGTTGGAGAAATCGATGCTATGTATATTTTACGTAAATATTACTCTAAATAAAGTAACTTTTATCATTCATGAGCTTATTTCTGAATAATTATTCATAGTCCAATATTTGTTCATAGTCCAATATTTGTCCAATTATTCATAGTCCAACAAATGTATTCTTATTATAGTACATAAATGTCTGCAAACATATTATCAATCTATCAAAAAACAAGGAATAAAAACAAATGAAAACATCACCTGAACAAACTACATTCAATCATATGGTTGGTATTCAATCTTTTTAACCCATTTCAGGGGAATTTAATGAAAAATTAGGAAACCTATCCAGAACTTTGACGATTTTTGTCCCTTCATGGAGTAATAAAAGACCATGTATCTGAGTAACCGATTGATGTACAGTAATGATTCAAAATACTATATTGTTTACTTTTTTAAGCTGAATTCAATTCTGACCCTTAAACTAGCATAAAAGTAATATAAATATGTTAAATCTAGAAAACAAACTTTATTCGGTCAAAACCCCGTCTTAGAGTATATCGTTGTTGCTGGTTTTCGATCTTAAAGTCATGATTATCACTTTACATGTTTGTTCCAAATTTCTTCAGATCATACTTTATTTATGAGAGTTATCTCATAAGGACACGTATATATGCATATATACCAAAATGAGCGAACTTGTGCTCTGGGAACCTCAAATCGAAAAAATAACATGGTCCCAAGCTTAAGTCTCACCATGTCACCTACGGTAATATAGTTACTAAATTCGCTAAACTAATGTAATGAACATACGGATTTTGCAGTTGAGTTACATTGTTCGTATTAGGAATTAAAAAAATATGTAAAACAGTAAGTCACTTATAATTAATTGATGTGCTTTTATGTTTGATAAGGTAATAGTTTTGTAGATTTTTAATAATATATCTTATTAAAATCCATAAAAGAAAGTTTTAGACATATTTGTACAACTATTTTGTTCAAATTATTGTGTCATTCCTATGAGGCCTTCAACCCTAGAGGCCTAAAACTCTAGTACTTTCATTGTAAATGATAATTTGCAAGCTAAATTTAACTGTACATGGAAACAAATTTACAATAATAAATTGAAAGGTAAGTATTTAAATTTCATAACTGTTCCTTTTCCATATGGTATGTTAAAATAAAAGTTCATAACCAATGTAATTGTCTTTACAAAGACCACCAGACATCCGGCCCTCCTTGAAGTATTTTTAGCCTATTTCAACTATGTGTCAGTGGAGAAAATTGAGGAACCATCTGGACGAGATACACCATACTGAGTCTTGATGATATGTTTTTATTGAAAAATGTTTTAACGATATACATTGGGCATTTAATGGTTTGGATAGTTATGTTGTACATCTTCAGTGATCTCTGTTGTGCCTGTGTAAATATTTAACTAAACATATAGGGTTCCTAGACGATCTTGTACTTCATCGGAGACTTTCTTCGAAGTTTCAAAACGATATTTCGTTTGTTGTTGATTGGTGCTATGACGTCAAGCAATAAAATTATCAAATTTTGTAGACGATACAATTGAATTAAAACTTGATAGAATCAAAATTATTTACCCCTGCATAATATTCTTATATGGTACGTTAGGACTACTTTTGTGCGTAAATGTGTAAAATCGGGATAAAAAGAGAACGAAAAAACTCTTTTTTAAGCCTATTGCATATTTACCTGTATGTATTTGGACTTTATTATGAAAAAAGCTACAATTATATTTAAAATGTTAAATTTTACCAGTGTTCTTTATGATATTTCATGTTATAATAAATGTACTCATAATAAAACTACCTGACAACCCACCCCCCAACATCAATGAAATAGAAAGATTAATAGTAAAATGAGTTGATATAAGTATAATGACTATAAAAACCCCACATTCCGCTCAAACCGACAGACTAGATTTTCAAAATCAGGAATACTATTACTAACCAATACGAGCCACTGGAGGACATTTCTAGTTTTTAAAACGTTTTCACTTTAAACTGCAACTTGTATAAAATAAGTAACAAAAAAGATAAATTCAGTTTCTATTCAAAAAGCTGCAATCATAATACGGTTAAAAGGGTCTTTGAAAAACTAATTTGCTGTGCATTGTAATACATTACCCTTTATTCATTTACCAATAGTTAATTTGAGAACAGCACATTAATTAAAACCTTAATATGCCTACCAATCTTTATGGATCTGAATGTATTACTATTTGGTAGCTAAGAAAAAGTCAACATTTGTTAATAAGAAAAAAGAGGAATTGAAATTGGTGGCTTCGTTACATTAGTTTAACTTTTATAGACTCAGTAATAATTTGCAATATTTATCATTATTTTAGCCACACTTCAAAAATACCTTTCAAATGCAGATCAAGTTGTATAGAATCATTTAAGGATTTGTGAGGGTTAGATGTCTGCGTGGCCAGTATGGGCGTTGGCTTTATGGTTGTGGCGGTGGGATTGCATTAGAGTTCCTTCTTGTTGGTATAACTTGTTTTGTGGTTCAAATTGGTTTCCATTTGTCTAGATGGTTATGAAAAGTGTGCTTTTTTCATTTACATCTTAGCCTTTATGACCGTAGAACTCTAATAAATAAGAGAATGTTAAAAGTGAGTACACTAATCTACATTATTTTTTGCGCATTGGATTGAGAGTGGTTCCGGTGGAAAATGCATCGCATGTCTGTCTCTGTATTGTTGTGTATACTTGTGTGCGTAGGGAATAAATATGTTTCTGTATTACAATTGTGTATCTTGGATACTAATATTCTTCTGACACTTTAATTATTGTTTTCAAAATACTTCTGACGGCTTCCTAGGATCTGCCGACCTAGATGAGACTCTCGATTGCAACTAGGAGGGGTCCTGTATAGCGGTCCTTGTCTGAAGACCCTGGAAAGTCGTCATGTTAGAGGATTATTTGCCTATGGATGTGCCCGGAGGGTAGATTCAATAACTTCTCTCTTCATCCATCAATTGCTTCTCTCTTCCTTCAGAGGCAAAGCTGACTGACCTCGCCATTCCTCTCCTATCCCTGCAAATCCCTTCCCTCAGTAAGCTACGCAAAATCCAATAGGAGACGTGCATAAACCGCCAAAGTTGGAGTTCCAATCCTCCACAATCTAATAATATAAGTGTAAACTTCATTATCCTTCGGCTGTAGTTTACTAATTATAACTATGCCAATCACCACCTTAAGTTCTACTGTTCAAACTTATTTAGTTGGTGATGTGTGGATTTAAATTAATTAAGGTACGTTTCCCTTTACATTGTCACTCACTTAAAAGCCTAAAATCGAATTAACCACGTGGTGCCGATCCTGTGGCATACTAAACAGGCCTCGCCTGTCTCGCCAACACAGATTAAATTGTACCTCGATTTACATAATCGTTTGACTCAACCTCCACTAATTTAAGTAATTTACTAAGTCTCCCACTAAGTCAGGAAGAGTAAGTAGTTTACAACTTAGAAAGTTTTCCTTTTAAGTAATTAATACCACAACAATAAGATTTTAGGAAATATTTTTTTCCTCCGTCATTATTCGTTGACAATTAAAATTTTTTTTTAATTTTAACATTAACAATTATTTACCGTTACGTTTTTTCTAATTTGTTGCATAGGTTTCAAAAGCAATCAAATGCTAACATTATGTTGACACTGAAAGACTGTAATTGATTAATTTGAAGTGTACAAACAGATAGAGAATCACGTTTTACAGTTAGATAGTTCATATAATATTGGTTTCCACTTTTATTGACCTCGTGAGTTTGAGACTTCGGCGATTGAGCAAGTGAGTTTGCCTTAACCGCGGTCTTGGTGGGTATTACATATTCTGTTTTCACCAAATTTTTAGTCTTGTTTAGAGATTTAAAATGAGGCATAACATGACATGTCTTTTTTCTTTTAAAACTTCTGAGATTCAAACCCATGACCCCCAGTTTTTAAACGCCCTGTATATTAAAAAGTTTAAAATTGTGTTAACGCTGTTCCTTGGAGTTGATTTAGAGGAGAATGATTTTGTTTCATCTTTGTAGGATCCGCAGTCTTCTCTTGTTTATCCGCAACCCGATTGAGACATCTTAAGACACCCTGCGAAAATGAACGAACAGTGTTTTTGGAGCTTTGGGATCTAAATGAAAAGATAACAAGATCCCGGGCTTAAGACTCACCTACGGTAACAGCTTCTCCCCTAAAGGAGGAAATTCGCTGAAGGCTCCCCCGTTGCAGCAGACCTGCATACTCAGCGAATTTTAAATGTGTAAATAAATTATTCAGATAAATCCTCACATCAAGTAATATCAAGTAAGTCCTTTGATGGTATACTTCAATATTCTACGTAAGTATACCATAGGTAATGAATAACCAAGTTTGGTGCTACAGAATTATAAAATTGACGGTTTTAGGCTATAATCCTGTAAATCTGTATTAGATTAGGCCACATACTAAGTTTAATTAGGATAATTGGAGAAGTAAGGGAAATTATCTTTTTTTTATTTCCTATATGATTAGGCCTAAACATTGGAACAACGTGACGTGTTTACTTCTAATGATATCTCAGTAACCAATGGTCAAAGAGCAATGATTCGGAATGCAAAATTGTTTGTTGTTTTTTTGCGCAACATTCAATGGTGAAAACAAAATATGATATTTTAAATTTGTCAATGTAAAAAATCCCACAACCTATTTTAATGCGCTTTATTCCCCTCTTCCCCTCGCCCCCTTTCGATGGACCGATCGGGCTAGTTTTTGAACTGTGTGTTTTTCACACACATACATAAACACACACACACACACACACACACACACACACACACACACACACACACACACACACACACTTCCATCAAAATACACATTCGTACCACGCCTCTTCAAAATTTACTAACTTAGATTACTAGTTAGAAAATGTAAATCAAACATGGTCACCATCTCTCAAGACTGATGAGTTAGCTAACGGAACCGAGTCTGAAAAAAATTTGATTGTCAATAAAAACAAATAAATGCACATTTCCCAGGAAAGTTTTTGCTTAAATTTTTTTCACTTTATTTAAAATCTTCACTGGACTATACAGTTAAGTCAGGACTTTGTGTACTTCTAGCTATACTTCTCTCTTAGCTACTAACTGACCGTTTCTTATGAACGTTGAGAGAGAAAACCTTCACTGGTGAGATTAAACCTCTTTCCCGCTGGGGTGGTCAGAGTAAACAATTCGCCTGCTAGACGTTACTTGACGGACACTGAACTATCTTTTCTTCTAATCCAAATATTTGTCCGATAATTGTAAAAGTTTCCTTGCTTCTGTCAAGTAATCCTTGTTTTGGTATTCACACTACCACGATTTCGAACCTTTCAAATGTTCAGTTTGAAGTGTTACAATATATTAAATCATATTCAAATGAGGATGAGGTGGTAAACAGTTTAAAATCTAAAACACAAAAGGCCTAGAAACATTGTACACGGAACACGACTACAATACTGCTGACTTTTGTCATTAAATCAGGTCGTAAGAGGTTGTTACGTCATCCATAGACAAAAATCAGACAAATACAAAGACAAAATAAAATTGTAACAAATTTTAAATACTGACACGTTAAACACTTAACGTGCGTGGGAAGTTAGTGTTTTCAGAATATTTTAAACTGTTTGACAACGAAATAGTCTTTTGAAGATGACTGCTTAATATATTGTAACACTTGAAAATGAACCTATTAAAGGTTCGAAACCGCGATAGGGTGAATGTCATAACAAGAATCACTTCAATGAAGCAAGGTAATTTAAACCAATTTCGCTAAAATTTAGTAATCCAGAGGCTATTCTATCATGAAGTATTCTGCATCCAACATTGAAATTTAATTATAGCGTTCGACTCTTTCACGCTCTACCGCTCAAATATAAATTTTATGTTTTGCAATGTATTTAGTGACGAGTTTGTATAAAACCTATAAAATAAGCAACCTGTCGTACTCAAATTTTGTTGCAAATCAAATCGCTACATTTGATGTAGCGTTACTTGACGGACACTGAACTATCTGTTCTTCTAATCCAAATATTTTTCCGATAATTGTATAAATTTCCTTGCTTCTGTCAAGTAATCCTTGTTTTGGTATTCACACTACCACGATTTCGAACCTTTCATATGCTATAAATGGTAATAGCTATAAATTTTAAACATCCTATTTTCATGAATAAATTGTGTACGAAATTATGTAATATTATAAATACGAAAAACCTTAAGTTTGTTTGTATGTTTGCCTGTCTGTCTGTCCGTTCGATGTCCACCACGCTTGAATGCTGAATCGACTGACCTGGTATTTGGTAAATAGGTAGCTAATACCCTAGAATAATAAGCTTATAAGCTTAGTTTCGTTCTTGCTGATCTTCCGAAGTTTCAACGTTAAACTTTTATATCTAGAAGGAACGAACTGTCAAAATATTTAAATTTAGGCATCTGTGGCCCATACATATGAGAGATTACGAATCATAAGAAATATTAGCCGTGCCAGGCTAATAAAATGCAAATTCCCTTGACTATATATGGATCAATGAATTTTTACCCTTGTGAATGATGATGGGTTTAAAATAGTTTTATTGAAAAAACCGTTGATAATTAGTTCATTCCGTTTTGTTTTATAGAAAGTTTAATTGGAAAGTAATTTTTAAAATTTTTTAAGGCTAGTCCAACTTCTACGCCTACTATCGTTTTCAAGCCTTCTCCAAAATGTATTGATAAAAATTGTGTAAGAAAGCTTATTCTTATCAAATATATATATATATATATATATATTTGTTCATTTTTCTTGGCTTTATTTGAATTAATTAAGTGTTTTAATCATGAAAATTGAACAACTCTTACTTTTATTAAACTAATATTTCAGCTAAAGAGGGATTGTTAGAGTAAAAAATAGTGAAGGTCGATTTTGTGGCTAACATAATGAAGAAAACAAATATTATATGTATGTTGATCTTGATTGTAAAAGTTAAAACCAAACCAAGTCAGGAAGTCGTGTCCTGTAGTAGATTTGGCTTATCTTGGCTGAGTGTTTAGCAAAACCACCAAAAACTTCGCTCGAGTTTGCATGCCATCATTGGTATTATCCATGCCTTTTACTTTAAGATGTGATCCACTACATTACTAGTTTGCATAAATATTTTTTAAATAACGAATTCTGAAAATTTCTAGCAATTTATGTTAAAAAATACAAGATAAAGTTATAATGGTAAATTATTTATTTCAGTTACTTGGTAATTGTTTGGTATCAAATTTAAATTGGTAGCATTTCTACATTATTGATGCGTATAGCCTTATTTCAAAGAAACTACACCATATCCACTGTTACACTATTCATCTTTACCTTAATTCAGGATAATTTTGGTATGACCCAAATCAGAGAAAGATCGCAAGGTGATTATGTAAATCGCCTCGAATTTAACATTTTCAGAGGGACAAGAGACCCATAGTAAATATTCATCGGATCCGGAGAGATAAGTACGGGATTCTACTAGGCTCTATGACAGTGGATAATGTAAGGAAAAGCTAAATTACCAGACCTAAATGTTTAATTATATAAACTCCATGAAACAGTATTTTTTTTTAGTATATTTTATAGCGTTAAAAATAAATTGTGCACACTAATACAAAAACATTCTTAATTCGACTTCGAATTTTTTTACTTCAACTTTATGTTGCATTCTTTCAGGGAAACTTAAAATTACTCTTTATAAATGCTCAGTAAAAAATAAGAGAATGTGTAGGCCCTCTTACAATATTCATAAAGTTATATTAAATTGAAGGAGTGCATATTTCAAACAAAAACAAATTGTGATAAAATTAAATTGAACCAGCAGAAACTTGTGAGTGAAGTTGTTTTAAATATAGGTTGGTAATTCTAAAGGGTTTACGTAAAAATTCCATCGGAGTATATAACGAATGGCTTTTCACACTAACTTTGGTTCACACCCACCGGAATTTTTATCACTTCCTCTTTTATCGCTTTATGCCGTTTTTATCACACAACGAGATGAGCTCCAACGACGCCGACGTTTTCCTAATATGAATTTATCAATGGCAAATTAAAATAATGAAATGTGTGATACATTGATTTGCCATTGATACTAACGTATTACCATGTTTAAAATTGTTATTTATGGTCGTACTTTATTGATAATAAATTTGTAAGGCCTACATTTTAATGTAACTGTAGAATATTTTCATAGTCAATTCAATTTTCAGTCGCATATAAAGCATTTTCATTTAGTACGTTGAACTGATTGAATAATTAATTAAAAACTACTATTATAAGAACCGTAAAAGTGAGTGATGTTGCGATTTTTAAAACTATGAATGATAAAATAATCTCACTAAAGCGCTATATATTTTATCGCTCTTTCAAATGAACCACGATTTTATTGCTCTTTCAAGTAGGCCACGAATGAACGATTTGGTTGGGTAATTTTGGATATATATCGAATTCAAAAACTAACATTAGAATTATAGGAGAAGAAGGTAAACTCGCACGACTAGCGCCCTTCTCTTACCGTAAAATCACTTTCTACGAAACTACTACACCCCAGAATTATGTTTCCAGAAAACGCACCATAAACACAGCATACATTTTGCCTATCCCTCTATTGATTCTTTAATACCTTTTTAATACCTCTTAAGAACGGATGGCAGTACTGGCTGATTATTTTAACCGGAATATGAGTGAAGTATGATTGTGGCGCGATCTTGTAGTCTTGTCACTGATTAGGGCCGATAGTAAGAGTTAGGTGTCGAGATAAGCTCTACGACCTTATTAATTGCTCGAAATTTGTGATTCTTTAAATAGGGCGGTTAATTTTCCGTTATAACATATGTAAATTATGTAATTGCTGGTTTTCCATACATGCTATTGTGTATTGAATATATAAGCAATATATTGCTTGATTGTTATCATATACCTAAGTATTCTTTGTTTAACGTCCATCCCTTTCTTGAAGTGTTTAAAAAAATCACACTATAAATGAGACTTAATTCATTGTTATTAAATTATTTTTATTAAAAATATTGCGTCATTAGAGTGTTATTTAAATTTTTAATGTGATGGTGCACTTTCAGTATCTTTGTGAATGTGAATCTGAATATTAGATTGTTGCCGATCCTGAAGAGCATAGATGACGTATGCCAAAGTCTTAGGACTACTCGCTTTTGAACACTCGCCTTGCCCTGGCCCCGCGTCAGCATGTATGTAGTAAGGATGCTTCGCGTGAATATCGTATTACATGAGATGTCTTGTGAACAGGTCTCCTAATTGAGACGCCCCTTCACAAAGGGCGGTAGAAGGGGGAAGAAGGGGAAGGCGGTCTTGGAAATTACATTAATTCGTATCTGAGAATCGGAACAGATCTTAGAACTTGGTTGAAGTTTCTCTCTAGATCGTCCCAAGCAGGTTTATTTCCACGCCTCACCCCTCAACGTTTTCAATCTCCTTAAAGGCTACTTCACCTCAGAATATTTTTTAAATTAATTTAATACATATTTTCAGATCATTCTCTTTATCATTATGTATTGCAACCAACAGATTATTTTATAACTGTATATCATATATACTTTAATACTTACCTTAACGTCTTTAAAACAGGTTCGAGTACTTCCAAACAGAAAGGTATTAATGAGTACATAAGTAATGCCAAGTTTACACTATTCTTCAGAACATAATATATACATGTTTACGTATATAATCTCCGTAATGCATAATTGAAAAAAATTTTCCTGGTAGCTAATAACTTGCAATTTATATTATAGTTTTGAAGTTGATGGATACACCATTAATGGAAATGATTGTTTTATCATTCTCCTGTCTTATATAATTTAGGAACAACGACACTGGCGTAAAATAAATTTTGCAGATCCGTCGTTCCAAATACGGTCCGCGTTCCGATGTTTTTTACTGACTAATCTTGGCCAAGCAATTTTCTTCTTGTATTTTTATAAATACCCCCGATGCAACAGACCTGCATACTCAGCTAATTTCAAATGCAGAAGAACATAGTTCAATCCAACATAGCGAGATTGGATGTCCTATTTCTTTAAATGAGCAATTCTTGTATATAAATCCTATCTCGAAAACTGCTCTAACGATTTTGGTAAAATTTTGCATGTAGTTGTAGTTTTTATTTTTAAGTTCACTTACGTGGATGAATTTGCTGTAGAAACGGAATTTTTTTAGAAAAATGAAATTTAAAGTTTTAAGATGGGGTCATATGAGTTGCCGTGATGGTTACAAAATAACAAGGAAAAGTACGGTAAACAAAAACATCGCCCAGCTGGTCGTAAACAAACCGTTTGAAACCTTAATAGCACGTTGTGGGCATCGATGTATGTGGAACAGAACTGAGATAATACAATTGAGTACAGACGTACAGATTGTTCATGGAGTATTAAATACTAACATCATCGAAAAATTTTTAAACAGGCAAACAGCTGAGTTTTAGGTTAATCAGAAATAACGCAAAAAAACAACATGTCGTTTTTTACATAAAGGGGTTTTGATGTTTTAAATTTACTGAATTTATATCAGTTTAATGTTTTTTAAAGTTCGCAAGTACAATTTATGTGATAGAGATAGACAAATTCTTGAAAATCTACAAAGAAAAAAGTTGATTTCATTTTATGAGGACAAGGTTCATCCAAAGAGATCATCGAAGAAAATCCTTCAAATCAAGATTATCTATCGTCGCCAGGTGAAAAAAAACAAACATTGCACTTTTCAACTCAATCCCCTTCAGTTTGATGCATTTGCAACAAAATTTGGATACTCGGAAATTTTATTTTCTGTTATTTGTGAAGTAATCTATATATATAAAAGCCAAAACGGTTGACTGACTGACTGACTCACTGATCACAGTTTCTCAAAAACTGCAAGGCTTTGGACCATGAAACTTGGCACAAATAATCTTTATAGCCTTTAGATTTGCACTAAGAAAGGATTTTAAAATATACTATCTCAAAAAGTTAAATTAGGGTATATTATAAAATTCAAGATGGCGGCCATTTTTTTGTTTTCAAAGCTTATTTTCTAAAACAAAGCAGGGCTTTGGGCCGCGAAACCTGGCTCAAATATTCTTCATAGCCTCTAGATGCATACTAATGAAGGTTTTCAAATGCTTTCTCTAAAAAAGCTACAATATAGTAAATTGAAAAATTCAAAATGGCGGCCTTTTCAGTTTTTAGAGCTATGATTAAATATTAAAAACTGAAGGTCTCTAGAATACTTTCAAGAGGCAAAAAAAATAGAAATTCCATCCACCAAAAGAACACACCATACAAAACACTACGGTTACCTTCTATTATATATTTGTGAGATACCACATAGGTTTCTCGCGTTTACGGATCATCCGCAGTAATCAAACTAGAATCTTGAAACTCTTCTACAGACATTCCATTCCATCATTCCGTAATTTTTATAGAATTGGGGTTATCAAAATTAGAAATTTTAGGAGGGTTTGTGCGCTTGCCGAGAGCGATTTAGGCCAAGTTCAAACAAATTTCTACCGTTCATTTTCGCCTCCAGCTTCTAAACGAGTAATCTTATCTTCAATGTAATTAAAAAACATTTTGGGGAATTAAGTTTCCACTTTTTGGTCAACTCGTTAATTTTATAATTTTTCTTGCAGTTTTGGTCTATTAATTAACATACTAAATTCATATGTTAGACATAGAGTCCGTCCTGTGCCCATTGCTTTATTTACTGTCGTATACATCAGTTTTACATCATATGCCTCTTATTTTCATGAGTCAAATTGGCCAACAGATTTTAGGGGATAGCGTGGCGTAACGAAAGTTCTGATTTCAAACCCCTGGAGTGGATTTTTATTCAAGCTACAGTATTAGAATCACAAATTTTTAAGTTTAATAGTAGAATAACTTGTAAATTTCAGTATTCTTAAGACTAAACTTAAAAATTAGTTTATTACATTTGTTATTACATGGTAGCCAAGCCAAATCAGGGGCTATGGAGGGAAAAAGGAAAATTCATCGAGGATACATTTCATCTTTTCATTTCAATCTGGGGTGGATCACTATTTGCAACCTTACGGATTTTATTAAGTGCTTAAGACGTATTATTTAGATAAATCATTTAAATTATCAGTCAATTTGGAAAATTGCAAAAATTGCACATTACAAACAACGTGTATTTGAACCAAATATTTTTTATCCTTTAAGCGAGCGAAGCCGCGGGTATAACTACTAGTATCGTATAATTGGTATTTTAATTTTAATTTGTACGGACATTTACCATCACTGATTAGTGACCTGCAATTTGATACCATCTTCACGGACGGAAATATCCTATAGTTTGAATTTTCTGCAATATTGTAATCAATTAACGACTGGCAGTGTTGAGCAATATGAATACCCCGTTGAGATCTACGGCAACGTGCGTCACAGTGCTTGGCCACTTAAACAAGCAATGAGAACATCGATTAGAAAAAAAGACCGCATAAATTAAATAATTGAACGAAATGGAAACCTCAGTAAATCTACCAACAAAGTTCATTTTCTTTGTGGGAAACCATATTAACTCAAACGTTTGGAAATGGTATATTTTTCCCCGAGCGAAGCTTGGTCGCCCGATATAAAAAAAATACACAGTACAGAAAAAATGAAGCTCATCCATGTAATATTTTCCTCATTTTACACTGGTAAGTCAACATAATTATTTCGTACTTCTTTTTTTCGATAAGCAGTACAACCGTTGTTCGCGCCGTCTAGCTATTACTAGAAATTGTATTAAATTTTACTACTGAACAGTTATATGAAAGTATTTTCAAATGTTCAAAAATGAATTTAATCACTATTTGTAAATGTCCTAAATTATTAAATGCGCTAACTAGAACAAAGTTTTAATTTAATCACTTTTTAGTTTAGATACATTCTATTTGTGCCAATGTACTTAAAATTTAAAAACACTTGTTAATAGAACATCAGTTTAAATTATATCCATGATTAAATCCAAATACACTGGGCCATATACATAGACAATTATAACACCTGGAATACTAGTTACCGACACGAGAATGTCACAAGAAACGCGTTGGCATATTGGCCAAATCTACTACAAAGCACGACTCGCTGACTTAGCCGGGTTTTAACACTAACGATCAATGTTTGAAATATGTTTCCCGTAAAGAAATAAATACTTGTTCTTGTTTACCGACAAAATTTGACTACATTAGTACGCAGTTTTTATGTCGATATTAGGCCTATGTGTAGCGTTTTTTTTTTTTTTACTTTCCAACTCCTAAACAACACCCAAACCCAATATGCAGCGTGCTTCCAAACTCTTGTGACATTTTGTGAATTTGTTCCTTAACAACAAATATTTGTTGTCTATTCTGTTAAAACGACGGTAATAGCTAATTTTAAAGAAATTCGTTAAAACATTTTTTTATTCAATAATGGGCCTCCGATGCATCGTTTACCAACTGCTCAAATGTTTATATTTTTCAAACAAAAATGTATTATTTTTAAAGAACTTGAGCTGTCAACTTCAAACTAAATACGTTAAAAGGGACTATTTTTTATTTAAATTTGTTATTTAAATTTTTTATTTAAATTTTATTGAAATTTGTACATTTCTTAACGGTGGTAGTTTTTATTTTTTAAGGCTTAGATTCTCAAAAACCGTTTACATCACAGTTTTAGTGAGGTTAACCACATCTTATCAACTACCTTAGGATCTAATAAGAAATCTTAAGCTTCAAGAGAAAAAGTAAGTGGATTAGAAATAGAGCATTTTTAATTCGAACATTACGATTCGAAATCTACTAATATATCTCTTTCATTGTGAAGCATTTTAAATATCAACATCTATGGATAGCTCGAAAAAAACTTGCTTAGTCAATGATTTCATGTTGAAATTAAAAACATTCATACTATAAGTAACGTAAAATTTGCTATCGTAAATCTACTTCAAACACGATATTTACAAGACCAACCAATTCCTCAACCGCTCATTACTACCCCAACAATAGTATCCGTAAAGTTGCTCCCGGTCCATCGCCTTCTGTCTGTATGGGCCTTGAATGTCATTGCACTTTACACTTATCACCCCCCCCCCCCCATCCCATTATCAGAACTATTTCCTGTAGCTCGGGACTCTAATAATAGCATATAATAATCAAAAATCGGCATCATATAATTTGGGTTTGGTCTGTCCTTTCTCGTCATTCCCACCTCTCTCTCTTTTTCTGCAGATTAGTCTTTTCATCTGGATTAATTTTCGTAATTATGACAGTTTATCTGAAAGTATTAGTAGTATTTTACGCATGTTTTGTTCCATTCCAGTTATAATGAATCCTCTTAAAATAGCCTAGAGTGGAATAGCCACTATTTAGACACTTAAAATAGCTTTGATGAAGATCGTAGATTGAAAGTTTAAATTTAAGCGTTGACAATTCACAGTCAACGGTTTAAGTATGTTTCGCCAATTTTTAACAAACATGTGCAACTCGAATTTTTTAACGTATCAACATTTTTATCGGTCCCTTGAAGTTTTAACTATCCAAATTCTACTGTAATTTGTTATATCAATTAATTCAGTTTATTCAGTTGTCCTCTTATAGTTTCTCTACAGACCGAACTGACAGCTATACAACAATTACGAGTAATACTATTTAAAGAAAACAAATTTATATTTTTCAGTTTGGATGGAATCACAAGGTTAATATTAATAGAATATTTCCCAGTAAAATACATTATAATATGTTATGCAACATTATCCAAAAAATGTATATCACTTAAAAATAAAAAATATATTCCTGAACAATATCTAAATACCTAACCATGTAAACAAATTATAATTTTCAGTTTTATTTCTACCGCTACCCCACTTTACGGAAAAACGCATCAATGAATAATAAATCAGTATTTTTACCGGATATCTATGTAATTCAAATAACATTTACAAATGCATTGTTTGTCCTAAACCTATCTTATCATAAACTCTGTAGTCTCACACGTTACCCGGTAATAATAATAGTTCCTTGGGCATTAATCCGTATTAGTCATAAAATTAAAAACTTTGTCGCAATACGGAACTCTGTTGTGTGAATACACGGCAGCATTTGCGAACTGTGAGGGTTCCGCTCAATCCAATAAAACGGACCTAATATGGAGCTCTGGTTTGCTCATCTAATTTCACGTGGAAATGTCAGTTACTTATTTGCCTTTGGTTTATATAGGCCAGCGAGTAATGAAATTCTCGTTAATATACTGTATAAGTAGGGATAATATTAAATGAAACGAACACAGCTGCACCAGTTGCACTGATTATTTTTCACGTATTTGTGGTAGCCGTGAGGTTGTATGCAAAAGTATCTCGTGGATTCTCTAGATCAACAAGACCAAGATACTACTGAAAGCTAAATCACTTTAAAATGCGTTATTATAGCTCTCTAATTTAGTTTATTTTTCCGCTCGGTTAACCTAACCAATTATTAGTTCTCATTTCATTTATTTTAAGTGTTGGATAAATGTTTATAGTTAAAAGTTAATTAGTTTGGTGGAGTTGGCGGTGAAGAATGAGGGGGAGGGTTGGGCATGAGGAAATGAGGGGAGAAGGCAAGGGTAACTAGAGAGAACCACCCACCCCCCACCCCTAACAACAAGCTTTAACTTCTGCCCAGAGTGTTTATAAATATTAAACTTAATTTGGTTTTACTCAATATTGATTTACATTATGAGAGCCTTGATTTAAAGATGAAATTTAAAAACCTTCATCAATTATCTAAAATACACGGCGAATATTTCTGCGGATATGATTGATTGCATGGTTGTTATTTATTAATAGCTGTTGCCGTTTTTTTTCTCAATTCGTATAGACGATCAATCAAAATGAAGACAATTATATAACAATAGTAAATAACTCTTTTTAAACTGAAATGTAAGGATATCAATTTACATTTGTAAGTGTGACGTAGTAATTATACTAACAAAGAAAACTTACAATGTTTTATACCTTTTTAGCATTTTTATTACTCAGATTGAAAAATAAAAATATGACCATATTTAATGTTTTTAATGTCAAAAACGTTTGATGCCGTAAGTTAACAAAATTTGTATGAATAAACTAAACCACCAGTTGGCTCAATGTTCATCCAATTTTTTGAGATTATGAGACCTGTTTGAGTTAAAACATTGATCAAGTCCTATAAAAGAACCACTCGACTTCACGTTTCACCAATGATCCAACTATTTTAGTAAATTATATTTTATTGCAAAAATGTCGTAATTAAGTCACTGTTACAAGGCCTATTTACAGTTTGCTTCATTATAGTCCAAAATAGACTAGCAGAGATGTTCTTAAAATATGTATTTTGAGATATTGTTGTTTGTATAACCTTTCAAGATTTTCTGCAAGACCTTTGGAAAGCTCACAATAAAGCAATTAATTACAGTGATTACAGCTATGGTTTTCAAACATTTTCGTTGTCCCATCCCTCCTCACTCCGAATTTGAGTGACGTCTTCTGTAATCCAGCACCTTGGAGGTCACGAATTGTGGATAGTTATCAGTGATAGCTTTTGGATGCTGTATTTTCTAGTAGTGATTAACATCCGCTACATTAGTACTACGTTCATACATAAGACCATCCTTATAATTAGACCAGTTCGTAATTGATTGGCAAAATTGTGGTTCGGATCCCACGTTAAACTGTAGATCCCCTAGCTATTAAGCTAGCTGTAGGTCGTCAGCTTTATTGGCTTTTTGGCTATTAATTAACAGTCTTAACTAAGGAACATGTCGGCCGTAGTCAGTAACAAGGCCACAAAATCAAATCACAATCATCCTACACTCTTCCCTCTTTCATGGTTGGCTTATAATACCTTCCTGGATAGGGCGCAACTTAAATAAAATATAAGTAAATAGCACTGGTCTTAATAGCAGTTTTGGCTCTAATTTGCATGCCTCGACCGCACCAAGTAAGTCACTTCAACATATACGCGATGACGTTGTAAGAGTATGTGTTTGATGATAAATATAAGTAACTTAAAATACTTCTTACTGGTGGTTGACGTCTTAATGGTAATGTAATGTTAAGTTTCCACTTCAAACACTTGCAACGTCATCTTTGGTCATTGCTTTAAAACTTTCAGATGGTTCTGATCCCAAGCCATGTCTGAACGTTGAACGTTAAACGCAATGTTAAGACAAGCGAGTGACAGGAGGACTTGGCAACAGTTGAACCCAAGTACCGTGAAAGATTATTGATTCTGAGAAGGAAACAAAATACCGATCTGAAAGTTTTAAAAATTCTATACTGTCATACCATTATTTCTCAAATAGTTTTTAATTCACTAATAACCAAGCCAAGTTAGAGGAATTCGTGAAAGGTGGTGAAACTGTTACTAATAAGCAATGGGGAATGCAGTAGATTTACCTACTGCGAGTAAACTATCACACTGAAAACCACAACCGTTTGTGCTGTTGCATGACTAGGAAAAATAATACTGTTTTCCTAAGAATATTTTGCTAAAAAATATAACTAGTACATTAAAAATATCTTTCAAATAAATATTTATTTTGGTTGAATTTGTTTGCATACTAGATGATACGCAAAAGATAACGTTTGCTACATTTTACTTTTAATTGTGTAAGAATTACTCCTAGTAACTACCCGGACAACCTAACAGTATTCATCTTTGTTTCAATTACATTATAACATTAGGTTTCACAGATATATAACAGAACTCACAAGTAGTTACCATTTAGACGAAAAGAGGGTATTTTGTACTTGACACATTATTTTTAAAAAGAGTAGTTTTAAAAAACTCATCCGACGATCAAATTTTTGTGGATTTCATTTATTTATATTACGACAAAAATTCTTCCAATTATGTATTGAAAATTTATAAATTGTTTATTATGTGAGCTTAAAAATTAATCGCGTATATTTTTTTATATGTGACTCAATTACCGTTCTTTGTTCTTAATATAAAACCAACCTAATGAATAATATGATAATCAAAAGGATAAATGATATATTTCCACTTATTTAACTTTGAAACCGAATGTTTTTAGATACGGCGAGTAAAAGTATGATGAATACTGTGGTGTCAGTTTATTCAATGAGCAGGCCAATGAAGATGTGCACTTTATAACGTCAATTTATTGTCCCTCCCCTTTCCTCTCGTCCCTCCCCCATTTTATCACCTCACTCGACCTAAATATTCTCTTTTCTCTCCCTTGTCGATATCATTCAATATTGTCAAGTTTAGAAATGGCATTCTTCTTTCAACCAAACACCGTAACTAAAGCAGGGATTTTAGGAATTTGGTTTAAAGCTTCAAATAAATTGAAAATGAAAACGTCTTTAACGTCCTGACGTTTTGATGTTATACAAAATATGCCCTGACGGTTGAATTGTTATTGTTATATTTTATTACCTTACTGTTCTTCTGGAAGACTTGAAGTATTATTTAAATGTTTACAGATTACTTTTAACATAATAATATATAGTATAGTAAAGTACCACTAGTATAGTACAGTGTAATAAAGTATTGAACGTTTACCATCATGAGATTATCTGTAAAACATATTTTTCTGTCACTACAGGCAAAAAGCTATGGGAGTGGCTAGTTGTCTTGAAAACGTTTGATTAAATAAACAACATTACATGAACACATTTCATGGCAGTCAAAAATAACAACATAGGAATATTACCAACATCAACTAACACATTGAACCCTCTGTCAATAGGGCAATAAAAGCGTTACTGGAGAAGCAAGCATTAAGGAATAAACGCATAGGAGAAAATTTACATCGTTTCCGGACACACTCATTAAAATTGTTTAGGTACTACGTTCTCATTCTTCATGTCCTGTGTGCTAAATCTTTATTCGCATTCAAACTTTGTACTAATTTGTATGTTTCAAATACAATGCATTGTCAAATTTAATATCAATATACATACTATATCCTGTAAAAATAAAACTATAACTAAAGCAAATAATATATCTTAGATCAGAAGTATAATATCTGTATAATATCTCAGCATCTAAACATATAACATACTATTGATAGTAAGACCAGACAAAGTAAAAATCAAGTACTCGTGCAGCAGGCTGACATAACGAAGCGAATTTAAATGTCAGAGCTCAAATTGGCATTTTAGATCCAAAATCCTTTTATGCCCCCCTAAAATAGAGGTAGACGCTTCAGATTTATTTTCCCAAATTACTGGCCAATCAGATCATAACAAATAATATCTCCACCAAATATAAAATAAATCAGATGATTATTGCGGCCGCTATAGTGCAAAATCCCTTATAAACAAAGTACTAAGTTCACATTTTTGCGAATTTCCTTAAAGGAATAAGCTATTACCTAAGGTCTCATCATAAGACCTAAGCCCAACTTTCATTTTGGGGCCCCCAGAAGCAAAAAACAATATTCGTGTGAGTGTGTGTGTGTGTGTGTGTGTGTGTGTGTGTGTGTGTGTGTGTGTG
The DNA here is from genome assembly GCA_035578135.1 of Flexamia atlantica. Taxonomy (NCBI): domain Eukaryota; kingdom Metazoa; phylum Arthropoda; class Insecta; order Hemiptera; family Cicadellidae; genus Flexamia; species Flexamia atlantica. The sequence continues at coordinate 10,431,151 of JAQJVK010000016.1, read as the reverse complement.
TGTGTGTTTGTATGTAAACAAGATAGCGGCCGTAAATGTGGTCCGGTTTTAATTTTATTTTGTCAGTCATGCAAAGTGGTAAAATCTCTGACGAGTTCGTAAACCAGCCCAATCAGACTACCGGAAGGGAGAGGAAAAGGGAATAAACCCATCAAAAATGGGTTTGTTGAGTTTTTTACATAAAAAATAAAATAACCTAATTTTTGTTTGCACCATTGAATTAAGCTAGAAAAAACAAAAATGGAGTATTTTGAATAATTGCTCTATGTCTGTTGGTGCCGAGTTATTGTTAAGTGGTAATCATGGTACGTTGTCCCAATGTTAACCTTGAGGAAACTATATCACGCTTACTTCTCAACATATCTCAATAAAACTTGGTTTGTGGCTTCATCTAGATGATATCTAATGAAAATTAGTCTAAAATCCCCGATATTTCCATATTTTTTGCAGCAAACCTGCATACTCATTCCTCTTCCAGCAAATAAATCTATATCTTCCTCATTTCTCAACATATCTTGATAAAACTTGGTACTTGGCTTCTTCTCGTTCACATATACTAGATATTGGAATAAACCCACCCAGTTTTAACAGGCCTGTTGCAGCAAACCTGCATACTCATTCCCCATGTTATTCTTATGGTAAAAAACAAGTCATATCTTGCTACGATGGATCGAATATGTTCTTTTGCATTTGAAATTCGCTGAGAATGCAGATCTGCTGCAACAGGGGTTTTTTTCATGATCGGTTATTCTTGATAATGTGACTTTGGGAGAGGGCTTTACATTTTTGAATTTTTACACACACACACACACTCACACACACACACACACACACACACACACACACACACACACACACACACACACACACACACACAGATACATACACACCATTACTATAACTGTGAGGACTCGTGCTTTTTACCAAACTATGTGGACATCGAGGCACACTGCTATAAAAAACATCATATGTTCTATTTGACCTCTAGATTTCAAAAAAAGCAAAAACACTCCTTTTCTATTGGCAGAAAGCAGTTTAAAAAAAGATTGAAAATTGAGTGGCCGTCCCAACAGCTAATGTAAGAGACGGTCATGCCCACACAGTTAATGCAAGAGTCAAAACACATGTCCACAGAGTTAATGCAAGTGTTCACACAAACGAGTGTTTTTCCTTGTGGATGTGTTTTTGTCCCCACAGTTTGGGAAATTAGTCGATACACATCGACAGTCGGTAGTTGGTTGCTTTAAGGTTAGTTTAAGTCGAGAGCTGTCAAGCTGAGGAGCTGCTTGGAAGAAGGGAGCCACGCAGACAGAAGATCTGGCAGTCCAGCGCAGAAGATCCAGGATAAATATGTTTAAGTTTGTGAACGTTTAGTGCGGGAGTGGGCCTAAGGCCACCCATGGGCAATTTCGTAAAGGTGGAGTGATAGTGGAAGTGAAATAATGGATATGCCTATCAACAAGTAAATGTTTAGAATTCATTTTTAACATTTTGATATTAATAAGATCTGTTCTCTAAAAGGCCATACATGTCCTATCTTAAAAATACAGTAAAAAAATAATAAAAAAATAAAAATGATGCATAGTAATTTAAAACCTTAAACCCTCCATAAAGTGATTCAGAGTAATACCTCTTTCCAAGCCAAGTGCTCCCCTTTATTACTTTAATATCTGTTATTTAAACTTCTCATAATAATCTCACATGGCACTATGGCACAATAATCGAACATTAAATTCATTAATTCGTAAAATTTTTGAAAATTCATCGAATATTGTCATATGTTGACCTTAATTAATTGAATATTGTCATAGTAAAGTCACTTTTGTTTACACATTACATTTATTACAATCATAAGTTAAACTGTTTAGAAGCAGAGAATCTTGGTTCTTTAATATTTTGTAGATTCTGCCCCTTAAAATGAGAATATTTTACATTTCTTGGCAGTTTATACCGCTTTCAAACTAAGCGATAGTGATATTTAAAAGTTATGCGTATATTATGGTGAGTTCATCTTTCTTTACTAATCCAGGTTTGATAAAATGATGGGATTGCAGCATTAAACTAAATGAGGTAGTCAAGCCATTGTTTGATTTTTTGCATACTTATTGCCCTTATGTCACCCTTTGGGGGAAAATTACCCTGCTTACATATCAACATATCTTGATGACGCTATGCTACTTCATCTAGTTGAGATCTAGGCCAACTAAGGCCCAAAAATCCTCAATTCATTTTCATTTTTGTAGCAGAAAATTAGCGTTCTCCTTATGGAGAATACAAAAATATTCATGACTACCAATGACAATTTATGATGTTTTGAAATTAATTTTCAAGCATTTGAAATTGTATGCAGGCCTGCTGCAACGGATATATTTAGCCTATATATAAATATAAGCACTATAACTCTCATAATATAGCCCGATCTTAATTAAATTTGGTACGGACATAAAGTCAGCGCTAATAATCGCCAAGTTTGCAAACCATCTATATCGGGCTATCTATAAAGGGGGATAGACTTTCCCAAGAAGATTTTCTTTTTGATTTTTTACATAGAGAAAATATAGTAAATCTTATTTTGGTTTGGATTAAAAATCTTGAGTCACTGTCTTTGGTCCATCTATTACTGAGATACTGGATAGTAACTTCACACAGTATGATGGCACAATGACACCTTGTAGGGGGAAAAATTAAATTTTAGTATTTAATCAAGGCCATATTCTTTGCATTACCCCCACTCCTCAGTCATCAGATCGGTCGAGTAGTCCAAACAGTACAGGTAAAACTCTCCTAAGAAAACATAAAAATTAGTCCGTTTGTGAAATTTGCAGGAAACGTAGTATTTACCATTAGATTTTGAAATCTGAAGAGTCCCTAGTGATTGGGGGGGAGTGGAAGTACCTTTTTGGGGGGGGTTAAATTTTGGGGTTGCGAAATAGTAGTTTATGCAACGATTGTATAATGAATGCCTTTAAGCCACGAGTGAGATGTAAGTTAGAACACGAGCGAAGCGAGTGTTCTAAATATCTCACGAGTGGCTCAAAGGCTTAATACAATCGTTGCATACACTATTTTATCTACGACCAACAATATACGACAAAATTTCCCCCGAAGTTAAACAAAACTCATGACTTTTACTAATGATGGAATAGGTCAACTAAAATTTGAGGTTAGGCAAATAAGCATACTGAACCATGAATCGTTGTGGAACAATCAGCTGATGGGATAAGTAAACTCAAACATGAATCGTAATGCAACAATCAGCTGATGTGCGAATTGCGTAATTGTTATTATGACACTACTTCCGTCAAATGCCGAGCTCTCATTGGTCTAGAACCAGTACTCTAAAGTGACTCCAGTACTCTAAAGTCGTCATTAGAGTATTGCTTGGTTTTTGGTGTTTTAATGTATATCATTATAATGTTTAATGTAATACCATAATCGGTGCTAATTGCAATGGTCGTAGATAAATGTTTATTTATGGTATCCAAGAAATTTGGGTTCGTTTTATATGTTTTTTAGGATGCAGAATTGAAAAAAGCATTTTAAAATCAATACAACCAACAATTTATGAGAAAAAGACACATTTATTAATCAAAAATGAAATAGCAACAAATTAAAATAACAGAACAAGGGCCACCCATGTAAAACCCTCTCCCCGTGGGAATTTTCCACACTTTTTTTTGTTCCTAATGACATGTAATTTAAGATTTTACTTGTTTCCTACTCAAAAATTGTAGCATAATCCAGACAAACCAAAAACAACTAGCGATGAAAAAAATTTAAATGGGTTCATTAAAAAAAAGTTACTTCACTGCATTTTTTCCATGCATTCTTTTGAAATATTGACTCGGGACCAGTGCCCATCATTTTTGGGTGGTTAATCCTTTATTTAGTCTCCCCATGTTATTCTTATGGTAAAAAACAAGTCATATCTTGCTACGATGAAATACTCAGTGAAATACCGGCTTTCCTTTCAGATATTAATTATCAAGATCATTTAGGTGACAGATGCGCTGTAAGGCTCAATGTAACTTAAAAATTAATTTTTGGGAAATTTGTTTTTAGTGAAGTAGTTATATCTCGTGTTCTAAATAAGGTATTTAGTTCATTTTAGCCTTCAAATGCACAGAGATACGTCGGCTTTTATTTGAAGTATTGATATGTAAAATCAGTTAAGTAGCAAATGAAATTTAAAGATCATTATGACATAAAGAATTGTTATTTTTAAATTTCACGCTTAATAGTGGATTATAACTCACCCCAAACTTGACCGAATTAAATGGTCGTAGTCTCAAAAGAAAGGTGATATTTCAGTCAGGCTTTTAAAAGCATGCAGAACTCCATACCTGTCCTCCAACTGGAGATATCAGTCTTTATATAAATAAAAATGTCTGAAAACTTTAATTTTATGCAAGTTTAAGAACCACAATTAATTCACCTGAAACTCAATACATCAAAGTAATTTATGACTAAAATGAAAGCCAATAACCTATAGAGTTCATTGAAACCCTAGCGATTTTTGAGTCTTCTTTGGAGCTAAAGATATCCTTCAAGGAATATAAAATTATGCAAATAAAACGAATTTTTGTTGAGTAAAAGCTCATAAGTCACTTAAACTTTAGTCTGATTTTACTGAGGCTTAGCTTACTGGAAATAAGTTGATGGTTTACTGAGTGATTTAAGACCAAAATGAACTTATTACCTTATTTAGAACCAGATATATAACTACTTGATTAAAACAAATTTCTGAAAATTTGATTTTTAAGTTACATTGAGCCTTACAGCTCATCTCTCACTTGAACGATGTTGATGATTAGTATCTCAAATGAAGGCCGGTATTTCACTGAGTATTTTGAGACTAAAACGAACTAGGACATGTCTTAATAATAAGAGATATAAGAAAAATAATCGAAGAAAATATTGAAAATATGAAGCGTCCATAAGATCAATTCAAGGACCAAGCGTGCCAAAGGGATCAATTTTCATTTGGGCATATATTTTTAACGAATGAATATTTTCAAAAAATGATTTCAGCATTGTAAACAGCAAAAAATTCTAGTTTATAATGATGTCTCACAATACTACATTTACATTTACAAAAAAATAAAGTTGATATCTAATATGGCAAATCCAAGATGGCGGCCGAAAATTATTTCCCTGTCAAAATAAAGGATTAACCACCCAAAAATGATAGGCATTGGTCCCGAGTTAATATTTAAAAAAATGCATGGAAAAAATTCAGTGAAGTAACTTTTTTTTTAAAATGACCCCTTTTTAATTTTTTATCGATAGTTTTTTTTGGTCTGTCCGGGTTATGCTGCAATTTTTAAGTAAAAAACAAGCAAAACCTTAATGTACATGTCAGTAGCAACAAAAAAACATGTGTCGACAATTCCCACGGGGGAGGGTTTTATATGGGTGGCCCATTTTCTATTAATTTAATTTGTTGCTATTTCATTTTTGAAGAATAAATTTGTATTTTCTCATAAACTGTTGGTTGTATTGATTTTATAATGTTTTTTTTAATTCGGTATCCTAAAAAACATAGAAAACGACACCCCACTTGCTTGGATCACATAAATACAAATTTTCTTAAAATCACTACCCCCCAAAATTTAACCCCCGCAAAAAGGTACTTCCACCCTCCTATCACTAGGGACTCTTCAGGTGTCAAAATTTAATGGTAAGTACTACGTTTCCTGCAAGTTTCATGAACAGACCAATTTTTATGTTTTCTACTCGTCTTTTAGTTGAATTTTACCTGTACTAAAAGCACCAGGACAACTCTCCTAAAAATTAAATGGTGAATGAAACGCTAAATGCTAAACGCTGAATGAAAGGTCAGGTTACAATCCGTGCCGGGCAACAATTTTTCCTTTCAATATAAAAAAATTCATTTATCTCAATTAATAAGTCAGTATTTTTTGCGTTTTTAAGTTTTTTTTTTAATTTATGAAATTTGTTGACTTTTTTTAGAGTGTCCACCAATTAATATGGAAAACTGTACAAAACTACACTTCTAGCCATACAACAAAACCAATACAAGTGCTGATAAGTCTCGAATCAATTGTTAAGTCCGGCCGTCTGGGCAGCTTAATTACAGACTTGGAGTGGGAAATGAAATACTTTTGTCTACTTTTATGAAAAATATGTGCTATATACACTTTGTAGAAAAGGTAATCAAGTCCCTAGAGTAAAAATTTAAGTTGCATGAGTCTTAAAATAATCGAATGATTGTCGTGTTTAAAGGTTGACTATAGTGCAAAGTCTGGTTTGGCAGGGGTAACCTTGAAACTGGAGAGATAATAGTTGACACCGTAGAAGCGAGGGTAAATGAACTTTAAATCCTATATAATGACGCATTTTTTAAGGCCAAAAATATTAGATTCGGTCAGTAAATACCAAAGTTATTAGCAATTGAAAATTTGTCTACCAAATTTCCTCAAAATTGTACAAATACGTACATTTCGGCTTGTAGTAAACTTATAAAGGGAAAACCTTGGTATATTTTGATATATAGTCCTTTAATTCGACTAGTTAAAGAGGAATATGCTGGGTTATAACTTTAATAAATGAAAATTCAACTATAAGAATCGCTATCAATGGTGCGAAGCCAGCCCAATCGAGTATGCCATAAGGAATTATTTGTGAAATCCATGTAAATTGTGTTATTGGGTTCAATGTTATTTTTATAAACTAGACATTATTTTAGTCGACAATAATTAAAATTAGGGTCATATTACGCCCCTAATGGGGAAAAAATTTACTTTATACTTCATTTTTAATTGGTTTTCATACCCAAATTGACCGAATGGCGTAAATTGTCTTACGATACTTTCGATTGTAAGTAATTGATAAAGGTGAAAATTACTGACAATTTATACTCTTTGAGACTAGCTAATGGCGGTTTTATCACATTACTGATACTATTTAGAGTCACAGAAATGATTATAATTTTTTTTTATTTGAAAAATACTTAACCGACTGGATTGAAATTTCACACAGAGGTAGATGTTGAACCTGGGAAAATCATAGGCCTATTCACTTCCTTAAAATCCTCTCGGGCTACTCCCTGTGAACGCCCTCAGTTTCAATGTCCACATTTTATAAGTATGTAAACATTAAACACAGAAATGTAAACAGCTGTGCTACTAATTTGACAGTTCTAAGAGCAGTGGCAAGATCAGCTGTTTCAAGCTATCTATCGTGAGCGAAGCCACGGGCAACTGCTAGTTTATAAAAAAATATTTGTAAGCCTAGATTTTCAAATAGGCCTACTTATAATATAATTGGATTTCAATTTAATAATAAATACCTATTTTTTTAAAGAGGGCCATGGCTTCACTTGGCCATGGTGTTGCAACACAGCAGAATTAGCTTATTGTGCACCCTCAGTCAACAGGGATAAAATAAATAAATAATTATTGAGATAAAATTTAATATTAGCCACACTTAAAAGACTATTTTTATTTTTATTCAAACAATAACTTTAATTGGTAATTTTTAAATGAGCAAATTTTCTTAAATAAATTAGATAAGGAATAAAAGTTGTAATGGTCTTGGGCTTAGGTTTTATCATAAAAAATTAATATTCAAATACATTTAAATAGATTTCAGTTTTACCTATTAAGATAAAATTTAATTTTAACCAATTTTAACCAAAGATATGTTTTTATTTTTAATCAAACAATAAATTTCATTGATAATTTTTAATTTATAATTAGATACAATTACTAATCAATAGCTATTTTCTAATTCATAAATGAGGATTTATTTATTATATGTTAAACCAAATAAACTAAATGATCCATAAATTGATTGTTCAAATATTGTGTATAGTTGTGATAACTGTCAGGAGACCGGGCGAACAGTAAAACGATCTAGTCTAGTCCCATTGCTGTAGCAGCCAACAGCAATTTCCCTTCCTCTGTCAAATCAGAAGAATCGTATAGTTTCCCGAAAATTCCACAGGATGCGCCACTAGTTAGTCATCATGACGTCCTAACAGTTTATGCATTTCATGTAAAAATTGTGGGGACGTGTGTGATGTCCCCATAAGCGATTAGGTCCACACAGTCTGGTCGTATGCATGTCCATGTCCCCACAGCTAATGTAGCCCAAACACACACACACACACACACACACACACACACACACACACACACACACACACACACACACACACACACACACATACGCACACACACGCCCACACGCCCACACACCCACACCATTTATATCATATATATATATATATATATATATATACATATATATTTATTTATTTATTTCGTTATTTATTTATTTATTTATAAGTTTTTGGCAGCTGGGTGCCCCAAAATAAAAAGTTATCATGGTCTCGTGCCTCAGAGCCAAAGTGCGGGAGATGCCAATAGCTGACTCTGTTCTACAGATAATTCACTGATTACTTTAAAATGAGATTTCAATTAGAAACCTGACTGAACACTTTCGTTAAAATATTGGATGTGCTTGCAATGCGCAAGCTCTGTCGCAAGTTGACAAAGATGTAGTAGCCCAACCGTGTGAAAGGCGACGCTACAAGTCAGGTATATTGAGCATGTGACATAGTATATTGCTGCTATTATCCAAGCATCGTGGCAAGTTGACAGATCTAGCTACCGTGCAAAACGTGACGCTACAAGCCAGGTATACTGAGCATGTGACATAGCATATTGCTGCTATTGCCCAAGCCTCGTGGCAAGTTGACATATCTAGCCTACCATGCAAAACGTGACGTATAAGTCAGGTATACTAAACATGTGACATAGTATAGTTGACAGATCTAGCCTATCACGCAAAACGTGAAGCTATAAGTCGGGTATACTAAAAATGTGATATAGTATATTGCTGCTAATGCGCAAGCATCGTGGCAAGTTGTCACAGATCTAGTAGGCCTACTCGAAAGACGACGCTTCAAGTCGGTAATACTGTGCAGGTATTTTTTTTAACTTTTAGAACTTCATAAACATTAGATTTAAGCAACTATAAAACTAGTAATGATATTTTTTTACTTTTTGACATTTCACCACTAAGTAACCCCATTCTTCAAAATATTGTCTGTGTATTATCTAGCAACAATGTGGTATCTGAACAATGTGGCTACAACAATTTTAATGTAAATTTTAATCTTGCCAGCAACTCAGAATAAAAACGTTTACAGAAACGCTTTTTTTCCAGGCAACTCCTCGCGCCAAATCTGGTCCAAAAACATTTCCTCCCCAGCGGTGCAGAACAGGTTTCCAAACAGGTAAGCGCAGCTAATATTTCTTAATCTGTTGATAAACAAATGTTCAATGAAATCATAAATCAGTTCAAATATGTTTTACAAGGTAGTTTATATGATTTTTAGACTTGTTTTCTTCATTTAAAACATGTCTAAATTACTTTCTCAAAGCAATTCAAATGTTAACCTGAATCGACATGATTAATCAAACGAAATCATTTCGATGCGTTCAATGTATAACGTTCTTTCCTTACTCTGCCCCAATCGATGTTTTTACTATCAGTGAATTAGTGATATTGGCTACGTTACCGTTCAACTTAACTTCCAATTAGGAGAGTTTAACGTAGTTTGTTGAAAGCTTATATCAATATGAGAAAAGATTGATCTCCATGGTTATATGTTATAGTTATCATATTACTGAATACTAGTATTTTTAACAAAATAATAACAACCATCATCATATCAAATTTTGCAAGGAAATTCTTAATGTAATTGCTAAACACTTCAGCAGAACTATATTAAAGTTTAAAACAACAAAAAATTCGAGGTCACTAGTTTTTTTCAAACATATAGTTTATGATGATTGCTTCTTATCAGAAACAAACGTATAACATTGAAATTTTTCACCTTCAAGCTTCTATTGATTTCATAGTCCGGGTTCATCTAGATTCCGGACCGGACCAGATGAAACTTTATTTTACGTACTGTAGCTAGTACCCGGTCCAAGGTCACGGAGGATACTAGTTACTGTTATTCACATGGGAATCACTCCATGGCCAATATAATTTACATTTTAGCGAATTTCCCCTATAGGGAAGAAGCTATTACCGTAGGTCTCATGGTAAGACCAAAGCCCGAGACTATGACAACTTTTCGTTTTGGGGCCACCAGAAGCAAAAAACACCATTCATTCGAATTTATATATATTCGAACCCACCCAGTCACAGATCGAAATATAAGACTTCAGGGGGACTTGTAAGTGTCCCCCTGATGGTGCCTTCAGTTTTGTTGGTGTTTGGGTATGTATATGTATATATATATATATATATATATATATATATATATATATTTACATATATATATAGTTATGTCTATATATATATATGTATATCTATATATATATTTGTCTGTTAGCACGATAGCGGCCGTAAAAATGGTCCAATCTTAATGAAAATTGGTACAGACGTGTTAAGTTGTAATCACTCGGACGAGTTCGTAAAAACCAGCCCGATCGGACCACCGGAAGGGGGGGTAAAGGGGGATAAACCCCCTCAAAAATCGGTTTTTTGAGGTTTTTACATAGAAAAATAAAGTTTATCGAATCTTTGTTGGCACCATTGAATTCAGCTTAAAAATACAAACAATTTAGTATTTTGAATCACTCCTCTATGTCCATTGGTTACCGAGATATTGAATGTGGTAAACACAGTACGTTGTCCCAATGTTGACCTTATGGGAAATAAATAAAATTCTATATATCGGTTATTTCTCAACATATCTTGATAAAATTTGGTAATTAGCTTCTTCTAGTTCAGATCTACTAAATATTGAATTAAAACCACCCAGTTTTAAAAATAACTGTAGCAGCAAACTTGCATACTCATCCCCCATGTTATTGTTATGGAGCTTACCAAAACATGTCAAATCTCGCTATGTTGGATTGAAATATGTCGTTTTGCTTTTGAAATTCGCTGAGTATGCAGGTCTGCTGCAATGGAGGTATTAGTTAGCTTAAAACAGCTGATCTCGTTCCTCCTCTTTGATGGTTGAATTTCATTACCCTCAGATGTATTATTTTTCAGTATTTGTATGTATAAATCCTTTTAAAATGAAAACGTTAAATCTTTCATCGTTTATAATGTTTCACCGGGGCTTGGCCATTAAGGAGAAAATTAAACGTTTAGAAAACATTTTAACCATACTCAACTTTGTAAAACATATTAGGTGTTTCTTCTTTTAGTGAATGAGGAAACAAAGATTCACAAACCTAACTAGTGTAAATTCTACTTTTTGTCCACAACTGGTTATTATTCAAAATCGCACTCATATTTTATTATTTACCCAGTGGCAAGAACTTTAAATTATAATTTAGTTTACAATTGCCTTGTATATGTCTTTGTTCTCGCAAAGTTGAATGTCGGTCTCCGATGTATTTCGCCACAGTTGTGGCATCTTCTGGGAGAAAAAAAAACACTAATTACACTAATTACATTTACTCCATTCAAAATTCTCTTTTCACTATTTACATAAACAGTGTAAATGTAATTAGTGTTTGTTTCCCCCCGAAGATGCCACAACTGTGGCGAAATGCATCGGAGATCGACATTCAAGTTTGCAAGAACAAATGCATAGATAAAATAATTGTAAACTAAATTACACTCATAATTTCAGTAATTTTCCTATCTACAGTTTCGTCGAAAGAAGTAAAAATATAAGGTGTGTTCCATTACAAATAGTGTTTATTTCTTCAACTACTGTATTTCTCTAAAGTTGTAATTATATAGTCAAACAGTACAAGTGGGTTTGTTTATATATTTAATCTTTCGTAATTTGAGAACAAGTGAAGACAACAGAGGGGAAGACGTGTATTAGAGTTGATTAGTCAACTTACACAAGACGAGATGGAACTCGGAGTGATTAAAGACAAATTAAACAGAAGCCCAAGCATTACACCATTGGTGATGAGCCTTCAGCAAATGCCTAACATACAGTCGTCATCTACTACTCCAAGTCTTGTACTTATCGTACTCCAACTTGGGCTGAATTCAATTTGTCTAACTTGATGGCAGACCTGATATGCAAGATAGGCTTATTCATAAAAAAGTACTTCCGTGACGAGACTTTTTTCCAAATTAGAAATTTACACATCAAATTGTATTTTATCGAATTTCCTTAAAGAAATTAGCTATTACCGTAGGTATCATGTTAAGAGCTAAGCCCGGGACCATGATAACTTTTAGTTTTGGGGCCTCCAGTAGCAAAAAACACTATTCGTTCGATAATATATACGTGTGTGTGTGTGTGTGTGTGTGTGTGTGTGTGTGTGTGTGTGTGTGTGTGTGTGTGTGTGTGTGTGTGTGTGTGTGTGTGTGTGTGTGTCTGTTAACACGATAACACCCGTAAATATGGTCCGATCGTAATGAAATTTGGTACAGAGATGTAAAGTGGTAAAATCTCGGACGAGTTCGTAAACCAGCCCGATCGGACTTCCGATGGGGGGGGTTAAGGTACATATAAAAATTAAACTAATCTTTTTGTTAGCATCATTGAATTCAGCTCGAAAATACAAACAATTTAGTATTTTGAATCATTGCTCTGTGTCCATTGGTTACCAAGATATTGTAAGTGTCCCAATGTTAACCTTACGTGAAATAAGTAAAACTAGATAACACGTAGCTCGAAATCGAGCGAAAATCATGTGGTAAAATAATGAAGAATGATCAGCCTAGACAGAGAGAAATCAACTTTATTAAACAATTAACAGCTGTCTAAAATCCCAGATGACCAACAGATCCAGCATACACAAATTATTTTTTTTAAATAATTTAAGTTGTACAAATTTAAAAACATAAAATTAGTTTGTTAAAAAATGTTAGGGATTTGGTGAGAATAAATGGTAATTTAAAATTTTGATGGAGTCTTTCACTACACTAATGACGATCTGGTCGATTATTTTTAAAGGGATTTTATGTGGTTTTAAAAATTCAACGAAAAATTTTGAAATAGCTCCTCGACTGCCGATAAATATACCTGTCACGTGCCAATCTTCAATTTCATATTTTTCAATTAAGTATGGAATGCAAGTTTTATAAATGTTTTTCTTTACTTCGTTAATTTTATCTCCCCTTGATTCAATTCTGATGGTGGGGTAAATAATTAGTGCTTTGTTTTTTCTTTTGTTTATAGCCATATTTGAGGTTGCATTAACTTCTTCATATACTTCCCAGTTTTCTTTTTGAAGGAATCAGCCAGAATTTACCTTACTTTATGGTGTCTTGTATTCCTCATCAGCTCCTCTTTTGGGCAAAATCCCTGGACGTAGCTAACGGTTTCAATCTTATTGCACCCTACACGGCGACAGTGGTTGTCCTACGATCTGCCAGGAATGACTCTAACAGCTGTTTCATTAATATATACTTTTAAAGTTTAATCAAAGGGCTAACTTCATTAACAAAATTATGGCTTAACTGATGAAACTATTAAAGTTAATTTGATCTACCCCAGGAGTTTCTGGTAAACGTAAACGATTTTTTAGGGAAGACCTTCATTTTCCCATGTCCTCTTTTTCTGAAATGTATATTTTAACACCGGCAAAACACCGGCTCTACAGCAACATGTAGCTGACCGAGAGCAAACACTGGCGCCGTGAGCAATGACTTCATATGTTTAGGGATTGCCGCTGCAGCTTATTGATAATTATCGCCAAAACAGATACTGTAGGCAACATTTCCTTTGTGGCAAAAACGCGTAAATGACCCATTACTCTACCAGTCTTTTCATTCTTGAAATGCAACCCACCGCAATAAAACATTTTTAGTTCATTGGTCTGAGGTTGGAAGGAGCATAAAATGTTACATCGGAAGGGTGATGCCAGCGGTTGCGATCGTGTTCTTTCCGACTCCTCCGACCGGTCTATGTTCGTCTTCTTCTTATCGGTGGCATTATAAATGCACCAAATCCAAAAATAGACTTGTTCAGGTTAATATAACTTCAAAAAACACTATGAGATATCGTAAACTACTTTGTAAAACTGGTAACTCCAATGTTTAAGAGCTTTTAAAACTTCATAGCATAACCTAAATTACATAATAAATCTTAAAAAAAGAAAACTGTTGAAAACAAAGCCAAACCAGCTGTAAAAACAAAAACTGCTCTTTTCGAAAAATTAATTGTAATTCATTACTGCAATCTGTGGTTTACCTGTAGAACTATTTCAGAGCTTGGCCATATGTTCAGTTTGTAAACAAAGTAAACTGAGCTTGCTCAAATGTCGATGAATAGCGCCATTGTTCCGAAACTTCAGCCCTTTGCTGTTCTTTTTTAAAAATTTTGAGACTTGTTGACAAATCTACATAAAATTCCCTTTAATTTGATGCCTCAAATGTTAAAATCGGTCCAGCCGTTGTTGCGGTTGGACTGTGAAAAGAAAACCGCTTGCGTATTAATATATAGATTATACATCTCGCTTATTTCTCAACATATTTTAGTAAAACTTGGAGCTCCATGCTATTCTTATGGGGCTAACTGAAACATTTCATATCTCGCTATGATGGACTGAAATATGTTTTTTTGCATTTGAAATTCGCTGATTATGCAGGTCTGTTGCAACGGGGTGTTTATTTATATTGTCTTTAATACACACTTATTCTATAGATTGGAAGATGGTCGAAAGAAGCCTATAGAACATATGACTAGATGTGATGTTATGAATTTTACAACAGTTTTATGTTCCTAGTTACGAGGCTTAAAACATCTGAAAATGTCTTAAAATTAAAGAGTACTTGTAACTAGCCGATATATTTTAATTTTTCTTTTTAGTCTCAAATAACTTTTTACTTAATAGTCCAGTCATTTTAGAAGAAAAAACCCGGTTTTCAAAAAAATCGGGTAACCAAGTGGGAATTTTTACCATGTGTTCCTTGATATGTTACCTTTGAAATCCCATCACTTTTTCAAAATTAAAACTTGTGCTCAAGCCGCCATCTTGGAAAATGGCGGACAAAATATAGTTTTTGAGCTATATCATGATTACTATTACGTTTAGAAAACAATTTCTTGAACAAGGTTGCATGGTTTGAAAAGGCCTACAACTTTTATATTTAGCATATTGTTGTACAACAATTCATAAAGCCGCCATATTGGGAAATGGCTGCCAAAAAGTATTTTAAAAAGTATTTTTTGGCTGGTGCAGCTTAACTATTAATCCTACTACAAAGGTCACTGAAGAAAAGTTACTGAGATTTTGATGATCTAAAACTTTTGTATTTACTTTGTTATTGTAAATTCAATAATATAGGCGCCATCTTGGGAAAATGGCCGCTAATAATAGTTTTTAGACAGGGACTTTTTTAGTATTGCATTTACATCAGCAAACTAAATACAAAAGTAGTTTTGTTTGAAAAGACCTATAACTTTTGTATTTAACATTTTTCTTGTACAACAGTTAATAAAGCCGCCATCTTAGAAAATGGTGGCCAAGTATGTTTTTCTTGGAATTTCACCTTGAAAATTAAAAAAAAACGAAGTTTTTGTTGGCATCATTAAAATCAGCTTGAAAAATCAAACAATTTAGTTTTTTGAATTACTGATTTATGTCCACTGGTTACCAAGATATTGAAAATAGTAATCAAAGGGCGTCGTCCCCATGTTATCCTTATGGGAAAAAGTCAAATTCGATATCTTGCTTATTTCTTGATTTAAATTATTACAACTTTGTATGCGGCTTCTTTTAGTTGAGATTTACAGGTTTATGGCTTTAAATAATCCATTTTTACACTTCCGTGGCTGTAAACCTGTGTGCTTATATACCATGTTATTCTTATGGAGAATATTTTACCATACTTAATTATGAGTTTATGTTTATATTATTTAATACTAGGCTTAATCTTATGTTGGAATTTGTATTTACACACGTTGAAGCATCATTTGAAGTACTTATCGTCAGTAGAAGACGTTGCTCAAATATTCTCCCTAAGAATAACATGGTATATGAGCACGTAGGTTTGCTGCCACGTAAATGTAAAAATAGTTTATTTTAAGCCTTAAACCAGTATATCTCAACTAAAAGAAGCTATATACAAGGTTTTGTTAATTTAAATCAAGAAATAAGCAAGATATCGAATTTTACTTATTCCCATAGGAATAACATGGGGACGACGCCCTCTGTTAACTATTTTCAATATCTTGGTAACCAGTGGACATAAATCAGTGATTCAAAAAACGAAATTGTTTGATTTCTCAAGCTGATTCTAATGATGCCAACAAAAACTTGGTTTTTTAAAATTTTTAAGGTGAAAATTCCAAGAAAAACATACTTGGCCACCATTTTCTAAGATGGCGGCTTTTTTAATTGTTGTACAAGAATATGTTGAATACAAAAGTTATAGGTCTTTTCAAACCAAACTACTTTTGTATTTAGTTTGCTAATGTAAATTCAATACTAAAAAAGTCCCAGTCAAAAAAGTATTATTAGCGGCCATTTTTCCAAGATGGCACCTATATTATTGAATTTACAATAACAAAGTAAATATAAAAGTTGTAGATCATCAAAATGTCAGTCGCTTTTCTTCAGTAACCTTTGTAGTAAGATTAATAGTTAAGCTGCACCAGCCAAAAAATACTTTTTGGCAGCCATTTTCCAATATGGCGGCTTTATGAATTGTTGTACAACAATATGCTAAATATAAAGGTTGTAGGCATTTTCAAACCACGCAACATTTGTATAAGAAATTGTTTCTAAACTTAATAGTAATCATGATATAGCTCAAAAACTATATTTTGTCCGCCATTTTCCAAGATGGCGGCTTGAGCACAAGTTTTATTTTCGAAAAAGTGATGGGATTTCAAAGGTAACATATCAAGGAACATATGGTAAAAAATCCCACTTGGTTACCCAAATTTTTGAAAAATATTTAAAATGACTGGTCTATAAACTCTTGACACTTACCTTCCAGTTACTTTAAACTTCAATAATATAAGTAAAATATAACTAAATTTAGATTATGCTTAAAATTAAACTAGAATTTTTTTAATATTAAAATTACTAACTATACAAATTGCAAACAATAGTGAATTAATAAATTAAGCATAAGTGACAGTGAATATACTTTTAATATTTCCTCTAATTATTATTTCAGTGGGCCTCTTATTTTTGAAGACATTCGTATTCAAACACTCACATTCACATTTTGCATCATAGTGGGTGTTATATTTAATATCGTGTCGACCGCCATTGGCCAGTAACTGGTAAAATGAAGTGTATTTTTTTAAATTATCGAAGCTTATGTGTTTTAATATGATTTTTTATGGGTATAGACTAAGGAAAAAGGACCAAGGCGAAATATTTTTGGCCATTGATAGGGCTACGGGTCAAAAGAGTTATTAAGACATTTAAACTATTTTCGCTACAATTTTTTACCAATTGGTTTTCTGAAAGCACTTAACACATATACAAAATAGTCATAGAGCATTGATAAAACTTCTTATAAATCACAAAGTATATCAAGAAATAATTCATTCCAAAACTTAGTTTTAAATTGTAGTTATTATTTAAAAGCCCACAAAACCCACACAATCGCCACCAAGTCGGTGCGATTTGTATTCATGCCAGCGTTAATGTAAAGTTGGCCGACGGCGAGTTTACAAGCGAAGTTGCGCCATTCTTCGCCATTTCTTCAGCTCCGATTTCTTCTCGCCGAATTAAGCATTCGTGTCAAACTTATTTGAGACGTTTCCACTGTTACTTTTTCAGCTATTTGAATATTCGCAAAACTGTAATGAGCTGTGAGACTACGCTGTAAACGAACCAGTGGAATTATCAACTGTTTAAAATTACTTTTGCTGTCAGTAGCAAATAATTAATTTTGCTTTCACATTATTTTGCTAGGATGTTGTGTTATAAAAAGAAGTTTTTAGAAAATTTGTTTACGCTTTTATTCGTATTTTGATTTAAACTTTGACCTCTTAAAAGTAATATCAGTTAAAAATATTTTTTTAGTGCTCTTTACATCACTTTTAGCGAATTTCCCCTTTAGGGAAGAAGCTATTACCGTAGGTCTCATGGTAAGATCTAAGCCCGGGACCACTATAACTTTTAGTTTTGGGGCCCCCAGAAGCCAAAAACACTATTCGTTCAAAATTATATATATATATATATCTATATATATATATATGTGTCTGTGAGCACGATAGCGCTCGCAAAAATGGTCCGATTGGAATGAAATTTGGCACAGACGTGTAAAGTAGTCATTATTCGGACGAGTTCGTAAAACAGCCCGATCGGACCATTGGAAGGGGGGGTAAAGAGGGATAAACCCCCCCAAAAATGTGTTTTTTGAGTTTTTTATATAGAAAAATAAATTTTATCGAATTTTTGTTGGCACCATTGAATTCAGCTCGAAAAAACAAACAATTTGGTAATTTGAATCATTGCTCTATGTCCATTGGTTGCCAAGATATTGAAAGTGGTAAACACAGTACGTTGTCCCAATGTTAACCTTATGGGAAATAAGTAAAATTCTATATCTCGCTTATTTGTCAACATATCTTGATAAAACTTGGTAAATAGCTTCTTCTAGCTCAGATCTACTAAACATTGAATTGTAACCAGCCAGTTTTAATATACCTGTAGCAGCAAACCTGCATACTCATTCCCCATGTAATTCTTATGGAGCTTACCAAAACATGTCGAATCTCGCTATATTGGATTAAAATATGTTATTTTGCATTTGAAATTCGCTGAGTATGCAGGTCTGCTGCAACGGGGGTATTTTGTCTTTATTTTTTACCTTTTTTGCCCATGGGACTTAAAGTAATCTAATAAGAAATACATGGGGAGAAATCCGGCAACGCCGCGATTGACAGTCAGAAAATGTGGCAACACTGTCGATTTTCATTTGCTCACTCTAAATTTAATTCAAGAAAATCAGTGTTTCAACTTAAGAAAACAAAACCGTATGCATTTAATAGCCAGGTAATAATTGTTTGTATGAATTAAGTCGGCAACACTGAATATAAAAACACCTGATTTAGAGTATGTTATTACCAATATGCCGGACGTTTTGAAAACATGATTGTTTCTTAGGTACCTGAATGTACCTACAAATTTTGGAAGATATTTTTAATTAATAGACTTTAGAAAAAATAGTGGTGAAAATAGACTGAAAGTGTGAACAAATATTTGTTTAAATTGCCTAGGCAACTTATGTTATATACTTATGTGATTCTAATCTAACCTAGCTTAAAGGAGAAATGATCATATGAAGGAAAAGTTATATTGTCACAGTTATTGTTAATAGTGTAGGTGGAGGAAAGATTTTGTGTACATCAAAGGACTTGAGTCCCTGGCGCACAAATAACTATTTAACATTTTGTGACCTCCTTGAAAATATCTTACACAATAAGTTTCTTAAATAAATGTCACTCTATTTAGAATTGTGTTTTAAGAAACCTTGATGGATCAAAAGGTCTATCACAGGAAGGCGACTCTGTTAACCACGAGGCAAGGAAAGGTAGAAAAGTGAGGGCTCTTGAATTGGACGTGGGATCCGAGTTGGTAAACAAGTATGTCCAATCGTAAACTAGGAACGGGGTGCAAACAAGAGCAGAACTGCAAACTAACGCGCCGGAGCTAAGCACACATCTAGGCACTTAACTTTGTCAACCATTTGACTGCTTTTGGGGCAGGCTTAAACTTTGCAATCACTCTACCTCTGAGGCTTAGGAGAGCAAACGAATCCAACTAAATTAGTATCGTTAACTGTGGAGAATATGAATATATTTTTAAACGAGATTCTTAACATTACTCTCATACGAGATTAAAGATGATTTATGTTGTCGCTCTGTCTTCAACATAAAATTTTCTTCGAGTATTTGCGTAATTTGTCAGAGTAGCCTAAATTAATTTTCGGCAATTATTTTATTATTAATTTTTGTAACTTTATTTTGCGACATACCCTGCATGCTTGTAAATTACTAAAAAAGGTTATAACTTGCATCAGTTTATCCTGCATGGAACAGGTGATTTCGGGATTTAGAAGCAAGCAATTTTAATTTGCTGAGAAAAGCAAACAGCGGTGTTGGTAACAGTAATTTCAATGAACCCATGTCCAAGTCACGTAACATAGCCTGTATTCGATATATTAAAAATGAAAATCAATTAGTAATATACTTTTAATCCAAATAAAATTACCTAATTTCAATTAGATTAATTTTTACAACCACCTTCTGTTTTACAATAATGTGACCACAGATTGGTGGGAATTATCACCGACGCAATGACCCTTCTCATTTATTATGTATTTTATGTATTTGATTATAGATCTATTATCAAATATATTTCAACCCATCCACACTTATACTGGTGACTTAAAACAAAGTTTTGTAATAAATGTTCTAATGTTCAAAAACAAAAAACTAAAATCTGTCTCAATGATATTGTGTTTATGCGGTAATATAAGAAAGATATTGGAGGACCACTGACAAACTGTCAGAATGAAAAGAAAGAAATAGATTGATATTAATGATTGTAAAAGAAAAGAAAAATCATGATGAAAATAAATACAGATCTATTGATTTAATTGAAATTGACCAATGATAATATTTTTTAAATTATAAAATGAAAATTACTCACCAATCACAAAAATATGTTCAAAGTATATTAAAGTTCACTTACGTTCTTGATTCAATATACATAGATTACCGATAGTAGTTGTCCTTGGAACGTAGTTCATGGATGATGCGTGGTTTTGACATTTATTTTGTTCGTATCACTTCCTCTTGATAATTAACCATAGTTTATTAGTTGACAATCATATATGATGGAAAATATTATCATTTGGATTAATAAAAAATGTTTAATAACTGTAAGTTTTCAAAAGTAGTTTTTAAGATAAAATTTTGATTGTTTTCTGTATTATTATTTTTGTTGGAACAATGAAAAGTAAACAAAACAAAAGACATTTGATTGAAATGAAATAAGAACATATGATAATAAAATTTGCATTATAAATAGATTGAAGGAAAAAAACTAAAAAAAATCGTGATGGACCAGCACCAATGTTTATGTATTCATTACCAGCACCTAACAGATAATGAGTAAGTAAAAACCCCAAGGATACTAGATAGGGTATAGTATGGATTCTTTATATATAGTATTTTTATATATATAGCAAGGATTCCTTATATATAGGATGGATATCTCGTATTTGTCCATTAGCACGGTAGTGGCTGTGATAATGGTCCAATCTTAATTAAATTTGGCAAAGACATGTCAAGTGGTAATCACTCGGACGAGCTCGTAAACGAGTCCGATTGGACCACCAGAAGAAAGAATAAAAGGAATAATAGATTGTTTTGAGAATTTTACATAGAAAAATTAAAATTATCATATTTTTGGTAGCTCCAATGAATTAAGCTCAAAGGAAAAAACTTGTATTTTATTGTTAATCATGCTCTATGTCCATTGGTTACCGAGGTATTGAAAGTGGTAAACACAGACCGTTGTCGTAATTTTAATCTTATTAGAAAGAAATAAAACTTTATTTTGCTTATTTCTCAACACATTTTTTTAACTTGGCTTATGGCTTCATCTAGATAAGATCTAATATATATTAGTCTAAAATCTCCTATATTTCTATTTCCATGGCAGCAAACTTGCATGCTCATTCCGCATATTATCCTTACTAGAAATAAAAAAGTCTTTATATAATCCTTATCAACGGGGGTATTGATTAATATCAAGTAGTTATCCTCTCAACAGTTGCTATGTGCTCTGTTGTTTAAAATATTGTCGATACTGATGACCAGGACCAATATTTATCTGGTTTCTTTTTTTATCTCAGCAGCCTATGAAAATGTACAACTTGTGTATCAGTGGTAGGGCCCTTGAATGGTTACGACTGTTCCTAACAGGTTTCCTTTGTTCGTCATTCAAGTACCAATTCTTTCAAGTAAAGGAGTGGTTAAAAACTGTTTACTACAAGGCTCCAATTGGACCTGTTTTGTTTATTTACAAATTATCTCCATACAAGAGAATCCATTCAAATGTTTACCTTTATTCTAACAACACTTCCTCTGCCTTTTCTATTCGTTCTATAAATTAACTAGAACTGTAAACGTTTCTGCTGGGTAATATTCTTCTAAATTAGCTTCAACAAAACCAAGTTAATGGAAATGAAGGAAATTTCTCAAAACTGCTTTCTTGAACGATTAATTGCTTTATTGGAATTTGGTTAATAGACACAAAGGCCTCAGCACGTCAAAAAAAGCTTATTGTGTTCCCCTATTCTGTAGGTTGGCAGCCCTATAACTGTGCTCTCAATGAGGCTTAGGATCGTTTTCCCAATGCTAGTATCCGGTTTGTCACCTGGTTGTCGGAGACCGAAGAGGTTTTTTTTTCTTACATATATCACTTTTCTTCTTACATATATTCTTGAAACTTTGTCATTTCTTCTTAAGAATGATCTAATGTTTCAAAATGATCAAACTCAGGAATATAAAACAAGAAGCCTTGATGTTTACTTGATATACATCCTCACTTCACCTCGTTTTTTTTAACTTTTAAAATACTTGGGTATAAAACTATTTAACTGTCTACTACTGGGTTTGAAAGATGAGAATGATCATGGTAATTTTGGAAAAAAGTTGAGAGCCTAAATACTAAGGTATGTTCCAGATTAAATTATTTTATTTATTTTGCTCAATCTACTATATATTTGTCAAATACCACTCAGTGGAAACATCGTACAGCCCAAACTACTTGACCTAGAACCTTGAAACTTTGCATGGATGTTCCTCTTAGGGCGTAGACATCCGCTAAGAACGGATTTTACAAAATTCGTAGTATAAAGGGGTTTTTGGCGAGGCCGAAGTTTTCAAATTTTCCCATTTAAAAGTATGTTAGACGATTTTTGTTTACATTTTTAATGTTCATAAAACAATCAGCTGGTAGTTAGCTTCGGAAATGTATACGTTCATACAGATGATAATAAATTGATTTCTTTGATCATGGCTTCATTGATTTTTGTTGATTTGTTTCAAGGACATAATTATGTACTATAAAAAATAACATTTAATTTAGATAAAATCCACCATTAATTAGTTAAGTGGCACCATCTATATTTCGGTAGCGGGAGTTACGCAGTTTTAAACGTGAAGAGCATACTGCCTTTTGTGGCTGAGACTAAATCCCGGTAAGATGGAAAGAGAAAAGAACAGTGGTTTTTCAGTCACAAATAGAATGTGCTGAAATGATATGATTCTTTGATCTACTTATGTAAAAATTTATAAATTATACAAATCCCTGATTGTAAGTTATATTTATACTATCTTTTCTACTGTATTTTTGTCAAATACCACTGACCTATCCTATGTACAACCAAAACTACTTAACCTAGAACCTTGAAAATTTGCATGGACGTTCCTTACAGAGTGTTGACATTCACCAAGAACGGATTTTTTTTAATTCGATGTTTTTAGAGGTTTTTCGTGGAGCTGGAGCTTTGAAAATGCCCCATGTTAATGTAATGGATGATCTTTTGTTTAAATTTCCAATTTTATTCAATCAAGCATATTAGCTTCACAAACGGATACGTTGTTACAGCTGATTTATAATTTGATTCCTTTTATCATGGTTTTGTGGTTGTTTTGATGATTTTGTTAGGTTATTCGTACTATATAAAAGTTACATTTGGTTTAGTTTCGTACCTTATACGTTCAATCATAAGCTCATTATGTGGTACTATCTTTTTAGGCAGCGGGACTAGTTATTTCCTTAGGCCGTCCTTCATGTTTTTCATTACAATTAATCATGCCAGTTACAATAATTTGGCAAATTCCTTTTTCATCTAATTCGACGGTGTCCCGGCTTTTCACGGAAAAATAAATGCTGCAATCATTGGTTGATCTTGAATTATTCCTACCCGTCCATATTTTAAGTTAAAAACTAAGTGAATCGAGTTTGAAATACTGCCCACGGATAGCACCATAACTGTTTCGAACATTCAGCCCTTTACTGTACTTAATTGATGCCCTACAAGGCAATCCAGGGACGTAATGGTAAATCTACAAGGGGTAAATCTACCTTAAAATCGACACATTTGGTGTTAAAATCGGTCCGGCCGTTTTCGAGTTATAATGGTGAAAAGAAAACCTTCACTATCTACTGTGGTATCCTACATCCTACTGTGGTATCTACTTTTTATCCTACATTCCGCCATAAAACAAACATATCTCTACATGACATATTCCTTGATATAAATATTTTCTATTCAGTCCTCTAGATTCTTCATATCAAGGTTAGACGATAATTTTTATCGTGAGCGAAGCCACGGGTTCTGCTAGTATAGTATATTTGTATATTGAATATATTTTTAGAAAATATTTGTTTTTGCTAAAACATTTTATGACTCAGCATAATATATATTGTATATATTAACATTTTTTTCAATAAAGGACTTGAACTTGAATTTTCTTCACACAGTGATCTCACCTTTGAATCGGCAAAAACCCTGATTTCTCATAATGTTTCTCAGATCACATTGAAGATACGATTGCTTATTTAGTTGCAAAGGGCTAACATATAAAAGTAATATATTTGCTGGAAGTTAAAACCTCTCATCCAAACGCTTTTAAAACTTATAATTTTAAAAACTCGGCCTCAATTGAATGCTTTATACAAAAAAGAATATTCATGCAGAGATTCAAGATTCTGGCTTGAATACTTCGGGTGGTCAGTAAAATACGATTAGCCACAATGGTTTTGGGTAGATACTCGGTATATTTTCGTAGTAGATTAGTATATTTTATTATTGGGAAATTTGATTTTTTTTATTTTTACTGTCCCTTTAAATTTTCTATATCTTTCCATCCATTTTGTTTAAAACTGAAAATGCATGCCATTTAAAAAATATATAAATATACTGTACAAGGTGTTTCACGTAATGTGTCTCAAACGGATTGCGGACAAACTAGTAGTCCTACATAGATGAAACAAAATCATTTCCCGCTAAATGGACCCCAAAGAACAACAACGTAAAAATATTTTTAAGATTTTAAAAATGCAGTGTGTTGCAATAACCGGGGATCATGGGTTAAAATCTCAGAATTTTTAAATGTAAACATATGTCATGCTATGCATAATTTTAAAGCTCGACACAAGACGAACAATTTAGTGAAAACAGAATTCATTTATCTTTATTCATTCAAAATGGAGGTAATTTTTGTGAAAAATGTCGGTATTTACGGAATACCCTATATCTCGTGAACCATAAAACATACTTTGTTCTATTTAAAAATGATTAATCCTCATAAACTCAGCTTTAATTTGATATACGACATGCCAACATTTAAAAGATAAACGTTTTTGACAGTGAATTTTTTTGTTTCAATGTTGGTAGGCCTGAAAATCAAAACATTTTAATGGCAGCATATGTCAAATAGCACATCATTTTACAGGTCTTGCAAAGACTAACAACATTTCAACCTAAACCTACCTCCTATCTTTAGTGGTTTTGTAGTAATAAGCAAAAAACTCCGTTTTATCATATAAAGCCCATGTTAAATGTGCAGTCTTTAAGGCATTTAAACTTACATCCATTAAATCTAAGTACTGGACATTTAACATGGGCTTTATATGGTAAACAGGGGCGCACCGACGGGGGGGGGCGAGCGGGACCGGTCCCCCCCAGAAGCCTAAGGTTTTTTGTCGAATTTATGGTAAGAAGATTTCCATATTAATAAACAATTGACTTGAAATAACTGTAAAGTTCGAAACGTATAAAAAGAATAGTCCATAAAACCAATCAACAAAGAGCGTAGTAAACGAAAGATTGAAAGCAGCTACATAGACTGAGACTAGACGCTCAGTGCGGATGGGGTTCGACAGAGAAACCCGTGGATAGTCTGTTTTGTCTCGATGGAGGTCTTTACCCCCTCCAATCCCCACTACCCCGTCCCCAATACGTCGCGTCACTATACGACACCTGTCAGTGGTTAAGCTACGATGTTTCTCACTCTTCTAAATATGAGTGCAAACAAAAAGAAAAAAACTAAAGCAATTTGGCTAAATTTTGTCTTTTATTATGATACAAAAACAAGAAGATGGAAGACAACCACAACCACGTTGCTCAAAAAGTTCCGTAAACGAACACTCTTAGTGTTCGGACATCGATAGTTCACCATCGATATTAACATCGAACTAATACCATCGATATTGCAAAAACGTCAATGTTTTTAAGCGAAAACGTCGATGTTTTCAACTAAATCATATCGAAGTTTCTAGTCTCGATATACCGTTATTCATTAAAAAAAATGCATGGCCGTATCTGAAATCAAAATGGAAATTTAACATTAGGCCTATTAATATCCATATTCAGAGGTCGAAAAAAGACAAGATCTATCTTAAAATTTCATTTATCTACGACCATTGCAATAAGCACCAATTATGGTATTACAATAAACATTATAATGATATACATTAAAACACCAAAAACCAAGCAGTACTCTAATGACGACTTTAGAGTACTGGAGTCACTTTAGAGTACTGGTTCTAGACCAATGAGAGCTCGGCATTTGACGAAAGTAGTGTCATAATAACAATTACGCAATTCGCACATCAGCTGATTGTTGCATTACGATTCATGTTTGAGTTTACTTATCCCATCAGCTGATTGTTCCACAACGATTCATGGTTCAGTCTGCTTATTTGCCTAACCTCAAATTTTAGTTGACCTTTTCCATCATTATTAAAAGTCATGAGTTTTGTTTAACTTTGGGGAAATTTTGTTGTATATTGTTGGTCGTAGATAAAATAGTGTATGCAACGATTGTATTATGCCTTTAAGCCACTCGTGAGATATTTAGAACACTCGCTTCGCTCGTGTTCTAACTTACATCTCACTCGTGGCTTAAAGACATTCATTATACAATCGTTGCATAAACTACTATTATCTACGACCATTGCAATAAGCACCAATTATGGTATTACAATAAACATTATAATGATACACATTAAAACACCAAAAACCAAGCAGTACTCTAATGACGACTTTATCTACGACCATTGCAATAAGCACCAATTTTGGTATTACAATAAACATTATAATGATATACATTAAAACACCAAAAACCAAGCAGTACTCTAATGACGACTTTAGAGTACTGGAGTCACTTTAGAGTACTGGTTCTAGACCAATGAGAGCTCGGCATTTGACGGAAGTAGTGTCATAATAACAATTAGAGTACTGGAGTCACTTTAGAGTACTGGTTCTAGAACAATGAGAGCTCGGCATTTGACGGAAGTAGGGTCATAATAACAATTACGCAATTCGCACATCAGCTGATTGTTGCATAACGATTCATGTTTGAGTTTACTTATCCCATCAGCTGATTTTTCCACAACGATTCATGGCTCAGTCTGCTTATTTGCCTAACCTCAAATGTTAGTTGACCTATTCCATGATTAGTAAGTTATGAGTTCTGTTTAACTTCGGGGGAAATTTTGTCGTATATTGTTGGTCGTAGATAAAAATAGTGTATGCAACGATTGTATTATGCCTTTAAGCCACTCGTGAGATATTTAGAACACGAGCGAAGCGAGTGTTCTAACTTACATCTCACTCGTGGCTTAAAGGCATGCATTATACAATCGTTGCATAAACTACTATTAAAACACATCGATACCAAAACATCGATGGTAGAAAAAATCGACTTTCTAACATCGATAGTAAAAACATCGAAAAATCGACCGCCGAACATCGATGTTTTGAGAACATCGATGTTCGATACCAAACACTATCCACTCCAGCCTATTAAGACAACACGAAAACCAAACTACGAAAACCAAACTATTCTCTTGACATAAGCAACTTTATTGGAAAACAGGTAAAGAAATGTTTACTTTGACTGTTAATCATTCAGTTCAGTCAAGAGCCTCCAGCACCATTCACCGCGTAATAATTTTGTATGTTCAGTATGATTTGATTTAATACTAATAGTCCTAAAGTCTAATACTAATAGTAATAGTAATACTAATAGTCCTAAGTCAGTTACGAAATTCTATATGGCGCGGGGTGAGGAGGGGTAAGTTTCGAAAATCATAAACACTGCTGACGTCACGATACCGGTGAGATATTGATTGCGAGTAATACTTTCGTAAACTTTGTGAAAAATAAATATCCTACTTATTTTGTTATGTAAAGTGTTACTTCTGGAGAAATACGAATTTCCAAAATCTGACTAACCTGAATTAGATCAGGTTCCTGGAGTTTCAAAGTACGTTTTTATGCCTCTAGATTGCCTGAAAACGCGAGTTTAAAGATCTAATTTTTAAAATATCTCCCGGGGGAGGACCCCCGGACACCCCTCCTACTGGGAGGTATTCCATACTCCCCAGACCCCCCGGTCGTTCTAGCCCCCCCCCCCCCCCCAATGATGATTCCTGGGTGTGCCACTGATGGTAAAATAGAGTTTTTTGCTTATACTAGAAAACCACTAAATATAGGAGGTAGGTTTAAGTTGAAAAGTTGTTGGTCTTTGCAAAACCTGTAAAATTATGTGTTATTTGACATGTGCTGCCTTTCATGGCCTAAAGCCATGTATTATTTGGGAAACAGTGATGTCAGTTAGTCAATCAGTGAGTCGACCGTCTATTACTATTACATATAGATGTGTTATTGTTGTTAAAGTATCGACAGTAATATTATAGAACGTATAGAATAACAAACGCTTAATACTTGTGTAGGAGATAGAGCACTGCTACTACCATGGAACAGTAAAGGACTATCCCGGAGCCACAGCTGCCTTCCACACCTGTAATGGCGTCAGCGGCGTCATCCATGTGGGCAACGAGACCTTCGTCATCCACCCGTTCTACGGTGGCGATCTGTCGGTGAGTAGATCCTTCAAAACTCTCTATTACACGCTTTGGGCCATCGTTGCCACAAGTCAATTTAATTGACGTCATCATCTACGTGGGAAATTCAACTTTCATATCCAACTTTCTTCCCTTATCGTTCTGACAATAAGGAGAACGTAAATATCTATAGGTACTGTAATAGGTTTTACTACCCAAATTTAGGCCACAGCTTATTACTACGGTGGTAACAATTTTTTAGTTATAACCATCGTCTTCTCCCTAGACACAAACAGTCAGCTCCAGACTACTGATTATTTGTTTGAGTACATATAATGTATATTTTTTATTAAATGTTGTATGTTATCCTTCTTTGGTGGAAATAATTAGCTCCTTTAAAATCCACAGTCCGTACTTTTTACAAAACCATGTTTTTAATATACTTCAACAAAAACTGCAACGTCTTCCATCCTTTATTTAGGGTTTATCTGCATGCGTTTATATTAGCTTTATATAGTTATCCTTGTTTATACATGTTTATATAAGTTTCCTTTTTAAAAACAACTCAAGAGATAGTCCATTGTATGGGTAGTTCTCTGGCACTTATTACACATAGTATTACTTAGATAATATTTTACCTAATACTTCGTTACCTTTCAAGATTAAAATATTTTTTCATTTAAATCCTTATGTTTTATTGTAGTAGTATGTCTGTCTTTTCGGTTTGTCGAAGCACTTCTAGTACTGAACATAGATGCAGATACTTTTGGACCAACCGTTTTTCAAGGTTTTTAATTGTCGTTTTATTGTTTTGGGAAGATTATTATTAAAAATCCCATGATATTCATGAAACTTTAATTTAATGGTAATTGTTTGAATAAAAGTTATATTTTAATTCCTTAGTTTTGTAAGACAACTATAAAAACTCCCCTTCATTTAAAATTTCAATCATCGAAAATTGCACATGAACTTTTAGAGTTCATAATAAACTCCTATATAATATAGTAAGAAATATAAGATTTTAATGTTTTTATTTATTTTTATGGTGACATATGTGATTAATGTACTTCCAAGATTAAATGAGTTTCAAAATGTAAATTTAAACCATAAAATTGTTTGAAATAACAAAATGAGTTTAATTATTTGAGCTTGCGTACTTGAAAAGAAATGTTAATTTCAGCGGATTTCCCATGTAGAGAATAAGCTATTAACGTAGGTCTCATGGTAAGACCTACGCCCGAGATCATGATAAATTTTAGTTTTTGGCCCCCAGATAAAAAACAGCATTCGTTAAAATGTTTAGATAATATATAGTAAATATATATACCGGGTGTTTAAAAAGTCCCGGATCGGCTTTTTTTAATATTAAATACAGTATTGACATACGAAACTAATAACATATCTCTTGGACACAAAATACTATTCAAGCACGTATTCAGTACCTTCTCAGGGGGACGGCCCACTAGGAGTCAGAAAAAAACATCTTAAATGTAAGCATAGGTTGATATGTACATCAAATTAAACCTCTTTTTGAGTAGAATACAATGCCGCAAATCCGAACTCAATCGGATCTCTGAACCCAAAATGGCGGCCGTTTAAACTTTTCTCAACTGACATTTTTTTATACCTTAACAAGTCGATATCAGACGTTCTTAGCGTCCATTTGAGATGCGGTTTGCGGCATTAAATTATGCTTTATTATTTCTTTAAGATGATATACTTATCGACCTATGCACAGCATATGGCATAAACCACTTCCATGAGGGATGTACCTTAAAGGATGTATTGCATAGATGATGACCAGAACAGGATTATGATGATTTACATAATTTTGAAGGGTTTGGATTTCACGAAAAAATGTCGCAAACTGCATCTCGGAAGGACGATTAGAACGTCTGAAATCGAATTTTTAAGGATGTTAAAAATTGCAGTTCAAAAAAATTTTAAACGGCTGCCATTTCGGCTTGGTGATCCGATTGAGCTCGGATTTGTGGCATTGTATTCTACTCAAAAAGGGGTATATACATATCAAGATGATTAAGTTTAAACATTTCTTCCGATTCTAGTGGGCCATCTCCCTGAGGAGGTAGGGTGTCCACTGAATACGTGCCAAAATGGTATTTTGTGTCCTACAGACATATTTTACGTTTCGTAGGTAAATAATTAAGATTTAAAAAATCACTAAGCCAATCCGGGACTTTTTGAACACCCAGTATAATATATATATATATATACCGGTTTGATCCTTATAAAATTAGACACAGACATATAAGTTATTCAGACGAGTTTGAATATTAGTCCGATAGTACCATCTGAATGCGGATAACTGGGATAAGATCATTTTTTATGCATAGAATATATATCATTTTTGTTTTGCTCTATTGAATTCTACTTTTCAAAAATTATCTAAATCGTATAGTTTGAATAATTGTTCTATACCGATTATTTACCGGGATAATGAGATTGGTAAACACATTTCATTAATCTTAACTGTAAAAGGAAAATAAATAAAATTGTATATATTACTTATTTGTCAACATATCTCAATAAAACTAGGTAATATTAAGTTAAGGTCTACTGGATTATTGTCAAATATTCCTCATTTTCACTTTTCTTGGCAGCAATCCTCCATACTCACTTCCCATATTAATCTTATGGAAAATGTTTGTGTATACTTATTTACTAACGCGTGTTCATTTTATTTACAGTGAGGTGAGAGTTCATTTATATTATTAATTGAATTACGTGTAATTCACTGAGTATGTAGGTCTGCTGCAACAGAGTTATGTTAAACTACATCATTAAAAATTCAATGCGTTATACAGAACCTCTGAATTTATTACTGTATTCAATGGTGATACTATAGACCAAAAACGACATGTACTTATTCACATACCGGTAATACATATTTGAGTGTTTTTAAATGCGTAGGCACACATGTTATTTTTTGTAAAGAATACAATACACAACACATTCCACGTTCTAACGTCGTCCAATTGGAAAAATAGCTATATGGTACGAGACATATTTTTTATTTTTGTTCATTGCTCCATAAACTAATCGATGATTTACCAATCATTGCAAAAAATCAACCTTAGGACAAAAAACAATTGTACATCAAGCAATCAACAAGTAGGAAAAATTCTCAATTTTCAATTTAAATCAAATTTCATTTAACGGGAACATGTTAAAAATAATAATTGACGACTAAAATTATTACAAACTTATGAAATGTTTCCAATAAAGCCAAAACCAAAGCAGTTTGAAAGTTGTAAGCTAGTGTAAGCAACTTGTAAGTAGATTATCTCTATTAAAGTCAGTTGGAGTTGATTTCTCATCAGGATTAGATAAGCTCTCTGCAACTTCTAATAACCTCAAGCTTAGTATTTATTATTTCTATTTCCTATATTTTAGCAATGTAGTGCATAAGACTAATAATTAAATATATCGGCTCCTTTTTTACCTACTAATGCGTATTTCTATATTGAATGATCTCTGAATTTGCTCTTTCATCAAATTTTCTTCATATTGTTACTATTGAGCTCAACACTTGATATAATGTATTTTAAAATGTATAATACCACGTTTACAAAAGATTCAAATAAAACAACTTATCTGAATTCAATAATTTCATCCAAAGAAAAACAAGATTATCTGTGTAGAAAAGACAGAAGGTTTTGAAAGAGAAGCAAAAGTACAATAATCCCAAACGAAAAGTCTAATTAAAGGGAGCAATAGGAAATCAAATGAGATCGTCAATCCTCTAGATGAACAAATCCGATTGTAAAAGCACTTTGATTGGGTTCGGGTGTCGTATTAATGAAACACGACCAATAGATTACTCGTTTCATAATGACCCATTTTGCTATCATTCTCGTAAATAGAGATATTAAGATGTTTATTGTTGGCCAAAGATTTTAAGCAGTTGTCATTTGCATTTATTTATTCTCATACATACATGAATTGCTGACATGTTATAAAAAATGCATTCATGTAATATATAGTGTTCTACTGGAACCTAGAAAAACTTCGCGTAATTTCGTTTTCTATTTATTAGAGGAAATAGGGTTTTTTCTTTTTTTCACTGTAGCTATTGAACAGTTTGACCTTTACATTGGCAAATTGAATATATACGTCGATAAAACCTTTTACTACAGAATCACTTCTTGTACAAACGTCATATGGAGGCCGAAAACAGCTCTTTTATTCCGTCAGAGGCCGAAAGACAGCTGATCGTTTATTTGCTTGAAACAACGTGTGAAAAACACATGGCATTCAATAGGTTCCAACGACAGTCTAGTAGTAATCATGTGCTTGTCGTTTCTATCGTTCCTTAGCAGCCGAGAAAAGAAGATATATTGCTCATAATTTGAGCATTATAACTAAAAGTTTTGTTTCCAAGTGTGTCAAACAAATATTGAAAATTTACATAATGCTTATTTTATTGTGTAGTGTGGTAAACAATAGTGTTCGCACCTCAGCCGAAAGGGTCTCGATTCGTCTCAAATTTGAAACACGATCTCGAGCCCGCAAAACCTCATTTTCGGCCCTAGTTGCAAAATATACTATTAAGTGAAAACGTTGAGTTTAAATTAGGAAAATTTGTTTACCAATCAAAGTGGGAGTTTAACTAAGAAAATATGTTTACCAATAAATTTTTTCCTCGTAAATCAGGATCCGAAAAATTATTTTTGTATTGGCAGCCCTTCATATTGCAACCATTCAAGAATTTGGCTTGTAACTACACTAACAATTTGGTAGAATATAGTGGAGAAAAAAAACATGACATTATCTGTACATGTCACCTTGGATTATCTATATTATGTTCCGGAGTGCAAAAAATCCGGATGATCCGAGTCTGTCTTTATAATTTCACCTCAACAGCCTAATGCGATCGTGAACCTATTCCCTGTTACACTGAGCAACCAGCGTTGTGTTTCCGTTACACTGAATGACAGCTAT
Organism: Flexamia atlantica; assembly: GCA_035578135.1. Taxonomy (NCBI): domain Eukaryota; kingdom Metazoa; phylum Arthropoda; class Insecta; order Hemiptera; family Cicadellidae; genus Flexamia; species Flexamia atlantica. The sequence goes on along the minus strand of JAQJVK010000016.1, from coordinate 10,397,378 downwards.
ACTGGTTCTCATCAGTAAAGAAAAATGTGATCCGGAGTCCCCGACGGCTTACAAATCTTTCTGTACGCTGGGAACGGCGAGTAAACTCTTTGAGAGGTTGCTGACCCAGCTTAAGGTTGGCCGTCGAAGCCTCCGGCGGCTTATCCTCCTGGCAACATGTCTTTCGGAAGGGCCACTCAACCTTGAATGCCGTGTCGGAAGTCCAGGCCGTCGTCCAGGAGGGTGATGCAACCTGCCATCTGGCCAGTCCGATAGTTCTGCAGGTCCCCCAGGGGTAAAAACTATTTAAACTCTGCCCGTTGACATACTTGAGACGTTGCAGAGAGACTTCAGGGTACCCGACGATCTTTGTCTCGGTGTAGACCTACCGGAAGAATCGAAGGTTTTTGTACAGTACAAAAGCAGGGGTCCATTCAAAAGTGGTCACAGCCGCTACGGCGCCGGCGCAAGGGTCGATTGTCGGCCTTGATCTTTGGAATGTGGCACTCGACGGGTTGCTTCGCCTCTAGATGCCGCCAAGTGTTTTTCTACTGGGCTGTAAAGGTGTTGCCCCGGACATCACGGCTCGAAGTCCGGAGTTGGCTCAGCTTTGCCTCGACCAGGTGATGTTTCGGTCAACGGATGGATGAGTAATTACAGACAATAATTACCCAAATTCCTTAAAACAATTTTTTTACATTGTACATGGAATATATAAAAGGTAGTTTTCTGCTTTAAAATATTTACCAAAAAGTGTTTACTAATTAGGGGCTACAAGATAATAAGTAAAAACCATGCGTATCCTTGTATATTTCTTCCACTACGACACATCTTTTTAAATATAAAACAATTTCCACGGTTAACACCTACATTATATTATATTACATCATACTATACAGAAACATCTGTTTTCTGTGCCTTACTCTTGGCTGTAAAAATACTCTTTGCCGACGGTAAATTCACCGTGCAGTGTACAGTAAATTTACCGCGCACTAGGAAACGGAAATAAGTAATACGTTATGATAAAATTTTTTTCTGAGAGGATGTTGACCGTGCGTCAAACGCACGGTAAGTTTTACCGGGCAAGTAATGTAATTTACTATTATGTATTTTAAAAAACATTATTATGTATTAAAAGAAATGGTATCTATATTATTAAATATAATTTTAATTATAATATATAGTTCACAAAACTATAAATGTACAGTCATATGATAATTTAATCATGCAAAATTTCTACTCATTTTGGTAGAGCAAGTGTTATTTGACGTATTCTTCTCCATTTTAATTATTTTATCGAAAAATAAGTTCTTCATGTCAACTTACATGATATTTACTATATTTGATTTGTATTTAAGAGTTTTTTTTTATATGTGGCAACTAATTTATATTAGTTTTCTTTAATTTGTTTACAAATTCAAAGGCTGTCATATTTTTATATGAGGCTGTATGGTCGAAACACGTGTCATATTCTAAAGAAATACAAAGGAATTCATTATATATATATATATATATATATATATATATATATATATAACTACGGAGTCATATATAAAGGGGGTTAAACATGTGGCTGTATGTTGTAAAAGGGTATTAACTTATTTATTTATTCATTCATTCATTCATTTGTGTCAGTCACATGAGTACCCTTGGTAAATATTTCATGTGTCAGTCACATGAAACACTTTTTGGTAAATATTTTTAAGCACAAAACTACCTTTTATATATTCCATATACAATGTAAAAATGTTTTTTAAAGGATTTGGGTAATTATTTGTGATTACTCATCCATCCGTTGACCGAAACACCAACATCACTTTTACAAAGAAAGTGTCATTTTTGTACAAAATCGTTATTTTTTATTATGTATAATCTTAAATATACCATATGATATATCATCTATAACATTTTACAAAAATAGTGGTTGAATTCATTCTTCATCTTTTTTTATCTTAGCACTAGAACATTTTTGAAAACAAATAATATCTTAACAATATTTCTGTATAAATATTCTTTTACGACCCAATATTCTGAATACAAAGATACTTGGATCCTACAAGAGGCGAACACTTTGTTTAAGAGATGTCCCCTTGAGGCCTGTATGCTCTTTTGATATCTGAGGAACTCCTATACACGTTCCTTACTCCATATTTCTGCGCTTGAGTGAATGGGATTACTATTGCAAGTTCCCATTCTCTGTATGAGTTTTGAAATAAATTTGTGAAAAAAGAAGACGAAATTATTCTTAGAAAATAACCTTAAAAGTACAATTAACCGCTAAAAATATTCTTATACATAATTAATTACGATTTTAGCTTTTGATTTATGGGCTCAGCTTCCTTGTGGCTGTCATTTAAGGCAAAAAAAACTTCTAGAAGTATTTTTTTAGGCTAGTACAAAATATAATCAGATATAACCTATTTATATTTTTTTAGGCCCAATAATGAAAACAATTCTTTGTTATTGGTATTTTTAAAAGATTTTCAGATGACCACTACCACTGAGGTTTTTGAATATGAATGCCACCTCTGAAAAGTACAAAATTATTTTCATAAAGTTCTGTTTTGTGGAATTTTAACCAGGAAAATATCAACAATGCCATAAACGGAAATCAAATCATTTGTAATCATATTGAAAATAATTTTTATTTTCTTTATTTTTAACATCAACGTTTATTTTAGACCACATTTCTCAAGTAAATGCATAATTCCTGTGAATACGAGGTTTTTCTGTCTAAAAAAATAAGAGAAACAGAAGCACTTAAGTCAAGCTATCTCGTGTAGCTGCAAGTATTCTTTATCGTCTGCGTCAGCAGTTTCTCTTGCCGCTTACGGGAACCGCTTCTTGAACTGGTCGTAATTTTCTGAATTCGGAGGTTTTTAAGAAGTTTTCATCTACATTCTCATGCGTAATTCAGCTCTCTTGAACTTAATAATTTACAAGTTTGTGGGAAACTCGAGCAAACATTTCCAACTTTCCTCATAACCCTGCCTCTCCGACAGCAAATCACGGGTATGGAACTGTAAACGCCGCAGTGTCCATGCAAATCTTAAGTAATCAATACTTACTTCTTTAACGCTTACTTATATAAATGAGACTTAAATAAGCTAAAATCAAATTAAAATCATGCATTTCAGGTAGTTCAACTTTAATGTGGAAATTTAGTGTATTTTGAGATTTGTTGTATAAAAATATCAGTCGTAAAAGCTTTACGTAGCGTTTAAAAGCTAAGTTTCCGAATGTGGTCTTGTTACTAATCCTTTGATTGAAAGACATATTTCAGTCTAGAAAAAAGTTAAGTTGATTCTATAACATTTTTCTAGGCAATATTTCAAGACAATTTTTCCAGGCTTTTTCTCATACTCGAACTCGTGTCTTTCCATGCCAATTTAACTAGAAAAGTTGTAAAATAAAGTTTTCTATCAACCTAACTCTTGAAAACAATTATTAGCTTACGAACCAGTTTCCTATAATTTATTAATCTATTATCAAAACAAAAGTCGACAAATTTGACATAAAAATTACCAAGCAGACCAGCTTATATTCTAAACAATCTCCAAAGTGTTCATTCCGAACCAATCCTTTAAGCTGATGTTGGACTGTTAGAAGACTTATATCTATTATCTTCCTTCCTGGTCAGATTTTTCTGCTGTAACAATTTATAAATAGCTACTAGAAGGATGTGCATTTTTTAATCACCTTATTTTGAAAATGAACTGTAAATTAAAAAACCCTTATTCTGGTTTATTTGAGTATTGTTAATTCAGACCATAGCAACGTCTCTGAGAAATGAATTAAAGGAGTTGTGTAGAAAGGAGAAACGGTTTACTTGTTTAAAGCAAAGAGATTTAAATAACAACCGATATTAAAGGTAAGCAACGTATCTCATCCTGACATCGGGTCCCAGAGAACCTCCCTCTCCCGCTCAACTCTTCATGTGATTGTTTCTATTCAAACCGTACTGCTAAGAAATAATAAAATAAGCGAAACCATTACTTAAATTAACTTCTGGCCTTTGAAAATATTGGTAATTATTTCCTAACATATTTTATGGTTATTTTTTAGCGAATTTCCCCTATAGGGAAGAAGCTATTACCGTAGGTTTCATGGTAAGACCTAAGCCCGAGACCATGTTAACTTTTCGTTTTGGGGCCACCAGAAGCTGAAAACACCATTCGAATTTATATATATATATATATATGTGTGTGTGTGTGTGTGTGTGTGTGTGTGTGTGTGTGTGTGTGTGTGTCTGTGAGCACGATAGCGGCCGTAAAAATGGTCCGATCTTAATGAAATTTGGTACAGACATGTAAAGTGGTAATCCCTCGGTCGAGTTCGTAAACCAGCCCGATCGGACCACCGGAAGGGGGGGTAAAGGGGGATAAACCCCCTCAAAAATCGGTTTTTTGAGTTTTTTACATAGGAAAATAAAATTTATCAAGCACCATTGAAATCAGCTCAAAAAAACAAACAATTTGGTATTTTAAATCACTGCTCTCTGTCCATTGGTTACCGAGATATTGAAAGTGTTAGTCACAGTACGTTGTCCCAATGTTAACCTTATGGGAAATAAGTCAAATTCTATATCACGCTTGTTTCTCAACATATCTTGATAAAACTTGGTAAATGACTTTTTCTAGTTCAAATCTACTAAATTTTGGTTTAAAACCACCCATTTTTAATATACCCGTACACGTAGCAGCAAACCTGCATACTCATTCCCCATGTTATTCTTATGGAGCTTACCAAAACAGGTCAAATTTCGCTATGTTGGATTGAAATATGTTCTTTTGCATTTGAAATTCGCTGAGTATGCAGGTCTGCTGCAAAGGGGGTATTTGAACATAATTAAGTAATTTTGGCATGAACTTTTTGTATCTTTTTAACATAATATGTAAAAATTTTATTCTTTTAAAACATAGCATAAATACTTTATATTATTGCAACCATGCACAAACGGTTACTACGCTTGGCTTTAAAACCGGTCCATTATTGATTTTGTTGGCACATTCCTCATTATCTATCTATATTATTAATAAGCTACATGGAAACTCTGCAATTGATAAGGTATTTTGTTTTAAGTTTTACCCCCACATGCTATAAATCAAAACACGCATACGTGTGTGGTGATGTGCAAACGTGGCTTTTGATTTTTAATTTAGGTATTATAACTCGAAAAATAAAATTAAAAACGGATTAGACTATTTGTTTTACAGGAAAGTTTGTTTTGACAGAAGCGAAAATGTGAACAAAAGAACATCTGATCAGCTGTGCGGGATTCCGCACTGTTCCTAGTCTTTGTTAATGCTGGTAGCAGGGTTCTCAATCCCGGGATTCGCGATCCCGGGTTCTGGGATCCCGGTCGCTTTTGGGTACCTGATAATCCCGGGATTTGAGTCTCTCAATCCCGGGATTGACGGGATTGCGAAAAGGTACTTTTTTCACAATTTTTATGAGATTTGAATTTTTTAACCTGCAAAATTCGTCTTTGCAAACATATAAACATAAAATTTTTTAAGTAATCAATATTTCAATGTTAATAATTAGCAACAAAGATCACATTCACGTCCAATTGAAATGTTATTCATCTTTCACAACGTTTACTTTGTCTAAAACTGAAATTCAATCCAACAAAGACAACTAACTTATTCCTGGAATATAATGGCACGGCACTGGATAGTTTTCTTATCGTTCCGAACTTCCGCTATAGTTAATTCCCACGATTCGAGGTATCTCACGAGCAACGGCCACACAGGTGACTTTATTTTTTTATCTTACTGGATTTTTATATCTCAGTTGCTGCGGGGTTTTCGTTTAGCGAACAAGTAATCTGTGCGATTCGGGAATAATTTGTGAAGTGACTAGTGTGCCGTTAATTAATCGTTCTGTTATCCGTTAATTATTTAGTTCAGTGAACTAATATGGGTGACCAAAATGTGTTTGTGACCCACAAGAAGGACTGCGACGATTCGTCCGTTTGGCATTACTTCCTCACATCAAAGGACGGGAAAACTGCTCAATGTAAGATTTGTAAATCTATTTTTAAAACATTAGGCGGCTCCACTAAGGGACTTCATACGCATTTATCAAGTAGACATAGCGTGAAAGTAATTCAATCTGGAAAATTAGGCAATCAGCCATCAACAAGCGCAGGTGTCTCATTGCCTGATTGTTCCACAAATAAAAAAAGGAAAATTGAGTCCTACTTTTGCAGTGAAAGAGATCAATTAGACTATCTTTTAGCACGCATGACAGCACTGGATGGAATTCCATTCAATGTTTTTATAACCTCAAAAGACTTGAGGAAGCTTCTCATGGCAAAAGGATTTAGTGACTTGCCCTCGTCGGAGGTTACAGTGAGAATTCGAGTAGTAAACTATAGCAAATAAATTAAGAGCTAGGCCTGGTAGCCTAGTGACCATTCCATTATGGTTTGCTATTCATCAGTGAGCCGTAGAATCATTATTGTATTCCAACAAGAAACTTTAGCCAAAATTATTAAACGGTGAGTTTTTTAATTATTGGGTGACCGAGTATCACATACTGTATTTAGTGTAAATACTCGGTCACCTAAAAATAATGTTTTGTGTACGTCACCTTCGTATCGTAAAGTAAATTGGTTACTTCAATACTACCCAACGAATAGTATTCAATTGGTGTAAAATCAGTTATTAATAATAATCAAATAAAGGGTGTTTACTTTCCTGCTCTTTAAAAGTCCAAATATTGATAATTTTAGTCAACCGAGTATCACATTAATGGTATACTTAACGTACCAGCCATTAAGTATGTGAAGGTTGGTCACCTAGTATTCTAAGTAGGCTCGTAACCTTCGTATGACGCACTGAACGTTGAATACTACGCTACGCAGGTAGTAATATGCATTGCTGGGCGATAATTTTCGACTAAAAAAAATCAGTTGATACTAAAATAAAAATATCGTACAAATATGGTTGTTTGTAGATAAAATTAACACATATTGTAGCTTTTGAATTTACAACCAAGCAATGTTATAGAAAAAGGTACTTTCTAACATAATCATCATTCGTACTCATTCGTTTACAGCGACGAATAATACGTAAAGTTACAGTTTTGTAATAGTACAGAATAAGCCAACCAATCAAGAAACTTGTTACAAGGGACGAACCAATCAGATCGCTTGTTATAAAGGTGTTCATTAAGTTATCATTGCTTTCGTGCGGATAACTGGATCTGAATATCGAGTTGCTTCAATTATAAGTTTGCAAACGAAGCCTGAACTTGGCACGATGTAAATAATTAGGACCCAATTACGTCTATATCTAGAAACAATCCTTGTAATAGATTAGATTTATATTGCTCTGTTTTAGTTTAAAACGAACTGGTCCTAACTTCTATCCACTTTTAATACGTATTATTATATTTAGGTTGGTTACATTTAAATCACTTTTAATCAGTGAACCTATTCCTAATGATTTGGTACTTACTTAAGGTGCATTCTGTATGTTAGTGACGAAAGCAGATAAGTCGGTCCGTAACTTAGCAGGTGTCTATTTGCTAGTACGGGGATTATTTTGTTTTAATATATAATCAAACAAACCCGTAAGCTTTATATCTTACTCATGGCTATTCAGCAGTTCATCAAACATAATAAAGATCGTACTGTTAACATAACATAAAAACCCTTGCATAGTTCTAGCCACAATAAATGGTTCTCCTTGTTAGGACTTTTTCCGCACGAAAAGAAATAATCTATATTGAGAGTACATTTCCAGTGGGCCCAGTGAATTCAAGGTTCAAAAAGCATCAAAAGGACATCAATCGTTTGAATATTTTATCTCTCCTTTGCGAGTGAAACGAGAATGAATAGATGTTTGAGGACGAGTTTTACTTTATGTATCGGATGTTATTCGCAGTTGAATATAAAATTCTTGAATGAATATCAAATATTAAAAAACTTTTAAAAAAACTTTGTTAGATTTTTTAAAATGAGAATTCTATTCCTGAACCAGAGTAACCTCTGACAAATTTACTATCCAAATAGATAAAGAAAAAACGTCTGACAACACTTATATTATACTAAACTTAAGAACTGAAGAGGCTAACAGCCCCTAATAGGGGGAAATAAAATTTAAACAATACTTTATTATTATAGTTCTAAATACCTCCATAGTAACTGGCTTTTAGAACCACCATATTTTCATATTAAGCACTCGATTTTTAATCACAAATCACAAGTTGAACTGTAAACAAAGAAGACGTTTTCGGATCCCAATGCTTTTTAAATGGCAGATATTTCACGTTATTTCTTTTTTTCTGGGAAACTTCAAGCAATTTCAGTATTTTCCTGAGTCACTATCATAAAGACCTTCCTTCAATTTGAGCCTTTTCCCATCATTCATCAGACGATGAATGACTAGACAGTCAAACGCCCACAATTTCTGCGAAGATATTTCCCTTGTAATTATATACATACAAGTGGCTTGAGGGGGCAAAAGCCCCTAAAAAATGACATTACAATTAAATAGTGAATAATTTTTAGTTCAAAACATTGAAAATGCTATGGTATTGCGCTAGATATTTCCTTCCCTGTCATACCTTGGTAACAGCTGGATTTATTTTAAGTTTGCGGTTTGAGGTGTTAATTTAAAATTATTTTATATAGATATACTATTTTAAACGTCTCTGTGTTTTAAGAAAGGACGTCACTAAAGTAAAATAGAAGGCTTAATCCTTAGAACATTTGCGCTATCCGTTGACATTTCAACAAACTCAACTCACTTTCGTCACCATAAAACATACGAACATGGATTGAAAAATTCTAAAGGTTAACCACAGATCGTAGCAGTTATTTATCCCCGGCAAAGTTGATTCCAACCATGGTCCATATAATAATAGATTTATCGGTTATTTAACATTTAACCCAAAAATGTAAACTACTTATGATGTTATGAAGAGACCGAATAGCCCGTCTGTAGCTCCAGCTGGCTCAAAAATGTATGTTGGTCATTCATGAAGTAAACTGAAGTACGAAGTACTAAAATACTACACTACCGGTACCAAATACTAAGTACTAAATACTGAAGTACTGACTAGTACTTAGTTCTACCTAGTACTAGAACTAACGTACGTAGTTGGTACTTGGTTCTGTAGTACTTGCTTTTACTGTACTTAGTACTTATTAGTAGGGACTTAGGTAGTACTTGCTAGTACTTAGGTAGTACTTTCTAGTACTTAGTACTTAGTTCGGTACTAAATACTGAAGTAGTAAGTGGTACTTATTATGGAAACCTCCTTGAGGCTACATTTTACCAAGTTAGTTAATAGGCTAGAGTTAGGATAAAATCAGAAAAAAAGACTCCTGTTGGCGTCCCAAACTCTGGCTCCAAAGGCCAAATGGAATTCTGTTATATACACTGTATACTCAATAATCGCTATCTAAATATTTTTAAATATATTTCTTTGGATGACTTTAAACAGCCTGTGAAAGAGTGCTTATCAGATTGAGACATGTAAATAATCTTAATGTAAATAAAAACTAACTGTAAATTTTGTAGCCTTATTGTCTTGATAAAGAGTAAATTAGTTAATAATTTTACGTAATTTGAAAGAACAAGAAAATTGCCCCTTGATTGGAAGCGCTTTTCCCCTCTTCTTCCACCCCTGTTAGAGGGCTCTTGCGATGAACTTAATTTGTTTTTAATTACAGCCTGTCATGCTATCCTCTAATGAATCAACGTAAATATATATTTTCATCATGAGCTTCATAGAATTATATTGAAACACACACACATACACACACACAAACTCACGAACACATTAAAGGTGATTTAGTAAAAGAAGTAATAACGCATTTCAACCATTAATGTTCGAAACGAACTCACGTTTTATGCTCAGTGATGAGGGTTTTCTTGCAGAAAATCTGAATTGTATCTGTTACAGATATTTTAGGTTTATTTGGACACACATTTTTGAAATCTCGTCGTGTTTTTTGATTTAGTATGTACTGTTTTTTGAAAGCCTTGTTATAATCAAGCTGATAATTTCAAGTATCTGTTAATTAGTTAGATACAATATGGTACTTTCAAATAGTGCTCAGTGACACATGGAATAAATCAGATTTACGAATAGTTGACAAGCGAAGATATAAATGTGTTGACAACTAACCGGAATGTTTTAATTAACTTTTAATTTTATAATAACCATAAGCCATGAAATTATTTTCAGGAAACACTTACTCTTTTTGGAGGAATTACTTCCAGAATCATATTATTGTTGGTTTTTAATTTACCCTGAGGTTTAGTTAAACATATATTTTATATTTTGTAGCATATGAAAGAAGCTTACAATTTAAATTTCTGTATGTATCTATGCTGGTAGCATCTTTCAAGATTCAACCAAAGGTTTGTAAGGAAAAGCTGTCCAAACCCCTCGAATTTGTGTGAGCATACCGGGCATCAGACCAGCAAACTGAAATCCAAGTCGCTAACTGTTAGGTTTGCAACACTCACATTCCACAGTGGTTTTAAAAGGCAAAACTGCAAAGAAATTTTTAATATACGTAGAATAACTAAACAAAACTTTAAAAAAATATTGTATTATAAATTGTTATTCCACTTTGCTTACTTTTTTAATAAAGTACTTTTTAGAATAAAAATGTGCAATTGAATAACATTACGTTATCTTTACTTCCGGTACTTTCCTACTTCCGTGGACGTTTTATAGCCTTGTCTCTCATTCTCTCATTCCGCGTCTGCTTCCATTCAGATAGTTAGCTGAAAATGCAATACAATTAAAAATCATCAAAGTAAGGATGTAAATGAAAAGTTACATTTTTGTAAGAATCGGCTGGGAGTTATAGTGGAGAGAGCCTAATATACACACCCTTTTCTCGATCACCTAATTTTATTAAACAAAGGTATAAGAGGCTTTAGTTTGTAGGCCAAAAAGTATGTGTATCAGTCTATAATGTTAAAGTTTGTAACCATAAATGTAGGTCAGCCTGCGTTGGGTGGTAAGCCCCACCCAGGCTAACGTAAAGAGGATTAGTTCGGTTACACCACTGGCTTGGCTTTCTCATTATTAATTAGCAATAATCACCTAATTAGGTAATAATTTATGCATATGTAATAACTGTTGTTTTATATTAATTCTGAACTTGTAATATTCTTTAAATTCTCTTACACTAATTCAGATTTTCAAAATAATTCTAAAATATGTATAGTGTTCGTGAGACTTTGACTTTTTAACGTTTTGATGGAGTACAGATCAACCCCTGACCATGTTACTATCTAAAGATTCGTAATAAAATGTATCTTGGCCCAAAAAATAATTTTCAAAAACGTTTTAAGATTTTCTTGAGTATATGACCAAAACCCCCCATATTTATATCATCACGCGAGGGTGATATCGATTTCCCAACGAAGAATTTATATGAAGTGTTGGTAGCACTGGATTGACATGTTGGTGGATTTGAAGTTCTAGCTTCCGAGATGCGCCACAGTGTACACAGATTTACGTAGAACTGTTTTGGAGTATCGAAGCTCCTCGAGATTAAAAAATCTGAGGGGGATACAGTCCTAGAATCAATTTGTGTATTGTACACGACGCGACGTTTTGCAGGAAAGCAACGCCGCTCCCCTGGGGTACATAAGCTCTATCTCTCCCCCAGGGACACTCTCTGGACACGCTTTAGTTTCGGGTCTTCATTTATTTTATATGTTTATCGTTTCGATGCCAATCAATAATCAAGCTTCTAGTCATGCAGTGACGATGAATTTGGTTTATATAGTTTTAAGTTGTTTTATAAATAATTTGAAAGTTTGTAATTTACATAGTTCAGCTTTTAGTAATTGTCTCAAATGAGTCAGCTAAAACCTTGTTGCTCTGGACTTTGGTTCCCTCTATGCATTTGTAAGCTACAGCCTACTACAAACTAGCAAACTAACTTTTATAAAAACTATAAAGGAATACATATTATACTGTGTAAAAACATGAAGAAAGCCAAAGTTTTTAGTAAAAATTATTATTTGTTATTGACAATTATGTACGGATTGTAATTAATACACCAGCACATTTTAATTTAAAAAGGTAGAGATATGTAATGATTTCTTAGGAAATTCTTCTTTGTTGTTTGCACTTCTCTGATGAGTGAAACGTTCATCGTGAAAAATTAGATGAGTGGTTACATTAAATTTTTCATGTTGATACATTTCAGCACGGTGAGATCCAATAATGGGAGTATAATAGGAGTTTTAATGCTGCAAATCGTTAATCCCTTCGAAACCCAGTCTATAATCCAGTTGTAAATATTGGATTTGTCGGATTTGTTCGCTCATATTCAATTCAGGTTACTAGTCCAGTTTATGAATATAGAATGGGCTGCGCATATTTAATTCATGCTACTATGCGATTCCAATGGAAGCTCGCTGTTCTAATTAGTTAATAATTTTTAAACGAGTAAATTTAGTTACTTTTCGTATAGATTATTTTTTATAGCTATTTTATAAAAAAGGGGTTTTGTTAATTTTGATGTTCATTTTAACTTTTTTTATATAAATATTTTCTCTATAGAGTTATATTACTTATAGGATGTTCGATAATTAAGCACACAGTTTTAATTCGATATAGATCCCAGACTTTCCGGACTCGCTAAAGTAACTAGGCACAAAAGAACGGAAATTTAATTGGATTTTATTGAAACAGTCGATCAATGTTATGGCATTTATAAAAATCCTTAATTTACCTTAAATTCCATAGGTGATCTTTATATTTGGATAAAAGGCTATAACTGCTGCCAAATTCAATATTGGCTTTAACAATAAAATAAAAATGGATGTGAAATGTGTTAGTTCACTCTCTCTTGACTCAAAACCAACGAAACATTTTATTCTGTCACTAGCACATCAATGTTAAGATCATGTTCTTTTGTCCCTTAAATAAACATCGCAAGAATGAAGAAGAAAAAGATGTTCGTTTGAAATTAATTGTTAACAATTGGTGGTAAAGACTGATTTGAATTATAATAGCTTTAGAAACTTGCAACTAAAACCCAAGCGCACATTGAGCTAAGATGTAATCCCTCACACCTTTAAAACCCCATGAATTTTGCTTTCTGTTAATGCTGTTTACGGCTTAAAACACGAACAACTTAAACTGCAATTTAAAATTTAAATTTTGTACTTATATACCAAACACCCTACATGTAAAATTATTATGACGTAGCATTTATTTTCCTAGCATTTCTTGCTTTTTACGTTGTGATTTTTCTTTTTCTTAAATTCTATTCCTATTCTTCATGCCCTTGTCTTAAAGTGATTGTAAGCCTTATCTTATTTGATATAATGGGCTTACCATCTCCCCGTCCCTTCTTTCAAAAATAAATAAATTTTCAAAAGATACTATTAATTCTATAAATGTAATAAACATGACAACAATAATAAAAAAATGTAATTGCTGTAATAAGTTTCAATCAGTTCCTTCTAATTAAAAAATTCTCAAAATATATAAAATATGGAAAATATTTGCAGGAAATTAACATAAAATAGCTGGCAACAATAAAAATATCAATTTTGAAACTTAACTGTTTTATTCTTTACTTTACACTGAGCCATTTAGCTACTTAAACTGTTGAGTAGTTATGATATGGCATTAGTTCAGAGATGTGAAAAATCTCTTTCCCGAAATTCCTTCAGGAAAATCTCAACGTTACAATGTGTAGGTAGGAAGTCCCTGTTTGAAATTCGTCCGCGAGCCCGCACCAATCAGGGCTGAGCGTCGAGCACCTGATGCATATTGATAATGTTTGCTTGACGGCCGCTAGGGTGCGCTCGTGTTCTGCATCGGCTCGGCTCCACCCCGGGCTTTCAACTCCTTCAACATTTCTTAAAATCAAAAGTTCCATTGCTTCTTAAAACTAATTATTTTTTTCTAAATGTTGAGGCTTGCTTCTTGTAAAGGGAGTCGATTTATTGGCACAGTAAACTTGTCAAGATTGTCGAAGGAAGATGTCATATAGTATTGAATGTATTGCCTATTAAGAGTGTAAAGAACAGACTCACCAATTTTTTCCAATTGCCTGACTATTTTCAAAATTTAAAATATTCCTAATTTCACAGTCAATTGTTTTACTTAATGAGATTTTTAATTATTTTTCGATTTATTAGCCTACAGCCTATTCGCACTGAAAAAATAAAAACCTTGCTTTAGTCAAGCAGCTATTGTCTTGCTCTTTCCCTGAAAATCAACATTGTGTTGCAATGTAAAATAGTTCTATAGTTCTGGACAGCCTTACTGGCGGGTGAGTGAGTGCGCTGTATTCGGAATTAGCGTGAAACATCTGTGTTGTGTTGGTAACCAATCATACGATCACTTGTTTAAGTAAAGACGCACGATATAAAGGTTTATGCTGCAAGCTCATATGCAATAAATATTAAATCCAAACAAGGTCTCGTTGAAATCTATTTCAAACTTACACGTAAAATGACGAGAAAAGTTATTGCAGGTGCTTGTCGAAAGTCTAAATATCCCCGTTGCAGCAGACCTGCATACTCAGCGAATTTCAAATGCAAAACAACATATTTTGATCCAAAATAGGGAGATTTGACATGTTTTTGTAAGCCCCATACGAATAACATGGGGAATGAGTATACAGGTTTGCTGCTACGGGTATATTAAAACTGGGTGGTTTTAATTCAATATTTAGTAGATCAAATCAAATCAAATCAAATCTATATTTATTTTCCAGAGACAAAACATACAACAATTTACAAATTTTAAATGGAAAATCCTCACATAGGCTTATCTCGCCTGTGTGTGAGGAATGAGTCCCACCAGATCAGTTCATCAGCAGACACTGCAGCACTTACAAACTAAAATAACATTACTTTATTTAGAGGACTAAAAACATAGGAAATATAGAAGATACAACAAGTATTTACTGATAAAAAAAATAAAATTATTTATTAATTTCCGCTGGAAACCTGGATCTCACAAGCTCACGCACCCATTCCCAGCCCTCCTCACCCCCCAACTCACACCATTCCAACCCCTTACACACACACAAACACACACGCCAAACCCACACACACACACACACACACACACACACACACACACACACACACACACACACACCCATACACATACCCACTCGCACGTACGCACTCATACACATTCACTCTAGCAACTTTTACACAGTCTATGAATACAATGAGCTGAGGTAACTATCAATTCGATCTCTACCGACTATCAATAACCAGTTATTTACATGTTTCTTATTAAGTAACTATACTACATTGATTAGGGTGTTTTAAAAATTCTGGAAGCTTTGAAAAAATTACACCTGCTAAGTAATGTGAGGATGTTTTGTTAATTGTTCGATTTATTTTTGGATACTGAATCCCTGTATTCACAGCGGATCTGGTTAAATAATTATGATTAAGCTGGCTGAATATAGTTTGCTTGTTTTTAAAAATATACAAAATAAGAGTTCAACTGTATAACTGAGAAATACTAAAAACTTTGAAATCATCAAAAGGTTTTTCAGTAGGATATCGGCGCGGCGTGGTTTGCCAAGAGAAGCTTTAATTACAGATTTCTGAATAATTTCAAGTGGAGAAATAATACTTTAAAACCACCCCCCCATGCTAAAATCCCATATTGAAGCAATGACTGAACGTAAGCAAAATAAATTATTTTAAGAAGAGGCAAAGAAAGTAATTTTGAAAGGTTCGAAAAAATATAAATAAATTTACGTAGTTTATTTCTAATATAGCTTACATGCTCAGACCATTTCATGCGGGAATCAAATACCACTCCTAGATACTTGTATTCATGCACACACTGAACACTCTCACACGTTACGCATCCATTCCCAGCACCACAAGTATGCAACCTAAGACTTAAGTTATTAGGATCAGAACAGGCTCTTAAAGATATTGGCATGCACTTGGTTTTGGATAAATTTAAAGTCAGCCCGTTCTGATCAAACCAACGCTTGGCAGTGAGCAGGCCACACTCCGCATCTCTGTAGACACCCTCCCAGCTGTCGCCTTCAAATAGTAATGCGGTGTCATCTGCATGCAGAAAAATTTTTGCAGAACCCAAATTTGCCTTCCCAAGATTATTAATATAAATAAGGAAAAGAAGAGGTCCTAAAGTCGATCCTTGAATTACCCCATAGTCAATTTTTTTGGGCGAACTATTAAGTCCATTAATAGAGACAACTTGGTACCGATCTGTAAAGTAACTTTCAAACCAATCGAGTGCAATTCCTCTTACGCCTATACAAAAAAGTTTTTTCAATAAAAGCTTTCTATCTACTGTATCGAAGGCTTTCGCTAAATCTATGAAAATTAAAAGAGGTTTTTTATTGTCTCCAATAGCGTTGTGAATACTTTTAGTTAAATCGTAGAGGTTACCGTTCAGATTTTTGTGTCTGCGGAATCCATATTGTTTGTCAAAAAGAATGTTGTTACTTAATAAATAATGTTCCAATTGGTTTCTGACACATTTTTCAAATATTTTAGAAAGAACACTGGCTAAATTAATAGGACGATAGTTAACATACTGCTGCTTATCCCCTCCCTTATAAATAGGAATTACTTTACCCATCTTGAAAGAATTTGGAAAAATACCATTTGCCAAGCTACGATTAATTAAATTCAAGAGAGGAAATTTAAGCCAATGAATATTCCTCTTAATAATTTCAGCACTAGAAAAAGTAATAATCTGATCTAGAAAAATCCATTTACCAGGTTTTACCAAGATATGTTGAGAAATAAGCAAGATATCGAATTTTTCTTATTTTCCCATAAGGTTAACATTGGGACAACGTACTGTGTTTACCACTTTCAATATCTCGGTAACCAATGGACATAGAGCAGTGATTCACGATACGAAATTGTTTGTTTGTTTGAGCTGAATTCAATGGTGCTAACAAAAATTTTATAATTTTTATTTTTATATGTAAAAAACTCAAAAAAAACCATTTTTGGGGGGTTTACCCCCCTTTACCCCCCCCTTCCGGTTCGTTAGTTTCGGGTTAGTTTACGAACTCGTCCGAATAATTACTACTTTACACGCCCATGCCAAATTTCATTAAGATCGGACCATTTTTACACGAGCTATCGTGCTTAAAAAGACACACACACACACACACACACATATATATATATATATATATATATATATATTTATGAAAATGAACGAATAGTGTTTTTGTCATCTGGGGACCTTAAAAAGAAAAGTTAAGATGGTCTCGGGCTTAGGTCTTACCATGATACCTACGGTAACAGCTTCTTCCCTAAAGGGGAAATTCGCTAAAAGAGGTTTTATTCTCATTAGTAGTGGCAATACTTAATATTACGTTTCGTATTGCGCAAGACAACTTTCGGTAAAGTATTGCAAGACAAATTTCGTAGTGTTGATGTGCCTAAAAAGCATAAACAGTGTTTTGACAGATCGACATAATCATGAGTTTTACCTCAACGTAGGCTTGGGATACAATATTTTTCTCTATAATTTTTAAACTTAAAAAACCAAAAAAATCCTTTCGAAAAAAATTAGTTAAAAATGTAACAATTCATAGCAAAACCTCCTAAACAACGAATTTGATTGGGACGGAATGATCTATTTACATAAATTCATGAGAGATCCTTTACATTCGTTTATTCTACACTTCATAGAAACCGACAATGCCCTGTTAATGTTACCTTAGGGCCATAATAGAACGTGAACATGCTCCAACTCGACACTTTTAACGATTGCTTATAATTTTTTCAGCACCTCTAACTAAAATCTAAAAAAGTCCAAAGCAGTTATTTTACACCCCTTTAGAACACTTTTTTCCAATTAACTATTAAAAGTAGATAGTATAGACATGAGGACTTTAGTTAGCCTGGTGAATAGTCTTGTGTATGTGAGGGTTATTGTTAAAAGTGGTATCGGTCAAGGTCAAAAAGGCTTTGATAGTATCCACAACTCTTAGGACAAACATCGATTTAACCAATTCCACTACTTTTATTTTCCTTCATAATTTTCTATAATGGTTTCAGCCCATAAGACTTACAATTATCACAGATATAGTACGATGTAAGGTGAAGTTTATTCACTGGAAGGGAAAGCAGCGGACGAGGTAAATCCTTCACAAGATTCGTTCCAACTTTCAACTTTTTCCAGCGATGAGGAAACTTGTACGTTGCCTTAAGCTTCTTTGCATCCAGAATAAGGAATCCGAATTTCCAAATACCAACCGAGAGCGTAAATATTGTACACACAGTTTTATATTACGAATGTATTTGTTTACTCTTCTTTATGCGGTAATACGTAAAAGCTTGTTTTGTTGTTTGAACAGTTTCTTAACCGATCTAATTTTGATAGAAATTCAATTTTTACAATTATAAAACAAATATCATATTTTGCACCACATTTCCTTGTTACTGTTCCAGATTTATTACTTTTTATTAGAATTATGAAATTTAAATTACTTTGGATTTAAGTGTAATAACATTGAGGTAATTTCGATGGTTCCATGAAAACTATACAATTACGTTCCTAAAAATAGAAGCAAACCAATTGTTATAAACGAAGTTAATTGTTAAAGATCTGGTCGTACTCGCTAGTAAATCCTGAGTTCTAATCGTCTGATACTTGTTCGTGAGGTTAGCAAATCCTGTGCATTATTGTCAAGGTCACTTTTTCTCAAAAATATCAGCATTTTTCTTCGCAATGAGTAATTCAATACTTGAAATTCATCCTCCAGAGAATAATCAAAATACTGTAGGAATATAAATTCATCGAATGCAAAACTAATTGGCCATTCCACTGATTTCAGCACCGATTACAATTTGTGTGGCAAATTGCATTTTTTTAACAATAAACAAGCTTCTGATGATACCGTAACTTCAGCCACCGCTCCCGTGAGATTAAATCCAATCAAATTATTCGATTATTGATTTTTGTAATAATTTTCATTTTGATCACCTCGTCACAAATATTTCAACTTTTGTATTTAACAATAGAATAACGGATGAATTAAACCTGCAGCGTGTTTATCATTATTAATTATAACTTTAACTGAAAACGTGTTTGGAATCGCACCTACGTATTGCTTTTTTGCTCATGATAATTAACTGTATTATTGTAAACTCTAGCTTTAACGTTTTGCAATACTGTATTTTTAAAATTCATAAATAAGAAGTGAAAAGCGAAGTTACTCGCATGGGCCTTAGGTTTGATAAGCCACGAGCCCAAGAGCCCCCTCGGTCTTCCAGCAGACACCCCTCTACTCCCTCCTAAGTAAATGACCCAAAACCTCTTGTCAGCTGACCTACTTAAAGCCAGAGCTCTCAGTCAGTCAGCAAAACAAGAGCCTGTTTAATTCCAATTCCAGTCTATTCACGTACATAATACAAAACATTGAAAATGCGAAAGCATATTAAAACGACAGATCTTAGTTTCCTCTCTGTGATACCTCGGTAGCAGTTAGATTGATTCTTATGTGTAGGATGTCAATTTAAAAGTATTTTGACGTCGATTTAGAAAAGCGTCTCATCGTTTTAAGAAAGGTCATTGCTTATGTACAATAGAAGGATGTATCTTTGGAATAGTTGTGCTATCCGTCGACATTTGAACTAAACCAACACACTTTCTTTACAATAAAACGTGTGAACATTGTAAAAAATATTCTTACAGATAACTACAGATTGCAGCACTTATTATTTATATCCCCTAAGAAGTCGGCTCCAGCCAAGGTCCATAGAATAATAAAAACATAAATTATTCAACATTTAACCCAAAAATGTAAAAAGGTCATGATGTCATAAAGAGACCGAATAGCTCGTATAAAAAAGCTCAAAAAAACCAGCTCCAGCTGGTTCAAAAATGTATTTTGGTAATTCAAAGTGTACTTAATATGGAAATCTCCTTGAGGCTGCATTTTACCAAATATGCTAATAGGTTATGACAAAAACAGATAAGGGACTCCTGTTGACGTCCCTAACTCCGGCTCCACAGGCCAATTGGGATCCTGTTTTATAAACGCTATACTCATTTGCTGCTAGTCCTCCTAAAGATAGGTCTTTACAGACTGGCAAGCTAATGCAATTTTTCGTGTCCTTTTTTCCGTGCCGTCAAGTTTGTTGGTTTATTTTGCTGCCCAAATTGACTGGTGAAAGCAATTATCTGCTATATCTGTTCTCCTAAAGATTTGATATTGAGGAAATTTTCTTTAACATCAGTGAAATACAGGTGTCAAAGCAGTGAAACAAATTTAAGTCGCCCGGAAAGCGGGCACAAACAAGTGCATTGAGTTGCCAGTATGGTCTGTATTAGGTAGGTACTTCTTCATTAATGGTGCAGCACTCTCTGTTGACTCAGTGAAACGGAGATCAAACTGGTAGAACTGGGCTTTTAAAGTGAGATTTCTTATCTGTACCTGAACCTATAGTTTATCTTATAGATGATGTTAATATTTATCATTAAATCAGCATCACAACACATGTTAAAACAAAAAAAGAACATGTAAACGACACTAATGTACTTAACTCTTTATAATTTTAAATTATAAATAGACTATAAACCCTGATTATAAAATCAGGAAATACTGACGTTGAAATCTTTATTGCGTTACAGTACATTTTACATGCACCAGTTCTACCAGTTAGCTAGTTTTTGAGAAAATCATTTGTCAACATATGGCATATGGCTTTGGATCAACCATCAGCACCACAAGTTTAAATGTAAACAAAGCAGAGGTTTTTAGATCCCAATGCTTTTTAAATGGTAGATGTTTTACATTATTTCAAATTTCTTGGTAAGCTTCAAGCAATATCAGTGGTTTTCCCCAGTCCCTGGTATGAATACCTTCATTATGAGCCCTCTCCCATTTTACGACCTACCAAACTCCCAAAATTTTGACGCAAAAATTTATCTTAGTAATGATATATATACATCTAAAGAGTCAGAGGAACAGAGAGAGAGAGATAAAGAGATTTGTTGTTGTTATACTATGCTGAATATATAAATTATTATTACATTCTATAGCATTTTGGGAGTTATACATCATGAATTTTTTTCTGTTTCTGTTGACTTGTTTAAAAGAAACATGCTAAGGCATTGCATAAGCTACTCAAATTTACTTTTTATTGACTTGAGGAAGTCCAAGAAACTTAAATACATGTATTTATGTATTTCATGACAATCATACTCGTAGAAAGGATTTCAAAGTAAACAAATTAATTTATTAGTATTAGTAGCTCAAAAACATTCTAAAAAAGCTTTAAAATACCACTTTCTTAAACTTGTACATAAAATAATAAAATCACCTTCTCGTATAAAGGTTAACGTGTTTTCTATCACTATACGGTAAATTTTCATATTTATGTAGCATTTCATTTATTGAAAGTAAAAGAAAATTAATTTCCTTTGTAAATATATATACAAATATACAAAATGTTAATCTTCTTTATTGTTCGGATTTTGTAAAATCTATAACACCAAAAAGAAGTTAACTGAGCCAGCCTTGATAACTGACTAAATTAGCTAAGTTCCGAAAAGTGTTAAGTTTATTGATGAGGTTGAGGAATTTGCATAAAGTATGTAGCCAGAAGATGTGTTGGAAAAGTTGGAACCTACTTTTGAGCAAGAACTTTATTTTAAAGTTTAAGAGTCATTACAGCGCCTCTAATCTGCGCTGATATATGTTATTCTTTTTATTGTATAGGACTAGTTTTGCACGAGAAACATCACATTTATTTACCCACTAGCAGAAACCCGTGGCTTCGCCCGTTCAATCGATAACAAATTTTTTCTAACTTATACTTTGACTGTAATGTTATACTTTTACAAATTACCAAATGGACTGATTGGTTTTAATTATATATTAATTATTATATATGTGTCATTAAGGGTTTAATTACATTCTTAAGGTTACAGATAGTGATTCCACTCCAGGTTTAAATGAGAAGGTGAAACGTTTCTTCTGTAGGTTTTTCTGTTTCCCTCAAGATGGGAAAATGCTATCCATTGGCTACCATTTGCCATGATTCTACTTTTTCTATGTAATCCTAAAAATACTAAACTGTCCTACTTTATTCATTATTAAACTTTAAATTCGGTTTCTATTAGTGTTTGATTTAAAGGAATAGATTGCCACTCCATTGCAAAGAACTATACTACTTTGTATAGTTCTTTGCTCCAGTGGTTTGAGCTCTGATAACTTTCGCCGCCCGTGCACTCGCCTCAGTCCGCTCAGCACATGAGAACATTAGGCATGACCCGGGATGTAAAACATTATATCAATGACAAAAAATTATGAAATAAAACACCTGAATTTATTACTATTTAAATTAAACAGAGTTGTAAGAAAACAGAGTTGTAAGAAAACAGAGTTGTAAGAATGAATACATTGACCAAAAATTGAGTAAACCTAAACTCACTAACAGTTTCTTAAAGACATTGAAAATAGGATCGCTCGTGTGCAAGAGGCAAAAATAGCCGGTAGAAATTGTTTAATTATTTTTACAAATCCCCCTTCACCCACTCAAACCCTCCTATTTTAATTTTGAAAATTCCGTTTCTAGAAGAAGCTTTATATTCTGAATGGATATCCATGCAGAGTTTCAAGCATGTAGTTAAAGTACTTCAGGTGGTCAATAGTGTGGCAATTGCCACATAGTAGATATAGTATATGGCCATGATAGTTTTGTAGTCTGTTCTCTTAGTAGGTTGATTTTTCTATCTTTTTGCCCTGTCAAGATATCCTACAGACCTTCCATCCATGTTTTTCATTATGAGCTTACAAAAATAAAATACCACCATTTTGAATTTTATAATGTAACCTATTTTAGAATTTTGAGCGACACCATTTGAAAATCCTTTCTTAGTAAGTATCTAGGAACTTATGAGGAATATTTGCATCAAGTTTCTTGGCCCAAGGCCTAACAGGTTTTAAGAAAAAAAGCTTAGTAAACTAAAAATGGCCGCCATTTAGAATTTTATAATTTACCCTATTTTGAATCTTGAGAGAAAATATTTTGAAATCATTTTTTTATTATTTAATTATATTATATTCTTATATATATATATATATATATATTTTTATATATATATATATATATATATATATATATATATATATATTAGGACAATTATTTTCCAAGATAAAATTACCTCTAGCCATTTAAATAACTGTATTGCTTACAGTTAAAAAACGCCTATTGCTCATTGTCTATAATGATGATTTATTTCTAAAGTTCAGTTAATTTCAGAAGAGTCTGAATAAACAAATGGATCAAACAGAGTAGATTCCTGATAATGATGATGTGTTCGACATTAGGGATCTATCAAAAGTGATATAGTCAGATAACCAATTTTACCAGTTGACTACTTAAATAAACTATGTTCAGTAGTGGTAAATTAAATGATAAAAAGTCAAATGAATAAATAATCCAAAAGGATGAGCATTTTGGTATGATTTAATCTCTCGTTACTTGGCAGTTTCTATAAACTCCCTTACCCTAATCAAAGAAGTACAAACAAATTTAGCTTAACTCAATGGGTTTACACAGAAGTGAGTAGATTTTACAAATGAATAAAATCAATATTAAGTACACAATTTAGATACATTAAATACATTAGTCACACCAACAATCAACTGATCTTTTCTGAACTAATTTTTTTTTTCAAATATATTGTTTTTTTCAAATGTTCTTAAATATTCCTACGGTGCACGACCAATCTCACGTTTACCCATTGATTGGATGTATGATCCGTAAAGTCTGATCTTGAGGAATCTGAGGAAAAGTTTTTCATATTCCTTTTATAATAAATTCCACGGTTAATATTTATCTGAGGTTCACTAACGGAGACAGATAACTGATCAATTGCTCATGATGATTATTTTGCTGATTGTTTAACGTTGTAAACATGTTTTGGTTGTGTTTCAATATAGCAAAATGATAATTTTAGAAAAATACCTTTTGTTTGCGTATAATTATATTACTTGTGTTTTAAGATAAAATATTGATTAAATAAATTTGGAAGCCTCCGAACAGCATTTATAATTAAAATAAAGGTTACAAAGAATATCACAAACACACACACAAACAAGTAGACTCGACAAAATTATTTACAAAGATTAAATATATGAAGAAATTCGCTGGATCCAGAGGATGTTAAACTTTTGTTTATTTTAAATATTATCATATTCTTTTGCATGCTTAAGCACCAAACTAATAGCTTTAGAAGTTACGTGGGTGGGGCTGCAACCACTGTCGAACGATGGCTGAACCTTTGCTATGACTGATACTTCCAAGTACCGATTCTCTTATTACCTTACACTTAAGCTTTTGTGAATGGGAAAATAAAATGTTTTACAAAGAATATGTACAAGATCTTTTAAACTTGGGACCAACTAACGTTACGGCTCCGTTAACATTCTCAATCGAAAGCTTTTAACAAATATCCCCAGTACGTAGTGACTTGAACATAAAAAAAACAGGCTAGTACTCATAGCGTAAGGAAATTGTATTTATTATTCATCGAGGAGATGTAAACTTCTTATTAATACACCATCAGGTAAAGTTTACTTGTAACTCGATGCAAAGACGAGTTACGCTTTTGTTTTCAATTAGTGAATAATTCATTAACGGAAATTAATCTGTTATGAATTTCATAAGGTAAACTTTCTTCAAGAGGCCATGAATTGTTCAATAATGCAAACACCGACAACTTATCAAATCATGGAAACTGTTTCAAACATTGTCCTCTTCACCTCTCTCTTTTTTTTGAAAGATAGGGGGAAAATCTACTAAGGCTATTGGATCTTAAGCCAAAAGCCAAGTATCCGGCATATATCAGGTAAAATCTTTTTCATCATACTGAACATATGTTTTCTGTTCCTTTTTGTTGGCTCTAAAGTTACCCATTGCCGTCCTAGACCGGAAAACCCTAAGTAAACGGTCTAATGCTTGTTTATTGGTTACTTTTTAGAGGAATGTACTGACAGCAGTAGCGAATGTTTGTTCTGGTTGTTATAGGTTAGGTTCGAAGGATTGAGAAACGTATTGGTTTATGCAAGGACTACGTTATGATTGAAAGTATGTTTTTTTCTTAGTAGTATGATGGAAAGTATCGTACGTTACACGGCCGGAAAGTTTTACCGGCCTGGTAACGTAATATACTATTTCCCTACTGCTAAAGTTTTGTCGGACTGCGAATACAGGAAATGGAAGTAAACAATCGGCTGATTTGCAGCAAACTGACGTTTACTGCTTATTTAATGGTTACTTTTTAGAGGAATGTAGTGGCAACACTGGTAGCAGTAGCATATGTTTGTTCTGTTTGTTATGGGTTAGGTTTGAAGAATTGAGAAACGTATTGGTTTATGCAAGGACTACGTTGTGATTGAAAGTATGTTTTTTTCTGAGTAAAATAATGCATTACACGGCCGGTAAGTTTTACCGTACTCATATGAAAATCCCACACTCACTTTCGCTCTCGCGGAAACTGATCATGCTCGTCCAGCAAAACAGTACTTTCCGGTCTACTAACGAAATGTACTATTTCTTGAGAGCTTAGATGGTTGTGATTGGTACGTGAATTTTAGATTGTGGTATCCTATGATTTCTTTAGTACTTTATTTACAACTGTATGATTTCTTGGAACTCTTCTATTGAAAATGTCTCCAGCCTAAACATTTTTAATGGTGTTTTAAAGTCTTTAAATGTTTCTCTAAATCCAGTTTTATAGCTCTGGACAGCCTCACTGGCGGGTGAGTGAGTGTGCTGTTGTCGTTAATATCTGCAATGTTATGGTAGTAAATCACATGGTCATTTGTTTATGTAAAGGTACATTACACAAGAAAATATTTTGCTGCAACCGCAAGTGCAACTAATGTTAAATGCTTGCAAGCTCAACACAGTTCACGAAGTATGATGACAAAAGTGTGGAAACACATTCTTAAATGTAAACAAATCATTTTAGATGAAAGTTTACCAAAACAAAAAGACCAGCTGATGCATCGCGCTAATATTTTCCAAGAAATTTTAATTGCGTAAGAAATCTCTCGGTGAAATATTACAGGGCATTCTTTTGTAGTGTAATTTAGGTGAAACGTAAACAAAGTTTTGACAGTTCTTCCAAAACATGAGTTTATTTAGCAGACATTTTGGGAGATTACAATTTTCGCCACCCGCCAGTAAGGCTGTCCAGAACTATAGTTATGTATATTAAACGCTTACAAATTAATTATTCTTCCGTTTTAATCAGCAGAATATTTTTGTTCCTGGCAGTTTCTTTTCGCGTATTGCTCTTATACGGAAAAAGCTATAATCGTAGGTCTCTTAAGAAAAACTAAGTCCAGGACAACTGTAATTTTTGAAGTTGCTACATACAAAAACAGTAGCCAAAGTCGATCAGAAAAATTACAATTTCTCAGTCAAATTTAGTGAAAACCTGATAGCTAGAGATTTATGAGAGGAAAATAAAATTTCACAGCTTTTTCGACGGATAAAGTTTTTCATAAAATGTATAGTTTGAGATAATAAGCTTTGACAAATAAAATAACCACCATTAAAAAATTATAAAAAGAAGAAACTTGATACTCAGTAATATAATCGGTTTATTATTCTCTAATTATGTACCAAGTTTTAAGATGATAAATTAAGTCGCTCGAAAGTTATGAATCAATAAGTGAAAATTACACACAGGCAGACAACCGGTAAACTACGATAGAAGTTTATTTTACCATTTAAAACCTTCCGAATTTGGGTTAATGTCTTGCTCCCCAGAACTTCTAATGCTGAATAATTTGTTGTATAATGTCTTTGAAACTTCACACCCAACAGTCCTTCCACGATTGGAAAGCTGAAATGGATTTAATGCGTTGCTTCTGTTAGCAGAAACATCCTCACGTCATTTTTGAGGCGAGGACGAAGCCGAACAAGGGATGCGCCAACTCGGGGATGATGGAGTACTCGAGGCGGACCAAACACCTGAGCGCCTTCGTCGCGGTGCCACAGGAGGAGGGGAGGTACCGCCGTGACGTCAGCGAGGCCACAAAGTACATCGAGACAGCGGTGGTCATCGACAAGGCTATGGTGAGTCATTGGCTGGCCTAGGATACGTTAGGGTAGGGAAAGATAGACTTGGTTGATTTGGACGCAGCAATGGCTGCCATCTTGTTGTGCCGCTGGGACGCAGCACTGGCTGCCACCTTGTTGTGCCGCTGGGACGCAGCACTGGCCGCCACCTTGTTGTGTCGCTGGGACTCAGCAATTGCTGCCACCTCGTTGTCCCGCTGGGACGCAGCACTGGCTGCCACCTTGTTGTGCCGCTGGGACGCAGCACTGGCTGCCACCTTTGTTGTGGCACCGGGACGCAGGTCTGGCTGCCACCTTGTGCCACTGGGACGCAGCACTGGCTGTCACCTTGTTGTGCCACCGGGACGCAGCACTGGCTGCCACCTTTGTTGTGGCACCGGGACGCAGGTCTGGCTGCCACCTTGTGCCACTGGGACGCAGCACTGGCTGCCACCTTGTTGTGCCACCGGGACGCAGCACTGGCTGCCACCTTTGTTGTGCCACCGGGATGTAGCACTGGCTGCCACCTTTGTTGTGCTACCGGGACGCAGCACTGGCTGCCACCTTGTTGTGCCACCGGGACGCAACACTGGCCTTCCACTTTGTTGTACCACCGGGACGCAGCAAAGGCTGCTAAGTGGAAGATGAGTGTGGCAGACAAAGACTAACAAAGAGAGGCAGGTTTATTTTGTCAGGATGTTAATTTATTATTAGCCCAATAGTCAACGGCGATAATGACGAAGGCTCCCTTCCTTTTTAGAATTGTAAGCCAAGTGAGGTTAAGATGTTCTTGTCATCAAATAAAAGCGAGTATAGTTTAAGTTAACGTAAAAAAAATCGTGGGCTTTCAACTGGCAAGACTAGATTTATCTTCCACAAGTCTACGAGCCATTAAAAAAAGATTGAGCTTTCGTAGTCCAAACGTCACACCAAGCCTTTTAAATAACACTATTTTGCTAAGTAAAACTACTAAATACTTAGTAGCTTCTCGCAAGTGAATTATTTATTTACTTGGAAGAAACTTGAAAGAAAGAAAGAAATTAAAGAAAGAAAGAACTTTATTAAATAAAGTGGAGAGAAAACCAAGGCTTGGTTAAAGGGTAAAGCTTGTATACTTGATATAGTGTAGTTAATGATAGGTCCATTGAAATTAGAAGTGCGTTGGTACTACGTTCCTAAACGTCATATTGGTTAGGCTTGCCGCTAGACGCAGTAACCGAGCCAGCCACAAACGTTCAAACTAATTAACAACAATTCTGCTACAATCTAAGCGAGTACATGGGATGCTTCTCAGTTAAATGTTTCTCCTCTAAGAGAACTAATATTTTTAAGAGAAGGAGTTTTATTTTTTAAATTTATTTTACTGATTTTAATATTGAACACCACCAACGTTAACTGAACTTCAATCTTTTACAATAGAACCATACGTACAAAATAATACCCCCGTTGCAGCAGACCTGCAAACTCAGCGAATTTCAAGTGCAAAACAACATATTTCGATCCAACATAGCGAGATTTGACATGTTTTTGTAAGCTCCATAAGAATAACATGGGGAATGAGTATGGAGGTTTGCTGCTACAGGTATATTAAAACTGGGTGGTTTTAATTCAATATTTAGTAGATCTGAACTAGAAGAAGCCATTTACCAAGTTTTATCAAGATATGTTGAGAAATAAGCGAGATATAGAATTTTACTTATTTCCCATAAGGTTAACATTGGGACAACGTACTGCGTTTACCACTTTCAATATCTCGGCAACCAATGGACATAGAGCCATGATTCAAAATACAAAATTGTTTGTTTTTTTGGGCTGAATTCAATGGTGCCAATAAAAATTTGAAAAATTTTATTTTTCTATGTAAAATTCTCAAAAAACCCATTTTTGGGGGGGTTTACCCCCCTTTACCCCCCCTTCCGGTGGTCCGATCGGGCTGGTTTACGAACTCGTCCGAATAATTACTACTTTACACGTCTATGCCAAATTTCATTCCGATTGGACCATTTTTGCGCAAGTTATCGTGCTTAAAGACACACACATATATATATTTATGAAAGTGAACGAATGGTGTTTTTGGCATCTGAGGACCTCAAAAAGAAAAGTTATGATGGTTTTAGGCTTAGGTCTTACCATGAGACCTACGGTAACAGCTTCTTCCCTATAGGGGAAATTCGCTAAAATGTAAACAGATAGCTTTCTCCAATAAATCTCAGGTTTCTTAGTTAAAAATGTGCAGTTATTCATCAAACTAGAACGTCTCTTACAACCATCTCTGAAGTTGTATCCTCTATTAAAACAATTAATGTCTTAAATATATATTTAAATTTTCTTTAAACAGGCTTTTCTTAAATAAAAAAACATAATGATCAATGTGAACAATTTAATTCCACTTTTGGAGTCTCGTTTCCTTATGTGGTCGGTGGGTATTTCAATAAATAAAAAAGTTTCAAAAAGGTCTTTTAATCTGCACTCTCTGTTTTACTAAAAGCATACATTAAATATATAATAATTAAAATAGACATACTAATAAATAGACTTTATACTTATATATATGTACATTTGTGTGTGTGTGGGGGGGGACTCTAGCGGCTGAAATTTTTATCCGATTTCTTCCAAATTGGTAGGAACATTCCTTTCTATGGATATCAAGATTACGTTCTTTGGACAAAAAAATCGGAGCGATACTAACACCATTTTTGGGAGATAATAACCCACTTTTGGGGGATAATCGATGCAAACTTGGAGTTTTGGGCCCAAAACCTTAAGGGTTAAGGCCCTAACGTAAATCCTATTTGTTTTATATAAATCCAATAAAACACAAACGTTTTAAGTCCTCTTCCAACGTTACAGCACCAAAAATATCTTATTTATGATTTAAAATGTGAATTTACCAAACGCAGTACGTTGGCTTGAGGATTTCGCACTCTAGTGGCCACCATTATTATCCGATTCTCTTTAAATTTGGTATGTAGAGATATTATTTTCAATAATATGACTGGCTAGTTAGTTGGGGGAATGGATCGTAGCCTCTTTTTTATTTGGGGGATTTTGACAAAAATTTGGGTTTGGGGTAAAAATGGGGTTTTATGCCCTGTAATTGAAATTCGCTCCGTGCTATGTAAGAACTCGTTTTTAATAATACATCCCCGTCTTATTTTTTTAATTGAGTAGCTAAGTTTTTGGAAAAATACCTTCAAAACCTGCGACAAAGTTAATATATATAATTCATGGTGAACATAGTTTGTTGTCTAATGTTCTTAGGAAGCTGATTAAAAACCGACAGTCCCCCTATTTACTATTTGATTTTTGTAAATCTTGGTATGTATTTAATTGTAAATTTGCTTTAATTTAGGTGGGTTTAAACTTATTTTAACTGGATTCGAGGAAGAAAATATTTGTCAATATCCTGATGCCGTTTATTAATCCTTATCGTTGACAACATGTTTAACTTCAACTTTAATCTAATTACAGAATGAGAGGCTATCATCAAGCATAAACATTAAAAATCAAATTTTGTTAATCATTTGGGGCAGCTGCACAGTATACAGTCAAAACCACCCATATGTAAACAACTGATTACTGTACTTTAATATTAACAACAGCATAGACGGTATACAGATGCAGAAGTAACACATCACTTAACTATTTCCTTCCAAAATTATTCACATGATAAAAAAAGAAAATTTATAATCCTTTTTCTTAAAACAATCATTCAGCCAGCACCCATTAGTTTAATTTATTATTTTCTGAAATAAAGCCTTGGGCCAACTACTGAATATCATACTGTTGTATACAAAAGTGCGCGCGTTTTATTCTAATCCATTCTTGCGACCGCAGACAATGGTGGGCTTTCAACAGCTAAGTACGCCGGGCTACAACAAAGGGGCAATTCAGACTTCACGTGGCCACTTCATCCTTTTACTCCAATTGTTTAACCACATGTATATACAGAGATATTCGATTCATGTACATTATGTCACATTACCGCTGCACAATACTCCTTCGCACAGTACAGTTTCATTGCAATATTTTATGCCGAATTGATTTTGACTGACTTCGTTCTTTAATGCGACCTGGTTGAGCAGTATTGAGAATTTTTCTTTACCGAACTATTCATCATTAAGTCAGTTTTCTATAGCTTCCTGTAAAAACGCATTAGAACCTACATACTCAAAGGAAATACGAGTAGCCAAAACATGCTTCTTAGATATAACTTAGTTAAATTTCGGCCTATATGTTAATCTTAGCTTTCAACTTTTTTTACAAAGGAGTGTACTAGTTCACTCTCAACCAATCTACTTTTCTAATTTTAGTGATTTTACCTCAAAAGGCATTAATATAAAAGATCCTCCAAAATTATTATTGATATTGATTTTAAACTATTCCAAATAAACAACCCTTGATTTTTTAAATCTATAGTTAAACTGAGAATTTAATGCATTTATATAGTTTTTAAACTACGAAGATTTAAGTCCTCTTCCCCAGTTGCAGTACAAAAATAAACCATTTATAAACAAAAATGCATATTTAGTAAAGGCAGTACGTTGACTAAGGGAGATTTTCTAAAATTTCCTTACCTTCTATCATATAATTGGCCAAATATTTAGGGAAATATACCAGAAGCCCCTGCTCCCTTTTTAGGGAGGTATAAAGCCCATAATTTGGGCTTTCGAGTCTGAAATGGGCAATTTAAGCCTTGAATTTGAAATTCGCTTTATCATGTTAGCATGCCGCATGGGGTTTTTGTTTTTATTTGTTCGTTCAGAAAACAAATAATACTTAAATGATGGTTTTCATTTTCCCCATGCATAAAACTTTAACCCAAAAGTAATGTTTTTCTTTACAAAGACTCTTCAAATAAATCTTTGAAACATTACCACTTAAAGCTAAAAGAAACCCCATTGCTTGAGTTTATATATTTTTTTTTTATAATAACACCTTCTCTAATACTACTGCTGCCTACGATACCCAACATAGCCGTAAGTTAATTTAGCTTCCATTTAAGCTATAAATTGACCACAGTTAATGGCATGTTTGGTAAAATTAGGGGAATAAAAGTGAATTATCTCAATAATAAGTCGATTTCCATGACAAAGCGTGGTCGGATCGCTATATCTGCATCAAATTGGTTTTCAGTCCCACAATGCACAGTTGTTGACGCAAATCTCGTTGCCTAACTTAAAAACTCGTTTCACAGCCAAAACAAAGTCCAGTAGAGCGTAAAGCACGGAGGTAGTGCGTCAATACGTGTATTTTGTTTTAGAGCAATAACTCTTGTGTTAAGTGTCTTTCCTAAAAGACGTAAATGACAATATTTGTAGTTAATAACATTTTCTTGATGGAAAAACTAAAATATTAACGGTAATTTTGAATTATTTCCTTTGAGGCGCAGGCTATTCGTTGTTTGTTGTATCTGGGTGATTATTCTTTTAACAAAAATTGCTGATTACAATCCCTTTTGCAAGTAGTTAATCCCAAGCTGTTCCTTTGATAGCTGTTTAATTTAGCGAAGATGAAAATAGTATATCATGTCCATACCTTCATTATAAGGTTTAACAAACATCCACTGACAACGAAATGTCCTGTAGCTGATCCTCATAGATGTAATGATTTCCAGTGTTAACCTAACATCCTAATTAATTTATCAGTATTGGTTGAATATTTTACTGATGGTGCCTCTAATTTCCTAATTCATCAGATTGGGATTTTAAACTTTGTAGTACTCTACATTTATAAATATTCAGATTCACAATTATTAAACACATACCTTATGAAATTAATCCACGATTTTGTGAGACTTCAAATTATGACAGAAAATATGTTCGAGAACACTTTAAATAAATAAAAAAACTACATGACGTTTATATTTCATTTCTATTTAGTTTTTTTTTTATATTTCTCGTCCTTAAGTATTGCCTTGGCCTTGCTTAAAAAATGCTTGTGAAGTTCGATTGCATGCATTAAAGCTTTTAAAAGGGTTTTTATTTTTACACCTACAACTCTTGTTGGTCACTAAAAAAAATATAGCGTCTCTCGTGAATTAGTAAAAACATTCTTAATTTTGTTCGCTGGGAAAAAATAAGCAAAAAAGGTTCGAGGGGGCAAAGGCCCTACTTTGCTTCTTTTATTGTATGTTAGATGTTAGATGACAAGTTAGTTGTTAGACCGACATGAAATAAATGTCGGTCTATTAAGTTTTTCACATTATTTTCCATAACTGAAAAAATACTTGAGCCAACTTCCAAATGGGTGTGTCTATTAGGTCCATTAGGACTTATTTTTGTGAAATGTATAAAGTTTCTACTTTCTACTGAATCCAAACGACGCGGCGGCGGCCAATTTCAGGTTTGAAAGCATAATATCTCGAAAACTTATAATTTACATAACGTTTTCAAAGGACTATAAAGGCCATCAGATATATGTCACATTCTTTCTCTTTTCATCTATAATTTAAAATTTTATGACTCATCATTTTGATTTATTTACAATAATGGATATGTCGT
This sequence comes from Flexamia atlantica, assembly GCA_035578135.1. NCBI lineage: Eukaryota > Metazoa > Arthropoda > Insecta > Hemiptera > Cicadellidae > Flexamia > Flexamia atlantica. The sequence goes on along the minus strand of JAQJVK010000016.1, from coordinate 10,363,834 downwards.
ATCATTTTAAGGTGCCTACAAAGTAAGGATCTTATTTCTCCATACGAATCACATGAAGCTGGGTATAGAGGCTTTATGCTGCACGTGCTTTATGCGGAGATTGAGTGCATAGGCAATATATCATTCTATAGACTAAGTATATACTAACAACATTGTTAGCATAATAGTTGAAAATCGACTTGAAAATATATAAAACAATAGGATTAGACGGTACGAATCACACACTGAGATATGAACAAAAGCAGCTCCGACTCGACGACTTGTAGTAGTTCTGATTGAAACCTAGACAATGTCTTTGTATTGGGCTTAAATGAAATCCTGCCTTACCTGGCACTCCTGCTCGTTTTAATTGCATTCTCTATTACGGAACTCTCTCATTGATATACCAGTACACTGTACACAGATATTCATTTAACTGCTTAATTATTCCACCATTAATAAGCACTGTAGATCTAGACTGTTCAACACAGTATCAAACTTTGTGAATTTTTTTTAGTTTTTCGTGTTTCCTGACTCACAAACTATCATATTACTTTACCCTTTTCTGTAGGGTATTCATATAACTTCATGATTCAAATCCTTCTGTAATCGTGTATTTTTAGAACTAATCAAAATTAAACTTTTTAGAAAAGCTACTCATATGCCTAATAGAATACCTGTTTTTCTGTTTCACCCTACAGAAAAAGCAGACAGATGGAAATCTGGAGGCAATGGTCACTCGTAAGTGTTTGGTAACCAAGAAGTCCAATTATCTAGTACAGTAACTACCAAAGAACAAAAACGAGGGGCCAAAATGGTTTTGCACTTATATACTTCAACCACGAGTCTTCACACACACCTTAGTCTCAGAAATTTCCTTATAGGCTATATTAAACAGTTTAGAAAATCACAGCTCTTTTTTGCGACCATTTACTAATATTATTTAAGACTAATGAGCTTGGTCGTATTATAATGCATTATTATGATAGAAAAAAAGTAAAACAGCTTGTGACCTTTAAATTCCGTGTAAGTTTCTTGTATGATGAAAGTCATCAGTTGTTATAAGTTTATACCAAAAAGTAAACGTATATCTAACGAATTCTAGTTTTAATACGAAACAAATCAATCCTGCAGAATGGTTAGTATTTATTGAATGATCGTGTGTACAACAGCAGTTACTGGAGTGGTTAATGATTCATTGATAACGCCGATGTAGCGCATGGAGCGGTGCCAACGAACAACCGCGCTCTAGACATGTTGGCACTCATACTCGATGGAGACGGATAAAAATATTTTCTCATGTTTATGTAAAAAAACAACTGTGAAACGTTGAACACAGAACATTACTTTTGGAAAAGTGATTAGTTGGCTATGTCACCTGCGCAATGTGTTACTTTCTTTCATTTATTTGAGACTATATGATTTAAGTTCATAAAGTACGTGATTTGTAGTGTTATGGAATTAAGCTTAAGTTAGTCAGCTTTCCTAATAGGGTTCGTCCTAAATACTTTCGTAACCAACATGCAATATACCTCAAATTTTTAATTCGTGCTAAACATTTTTTTAACTATTGATTTTTTACCAGAAGGAAACTGAAAATGTTTTTATTAAGTTCCTATATTCATCCGACTTGGTTGTTTTTGCTCTATAAAGTTATCTATTCACGATCATATTTCGGTCTTTAAGTAGATATTATCAACAGTTGATCTATAATAAGTGGATTCTCCCTCTAACAAAGTACCTCTACATTTTAATCATTTCCTACGAATATCGTTTAATGACTTGCTTTATCTTAACCAACCTTAAAAAATATATTTAGATTGTACAATTGAGCTATTTTAATGTAGTTAAAGAATAAAAGGCAAAACTTTAGAATTCGTATATTTTTCTATATTTGCAATCGCTATTATGTTAACAAAAAAAAAAGTTTCGATGTTATCATCGAAACGATGAATTCAAGCACAGTTTATCTGCATTATATTAGAGTTTAGTAAATAAACAATAATTCTTTAATTTAAATAAAATTTCAATAATTAATAATAATTGGCTTAATTGAAATAAAACATTAAAGATCACAAAAAAGGTTGCAATTTCTATTTAAGTACATAAACTGTAAACGTAAGAAAATACACTTGGCACAACACTCCGGTACTACCGAAGCATAAAATTGCCTAGATACGAGTCGAACACGCCCTTCTGTCTATTTTATCTTCGAAAAACTTAAAAACTGGAATTGTTGAACCAGGTAACGCATGTTGAAGATAAAATGCTAGGTTCGTGATTGCAATTCAGCACACTTATGGCTCCACATTTAAGTTAAGTTCAATGTTACTCGGCGACACATTGGAATTTTCGAACCAATTACCTACATCCACGTTGGCTACACTGTCAAATAAATCCATCAATTGTTTCGCGTTTCATTCCTAGGATCATCATAATAGCACATGAAACTGTATTATAGTTAACAAAGCAAATGTTTGCAATACATGACTGAGTGACTGACTCTAGGTTTGTCAGTTTCTCTAATTGTAATAGGATAGTAAAAGAACTAACTGGAACCGACATTTTAATAAACAGTTAAAACAGTAACTTTAATTGTTTATTTCAAATAGTTTCACATGACTAACAATAAAACATATGTTTTTTTAAAGGAAATAGATTATTTATATCAAATCGAAAAATATCGTTTTTAACTTCGATTTTAACGGCGGGGACGGATTCTAAAGTCTAGCCGAATAAAACATATTTAGTCTAACTTGTGCGCTCATTATAAATTAATTAATGGATTAACATTTCATTTTGATACAATTTCATAAATTAATTTTAAAGATAAATTGTACGAAGAAGTACTCTTATATTTTTTTATTTAGTTACCACCTTCCTTTAAAAGTTAGTACATAATTATAAATTATACTATTAATTTATTGACAATTAATTTTATAACTTAGTTTTAATGCAAGGCACTATATAACTTTTTTCAGCAAAATATTCGAATAACACTAGTTGTTAAACTTTTAAAATCAATTGTAGGAGTGATAGACAATTCCGGTGTTCGTGACTGTCGTTCTGATCATGGAAATATTTAATCGTCACTCAACAAAACATGGCTGGGTTAGCATCGTTCCAGCTTTAACAACGGCATATAAGCGACATTAATGATTTTATGGTACGGAACGAAAACCCATAACGTGTTTACCAGTCATTATGTTTAACGGAATTGAAAACAACTCTTATAATGAGAAATAACACGCCTATGTTTTGTCTGCGTACATAATTGAAGGTTGAATACAATTCTGCACTTGAAATATTTCGGTAAATTATGTGGTAATAGTGGCTGTTGTTGCTTCAGTTGTGTTACCTTTTCCGTCTACTCTGTTTTAACGCTCGCGTAATAATGTTTTCATCATGTCGCTGCGAAAACGACAATTTCCATTGCATGTGATCTTATTCGAAGGAAGCTCTTTCCCTCCCGAGGTTTATTTAAAATTTTAATTATATATATATAACCCAAAACGTATTGACTGACTGACTGACTGACTGATCACAGTTTCTCAAAATCTATAAGGCTTTGAGCCATGAAACTTGGCACAAATATTCTCTGCAGGCTCTAGATGCGTACTAAGAAAGGGTTTTGCAATAATTTCTCTCAAAAGGCTTCAATTCGGTATATTATAAAATTCAAAATGGCGGCCATTTTTAGCTTTCAAAGCTTACTTTTACAAAAAATACAAAACTTTGGGCCATGAATCCTGGCACAAACATTCTTCATAGGCTAGATGCAGAAAAAAGAGGTTTTTAAAATGTCCTGTCTCATATGGCTAAAATAGTTCATATTATAAAATTCAAGTGGCGGCCATTCACGTTTTCAAAACGAGATTAGAGACTTGTAGAATATTTTTAGGGGGTAGAAAAGGGATGAGATCCAATATGCTAAAAGAATAAAATTTAAAAATGTATTACGGACACCTATTACATATTTATTTGTCAAATGCCACTTAAGCCACATGCGTTCTACAGCCCGCAACCCGAAATAGTATATTGCATCCCCACTAGGTTTGCTTTGGTGATGTGGATTGCAAATAAAATATTATACTATTACTACAACAATTTTTTACCTTCTCGAAAGCTGAGTTACTTGATCTTCAATGTGAATCAGAAACATTTTGGAAATAGGTTTTTAGCCAAGGCAAACCTAATCTTATTCTTATAATTTTCGGGCTATCTTTAAAAACGTGCTCAATTCAGATTGATGTTAAGTCGAAAACCCGCCCTTAGCGTCTTTTTTGCATTATATCCCGGGTTATCCCTCATTCTCTGTATTGGTAAATGGGAAGAAGCTAATTCATACCATTTGCTAATCATGAGGGAAACATTTTTAGGGGAAACATTACACCTTCTTATTTCAATCTAGGGTGGAATTACAGAGTGTAATTGAACGCCCATGGCACATAATCAAAAATCAGACCATTTGTTTGTTATTCCTAAAAATTACGCATGGCTATCGCTAAATGGTTTTTATTTTTATTATCCATCCTTTCAGTGGGCGAAGCTGCGGGTATATCTGCCAGTTTTTTTATAACTCTGACTGGTATATTTCACCCCATCTTGCAGTTTAACCTCTTTCAACACTACTTATACATTTTGTAGACTGCGAAACGTCGATTGGCTTTTAAGTTCATACGGATTTCTTGGCGTTGGCAGACAGCGTCGTCAAGCTCGGGACGCCCTCGTGAGGATTGCTGTTTCGAGCAAGCTGGGAACCTATGGATGAAAAATTTAAATCCAATTGTTAAATAGAAATCAAATTATTGTTCGGAAATTTGAGATAGTGAGAGGGACTTGTCCTTGCCCGCCAGCCTGTTCTTTTACAACACTACAGTACTTATGAGGGCCACCTGATGCATTTAAAATTTTATTTTCGTAATAGGTTTATTTATTCTTTGATTAATGAGTGCGTATTTCTGTAATTTTAAACAGGTTTTTAATACGTGGATTAAAAGAGATCTTTTCCATATATTTATAAAGTGTGTCACGTTTCCAAGTTAAGATCCAATGTGATCCATGGTTTAATTTTAGTGTTTCTGAAAACTATTGTGATTTTAGAATGTATTACATTAATAATTAATTTTGCCTATAATTTTTTAAGCGAAAACATTTGTGTCACTGATGATTGACATATTCTTCAATTCACATTTGCTACATTGTGTGTCACCCTATAACATTTGGTTTTATTTAGGAACAGAGTTTGATTCAAAATTAGGAATTTGCAGAAAAGAAACTAAAGATCTCTAATGGCTGTCCCACTACAAGGATGACCGGCCCAGACGAAGGTCAAAGAAGGCACTGGCTACACCATTAACCCATTGGAGACTTTACACGAGACTGTCTCGTGATATATTTCTATGACCTCCAGGTGCTGTGAGTGAGGACATCCCTCACCCAGTGAGCAGCACTGGTTTGCTGTTTGCGTCAACTGTAGGCTTTATGCGGCAATCGTTCTCATGGCCGACGACGGTGGTGGCCATCGACCAATAGTAGTATTTCTACTATGAGGTCGCTGGTGGTGGCATAGCTCGGACAATATGCTATACTGACGAATATAGCGTTGAAGCCGTTCAGAGGTGCGTGGGTTCGATTCCCGGCCAAGCACAATACCTATTAGGCATGCAAATGTGTGGTAAAGTTTGTGGGGTAAAAAGATCTCTAATACAATAGTAACTTTTGTTACTTTTGGCTCTCGATATTATTCGGCTCACACCAAACCCAGGACGTAATTAAAACAGAAGAACTGTTTCGACAAAAAATAAACGATTTACAGATAGTATATTAATTAATTTCTTGAATATTATTGAGGACTCCTTGTAACTCACACATGTAATCAATATAATCACAAAAGTCAATGATACGCTAATTTGTACGTCTAAAAATTATTTTATTTTACACCTAACCTAGGCTTAACACTAATTACAACAAATTGTTATAGCAAAAAAATAAAAGCACCCCCTGTGGAGAATTGATATAAATAAGTAGAATGTTCAGTAATAATAGCTATTTATTATAATTTTTCAGTTCTCTAGAGACGAATAACGACATTTATAAACAATCACAATGTCTAAGTTATTTCATATTTTTAACAATTCATGCGTGGAATATGTGTTATAACGGCGATAAGGGACAAAAGCTCCCCAGCGCGACGCGAGTGTGTGTCTTTGAAGTTCCTGATATTGTCCCGCCCCTCACTTCACAACTCCGTTCGTACCACCTCATGTTTAAATGCAACACACTTTCCTTATCGAATGGTGTATATTGTTTTACACCCAACAGTCGTAACGTCCCTACAATGTTTAATCACAATTTTCTTGGTTCATATTAAAATAAAATGTAATTTGTTTTTTCAATGTTATCCTGAGTGATCTCCAAAGAATCCACTGTTTTATTTTTATAAGAATGATGGAATTAAATATATAAAAGAAAATTGTATTGCAAAAGAAATTACTAATAATTAATAATGTCTGCCTCGAGGTTCTGTACAAGTTCAGTACAGTAATTTTATACCGATATTACCTCTTTATTACCTCCAACATTACCGATTTTCAATTGTTACATTGAAATAATGTTTTATTTATGGACAATCCAGTTTTCATCTTCTTTACAATTAATATATTTTAATGTTTGTGCGCAGTCTGTTTTCAACCGCTCTCCAAAAAAGTGTTTTATGAAAGTTATTTCGAAATCTTCAACAGTTAGCTGGAAAGAGAGGTGTCATTACATGCAAATCATTTGCTGCCGTGCCCTCCATTAGTTACAGCTTTGAAACGACGTTTCAGGATTTCCGCTACAAATGACAACCCTTTCCCATTCTTATCACGACGAAACATCTTATTTTACCGTTCGGAACGGAACTTTTTTACAAATTTTGACACTATTGACATGTTTTTTCTTTGCAATGAGATTATTTATTGTGTCAATAACTCTTTGACGGCTAGCAGCTGCTTTCTTTATTTAACTTTGGTTAGCTCCTAGTACCTTTTTTGTTTGTTAACAAGCTTGATTGAAATAATATTTTTTTTCAAATTAATTAGGTTTGTCAAATTGTAATGCCTGTAAACAGGTTCTGAGCTTTTTAATTTCACCTTTTCTAAATCATTAATAATCTCGGTTTTCTGCCAACCTGTTTCCTCCAACAAAATGGGTACCAGAATTTTTTTGGGAAACCCATAGGAAATGAATTACACTAACGTTCAAAAGATATTAAACTCCCAAAAACTCACAATAGATTAAAATATAAAATTGTGTTTAATGTAGAGCAGATATGAAGTAATTGTAGTAAACGTTTTGCAATCTCAAGTAAACAACATTTATTTTTAATCCAAAAAGCACACAACTAATATAAATAAATAAATCTGGCCAGCTATCAGCTTTTTGCAAATTACTCTTGATTAATCAATCATATAACAATCATAGTAATAACAGGGCCTCCTTTTAACGAAGCATGGAAATCTATTGGAGTTTGACATTGACCTCACAACTGGTGGTTTTCTAGGCTGAAATAGCAGCCAATCCTGAGGCAAGCGGCGAGTCTAGTTGCGCTATTTTTGATAGTGCATATGGCCCAATGCTTAGCGCATTGGGTCATATGCTATGCGTATGGCTCATGTATGTACTATGTTTTTACTCTTGGCTCATTTGACTTCATATATTATTAAAACAGCATCACAGCTAGACTCGCCGTTTGCCTCTTGGCTCACCGCTCCAGCATGTTTTCACCCAAACATTGTTTTTTGATAATTTAGCGGTGCTAGATTCGCTGCTTGCTTCTTTACTTGCCACTCTATTACGTTTGAGCCCTAATTTGGGCGTGCTTTTCAGCCTCGTTAGCTAAACTCAATCATAACGCAGTTGTTTATGAAATGATTTTCATAATGTTAATGTCATTGAATTTAAAATCAAATTCCCTAAAAATCTTTAAAAGGGCGGGATTTAAAAAATTACGCCGAATAGCCCAATAAGCCTCCATGAGTTAAGTCAGCTGAAATGCCGTCATAAAATCCAAAATTCACAGCCTCTCGAGGGACTAAGCGGGGCATGAATTATATTTAAATCAGCTAAGTTTGTCATGTTTATGTTTGTACTATCTTTGTTTGTAAAATTTTAAATTATAAACGATTAAAATATCATATTATGTAGTGTAGTTACAACACACCAACAGACTATGCTTGAAATATAAAAAATTCCAAGATATTATGATAATTAATTGTTTTTCATGTCGGAGACTTACATTTCAAGCATTGTCATTTAGTGTGTGGGGAGATTAAATGTAAAAGGAGAACATCAGAATTACCGTAAGAATGAAATCTTTTTACCTACCGAATGTTTCAAAAATTACGTTAACTCTTCTCTTTATATTGCTATTATACACAGTACTATAATTAATATTATGGGTCTCTTTTACCCTGGGCTTAGTGGCCTATCCATTATTGACGAGCAGAAAGTGTATACGTAGTATTAAGTATAAATAAAGAACTTGTGCTGCCCAGCAGCTGTTTAGTTAATATTTCATTTTGAATATAAAACATTTAACACCTGTTCAGCCCTTTTCTTTATATTTGTACTCTTAGGGAAAGTTTTATCAAAACACTAATATTTTTTCGGTTTCCTTACCGAAAAAGGAAACCGAAAAAATATTAGTATATATACAACAGCGATATAGGATATAAAAATATTAGTAAAAATATTAGGGCATTTCATTCATTTGAGTTGATGGGGTGATGGACTTACGGGCTTTCTTTCAAAAGGTCAGAGTAATTTGGGGTTTACAAATATATTATGGACATTTTTAACCGATTAAAACGCTATTATTGGGCTTGTTGTTCCTGTCTGTGAATCAGCTGGTCTTTGTTATAAGTAACAAAGATATTTATCCACAGCATGTACCGTTGATTGATATTGTAAAACCTACTTTTGACTGCGTCCTGTTCTCAAATGAGCATCATTAGAAAAATTTCTTCATTTGTACACTAATGCTAGCCGCCTCTAAGGGGTACAGCTTTAATTATTGTTTTTTTTTTATTTCATATGTTCCCGGCACTTTCCTGCCGGTGCATACAACAATCACCTGTTTATACAATATATATTTGTTAAAGATGATAATATAGTGTAAGAAATGTTATATTCTCACTGTCAACATATTTACCAAGCTCAACACTTTTAAGACACCTAAGCCTATACGTCACGATTGTTTGTTTCGCGTTATTCCACTGTCCACTGGTTATGTTACAGTTTTTCACTATATATTCTAATGGTTTTCAGTTTGAGAAGAGAAACGGCAGTACGAGAGCCGAAGTCGTCCACGACGCCATTCAAGTGGCAAACATTGCCGACTTGGTGAGTTCTATGAAAATGTTCTTTTGCTGTTGCTTTGCCTTTCTAAGATTATCAGATCAGGCTTTAGTGATCTTTGAACTGAACAAGCTATTCATTCTAAGCAAGAATATCCCGGATCATAAAATGTCTACTACTTGTTGAAAGGTTAATCCAACTATTACACTTTAACCCCAGGATTTGTTATGGCAAAAGATGGTAAGAGGTAATAAATGCAATATGAAGATATGGAGACATGAAACTTCCCTAATTTCTTTCCTAGGTTAATGGTTTAATCCACTCATTAATTTGAATTCTAACAAAGCAGACCATGAACAATCTAACCTTTATATATTAAGGCCTAACAAATATTTTGACTTGGTGAGAATCGACAGTATGTACACCATTTTTCTTCTGTATCTAATCAAGATTTATGAGGGTGAAATGTACTAGTGACACCACCAATAAACGCCAAACGTTGTGAGAGAAGCTGGTTTCTAGTTTCAATAATTCAAATACCACACAAACCGGGGGTGAAATGTCGTTTCATTATCCGAATCGCTCTTTAATGTGGTGGCGCATTTATTAACACGATACACATACAGACACTCGCCTAGACACACACACTCACAAACAATCCTGATAAATGTTTTCAATCAGGCTGAGTGTAGTATTTTTACCTCGCATTTGTATTTGTGCTTGTTTAATTTGGCCAAACACGCAAACAAACGTCCACAAGGTTTTGTCCGGTGCTGCAGTTGGAAAGATTGTCCTATATCGCTGTTGTTTGACTTTGTTGGGACAACGTTTCGTTAAAAAAGGATAAGCTTGTTTTGGGCATGCAAATACTCCTCAGCTCAACTTAATATTTCTAATAAAAAATATGATGTTGTCTTGTTTGTAATGATTTTTTAACTGTAAAATAACATCAAATACAGTAAATGAAATATTAAATCAAAATTTGAAAGTAAAAAGTATGCTCCTGTTAGATTTTGGTTATACTGTACTATTATCATACCCGTACCATTATCATACCCCTATTGGTTTTAAACTCCTTTCATTAGAGTACAAACGATTTAATGTAAGGGATTATCAAATTCTCTGAAGACCTATTGTGTATTTGTTCCTTGAATCAAGATAAACAAATTTTATCAGAATATGGTACATAATATTTCGGGCAATCGCTTAAAGTGAACCAATAGTTAACTTTTTAACGACAAATCTGAAAACAAACATTAAATGGGAAACCCCTTTTTAATGGAGAGTTTTGAGGTGGTTTTTAATATGCTGCCATTTTCTAAAATAGTGAACAAATTTAATTTTACTTATAGAAAACCCTGTATTTAATGATGTTTTTAGATTGAATATTTTGTTCTAAAAAGAACTTTTAACATTTGTTAGTTTTTCCCCTAAAACAAACCATTAAGGAGATATTGGTGGTTAAAGTTTAATTTTCCCTCATAAAAAATAAATACGAAATGGATAAAAGGGAGTTTTAAAAGGGATAAATTCAAGATTGATATGTTCAAATATAATCATATATTCAGACTTTTATTTCAAAAATCCCTACATTAGGGTAGTATTTTTTGACTGTGGTAATTATTATGCAGCTTTTGGGGATTTCTCCCTTAAATCATGTTGATAATATTTTTAGAGGGTAAAATAAAAATAATATTGGACAACGTCCTGTATTTAGCATATCCAATATCAAAACAACGGATTAACGTAAAATAATAATTCAAAATGCTAAATTCTTTATTTTTTTAAGCTGAATCAAATTTGTATGATTAAATGGTGTAAAAAAAACAACAATTACACTTAATATAAAAGTGTCAAATCTTACATTTAAATTTTATTTTGTTAAAATCCCCTCATTATAGTTAACCAATCGTGCTGGTAATTTAAAAACAAAATGTCACTCTACACGTATGTGCCAAATAAATTTTATCGGGATCACACGTTTTTACAAAAGTATCGTGCCTGCGGACAGGTATATATATACTGTATTACATACTTATATTTTTTATTTTTTACAGTGAAACAGTTTGAAAAATAAGTCATTTTAATTCCATTACCCACTTACCCACCAACTTCGTTATTCCATATAATAACGAAACTTACCTTTTATTCACAAGAGTTCCCTCGCTCTATGAAAACATTGTATATATTAACGACTTTGTACACAATATGTTGCAATTATTGTTTACGAGTATGTGAACAAAATAAATAAATAGCACGAACAATTGATTGACCGTTCATTTTCAATAAGTAGGCTTGTACCTGGTATAATGCATGATTTCCTAGTATACGTTTTAGAAAATCCTTCATTGTACACTGAAGAGTTTTTTTGTTTTTTTTTTACTAATTGCAACACGCAACGCTCAGTTATGCAACTTTAAATCTAAAGTAATAATGAGCAATTCAAAACAAAAAAAATAAAAATGCTTTCAAGAATGTAATTATTTTTAGTAGAATATTATCATAGATAACAATATTTCTACACAAGTTAATAAACTGCTTACAGCATGTAAACGTATGTGCCAATTGTCCTATCGATCTCACGTTTTTTTATAAAAGTTATCGTGCCTAAGGACAGGTATATATACTAAGGATCTCCCACTTCCTCGACGTACGGACCGATGTGCGTTTCCGGGGTTCTCTCTCCTCCCCCTTCACTCTGGAAGCCGGCGTCCCCCAAGGTTCCGCCATCCCTCCTCTTCTCTACCTGCCCCCGTCCCACGCACTCCCACAGATACCTCGTGCGGCCTCGCCCAGTTCGCTGACGATTCCGCATTCTGAGTGTCAGACAGACGACAAGACAGTCTCATCCGCAAAATCACACAAACAGTGACCGACTACCTTTCCTACTGCAACCTCTGGCGCATTTCCTTCAACACTTCCAAAACCCAACTCTGTTTTTTTTTTCAATTTCAATGAGCGTCGCTTCGCCCGCTTCAACTCCGATCCCATCCTCCTCATCCGAGTCCGCCTTCCTCTGAAGAAATCCTGCACCTAACTTGGGGCCTCACTCGACTCCAAACTCTCCTTTCTCCCGCCAAACCAAACCAAAAAACGAGCCACAGCCCGCGTCAAAGCCATGAGAATCCTCAACAACCGCCACCGCCCCTGCTCCCAAACGACCCTGTCCCGGATTTACACCTCAGTTATCCGCCCCGTTCTAACCTTCGCCCACCCTCTCCTGCTCACAGCCCCAGAACACCTCATTTCAAGTTTTGAAGCCACCGAAAGGCGTGCCTTCCGCCTGGCAGCACATCTCCCTCCCTGGGCCCGCAACCAAACGACCTACGACGCCCACACTGTTCCTCCACTCCGTGACGTCATCAACCAACTCAACTACAAAAACCTGGACCGAGCCCGCTCCTCAGATATCCTGCAGTCTTTCCTCCAACCCTACTTCACCGACCGACCCACCCTGACGCTTCATCCCTCATATCCCTCATCCCACCCCCACCCCAACCACCCCAACCGCCTCAACCTCCACCATAACCCCCCAAACAAACTCCACCAGAGTGCGGTACAGGCTTGCAACCGTACCGAGATTTTTCGGAAGCGACCCTGCCTTAACCAACCCACCCACCATCACCCACCTTTTGTAAGTCGCCAATCCCCGACTCACACCACGTCACTGCTCCTCAAACGAAAACCACACACAACCTCCAAATCACACCACCAGCGCAATAGCAGGCCTTCGTATTAAACTTGATCTCGTATTCAGATACAAAGTCCCACTGCAGCGCAACACTCCCACTCAAACCCAACCACCCACACTACCAGACCAAACGCCTCACAACGACTTTCACTCACAACACACCACTGCTCAACACATAGAAATCCCTCCAAAATCCACACCCAACCCTCAAAAACTAACCACCAGCACAGCTGCAGGCATTCGTATTAGACTATTTTCGTATTAAACTACAAAGTCCTGCAGTTGTGCGCAAACCCACTTGTCCAAGGCAGAAGAGAGAAAATCCCTAAAACAGCCTCAGGTGCAAGCTCAGCCACTGGAACCTCACGATCACGTCACATACTAATGTATGTATATATCTATACATAATTAATTTGCTCGGGGTTATAACCCCCTTAAGATATTATCTAGTAAGTAATGATAGCATAAATATTATTATGATATGTATAATATTACAAATATTATAAATATTAAAAATATTTCTATTTGTCCCTTAAAATACCTTTTCATTGTTCGTCCATATTGAAGTCCAAAGATTGGGTGAAAGATCACTTGTTTAACACTTCCGGAAAAAATCAGGTAACCGTGACGGATTTCTACGGCGACACACTGAAACATAACACCGAGATGCACCTTTATCTAAACTTTTAACATTGCAGAATTATTTATCGCGAGAATAAATAGACTATAGGCACACCCTTTCTCTCTCTATGCGTTTACTTCATTGAAAAATTATGGCTCAATTAGTTTATGTAGTGGGGATTATGTTAGCGATTCGATTGGCTAATGTTGCCAAACAGCTAACAGCCGAATTTGCAGAACTATCAGACGATGTCTTATTTTAATAACACTCATATCGTTCTTAACCCATTCCTATCAAGTAGTTCAGGTCTACGTATTTCGTTCACTTGAGGAACTGACTTCTAATAAGTATCTATTTGAATCCCCAAATCAGTGAGACTTGTTCCTTGGTTTGTCGAATTTGAACATGTACTTTTGAAGACTATTTCTTCTTACTTAACAAACCGTTTCATGAATTTCCTGTTTCTGTTTCGCTATTATGGTCGAATGATTTTAGCAATAAATACCGTTTCTATTTTAAAGAAACCTTTTCGCTGATTTACAAAAAATAATACTAGTAATTTAATTTTATACCGGCTAAACTAGCGATAACTATTTTAGCTGAATGGTACCGCTAAAAAAAGACCAGTGTAATTTTTCTCCGTGTACTAGGGTAATCAGCCAGTTGTTCCAAAGACTAGGATCAAGTTATTTCATAATAATTAAAAATAATCATAACTACATGGGGTTATGCCTAAATAACATCTGATCCAATCACAACAATTCTAATTTTAATTATGAGTTTAAAACGTTGTAATAATTATGAGGAAAACCAAATTTCGCAATTTTTTACCCGTGTAAAGTAATATGACACTGTTGAAATTGTAAAAACAAAACACCACAGGCATTTGTTTCATTACTGCTGCAGCGGGTGGAGTCATGCGGAACGTATGTTCGTTAATTTAACATCGTCCGTGACAGCAAGACTTATTTTAGCAGCCATGAATATACAGCCACGGTTATACCAGACTTAAACACATACTAGTTGCGATATCATTTTATAATAAAAAAAACTCCAGCTAATTTAGAGACTAGGCTTTGAATCCAAAAAAATAATTGTACGGTGGAGATGAAACATATTACGGGGAGAAATACGGGGGTGCAATTATGGGGTAGGACTTAAAGATCTGGCCAATAGGGGTACGAATCCGAGGGTACAAAATCCGGGGTCAGACCTATGAATTTGACCATGGGAGTAAAAAATCCGAGTGTACAATTCCGGCGACATAGATACACTAGTACAGTTTGGCTCCAAGTTGCAGCATAGAAGAACTCCAGAAAACTTGGTATTGTTCGCAAAAAACACGATTTTTTCGAAGATTAGCTTTTTTACCCGATCGCTAGGCAAATAACTAGAAAATTAACAATAGTCCCAAGAATTAGTCTGTAATGCATAATAAATTTATAAAAAGTCTACTAAGGTCAAGTCATTTTTAAGGATGTGATCAATCCTTTATGTTACATCGGTTTAAGATCAACCTTTGTGTAACATTTCGGAACAGTTAGTCTGACAGTTCTTCATTTTCCCTTTGCAACAGACAAACATAATCCATCTCTTACTTATAATATAATAAATAGGCATGTCGTTAAATTCAAGCATCATCCATAAAATACTCAAACTACAACCTTAAAAAATGATACAATTTCCTGCAGTTCAAGTGCTTTTGCATCTCTCTACCGTTTATGGATACAATGACTTTCTATTTACTTCAGTTTTTCTTTCATTTTGTAAAAAATCATCAATGGTTAGACTTTATTTAGCCAAAAAAAGAACTGCAGGGTGTTTCCGAGATCTCTACAAATTTGTGTAGCTTTCTATGTTTCTTACGCCAACATAATTTCCTTCAGTATAACCATGGGTCCTGGGAGCCTTGCTTTCCGCCTCTCTAAAAATGATTTTTATAACTTTTAAATTACTTTGGTTCGTCTCAAGATAAAAAAGTCTGATATGAATGTGTACCGAAGTGTGGGGGAAAAGTGTGCAAAATCTCATTAATCTACCCTGAGGCATTTCAATATGGCGCAACGGTCACATTAAATTGTTTAGTAAATATAAGTCATAAATATCAAACTTCATATTCCCTAAAAGTAATTAGGGGCCGTTTCACCAATATATTTTAAACTAGATTTCAGATAGTCTAAAAGGTTAAATCAGCTGACAGAGTTCAATGTTTCAATTTGGTTTAAACTGTGTCCGTGCAACTCAGTTTATAATTAAGATTAAGATAAAATAGTCCAAAACGGTGCAAACGGCCTAAGGCTATGAAATTTAAAGAAATAAAAGCAAACCAAACGACAACTTAGTCAATTGAATCGAATTGAACTACCTGTATAGTTAATTTTTATACCTTAATTTTAGCAACTTTTTGGATGCTTAACAACTTTAAGCCATATGTAATGTGTGCCAACAAAAACTTGTCTAACTTCATAAAATATCACTTATCCGTATTTATAAAGCCTACGGAGCTACAAAAGTGTTCAAATCGTATAATGTAGGGGATTTAGTACTTTTAACGTTTTATCTTGAATTTTCTACAAGTTGCATGGTCATCAAAATATCAGTAAAAACTAAAAAGTCTCAAAAAAATGTTGGTTAATCGACCACATTTACCAAACGTTCATGAGGATATCGAAGCTGCAAACGAGGTGATACTGCGTGGTTAAATCAACGGCTTAATATATCATAATAACTTACGGAAAATAGCCGGATGCCATTTTTGCTGATTACACGATTTTTAATGTAGATGATGACTTGACTAGTAAGTAAAATATCCTTATTGACAGAAGTGTAAAATTGCTTTATTGTGCATTTTTTTATTAATCAGCAATTTCTAAATCTCAATCAAAACATACGTTTTAATTTAACACTCTCTATATCAGTCTATATTCACACTACTCTGAAACCTTAGTCCATGACTATCGGCTTAGTTAACTTATAAAACTATACGTCATATATAATTAATTACAATGAAAAAACAACTTCAAACAAATCAAAGGAGATTTTTTAATTGACTTCAGTATTACAACACTGATAGTCTAGTATTATATTATTGAAACGAGTGGCTGCAGTCACCAGCAAAAGGCTTATCTGATTTCCGACAATAATTCCTAAAACAGCACAATAACACTATGTTAATATGATGTAATAAAAGAAACCACATAACCTTTCAATTTTTAGCTAACTGAAAACCTTTCAATCAAAATGTTATCCAAAATCTGTAAAATTTAAATAATAATAATAATAATAATAATAATAATAATAATAATAATAATAACAATAATAATCTTTATTTTCCCAACAGATTTGTTTCTGTTCTTCAAATTATCTCTGGCCAGGCCGATCGTGCTGCTGGTCACCCTGGACGTGAGGAACGCGTTCAATTCTGCCCGTTGGGTGGATATGCTCGAGGCGCTGCAGCGTGACTTCAGGGTACCCTACTACCTCTTGGTCGTGGTACAGGACTACCTGAAGGATCGCAAGCTGGTGTACAGCACTGAAGCAGGAGTCCGTTCCAAAGTGGTCACAGCCGGCGCGGCACAAGGGTCGATCCTCGGCCCTGACCTTTGGAATGTGGCATACGACGGGTTGCTTCGCCTCGAGATGCCACCAGGAGTTTTTCTCGTGGGCTACGCAGACGATGTAGCTGCAGTCATCACGGCTCGGGATCCGGAGTTGGCCCAGCTTCACCTCAACCAGGTGATGTTTCGGGTCAACAGATGGATGAGCGGTCATGGACTTGAGCTGGCGGTCGCCAAGACCGAGATCGTCATGCTCACTCGACGGAGGATCCGCACAGTAATCCCCATGACTGTCGGTGACGTCGAGGTCCAGACGAAGACTGCGGCGAAGTATCTGGGAGTTGTGCTCGACTGCCGTCTCACGTGGTGGGAGCACATCCAGACTGTCTGCGACAAGGCGGCGAGGGTTGTTCTGTCGCTCAGTAGATTGATGGGGAACATCGGAGGTCCGAGGGCTAGCAAGAGGCGACTCCTCATGTCCACCGTCAACGCCATTCTTCTCTACGGCGCAGAAGTGTGGGCGGGTGCCATGGGAGTCAAGAAACACAGCAAGAGAATTCTCTCTGTTCAACGCAGGGCTGCGCTCAGGATCGCCTGTGCGTATCGCACCGTGTCTGGACTGGCTGTCATGGTTGTGGCTGGAGTGATTCCCCTCGATTTGCTCGCCGTTGAGAGGTAGAACATCTTTCGCCGTGCTCCGGATCTCGGCAGAGACCAAGCTGCTGAGGAGGCGAGACTCGTCACTCTGCGGGCCTGGCAGGAGCGGTGGAACGACGGACCAGAAGGGCGATGGACATTTCGTCTCATTCGAGACATCAGCCCGTGGTTGAGCCGTACCTTTGGGGAAATTGATTTCTTCTTGTGTCAATTCCTGACGGGTCATGGCTACTTCAGGGATTACCTTTTTCGCATGGGAAAGGTGAGGTCACCTCAGTGTAGGTACTGCCCGGAGGAGGTGGATGATGCTCATCATACCTTTTTCCGGTGCAGACGTTTCGCTGAAGATAGGAGGAGGCTTGTTTCTGCAGTCGGCGATCTATCCCCGGACGTCGTTGTGGGAGCAATGCTTCGCAACGAAGAATCCTGGAGAGCGATTGCACTTTTCGTGCAATCCGTACTTCGGCGGAAGTACGAGATGATGGATGCTTAGGTGACCTCTAAGTATCCTGAAACAGTGACTTGACCCGTCAGGGCGCAAGACACGCGGACCAGTGCTGAAGTTGTCCGATAAGGGTTCCGGCCTGGTTTTCCCCGCGGCTCGGTAGGAGGTTTAGTGGGTACACCTCGACCAACATCTGAGAGGGAGTCCCACACTGTTCCTTGGGTTCGCGCATAAAGCGTTCCTCCTACGTAAAAAAAAAAATAATAATAATAATAATAATAATAACAATAATAATCTTTATTTTCCCAACAGATTTGTTTCTGTTCTTCAAATTATCTCTAAAATAAAAGTGTAATCTACTTCAATCCCCACCATTAGGATAATCAATGAATCAATGATATCAGTCATTGTCAGTTTAAACTTTTAAACCACGTCCAGCGTATGTTTGCTAAAAGTGGGCATACCGCAATGAAATTAAAAACATTTTCCATTTCTCACGTATCACACAGGACCATGCAGAAACAAAAACCTCTCACATGACCGGGGCTTGAAATTTAGGTCAATCAGCACTGCCCATGCCTTAATGACCTACAAAATAATATCTAAAAGATGTCAACCGATAGGAAGCTCCTTCCCTCCATATCATACGAGCTTACGATACTGTTCGTGAAGTAGCAAAGTCATCGTGCGGCCTCGACAATCCACTCACCACCGCAATCTCTCTGCCTTCAAAACACGCGTTAATTGTAGCAACTGAAACTGTTCTTCTATCTTTAAGTTAATTTCAATTCAGTGCCTATCACCCATTTTTCTCCATTCATGTTTCCTAAATATTTTCTTCTTAACGGTCAATCTAGCAAACGGGTTTTGTAAACGACCAAATGAGATAAAATCACATACCTTAACTTAGTAATTAATATATTTTTTATCCACGCTGGAAAGGAGGTTAAAATAGCTCTTACCCGCACCGAAATGCGGGCCCTCTACGCCGCTCGCTCAAGTGAGCAACGCACCGCTTCTCGGCCTCTTGGCTAAGATCAAAGTAAGTAATATTTATTTGACATGTGAATGAATGCATTTTCTCAAAACCAGTTTCAAGATATGAAACACAATTTGGACTGTTGAATGGTAGCCTTATGGTAGCAAACAATCGTTTGATGGAAGTTGTTTTTACTGATTTCACGTATTCACTTTTATAAGATCACAAAACTTCAGCCCCGTAACAGACTGTTGCCTTTACAAATGGATTGAAATATTTACAGTTTACGCTAAATGGGATCATATTATTATTTACCGAAATACTTCGATAAATAAGAATAATTCGTTGCTAAGCTTATCACGAAAGATTTTTCTTTCAAATGCAAATACCAAGTCAAAGACGTATTAAAAGTTACACCTAAATACTTACCCAGGTGTCTAAACTGTATTTAGATAGGAACAGATAATCTTTCCTACATCATCTAAACTGTACTCATAGGAACAGTGATTTTTCAGGAGTATACTTACTTGTTTCTGTGTACTATTTATTTCAAAGTGCCTTAATGGTAACAAGTTTCAGAATAAAACCAGTGAGTTTAGGCGTCGTACCTTGTGGAATGAATACATGCATTTAGGACATACATGTAAACAAAGACTTACTTTGAAACAATACACATGTACACAAAAAAGCACAAACACACAAGCACTCTGTTCACTGTAACAATCGTGAGGTAAACATTCATGTGTAATTAGTCTAAACACATTGTTGCAGTGGGAACGTGCGATATTCATTCATTGAAATTTTTCCCGTTTCGTGTTCCCACATTATTCACTCGTCTTCATCAAATAACCGTACTCAACAGCATTGTAAAAGATTATCATTTAAAGGCATAAATAAAGAATCCGTATAATAATTAACTTTTTCCTTACCTACCTACTCCAACGATTGTCTTGACTTTGAGAACCTAATACAAAAGTCAATTAATGCCATTAATTTATACCAATATCAGCTTGATTTTAAACCATAATTCATCTAAAACTTTTACGCATGGTGTAAAAATTGTATAACTTAGTTTCGTTTACTTTATATGTAGTTATATGTATCAGAAAGGAAGGAAGCGAGCTGCCTTCCCTAAATGAGTATCAGGCTCCTAGACGTGTAACGCTCTCTGGGCAATCTGTTGTTGAAATCACTTACCGCGGCCAAATATATGGCTGTTTTCTCAGCAACCCACCTTCCCTCGCGGAAACTTTTCTCGTTTCCTGAAGTAGTAAATAAATAGTGTTCCGGCATCTTTTGATACAGTGAGAAGGTACTTAAGAAATTTTAAGTCAGCATATTTTATAACAGCATTACTTTCTCCCCTCTATGCATTCAGATTTAAATCTTCAAAAATTCATATTTTTCAAATTTCAGAAAATCTATAACTTTTAAAGGAAATATTCTTGTAACCATTAAATTTGGTTTGAAAAAGTAGATAATCCAGTTCCTTTTGAACTATTATTTAAAATTTAGATGTTTGAATTATTGCGACCATTAGAGTGCCGATATATAAATATATTATTTTTTTCGATTATATATATATATTATTTATTGTAAAAATAGTTGATTTTTTAACTGACATACCCTTCACTCACATAAACCCTTCTTAAGTTTTTAATTTTGATACCCTCGTTTTTAGTGGAAGCTTATACTCGAAATGGACTGTCCTTGAGGGTTTCGAGATTATAGTTTGAGTATTTATTTATTTATTAGACAGACAACCCATGTTTCAAAAGTGAATCACAATATAATATTTCAGGCGGTCCGTAAAACATTAGTTGTCTAAGTGCTATTTGACAAATATATATTTTAGATGTACGTAATAGATTTGTACTTTTAAATCTCGTAGAAGATTGTATGTTGTTTATTTTTTCTCCTTCGACATTATTTAATTGGTCATCCATCCATACTTTTAAAAACTGAATTTGGCCTCCATTTTGAATTTAGTTTAGAAAATATTTTGAAAGCCTTTCTAGTACACATGTAGAGCCTTTAAAGAATATTTGTGACAAGTTTCAGAACTCAAAGTCTTGAATTGTTTTTTGAAAAACTGTGCTCAGTTAGTCAGTCAATGGTTTTTGGCTTTTATATAGATGTATATCGTTTTTAACGGATGGTGTTTTTGCCATCTGAGGGCCCCAAAACGAAAAAAGCTATCATGCCCCCACGCCTATGAACTACCGTGCGAGTATGATGCCAGTAGCTCCTCTTCCACAGAAAATTCGCTAAAAATTCAGGGAGCTGGTAGAATAAATCTTTGAAAATAAAATGTAAAACCATCTTCAGTAGCACTTTAAATCGTACTCTTAACTAAACCCTACAAGTGTAAAGTAATAAAATGTTTTCATTTTTTTATCACTGTCCAATGTCTGAACCAACGTTGTTTTAATCATTAACCTTAATAAATAAAATCTTAAAATTTAACCGTTTTAATTAATTGTGGAACAGATAAAATGTGCCTTCGATTACATCGGTTTTTCTATGTCCTTGTGGTTTCTATCTTAATATATTCCTAATTGAGTAATATTTCTCTCTAAGAAAGAAAATATGAAAAAAAATTCCCAAAATACTTTTGTAAATAAACGTTATGCGGAAATTACACTATAAGGGTAAGAACTGTTAATATTGAAGTTTATTAAAAGTAAAATTTTTAAAAAATACCTATATTTGTAAAATTGGTATGATTTCAAATTGTATTACTATAGATATTGATATTGTTTTTCATTTTAAAGTAATAACGTTAGTCATCCCTAATATCCATAGCCATCCGTGGAACGTTGAAAGTGCAAAAAGTAATAAAGGGCGTGATGAAAATTTTTAAAAGGATATAATTATTTGTTTGATGTTGTCAGCAGTAGGAATCTAGAATTTTCAGCTGTGAAAAACATAAATAAACATTACAAACATTATTTTTTACTATGCATTAGCAAAGTAAAGACAATTACATATCACATTTCACATTAGGTCAGTGGATTATTTTATTCAATAAACTTTCATAAAATGATAGATCACAATTTACCAGGAAATAATTAATCTATATTTTCTATTATAATCACATCATGGACTAAAATGTAGATTATTATTTCCATTTTTCTATTGGTTGCAAGGTAATGCAAGTATTTGATTTCATTGCTTTCAATCTATTATACCTATTTAAAACTCTTTCGTCCGCACTAAATGTAATGCATTATATAGACCCAATTTTGTTACAACGGAAGAACTAACGGATATTACAGAATGCTTCGGAATGTTCCATTATGAACGTGGACAACAGTTAAAATTTTAGCCGAAGAAAACTAATTAAGATTGCTCGGGTGAACAGAGAGGCTCGCTACGCATGCTGCAGCCGTTATTTAACTTTCATAACTAAGCACACACTACCTATTCTCTGTATCCACTTTGAAAAGAGCTTAACGGGGTTTTTCTCATATACATATGAGTGTGTGTGTGTTTAGGTGTATACTGTATTTTTCTTAAAGTAAACCTATGGCGTTTACTATGAATAATTAATAGACCTCCCATTCTTATGGCCCAGCTGTAGCTAGTTTTGGGTGACCCAGAATTAAAAGTTGACATAGTTTCATTGATTACCAACAGAGGATGCTTCTATCAGCCCCTTATTTTAGCTATTTATTTAAACAATTTGTATTCTATCTTGCGTAAATAAATAATTAATTGACTATTGCTTGTTTTACGTGTCACTAAATGATATATTACCTGCTCCTGATACTTAAATTAAAAGTTAACATCAGTACACTAAGTTGGGGATTCACTGTAAATAAGAGCTCTTTCAATCCTGGGTCACTCAAAACCTGGTACACATTTGATAATGGGATGGAAGGTCTGCTTCAGATTCAAAGTCAATGCCTATGGTAAATATAGTTCAGTTCACTGTAAGAATTATTATGTTTCTGATTAAATACCATTTCATGGAAGCACCATAAAACCCATTGTACCGACAGCTTCAAGATGATTTTAAAAGGAATAATATTTAAAGTTGTTTAATATATATTTGAAACTGCGAGCCTAACGCAGTTTAAGCTGAGATTCGAGTCTAATGGGGTTGGAAAAGAGGGTTTAAGTATATTTTGACGATCACTAAGTTGTTTTTTTTTATAGTTGGTGGTCGAATAAAGAAAGAGTAAATTACAAATAGTAATACTAGTTAGTTTGGGTAGAAGTTTTAATAGTTTATTAGTCTACCATATTAATTAGACCTCTCATCTTGAAATGTTGTGACTGGCACAAGTCACAAGTCACAAGTCTGTTGAGTACTAGATACAGAATTGTAAGTCTACAATATCCGACAAGACTCACTAAGATTAATTTACAACAGTTCTTACCTATTATCCCTAACTAGAGAAAACAGCTGATACCTTAATAGTAGGTGTTGTTTGTTGTAATGTATTACTAAACTTAATTGGATTTGCACCTGCCCCTAGCACCGCAGTCACAGAATATTAATTAAAAATAAGAGTACTTTTACGCGTCGTTTTTTTTGTTAAGTAACTAAAAAAGGTTTAATTGCATGTAATTTCTCTATGATTTACAAGTTAAGTGGACCTCGCCGACAAGATTAATACACCTTTGTGTTACGTGCTGCAAAACAATGAATTAACCAATTTGAATTTTTGAAATTGAATTAATACTTTTAGAAATATTTCTAAAACTCTACTTTCTTCCAGTGCCTCACGAAGGTCATATAAATTTCGAAACAAAAAATATTATAACCAAGGACCTAATTTATCCAAAAGTATTACTTGTAAACGTCGTGCTTTTTAATACTGAATACTTTTTGGACCTCGCTGGTAGGTCCTACGTGACTTAACGAGGCTAACGGTTTTTTTCTCTGAATGAATTTAATTGAATATTGTCTTTGTTGAATCAGTTATTTGTATCACAATTGCACAAATTGATCAAGATGTTTTTCTTCCTTTAAATATAAAAATAAACTCGCTCTGAAGATTGTTGTATTTTTGTACCGTAGAGCTTTTTTGGTCTTATCAGCCATCGAGGGGTGGGAACAAATCAAATGCAGCTGAAAGTCCACTTCCTATTAGGCTTTCGTTGTTGTTAAATTTCTGTAACAACTTCGGTTTGGTAATTAAGTAACTACTATATTAATTATTGATTTACTGCGAGACCAAAATACCTAGAAGTTAGCTGACTAGCTTGTCCGAATAAATATTAGAGCAATCCATTACAAGCACATACTTTTACGATCATACCATAACTAACTTATGTCGGTTCTCAAGTCAAGCTTGGTCTTGAATGCGAGAGCCTCGTTATTTACGTTCACAGTAACCAACAAAGTTTCTTTCCCTCGACGGAGATGAGCAGGGGTATATATTTCCTACTGGATGCAAGTCATGTTTTAGATGAGCACTTCAACGTGCATTATGCTGTTCTCTTTTGGGTACCGTTAAACCTGCCTAACTAAATATAATCCTAGTTTAGCGATTTTAAGCTTATCATACCAATAATTTATATTGTTGGTTAAACCGCTGAGGACGACCTAATAAAGCTTCCTTAAGTATATATTGTAACTAAGAAACTGGTTATAGTAAAATCTTTTGTTTTTTATTGAGTAGCTTTGGACAGAAAAGTTTGTTTTATGCATTTTGTAGATTGGCTTGCACTTTCTTTACATTATACAGGTAAACCGGGGCCGACGTGGGTAAACCTTAAAAACTAGTAACTAGTAAAAACCATGTAAAATTATCATTTCTTTACTAAAAAGTAATTAAAAAAACTTAATTTTTGGATAGTTTAGAAAAATAATTATTGATTACAAACCACTCACAATAGAGTAATATATTTTTTGCAAATACTCTACAGTAACTTAACAACATTCACTAATATCATCTTAAGAGCATTGCAGCCTTTACCATTAGGCCTCCAGTGGCGATTGAAAACTACGGTCATTTACCCCCCGGGAAAAAACCGTTATTTTGTAGTATTTATAGAAATTTTAACCCACCTAAGAAGAATTCAATAACATTTTCTTTCTTCAGCTCTAAAGGTCATTCGAAAAACATTAAAACATAACAAATAGCTTAAGTAATAGTAATCCAATTTAATCTAATTTTTACAAAATCCTTTCGCCTAATGGAAACAGAATAGTCATAAGCAAGGGCAATACTAAAAGTTTAACGGCCAGGAAACAAAGAGTATTTGGGTTAATAATGAAACGGGCTTAGCACTTTAAACAATAATGGGCAATTGTAAGGCCATGTAGACTCAGGAGGTTAGGAGGCTTAAAGTTACTGTTTGGCCTTCGCTATAATCTCAGGGCTCCACAGTTTCCCGTTCGTTTAGCGTTATACACCTTAGTTGTATTTTCGATTTTACACATACTTACATACATACATGTAGGTACTGAACTATAATAAAAATCTATATTTTTTACCAATTTACTATTTGGTTGTAGCCTATCATAATAATTTTAATGCCTACTAAGTAATCTGTGTAAGGTTACAGGACCTATACATTTACGCAATTTAAATTTTAAGCTGCGCTATGATTTATTGGTGTTTCAAACTTATGTATAGTTACTTTTTTGTGTCTTTCTACGCCAGTGGCATTTTTTAAGTTTTGATCGGGAACGGTCCAAACCCGACCGTCCAAGGTCCGTTTGTTACTATCAAACAGCGACTTTTTGTTAGATATATAGCATCATCGAGTTATAGCCCAGTGACAAATGGTAAATGGACCCAGTTTCGATCCTGGTTAGGATCGAACCAGCGACCCTTAGGTTATGAGGTGAGCACTTAATCCACACGGCTAGCCAGTAAACTATAAAGTTTTTTTGATAGTTTATTTTAAAAAAAAGATCAACCAAATTAATAACTTAGCTATACTTTAAAGCTAAATTATAGGGGTTTTAGTTAAATTTTTATGACAATCTCATGATTTAGTCATAGCTCTATCTTCATTTTAACTTCTGGTTCCATGACCTATTGAAATTCGAATCATACTCTATCACTGATTTTTCAGTATTTATTTCACTGTCATAGTAGCCCATAACTTTGTTGTTTTAAGGTGTTAAATTATATATTTTCCTCTCAAATATAAGCTGATAAGATAATGAACCACTGATTTTCTGGAAGTAATGATATTTATGGACCTCCCCTGGATTATTGTCCACTCTTGCATAGTTTATTTCAGTGACAGAAGAAAATGATCATCTGACTGAGAGTATGTTAGTGACCGCCTTAATGCTTATTTTGTAGTTTTTGCTACTAAAAAAGAGTGGACTTAAGCCTACAATACTTTACATTAGTTTTATTTAACTAAAAAGAAATCAATTTTGTGAGAGATTTAACCTTAAAATATTATTACTAAGAGCTGAAGGTTAAAAAAACACCTCTAATAACAATTTTAAAGTCTGAGTAACCATGCGACATAACCTAGTAACAACGTCATCGTTTGTCGTGGTATGGTGTGACATTTACGACTTGGACAACAATCGCGAGTCTGGACCAATCAGTAAATGTAAATGAAGCAATAATCTCAACTCAGCCACGACTTGAGGGTACGGAGTCGCCCCAACTCCAGGTATAACTATCAAACTGATTTAATAACTCGCTTACTGTACAATCTCACAAGTTTGAATGATGGGCTGTAATTGAAAATGTTCCAATGTACAACACACAGTTTCGGAAGAGAGTTGGCGCATTTACTGTGCACTGGATGTAAATAAAAAACGTCTTACAACACTTAAAAATATATTTACACTTACACTGTATTTACATACAAGATGGTAAATATACAAAAATGATAAAAAATGGCGATCGGTTTCGATTGGACACACCAATCATCATCAGGCTCAATGAGAGACAATAATTAGTCTCGCATTGGGCCTGATGATGATTGGTGTGACTATTCTTCTGTGCTCGCTGGGTGTGACCAATCGAAATCGATCGCCATTTTCCACCATTTTTGTATATTTACCATCTTGTATGTAAATACAGTATAAGTGTAAATATATTTTTAAGTGTTGTAAGACTTTTTTATTTCCATCCAGTGAATACAACAACACGTATCATGCTAATCAAGAAATCATTTACTGTGGCATTTTTTTAGGTTTGTGTTCATTTATGATTTATTGTTTTTAGGTTTCATTTATTGTTGTGTTTTTATATTTTTTAGATTTTAAAAGGTTTTTAATAACATATTATTCTCCTGGCTGATTCAGATGACCATCTACTACGGTAATCAAGAAAGAGATTAAGCTGCAACTACTTCCTTTGACAACTACGGCTTAAGGGTTTGATACACATTGTTTTAAAACAATACATAGCTTTAGCTTGAACTAGCTTGACATTGATTAACTTCAATTTCGTGCCTTACTGTGCTTTGACATCTACGACCAAACGGCTCTTAAAAACAAACAGCCGTCACTCGCCAATACTACCAGGCCAATACTGTTTACTAAGTCTATACTTTATTCTGCTATTGTAATTATTTATTACCAAATGAAGATGAAAGAAAGAAACAAGTGCTGGTGATAAAATAAAAACTTCAAATCTATATTTTCTTCAACGAGGTTCCACTGATCAGATCATAACGTGAGGCGCAAATCCTAGGAAATCGGCCGGAAAATGTTAAGAGAAAATTACTCACCCTTCTTAACTGGCTTATTAAGCATACTAGTCTGATCAGGATCAACTTCCAAACAACAAACAAATAAATACATCTTTATAAAATAATGTACTATCATTGTTATTTAGAAGAGTGATGTGACAAACATTACACTAAAAACATATGTATGTATTAGTAAAAGATAAAGGTTTAGCAAACCTATAGAGTTCGATTGAGCCAGTCGAGTCTCTCAAAGATAGGAGTAAATGTTTGCGAACGAAACAGGAGACGTTACTGACAGCAAGAGCCGGAGATTAAAATCACGAACGGCGAGTTAAAAGGATCTGCAAAGAGAGGGAAAGGAAACGTATCTTCCCGACACCCACACAATAAGCTTTTAGGATTAACGTTTAAATTTACGTTTATCAAAAGATTCCTAAGTGCTTCATTTTTTTCTCGACGGCAACACATAAATATAAATAGAAATTATAACATCAATTTAGATTTTTTTTCAGTTCATTTAATTTAAAAAGTTATCATTTGTGTTACCTAAGGTTATGGGTGGTAAATAGTCGCCATTCTAGGTGCTTATGTAATTTTACATACTAAAATATGCATATGATTTGAACTAATATTTGTGGTGGCTTAACTGAACATGATATCATTATCAGTAAAGGTGAATGTTTATGTGTTCATAAACAATAATATTTACATTCATAGCATCACATGTTCAGTTCAGCCACCACATATTTCAACCATGGCTGAGTGAGTATCCCAGCTGTTCCGTTTAGGTTTGAAACGATTTTTACCCTTAAAGCCAGTTTAAACTATATAGGCTGGTCGCCCCAGCCCTGACGATCATCTTTTGTGAAAAAGCCACTTTGTGTGAATATAAAATTAGCTGGTGGCAGAAACAATAAAAGCTCTAAGGTCACGCTAAATTCTAAGGGTTGTGTTCCCTTAGAAAAAACACATCAGCAAAAACTTATGCTTTTAGTGAAACTGCATTTTGTTAAATTCTAGGCTAACATTGGTTCTAATTTTAATATTTTCACTTATGGATGAAAACGAATAAAGTGAAAAGCAAAAGGTTCGCGTCATTACTTGATATAAAATCAAAACTGTCAACATCATTGGAACTGGCACTTTTGCAAGGGACTAATGTAATTGTAGGTGGTTCTCACTAAAATCTGTTGCGCTCCGTTAACAGTTGCTGAGCAAATAAAGTGTCGTCGTTCCTGACACCGCTTCCTCCGTACAGGAAGCAGCTCTCGAGCGGTGTAAATAACTGCCAGGTTTACCTTGAGGAAACATTTTAGAGTATATCAATGTTACCTTGAATATTTGTGCGCTTTCCCAAAAATTACAGATCTCTACTACAATTGGTCTGCGATATAAGAACGTAAACGGTAGTATTTTTTTATAAATCATATAAAGAGTTGCAAATTTCAATTTCGAAGTTTCCATTTAATTATTTAAACTTTTCTAGTGGACCGATCTGGCTTTAAGTTAGAACTTGTCTAAGTGATTACCTCTTCACGAAGATTTTTTATTAGAATTGGACTATTTCTAAGGATGCATTAAGACAAATAATGGTATGCATATTTTATGAATTGAAATTAATTGTACCTTAAAAGGAACAGTCATTAGAATTGGACTATTTTTAAGGATACATAAACAAAAGTAATGTTATGCTTTGTTATGTCAAATGAAGTCCGGACTAGGACCGAAATTTCTTTGCATTGGTATCGGCAGAGAGTAACTTTCCTGCCAACCATAAGGAAGAGGAAACAGACGTTCATGTGTAATAAGAAATAATATAGAGCAAACTACCACAAGAATGTTCCGGAATTAGTATTTCGGTAGAACGTGATGACAAATGTTTAATGATTAGTGTTTTACCATGTTGTATTAATTTAAAGTCAAAATAACTCATTGAACTTTTGTGATTGAATAATGCCAGGCAAAAACGTAAAATTTAGTGTCACAGAAAGAGTGAAGAAGTTAAATTTCGAAATAGAACTTTGTTTCATTTTACAAATCATGGTTTCTATAACCGCAAGTATGAAAGCTTGTCAGTAGTGTATTTAGTGGTATTAATAATAATCTGTCAACCTCCAAATCGAAAATGTCGTATTTTATTACTTTATAAATGTTAAATTCAGCGGATAAATAAGAGTCAACAAATGGAGAAATATCCCTGAAATGCCCCGTTCCAGCATCGGGCTTCCCCGCTTGCCGAGATGAGTTTTATAACTAACTTTTAAACTGTTATGCCCATTTCCTCCTAATGCTGATTTGTTATATTCACTAGTTTTTCTTCGATTCGCCTACATTTCGAGAACTACATCGCGATGCTAAATATTCTGCAGGTTTTCATTTATCTAATTAATTATGATATATCAACAACTATTGTTATATGGTAATGAAAAGTTTCTTACCAGTGCCAAACTGTTCAAAACTCTTCCACCAATATGTAAAAAAAGGTAAGCACAGTTTGAGTACCTGGTCTGAGGCTGGGGGGGGGACTGAAAAGAGAGGAAAAGGTAGGTTTTAATATTATTACAAATATCCCGAAAACGGTGAATATTTTTTACAGTACTATACTCAACCAAAATAATCGACAATAAACTGCGATGTGAACGCAACCCTATATTACCTATATGAAGAACCGTTCTTAGGATGATGAGGATTAGAAGTGTATTTATATTTGTTTGAAAAACAATGTATAATGTCCCCATGCTTCGTTTCAACAGCAAATAAAGATTTTTACAACATCTGCCTTAACGCGTGTAATCAACGTAAATGACTCAAGTTTTCACCATACTTCATCAAAGCCTTTAAAGTTATTCTGTAGTGAGCACTAGCCTGTATTATATTATAATATATTAAATATCTCCTGTAAATCAGCATAAATCAAAAATTGCAGATTTATAATTTGACACACTTACAAACATTACGACATATTTTACCGATATTCTTCATACTCAGGGGACGATCCTCGATAGACGTTTTTAAATAATAAATGTAATGCTATCTAGAGGTGTCCCTCATTTTAAAAGCCTTCAAAATCGTAACGCAACGCCTCAAACCCAGTCGTAAATCGAGGAGGATCCGTACAACAATTAATTACAGTTCCTCCAAATTTATATAATACTACTGTTAAACTGTTGGGAAATGTTTGTAATATTGTAAAAAACTATGAAAGTATCATAAGGAATGTGATGAAATTTTGCTTTTACCTATTTTTTATACAGTTATGAAAAAGTCATAATAGTTTGTAGTTATTTATTATTTTATGACACTCCTAAGATACGTCTAAAGGAGGAATTCTTGTATTCTTAAAGGTAAGCATACATCGAGTTATTCCTCGTGTTAAAGTTATTTCAATATAAAATACACTACAACAGTGCACACTCGGTTGCAAAAGATGGATTCAATCCAAAGTTACATCTAGCCAAAGAAATTGTCATTTTGATGTTTGAACTATTGAAGTAAAATAATTTGACGAGCTTTAACTTTTGATTGGATGAACTTTTTGCGACTGGGTTCACATTGTTCTTTTCTCATTTTAAATGCCATTAATATGAGATAGATTTCGTGATATGCTTACTCTTGAGAATTATAAGATTTCTATTGACGGAGAGCTACAAGACCTTTGCGAACGACGAAACCTAGAAATACGAAAAAATTACGACTAATGAATAATTGCTGATTTGAAAAATACTAATCACAATCTTCTTGATAATTTTATAATTTGTATGCAATATTCCAGTCGTTAGCAATAGTTTGAAGGTAAAATATTAAGGGTCTTTGGGAATCTGAAATTTCTGTTTAAATTCTTCTTTAGCGACCGGGTTTGCGACATTGTCCTCCTCTTTTACAATTCTTTAAACTAAAAAATATCAATGAATGCCTATATTTCAGCGAACTCATTCGTGCATCTGGAAATTTGTGTAATAAGAAACAAAATTAATAAATTTTAGGCATTTATTAATTAATTATAAATAAATAATAGAGATAGTATTGTACACGCAACTACAGAGTTTATTTTTCCATTTTGCTCATTATTTTAGGGGATATTTAATATGTTTCAGAGACTCTTTTCCCGCCTATGTATGTATGTATGTATATATATATATATATATACGTATATATATATATATATACAATATATATATATATATATACAGGGTGTCTATTAAAACGTTTCAGGATTTCAGGAGGTGATTCCTTAGATGAAAACTAAGAAAAAAGTTCTAATAAATATGGGTCCTAAAATGCTCGGTTATCCGTCTGTCGGTCTGTATGTGTTTTTAACATAATTTTGCATAACTTTGGACCTACAAAAGATACCAACTTTAAACTTGGTACTTATATGCTGACTATTAGGACCTATTTTTGTGCGGAGTATCAAGTTTCTACTTTGTCCCATTTGAAAATGGCAGTCATTTTTATATTTGAATACTTAATATCTTAAAAACCGTAAATTTTACAGAAACTGTACAAGAGACATAAAAGCTGCGTAATTTTATTTCGTACAAAACAATATAAATATTATTAAGATCGAACAACAATTATCAGAGTTATTGTAATTTTTCTAACAGAATACATGCTCGCTTTATGGCAACTATATCAAATTTATATGAATTCTATTAGGAAAATTGCAATAACTCTGATATTTGTTGTTCGATCTTAATAACCTTTATATCATTTTGTAGGAAACAAAATCGCTCAACTTTTTTGTGTCTTGTAAAAGTTTTGTAAAATTTATGGTTTTTAAGATATTAAGTTTTAAAATATAAAAATTGCTGCCATTTTGAAACGGTACAAAGTAGGAACTTGATAATCCGCACCAAAATAGGTCCTATTAGTCAGCACATACGTCCCAAGTTTGAGGTTGATATCTTTAGTAGTTCCAAAGTTATGCAAAATCATGTTAAAAACACATACAGACCGTCAGACGGATAACCGAGCATTTTAGGACCCATGTTTACGGAAACATTTTTCTTAGTTTTGAAGTAAGGAATCACCTCCTGAAATCCTGAAACGTTTTAAATAGATACCCTGTATATATAGGCGGGACAAGAGTCGCTCACGATAATGTTGTCTTCCTTCACTTCTTGGAGGAAGGGAGATATTATTAGCGAATTTCCCCTATAGGGAAGAAGCTGTTACCGTAGGTCTCATGGTAAGACCTAAACCTAAAACCATCATAACTTTTCTTTTTGAGGTCCTCAGATGCCAAAAACACCATTCGTTCACTTTCATAAATATATATATATATATCTATATATCTATATATCTATATATATATCTATATATATATATATGTGTCTTTAAGCACGATAACTTGCGCAAAAATGGCCCAATCGGAATGAAATTTGGCATAGACGTGTAAAGTAGTAATTATTCGGACGAGTTCGTAAACCAGCCCGATCGGACCACCGGAAGGGGGGGTTAAGGGGGGTAAACCCCCCCAGAAATGGGTTTTTTGAGATTTTTACATAGAAAAATAAAATTTTTCGAATTTTTATTGGCACCATTGAATTCAGCCCAAAAAAACAAACAATTTAGTATCTTGAATCATGGCTCTATGTCCATTGGTTGCCGAGATATTGAAAGTGGTAAACACAGTACGTTATCCCAATGTTAACCTTATGGGAAATAAGTAAAATTCTATATCTCGCTTATTTCTCGACATATCTTGATAAAACTTGGTAAATGGCTTCTTCTAGTTCAGATCTACTAAAAAATGAATTAAAACCACCTAGTTTTAATATACCTGTAGCAGCAAACCTGCATACTCATTCCCCATGTTATTCTTATGGAGCTTACAAAAACATGTCAAATCTCGCTATGTTTGATCGAAATATGTTGTTTTGCACTTGAAATTCGCTGAGTATGCAGGTCTGCTGCAACGGGGGTATTTTGAACACTTAAAAACTTCCTTCCCTTGACTTATAATCATTCCCTAAAGCGAATTTAAGTTCATGAAAAATTAAAAAAACGGAGAATAGGAAGCAAAAGGTTTGGGACATGAAAGGTTGCAAGGAAAGTATATATAAAAAATCACATTTGCCCCTCATGAATCATTTACTTCAGATATGTAATGTTTGGCAAAATTTTGTTCACAATTTATTGTATAGATAATTTTGTCAAAGTAATTCATTAAAAATAACGCTTCGTTTTTAAAGTACTTGCGAAAAATCAAAAGGACTGTAATATCTCCTTTTCATCCCCCTTCCTCCTCCTTGCGATCAAATCAGTGTAACTTGTTTACATATCGGTGGAAGTGTACTGAATGATTTTGTATTTGTTAATTTTCTATCTCTAGGTGTGCCCATTTTTAAAGCTGATTCCACCTTACTATTATTGCTTAGTGGGTAAATCAAATTAAGACTAATTAACAATGCATTCAATTAGTCATCCACACGCCTTCATTACATTCTTAAATTAAATCCAGGATAAGCGCTGCTTCATCACTCTGAGAATTGAAGCCCACATTACAACATATACGACGTAAAAATATTTTACCAAGCAATTATTTATTCTTTGGTCTACTAATTTCATTCTAAAATAGAACGATATTTACTTGTGTAATCAAAAAATAGGATACTTGTTAATGGATGTTTCAAGAGGTTTTGTGGTTCAGCAGGTACAATCAAATTTTTTTGTTCAAATGATTGGTTGGTTTGACCCTGTGTGAACCAGCAGGGGTTAAATCGGCACTCTTGCCGAAATAGTGTTATTTTCATACATTTACATTGACTGCTCATACATTGGCAACACACGTTATATTAGCGAATTTCCCCTATAGGGAAGAAGCTATTACCGTAGGTCTCATGGTAAGACTTAAGCTCGGGACCACTATAACTTTTCGTTTTGGGGCCCCCAGAAGCAAAAAAAACTATTCGTTTGAATTTATATATATATATATATATATATCTATGTGTCTGTTAGCACGATAGCGGCTGCAAAAATGGTCCGATCTCCGATCTTTATGAAATTTGGTACGGACGTGTAAAGTGGTAATCAATTGGACGAGTTCGTGAACCAGCCCGATCGGACCACCGCAAGGGGGGGTAAAGGGGGATAAACCCCCCCAAAAATGGGGTTTTTAAATTTTTTACATAGAAAAATAATATTTATCGCTCAAAAAAAGCTCAAAAAATCAAACAATTTGGTATTTTGAAACACTGCTCTATGTCCATTGGTTACCGAGATATTGAAAGTGGTAAACACAGTACGTTGTCCCAATGTTAACCTTATGGGAAATAAGTAAAATTCTATATCTCGCTTATTTCTCAACATATCTCAATAAAACTTGGTAAATAGCTTCTTCTAGTTCAGATCTACTAAATATTGAATTAAAACCACCCAGTTTTAAACCACCCAGTTTTAATATACCTGTAGCAGCACACCTGCATACTCATTCCCCATGTTATTCTTATGGAGCTTACAAAAACATGTCAAATCTCGCTATGTTGGATTGAGATATGTTGTTTTGCATTTGAAATTCGCTGAGTATGCAGGTCTGCTGCAACGGGGGTATTTTACACAGCACCACCTACACTGGATTTTTTTTTAAATATTTCTAAATAAAAATTTGAGTTTTAAAAGAAGAAATTTATCCGTTTAATTATAATAACTAAAACTGTCCCCATTATTTTATTTCTGTCCGAGGGCTCTTTAATTTTAATGAGGTCTTAAGAATTGCTCTAACGTACGTAGATTCTCGGTTTTAGTCTAACAATACCGACGTTTCCGCACCGACAATAGCTCGGCCCTTTAGCATTCTTTAGGTAGAATTAATTAAGTATGTACTCCAGCAAAATATTCTCAGCCGGTATTTAATGTACCAAGAGAAAAATAATTTTGAAATACACTTCTGTAGTTTGATTCCTGCTCAACTACAATTCTGAACTTATAGATAAATCAAAAATCGATTGTTAAAACTAAAAAATTGTCAGGCTTGTAAGAATCTATTGATAGCTCCTAATTATCAAACTGTTGAAGTTAGTTTCTGTCGGTTCTCCTTGACATCGTAACCTTAAAGCCAAATATCCTGTAAATAATTTCGTTTAATTTGGTCTCTTATCACAATTCGCCTGAATACTGTATTATTTTATGGAAAAATTACTGAGCCATGTTTAGAATCTGTAAATGTCATTGTTATCCTTAAAAAAATCAAAAAGTTATAGGATTTATAATTTAAAATGACTGGGGTTTCAAAAAGTGAGGGCTAGAATTCGTGCGTCAATGAATTGTTCTGCTATTGTGCATTGGAATAGTGTAGGACAGGAACACAGATATACATACTTGCCACCACGTCACGCAGTGCCAATACGTTTGGGGCGAGTTATAATCAGCTATTAAGCGTAACATTTATAAATAACTAATCTTTATGTCGTAGTGCATGATCCTTAAAAGTCGTTTACAGCTTGGCTTTATTATTTGTAAACCTATTATGTGTAATTTATTATTTGTAAACTTATTTCTTTTAACTGGAGTACTTATTATTTGTAAAACCATCGTGTTTAAAAAAACCTCCAGAAGAGCACAGCAATCCAGTGCTTTTAAAAGACAGTACAATATCAGCTTTCGTGTTAGACTAAGATAATTTAAACCGGGCCATGTTTGGAATGAGTTATAATCCGCTATTAAGCGTAAAACTTGAAAATAACTAATCTTTATGTCGTAGTGATCCTTAAAATCCGTTTACAACTTAGCCGATTTTACGTATCAATATTTCAAATAAAAGCCGACGTATCATTACGTATCTTAAACCAACAAGAACAAAATACCAAAATTAAAACCGATAGTATAAAATTTTTACTTACAAGAGATATCTAGAAATTTAATTTTTAAGTTGAGCTTAGTTTTTCTGACATTTGTCCGATTCTTAAGATTAATATCTCAGATGAAAGCCGGTATTTGACCGAGTATTTTAAGACTAAAACTAATTATATATCTCAATTACAACGAGATACATAAGAAAAATAATCAAAACAAATTGTAAATATGAAACGTCCATAAGAAATGTATAGGGGTAACCTTTCATTTAAGCAAATGTTTTTAACGAATGAAGATTTTCGAAATTAGATTTCAGCTTTGTAATCAGCGTAAAAAATTGTTTATAGTGATGCGCTTATGATAACACCATCTTTACTAAAAAAAAATAAAGTTGATATCCAATAAGGTGGATCCAAGATGGCTGCCGAAAATGATAATCCTGTCAAAATAAAGTATTAACCTCGCAACAGTGATAGGCGTTGGTTCCGAGTCAATATCTCAAAAATGCAGTGAAGAAACTTTTTCTCAAAAATGATCCTATTTAATTTTGTTCAACTATTTTACAATGATATTATTTGTTTTTCTGGTGCTGATATGCTGTAATTTTTAAGTGGCAAACGAGCAAAATTTAAAGTACATGTCAATACAAAAAAATGTATATATGAGTCGAAACTCCCCCACGTGGTGGGGGGAGGAAGTTATATGGGCAGCCCATGGTCTTTCTATACAGGGTTGGGCAAAAGTCTGGATTATATAAAATAACTTTTATATTATTTTGCAGAAAGTGATGAAACTTTACAGTTGTGTATCTAGTACAAATAGGAATATTTTGGCGTATTTTCTCAGTTTTTCGCACATGAGGGGACGGGCCACGCTGGAAGTTTTGAAATTCTTAAATGTAAGCATACCTCGAGTTATACCTCATTTCAAAGGTCTTAATTAGTAGATCACAACAGCGCAAACCGCGCCTCAAAAGGTTGATCCAACCAGAAGTTACAGCTCCTCAAATATTTTAATGTTGGCCATTTAACTCAAGGTTCAAGTCAGGGAAAAAAGTCTAATTACTAATAAAGCACTCCGTACGATGTAGTTTAGTTTTAAATACATGTATT
The DNA here is from genome assembly GCA_035578135.1 of Flexamia atlantica. NCBI lineage: Eukaryota > Metazoa > Arthropoda > Insecta > Hemiptera > Cicadellidae > Flexamia > Flexamia atlantica. Next base: position 10,326,032 of record JAQJVK010000016.1, on the reverse strand, counting down.
TCCCATTGTTAAGGATAATTTGACATATTAAAAAAATTACCCATGCCCAGGGGGCGGCCCGTGATGGAAGTCCAAAAATTCTTAAGGGTAAGCATACCTTCAGTTATATCTTATTTTAAAGGTCTTAATTAGTAGATCATAACAGCGCAAACCGCGCCTCAAAAGGTTGACCCAATCAGAAGTTACAGCTCCTCAAAGATTTTAATCTTAGATTTGATTTTAACCTTGCTTTAATGGCCAACATTAAAATCTTTGAGGAGCTGTAACTTCTGATTGGATCAACCTTTTGAGGCGCAGTTTGCGCTGTTGTGATCTACTAATTAAGACCTTTAAAATGAGGTGTAACTCGAGGTATGCTTACATTTAAGAATTTCAAGACTTCCAGCGTGGGCCGTCCCCTCATCGTGCGAAAAACTGAGAAAATACGCCAAAATATTCGTATTTGTACTAGACACAGAACTGTAATGTTTCATCACTTTCTGCAAAATAATATAAAAGTTATTTTATATATTCCAGACTTTTGACCAACCCTGTATGTAGTTTCTCATTTTCCGACCGATCAGGCCCAAGATTCTCCCACTGAGCTGCAAGGGAGCCGGTGGGACCAGTTGAAATACGAGATTGCTACTTACCACCTTGCATATACATTTACTGCCTTTTATGTGAGTGTGCTAACAATTGAAGGTACTGTGAGACGTCTTTTAAACAATGTCCCCCAATCGAAAAAAGAAGCTATATTTAAACTGCATTTAATAATACAACTATACCTCAAGTGCGTATAACAGACAACATAATTCCTAGAAATCTTTTACTTCCTGAAACCAGCACCATACATTGGGAATTGACTAAATACGTGTAAAAGAGTGAAAATCAGCCGGGAGGCAAGCTTGAAAATGTTTACGTCACGGGTAGTAGTTCTTAGTCTTAGTAGTGGTTGTTGTAGTCACGGGCAATTCTTATTTGAAAGATTTAATCATTATCTATAATAAAGTTTATTACACTTTCAGCGGTAAAATCAGCGGTTTCCGAGTATTTTGTAAAATATTAATTTTTATAAATATTTGTATTTTGATGTATTACCATTAAACTTAATAATAAGATATCCCCATTGCAGCAGACCTGCATACTTTTATTTGGAAAAATTTAGTTTTTATTTAGAAAATCAGCTGGCTTGAATTTTGATTGGACAATTTTTTTTGATTGGTAATCTTTTTTGATTGGTAATCTTTTTCAAAGACAATGTATAAAATACTAGCAAATGCCCGTGGCATCGCTCACGATAAAAATTACAGCTGATCTTACTTATGCTCTTTGAACTGTCAAATTTTAGTATTCTCAGCTGTTTACAATTCAGTATTTGAATGTTTACATCCTTATAAAATGAATAAAATTGAAGCTAAGGACGTTCACGGGGCGTAGCCCGAGAAGATTTTAAGGAAGTGAATAGGCCTATGTCCTTTTCTGATATAGAGGCTCTATTCCTGCAAAATTTAAGCTCAGTTAGGCCAGTATGTTTCACGTGGTTGAAAGACAGTTAATCACACAAACATCCATACTTTCACATTTATAATATTAGTAGGATTTGATGTTGTAATAGTTTTTGTCCCAGCTGGAGGTTAGATTACCGGTCTACAAAAGATGTCACAATTTGTTTGCATTTTTTTGTCTGGGATAACCTGGGTACTGTTATTATTTTCTTCTCTTCTTCTCTACAGACTTTGGTCGTGGCTTCATTCAGTTGAAAACAATTGTTATATACAGCTGTTGAAACAAAGAAATATAACCTCTTCACTTACTAGGTTGGAACGATATGGACTCATTTATCTCGCAATCGTCAGTTGATAAAACTGGGAAAGACCCGATTAACGAGTCAGACAGCCTCTTCCCTAAGCCGGATAAGAAGAAAACATCAGTCAGGGCGAGTAGAGTGAGTAAAAAATCGCAGAAAAGTGAATCAGAGCAGGTCAGCTTGACGGAAGACGAAGTTAAGTATTTAGTTGTGAATGAAATAAGCCAGGAAATTGTGAAAACCGCGTTAGATCAGATTTATGAAAACTACTTGGAAAAACAAACCGTATACTTTGTATCCCACTGCTCGAGGTTAGCGTGGAAAGCGCTTGTGGAGTGGAACTTTCAGCAGAGAGACAAAGGAGGCTTCAGAGAAGCGGAAAAAGACCAGAAGGACGTGGAGCCTAAGCCTTCACCGAAGGACCCGTGGGCGGGGCAGAGTGTGCCGACAGACCCGGAGCCGCGGCGGTCGTGGATGGCGGACATGGGGTCGCAGACCGAGGACGGGTCGCCGGTCGTCTCCCCGCGCCTGTCGCTGGTCCTCGGGCCGTCGCGCATGGGGACGCCGACGAGCCACATCAGCGTGACTGCGAGAACATCCAAGCCGCAATCCTCGGTTAAGCATTCCAGGTTCGTCGATAAGAAAGCCAGCAGGTCTAAGAGGTCGGACGAAATCCCTGCGATCAGGACCGAAGTTAAAGTTGAAAAGTCTGCGAGGCAAGAAGAGGTTAAGAAAGATACTTACGAGTTGCCTTCGCCGGTTCCGTTGCAGACGAAGCACTTTCCCTCGTCGAGAGTGGAAGTCCAGTACGCTATTATGCCGGGTCAAAAACCCAAAGGGAACACCCTGGCATCTAAGAGCGAGTTGAAAACTAAAACCATCGTGTTGAAAAAACCTCCAGAAGAGGACAGCCGAAAAGCAAAGGAGGAAAAAGGAGGAGGAAGAGGGAAGTAAAACAAAACCGAAAGTTCCTTGAATATCAATCCTTGATGAATCATTTGATGGTTTTGTAATTTACTTTTCGTCTAATTCTAATTTGTTTTAATAATACAGATTGGATAAAATATTTTTGAACGAGTTAAAAATATCTTTTCCTGTTGCTAGCCTGTAAAAAGTATGTTCCATAAAGTTAAACCCTTTTATATTACCTAAAATACAATATGGTGTATGACCTATACGCCAATAACTCTTCAGTTTGATTTGTGTATCTTAACCATTGAATGCATTACAAGCATCATAAATTTTAGTCCTACCGATCATATTCATGCCAACGTCACTCAATGTAATTCATAATTAGCCCTCAAGCATGTCTATTGTCTAAACATACCGTTTCTTATTAACAATGTCACCGGTGTGGCTTTACACAGGTCGTAGTGCCTCCTACGCCAATTATTATAATCGTGCCTCAGTCCTAGTTGATAATTGATTGCCTTATCTGATTTCCATACTATAATTGAGCTCCGTTGTTCCGAGACTGATCAAACTAGACAATGGCGTTAGTTCCACGCCCGCGCCGATGTCTGGCCGCTTTTGTCCAACTTGCCGCCATAAGAGCGACAGCCTCGCAAACTTGGCCGAAGCTCCTGCCCGCAGGGTCACTGCTTCGCCAGTTTTTCAACTTTTAAAGAGTATATTGTCATTAAAATCACTAAATTACATTAATCACTGTTTAAATTGACGATGAACTGTCCAAAGTCCAGTTCCCAATTATAGTTCAAAGAGTTATCAGACTTTTTAATCATTGATAATTCCCGAATGAATTTATTTACTGCAACAAAATATGTCCATTAAATAAGAGCGTACTTTTCGCTTTGAGTTGTAAATATCAACTTAAAGTATTCTATGTTTATAGTTGTTAGAGTTTCAAATTGGTGTTGGGTAATTTTAAATATTTTTAAGCCATCATATTGAATTCTTACTCGGTCATTTTTAATTTCAAAATCAGTCTTGTTTTATAGAATAGTTTATAACTAGTGGAATTGTTCTTTATTAAACTAAATCCTCCCACCCTCTTTGTCACTCATTAGATATCTTAAGGAGAATACACTTATATCAGAACTAATATTAGAATCTGCACTTGACAAACACCAATCGTTAGTAGTGACACGTGAAATCGCTCGGCTATCTTGCCTTCATTGTCAGTTAGAAGTTAGAACGTCTGACTGCCCCACAAAACCTGAAGGCATAGGCAATGCAAATGGTGATACGATAATAACAGATAGGTAAAATGCAATGCGGTTTGCCTACCAATTGATGTGGTTTACCTTATCACGTTTGGTAAACCACACGCTAGGATTTAAAGGTTTCCCCTCATACGATATTCTAGATTTTATATTAATAATTCGTCCAACAATCAGATTTTTGTTTGAATCATTATCTATCATCTAAATTAATTGTTTTCTAAGCTTTGATGAAGAAAATCCTACTTATACTAATTAATTTAATGATCAAATTTTATCAATCAAAAGCATTATCCGTATGGAAGGGCCTAGTTTTGATCCCATTATGTCATGAGTGACTGACATTAATGTAAATATTTCCCTACAGACTAGGACACTTTACATCGCTTTGTCTGCTTCAGATCCTCACGGTTTAATCTCTTATCAGGATTGAAGCCATTGTTTGGAATTTTAAAGCTCCCCCTTTGTTACAGCGAACAGTTAATTTGAATGTGAACTGATCAAAGCTAAATATTGACCCCCATAATATTTTATTATGAATTTTAGGTAATTTGCTTTATAGGGAAGAAGCTATTACTGTAGGTCTCATGGTAAGACCTAAGCCCGGGGCTATGTTTACATAACAATCGTAAACATTGCCCCCTCCAAAAAAATAAATAAATAAAAGTAAATAAACTTCTTCAAAATTGGGTTTTTGGATTTTTTACATAAAAAATCAAAATAATCTCATTTTGGTTTTCACCATTGAATTCAGCTAAAAAACAATTTAATGTAATAAATCACTGCTTTATGTCCATTGGTTACCGCGACCATCTCAGTGAATAATTTGGGTATAGAAATACTGTACAGCGTTCTACTAGAATAATTTTGACGTATACGGCCTGATGATTATCCTCTGCGGACTGAACTGCAGTAGCCTTTTTAGACTACTAAGAATCACTTTTACAGAAATATTTACTTAAATCACTTGTTATAAATATATAGAAATAGGGGTTGGCAATACCTTAGTTGAACATTTTTTTCACGTAAAACGGTGAATATAGTCCTCAACATAAATACCATCCACGACAAAGCATACGTAATCTTAATAATATTACATCCTCCTTACAGTGAAACATGTCTTAGTTTTAATATAAAAGCGTTTAACAATAAAACTATATCTATTGGACGACTTATATAGTAAACATATCTGTACATACTGCATTATAAACAATGAGTAAAATTTACTTTGTAATTTTTTTTTAATTTGGAGATTTATTGTCGTTTTCATAACTTATTGGATTGATTGCCGATCGCGCAAGTAAACGAGTGTCAAATTGCGGACACTTATGAAAGACGAACGCCGTTTGACAGGCTACGACGACGGTCAATCGCTATTGTATAACTATCTCAATGCTCATTTACTACACCCTTATGGGCTACATAAATTTACTAGGCAAGAGAACTGGATTTTTACTAAGATTAAAACTGGTTTGGTATTCTTGATTCAATTGGTATTCTTGATTCGAACTCAGTTTGTGCTTTAAGTAAAGTTATTTGCGATAACGCACAAATCAACACATCCGCGATTCATTAGCAATGCAATGTGGAACAGTGGATGAGCTTCGCGGCTTGGTCGCCGTTGCCCTTGAGCCCAGTTGTTCTAAGGATTTTACAGTTTTCTGATCGCTGTGCTCACCTGGAGTAAGCCCACTGTGCATTACCATTCCCTTCCCTGCAATTTATATCAAAAGTGGTTATCCAAAGTTATGCCAGGGCTTTTTGAAATTTAATATCTATTGGCATTTATTTATTCATTTATTCATTATCCATTATACCTTTTGAATAATATAAATAAAATAAATCAATGAGAGATCTAGATTAAAATATACAAAAACCGTTGTTGTATTGCATTAAACCAACTTAAGGCTTCAAAAATGAGAAGAAAAAAACTCAAAAACCTTTGGCCGACTGAGATGAAATAGAAATCTTGGGAGCCCATAAAGGTGTAATAATTAGATTCATCGGTGCTATAGCCAGAAAATCCCTAACACTATTACAGTGATCCTATAAATAAATAAAATAAAAATATTGGATTAACTCATGTTTTAGTTAATCCTTTTATCCGAATGCGAGATAAAATTCTAGAAACCTGTGGTTTTGCTTGAAAACTTCATAATCCAGATGCTGACAAATTGATAGAAACTTCACTCACATGTAACTAACTTAAGTATGTACATCGGTTGTTTCAGTACTTCCGCACGCTGAACACGCGGGTGTCCATAGTTTACATCGAGACGTGGCAGGGTTCGAACCAGACGCCCATAGACAAGAGTCAGGACATCAGCAGGGCTCTGCACAACTTCAACGACTACACGTCTAGGAAGCTGTACAAGGTGGAGCGCGACACCACTCAGCTGCTCACGTAAGCCACGTCATATCTGACGCTGTATTATAAATGTTTGGGATTTAAATAAAGTCAAGTACTTTTATTCTAGTATCTGTGAGGACGTAATATGGCTTTTTATCAGCTAGTAAGGCAGTTGGTTTAGACAAATCTGTCAAATTTATGGTTGGTTTTAAAAGCCCATACTAGCTTGCAGACAATGTTAAAAAATAATTTTTGTGACACAGTAGGTGCTTTTTTATAGCTCAAACAGTCTCCCACGTTCTCTCAAAAGCTTTCTTCTTACCGTTTTAAATATTTACATGATGTCTCCTTTAAAAAATTATTATTTTAAATTTGTAACAGTATGAAATAAATTACTTAATTTAGATTCGAGAAGATAATATAGTATTAGATTGCTGAAGCCTTAACACTATTTATTTATTTATTTGTTTGTATATTTATTTATTTATTTATTTATTTATTTATTTATTATTTATTTATTTATTTATTTATTTATTTATTTATTTATTTATTTATATAGCTATATATATTTAGAGAGCTATATATATATATAATAGAGAGAGAGGGGGGGAGAGGGTTATCGTTAAATACCAAGTAACCTAAATTCGGTCAAAATATTACAAAGTTAACAAACAATCATTTTTAATAATACATTATTACAGTTTCATTGTGAGCGATGCCGCGGGGCTCGCAAATCGCCACTGGTCCGAAATAAAATTAAAATTATATTTTGAACTATCCCTTTGATGTTAAAAATTACTCTCCAAAAGTTTTATAATAAAATGTGCGAGCGTTATTGAGTTTTTAATTACTCGTCTATAAATGTCAACTGGACTTTGCCAAAAATGAATATGTATTTATTCTTTCCATTGCATCAATGTGGTCATTCTTTAATTGTTTTGGTCGTCAGTCTTCGTCATTTAAATGATAAATTGCTCATTACCAGTAATTAGCCGGTTGAAATCTCTTTTGTCGTGAAAACATTTTAATTCTGTTTCAATTCATATTTTTATCTCTTCTTTAGAAAAATGTATTTTCAAATGGATCAGTTATTTTTGGACAGTTACTAGAGGAGGCTAGGATTAAATGACTATTTTGTGTTTTTAACTTGACACTGGAGTACGCAAAGTAATTTTCATCATATTTACACAGAAAATCTGATTTCTGTTCCTTTTTGTCGGCTCGAAAGTTACCCTTTTACGATACCAGTCAAGAAAACCTTCCGGCCTAGGCCGGAAAGTTTTCCGGACCATGATTTTAGTAACTGGAAGTAAACAATCGGCTGATTTGCAGCAAACCGACGTTTAATGCATGTTTATAGGCTACTTATTCGAGGAATGAAGTGACAGCAGTTGCAAATAAGTGTTTGTTTCATAGGTTGGGTTTGAAAAATTGAGAAACATAGCGGTTTACGCAAGGAATTTTTTTATGATTAAAAATGTGTTTTCTGCTGAGTAGTATGATGAAAAGTATCGTACGTCACATGGTCGGTAAGTTTTACCGTACTTACTTACTGCTTAAATTTTCAATTAGATAGTTATGATTACAACGTTATGTGATCAAGGGTATTGCTTTATTAGGTTACATGAAAAAATACAGGCTGGAGTCTCCCCCCCTCCACCCTAGTGCCACGTCACAACACCGGCCGAACTCCTAGCACTGTGTTAGAAATAACAACTAAAATCATACGAATACTGTAAATATTTACCAAAAAATGTTGACATTAGAACATCAAAATCAAAACAATAATACTCAACTGTCAAATTTCAAATAAATCATGTGATAAAAAGTAAACAAATTACTTGCCTGTAATGTTTACCGTTTTTTTAATCCAGAAAATAGAGAAGTGATTTCCTTAAACTTATTTTCGACTGCAGTTAGTAGTTCATTGGTTTATGCAGATTGAAAAATGTATGGTTTTTAGACAAAACTTAAACTAATTACGTAGGGCACAGTAGTTTTAAGAGTGTGAAAATGTATCGCCATAAGAGTGCATAACAAAAGCGTCTGCAAATCCGTCTGATAATGTGACGTCACCACGGAAGGACTCCGGCCTGTAGTGTAGTGTGGCCTTGGCCCGTTTATAAGTGATTTTGTCAATATTTCCTCTAATTAGCTTTATGTTGTATCCTAATATCAACTAGAAGCTCATAGGAAGTTATTTCCAGAATGGATATGATTTGTATTTTATAGGCTAATTCGCCTAATTGCATAGGCTACATATATTTAAACTATTGCATATAAACTAGGCCATTTTCAAAACACGTAAATTAATATGATCCATATTACGAGTCACTCTTTGCTAATGTTGGATATCAATCAAGATTAATCCAAACCCCTTGAATTAACCCCTTGAATTTTTATTTCAAATAAGGATGTAGGCCTAATAAACTCAGAGTAGATCAAATTTAATCTCTCAAATAATATATATATATACATATATTTTTAAAATGTTGTTCCTAGTGGATAACATTCCGATTGTGTTTGATTTTTAGAACAAAGCGCTTAAGTATATGCTGTCTAAAACTTTGAAATTGTTATTTGTGTGTTGAGTGAGTAAAGTAAAACATTGTCTTACGAGTGAAAATGTTGGCGCCCGAGCTTCCGAGGGAACAATGTGCTTTGCTCTCGGAAAGCAAACCATTTTCCAACCTGCAATAATAAATACTCAATTTTTAAACATATATTTTATTAAATTAGTAATTAACAAACAATATGTTTTGTTTCTATCTGCGATTAACGCCTGCATCTGAATCGCTGCAACCATTCATGCACCAGCGATCAGCTAATGTTGCAACGTTCTTACATTTTTTACGCTCTTAATTTTAAAGATTTTCGTTTATTTTATTCTTATGTGATTATTCTTGTCACTAAATCATGCTTGCGTAGGAATTTGAAGGCGCTCTAATTTTTTAATTATTGATTTCAATGGTATCCTTAGGGGATTACTTTGTCTGACGTCGGGAGACAAAGTACGGTAATCACTTTACTCACACCGAGGGAAAAATTATTATTTTACTCGCCCATTACAATGAGTAAAAGGCGTCTAAACATAGCAGGTGATGGAAAAAGGATTTTATATACTATGCATGATTATTTTTTGTAATAAGAAAATAAACGTTAAGCGTTATTGGTTGATTAGAATGGAATGGTGGAGTACTTTGTGAATTCTAATGTAGGAAACTGTCAAAAGACATAAAATATTCATTTAAAGCAAGCGTCTTATTGATTTTAAGTTCTACGAAAAGCAATGAATGAATTGTACACTGTTTTTTTTATTTATGAAAATTAAAATAAGTCAAGTAGTTTTGGAAAATTGTACTGGTAGTTTAACTTTCAAAACAACAATAAAATAATTGGAACTGCAAGTTAATGTTCTTTAAAGAAGGGAACTAGAATTTGTTTGAAAAATAATATTACTTAAAATGCTCCTGTACACATTTTTTACTATTGTATATTACCGTTTTTCCAGGAAATAATCACGGCATTCGATAACAACATATGATCTAATTAAAAAGGGATCAAGCCAAATTTACGTTTTCTCCATATCTGTTGCCTTATGTAGGGTCCTGAAATTCATAAAAGTACTAATGTTCATATTTATCATTCGTAATTTTTTGAAATGGCCTTAGGTATGGATACTGGTATTCCCCCTCAAACTGCTTAAATATTAGTCTCTGAACTTCGCACCAATTTTTAATATTTTAGATATGGATCTAAAAAATAACACATGGTGTTTCTGAACATTATTTTACTAATCAGAGCCTCGTATCTGTCGAACCGCAGGTGCGACTGAGTTGTTTGAGGTTTTCATTTCCGTCTCGTTACACCGTTTATCACTCAGTCACGTGGGAACTTGTGACAGTCCAGCAACACTGTAGTGATATTGAATAGCGTCATCATCGGACAATCACCTAAATAACTCATTGTGTCTGTGAATGGGCCCGATGGGAACGTATTTGTCACTCGCTGAGCACCAAAAAGCAATACATTATATGCAGTGCCCGACCCGCGCTCCCGCTGTTTTATCTCTAGGTAATTTATTAAAATGAACTTTGCTGCGAGATAAATTAGTTTCATCCCGATTTTTCTACTGTGTCGCGAGGTTTTATCCGAATCCAGGACGTAAAAGTTTATCAGCCTCGTTGAATTCTAAATGGGCCTTTTTCAAAGTTAAAATTTAGTCAAGTAGTTCAATTTACGTGAAAGTTTGTACAATTTGTAACCTTTGTAAGCTTTGTTCTAGAAACTTGAAGTTTGTTACTGCCAATCAGTCATTGACATGTTCAAAGGTCATTCACTATTATATTTTTTTACGGAATTTACTAATTTGTACTAAGCTAACTGCTAATGTTAATGCTAATGTCATTATTCTGCTGATGTCTTAACTGCTAGCACTGCTTAAAAGCAACCATATCATTCCTGTTTTTATTCTTTTCCTTACAAAACCATCACGGACTACCGACTTTTTAATTTCTTCAACTCGACCTTATCGTTTTCTGTGTTTTAGCGAATTTCCCCTATAGGGAAGAAGCTATTTACCGTAGGTCTCATGGTAAGACTTAAGCCTAAGACCATCATAAGTTTTTGTTTTGAGGTCCCCAGATGCCAAAAACCCCATTCGTTCATTTTCATAAATAAATGTGTGTGTGTGTGTGTGTGTGTGTGTGTGTGTGTGTGTGTGTGTGTGTGTGTGTGTGTGTGTGTGTGTGTGTGTGTGTGTGTGTGTGTGTGTGTGTGTGTGTGTGTGTGTGTCTTTAAGCACGATAACTCGCGTAAAAATGGTCCAATCTGAATTCAATTTGGCACAGACATGTAAAGTAGTAATTATTCGGACGAGTTCGAAAACTAGCCTAATCGGACAATTAGAATGGGGGCAAAGGGGGGGGTAAACCCCTCCAAAAGTTTTTTTTTATTTTTTACATAGAAGAATTAAAATAATATAGCTTTGGTTTACACCATTGAATTCAGCTTAAAAAAAACAAATAATTTAGTATTTTGAATCGATGCTCTATGATTATTGGTTACCGAGATACCGCTAGTGGTAAACTCAGTACGTTGTCCCAATGTTATCCTTATGGGAAATTAGTAACATTCTATATCTCGCTTATTTCTTAATATACCTCAATAAAACTTAGTATACGGCTTCTTCTAGTTCAGGTCTACTAAATATTGAGTTAAAGCCAAACAGTTTTAACATACCTGTTGCAGCAAACCTACATACTCATTCCTCATTTTATTCTTATGGCGCTTACAAAACATCTCAAATCTCGCTATGTCGGATTGAAATATGCTCTTTAGCATTTACAATTCGCTGAGTATGCAGGTCTGCTGCAACGGGGGTATTTTACTTTACCAACAGCATTTTAGAACAGAATTCGGGATCAATCGTGTATTGCCACAGGGGCGAGGAGTTTGTGAGCGGCGAGGCGGGGATCTCGGTGCCGGACATGGTCTGCACGCCGCGGTCTGTCGGCATCAGTGTGGGCGTGAACTGTGGATGTATTGCAGGGGAGGGGAGTTTGTGAGCGGCGAGGCAGGGATCTCGATGCCGGACACGGTCTGCACGCCACGGTCTGTCGGCATCGGTGTGGACGTGAACTGTGGATGTATTGCAGGGGCGAGGAGTTTGTGAGCGGCGAGGCGGGGATCTCGGTGCCGGACACGGTCTGCACGCCGCGGTCTGTCGGCATCGGTGTGGACGTGAACTGTGGATGTATTGCAGGGGCGAGGAGTTTGTGAGCGGCGAGGCGGGGATCTCGATGCCGGACACGGTCTGCACGCCGCGGTTTGTCGGCATCGGTGTGGACGTGAACTGTGGATGTATTGCCACAGGGGCAAGGAGTTTGTGAGCGGCGAGGCGGGTATCTCGGTGCCGGACACGGTCTGCACGCCGCGGTCTGTCGGCATCAGTGTGGACGTGAACTGTGAATGTATTGCAGGGGCGAGGAGTTTGTGAGCGGCGAGGCGGGGATCTCGGTGCCGGACACGGTCTGCACGCCGCGGTCTGTCGGCATTGGTGTGGACGTGAACTGTGGATGTATTGCAGGGGCGAGGAGTTTGTGAGCGGCGAGGCGGGCATCTCGGTGCCGGACACGGTCTGCACGCCGCGGTCTGTCGGCATCAGTGTGGACGTGAACCCCTACGAGCTGCACCTCCTCGCCGGCACCATGGCCCACATGATCGGCCACAACATCGGCATGGGCCACGACGGAGGAAGTAAGTACCACATATACCACTCTCCTTGTTATACGTAATCGATTTTAAGTATGACACCAGATCTTTAAGTTTTTACTATTTTTAAGTTACTCGTTTATTTAGTATCAGTTTTTTTCTACATATACTATATGTATTAGTTATTTTTTAGTAGTAGGTGTTCTAATAATTGTTAAAGAGGTTTGTTCAGAAAATATAAAGCTTAGGTTGCATTTAAATTATCAACCTTTATGCTTTCCATACATTTTTAATAAATGAAAAAAAATGATTGGAACAAAAGCAATACTGAAAGTGTGTAAGACTGGGTTGAATTCAAACTGATAACGTGCAGATTTTCAAAAGATTAACCTACCTATAGTGCGATAATATGATTTATCTATTAAACCCGTTCCAGTAAAAATTCAGTATTGTGAAATAATAGGGATTACTCGGCAATTGATCAGTCGGATAATTTGAGTAATGATTTCACCGAGTTTCATCGCGATTTCCACCGTAATCCATATGGAATAATCATTTATCGTAATGAGTATTACAGGTGTTTTACTGAAAACCGAGAGTTCCCATAATCATTCCACCGAATATTCATGGTGATATAATCTCTGAATATACAGCCCCAGGCTGAATGCGGCTATTGATTATGTAAATGTCAGAGAACTGCAGATGATTTCAAACGAATCCGTTTTACTCTTTAACAAACCACTTTCAACAAAAACTGTAAAACCATTTCTATACCATAACTATTAGCACCTCGCGACGCTTCATGACATGAAAAAAACTTATCAAAATGAGCTATAGTTTAACGTTGATTATTTATGGGGATTAGCAACATAAACACATTTTGACTAGAGTATATTGGTTTATTGGTTTTTTATACCTACACACGTTTATTATAGGATCGAATTACCAGTGGCTGCACTCCTTATCTGGGCATACTTAAAAAACTAACCTACATCTTGTCCTTATTGAAGCTTTAATAAGTTTAAGAAATTCCTCAAAGAATTCCTGAAGTAGACTGCTTTGAAATTGTCTATAATGTATAAGTTCTTTTTTTTAGCCGCTTCCACAATATAACCACTTTCATTTTGTAAAATAGTTTTGGTTCAATTGAGAAGGAAACTCAACATACAACCTAGCAAACAGAGCTAACCCTCTTGTAGTAAGACTAAATTATTAAGATAGATTTAGTATATAAATTAATTATATACTAATAATTAAGACGATATTAATATTAACCCTCTTGTACTTTTTCGTTAAAATAATATGAACTGATATCTTAACTATATTTCTTAACTTTATCTAAAAAATCTTAACTATATTTTGATTTTGATATTTGGGGACATTTGCCATCACTGATTAGTAAAAATATACTGGTCTGGTTTTTTCCAATCCGTTATGGCAAATGTCCGCAATAATAAAAATCAAAAAATCACCATCACAAACAATGAATTTCAAACAAAGTATTTTAACTATATTACCAGTATGCAAGGCAAATACCTATAAGCAAATACCGTTACTTCTATAATAAAAATAGCTCAACTGTCTGAAATAAAAAGTCTTTCTAACATTTTAAAATTGTTCTGTCATCTTTAATAAAAATCAGATTATGTTGAATGAGACATTTGTTAATTAAAACAGAGTAAACTTAATACCTTATTTATCTAACTTCCCAAAGTAAACAAACCATCAAAACAAAAACAATAAATCATATGTTTAAATAAAAATGTAAAAAGTAATTACACAACATCTCCCTTTCTGTTTCTTTTAAAAACTTGTTTCAGAGATTTAGCCTTACAGGTGGCTTTATTGATCGTCCATATCTTGATCCGGTGACAACATCTGGGTTCAGTGTGTTGTTTTGCATGCAAACATGATTTCCGTTATTTTCTTCTGATGATTGGACCTCTCTTTCGCCATCTATGTTTTGAGGAGTAATCGTTCCTTCTTGAGTTTGAGACTGAGGTTGGCGGAGCATTGTTATGTTGCGACGAAAACTGCCTGATGGCGTCTGAACAACATATGAATGGGGAGCAATTTTCCGTTCAACCGTTCCATATGTGTTTCTGTCCCTCACATAGACCTTTTCTCCTAGTTGAAGTTCTTTGCTATCACGGGTTCTAAATTTTGAATTATAATGTCTTCTTTGATATTCTTTGTTTTCCATATCTCTTCTTCTGAAATCAGCGATGTTTACTTTCTGAGGTTCAAGGCATTTCCCTAAAATTGGCAGTCTAGTTTGTATTTTTCTCCCCATGAGCAATTCTGCGGGACTATATCCTGAACTGTTTGGCGTTGCCCTGTACGTTAAGAGTCCGAGATGTGGATCATCACATTTATCCAGCATGTTTTTCATAGTTTGGACAGCTCGCTCGGCTTCACCATTACTCTGATGGTAGTAAGGGCTGCTTGATAATTGTGTTTGCCCCCATGTGTTTGCAAATTGGTTCCACTCAGCAGATTTTACAAACTGTGTTCCAGAGTCAGTATACACTGCTTCAGGAATCCCATGACGAGCAAATATTGATTTGGTTTGTTGAATGATTTCATGAGATGTGATGTTATTCATCTTTGCCAGCTCGATATATCTAGAAAAATTATCCACAATAACTAAGTACTGTTGCTTTTTCCATTCCATGAGATCCATGCCCACTTTTTGCCAAGGTCTTTGTGGTGTTTCTGTAGGAATCAAATGCAATTTCCGCGTGTTACTGTGAATAATGCATTTCTCACAATTTTCTATCATATGTTTAATTTCATTGGTTATTCCAGGCCATAAAATACTTATTTTAGCACGATTCAAACACCTCACAATTCCAAGACGACCATCATGAATTCTGTTGAGCATTTCCTTACGAAGAATGTGTGGGATAACGATTCTGTCTCCCTTGCATATAATATCCTTTATAATCGTCAACTCTCCTTGCAGTGACCACCACTTCTTTATTTCTGGAGGAACGTCTTCTTTGTATTGAGGCCATCCATCTTTTATGCACCTGTATAACAACTTGCACTCCTTGCATTTTCTCTGTTCTTCCAAGATTTGTTTCAACTGCTGGTTCGTCGTTGGAAGTGTGTTCCAAATACAATTTACATATGCTTCAACTTCTAAATCGCTTTCTGAGGAGGATTTTTCAACCGGAGATCGTGAAAGTAAGTCAGCTGTATGTAAGTCTTTGCCTGCTTTGTGTGATATGGTAAAGTTATACCTCACTAACCGCATTTTGAAACGTTGGATTCGAAGTGGAGTACCTGATAAATTTTTAGTAGTTAGTAGTGGGACAAGTGGTTTGTGATCAGTCTCTATGTGAAATGTTTTCCCAATCAAAAATTTGCTAAAACGCTCACAAGCCCAGGTTATGGCGTAAGCTTCTTTTTCAATTTGCGCATAGCGCCTTTCAGTTTCGCTTAAACTTTTAGATGCAAAGCTCACTGGTCTAAAATGTGTGTCGTTGGGAGCTTTCTGAAGTAACAAGGCTCCTAATCCGTGTGATGATGCGTCAGCTGACACTACAGTTTCCCAATTTGGATTATATAAATTCAAATTCACACAATCCTTGATTGGATATATTACATAACGAAATGCATTTTGGTGTATGTGATCCCAATAAAACTCATAGTTTTTCTTCAAAAGGTCTCTCAAGGGTTTGGTTTTTTCAGCTAGGTGGGGAATAAATTTCCCAAACTGATTTGCCATTCCTAAAAACTGTCTTACCTCTTTAACAGTAGTGGGGGGAGGTAACTTAACCAAAGCCTCGACACGTTCAGGATCGGGATAGACTTTGCCATCTTGAATAATGTGCCCAAGAAATTTAATTCTGCGTTGCGATATTTCGCATTTAGAACTATTTAAGGTCATCCCTGACTGTTGTACTCGTTTAGGTACGTTATGAAGATTTTGATCATGTTCTGATTGGGTAACCCCATGGACCAGAATATCATCCATGTGGCATAGCACACCATTCAACCCATCCAAGAGCTGAATCATGCGGCGTTGGAAATACTCACTAGCAGAAGAGATGCCAAATGGCAATCTTTTGAAATAAAATCTCCCAAAAGGCGTGATAAAAGTTGTTAATTTCGCAGATTCTGGATCCAACTTGATTTGCCAGAACCCCGAATTGGCATCCAATTTACTAAACAAACGAGAGTTTCCTATCTGACCTAGAGTCTCTTCAACTTCAGGGAGCAAAAACTTTTGCCGCATCACATTTTTGTTTAAGTTAGTTAGATCAACACAGAGTCTTATATCTCGTTAGGTTTTGGTACCACAACCATCGCTGAGCACCAGGCCGTGGGCTCCTCAATAGGACTTAGTACATCTAATTTTACCATGCGTTCAAGTTCGCTTTTAACTTTATCACGTAATGGCAATGGTACATTTCTTGGGGTGCTAAGTGCTACTGGACGCGCGTTGTCCTCTAAGTCAATTTTATATTCCCCCTATAATCTGCCTAGTCCACTAAAAAGTGATTTATATTGGATCTTTATGTCGCTTAGGTTTAAAGATTGATTAACATTCATAATATTTAATTTGATTAAATCAAATTTAGTTATTGCAGGTTTTCCCAGTAATGGTTCTTGCAGACCATGAATGACGTACACCGTTTCCCTGATGGATTTATTTTTGAAACTTAAATTCGCTTCAAATTGTCCAACAACATCAAGTTTATTCTTACCAGCACCAAGCAATGTTTTATTTGTTTTGATTAGTATAACATCTTGTAGTAAATTACAACTAGGTATTACAGTTACATCAGCTCCACAGTCTATTTTAAAATCAATAGGTTTGCTATTCAATAAAAGTTGAATATGATAGTCTGTCAGATGATTGTGTAACTGAACAAAGAAAAGCAGATGATGGTTCATTATTTTCTAAATTTCCGTCAACACAATTTACACCCTGGTTTTTAGATGATCTGCAAAGCTTTGCAAAATGCCCTATTTTGAAACAAAGTTTACACTTGGCGTCCTTTGCTGGACACAACAATTTCGAATGTCTGTTTTGTCCACAGTTCCAGCAAGAACTCTTCTTTTCTTGAAAACTACTGTCATTAGTTATAAATTTACCTGTTGATTTATTACCTGAGTTATTTGACTTAGGATATTTGTTGATCCTGTCCACTTCTAGTGAACTGCCAGCGAGATCTGAGTTAAGATCGCTAGAAATCTGATTAAGAAGCTTTTGTTGTTTTGTTATAGATTCCTTTTGTTTAGCTTTAGTGATAACTGAGTCTAGAGTAAGTTTGGAATCAAGCTGTAGTGATTCAGAGAGTTTTTTGTCTGAAATTCCTATTACTATCCTATCCCTAATCATTTCATCTTTTAAAATACCGAATTGGCAATGATCCGCTAAATTATGTAATCTAGTTATGTATTGGTCAATAGATTCGCCTACCTCCTGAACTGCTAAGTTGAACTTGGCTCTCTCAAATATTGTGTTACGTTTACCTATAAAGAACTCTTCAAACAAAGATTTGACCATCTTGTAGTCTCCCTTTTCCTTTTCAGTCAATCTGCTTGCTGTCAAGATGTCTTCAGCATCTTCTCCCATGCAGTAGATGAGTGTTGTTATCCGATCAGCATCCGATGAGTTGTCTAACCTTGATACAGCGCTGTACCTTTCAAATCTTTTTATCCATCTGTCCCAAGTTGCAGGGTTTTTAAAATCAAATTGATTTGGTGGATTAAATACACACAAAGATGACTTGTTGCTCTTTAATTGAGCGCTGCCACCATGTTCTGTCATCTTTAATAAAAATCAGATTATGTTGAATGAGACATTTGTTAATTAAAACAGAGTAAACTTAATACCTTATTTATCTAACTTCCCAGAGTAAACAAACCATCAAAACAAAAATAATCAATCATATGTTTAAATAAAAATGTAAAAAGTAATTACTCAACAAAAATAAATAAGTCCATTGTTGTATTTCAATGTCGGCGAACAGGCTGGTAAAACTGCTCCTCATTCCAAATAAATCGACAAAATCTAGGTGTAGTACATAAAAGAAACATTTTATTTAAAAAGTCTGTTTTCTATGAATTTAGATGACACTTTTTTTACATTTCGACCAGTTTCTTGCACCAGTGGCTTTACCAGTATTATAGTTCTGGACAGCCTTAATGGCGGGTGGGTGAGTGCGCTGTATTCGGAATTGGCGTTGAACATCTGTGTTGTGTTGGCAATCAATCATATATTCACATGTTTAATTAAGTAAAGACGCACTTGCAATATGAAAGTTTATGCTGCAAGCTCACATGCAATAAATATTAGATCTAAACCAGGTCTCTTTGAAATCTATTTCAAACTTACACGTAAAATGACGGTAAAAGTTCTTGCAGAGCTTGCCGCAAGTCTAAGAAGAGGTTTTATTCTCATTAGTAGTGGCAATTCTTAACATTACGTTTCTTATTGCGCAAGACAACTTTCGGTAAAGTATTTCCAGACAAATTCGTAGTGTTGATGTGCCTCGAAAAAATAAACAGTGTTTTGACAGATCGACACAATCATTAGTTAGTTTTAGCAGATGATTTGTAGAGTTTCCAAATTTTTCCACCCGCCAGTAAGGATTTCCAGAACTATAGAGCCAAATATTAATAAAAAATTATACCTTTGGACATGAAACTTCAATCATTGACTATCAGGACTCCTCATTTAAAGTGAATGCTTCAATTTAATAGGAAACGGCGAAGGGAAGTTCCGATATTATGGTTTTCTTAAACGATATTAACCTCTAATAAAAAACACTTTCTTCAATAATTTTCAGTTTTCATCGTAGCATTGACCTTGAATTTATCGTAGGCTTCAGCTACCGTATCTTTACAAGGGTTTTTGGTTTATACTAGTGCTAGGGGAAAACTCGTCTTGTTGAACTAAAGATTTAGCACGAAAAAAATGTTTTCAACTTGATAAACACAGGCTATCAAGTGTAAGTCATTAATACCTAAATAATTGAATTAAAGAATCTATAAGTGGAAAGCCGATGGATATAGGTTATTTATTGTGTCATTTTGATACTATCTTCAATTAGACCAATTTGCGAAATTCAGGGTTTTATTATTGTGAGTTTTAAATAGTGAGAATTATTTTGTTTTGGAATCAATTTTGAACTTTTGTGACATTTTATGTTTTTCAAAATATTATATTTTTTTAGTTTTAGAACAATTTCAAACTCTAGAACCTCAGCCGCCAAAGCCTCTGTTCTAATTTTGTGAAATTGTACAAAGTAATTAATTATACGTTTTTATTTAATTGAACACATCAACTGGTGGTCTTTTTTACAATCGGGTAGACAACTTTGCTTAATTATAGTAAGAATGATGAATTCTTTCTCTTCGTCCAATATAAAGTTTATCACACTTAAAGAAATTAAAATTATTTCGTAGATATTAAATTGCTTTGTTGAGTAAAACTGCAGTTTGAAAATTACATTTTTACAAATACTGGTAGAGAGTGAGATTTAAAGGAATTGCAAATATGTATACGGTAAAGTGAAATGTTAAGAATAATTTCAAACTATGAAATTATTAAAAAAAACTTTAGAGGTTTATATGCTGCGAAGAAAACCAGATAAATTAATTTAACAATGTAAAAGGCAGATAAGAAAACTTTACCTTGTGAACCTTCTCTTACAGTTACGCACGAACTAGATGCGTGTGTTTGGCTATAAAACTGCAAGAAAATTTCTGCATAGACTACATTTATACTATACTCCATACAACCGCGGGTCGTTTTACTCTTTCACGTGAAGTGATAAATATACGAAATGAACTTTTCTTTTAGTGATTTTTCCTTCTAGAAAATAATATACAACCGTAGATCTCTGGTAAAGCCTAAGCCCGAAACCATGAGCCCCCTTAAGCTCCTTGATGTATATATAATTTATATATATATATATATATATATATATATATATATATATATATATATATATATATATATATATATATATATATATATATACAGGGTGTCCAACTTAACTGTGCCACCACTGGTATCTCAGAAACTCAGAGTAGTACTCAGAAACTACTGGATTTAGAGAGAACTTTAAATGGTAGACTTTTTTAAAATATGAGTTCCATTTTCTTATGAATGGCCGTAATTTTCCAATATTTATTTATTTGTTTACAATCATCTGTGACGCCCTTCCATGCAGTAAGCTGCCTGAAGACCTGTCAAGTATAACCTTAAATCAAAATCACAAATATCTTAAACCTGACACAGTAAAGTAAACGAAAACAGATATAGTTGAAAGCATAATCAATTTTCTTGATAATTCAGGTGCATCGCAATTTGATTTACTGGAAATCAATCTGTTTATAACTAAGCCAAACAAAACAAAACATGCAATTTCAGGGAAGCTGCGTGAAGACTTGTCAAGTATAACCTTAAATCAAAATCACAAATATCTTAAACCTAACACAGTAATGTAAACAAAAACAAATATAGTTGAAAGCGTAATAAATTTTCTTGATAATTCAGGTGCATCACAATTTGATTTACTGGAAATCAATCTGTTTATAAGCAAGCCAAACAAAACAAAACATGCAATTTCAGGAAAGGTAGGCTGTCTAGAAACTACTCTATAAGTACTCAGCAATACTGTGGAAGCAGGACTTGAACAAGAATTCAATCACAATCTTTTTGAACTTTTTGGAGAGGGCCTCTCTGATGTGGCTAGGACATTTGTTGTAGATTTTTAAGCTGAAATAAGAATGTGATTTTTTTTAAAAGTCGTTCTATATGTATCAGGTATTGAAGAATGGCTAAATTTCTTGTAAAATATTTGTCTATGATTATTATTAAAGAATTTTTCTTGGTTGGTCTTAACAAAAAAGAGACTTTGGAGAAGTAACAAGCAAGAAAGAGGAAGGATGTGAAGTTTCCCTAAGTGCTGCCTACATGTATCTCTTGGACCCGAATTGGCCAGAAGTTAATAACTCGTTTCTGCATCTTAAAAATCCTTACAGCTTCAATAGAATTTCCCCCAAAAATAAAAGTTCGTATAATGTATGAAATTAGAAAATGGAAATAAGCAAAGTAAACCTGTCTCTAAACATTTAAATCAACAGACTGTGATAATGCCAACAATGCATAAAACGCCTTGCTTAGTATTAGAAGTCAGGAATTAACATGAAAGGGTTGAGTCTATCTTTAGACCGAGGAACCTGTTAGAAACTATAGAGTCGAAATGAGCAGGTAGGTAAGGTGAGTCATACTGAGGTGTTTTACGATGATTCAAATAAAAATTTTGGAATTTGTTTTTTGAGGGTTCAGCTTTAGACCACTTACATCGCACCATACCCCCATTTTCTCAAGAGTTTCAGCTAAGTTTTGTGACAGAAGAGTTTTATTTCGATCTGAAGCTACAGTAGACGTGTCATCTACATACATAAAGATTTCAACTTGAGAAGTGATGTCTGGCAAATCACTGCAGTACACAAGAAAAAGTAGAGGCCCAAGAATAGAGCCCTGAGGAACTCCTGATGCTACTTTTCGGAAACTACTCTGAGAGAGTAAGAATTGAAAACAACCTCTTGCTCTCCTCCAACCAGAAAAGATTTAATCCATATAATAGCGGTCCCTACCACACCATAGCTTCTTAGCTTCCCAATTAGCACATCCACGTTCACAGAGTCGAACGCTTTGAACAGATCACAGAAGGCAAGCACCAACTGAGTACTGTGACCTGTCCACCGCAACCGCAACCTGCTTCACAAACTCAGAGATGGCATCGGCTGTGCTAATTCCTTTACAAAAGCAAAATTGATAATTTGAAAACAAGTTGCTCAATTCAAAAAAGTCTTAAAGCTTTCAAAATACAATTTATTCGAAGACCTTTGAAAAACCCGAGAGAACAGATATTGGCCTTCGGTTGTCTATATCGTTCAAGTTTTCTTTTTTTGGAATAGCCTCAATAATTGAAATTTTCAAAAGATCGGTAACAATGCTACGTTGGAGGGATCTATTTATGAGTTATGTCAAAGGTCTTATCAAAAGGTGTGAACAAAGGGTTCAAAGAAAAGGTGATACCTCATCCCATCCAGCAGATTTTTTTGGGCTCTAAAGTTTACACAACTAAAGCATCTTATGTCTCTGTTACCGGTGGAAAACATGTGAAAGTTCCATTTGCTTTTACTTAATTTTTGGTTCAAAATGTAAACATTTTTATTCATAAGCCTTGCAGCTTCGACACACTTTTTGAAGACATTTTTATACCTTCTTAGATATGCTATAAATTCTGTGTCTTTGTGCCACTTACTCATCTCATGCAATCGCCTTTTTTTATCCTAGAGATCCGTACACCATTGGTAATCAACCTTTTTGGTCCATTCTGAGTTGGGGTCATCTTAAAATTTCTAACTGCAGAAAAAAGAACTTGTCTAACTAGCCCAATAAAGACTTTATAGGTCTCATTGATGTTTAACTGATTGTTACAGACACTACCCTATTCTTCTCAGCTCAAAAAGAACTTTTTATAATTTTTGTGGTAAAAATACTTTTGGATAATGTGACTTCATTATTATTTTGGGTCTTTAAATCACTGGTCACTAAGTTCCTAAGATGGTCTAAGAGACTAGTTGCAACGACATTGCATGTGTGAGGCTTGAAATTTGACAAACATTTTGTCCAAACAAGTTTTGGAAGAAGGAGTGATGGAGATGCGGGTTGGAGTGCGAAAGTTCGGATGAAAATTGTAGCTACTTAATATGTGATCCTAAACAATCATCAGTTAAGAGATCAATGTTAGAATTACCTGCAACACATATTTTTGAAAATTTGAATTTCCTAAAAGCTTTATTAAGTAGTCGGTCAAAAATTAAAATACCCCCGTTGCAGCAGACCTGCATACTCAGCGAATTTCAAGTGCAAAACAACATATTTCGATCCAACATAGCGAGATTTGACATTTTTTTGTAAGCTCCATAAGAATAACATGGGGAATGAGTATGGAGGTTTGCTGCTACAGGTATATTAAAACTGGGTGGTTTTAATTCACTATTTAGTAGATCTGAACTAGAAGAAGCCATTTACCAAGTTTTATCAAGATATGTTAAGAAATAAGCGAGATATAGAATTTTACTTATTCCCCATAAGGTTAACATTGGGACAACGTACTGTGTTTACCACTTTCAATATCTCGGCAACCAATGGACATAGAGCCATGATTCAAAATACTAAATTGTTTGTTTTTTTGGGCTGAATTCAATGGTGCCAATAAAATTTTGAAAAATTTTATTTTTCAATGTAAAAATCTAAAAAAACCCATTTTTGGGGGGGTTTACCCCCCTTTACCCCCCCTTCCGGTGGTCCGATCGGGCTGGTTTACGAACTCGTCCGAATAATTACTACTTTACACGTCTATGCCAAATTTCATTCCGATTGGACCATTTTTGCGCAAGTTATCGTGCTTAAAGACACATATATATATAGATATATATATATATAGATATATATATTTATGAAAGTGAACGAATGGTGTTTTTGGCATCTGAGGACCTCAAAAAGAAAAGTTATGATGGTTTTAGGCTTAGGTCTTACCATGAGACCTACGGTAACAGCTTCTTCCCTATAGGGGAAATTCGCTAAAAAAACTACCTAAGCTGGCTTTATCCTTCTTAGGTGGTCTATATACATACAAATTACAACAATAGGTTGGGCACTTTTAGCGAATTTCCCCTATAGGAAAGAAGCTGTTACCGTAGGTCTCATGGTAAGACCTAAGCCCAAGACCATAATAACTTTTCATTTATATATATATATATATATATACAGGGAGTCCAACTTAACTGTGCCACCATTGGTATCTCAGAAACTATTGGATTTAGAGAAAACTTTAATGGGGGACTTCACATACTTTTTTAAGACATTTAAAAATATGAATTCCATTTTCTTCTAAATGGCCGCCATTTTCCAATATGGTGGACAACTTTGATTTTTCTTATGGAACACCCTGTATTTTATGGCGTATTTGGATTCTACGTTTAATTTTAAGAACTTTACTCTTTGACATTTTTTCCTAAACTCAATAGTTAAGTAGATATAAGCCGATAAAGTTTCATTTTTCCTCATAAGAAAAGTATTGCGTAATTCTCGGTACTCAGTATATCGATAATGGTTGGGTTAAATAAAAAATACCAAAGTACAAAAGAGCCAAAAATGTTATTTTAATTAAGATTCAATCATATAAGTAGTTTTTAGTCGAGATTCACTCATGGAAATGAATAATTTTGAATATTTTTATACTTCATAAGGATTGCATGGGATTGCACAGTTAAAATGGACACAATGCAATTCAAATGAGGAAACATCAAACTTTAACTGCTTATATCTCCTTAACCATTGGGTTTAGGAAAAAATGTCAAAGAGTAAAAAGTTCTTAAAATTAAGCGGAAAATCCAAATACGCTATAAAATACAGGGTGTTCCATAAGAAAAATTAAAGTAAGCCATGTCCGCCATATTGGAAAATGGCGGCCATTAAGGAGAAAATGGAATTCATATTTTTAAATATCTTAAAGAAGTAGGTGAAGTCCCCCATTTAAAGTTTTCTCTAGATCCAATAGTTTCTGAGATAGCAATGGTGGTACAGTTAAGTTGGACACCCTGTATATATTTATATATATATATATATAGGCCTATATATGTCTGTAAGCACGATAGCGCTCGCAAAAATGGTCCGATCGGAATGAAATTTGGCACAGATGTGTAAAGTAGTAATTATTCGGACGAGTTCGAAAACCAGTCCGATCGGACCACTGAAAGGGGGGGGTAAAGGGGGATGAATCCCCCAAAAATGGGTTTTTTGGATTTTTCACATAGAACAATAAAAATAATCAAATTTTGATAGGCGCCATTGAGTTCAGCTCGAAAAAACAATTTAGTATTTTGAATCATTGCTCTATGTCTATTGGTTACCGTGATATTGAAAGTGGTAAACACAGTACGTTGTCCCAATGTTAACCTTATGGGATATAAGCAAAATTCTATGTCTCGATTATTTGTCAACATATCTTAATAAAACTTGGTTCGTAGTTTCATCTACATGAGATCTAATGTATTTTAGTCTAGTATCCTTGAAATGTCCATTTTTGTGGCAGCAAACCTGCATACTCATTTTCCATGTTATCCTTGTGGGAAATAAAAAAATGATATATCTTCATTATTTCTATACATATCTTGATAAAACTTGGTATATGGCTTCTTCGAGTTAAGATCTACTAAATGTTGAATTAAAACCACCAAGCTTTAGCTTACCTGTTGCAGCAAACCTGCATACTCACTGTCCATGTTATTCTTAAGGAGATTACAAAAACATGTCATATCTTGTTATGTTGGATGGATTTTTTTTTCATTCGAAATTCGCTGAGTATGCAGGTCTGCTGCAACGGGGGTATTTATACACACAGCGGCACACTCAAAAATACCTTCCTAAAAAAAATAATAAAACTGTTCACAGGATCTGTCACCAAATGATCCTCAACCAGAACAAATGCTCCACCCCTAATAAATCTCTTTCTTAGAAAATTTGCAATAACTTTGAAACCAGAAATTTCGTCGAGAAAAAACATAGTGTGCTCACTAAACCGTGTTCTCTTGAGCAAAGAACCTTAGGCTTGGGAATTAAAGTGCCTAGTAAGACATTGAAACAAAATATTTTCACACGTTATGTTAAACCCTGGATATTACAATGCATTATAATAAGTCAGGAGGAGCCATAAGGGACTGAACCATTAGTTCTGGCTGAGGTAGGTCTTACTTTATCAGGCACAATCATTTCACTATTGAAGGGAGGGGAATAGTCTCTAAAAAACTTGAAACTGTCTGCTGATATGCTGGGGTCGCTGACTATCGGCATGTTGCTGAAAACCTTACAGGGAGATGAGGGAAGTCCTCCATTTACAGTGTAAAGAGGCCTTCATCTAGGATTATTTGGCTAACATCGAGCGGTTGTCGGAAGGCGCTGCAGGTGAAGTCTGGGTTGATGTATGAAAAGTCGCATCTGTTTTGTTTTGGTGGTGAACTTGGGAGTTTTATTTGGACAGGGAATAGCTCAATGGCATATAAATCTGTACTTGATAGAGAAGTGACAGTTGGTTGAGGCTCAACATGGAGACGCAATTCCTTGTTGGGGTTTCTATGAGAGTCACTTTGTGGCGGTCTTGTTCTTTGACTTAGCAATAGCATCAACTATTAAGCCACCAGCCACCAACAACAGTCTTGTCCAACCTATTGAAGTGGAGGCCATAGCGGGTACAGTGTTGCATATTCAGGGAGTTAAAATAAACCTGCCCAATTCTTAAAGGCCCGTCATAATCGGAAAGTGCTTTCTTCATCGCCATGTTAGCATAAAATATATCATTGTTTAAAGAAAGTCTTGTCACAGCGGTAGGAGTTTTGATTTCCCTTCTAAGTTCCTTAATCTCGTAGAGAGCAGAGCCAGATCAGCAGAAAGCGTGTCTACTGCCGTATTCTTTGACATGAATTCCTCTTCCAGAGGTTTCCTGATCAAATCCAGCTCCGAGATTTGCTTTTTCAGTTTGCCAATCTCAGACTCAGCTTCCTCTTGGAAATGGATTGACGCATCTAAATCGGCCTTATGGACATTCTTAGTGCTGTGAAGTGATTTTTTTAAGGCGTTACTTTCCTTTTTGGCCTCCTTAAGCTCCTCAGACAAGTTGTCATTGAGCCTGAGTTCTTCATCAAGTCTATTCAGAAGACCAGTAAACTCGCAGGGATGAGGTTCTCAATGCCATCACTCGAAAATTTGTGTGAAACTTTGCTCATAACGGAGTAGATGTTCTGTGTGGCTTCTATTACTTCTCCAAGCATGAAATCGCCAGGAAAAGCAACATCGTTATTTGTTATTACTGGAATCGTCACTATTAATCGTCGTCGTTATTGAGGGGTTGCCATTGAATGCAAAATCATCTGCCTCATCAATGGCCTGGACTAATTCGTTTTTCTTCGTTTTTTTTTCTTTCAAATAACGTCCTTTTATATTTGTCGTATTTATAAATATCCAGTTCTCTACATTTACCAGTTTGATTTGTACAACACTAATATTATCTTAAACTGAGTTTGTTCTCATGAACTTTGTGTATGTAGGCGGGCCATGGTACAGTACGTCCCTTACTTTGACAAAAACTTTTTCACCAATCTGGTATTTTTGTAGACATGACGGCTTCATTTTTACAAGTTGTCTTTAGTGAGGATTTATGTATTATTAATTCTTGTAAATTAATATTCGTCAAATTGTTATGTCACAATTTAAACCCATAACACATCTACCAAAGATGGAACAGTAAGGCCTAAAAAGTTGGATCAAAAGTTGCCTAGCACATACTAGTACAGATAAGTTGCATGTACAAAACGTTTGCCCAGCTCATATCATTACAAAGTGGCTTCATGCAAACTATAGTCAGACCTGCAAAATACTTCTAGCACTGGTTAAAAAAAGTGATTTAAATGCAGACGATGACGGTTGGTAGAGTTAACTGTCAAAACAATCAAACTTAGAGAAATAACGGCGCTTAATTTATGATTAAACATGAAATAACAGCTAATTATGATTAAAGCTGGGAAATATGCTTCACTTTTTAGTTTAAATAACTATTTTACTGTACGAAGAAAAGTTATGCCTTCACTTCACTAAAACTAATGTAAGTTATTTAGGTTATATCTCCACAGTAGAAAAAGCACTTGAAAAGGTAATAACTCACTATTAAACTTGAATTCATTCAACTATGAAATGCGAGAGGGATGGAAATTTATGCACTTATCATTTGCTAGCAACGGCTAACCCAACCCCTCGAAGGCAGATGAAAGCACGGAGGAGTTGTGAAATATCCAAAAATTCTAAATAGCCTAAGTGTTAGGGTGTTACCATCCGGCGGACAATCAGTTAACTTTAAGGACAATATAAACAACAAAAACCAAATGATTCATCTAATAGAAAACGACATTGTGACCAAAAAAATCAAAATGCTCCAGCCAATCATAGTAGTTAGCAGGATCTTGCGAATAATACTCGTTGGTTTTAGTTTGTTTTCTGAGGGACATGCCTGGTGCTGGCGAACAATAAGTGAAATTTCCCTCCCTCTCGTACTTTATAGTTGTATTAATTCTACTCTAAGTATAATTCTCAGCACTGAATATTATAAACAGAACTTAACTTATTGGCAGCCATCTTGCCAAAAAAAGTTTGATTTTTTCCATGAGAAACGCATTGCGTTATTGTTGGTATTCTGGATATCTTTAACTGTTGGGTTAAAAAACAAATTCCAAAGAACGAAAGCCTTAAAATGTGATTTTAGTTTAGATTCCATAATAGAAATAGTTTTGGAAATCGAGATTTGGCTTACTCATGTATATGAATAATTTTGAATAGTTGTGTGCTTACTCCATAAGGATTTCATGTGATGGCATGGTTAAAATTGGCACAATGTCATTCATTCTTGGCTTAAAATACCTCCCTACCTGGGTAGGTCTCCATTTCAAGCAATGTAATCGTATATAGGTAAGCATAATGCATTTCAAATGGGGAAATATCAAAATTTAACTGCTTATATCTCCTTAACCATTAGGTTTAGGAACAAATTTCAAGGAGTAATATGTTCTTAAAACAAAGCGTAGAATCCAAATATGCCATTATATTACAGAATATTCCTTAAGAAAAATCCAAATAGTCCGCCACATTGGAAAATGACGGCCACTTATTTAGAAGGAAATGGAATTCATGTTTGTAAATGTCTTAAAAAAGGAGATCAAGTTCCCCGGTTATGTCAACTGCATAACGCGAGTATGTAGGCCTACATATTTCAAACCCTCAGGTGCAGTGTTGCCATTAAACATAGCCGCAGCAATGCTAGCTACAAGTGAGGGCTATGGTTGTACTCTCATGTTCTAGAATAGGCCTATGTATTTAATACCAAGATTAAAGTATTATAATGAAAATAAAGTAACATTATGCCTAATTAAGTAATATTATGAAAATAATTAAAGTATTATTATGCCTGAAGTATTATAATGTTCCTTCTCCTATTAGTAGCTAAGGGAATTTATATTTTAAGGCCAAGAGGTTTTTTTAACCTGTAGTTTATCATTCCCAAATATATTTCCTTCTTTCTATAGACCAATAGAATCAAATGGTTGTAGTCACTTCATCTTACATTTGCAAAAAGATGTTTCTCTTTCAGGGGAGGAGTGCTTCTGCCGCGACTGGCACGGGTGTATCATGGCCCAGAGCATTGTGGGCTTGGAAAATGTTCAACCATACAAGTTCAGTGAGTGTTCGAGGTCGGACTACAACAGTGCATTGCGTACAGGAAGAGGTATATGTCTGCTCAACAAACCCAATGAGGTAAGAAGAACTGACAATAAGATAATGTTTAAAAAAAAACTTATTTTTGCCGAATTAGCTGATATTTACTTTAGAAGTTCTAACTACACAACTGGGCTAATGTCTTGGTTCCGGAAACTAAGTCGGTTTTCAGGTTGCTAGGCAAGAAACTCAGTAGCATTGAATAACAGTTTGAAGCTAGGACTTGGTTTTTCTTCTGATTTCATAACATGTATAAACGCTTAGGCCCCAACATTTGAACAAACCTTATTTTCTAAATCAATCAAGGGTTGGTCTGTCTAAGTCTGTTTAAATTGAACCAGATTAATTCCTATTAAAATACATCGAATTCAATCCAAAACTCTGCCATTTCTTTTAAAGTGAAAATAATCCTAGTTTAAATTGAGTTGGAGAAACCACCACCCTAAGAAGTATTTTTTTTACCAGAACTGTTATTGTCAAAATGTACTGTAGGCCTAATATTGCAGAAGAATTTTGGTTTGCTAAACTGTCTTTGTAGCAAGTAATTTTAGTATATTTATTAGCGTTGTTTATTTATTTTAGGAATAGCCATAGATAAACAAATTATAGGTAGGCCTACCATAAATGCATGGATGATATAGACGATTCAGGACCTTTTGTTATATTTTAAAAGATAAACAGTTTCTAGATTCAAAACGACATCCAGTTTTAGCAGGAATTGTTTGCTGTTATAAGCAGCTGATATCGTTCCAACAATCTTTATAATGTTGACATTGCCATAAGATTCCTGAAAGCCATCAGCGTTTACTTTGTTATAGACGATGATCAAAGTTTGTTTGTTAATACAAACTGTGTGTGTGCAATCTCTTACTTTCTTATCATGCAAGATTTTTTATATAATCTGATTTCAACTAATATTTAGTCATAAAATCAGTATACACATTAATCACAATGGACAAATATTTAAATAGTTGTATTTTACAATATTTACTGCAATACAGAAAAAATGATACATCAATACAAAAACAATCAAACAAAAAGATCCAGTAGTACCGTATTTAGGGCCCTGGAGGCCCTGGGCGGAAACCAAAATGAGGCCCCACGGCCTCGGCAAAAGTGGTGATCTTTTTTTAGCTACCCGAATACAAGTCCCTTATTTACAGGCCTGCACAGTATGTGTCGGGCTCTTTTCCACCCACCGCCGTTTTTTGTTTCCATAAATAACTTTCATTTAAATAAGTACAAAAGCATTATATTGACTGGATAGCTGAGTGGATAAAGCGCTCACCTCGTGTGAGCGCTTTATCCACTCAGTTATCCAGTCAATATAATGCTTTTGTACTTATTGACAACCTGCGGGTTTGGACTGCTCCCAACCAAAACGTTAAAAAATGCCACTGGCGTTAAAATACACAAAAAAAAAATGGAATAACATGGCTAGGCTGACAGTGGCATCACATAGTCATTATATTATCAAACAATTTTTTACAAAAAGTTTTATTTCCAAGAAGAATGCCTTTATCGAAGGCCCTTAGATTAGATGTCATTTTTCAGTGACAGTTCCAAATAACACAAATTAATTTGGTTGTTTACATTAAAAAATAATTTTAATCTTAAATCAATAACTCATGTAATCTAACTTCATTAATTCTTTTACAAACTACAATTCTCGCAACATATCTGATTGCTATGGCTGAGCCAGCTGGTTGGGTGCGGGGAAGAAGGGTTTCTTTCTGAAAGCATTTTTTTACATCTGTCTGCTTGTCAAATGTTAGTGTTTATCAATATCAAATGTTGAAAATAACATGATACTTCTAATGAATGAGAGACCAGTTCACTCTTTAGCTGTCGTGCTTTTTACCAAAATATCCTTAAACAATAGAATATCTTAATGGTCAAGAAAATTAAGAAAGTGTGACTTTTGAAAAATAAGTTAAATAATTCAAATTCAAATTCAAAAGTAATCTTAAAGTATCCTTTTCTTTATGTACTCAGTATAATCTGCACTTTCTGCAGTCACCATAAACATCTTACCTAAAAATGAATTTAGTGGTCATTCAAATGTGTTGAAATTATTAATTACCCAAAGTTTAAATGAAAATTATCTGCGACAAAGATCACAAGACAGCAGCACAAAATTACTTGTGTTAATGTGGAAAGTTGGGCTGTTGCAGTTTCACAGGAACTACAACTTGAACAACTTGTTCTCTAAATTAACATGTAAACAAGGACTTTAATGTTGTGATAAAGATTGTCAACGAAGAATGAGTTTGTTTACTTCTGTCTCATGTCAAATTTGCTCCCATTGTAACTCACCCTTAATGAAGAACTGTTCTTCGAATCTCATTAACAGAAATAGAACTTAGTGCTTTAATTGATTACAAAGAAACCCTGGATCTCAAAGACATTAACATTACTTTGGACTTATAACAAAAGTAATTTTAATAATAACTTATCTCTTAAAACTCTCGTATGATGTTCTTCGATCTTTTTCTAAAAGTTCTTATTAATGTCTTGAGCAAAATATATTTTGCATAGAAATAAATAACAATAAGAAGGGCACATTTTACTAACCCCCATCCCATCAACAAAACAAATAATAAATATTTTACTAGTCCTTTGCTAGATGTTACCTAAGATCAAATTACCCAACTTTAATCTTCCTTAATATTATGCTGCCTATCCCAAGCAGGTCAGGTAAAAATCATCTTTATTCATACTAACCAAGAGTTTCTCTAGTTATCAAGAAGTTAAATGTCAGTTTAATTTTTCAAGAAGTTTAAATTAATTATGATCACTGAATAACTTTTGAATGCTTATTTCTATATCAAAATTTTTTTAAATAAATTGTGGCATCAATAAAAATGTAAACTTTACTTTCTACTAAAATACTGTTCCATCTACAACTTACATCTATGGTAAAGGTTTATATTATAGCAGGAGTAAAGCTTTTATGGTTCAATCCTTCTTTTAAAATAATTACCTATTCATTTTTAAGTTAGTGCTCCACAGATGTTATTGGGAGTGTGCATTTTCATTGGTTTCAGAGCTCTCTGATGGGATATTAGGAAAATATTGAGAGGCACAAGCGCCAACTTTTAAATATTATTGTGGGGTCTTAATTGTGATTGATGGAAGGGTATGGGGCATGAGCACCCAAGGATATTTTTTGCAGTGAGGGTAACAGGTGTTTTTTTTTTTGTTTTTTTTTTATTCGAAATGCTTACAACAGGAAGGGGATCCAAGGCAGGGGCAGATCCAGACACAAGGTTTATGGGGATGGCCATAAGCAAATCTAGGATGACCTTACGGGAGGTCCACACCTGGGGGTCTAGGGGGTATGGAATGCCTCCAGTGGAGGGGGGGGGGGGGTGCTCCCGGGAAATTTTGGAAGGGGTCATTCCATGTAAAACCAACAAGGCACTCAACCCGACCACCCTAGATTTTGATGAAACTTTACTTGTTTGTGTTCTTTTGGGTGCAAAATCCAAAAATCATTTTAAAAAAATTCTACCTCTTATACTTTTTTTGCTATGTTTTTTTGAAAATCGGAAATTTCCACTGTTTTTGACATGCGCTCAAACCTATAATGTGCTATAACTCAAGTTCTATTAGGCCTATCAAGCTGAGCAAAGGCTCATTTTAAAGAGGATTTCAAGGGCTTTCATATGATACCACACATGACCAATTTTGATTTTAAAAATCTTTTTTCAAAAATTTCAAAAAAATGATTTCAAAATTTTTTTGAGATAGTGATTTTTGAAAATTTTGAAAATTACATATATTTTTCATTGCAATGTGGACAACATATGTTGAAAATTTCAGAGTGGGATGACAATGGGATTAGCAGTTATGGTAAAAATACTTAACAGCGGTTTGCTGTTTAAGTGAGATTGCATGTCACTTACTACATTCTTACTACCATCTAGATTTAACATGAAGTATGATAAGTATGCGTTATAAAACAAAATTATAAACTATTTCCTAATAAACTTAATAAATCATAATTAAATATACACTACCCTATGTATAGGATGTACACATGCAATCAAAAACATGCAATCCCTGTATACATGCAGAAAAGTGTATATACCGGGTGTCTCACCTAAACTGAACCAATAGCTAACTTTTTTTATGATAAATCTGACAAAGAACTTCTTATGGGGGACTTCCCTTTATTTTTAAAGTTACTTTTTGGAGTGACTTCGAAATTTTAAAATATGGCCGCCATTTTCCAATATGGTGGACAACTTTGATTTTTCTTATGGAACACCCTGTATTTTATGGCGGTTTTGAATTTAACGCTTAATTTTAGGAACTTTTTATTCTTTCTCATTTTTTTCTAAATCCATTGGTTCAGGTGATATGAGCAGTTAAAGTTTGATTTTTTCCATTTAAAATGCACTGGGAAATTGTTGGTAGTCTATATATCGAAAAAGGTTGGGTTTAATAATACATGCCAAAGAGTAAAAGTGTCTTAAAATGTGAGTTTAGTTGAGATTTAATCATAAAATAATTTTCAGTTGAGATTCACTCATAGAAATGTATTATTTCGAATATGCTTTTACTGCATAATGAATACATGGGATGGCACAGCTAAATGGACACAATGCTTTTTAAATGGGAAAAATGAAACTTTAACTGCTCATATCTCTTGAACCAATGGGTTTAGAAAAAATGAGAAAGAATAAAAAGTTCCTAAAATTAAGCGTTAAATTAAAAAACGCCATAAAATACAGGGTGATCCATAAGAAAAATCAAAGTTATCCACCATATTGGAAAATGGCGGCCATATTTTAAAATTTTGAAGTCACTTCAAAAAGTAACTTTAAAAATAAAGGGAAGTCCCCCATAAGAAGTTCTTTGTCAGATTTATAATAAAAAAGTTAGCTATTGGTTCAGTTTAGGTGAGAAACCCGGTACATACACTTTTCTGCATGTATGCAGGGATTGCATGTTTTTGATTGCATGTGTACTTCCTATACATAGGGTAGTGTATATTTAATTATGATTTATGTTTATTAGGAAATAGTTTATAATTTTGTTTTATTATGCATTACTTATCATACTTCATGTTAAATCTAGATGGTAGTAAGTGACATGCAATCTCACTGAAATAGCAAACCGCTGTTAAGTATTTTTTACCATAACTGCTGATCCCATTGTCATCCCACTCTGAAATTTTCAACTTATGTTGTCCACATTGCAATGAAAAATATATGTAATTTTCAAAATTTTCAAAAATCACTATCTCAAAAAAATTTTGAAATCATTTTTTGAAATTTTTGAAAAAAGATTTTTAAAATCAAAACTGGTCAAGTGTGGCATCATATGAAAGCCCTTGAAATCCTCCTTAAAATGAGCCTTTGATCAGCTTGATAGGCCTAATAGAACTTGAGTTATAGCACATTATAGGTTTGAGCGCATGTCAAAAACAGTGGAAATTTCCGATTAAAAGAAAATCATAGCAAAAAAAGTATAAGAGGTAGAATTTTTTAAAAATTATTTTTGAATTTAGCACCCAAAAAAATACAAACAAGTAAAGTTTTACTAAAATCTGAGATACCAAAGTTGAAAATGTTTTTTATTTGGTTGATTTGATGTGGAATGACCCGAAGGTTAGAACTGTAAATTCACATTTTCAGGCAATCTGAAGACATGTACAGCAAGCAATGGAAATCTGGAACAAACCCTATTTGGGATCCATAAGATTCGCATTATCCAGGAATTTGAGTAAAACGTCCTTTACACAACAGAAAAGGTGTATATTAATCTTTCACGAAGTTACTCTTGTCTTTTAACCTCTATCGGTGAATTCGCATGATTGTTTTTGTGGCCATTTATACCTTTGGCATCACTCCCTATGCGACGTTTACCTGTAGTTGATAATGATTAATTTACTTACACGGCCGATAGTCAAGCCTCACCAATTAGTTACTTAAATATTTTCCTTTACTTAACTTAAGAGAGATTTAACTTGAAATGACTTATGAGTATAACTAACGACCTCAGACACAATAGCCATAGTTCAATTCAATGTTTCATGTTTTTTTTGCTTCTCCTTCAACATTATTCTTAATTTGTGGAAGTTTAAATGGAAATAGCACATGAAAATGTTATTAAAAATGTCAAATTTAAGATCAACATCTGCAAAATTGATTTCAGACCACATCTCTTTGGATAGATACTACTTAAAAAATTGATCGAAATCACTCTCATCAAATTTATTTATCATTTTGAAGACATTTTTATTTTGATCACTGTTTCTTATCACTTTTGAAATGTTCATCACCTGCTGGTCATCAGATTTTTCTGTTATGATCCCTACAACTTATATTTTTTTTAATTCTCAATACAGGATTTGGACGTTACATACCATATTCTTTCAAAATTAGATTAAATAATTTTAGGGTTGTGATAAGCACAGTTATAATAAAATGACCTGCTATTATTTGGTATATTTTATTTAGAATTCCTATAAAATCATCAAGTTTTTCCAAAAACATATTAGTTGAATGATAAGTGGTATACCATGCTTTTTTCACTTTCACTATCACTCAGGAGCTCGTTTCCAGCTGTGGTGGGGAAGAAGTTCCGCAGCTGCTGTACGAAGTCTCGATGGAACAGATCTTTTCACAGTTTTCTTCTGGTGTTTTCATCGCGGGTGACTATGTGAACCGCTGCTCCTATAACCGCTGATATTCATCTGTTTTAGCTGCAAAGTGTTGTATTGCATTGATTCCTCATAACGTACATATCTCATTGGCGAAAAAATAGGCATTTCAGTCCTTTTTTCTTGAAATCTTCATCAAAGTCAGAAAATGTGAGATCGTAGTCGCTTAAGGTCAGTTTATTAATGTTGTCAGACGTTGTTACGAGTCCATCATTGCAGCTCCACCACTGACCCTCTGGCATGTCAAATGGTCACTCAGACAGTCTGACATCAGAGGTTTCCCAAATATTTTTTTTTAAGTCCAATCAACACCAGCATTCATTTGTTTCTAAGAGTCAAAACCTGCTGAAATACAGTGACTGAATGCCACACTAGAGGTATTTTGGCCTCAATGACTTGAACCCCTTCAAAAGGTAGGTCGCCGGACTGTATTCTAGTGGTTGATTGACAAATACAATCATGGTGGGTGGTAGGTATGGTGACCTAATGTTGTTTGGTCACAGTTGGAGGTGCACCGGACATGCGGCAACAGCATCGTGGAGGACGGGGAGGAGTGCGACTGCGGAACCATCGAGGAGTGCCACGAGCAGGACCCGTGCTGCGACCCCATCACCTGCAAACTGACCAAGGACGCCCAGTGTGCCTCTGGACCCTGCTGCAACAATTGTCAGGTGAGGCCTTCCACTGCCATCCATCAATATTTGGGATCTTCTTTATTAATTCACCCTTAATTTTGGAGACTTCTTTCGTTATTTTCTTTTTAACTTGTACAAGATTTTCTTTTTAGAAAATAACTATCCTGTTTGAGATTAACATGACTTAATAGTCTATTTTATCAATATATCAATTCCTAATGTAGGCTTACCTTCACTTTGTGTTGTAAGTACAGGGTCGGCACAAGTGGTGGGTAACCAGGTGGCTACTTAAGGCTGCAGATTTAAAGAGGCAGCAAATTTGTAAAATTTAAGAAATTTAAACCTAATTGTTTTAATTTAGCTGAGACATCGGGGAGTGGTGTGCAGAGAGGCCACAAACGAATGTGATCTTCCGGAACATTGCAATGGAGAGACCGGGAACTGTCCACTAGATGTGCACAAGAAGAATGGTCAACCTTGCGGCGACACCAACAATCCGGGC
Organism: Flexamia atlantica; assembly: GCA_035578135.1. NCBI lineage: Eukaryota > Metazoa > Arthropoda > Insecta > Hemiptera > Cicadellidae > Flexamia > Flexamia atlantica. The sequence continues at coordinate 10,288,328 of JAQJVK010000016.1, read as the reverse complement.
TACTGCTTCAACGGCTTCTGTCCCACACTGAATATTCAGTGCACAGTGATCTGGGGATATGGTGAGTAGTGATTGATTCAGGGGTGTCTTCCTGATTGGTTAAACTTATGAACTGTAAACTGGATAGAGCACAATAACCTCACTTTCTGCTGAAGATCTTTACCAGGCTCCAGTGAAATTTCAAATGTTTTGTAGTTTAACTAATTAAAACATGGACTGTTTATTGAACTGTAACTTCTATATGGTCTCAAGCTTCTATATTATTCTGGTCACACCATCAGGCGACCAAAAAAAATTGAAACTCCAAGTGACTTGATGTTAGAGACAGCTATAGTCCTCTACATATACAAGTAGTTGAACTTATTCCCTTTACTTGGGACAAAATTTATCTTGGCCAATTAGAGAGTAATTACTACAGAGGGGGGAAAGATGGGATAAAATTGTAAAAGATTCTGTCTGCCTTTGAAATCACAAGCTCTGGTTCAGCCTTATGGGCATTAGATAACCTATATTCTAAGTATAAAAGGTTAATTACCTGCTTGTCGTCCTCAAGATCCTTTATTTATGGCAATCTTATTACAGATTATGCATTTCGACAAAATATTTTGTCATCTTCAGATCTGTACACATTATGAAATTTTACACAACTGGTTTTGTCACATTTTAAAATTGACATACAAACACTTTACTTAAAGAACACTAAACAGACGTTTTATTTAAAAGTTACTTTTTTACAAAACGTTTTAACCAGACTGAACAGGTGTAGCATGCACATTGAGTTTTGGGCCTCGACTCGGTCATGGCCCGACCTGGGTGGTTAAAGGTATACCTTTACCTACCCAGTCTAAGCTTGGCCAAACATATTCCATCTACTTTTTCCTTTTGCTTCCCTTGTATTAACCTATTAAAGGATTTGAGCCAATAAAATATTTGACTTTATTTATGAGATTTTATTTACAACCAAGTAATAACAAGAAATTCTATCGAGACAACAACATAACCTTCAACATTTTTATATAAACAAAATCATCTGCTAATAATTCATATTTCACTCATATGACATGTCCTTTTTTTCTTTTTTTTTAGTTGTTTGTTGGATTTGGACTTGGATCCTTTTCCACTCTCCCTTTTATTGGCCGGAGATGTATTCTATTTCTTCTATATACCCCTTCATCTGTTTTAATAATATACGAGTCTGGGTTTTCATCTATTCTTACAATGATTCCAGGGATCCATCTTCTAATTCTTTTTTGCATGTACACCAGATCATTTTTGGTCATATCCTTTAGTTTGTGAGTTCTTTGGTCGTAGTATATCTTTTGTTTCTTTTGTATATCCTGTAACTTCTCTATAGTTCCTTCTGTTGGGTAGAGTGGTTTTAAAGTATTTTTGTGTAGAGGCAGTTCTCAGTACTCTTCCCATTAACATCTGTGATGGAGTTTTCTGATTTTCTTTCGGAGTATTGTTATACTCAACTATAGCCAAATTTAAAACTCCTTTTGATGATTTAGTTTTCACTAACATTGACTTAACAGTTTGTATAGGTCTCTCTACCATTCCGTTTGATCTTGGATAGTGTGGAGAAGAAGTAATGTGTTTAATGTTATATCTCTCCATAAACAGTTTAAAGTTTGCACTGCTAAAAGGTGGTCCATTGTCACTGAGTATCACACTAGGCAACCCATGTGTTCTAAAAATCTGAGTTAAACTATTAGTCACACTTTCGGCATTAGTACTGTTCATTTTCCTTATCTCAACAAATTTGGAGTGGTAGTCAATTACTATTAAATTGTTAGCATTGTCCAAGTGAAACAAATCAATTCCCAGCTCTTCCCAAGGTAGTTGTGGTACTAGGTACGGGGTCAGGGGCTGTTTAGTATTTGACCGCTGATAAGATTGACAGATTGTACATTGTTCTACCATATCCCTGATGTCACTCATCATTCTTGGCCAATAAATACACAGTTTTGCTTTTCTTTGGCATGAATTAATTCCTTGGTGTGAAGCATGCACTTGCATCAAAACCTCATGACACATTTCACTTGGTATTACTAGACGATCTCCTAAAAATATTAAGTCTTCTGATATATGTAGTTCAGATCTCTTCTCCCAGTAGGGTCTTGCCTAGATGTCCACAATTTGTCTGTGGATTGGCCATCCATTTGTAATATAATGTGAAAAAGTTTTAAGTTCACTGTCTGTTTCCAAAGATAGTTTTATTCGTTTATGGAACTCATCACTATCCCAGTCAAAGGGATCAAGTCATCACTATCAAGTCCGAAAGGGTGTGGGTTCGTATCCCACCGCTGCACAGTGGGGAAATTTAGTTGATTAGGAGTGCAAAAGTCAATATTAGAAATAAAGCCAATAAGTACAGTATTTATCGGTTATAAAGTGTTTATATAGAGGAAAATTACCTTCTAACAAAAGAGTGGAGCGCAACTGAAAGATAGGACGTCTTAAATTCAAAATAAAGCATATACAGCCTAATGTAAAATCACGCACGTTGTTCTCATGTTCCACATTACTAAACAGTGTTGTTATAATATTTAAATTAAATTTATATTGGCTAATTATAAGTATTTATATTAAATTAAACTGTTCATAAACATAGAATGGGAGTTATTTAAACAAAGAAAGGTAAGCGAATTATAAAGTATAGTAAGATGAAGAAATTGGAAAAATTGCGTACTTCCTTATAATTATAAACATAGTTTTTAGAACACATTACTTAATGTTCATGGAACACTAGCTATAAAAATGAAAATATGTTTTTCAGTATGTGAAAGAATAGACATTTCATCTTCATCTACGTTTGATGTTTGCGAAACTGTTTGCCACTTTTTCAAGGACATAATTCATAACAGCAGCATTGTTTCTTGGTTAAATCTTTTGGTCTACCAGAAATAAAATAAAACTTTCTTTTTGATTGAAAGTGCCCCTTAAATAAAAGCTATTTAATAGAATAATGGCTTAAAAATTAAGACTATATTTTATCAAATCTGCAGCTATGAAAGAAAACAAATCAATAAAACAAAAGCACACTATACAACGTGTGAAATCATTGTAAGGTTATTCTTTAAATATGCCATTAAACATGAACACACCTACCTGAAACATCAAACACTTTTCATTAGGAAAAATAAGTTAAAAGCATCGGGCTTAAGAATATAATAGCATTTAGGTAACATTTTGATAGTTCGTAAGGTTGTTTGGTAATTTCTATGAAAATGACATGAAAATTTAATACGGTGTTTGGTACCATGAGGGAAAACTATTTTGAGTTTTAGGTAAATTCTAAGAAACTTTAACCAATGGCCTTTTAATTTTACAGAAATTTCTTTCTCCGTATGCTTTTCCGTGTCAACGAAAATTAATATGTCTTATATCCATTAAAACTTTATTAATTGGAAAATGCACTGTTCTAAGTCATGCCAAATTCATTTTGGAAATGAAATTGTGGTCATGAAACATTTAAAAATACGTTCTATAGTTAAATTATATGTTGCAATTAAAAGCACACTTGCTTCATGACCAATCAAAACACATCTTCAAAAAAGGTGGGGTGGGAAGAAATGTATTTGTCGAAAAAAAAAACATGGTAGGATGTACGGGGGCAAGTTGTGGCATATTAAATCACTATAAACATTAAAGTTAAACTTTAAATTTTCAGACTATGCAATTCCTACGGCGAACGAGGTCGAACGAAGCATAGAAATGCATACTTGTATAAAAAAAAAGTTTCAATGTGATAACTATGAAACTATATAATTTTAATGTACATAAATAAAAATTAATATAGCAATGTACGATTATTTTTACCTCTTAATGGATCTGCCAACTCAAATACAATAACAGAATAACAATAAAATAGCTTGTAATTTGATGCAAGTTATTCTAACAGTAATATCTTCTTCGATGTCACAAAGGCTAGTGAGCGTGAGCGCAGGTATGTCGGGTTATCTGACCTTTTAAAATAGATTAAAAATATAACAAAGGCCGATTCCATATCACTAAACTATCTAGGATTCCTCTGATAGCAATTATACTGCCGAAATATAACTTTCGATTTTTCACTTTTGCTCTCCTAGATAACATTGTTTTCCCCACTGTGCGCTGCCACCAATAAAATATTTGACTTTATTTATGAGATTTTATTTACAACCAAGTAATAACAAGAAATTCCATCTAGACAACAACATAACCTTCAACATTTTTATACAAACAAAATAATCTGCTAATAATTCATAATTCACTCATATGACAGAGCCTAAGTGATAATCAAGGGAAGGTTCCTTTCCATTCCGGTAGCCATTCAAAAAGACAAAATAATTGCTGAATGACCCTTACAGGATTTTCCTGTGGGGTGGGTAAACCCAGACTACAAAATCCCCCCTGCAAAAAAAACCCTGTTTGCTGCTCCAGAAGTGTGCTATCAATATTTCGGTCTTCAACCAGGGCAAACCAAGCAAACCATGGCTGAGAGGCTTTTGTTACCTGCGCATCCTTACCACAGTCTCAGTTGTCTATGCAATGTTTGTTCATCAAGGCATGCTTCTCTGCACACTTACAACAAGGCACGATGACGATGGGGATATCAGTCTGACAGCTCACGGAATATCGCTCCTCTTGAAGAAACCCTCATATTATGCTGGAGCAGTCTTTTCTACCTACGTTCCCAAAGTGACCAAGAGGTTCACCAACAACACTGCAGAAGTGAATCTGTAACTGGCTTGCTGACTCACCAATTCATCCACTGACACTGGAAGAGTTAACAACTCAGACAAGACCCCATCTGAGTGATGAGATCGGACAATAAGAAAACACCACTGAATCAAATTGAATTCATGTCATTATGTGCTTAGTGGTCATTAATAAAGTATTCTGTATTCTTATAGTTCAGGGTGAGGAGATACAGGTAAAAAAAATTTAACTGTTTTTTTGACAACTGGTTTTGTCATTAGGAGGGCAAGGAGGTGATCCAGAATGCTTCAAGCAGTTTAACTCTAAAGGATCCATCAATGGACATTGCGGAACGGATGAAAACAAGCAGTTCATCAAGTGTGACCCTGAGTGAGTATAGTTGTAATTCAGAGCTCACCGTGTAATCTAAAGCTAACTATATCAGTCCATAATAAAGTCTACAAATCCTAAAAATAGTTTTTTTCACTCTGGGGAATGGTAAGTTAGATTTTATATAGAAACGTATTCATCAAAGTTCTGCCAGGTGTTGCAGCAGAGGGTGCTAAATGAAATCTCCCTTGCCCAGATCTATTAGCTCTCAACACAATTGTATTTGCAATGACTTAGAGCAATTATAATAGCATTACATCGTTAATTTTAATATTCTGCCAGGAATGTGCGCTGTGGGTCGCTTCAGTGTCAGCTGGGATCTGCTCGGCCCAAGATACCTGGGCTGGATGAACTGTACTCTCGAACCATCATCTCCATGAAAGGAAATGAATATGAGTGCAAGTAAGTGTCCATCAATATTATACTGGATGCGGCAGCTCAGTTAGTATTGAATCACTTGCCTAATTTCTATCGTATGTTTAATCATGACTGACTTGGGAGGCCAGCTTTCTATCTTTAAGCTCACAAGAAGCCAGTTAGTGACGACCTGATAGCTGTTTAGATCACTGAAAAAGCCAGAAGATCAAAGGACCATCGGCTCCTTAACAACCCACAGTCAGGGGGGCCGTCTTACCAAGGCCAAAAATTGAATTGAAAAAAAATGAAGGCCAAAAATTGTTTGAAGTGAGGATATAACTCTAAAAAATTAATCTTGGGTGTTAAATTTACTTCATTATGATAATTTCCTTAAATTTTCTCTTCCCTAAAAGTTTTGTAAAAATAATTATGCCATGACCGAACGAAAAGTTTGCAGTCAATAATGTTTTTATCCATACCATATATAACATGAAATATACAGAGTGTCCTGGAACTCTCTGCAGGGCCGCCGAGAGCCAAGTCGGACCCCAAGTCTGCACACAGCACGGGCCCTCCGGAGGGTCGGGGGGGTATGGAATACCCCCCAGAGAAAGGGGGGTCCGGGGTAAAAAAAAAGAAGAAAAAAAGAAAAATTTTGAGTATTAGGTCTCTAAACTCGCGTTGTAGGCAGTCTAGAGGTGGAAAATCACACATATCCGAACCTCCAAAAAAAAACCAATAATCCGAACCAACTGAGGCTGAATGGTCGGTCGAACTTAGAAAATAGTCTGATTAAAAATCAAAAACTTAAAAATTATCAGCGATCCCGCACTATTGCATTTTCCATTCATTCGTCTCTTTCCCATAACTTCCGCGTTCATTTTACTCACAAAGTTACTCTTCCGTTTTTTTGCGATCAGTGTGCACGATTGTTTTTCCGGCCATCTTCATCTATTGCAACATATGTTGTGCTCTTGTTGACTACCATCGTGGATAATTATCTAACGTATTTAAGTTGTTGTTAATCTATCTTCTATCTATCTTCTTCTAATTATTAAAAGAATTTCTGGGATTTTGTACAGAGCAAATCGACCTCTAGAAATTAATTTTTCTTTACATATTTGGTATCAAATTAAAGCTATTGCTCTCTAGATGATCCTTTTGTGGGTTTAGAAAACATCCCATGAAAAGCCTTTGCACAGGAGGCTTTTGAAATTACAGCGAAAGTGCTACTATCTGTGTTAGAACCTGTGAACTTTTTCCAATCCACATTTGTTTGTAACAAAACAAATGATCAAGATTTGAAATAGTTCCAGAGATATCCTCCAGAATACAGGTCAAGCATAAGTCAGTCAACATTCATCCACATTATGATTTTGATTTCTTAAAATGTTGATGTTTTTTAAGACACAGAAAATAAGGAAGAGTATTTACCCTATTGAAACTAAGACCACCAGTCTGTAATCATCTAAATTTACTGTATTTATTTTCTTAAAAAGGGAACTTAAAAAGGAACACAAGTAACTCAGGAAGTGCTCTGGAGATGGGATTTTCTAACAAACTATTGACAGTGAATACACATTGATACGTGTATTGTTTCAACACATTGATGAATGTTCAACGTTTCGATTTTTAAATAGCAATATTAGTTAAGTATTAACCTAAAAAAATAAAGTTTTAAAACGCTAAAACCTGTATTTTGTAAATGACCATGGAATGCGATATTGAAGTGTTAACGGTTAGCCTGTCTATTTGGTTTGATTTTTAAATGTACCAACAACAACATGCCTATTTAATGAAGGTGTTTCATTGAAAGTTATATTATATGCCGCGCAAATTAGGTACAAATTTGCCAAACATATATTCAAGATGTAAAACAAAGAAGCGGGCCAATTTGAAAATTTAATTCATTGGCCGTTTTGAGCGTTATTGTTTTTACGGCAAATGGCTATTTTATAAATGTTATTTAGAGATCAGTTCATTAGTAGTTCAGTATAGTTTGTCTATCTTCTTACCATTTGTTGTTAAGACCTAACAAAGATGATTGTAAGAAACTAATGCGTTGTTGTTGTGTAGAATTAACATAAAGATTCAATACTCAAGAAAACTCTAAAACAGAGACATGAAGATGCACCAAGCAATGAAGATCCATGTAAACTAACCCCCTTTTTGTGCAAAATGAACGTTGTTGCACTATCGAAATTTTAAAGAGTAGAACTAAACACTTTTAAAGCAGAGAAAATTAATGAACTTCACAAATTCTGTGAGGAATTTCTTACCCATATTGAAGTTAAACGTCTAAGGTAATTATTTAATTTTTATTATAAAGTTTGCCCCAACGAGAAGTTCAATTACTGGCAACATTATTTCAGTGCTATGACACAAGAAATAGGTCTAGAAAATTAAAAAATCACAAAAATTCACACACTTCCTCTTTGAAAGGTATTTTGCGCTGCAAAACTCCTTACATAATCGACATGAAACTAAAGCCTATTTAACCAAGTTGTTTTTAAGTCACGAAGTGACGCGGGCTGCTAGTATATTTTAATTCAGAGGGATGGAGAGGGAGGTAGAGTCGCTCATGCTCACAACTCGCTGGCCGCCAGCACCGTAGCTAGTGTACAGTACAGTCAGCTGCAAATATAAAAAACAGACAGACAGGCAGACAAAACAATCGCTTTTGCCTTAACTAAATACAGTATTATCAAAGTAATTTGTCTGATAAAGTTAGACATTTTAATTTTTAACATTTAGTTCAAATTTTATTTCTAAGAAGTCGTTAGCAATATTTCCTCAATCTAAAAAAAATCCGCTCATCCCGGGCCCCTTCGGAGCCCGGGCCCCAAGTTTCAGACTTGGCTGACATGGCCTATCAGCGGCCCTGACTCTCTGGAACATTTAGTTAAAAATTGTTCCTTAGGTCGAGACAAACTAATTTCACACAAACTTGAGTCTCCGCTGCCTAGTTTCTCGTCTGTTGGTCTGTTTGTGTTTTTGCAAATTATCCTGTAGCTCAAGATTTATTTAAGATAGCAACTTCAAATTTGGTATAAATGACAATCTTAATAGTTAAAATACTTTAATGAAATTCTCTTGCTATCACAAAATCCATTTCAATATGTCGGCTGATTAAAATATTTAATGCAAATTTCACAAAAACTGCTATAGCTGAAGAGAAAAAATATTAATAGACCGCCATTTTCAAACGGATTTAGTTACAGCAACGAAATTCCATTGACTTATTTTACCTATCAAAATAAACATTTATATCAAATTACAAGTTTCTGTCTTAAATAGATCTTAAGTTAGAAGGTAATTTGTAAAAAATACAAACAGATGAAAAACTAGGCACCAAAGACCCAAGTTTATACAGAAAAATAAGTTTGACCTGACCTAAGGAACAATTTTTTATTAAATAATTCAGTGAGTTCTGGGACACCCTGTGTATAACAGCATAATTAAATCCTAATTTACATAAATCCATTAAGGGTGTTTGGTCAAAATTAATCTTTCCAGTTTTTTTTTTTATCATGATTTGTTTCTCTTGATTGTTGATTTGTTTCTTTTTTTGAGGCAGGGAATTTTAATAATCTTTTTAGCGAATTTCCCCTATAGGGAAGAAGCTATTACCGTAGGTCTCATGGTAAGACCTAAGTTCGGGAACACTATAACTTTTTGTTTCGGGGCCCCCAGAAGCAAAAAACACTATTCGTTCGAATTTATATATATATATCCAAGTGGTAATCAATTGGACGAGTTCGTGAACCAGCCCGATCGGACCACCGGAAGGGGGGTAATGGGGAATAAACCCCCCCAAAAATGGGTTTTTTGAGTTTTTTACATGGAAAAATAAAAATTATCGAATTTTTGTAGGCATCATTGAATTCAGCTAAAAAAAAAACAATTTAGTATTTTGAATCACTGCTCTATGTCCATTGGTTACCGAGATATTGAAAGTGGTAAACACAGTATGTTGTCCCAATGTTAACCTTATGGGAAGTAAGTAAAATTCTATATCTCCGTTATTTTTCAACATATCTTGTTAAAACTTGGTAAATAGCTTCTTCTAGTTCAGATCTACTAAATATTGAATTAAAACCACCCAGTTTTAATATACCTGTAGCAGCAAACCTGCATACTCATTCCCCATGTTATTCTTATGGAGCTTACCAAAACATGTTAAACCTTGCTATGTTTGATTGAAATATGTTGTTTTGCATTTTAAATTCGCTGATTATGCAGGTCTGCTGCAATGGGGGTATTTAATGTAAACTAGGAGAGCTTCAGAGGTTCAAGTGCCAAAAACAGGAAAAAAATTCACAGCAAGATGTTTGATGTCTGTTGACAAAACTCCACAGCAAAAACTGTTTGATCTTCAGGGCCTGTATTTTGGAAATTTTTATGATTTAGTACTGTCTGCAACATGACATAACATTTTGTTTTTTTATGTTTTTGGAATTTTTTGCTCCATTTTAAATATTACAGCTTTGAAAATTATAATATTAATTTTGAGGCCTGGCAGTACAAGTAAAAAAATCCAGGCCAGGTTGAGGCCTGGTTACAAGTCTTAAGAAATTACAATTAATAAAACGTTTTCCTGAGAGTTTCACCAAGAAATTGAACTTTACGCCTGTGTAATCTGGCTAGGCAACCCGAATTACACAAATTACTGCTACCAACACATTTCTGCCACACCGCTTAGTTAAGTGCACTAATAAGAAAAGAATTAATATTTTTTCTAATTCATGGGCAGGCACACGTTTAAAAAATAGAGTGACAAATCCTACTTTCACCCCTTATCTCCATGCTAGTAATTAAAGTCTGATATATAAGATGTTGTATAACAGTAGGCCCCCTACTTATGACTTATCCATTTTATGTTATGATTTACTCACTTTTCTGCCATAATAGCCTAAACCTTTGAAGTGTATGCAGTTCAAATCTTTAAAAGTTAAATTATTTTTAACATTAGCATGACATTAATATCTTTCTAGACTTCTTATTTATCTAATTTACAAATGTGTCCAATGATCAAAAATAGGACATGGAACACCTTCAATATTACTAAGAAAAACACATCATAAAATGTGATTTTTTTTATTAATTTCAGTACTATGCTATTTGTATTAAATATCAACATAGTTTTGCCTTTGTACTGATTTTTTAACTACATTATTCACTATCAATAAGTGTATTACAAATCTTAACTTTCAAAAATGTCTATGAATTTATAAGCTTGAAATATTTTACTTCCACTGTTGGACTTTGACCAAAGTCGAGTTATATATTTCATTATGTATGACCTTTTGCCTATTCAGGTTAACCAATGCTATCCTAAGCTTATTCCCTAGTCATTGTCACATGAATAATACACCCTATTTATCTTTGCTGCCACTTTGTGGCTGTAATAATAACCTTTGGGACTGGAATGGCTCCGGAAAGGTAAATAAATACAAGAAACCTTCCCAGATGTTGTCTTGTGATGAATTTGCTCTGAGTTTCCCCAGACAGTTTTCTCTACTTTAACCTTTTCACTTTTAAGTAGTTAGATTTTAATCCCACTTAATAGCAAAATCCAGCATTTAACAACTTGTAACATACAGTACTCAAGAATCTTTTTTTTCTAAGTATACCTATTTGATATATTGATCTCATTCTTAACTTTTCTTAGTTTTATTAAATCCTCTTTTTATTGTTTGGTGTAAGGATATAATCTTGGTTCAAAGAGTATGATTTTTCAAAAATGCTAAATTCATAAAATATCTCAAATTCATTCCAAGAAACTTGTTTCCAGTCACATATTGTTGAATACTTTTGTAATAAGAGTTTTGAATACTTTAATGAACTATGGCACAGAAACCCCTCTTTATCTCTCAGATCAAGCCTCATTTAGGGTATAGAGTTACATAATCTAATCCAGTGATCACCAATTACTTTCAATGAAGGTCTATTTTTAATCTCCATGAGCCTGTCACGGTTGTGTCACAGAAAATGTAGGTAATAATCTAAATAATAATTTTTTAACTATGCTCAAATGTAAAAAATAAATCCTTTGGAAATTCGCTGATTACACAGGTCTGCTGCGACAGGGGTATTTATTTTATTCCTCAGTATATAGTGTTTTGAGGGACATAATTTTTTTTATAATTTGGAATAAAAACTCATTTATAAACCTATTTGGTGTTTAACGATTGTCCCCAATCATCTCGCTATATCTTTACATTTAATTTTTTTGAAATTTTTATGTTTTTATGTTTAGATTGTGTAAAAATGTTAGTTTATGGTTCTTTTTAGCAAATTTCCCCTATAGGGAAGAAGCTATTACCGTAGGACTCATGGTAAGACCTAAGCCTGAGACCATGATAACTTTTTGTTTTGGGGCCACCAGAAGCAAAAAACACCATTCGTTCGAATTTTTATATATATATATATAAAATATAAATATATATATATATATAATATATATATATGTGTGTGTGTCTGTTAGCACGATAGCGGCCGTAAAAATGGCCCAATCTTAATGAAAATTGATACAGACGTGTAAAGTGGTAATCACTCAGGCGAGTTTGTGAACCAGCCCGATCGGATCAACGGAAGGGGGGGTAGAGGGGGTCAAACCCCCCCAAAAATGGGTTTTTTGGGTTTTTTACATAGAAAAATAAAAGTTAACGAATTTTTGTTGGCACCGTTGAATTCAGCTTAAAAAAACAAACGATTGAGTATCTTGAATCACTGCTCTATGTCCATTAGTTACCGAGATATTGAAAGTGGTAAACACAGTACGTTGTCCCAATGTTAATCTTATAGGAAATAAGTAAAATTCTATATCTCCGTTAATTTTCAACATATCTTGATAAAACTTGGTAAATAGCTTCTTCTAGTTCAGATCTACTAAATATTGAGTTAAACCACCCAGTTTTTATATACCTGTAGCAGCAAACCTGCATACTTATTTCCCATGTTATTCTTATGGAGCTTACCAAAACATGTCAAATCTTGCTATGTTGGACTGAAATATTTTGTTTTGCACTTGAAATTCGCTGAGTATGTAGGTCTGCTGCAACGGGGGTATTTAAACAATTCCCCCGGACGCCCCTCTACGTTTGGGGATATTCTATACCCACCAGATCCCCCCCCCCCCCCCCCGTGTTTACAGTCATCCCACTTTGGAGTTACAAATATATGGTCACATTAAGCATACTCTAAAGGTGCTTTTCACATTGGTTTTTAATTTTTATTCCCATTTTATTGTGTTTGGGTTTGTTTTTTCCACAACTGCCCTAGTCATTTAACAAACATGAAGACATAATGTAATCATATTTGTTCCATCACAGGACAACTAGTGGAACTATCAGCAACACCGATCTTCCCGACATGGGGTTGGTGCGAGATGGAACTCCCTGTGGTGACAACTTGGTAATTATTCTTTCAAACTGTTTTTTATATTAATCTCTCAATATTATGAATATTTGTTATTTATAAAAAATCGTAATGTAAAAGTTGTTTGTTGTAAGATTTTAAAATAAAATTTAGCTTGGATGTCTTTTGATTTGAGGTTACCATAAGAAATAATGCTAGAATATCACCTCAGGACAAAGAAAACTTTCCCACCAAGCGGCTTGGAATGAGGGTTTGTTAAAGTGTTTGAACTATATCTTAATCAAGGAATAGTGTCCCAGTTATTCTCTGGATGCTCACAAGTGGAGGGCTTAACAAAACATTGGACTTCTTAAAATTTGTAATTTTTAGGAAGGTATAAAAAATGTGTCTTCATATTGAATGTTGGTTTTCAGATCTGTGTGAACCAGTCTTGTACGAGCATATTCCCTCACATCGACCAGGGCCGGTGTCCCAGCAACCACAACAACCTCGAGTGTTCAGGACATGGGGTTAGTCTATTAACAGTTTTCAATGCCTCTCTTCAGTCAGATTTTAAAATCAAAGATGAGGAAAACTGCTGACTATCCAGGATGGGAGATCTTATTCAATTTGTCAAAGTTTCTAAAGACAAAGAACTATGAACTTCTACTATAAGACTATGAAGTTGAAGTTTCCAGTAGGCATCAGTGTTATGATTTATCTCATTAAATTATTTCAATGCAAGCTCAGGTTTTAACCTCAGTTTTTCATAAGTAATTCCATGTGACCCCCCTTCAGATCAGTCAGGCAGACAATGAGCTGGTGCACAGCGTTATGGCTTGCCACTGTAGCAGAAAATTATCAAGTACCATGTTTTATTGTGAATTAATTTAACAAAAAATCAAGTAATTAACATAACAGGAACAATATCTAATGTAATATACATTTTCATAGATCATAAATAGTTTATTGATTTTTTTACTTCATTATGGTAACTTCCTTAAATTTTTTCTTCCCTAAAAGTTTTTTTTTAAAATAATTATGCCATGACCTAACGAAAAGTTTGTGCTTCGCCACTGAATGGTCTATAATTTATTTATTACCTTTTATTGCCTTGTAGTCCTTGACGAAGTTTATTTCCCGATGTACATTTCACCACGTGTGTGGTATCATCAGGGGAAGTACACTATTCACATGAAGATATTAAACACTGAACACACTATATACATTTTGAATTATTTACATGTTCACATACGGGGCGATTTGCGGCCGCGGGCGCGGGTGCGCGGGCATGTTGTTGTCCTCACGGGAGGTGACGGGGACGCGAGCGCACTGACATCTGTGTTTGCACTAGGGGGTGGTGGCGGCAGGCTTCGAATGTTTGGGGCTATGAATTGAGACCTTTCACTTATATTGCTGCTGCGTTGCCAATTTTGTCCAGAGTTGTCAGATTGCATGGTTACCTCAATTTGGTGGATTGTTTTGAAAATGATTGAGTTGTTGTAGTCTTCTTTTTTATTTAATAATCTGTCTGATTTGTTACTATGGGTATATTTATAAATCTCGTAGCTTTCCTGTACTTTTGCTATTTCTTTTGAATTGGTTCGTCTTAGAATTGTTAGAGAATCATGTGAACATGTAAATAATTCAAAATGTATATAGTGTGTTCAGTGTGTAGTGTGTATGTATGTGGTGTGTGTAGTGTGTTTAATATCTTCATGTGAATAGTGTACTTCCCCTGATGATACCACACATGTGGTGAAATGTACATGGGGAAATGTACTTCTTCAAGAACTACAAGGCAATAAAAGGTAATAAATATGTTATTACAAAGTTCTTGAACCTGGGTATAGAAAGTAATGGTCTATAATTGTTTTGCAGACCTGTTCGAACATCAACAAGTGCTATTGCAACCAGGGGTGGAGTGGGACAGACTGTTCAATTCAGGTGGAAATCATCCCGACCCTGGAGCCTTCTAATGAAGCGGCGCACGCCACCAGCAAGAACGACGATCTTACTGACCAGATGCAGAAAAAAGAAACCCCTTACGGTAGGAGTCTATCTTAGTTTAGCATGTTTTTTTCCTAAGGTGGCAGTCCTTATCAAACACCAACTTTACCCACGTGGTGGTGGGGGAAAAATAGAGGAGTGGCATTCCTATTCAGGTTTCTTTTTTATTTCATCTTTCATGCTGATATTTTTTTAGTGTCTTATTTACCTTTCAGTGTTCCAGCATCGGATGGTAATTTATGATTACAGCAGTTGTAACAATGCTATCTTCAGTAGGCAGCAGACTATATCTAGATATACTGTAATTTAGGATACATTTCTATGAAATAATGGTTACCTTGTGCAATGTAAACATTTTTCCATTCAGAAGTGGTGTTTTCTTTCAATGATACAATTTTTTATGAGCACTGATATATCGCTTTGTCCTGGATAGGACAAAGCTCCATAAAAATAAAATAAATAAAGAAATTAATTTAAAATAATTTTTAAATTTTAAAATAACTTTCAACTATATAACTTTGTTTGCTTAATCTATCTCTATCTTACTATAATTTATTATTGTTGTTGACTTTTGGAGGTGGATGGATATCCAAGAAAGTCGGTTCGGTTTTTTTTTCGGATCGGATATCTGACACCAAACCGAAGTTATTATATGATAATCCAGAAGGTAATCTTATTAATACCCAGATAATTTGGATAGTCTGTACATTTTTTTGGTAAACATCAAAGAATGATGGTGATTGAGATAGTTTAAAGCAAAGATTGACCTTTGAAATGCAAACAGAGCAATGCCTCAGCACAATGCGATAATTTATTTTTGGCGGTATGCAAATATGCAATATGTTTCGGTTGTTGGATCATGATTCACGGCCAAATAAAGAGTGTGGTATAAGATTGAAATCATAACTTAGCGTACTGCTTAATCTATACCCCCGTAACAGCAGTCCTACTTATAATCTGAAGATGAAGCCACTTACCAAGTTTGAACTGTTATTGAAAGTTAACTACCTTTATAGTATTGAAAAATCTGGCAAATTCCACGAACAACTCTCATCGTTATAAAATGCTACATCCATCTACTTTGATATTTTGATACTTTGACACCAGTTAATGAGTCTAGTAAATAATGTTGAACTATCAAGGTTTTAATGTACTGGACTTTTTGGGAACTCATCGTACATTGAACTGTTTTCCATTTGTTTCACATTTATTTTTATGCCCGAAATGTTCATCATTCACTTTCATGTGATTTAATTTCATTTTCTTTTTGAAACCATTTGAAGTATACCTGCTTACATTTATAGAAGAATTTCTGTTAGTCGACTATTCTCTTATCTTTTAACGTCACAGAATCGGCAGCTACAGTTAGTATAAATTCTATTTGTACATTAATCTTCAGCCCACGTTAGCTTAGACTACTACGTTTTGGGTCATCGTTACTTTTTTCATCTAATCAAAAAACCTGTTCTAAAATATAATCCTGGGTATTAACAGTGCAAAACTATATAAGTTTGGGTGTTAAAAAAGTAAAGGAAAGAACTTTAGTTTCTCTTATGAATTTACAGTTCTATACTCTTGATTATCGAGGTCTTTGGGATATACTTTTAACCAAGCTTATAGGAGATGAAAATCATTTTAGTGACAAATCATCAATTTTTGTGAACATCCTATATATCTCTTGTAAGATACTATTGAAACTATAGTTTCAGGGTTAAAACAGAGCTACCTCAGATTATCGTAGTCACAGATAACTAGGGCTCCAAGAATCGGAGTTCTGTATTACTATTCTCTAGCAGAACTTATAATAGGTACCAGTAATGTAAATGTCAGTAGTTTTAGTTTCCTTAAAAATGTGACAATCAATATAACTGTTTCAACCAAACAAGGTTCGGTCCGGAGTAAACTAAAGATTCAATCTAAGGAAAATGTATTTTTACTAATTTTTAAGTAAGTTTGAGATACTATGCTAATCAGCTCTTAAAGGGATAGTATAATGCAAAAGCAATAGACATATAAAGGTTAAAAACATGAACCTCTTGGAACATTACAAACCAACCTTAACTTAAAGGAGAAACTCTTGCAGGTGAAACTGGGACCATCATCTAGTAAGAAATATATTGTTACATCAACAGAGCCTTTCTTTGCTCAAAAATAACATTTTGTACTACTCAGGGATTATTGCATCTGTGCATTTTCTGTAAGCGAGACAGAGTTGAAGATGATGGGACAGCCCAACAATAGGAAGAAGGTTTAGAGTTTGATGTGAGATTCTAATTTCCTTGTGGTTGCGTTTTTGTATTGACATATTCTTACAAAATTGGTATTTTTCGTTCTAAGTTTGTACCTTAAAACGGAATGACAAAAATTGTGTTATTTTTCATCTTAGTCATTGTTGATGCAGGTGGTTGTCAAGTCTCATCACACTGTTAGTCAACAAGTTGAACCAGCTGCCTTACTTTCATTTTCACTCAAATTGTAACCTTTAACCACATATTCTATTATAACCTTCCACATATTTCTTACCTTGCATATTCTATGAAGAGTTTCGTAACTCTCCATGATTTCTAGGTACTTTTATTTCATCTGAAGTCTTAGAAATGATTAAGAGATGTGAATTCGAAGTACTCTTTTGATACTGATGTCAGACAAGTGTTTTATTGTATTTTTAATATTATGTTTCTTTTCTTCGTACATACATTTTTATCACATTTTTTTATCATTAGATCCAGGTATACCACCATCTATCAGATAACTTCATCTCTCAGTCAAATATTAGAAATCTCAGCCTTAGGAATTGAGATCACCGATATTTACATAATTAAAAATACAAACTAATCAGCAAAACCACCCAACAAACTTAAAATATCCCAAAAAACTAGCTCGACAAATCTAATTGCATCACCAATTTGTTGTAATTTTATTCTGTGGTAATAGTCTAGTTGCTAAAATGCATTTTGAACCTAAACCTGGAAATAAGGTCCACCCGAAGTTTTTTGTTGATTTCTGTTTCTTCAAGACCTACATAATTCAGATCTGCCGGGTGCCACTTTGTCACCCTTGAACAAATTCAAATATCCAAGATGGCTTAAAACCGTATAACTTTTAATAAAAGTTTCCTCACTGCATTTTTTACGTGCATTTTTTTAGATATTGGCCAACGCCTATCATCGTTGGGTGGCTAATCCTATATTTTGACAGGGTAATATTTTTTGGCCGCCATCTTGGATCCGCCATATTGGATATAAACTTTATTTTTTTGAACCTAAGGATGGTGTTGTGACGCATAGTTATGAACTGGATTTTTACAATGATTACAATGCTGAAATCCGTTTTTGAAAATATGCATCCGTTAAAAAGATATACTCAAATAAAATTTTATCCCTATACATTCCTTATGGACGTTTCTTATTTTCAGTATTTTTTGGGATTATTTTCCTGCTATCTCTCACTATAATAAAGATATGTGGTTCGTTTTGGTCTTAAAATACTCAGTGAAATACCGGCTTTCATTTGATATAACAATCATCAACATCGGACGAGTGACAGATGAGCTATAAGGCTCAATTTAAGTTAAAAATCAATTTTTCAGAAATTATTTTTTAGTCAAGTATTAATACCTCCGGTTCTAAATGATGTATTAAATTCATTTTGGTCTTAAATCACTCAGTAAACTATCAGCTCTCAAGTAAGCTGTCTCTCAATAAGATCGGACTAAATATTATGTGACTTTATGAGCTTTCACTCAACATAAATTTGTTTTACTTGCATAATTTTACATTTCTTTAAGGATTTCTCTAGTTCCAAAGAAGACTCAAAAATCATAAAGGTCTTAATTGACTTAGTAGATTATTGGCTTTCATTTGAGTCATAAATTATTTTAATAGATTGAGTTTCAGGAGAGTTGTGGTCCTAAAACCCATTAAAAATAAAAATTTTCAGACATTTTCGTTTATATAAAGACTCATGTCTCCAGTTCCAGGAAAGGTCTGGATTTCTGGATATTTTTAAAAAACTCAGTGAAATATCAGCTTTCATTTGAGACCGTGATAATTCAATTCGAACAAGTTCGGGTTGAGTTACAATCCACTATTAAGCTTAAAATTTAAAAATAACTAATCTTTATGTCGTAATGAGCCTTAACATTAGTTTACAGCTTAACCAATTTTGAGTATCAATATTTTAAATAAAAGCTGACATATCACTGCATGTTTTAAGATCAAAATTAACTAAATACCTTATTTAGAACCAGAGATATATACTTGATTAAAAACAAATTTCAGAAAAATTGAATTTTTAATTTCATTTAGACATATAGCTCATCTGTCACTTGTCCGATGTTGATGATTAATATCTCAAATGAAAGCCGGTATTTCACTGATTATTTTAAGATTAAAACGAACTACATATCTTTATTATAATGAGAGATAGTAGGAAAATAATCCCAAAAAATATTGAAAATACTAAACGTCCAAAAGAAATGTATAGGGATAAATTTTTATTTGTGCATATCTTTTTAACGAATGTGTATTTTCAAAAACGGATTTCAGCATTGTAATCAACATAAAAATCTAGTTCATAATGTTTCGTCACAACACCATCTTAAATTTTTAAAAAATAAAGTTGGTATCAATATGGCCGATTCAATATGGCGGCCGGAAAATATTATCCTGTCAAAATATAGGATTAGCCACCAAACGATGATAGGCGATGATCTCAAAAATGCACGTAAAAATGCAGTGCAGAAACTTTTTTTTTAATTATACGGTTTTAAGCCATCTTGGCTATTTGAATTTGCTCAAGGGTGACAAAGTGGCACCCGGCAGATCTGAATTATGTAGGTCTTGAAGAAACAGAAATCAACAAAAAACTTCGGGTGGACCTCACTTCCAGGTTTTTTTCAACTGCAACCAGACTATAAGAGGAAACCAGGATTTTTACTTAAATCTAAGTCTTAAACAAGAGTTAAAAAAGACTAGGGGACTGGACAAGTAAACTTAGTTACTTCCAAAGTTAATGTACCTCAATAATTTATTTTTTACCTATAGGCTCAAGTCTCTTATAAAGCTAACAATTACTCAAGTGTTCAAGTTACAATGTATGAGCATTTAAATTTCATAAACTACTGTACTAATGATTCATGATTTTTATTCAGTAGCATGATAAAACAAATAATTTTCAATTGATACATATCAAATTTAATTGATTTAAAGTATATGGAAAAGGACATATCTAGGAAGTACAGTACTATTGTTTATTAAATGATTTTAAAAGACTAAATATCTTAAGTCAATAATAACATTATGTGGAGTTTTTTTATCAATCATTATTCATAAAATAGTTCCAATTGAAAATTTTTCTAATATTTAACATCAAGTCTCCTAAACAATAGAAACTCAGTTTTACCAGTTTGCTACTGCAAATGGGGTTTTTTTACTAGTACTGAAAATTTATATTCTCTTAAATTTTATTTCTATGTGGTCATCTATTATATATAAATTTATATATAAGTATGTTTACTTTTTGTGTTTTAAATGTAGCAGATAAATATTGAGTGGACTTTGATGTCTTTTGTTTGATATTTTATCAGATTTTCTTGGATGTGTTAAGAAAATTTTCATAAGGACATTCTTAGGTTAAAAAAAAAACAATTGAGCCCGCTACTTTATTACTTATTATTACTCTGGAGACAGCTGAAAATAACTATAAAATAATTGTTCGCATTTAGTAAGAAAACAAGCTCGTTGGAACCTGTTGAACTCTTTGATAACTACGGTGAGTTGAAGGTACAATATTTTGAAAAAACAGTTAGAGATAAAAATCAACACATTTTACCTCAAAATTGGTTAACAGAAACACTCACAAAACCACACATCAAGTTAAGGAGCTTTGCCTTAAGGAGGGATAATCCACTTGATCTTTGTAATATGTAGCCATGATGTCATAATAGTAGTTTATGCAACGATTGTATAATGAATGTCTTTAAGCCACGAGTGAGATGTAAGTTAGAACACGAGCGAAGCGAGTGTTCTAAATATCTCACGAGTGGCTTAAAGGCATAATACAATCGTTGCATACACTATTTTATCTACGACCAACAATATACAACAAAATTTCCCCGAAGTTAAACAAAACTCATGACTTTTAATAATGATGGAATAGGTAAACTAAAATTTGAGGTTAGGCAAATAAGCAGACTGAACCATGAATCGTTGTGGAACAATCAGCTGATGGGATAAGTAAACTCAAACGTGAATCGTAATGCAACAATCAGCTGATGTGCGAATTGCGTAATTGTTATTATGACACTACTTCCGTCAAATGCCGAGCTCTCATTGGTCTAGAACCAGTACTCTAAAGTGACTCCAGTACTCTAAAGTCGTCATTAGAGTACTGCTTGGTTTTTGGTGTTGTAATGTATATCATTATAATGTTTATTGTAATACCATAATTGGTGCTTATTGCAATGGTCGTAGATAAAAACTTATTTTAAAATAACTAACTCATGTGCAACCCATTAAATTTGGTGTAATCTGTCACTGCCCTTACTGCCATGTGTTACATGCTTTTAAAATTGAAATCGTTATAGTTTAAGCCTATGCTTATGGTCAGTATGTCAATTTAAGCCTCTTTTTGAAAGGGTGGAGTGTGGTGGGGAGGGTTCTGATTCTGGGTTATCCTGTCTGTAAAGCCAATTCTAAATAAGGGGTTTTTAAAACATCTTAATTTTTTTCATCTTTATTGCCACTAAAAGTATTCTTTTTACCATGCAATACATAAAAAATATATTCTAATCCAAAACACAATACAGTATATTTACAAATACCCAATAGATTCAAGGTTTTGCAGGGTTTTTGCAGATAGTACATTTTTGATCCTGGTTGCAGTGTTGTTCCTAGAGAAAACTACATTACAGAAGCAAAAAGTGTATCGGTTGACTTTCACTTAAAGTAATGAACGTTTTGGTAGTTTATGTCTACTGGTTCATGCCATTTTAGGGTTGAATATCTAAAATAAACAGCCAAAATTGTAATGATTGTCACTGAAGTCATTTGAGGAGTGAGCAAGGTCTTGCTGTAATTTTTTAGCCTATATTTGGGTGGTTTAAAGTCCACTCAATACTGATCTATTGTTGTTTCCAGGCCGCAGTACGGATAACCTTAGTACTTTGACAATGGTCTTCATTATGGTGGGAGTGGTGAAAGCGGTCTTCATAAGCTTTGCTCTTATAGCCGTCTGCTTCAGGTTCGCGACTGTTTTGCGTGGGTGTGTGTGTGTGTGTGTGTGTGTGTGTGTGTGTGTGTGTGCGTGTGTGCATTTGTACTCTGCTCTGCCTCTTTGTATCGTTGTAATATGTGTGTACGTGTGCAGTTCATGTTCTATGTCGTGACTGTGTATTTTAATTTCATATTTGCAGCATTCATTTGTACCTTGTACCAAAGTTGCTCACGACCTCACACCCCTCACAACGTCTTTATAACTTGTGAAAGTCACTCTCCGAGGCCAAGCCTGAAGTGTGTTTTTTTTTATTATTTCTGTATAGCAATTCAGTTAATTAATTACTGGGTGTAACAATTTGAAGTGTGGTTGTTGGTATGTCTTATGAAGCTTGTAAATTCAAATGGTATACCATATTATTTTTAAGTAATGTAAATCAATTAGCGTTTTTATGGACCATTTTAATTTTAAGTTTGAAATTCCATTAAGGTTTTGTTTTATTCTTATACCTTTTGTAAATAACCAAACTTTAGTTGAAAGATGATTTATTTCACAATTTTAATGGAGGTTCTGGCACTGTAAATACAACCATCCTGCTGTAGCTTTAGTGTAATTTATTGTATATACAACATAATATTTGTGTATTTTTCAGTGTTTTACTGGTTCTGGTGTGTTTACTTTATAAATGTGCGTGGTGGCGGCGTTTTGCTCAGCCAGACTGCTGATGGTTTTCGCTTTACTCTTCTAACGCCCTATCCCTTCAGCCCCATAAATGATCCGCACTTCTAAACTGTTTGATTTGTTTTCTCATTTTTGCTTCGTCTTTTCCCGATTTTTATGTCTGTGCATGGGTGGATTCAACACTTCGCATCGATGGGTAACCGTTCCAATATGGTGTATGCTCTCAACGTCTGATGTAATGTTATACTCCCCACCCTCTACGTAATATTTAATACCTTGTAATAAACGCTTTTCAATCTCTTCTTTTTTAACACACTCGCAACTTTTTCACACATTTTAATCACGCTGTAATTTTGGCTTTCATTTTATTCTTCCTAATAAACGCACATTTTCTCTAACTGTAACTTAATAACATACCTTACTTATCAAATAATTGAATTCGACCTTTTAAATGTGACGTTTTACTCTCTTCTTTCTGTGAAAAAATTATATAATTGTCTCCTTTAACATTAAATACTGCATGTTATTTTCTGCATGCAATTTTGACTCATTAAACATTCTCCATTTTGTACCTCTTTCATAACTGTATATTATCTAAATTTGTCATGACTCATAAACATAATAAACCACGCAACACACGTTTAACTATATAAAATTTTTAACTCGTAAAAACAACCAAACAAATTTTTTTATGGCAATGTATAACATTGTAATTTTTTGTTAAAACATACAGAGAACTACCACAGCACCAACACGGTGTTCCTTGTAGGTACTCTAATGTCGGTGGTTGGGGGGGTGTTTATAACTTTTGCCCTCATGGCTCTGTGCTACAGGTCAGTCGTAGTGCACAAAAACTTCTCCCTCTGCCTAAGGTTAGTCTCACTCCGCCCACAGGTAGTGTCTCTTAATTCTTTCCTTACTCTTCTTTTTGTTTTGTTTTTTTATTTTACTTCTTATTCCGTTGCTTTCCTTTTACCACACGATTGGATAAAGGTCATTATGATAGAAGTAAATGACACAACACAATAACAAATCGCAATACTTATGCACTCAACTTCTTAGTTGGGTTTTGACACAAAGAAATCCCATATCATCCGGTTGAGAAATTACATTCAATTGGAATGTCTTGGTGTCCTCATTTTCTTTACGATTATCACCCTCCTTTGAATACAATTCGTCCATTTAGAAACATATTATAACACTTAACACGATGTACCTGATTTAATACCATGACTTACATATTACTAACCAACAAAATATTTTTCTTAGTTTCTACTGGTGTAATTTTCTTTAACACCTGAAATTATATATTTTCACCAACCAATCACATGCAAGGTTACTTTTAATTAATTACAAGAATTAAAGGTCAGTAGGCCTAATGTAAGCTGAAAATACACTACCATATTTCCTTTAATGAATTTCTGGATAGTTCTTGGCTTAGGGCCTGATTTTAAGTTTTAAAATTTTTACTTAAAAAAATCTTTAGTTTTTTTTAATATGAAGTCAGAATCAACAAGAAAAGATAACAGAAGTTACAAACTATTTATTTGTAAGAAATTCATTTAAACTATAGTGGCTCTTAATGGGTCAACTTATATTTGCATTCAGCACCAATATAATAAAACACACCTTTATCCAAAAATCCTAATAGTATCATTTTCCAAAGCTTGACCATCCCAGCTTCCAGTGTCGTTGAATTGACCTTGGTTTTATGGTAATGGAAAATTTGGCGAGGTGTAATGTCTCTAACACAGTCATATGATGTCAATATATTTTATATAATTTATCTCAATGTTTTATTTTCCTTGGCTTTTGAAACTTGAAATTTTCGACTAACTATGCACCTTCACTGTGCTCTTTTCCCAGTGGAGCTGCTTTAGGTTATGTAGGTGTGTGTTGGCTTTTATGTTTGGTTGAAGAAATTATTTAAAAGACTGAACCATTTTCAAAGTGTTTTCATGCAACTGAATTATTTGGTCTTGTTTTATGATTTGGTTCAACCATTTGATGATGAATTTACTTATCTGTGGTTGATTACCATTTAAAAAATATTTTACCATCCAGTGGTGGAATTTTGTTCAACTGTTTCAAACAAAACCTTTTATTGAGTTGAAGATTACTGTCAAAAAGATATAAACATTTATGCTTATTGGTTCAGAAAACTTATCTTCTGGAATATAAATAACGATTGTAATTTTTTTATACAAGAACTGTTCTACAGTTTCTAAATAATTGTTTGAAGCTTTATTAAACTTTTGAGTTGGGTGCTTTGCTACTCCACTTTTCTCTCCTCTTCTACTCTGACTGACCGAATGGACAGAAGGATAGGGTTTTGTATTACCATCTGGCACCTGAAGCAA
The DNA here is from genome assembly GCA_035578135.1 of Flexamia atlantica. Taxonomy (NCBI): domain Eukaryota; kingdom Metazoa; phylum Arthropoda; class Insecta; order Hemiptera; family Cicadellidae; genus Flexamia; species Flexamia atlantica. The sequence continues at coordinate 10,263,273 of JAQJVK010000016.1, read as the reverse complement.
GCAATAAGCATTTTTGACAACGGAGAGTGTGGGTTTTGCCTGCATTCCTGTTTCAAAGATGTTTTTTTTCACTCTATGTGATTTAAAACACTCCACAACACCACATAACTGCCATTTATACAAACATAATACCTTGTATTCAGCTCTCTTTACATTAATTATGTAGTTTCAATTATGTTTCGAACAATTTTGCTTCTATGTAGTTAGCAATGCTGTATATTTCCATTACTGTCTAGCCAATGCCAATTATCGTAGATTTAAAATAACCTTGTAATGTAGGTTGGTCCTTATAGGTAGTTTTAGAGTCAGTAGGTTGCAGCATGTGTACAAAGGCTTCAGTAGGCTCATGGCTATTGTTAGATAAATTAACTGTGTATAATGTAATAAATATTGATTTAGTCTTTTATTTCTTACATTTATCATTATTATTTGTTTGAAATCCTTTTCGTTGCTGATTTTGTATCATTTGTGAGAAGAAATACCAAGTTTATATGAGGCCAATTTAGTCTTAGATTTTAAAGTGATGTGATCAGTGTATTTAATTAACAGTTTCCTTAACTTCACACACAATTTTTATATAGTGAGTTTATCAAAAAACATTTAACATCAAATAATTTCATTTTTTTAATTTGTTACTGTAAAAGAAACAAAGTTTCTTCATACTATACACAGACTGTCAATAAGAAGAGGACAAAACAAATATTTACATAAATAATTAATTTTACTGTAATCAAATTATTAAACTGCAAACAAATAAAAGATTCTCAGTTTCCTAACAAGTGGTTTTTATCATCACTACAGAAATTCTCTTTTGAAAATGTCTCAACTTTCAATTTTTTTCATGGGAAAAATCAAGGTTAAATAGAGAATAAGCACATTGCTTATCAGAGGGAGGGCCACCTTATACCCCCCTCCCCACCGTAGGAATTTTCGACACACATATTTTTTGTTGCTTTTGATATGTACTTTAAGGTTTTGCTGGTTTGCCACTTAAAAATTACAACATAACCCAGAAAAACAAAAAATATCATCGATAAATAGTTGAAAAAAACTAACATGGATCATTTTTGAAAAAAGTTACTTCACTGCATTTTTTACATGCATTTTAGGTCATATGGTACTTCAAAGTTTCAAGATTAAACCATAGGGAAGCTAGCACTATATAAAAAGGAGAAGGGGTTTTCTGTAGGACAGAAAATCTCCAAAACTCCAAAATACCTAAAAAAAAAGAAAATCTCCAAATACCTAAAGAGCTGAAATTTGGTAATTATACTCCCCTTTGTGCTATAGATGCATACTAAAACCTGGTTTCAAAAAATTCATATGGGGCTATGTCCTGGGGTACTCAATTATTGTTATGATTTCCTCATGTCCAGTCCCAATTATTTTGGGTTATCAGGACTCCACTGTAATATGTTATTTAAAATACCTACTAAATCTAAAGCTTTCCATGCGTTCAGAACCTTAAAATCCTTAAAATGTTCCTTAAAATCAGTATTTTAGCATTTTATTCATTGCAAATTTTGTCAACAAATATGTTGCTGAGCACATTTAGAAAATGGTGGAAAGATATTGATACAGCTCTATTTATCATAAATAATGTGTGATCCAACTGATCTTAATCTGTAAATTATACAAATCCTTACTCACTGAGACAGGGAGAGTATACACTATACTGGACACTCAAGTGAAATTGTTCTCAACAAAAATATATATATATATATAAAATTTTAAAACTGTACTAATTACCGGTACGTTATGAACATCTTTTTGGTTCTCATTATTCTACATTTCTTCAGTTGTATGAAAATATTATTGTAAAATTATACTCCATTAATATCATGTACAATGTGGTAGACTTTCATAAACAGAACAATGTTTTAAAAATGAAATATTTTTCATAACAAAAGTGACAAAGTTTAACAAAAATTAAACTCAAAAAGATAGTCCTTGTTTCCTCAGGCTACATCTACAGTTCAATGTTAACAAAGCAAAAAAGGACCATCTTAAGAGAACTTTACTTTTTCTAACTTAAATATTTGCAGACACGGTTTTTAGGCCAGTAGAATTAAACAAAAATTAAGACAAATTTTAAAAAATTGCTTCAAAAGATTTTTTGCGTCAAAGGCTTTATTTGTGACCCAATATTAATAACCCAGGTTTTCTCCCTTGGCGGACTAGTGAAAAGGGTGGTAAAAAAGCGCCACTTTCTGGTATTTTTTTAATTTCAACCTATATATCAAAAGCTATACATTCTACAGAAAATTACCAAATTACAAATTTAAAGAAGACTAAATTCCTACAATTTGAGCACTCATGCAGCTATGTAGCTTTGATGGATCTGGAGATATGGTCCTTCAAAGGTAAACAAAATTCATCCATTTGATTAACATAGGTCCATTTGAATAAAATGGGAAAATTTGAAAATTTCAGAGGCTACTGGCATAGTTAAAACGATGTGGATAGCTTAACAGTATTTTCCTTACAAACTTACACATGTATACCAGAATTAATACCACTCGGCAAAACTGTCTTTGAACCACTTGACATAAAATATACTTTAGCTTTCTACACATTTGAATGTAGTTATTTGAGAATATTGAGTTTGTTTTACATCAGTTGGTTCAAAGGCAGTTTGGCCGATTGGCATTAAATTTGGTATGCATATTAAATTTCTAACGAAAATATTGTTAAACTATCCATTTCTTTTTAATTATTTAGGGCTTTACCCCAGTGGCCTCCAAAATTTTTAAAATTACCCATATTAATCAAATGGACCTATATTAATCAAATGGATTAATTTTGTTTATCTTTGAAGGACCATATCTCCAGATCCATCAAAGCTACAGAGCTGCAAGAGCCCTCAAATTGTGTACAGTAGGGAATTTAGTCTTCTTTAAATTTGTAATTAGGTAATTTTCTATAGCGTGCACAGCTTTTGATATATATGTTGAAATTTGAAAATATACCAGAAAGTAGCGCTTTTTTACCTGCCACCAATAAAGCACAAGTCCGCCGAGGGGGAATACCCAGCGTATTAGAATTGGGTCACAAATAAATCATTTAATGCAAAAAATCTTATGTAACAATTATTTTCTATTTAAATTTCAATTCTACTAGTCTGTTTTTAATATTCTCTCAAATAATTTCAGTCATGAAATTTCAGTTAATTTTAAAATTCACTTCTTGAGTAACTGGGTGTCAATATTAATTAAAGAATCAATGAAATTTTCTCAAGGCATTTTGTTGGGTAGGAAGTTGAAGCATCAAAATTTTTCTCCTTAAATAATTTTTGTTTTACACAAAAAACACCACAAAGTAATATTAGTAACTTTGTCGTAGATATTAAATGAAGACCATTCTAAGCGTATTTTTACTAGCTTTTATTTTAGAAGATTACTTTTAAATTAATAAGAGTTATTGAAAGATAAACTAACCAACCAAAGAGATTGTGGCATTACAGTTTGTGCGGTCAGATGTTGGTTTTGGTTGGTAAATATAATGTAAATCAGTTTATTATCAAATGTATAGTTTATAATATTTTAATTGTTAGATTGATTTGTTTATGAAAGTCTGATCAATACATTGACACACACAGACTCTCACAGGCTTGTGAAAGTAACTGCAGGAACACCAATTTACATCCATTCAGAGACAGCAATTATTTTTCTTTTGGATCAGTTTGTTTGAGTGGCAACTTATTTTGTTATTTCTATATACCATATATATATTGTAAATACTAAATACGATATGAACGATAGAATAACCAATAATATTAAGCTCTCTGGTATTAAATTTTGTATGCTTTTGTTGTTTCTTTTTATATCAATATTTGAATGATCAAACTGAATGTTGGTCTCTGTAAATAATGTGTAATTTTATGTACAAAGCTGTGTTTTTTGGCATGGGAGCTTTGATCAATTCAAGAGATGGAATAGACTGTTCAATTTACAAAAACACTTGATACAGTACTTCCATCGTAGCACCAAATAAATACTTAGATAAAGGAAACAATTTTTAAATATTCAACCCTTAAAACTGCATATACTTTAAACTTAAACCATTATGATACATTAAAAAATGTCTGTCTCCTTCATTTGGGCAATCTATAAATCACTCCCCTCCTATTTTAGTTGTCTATTCCACTTCTTGAACTTTAACTTACAATAATACTTTGATGTACATTTTGCTTGCTATCTGTAGCATGAGCTGTAATAAAAAACTATCACTGTAGTAAATGATTAAATTATTCTTAAATTGTATATATTGCCTTACAATATTGCCTTGCAATTATAAAGCAATTGTGAACTTAAGTTAAGTGTTCAACATTATAGTCTTTTAGCGAATTTCCCCTATAGGGAAGTAGCTATTACCGTAGGTCTCATGGTAAGACCTAAGCCCGAGACCATGATAACTTTTCGTTTTGGGGCCACCAGAAGCAAAAAACACCATTCGTTCGAATTTTTATATAGATATATATATATATATATATATATATGTGTGTGTGTGTGTGTGTCTGTAGCACGATAGCGGCCGTAAACATGGCCCAATCTTAATGAAAATTGGTTCAGACGTGTAAAGTGGTAATCACTCGGACGAGTTCGTGAACCAGAGTGATCAGACCACCGGAAGGGGGGGTTAAAGGGGATAAACCTCCACAAAAATGGGTTTTTTGAGTTTTTTATATTGAATAATAAAATTTACCGAATTTTTGTTGGCACAATTGAATTCAGCTCAAAAAAACAAACAATTTAGTATTTTGAATCACTGCTCTATGTCCATTGGTTACCGAGATATTGAAAGTGGTAAACACAGTACGTTGTCCTAATGTTAACCTTATGGGAAATAAGTAAAATTCTATATCACGCTTATTTCCTAACATATCTTAGTAAAACTTGGTAAATAGTTTCTTCTAGTACAGATCTACTAAATATTGAATTAAAACCACCTAGTTTTATTATACCTGCAGTAGCAAACCTGCATACTCATTCCCCATGTTATTCTTATGGAGTTTACAAAAACATGTCAAATCTCACTATGTTGGATTGAAATATGTTGTTTTGCATTTAAAATTCGCTGAGTATGCAGGTCTGCTGCAACGGGGATATTTTATTGTTTTTTTAATTGCTCAATTGTTAAAATTTATGTACTTGAAAGTTTCTATTTCATTTTCAATTCCAAAATATTTCTTAGAATATGTTTTTATAAACAAAATTAAGAAAAACTTTAAAATTTATTATTTTTTTGCTTCAATACCATCTAGTTTTTATCATCAAAAATAATTTAAACAATAAAATTTATATATATGTGTTAAAAGCCAGTGTATACTTTAAAATATCTTCAAAATATTAAAATATGTAACAACAACTGTTTTTCAACTCATTATTAATACAGAATTGTCGTGTGTTCTGTTGCGTCGTTGTGCTAGCAGGAAGAGTATGCCACCCAAGTACGACCCGCCGTACGTCAAAAAGCCGATGCCCAAGAAGACGTTCGGCAAGGCCGTCAACCCCGAGGAGGCGGCCGTGGACAGCGTCAACAAGATCATCACCTTCGGCAACATGCCCGTCTACAGGTATTGCATGGCCGTGAGTCGGTAAAGTTTCATAATTACGTTCTGAGGATGCATTGCAACATCGCTTAAGTAGGAAATAACATTTTTTATTCACCAGAAAACTAGTTTTATTGTTTTTAGGATTCTAATATTTGTTTAGTTTATAACATTAGCTTTTTTCAGGGCTTTTATAATTTTATTGAGTTATGCCGTTATTACTTGCGCTCAAAATAAAACTGTAACTATTTTCATTTCACCGATTTAATGTAAAATAACATTTTTATTACTCAATAATAAAAAAGTTCATTAAAATAATGTTAAATTTTAGGATTTTTTAATGTTTGCTTTTTTTAGAATGAGAGTGTGAGTTTTAAATATTTTTCTATTATTTTTCACCCTTATTCCACACGAATTGTAGTAAAACTAATAATTAATTGTTTTATACAACTTATTTCCTAAATGATTGAAGTAATTATTACTTTGGTTTTCTAGCCGTGGAGACAGCCAAAGGGCAGTTTACCGTCCGGTTAACCACATGCCCAGTGGTAGCCTACCTTCAAGATTCCAGTTAGTGCTATTTCTACATTCGTGTGTTTACCTTTTGTACAAATTGTGTTTCTCCTTTGGTTTTTGAATGTACACCTTTATAAAATCAACACGTTAATCACCAAGCCCTCATTATCTTAAAGTAGATTTAGGATTTTTCATTTACCTTTAGATTTGACTATGGTTTACCATTGAGGACATAACTTCACGAGGTAGAAAATGGTTACCTTTGTCATTAGTAGTGTAGCTAAGAAAACCGTAGAAAATAAGTTTTTCCCAAAAGGTTATTGATGTTAATAGTAACAATCTCATCTTTTATCATTGAAATTTCATCAACTTAACTTAGGCCTACTTCTAAATGTCAGACTTTGAGTTTGTGATTTTTATAATATTGCTAACTACATTAAATTTTTAAAGAAGCTAACTGCTTTCTACTTTTATTCATCTTTTCAAATTTATTACAAATCTAGTTAGAAATATCTCCATGAAGATTGGATGCCTACTCTTACTTTTCAGTTTATTAAAACTCAGTGGTCTCAAAAACAAGGAACAAAGTTAAATATTTCAACACATTTGGTCAGGTAATTAAGCACTTAAAAATGTATGGTTCAGATAAATTATTGAAATTATCAATATATTTGGAAATTTTTAAAAATTGCTCATTACAAATTACGTATAATTGAACCAAACATTAGTTATCCTTTCAGCGATCGAAGCCGCAGGTATATTTACTATATCTATAAAAAAATCAAGAATTTGAATTGATATTCTGCTTTATTTATTTAATTCATTTACTCTCCAAACTGTAGAGCTAATTGAGTATTGATGGACTCCCGCTAACTGCTGTGCATTGGTTATGTTGTTTATTTAAAGCCTATCCATTTTTAATTGTCATCGCTGACAAAACAGTCTAACTCTCAAATTAAAAAGTCTCATAGTCCTCTGGTCTTGGTTGTTAGTGAATTTCCTATGGAATAGTGAGCTATTGGCATCACCTACACAGTGGCTCTGAGGCATGGGACCATGATAACCTTTTGTTTTGGGACTTCATGAGGCAAAAAACACCATCCATTAATAAAATTAACATTATAAATATTGATAAATGGAGATCACTGTTGAGGGCTACTATTAACTGCTTCTGTACTATTTCTGTTGTGAGCACATGCACCCATTAGAAAATTGCCGCACCAATAGAAATAATGTACACATATAATGTGGCTTCAACTTAAAGAAAATAGTTGACCTTGAAATAGTCGTAAACAATTAATGTTGTAACCGGGAGGCACGTGTGTCAGCAAACAACTTACAATAACTTTGAATCATGAAAGCACGCGCTTTAGCAATTGGCTCATGATTCTCTGCACGACTCTCAAAAACTTTGAATAATACACTCCAATAGTCCATGACCAACTGGGGAAATCAAGGTCATGTAGAGGGAGGGGCAGGGAGGGATGTTTATGTCAAAGTTATGAGATATTAGCGTTTTTCTGACTCAAAATTTCCCAAAAAAAAGCCTGAAAATCATATTCTAAAATCCACTTTAGACACAGTATTTTCATTAGAGAGTTATACCAACCAAGTAACTCAAGTAATCAAGTAACTCTCGGCCGATCACCTTTTGTCGTGATGCATCTTCTAGGTCACTGAATTTGAACCTTATTCCGCTATCATCAGTAACTGCTGTATCTTAGAATAACATTATGTAACCATAAGATGTGCACTATTGGCATTAACACCAGTCCGGCATTAATGTATTTTTTAGGCGTAATTTTCAATCCTGTTTCATCTTCAGTTGAGGTCTTTGTTAGAGACAAAGATGCCAAAGCTTTTGTTTAAGTATTTAATTAGGCTATTTTTATTTTTTTCCCTCTCTTGATAGTAAATTACTAATCTTCTTAAAGTGAATATGCACACAATTTTCCTGCTTTTAATGGAAGATCTTAGTCTGATGTTTGAGGTCAAGTGTTTTTATCGGTTGTCAATAAACTTGTGTATTCAAATTTTTGGATGATTCAAATTTTATCATTGGTCCCTTGAGATTTGATTTAACCAAGTTCAATTGAATTAAAAACCGTGCATGTGTTTAGTTACAATCAATCAAATTGAATGTATCAAGTTGAATATCCTGACAACAGATAGCGCCACTGGACCAAAAATTCAGCCCTTTTCAGTACTTAAGTGATGCCCTTTCTTTAGTTCTGAGACGTATTGATAAACGTACATAGAAATACCTCCTAGTTGACACCTTAAACATTAAAATCTATTCAGCCCTTTTCTGGTTATGACTCCGAAAAGAAAACCCCTTGTGTGTTAATACATAGACAAGAATTGCTCATTTAAAGTGATAGGATTATGTTTATTGATTAATGACCAGCTATTTAAATTTATGGCTAAATGTAGGAGAATTATCTGCGAATTTTCTGCAGCCATTGTTCCAACATCCTTGCATGAGTCTCTGAATCAGCATGTGTCACATACATTATTTCTCACTTTCCAGTATATTTCCTTGTTCTCTCCTGTCCTTATATATCAATATTGTTAGATCATTCTTTTCAACTGATTAATAGACCCTGCTTTTGAGTTTGCTATATCAAATGCCTAAGAAATTTAGTTATCCTGGCAAAGCACCTGTTTTATATACTTTAGCTAAAAATTTTGTATTTATTCTTTTCAGGCCTTAATTGTGATACATGCAAATTATTTTCCTTAGTAAAAAGTTTAGCTTATCATCCCCAAAATATGATTTTGGGGGAAGGGGGTTGCCCCAAGTTTATAAATTATAATTCCTTCGAGTGACCGACCTCACTCTATGGGATTAATAAAAGAAACAAAATGCCACAAAGCCAAGGTCAATATCATGCCCTTAACTAAAGTTACAGCAGTTTGAAAAATCAAAATCGCCATAAGTTATTATTAATGAAAAGTACCTACATAACATGCAAATAAAAACCGTGTTTTGTTATATCAGACCACTTGTGAAGATCACTGATAGTATTTAGGCGTAATTAAATGATAAGTGTCAGATTTAAAACAACTGTACTGAAAAAATTGTTATAGTTAAGTACAATTTTGTGTTATGGCATTCATAAAGGTAAATATTCAACCTCTTTATTTAATTTTAAAGTTATTAACCGGCCTAGGACTTTGGGACACACAGTATAGTTCAAATTAAAATTTGGTTTTTTGCTTTAACATTTAAAAAATGTGTGCAAAAATCTTAACATAATATGAGCCAGATTCTAGTTCATACAGTGGATCTTTCTTTTCTAAATTTTTTTTAAATATCTTATTGACTCTGTTATAATGTTTCGACTATCTTTAAACCTATTTAATAATTTGCCAATCAAGTAATATAGTGTCTTCTTATATGTTGTGGTTCGATAAATTTTTTGTTGGATGTAATCTTTTTTATGTTTTATTTGCTATGGTGTCGTGTATTGTGAAAATATTTCTAGTACACAACACCATAGCAAACAAAACTACACTGAAAGTTAGAGACTCAGGTAATTGGTCAGTATGTTCACTGCCAACTTACTTTCTAAACACTATGGGCAATGGTCTAAATTCCATGTTTACAAACTGGTAATAATATGAACGCCAAAATTCACCTAGCCATTCTATCAAAATGTCTCCATTATAATATCACTATATTATTTTTTCATGAAGTACAGCTATGATTTTTCTTGCTTAAAAGGAATAATGGTCCATCCAAAATAAGATCCATCTAGTTTTTAAGTTTGTAATTTAATTGACTGTACGGTATCTGCTAACTTCTTCTAAGGCCCCCAGACATAAGGCTTCATCTTTGCCATGGAAACTTGTCCAGTGCTGTCTGATGGTTTTCATTTGTATTAAAATTGCTACGGTGTCCCACAAATCTCTTGTATATAACTCATAACAACCCAATGATTTACCAATTAGTGAATGAATGTGTTTTACCCAGCATATTTTTTCTTTTTTTTACAGAGAACATCAAATGAAGCAGATGAAGAGACACGGAGGGGCCTCAGGTAGTGAAGATGACCCTTCCCACTCAGGTAGCTTAGACCCCTCATTCTCATGGTTGGCTTTTGATGGCAAATTTAAAGGTTGCGTTTATTTTGGCCAGAAGGCCAGAAGTCCCCAGAAGGGTTTTTAAGTCACTCTGTTAAGGACACATGAAGTGACTTTCTGCTTGTGTCTTAGGCAGACTCTTTCGGAGATTTTTTATGCACAGAAAGTTATTAATGAATTATAACTATTTATTGGCAGTCTACAGTCATATCCTGCTGCCTACTTGCAGATGCTTCTCATTTCAGTAATCTCTTTACCACCTATTTACCGTATTTGTTTTGTTTCATTTTGCAGTTTGTATTACTTTATTAACGACATGGTTGACAGGGCAAACCTGGTTTATTTATTCTGACACACACAACTAAAACCACTATGACCAAATTCTTTTGACCTGTTCATGTTTCAACAGGCCTGTTTTGAGGCTTAATTTGAATTTCAGAGGCCTTGCAATGATCTCAGTTCAATTTAGGGGAGGTTAACAGATAACATTGAATTCTAGAGGCATCGTTTTGAATTACAGCACCAAAATTCAAATCTAGAGGCCCGAGTCAACAAATATTCTAATTTTAGAGGCTTCTTATGTGTTAAAAATATTTTAAATTATTGCTATATTTTATTTTTAAACTATGGATTTTTTTAAGGAAACAGACAAAAAATACTAACTATTATGGTGTTCAAATTTGAATATTGTGGTTTAGGTTCGAATTAATGAGGTTCTACTACACAACTTATATTTTAATTTCTATCAGGCCTGTATTACACGAGTTTCAACATCAAAAAGTCTCTGATTGTCTTTGATTTTTCTTCCTAAAACAGTCTATGATGGCAAGTCTGGTCAGCAAATCTTCCACAACGTGCACACTTAGTTGTTCTATTGTATCTCCCACTTACCCTGTCCTGGCGACAGTATACTTGCACAGAGTGTTCTCGCAATTAATCGAATGAAATAAGGGCTGTGAAACTGCAACCAGAAAGATGTAAACTCCAGGCACAGCACAAATCAAAATTCAGTACTGAACAGACTACAGATCTCGGCTGATGACGATTGTAGCGCAGTGTTGGATTACCGAGTATGCCGAACCACCAAATGTCAGGACAACAAGTATTCAAGTCCGTACAAGTGTCAGTATTGAAGGACAACTGTACTTCAAAAACTAAGTTAAAAATTTTGTGTTATAAATTTTTCCAATTTGATGTGTTCAACCAAATCTTATATTGGTATTTCTAACAAGTATTTTGCTATCAAAAGTCGACCTTCATCTATTTTGCATGCTTTTTTACATAAAGTGATTCTCTACCATGATGTTATTATCCATTCTTCTATGTTCTTTCCACAACGTTCTTCACTGTATGTTGTAAAATTTGAATATTGGCTGTCATTTTACTATTCACATTTGTACACCTCAATTTTTGATAGGGTATTATTAAGGTGTTATTTTGTTACAATAATAAATTGAATCCCACCTCTTTGAAAAGTTATATCCTTCTTTATGCAAGAGTGGTTCAAAAACAAGTTAGTGCTGAATAAATTAAATTGCATTGCCAGTTTTTGGTATTCATGACTTAAGACTTGAGAAGAAAGCTATCCCGTGGTTCTATTTCTCAAGGTTCTTAAGGGATGATTCGTATTTTTTTAAGATCTTGTTCACTTGGTTTAGTGGAGGTAGAGAACTGCCTCCTAATTTTTAAAATTTGTGTTTTTGTGAAAAATTTCTCATGAAACTTATTGTTATTCTGTTAAAACTGCCCTGCTATTCTGAATGGGACCAAGCCCCATTGTTTAATAATTTTACTTTTATAACATACATTTTGCAAACAATCAGTAGGACCAATAATATGTGTGATCTTTACCTCTAAATGGTAAAATAACGCTAGTTCAATAATTTTCCAAACCATCCCATCGATAATTTTACAAAATTTTGTAAAATTACCCAAAAACAAATTAATTACAGTAGAACCTCGTTTATCCGGATTAACTGGGACCGGACATGATCCGGATAAACGAAAATCCGGATAAAACGGACATAATAGGAATATCAATAAAAACAATACATAATGGAAAAACTTACCATTTATTTATCATAACAACGTCTAAAAACGCGATTCACTTTAATACCGTACATCAAACAATAGTAATGTACACAAACGGGAGTAATGTACAGTACTACAGTACAGTATATTCTTTTATTAAGGCCTGTAAAAAAATCGTCTATCTTCTTTACTCATACTGAGCAACAATAACACCTGTCAACGCGAAGGGTGAGGGATGCGTCGACTTTGAGGGGGGGCTATCTTTAGCAAACGGGCGGGGTAGGAGATGCCTCAAGGTCATTGCCTCCCATGCAGGTGCAGTCGCTCGGCCCACAATGAGTCATCATGCATCGGCTGTGGTGGGCAGCTATTTATTTTGCGGGCGCATCGGCTGTGTAGGTGGAGGGGTCACATTCAGTACTCGCATCCCAATTAGTCAACATACAAACACGGCACAAAACTAACTCAGTTTTTATATAAAATACAATTATCGCGATTTACAGAACATTTGTATTTAAAGTTCATTGTAAAACAATGTGAATGCTGTGTCTGAAATTTTTATTTTTGCGTCGAAAAGTTTAATTTATTACGGTAATATTGGACAAGATTATTGATCCGGATAAACCGGAGAGCCGGATAACCGAGGTCCGGATAAACGATGTTCTACTGTAATTTGATTTAATTTTATAAGAGTAGTTTTTACCTTTTTTTACCTTTTAAGTGTGTTTTTATCATTTTTCTTCATTGGAAAGAAGTAGAAAATTAAGGAGAATGTGTTCAACATATCCATTTCATTCCAGTTCACTGATTGTTCCTCCATTTTCCTCCTCTTTGCCACTGTAGCTTTCTTTGTGCAACATCTAATTGTTACTGAGTGGGAATCCTTGTATTATTACTCCCTTTGTATTGTATGAAAAAATTCATGTGATTTACCATTACTTTTAAGCATATTTTTCTGCTAGTATTGATTCTCTACTAACTTAAGCATTATTATGGTTTTCTAACTAGATCTCAAGAAACCAATTTGAACACATCATTTTCATAGTCTAAATAATTTTTAACAATACTATACTGAACGTTAGTCTTTAGAACAAAAAGTATAGTCAGCCAGCAGTCCTGAATAAATATATCAAGATCAGAAGCCGAGCATACCAAATATGTAGTTTAGAAACAAAAACCAGTAGAGTTGTACCGGTAATTTTTTTCCCAAAATATATTATCGGCATTTGACCTTTTGATTGGTGATTTGTGGAAGGTGAAGAAGAGTCAGTGTCATTTATCGACTTGGCGCCGAACAACCTGTCCAAGCTGCCAGAGAAGGGAATACTGAAGAAGCCTTGTCCGTACGGGGGAGACATCTGCATGAAGGAAAAGTGGGGGGCCGAAGGCGACTCCCAGAGTGACAACCAGGAGATCCTCTCCCAGTCAGACAACAACCTCGGCCCCGACATGATGGCTGGTGGCGCCATCTCTGAGGTAATTATATAGTGCAGTGTGGTTCCGCAACTAACCGTATGGTAATTACCCTAAATGCTGGTAGAAATTTAAGTAAGTACTCATTATTCATTAGTTGGGATGCCAACCAACCTTTATAGGGTATTTAAAGATAAATAGGAATTTGTGATGACTTTAGGGTGGATGAGGTGGCTTTTGTAGGCTTTTAATAGTTAAGACAATGGCCGATCCAATAGCCAGGATAGGTGGCTCATCACAGAGTAACCAAAATCAACTGGGTTCAATATTACAATGAAAATGAGAACTTAAATTTTTCTACCATCCATCCAAAGTCAATGAAAAATTTGTGTCAATCAAACATTAAACAAATAGCTGCTGTCCCTGCTATTAACCCCTGGGATAGGTTAACCTATGGTTAGATTTAAATGAATCTAAGCTATTTGCCTTATATATTTTTTTACAAACCATATTAAAATAGCAAGCAAAAGAAAACGAAGCAAAGAAAGCCAAAACTCCACCTGGGACAAAATATACAGAAATTTTTGTTTTTGTTCATCCAGAAGTAAAGGCTGAGTACTTAAAACAACTTCTGTCACGATGTTTGCTATTGATGATGTTCATCTAGAATTAAAGGCTGAGTATGTTGAAACAACTTCTGACGGGATGTTTGAATTGCTGAACAATTAGTACACTGTCCCAGCTCTCACCGCCAGTATGTGCAGGTGGAGCAGACGCTGAAGTCGCTGAACGGCTACCACGAGGACATCCTGGAAGCGCTTCGCACGGCGGTGGCGCAGCGCTGGCCGTCGCCCAGCAGTATACTGTTCCGGCTCTCACCGCCAGTTTATGTGTAGGTGGAGGGGTCGCTGAAGTCACTGAACGGCTACCACAAGGACATCCTGGAGGCGCTGCGTACGGCGGCGTCGCAGCAGTATACTGCCCCGGCTCTCACCACCAGTGTATGTGTAGGTGGAGCGGACGCTGAAGTCGCTGAACGGCTACCACGAGGACGTCCTGCAGGTGCTGCGCACAGCGGCCTCGCAGCACCGGCCGTCGTCCAGCAGTATACTGTCCCGGCTCTCACCGCCAGTATATGTGCAGGTGGAGCGGACGCTGAACGGCTACCACGAGGACATCCTGGAGGCGCTGCGCACGGCGGCCTCGCAGCACCGGCCGTCGTCCAGCAGTATACTGTCCCGGCTCTCACCGCCAGTGTATGTGTAGGGGGAGCGGACGCTGAAGTCACTGAATGGCTACCACGAGGACATCCTGGAGGTGCTGCGCACAGCGGCCTCGCAGCACCGGCCGTCGTTTAGCAGTATACAGTCCCGGCTCTCACCGCCAGTGTATGTATAGGTGGAGCGGACGCTGAAGTCGCTGAATGGCTACCACGAGGACATCCTGGAGGGGCTGCGTACAGCGTCGTCGCAGCAGTATACTGTCCCGGCTCTCACCGCCAGTGTATGTGTAGGTGGAGCGGACGCTGAAGTCGCTGAACAGCTACCATGAGGACATCCTGGAGGCGCTGCGTACGGCGGCGTCGCAGCAGTATACTGTCACGGCTCTCACCGCCAGTGTATGTCTAGGTGGAGCGGACGCTGAAGTCGCTGAACGGCTACCTCAAGGACATCCTGGAGGCGCTGCGCACGGCGGCGTTGCAGCACCAGCCGTTGTCCGCTACGCCCGCCTCGACCAGCAGTATACTGTCCAGGCTCTCACCGCCAGTATATGTGCAGGTGGAGCGGATGCTGAAGTCGCTGAACGGATACTACGAGGACATCATGGAGGCGCTTCGCACGGCGGCCTCGCAGCACCAGCCGTCGTCCAGCAGTACACTGTCCCGGCTCTCACCGCCAGTGTATGTATAGGTGGAGCGGACGCTGAAGTCGCTGAATGGCTACCACGAGGACATCCTGGAGGCGCTGCGTTCGGCGGCGTCGCAGCAGTATACTGTCCCGGCTCTCACCGCCAGTGTATGTGTAGGTGGAGCGAACGCTGAAGTCGCTGAACGGCTACCACGAGGACATCCTGGAGGCGCTGCGCACGGCGGCCTCGCAGCACCGGCCATCGTCCGCTACGCCCGCCTCGTCCAGCAGCGAGGACCTGCTGCGCCGCTCGCTGGCCGCCGCCGTGCAGCACGGCTACAAACGCGCGCTCAGCCAGGACAAGCTCTGCGACGCCGGTACATCCAGCAATAACTATTGAAATAAAATTACAATTAAAAAAACAACTTTAAGTTCTTAGTGGTTAAATTTTTAAAACTAATAACTAAATACAGTAAAACATCACTAACTCCACTATTGTAATGAGCCTATTTTGCACAGAGGTAAGAGTTAGCTCATTAGGCCTAGCAATAAGACCAGTAGGTCTAGGCCTACCTAGACCTAGCCCAGATTTAATCTAGCCTATGGTCCCAGCTGTGAAAGGAGTGTTGAAGATCTGAATAAACTCTATTATTTCCCTTACTTAAACCCCTTGAGTGATTAAGTAACTCACGGCATTGTGGTGGATGTTTATAACCCTAACTATCACCATCAGAAGGCTAACCTAGTCGGTCCCATAACCGCCGACTCCGATCGCCGATTTTGATTTGGAAAGCAAGTGTTGAGACGTATGACTGCAACTATAACCTATTATAAACACTTAGTTGGTCTTGGAATTAGATCTCTTAATAACGCGGTTGTGACCGAAAGTCAGGTGGTGTTGATAAACAACGAACATAACCTGAATGCTGATCGTCACGGCTGCATAACACGAGCAGACGATGACAGGCGACAGAGCGTGCACTTCTTCTTCTGCTCGCCGAACGCACGAAGCTGTTTTTCTGACAGACAAAAAATAGTGCCCGGATGTAGTTTTTTTTAGCATATAACCAGCCGTTTTATCAACTGGAAAAAAGGCTGGTGAGTCATCACCGTAAGGGGTGAGCACATGGCGTGCTGATAACCCTGGGAGTTTCACTCTGGTCGGTGCTACGTCAGTGTTCGGACTGATAGTCGCGTTGTGCGTCGCTTCCCCGTTCGCTACTTCAACCACCTTTGAGAGCGTTACGTCGTCTTCCTATACCTTGTGGTATTAAAGGTACGACAGTGTTTTTTCCTCAAAGTTTTCGATTTTGTTTTAAACGCCAGTTTTCAGACTTAGCATTGAAACTGTCACAGGATAGGGTCAGAGACCTATCCTGCTCATATCTAGGCTATAACCAAGACTAATTAAATTAATTATCTTGGTGCCGATTTTCGGCTAGTTTCAATTTATAGTATTTTCTAAATTCTGTTTAAACCAAGTTAGAGTAATTGGTAATTTTCATAATTGGTTTAATTGTTTAATTCCTAGATTTTCCTGCTGTTGTAACAGGCTTAGTCTTGTCCAAACCTGCTTTGCTACAGGAGTGTAAGGTTTGTCCTGCTCCTGTAATTGTTGGTCACTAGTGTTGGTCATTGTTGTGGTCAGTTTAATGTTGTTTCTTGACTAGGGTAAACATTAACTATGGGTAACTAGTGTTAACCTAGAACATCTCACAGAGCTAGGGAAAACAGCAGAGGGCATTTTACTTAGCAGGTGTTTCCAAATTTAGTCCAGCATCCTCAAACCAACTAATAGTCATTACCATTGTAGTTCAACAGGATGGTTCCTGAGTTGAATGTCATCTAGGTTGAATATAACTGAGCTCTCATATTTGAATATCTGATAACTACTGTGATTTCGATCCTCAACCCCTGGAATTATCCCAGCAACCAAGCTGAGCGATTCCAAGGCCTCAGACAACCCGTGACATGATTTCCTACGGTTCAGACTACTTCAGTATTCAATCATCTTTTCTCCCTCTAGGAAATATCCGTCACACTATTTTGTTACCCAGAAGTGTCAAGTTGGGGTTTTCGAGGACAGTGAAGTGATTAATGGGTTTAATACATAAACACAACAGATTTGAGTTTCAAATAGTTACATATTGAGTAAACTATGGTGTCGTTAAAGAAATGTAAAATACTCAACAATTAGAACGAAATGTTCTGAAAAAAAAGCTTGATTGATCGCAACCACATGCGTTGCCATGCTGATGTGCTCTGTCAGCTGTTTGGCTGTTAAGTTACATAGACTGTTGAGTTGTCAAAGGTCGAGTTAGTGAGGTTTTACCAGCAGCATAAAAATGATGCTGCCGTAAAAACTTGTGTTTCAGTAAATTATTTTAGTTGCTAATATTTTCTATTACAGTTTTATCATGTGAGAACGTAATTTTAAGAAAAATATTTTTAAAAAATATTTAATTGGTATGGTGATAAACGAGAAACCAATCAAAGATAAAACTGTCCTTTTTCACAAGTTCTTCATTATTATACTTTGCATGTAGAGACTCTGAGAGGTGTAACGGATTTGTGTCCTATCCATAGGTCATTCAACATCACAAACGCACACAGTGATGGTGGAAGACCCATCAGGTCCCTCACATTTACATCTTCATCATCGAAGCAATCATCGAAGCGATGCAGGTATAATGAAAGTTCTGGAAAATCTCTTGGAAAATTTCCAATGAGCGTTGAGTATTAATGTTCAGAATTAGAGTTCTCTATTTTTAGCGAATTTCCCCTATAGGGAAGTATTAGCGAATTTCCCCTATAGGGAAGTATTAGCGAATTTCCCCTATAGGGAAATAGCTATTACCGTAGGCGGCACGGTGAGACTTAAGCCCGAGACCATGTTATTTTTTCATTTTGAGGTCCCTAGACCCCAAAAACACCGTTCGTTCATTTTCATATATATGTATACATATATATATATATATATATATATATATATACCTGTCCGTAGGCGCGATAACTTTTGTAAAAAAGACTCGATCTTGATGAAATTTGCAACAAACATGTAAAGCGTCATTCATGACTTCGAGTTCGAAAACCAGCAAGATTGGTTTACTCCAAAAAGGTTTTTTTGACAAAATAAAATTTATTTTCAAGATTTAACACCTTTTTACTAATTATTTTTAAATTTAATTGTCAAAATTGAATTCAGCTTAAAAAAAACAAACAATTTAGCACTTTGAATAATTATTCTACGTCAATCCGTTGCTTAGATATTGGATAATATTGGATGTGCTAAACACAGTACGTTGTCCAATATTATTTTTCATTTTTCCCTCCAAAAAGTATAGTCACCCTGATTTAAGATGTTAAAAAAATACAATTCTGAACATATGATTAAAGTTTCAGGTGATGAATATTTTATTTGTGTTTATTTTAAATAGCTAGTTAGAGTTCATTGATCAAGATTTTGCAGAATATATGTACTATATCAAAAAATACAAATTATTTTTAAAAAATTAATACAAAGAAAGTATAACCATTTGGAGAGGGGGTTGTCTTGGTCTAAACTGCCTGAAAATGTAGCATAATAAATGGTATGATCACCATGATGAGGATTGATAATATTATGTTCTATTGAAATTGGCTGGAGATGTAGGTCTGTTGCAACAGGGATGTTTTAATTACTGTAAAACTGACCATATGATTGAATTTAATTTTTTCATGAGATTAAGTTATTTGTTTGTTTTGAGTGTTTTGAGTCCATTGATATATATTATATATGTTTGTTGACATTTATATACTATAACAAGATTACAGTTATTAAAAATTAAAAGACTAAGAATTATATAAAATACAAAAGTGTATGTATTACTAATGAAAACCAATGTATTCTCTTTGTTGATTTTCCTCATGTTTAACCCTGCAGTGGTGACGTGATTTTGCGGCTTCAACTGGTGACGTAGGTCTATGAGACCAACTTTTATATATTTCTTTTTTTCACTTACTAAATATTGGAACTTGTTTTTGATAAAAATTGTGTAATAACTTTATAGTATTGGGAAGATTTATACAGGGTTATTATAAAAAAAACACGTTTTGAAGTGGAGAAAAAAAAGTTTATTGCATTACATGTTTTATTCAATTCTTGATACAGAAAAAAATTCAGCAATATTAAACTAAATATAAAAACCTAATACTTATTCATTTTTTGAAATTATAAAGGATTAATCTTGTGATTAAATTATGAAAATCCAAAATTTATCCAATTGTTTTTTGAAAAACGTGTTTTGAAAATTGACAAAAAAGGGTTTATTCGTGAATATGCGAAGTCCCTATTTTGGTGACGTCGGTCTGAGGAACCATATATTAATTTTGGTGATGTCGGTCTGTGGGATTATATACTATTAAATGCTCGTAAAATTAGTAAGATAATAATTTTATACGATTAAAAAATGTTTTCTTAAACTTAATCTATAATATATCAATGAAATTAGGTGTAATTTCTGTAAAAGATAAATCAAACCTATAAAACCTAGAACCAGAGTATGGTGACGTCGGTGCAACACACCGAAAATTACAATATTCACAACGTGTATGGTGACGTTGGTGCACCAGGCCACTTACACTTTCAGTGACGCCGGTGCAGTGGACCATTGAACACTGCTGCGCACCACCACCTAACCTTAAAATTACGCCCCGGCAAGTGGAGGCACACTGAAGGGTGCGTATTACATAACTCAAGCGGCAGCGAATACAACCTATCGGTAAACTCGTGAACTACGACTGAAAATCAGATCGGTCTGAGAGACCGTGCGTCACCACTGCAGGGTTAAAGCTCATGAATGACTAAATATACGTTTTTAGTATATTATTTACTTAACTTATTCAAATAATACTTTCCTTCAAATAAGTTGAATGCTTACATATACAAAATAAATCATATGGAAATTCGCTGAGTACGCAGGTCTGCTGCGACGGGGGTATTTAGTATGTCCAACAGTACAGTAAACTATGGATTATCCAAACCCAAACTTTCTTGATCCTAGATTATGTGGAGGAGGTTGGAAAACTGTTGCAGTTTTTCTCTTGAGAGTATTGTTTTTAAAATCTCTCAGTTTCAACTGAGAGGCCATAATGCGCAGGGAAATCATCATAGTAGTTGCATCAAACCCATACCTTCGGAAACGTTTCAAAACAAAAAAGTGCATAACCTTTTTTTGAGATTCGTGAACAAGATTTTTCTGATGTGATACTGCCTCCAGATTGTTCGGCAGATGATTTTTGTGTCAGGCATTGTTCAGTATCATGAAAAGACGACATTACCTTATTCGTTCGTCAATTTTATAATATGATTTTTCTACCACATTAAGTGAGATATCTGGTGCGATAAAATAACATGAAATACATGCCACAATCAGACGACAATGTCATTATTTGAGACGTTAGTCCCACAATCACTATTCTCATAATAAACACCGATGTTTTGGTAGCTTCAGATTATCCAGATCGGATCTCCACTACACTAATTCCACGTTATATATTTTTTTAAATTCAATCTTCATTTTATCTAGCCAAACCTTATGATCAAATGCTTCAGTAGCCGTGTAATGGCTGAAATTGTCATTTAAAGTTTCAGCATTAGAGAGCTGTTTATAAAACAAAATTAAAACTGTTGGTATTTAATCACAGTGTTGAAGTTCTAAATTGAAATATTGGAGGGAACCAGTTTTATTAGTTTTATTAGTTCTTTAAATTCCTTTACTTTTTTATGTACTTTCACATGTTAAAATAAACAATGTCTATTGGAATAAAAAATTAATTTAGTGTACAGTAGAATTTGTGTTGTTCAGATGATGATGAAGATGATGACGTGCCTCCATCATGTGGGCCTATCCGGATCCGAAATCTTGAGGACCTTATACGGCAGCTGGAGCACCATTCAGCACGACACATGAGTCCTTCGGGCTCCGAGGACATCCGAATGTCAGAGACGGAGGCCGACAGACATTACAGGCTAGACACACAATCGGGGTATGTATGCTGCCCCGTCACTTCCTAACGGATAATAGAAATACATTAAGGGGAGAATAGATTGAATAACCGAAAATCAAGATTTATATTAATAGTAAAATTGGCAACATTGTAGTTATGATTTTTGATTAAATAATCTAAACTTAAGTACTGTAAAGAGGTAGTTCAGTCTGTGCTTACTTTTATTGAGTCAACCCAACTTTCAAATACTAAGGCTGATCTTTGTGTCATATCAAGAATTGTATGCTGTAAAGAACTTTTTTCTCCTTCTGGATATTGATCCTCTTGAGCTCTTTTTACTAGTGAAATGCTTCTGTATTGAGTTTATTGGCAATAACAATCAACATTATTGTGTCCAAAACCAAAAAGTCCCTGTTAAAAGCAAATCAAAATTACAGTATCACAACCCTATTTCCTCTGTTTTGGAAACAATCCTCAATAAAATGCACCATTATGCAACTCTGTTGCTTTTGTGTTTCTTTTTTCTCTTAGGCTATTTCTTCACTTTGTTTCAATGTTTTTTACCTGACATACAAAAAAAATTTTAGAATAGGAAAAAAATTGAGCAAAGGAGAGATATTTGGTCTATGTTTAGACATAGACCAAATATCTCTCCTTTGCTCAATTTTTCCATGGACCAAAGTCCTGAAAACATGTGCACCATTGTGTCTTATCTTTTACATGTAGTCAAATTGTTTGTCTGAAGGAATATGACTTTGTATTGGTATGTATGGATGTCTGGTATAACTGTAACACCTAATACTTTTGTCCATTATATCTATTTTTCTAACCATCTATTTTATTTTTCTGTTGGAGCATCTATGCAATGGAAATCCTTAAGGCTATGTTTCTCACCTGAAGAAAGCATTTTGATGTGGACAATAAAGTTGTTTCAGAGTCTAAAATTGATTCATGTAATAATATGACACCAGTTATAATTCACGGAAAAGTAAAACAAAAGGTTGTCCAATGCTTCAATTTAAAATGTTGCTTTATCCCACTTAACAATAGTCAACTCACCAACAATTCACAGAGCCAATCCTAGCCAGTTAGAATAAGCTTAGTAATCTTAATTTCAATTCACTGATTGTGGGGCAAAGTAGATATTTTATAGGCCTAACTGTAGACGTTGGTGTCCTGTTTCAGGACTCGCAAGTTCCAATTGTGATCCACAGTGGCCCTCACATTGCAATTAAACACCCGAGGTAAAACATTCTCATCTCTGCTTCCAACGTCTCGTCTTACCACTTCTATATCATTAGGCCTATAAAATATTTACTTTTTTATGTTTTTACTGTATTCTCTTATAATTTTTTGTTATGTGGGACAGCTTGCTTTTGGTCGTGATGTTTTGTTGGAGCATGAACGATGCTTGAGTATTTTTTATTGCTTGCCTTCATATAAATTTGTATATATGGCTCACTAATGCTTTCATCAAAACAAATGTAATTAATGTAATCAGAAGTTGCCTTAATTTTTCCTGTTATTTATGTTCAGCTTCTTGAAGTTGTGATGGTTTGATATTCAATATTTTATAGATGTTTGTACCAAACATTGAGAAATTAGCAAGGCATGAGAAAAACCATTATTATCATGCTCTAATAGTTATGTATTTGGTTAAGTTTGTTTTTTTTTCAGCTTTGATAAAATTTAACAATCTTTTTAAAGCTCCAACAAATTTTGAATGAGTTCAACTTTTATTTTAGCTGATGCTTTTTATTTTGTATGGTATGCCTTAGGAATAAATTTATTTACCTCACAAAATGTCGCTTTGCTTAAGTGTTTATCATGTTGGACTGTTTTCAGGCGATCATAGCTCAGGAGCTCACAGCTGTAGGAGTGTTTTCAGCAGCAGGGCTGCTGAAATTTGTTAGACAAATTTTTTGTATTTGATTTTTATTTTTTGTTTTAATTTTTTATTTCTTTTTTAGTTACACCAGCTCAAATCATGAGGTAGGCAAAACCAACATATAAACTCAGACGCCGATTACGATTAATTATTTTAAGATTTCAAAAAATACAAATTTTACAATTTAAGAAATTTGTCATTCTTTATTTTCATATGTAGTTTTTTAATGTATGTAAAAAAATACCATAATATGTAACCGTGAGATGTTATTCCCTGTGAAAATCATGTTGAACCCCTTGAATGCAGAAACACATTTTAACGTCAATTTACAAAGTTAAAACAATAGGTTATGTAACAAATTGAAGAGGAGTAAATATACCAAAAAAACATACCTTTTTGCTTTTATGATACCGCAAAAATGGACTATTCATAAATTAAAATTAGCAAATGATTTTTACGTGATGGCATATTAGGTATAGACTGGATTATACTATTCAGAAGCTTATTACCCTTTCAGTTTTTCACAGTTACTTGATACTTACTTGATACTTGTATGCTTCATCCTTAACCGACATTGTCAGATAGATTGTGTTAATTTATTACTGAACACAAAAACTACAAACTAATATTTACATCCTACAACTACTACAACTACTGGCTGTGGAGATTTGAAAGAGAACACTTCCTCAACTAGGTATTAGGGGGTCTTCACCAAGTTCCTCCATCGAGTACAAGGGTCGTTTTACTAAGCTGTCATGCAGCACCGATTTGAATCTGGGGATGTCAAGATCCCTCACTCTCTTGGGAAGGGTGTTGAAAAGTTTAATAGCTGAGCGAGGGTAGCTCTTGAGAGTGCTGCTCAGTCTACACCGCGGCATGTCAAGGTCTTTTGCCTTTCGGGTACCATAGCAGTGTTGCTTTTCCCTCAAATCAAAAGCCTGAAGGTTTTCTTTTAGGAGTGACAGGCTGCTCAGGACATACTGGCTGTGGACAGTGAGAATGCCTAACTCTATAAAGAGAGGCCGGCAGTGCTCATTGTATGCCGAAGATGTAATGATTCTCACAGCTTTCTTCTGAAGAAGCAGAATGTCCTGTGTCGCAGTCGCATGTCCCCACATTGTGATTTCGTAGGTTAGATGGCTGTGGAACAGAGCATGGTAGACAGCTACAAGATAAGGCTTTGTGATGACTGTTCGAAGTTTTCTTAGTAGGAAAAGTACTCTAGATAATTTAGTACATACCTTATCTATATGTGTGTTCCAGCCTAACCTAGGGTCAAGCCAAAAACCAAGAAGTTTTACGGCTTCATCTCTCTCACTTCCGAGTCTGAGGGTGCATAGCAGAGACTGGGTTTTATCTGAATTGATCTTAAATCGGTTGGAGATGAACCAGTCCTTGGCCAGCTCCAGGAGATGATCAGCATCCGCTTGTACTTGACCTATGTCTCTCCCTCTGGTTATCAGGGTGGTGTCATCTGCAAATAATAAGGTGGATCCGTTAAGCCAAAGGTCATTAATCATCAAACTGAAGAGGATCGGGCCCAACACCGAGCCCTGCGGCACTCCATGGGAGACATCTTTAACGCAAGAGGAAGCTCCGTTCAATGAGACAACCTGCTTCGGGTTTGCCAGGTAGCTGGACAGGGTGTTAAGCGCAGCTCTTCCAACTCCATATTTCCGCATTTTTGCTATGAGTAGATCATGACTGACAACGTCAAAAGCCTTACTGAGGTCACAGAGTCTCAGAAGGACAGACTCATTATGTTCAAAGGCCTCAATTATAGTTTCAATAAGGCACATCAATGCAGTAATCGTCGATCTTCCGCTTCTAAAGCCGTGCTGAGCATCCGAGAGGAGGTCGTTGGACTCAAGATAGGCCATGAGTTGGATCTTCATCGCGGTTTCTAGGACCTTAGAGAATACAGGGAGTATAGAGATAGGTCGAAAGTTGGAGAGCAGAGATGAATCGCCCTTCTTAAAAATAGGGATGGTCCTCGCTACTTTAAGGCAATCCGGGAAAACACCCATACCTAAACAGAGGTTCACCAGTATTTTCAGGGTTCCAGTATAGGTTCAATGGTTCCCTTGAGGACGACAGATGACATACCATTAATGTCTTGGCTGGTAGTGTCTTTAAAACCTTTAACTATATTGTAAACTTGATTTACACTCACCTCTCTCCAGTGGGTAAGTGAATGAGCAGAGGAAAAATCGGTAAGTTGATCTACTGGATCCAGACGCTGTAACAGAGGTAAATTTCTAGTTATCAGCTACATTAACAAAATAGTTGTTGAAATCATCAGGTGATGCCAAAATGATAGGACCAGAGTTCTTTTTACGATGTTCGTTTACAATCCCCCATGCAGCTTTACACACATTATTAGTATCTAGGATGGTTTTGACATTGCTTACATTCTTTGCTTCCTTAACTTTAGAGCTATATTCCTTCTTGATCTTGATATAAAGTTGAAAAAGGCGATCTCTATGAACTGGATCATTAGCCTTTTTAAAGTGGTCATGTACTAAGATCATGTGTGTACGCATTTTCGCAAGTTGGGGGGTGTACCAAGATTTGTCCTTTCTGATAGGTTTTCCTTTGTTTGCTAAAGAGTTGGATTTAGATTTACATATTTTAACAGGAAAAATGTCATCAAATTTGTCTTGATAGATATTGAAAAAGGTGGAGAAAGCTGTTTCAGCATCCGGAATATGTTGAATTACGTCCCAATTTATTTGTTGTAAATCGTTACTCAAAACAGGTAAGCTATCCTTATCAACAACTCTTTTCTTAAATATGTATTTGTCACACCATGAAAGTTGAGTTCTTACCTGGTCAGTCTTCACCTTGAGGAGAACAGCTCCGTCGTGGTCCGCCACCAGGGATTTAACGACTTCAGTCTCATGGTCCCAGGAGTTAATGTTTGTAGCTATAACGTCCAAACATGCGTTGCCTCTGGTTGGAGTTCTTGTTGAGATGTGTAGATCATAGTTCCGCAACAGGTTCACAAAAATTAATTCTTCTTTCGATGGGCGCTCAAGATGAACATTGAAGTCACCACATATGATGAGCTTAGTGCTATTTTTGGTGATATAGTCTAGGAATATATCAAGCTGACAGATAAAAGTCTCAAAGGGCCCATCCGGTGAACGATATACCGACACAAGGGTAGTGGAGATATCCGTTATCTCAATGGCTGTCACTTCCAGAACCAGTTCCACACAAAAATTTTCAACATTTATTTGCTTACATATGAAGTTTGAAGCTGCATAAATGGCAACACCACCATTCCTGTGCTCCCTACGACAGTAAACACTCACCAGCTGAAGACAAGCCAGGTTCATGAAAAAGACAGTTTCTACAGTGTTTAGCCAGTGTTCCGAGACACATAAGAAATCACATTTGTTATCATCTATAAAGAGAGACACCAGTTCGAATTTTGTCCTAAGGCAATGTGCATTTAGAGCAGCAACAGTTACTTTCACAGGTTTAGAATCAGGTTTACTTACTTCAGTTTGAGTAGGCCTAGGCCTATGCTGTACCAGGTTTAGGTTAAAAGATGTTGACTCAATTTGTGCATTGAAACCTAAACCTAAATTGTCCTCTACATCTAAGTCACAACAGTTCTGTAGAAGGTTCTCCCTAAAAAAGAATTCCCACTATTTACTCGCCTTGAAGGTAGATAAGGTCTCACAAGTATTCCCTGAGGCCATAGGCTAGGGTTCAAAATCTCATTTTCAAAGTCTGAAGGCACACACACTTTGAATGACTTATAGTCATTAAAACGAGTTTTCAGTTCGTAGCACTCGTTGTCGGTAATGCCTTTGTCCTTTAATAAACATTGAATATCTTCACTGGAAGCACTGGAGACAACTCTTGACGCAAAAAACAAAGAACGTCTGTTCGCTGATTTTAGTCTGCTAGATACGCCATTACCGATAATTACGTCCTTATTTGTAAAATTGATCATGGTTTTCTGCCTGTCCATAGCCTTTGATTTGCCGCCCACAACATCCGCATACGTTACATTAGATTTTGATGGAATAGCTGCCGTAAATTCTTTAGATACGAGTACACTGTTGTCCTTTC
The DNA here is from genome assembly GCA_035578135.1 of Flexamia atlantica. Taxonomy (NCBI): domain Eukaryota; kingdom Metazoa; phylum Arthropoda; class Insecta; order Hemiptera; family Cicadellidae; genus Flexamia; species Flexamia atlantica. The sequence goes on along the minus strand of JAQJVK010000016.1, from coordinate 10,235,867 downwards.
CATCAAATGTCGCTTGAGATTGAGGTTGTGAAGTACGTTCCGTTTCGTGTTCCTTCTGTATCGAAGTCGAAATTGGGTGTTCCAAATCCAAATCGTTCCCCTTCCATGGGTCGTCTCGGTGATTGGTCGTTTCGTCAACTTTTTTCCCAGGCGCTGCCATCTGGATTTCATTTCCAACTCCATTATCCAATGGGGTGTGGAGTATAGCTGAGTCGTCATTTCGATTTGCAATCGTCATCGATACGTCATCATCAACATCCTCCAGTGTGATATTTGTCTGTTCTGTCTTGCAAAATTTCTAACGTCTTCTTCTTTATTCGATTTTAAAATCAGATTTATTGCTGCCTTAGATTTAATACTGTAATTTATTAGAATATTTAGATTTTTTCCAAAACTTGTCCCATGTTATGAAAAGCTGAGATCTTATTTTTCATTTCGTTCAACTCACATACGATTTCGGTGACACTGATGACTTGGTCAATTTGGTCCTTGAGCTTCACGTCGCATTTGGAGCAAAACCATTTCACATAATCTTCCACCTTACGAATTTGGTTAAACTTCACCGTAGTCAATTTAACACATTTGGCGTGATGCCGTGCACGACAAAATCCATCACAAAGAATTGATTTATCCCCTTTTAAACAAATTTCATCACAGACCGCACACTTTGACACAACCGCTTCGTCCGCCATCGCCACAGCCTTCCTGACCTCTGAGTTATCATGAAAACAAATCAGATAATGTTATGGTTAATTTATTTATCTTTAATTTATTATGTAGTGTTTTGTTTTAACAATGAAAATTTATGTTTAAATGCTTCTCCACGCTCAAGAGTTAAAACAAGGTTTACTCTAAGTATTACGAACATTGATTATAAAAGAAAAAATAGGTAGTCCAAGCAGTATTAAATTTTCTATTCAAACATGTCATCATATGCTATAAAAATGAGCACATTCTGGTAGAGAATCTTGGAATTAAAGAAATTCAAAATACCTTCGAGTTCATACATTGGGTTTTGCCCAGCGAGCACAGAACAATAATAGAGAGAACACGGGCCCCCTGAGTTGAAGCTATCCGAGGCCCACATTATCATGGCGGCTGTACTGTCCTGGTGCAGCACTAAGGCCTGAGACACACACGGCGTTTTTTTTTTATCATGCGATAATTTTTCCGCCGCCACCGACGAAGTGGCGTTCGCACACAAGAGGCGGTAAAAATAAGTCACGGAAAAAATCTCGCCAATCATGGTACCACTTTAATTTTGAGAGACAACGGTGGGTGTTTACCAAATACATTTTACCATATGATGATCACAAAACTCCTGACGTCATCAACACGGGACAATGTTTAGAGTGTCTTGCCGTCTGACTATGGCGGCGGTAAAAGATCCGCCAAATGTGTATGCTCCCATTTAATTGCATACGCCACTGTGATGACAAAGCACAAAAAAAACGCTTTCGAGCGGTGTCAAAACTACCGCCAGTGGCAATTTTATCACGCGGTATTTCTTCCGCCCTGTGTGTAGGCGTCCATTTAAATCAATGCACTACGGACGAGCGGCATTTTTACCGCGCGCAAAAAAACGCCGGTGTGTCCCCGGCCTAACAGACATGCTCACCGTACACAAGAAAAACACGGCCAGGCAAGCACGGCTGGCGGCTGCTGGTCTTGCCAGTTCATTTGGCAATTTATAATTGATTGTAAGTGCCTCTAACCACAGTTTATTTGAAAGCGTGCATTAAAATTTTGTAGCGTTTTGAGCGACAATCCGTGACTATTGCCCACATTATGATCACGGACCGGCTTCAACACCAACAATACTACGGAGATAGAGATGTCCTCTCTATTCTTTTTCTGTGCTCACCGGTTTTGCTTAACTCATATTTGAGCTAGCATATCTCAAAGCAGGGGTTAATTTCAGCCGGAGCACACCAGAGCACAGCTCTAATTCTTTTTTGGTGACCAGTGTGGCTCCAGATCTTTTTTTCTGGCCACACAGTTTAAAAACAATTTTTGTAAAAGTGTGCAACTCTTTCCAATTTGGGAAATAGGTATACTTAAGTCAACTTTACAACTCTATTTTCCTGTAGTTACACAGGAACATGCGGTAGATTTGTTAACCTCTTTTCTGGATACAGATCACTTATCAAACTCGAGATCGGATGTAGCGAGTGATGGTGGGAGTTCACTATCTACGATCAAGGGCGAATCCAATCCATGCCAATATGAGCGTGTACTGGTTGCTTTCAGCACAACGACCGAAGAATAATACAGACTGGCCTTTCCCATGTCCATTACACAGTGGTTCTTGAATACACTACTTCACTTAACATAGGTCCCACTGGCCAGACCACCGTGCGTAACTATCGCAAATTTGAATTCGCAGCATTTCAATTACACCGTATGAATAAATAGTTGAAGTATTTTTTTGTGTATTTTGTGTATTTCAACACCAGTGGCATTTTTTTGTTTTGATCGGGAACGTCCAAACCCGGGTCTTGTTACTATCTAACGGCGACTTTTTGTTAGATAGCAACATTAATTAATAGCCCAATGACAAATGGCAACTGGTCCCAGTTTTGATCTTTTTAAAATAAATATAAAATTATAAAACTCTGTAGTAATGAAATTAACAAAATAATGATTCGAAACTTTAGTGATAAAGTGAATTATAAGTAGATTTAAAAAATTAAAACCTAATGATATCAAACTCTTGTTTTTTTATTTGTCATGAAAAAGTTGACCTGCCAGAAATTTTTTTATTATTTGGGCGGGCGATTTTTGTCTGTGAGAAAGTTGTTGGGAAGGATACAAATAAATAACGTTTTTACACCTAAGGTTTTTTCATAAAATGCTTCGTTCAGCCTACTGGTGGCCTGAAAAGTGAGTGTTTAGATTTTTCAATTGTCGTCCGCCCACTGACCGCAGTTGCCGCGCAGCTATGGGCCTATGCTGCCGCTTTAGACGATTAACTATCAAATGGTGCTGTTTTCCGACTTTGTGATTATTAATGTCTTATTGTTAGTAAATCTATGTTTGCTAGCATGATAAGCAAAATTAACTTGACAATTTTGAAGTTAACCATATCTTGCAAAACGTCACCGAAACTATGTTGATGCACTATACAAATTTCTTAGCTTTAATAATTAATGTAATAGTTTTAATTCAATTCATTTTTAATCTTTATTATAACCAAGCAAAATCTAGAGTACACTAATAACTATCTGTTTCTAGAGTTTTAATATTAAAATATTAGTCAGCTCCCGAGTGTGGCACTGAGATGTGAAGGCGCTAGCCAGCAGGCCATGCTGTCGTTACGGGAGTGCTCTGCAGTTTCTATCATTTCATTCCCACACTCGTAAGCTCACTACTATATTAGTCAAGTTAATAAAAAAATACTGATTGAAAACAACTTAAACCATTTTGACCCAACAATGTAATTGTTTTAGTTAAATGACTGTGCACCTTTGTGGAGCTTTTCATCACAAATTTTAGTAAAGTGACGAAGTGACCGTTTACACCTTCAAAAATATCTTTACCTATACATTCTTTCAAAATGCTGTTTACATTCAGCCAATTACATTTTTTTTTTGCGAGCGAAGACGTGTGACATTGAGCGGTAGTGCTCGCCGCGGCTGGGCTATCCTAAGCTCTAGCTGGGCTGGCTCTGGCTAGTGGGTTGGGTATACAACTCTGGCGCGCTATAGCCAGTCTATATTATTCTTTGGTCGCTGGTTCACCATTACTTGTTTCTACGTTGTTCTTATACATCCTCATGCAGGAAATAGTTCGACAAATGTTTGGGCAAGTCAAATGCGCCCTTGTAGGACGCTAATGAATTCCCACCATGAGTCGTGGGTGGCGCTTAACGCACTTAGCTCTGGAGATCAAAACCTACTTGTTTACTATGGCGTGAGTACACTCTAGCCGCGGCAGGGCAAAACCTAACTAGAGCATAGTTTACACGGCCTAAATATTACAACATGGTAATAAACGTTGAAAAAGCTCCTAAGTTAATTGAAATTTATACCAAAGTTCCGCAGGGTACAGGTTGTATTCTCCTTCTGCTGAGGGATATTCTAAAGACCCCCCGGCCCTCCAGTGTGCCATAGCTCCGCTACTCTTTACTTTAGAAACCAAGCTCTGTCTCAAGGAATAAATTTCAAATATAAAATTTGCCCAGCGATTAGATTTTTTTTAATTTGTTGTCTTCTATACGTAATATAAATTTTGGTTCTAATTTAATTCAAAACATGTCTCTGAGATTCACTGCTATGTGAACATATACACATGGTGATTCGTGATCCTGCAGAGAAATATTACGGCAATAATCAATGTTTTGATGAGACCATGAGTGGACAGCGACATTGGATTAGCCACTGAAGTTATATTTAGGAATCAAAAAGTTGAATAAAGTATTTTAATTCCTTTTTAAAATCATGATGCATGAAAAAGGTTTATTTACTAAGATACGGTACTTTCAGTTGACATTGTCACAGAAAATCAGGGTGGTTCTCTGCCCCAACCGCTAGAGTGACACCGAATTGCCTCTAGCCTCCTTCAATAACATAAGGCTATCTGTTTTAAATGCCCCCCCCAAAAGAAAAAAAAAAAAAAGAAAAAAATAAGGCTACTGTGCGTGCATATTATGTCTGTAAGTGAGATCTATGCTTGTCAGTCTTATTTCTTTCTTAGCATACCATATGGTATCCCATACAGGTTAATCAAGGTAGAGGCTCTGACACTGGAGAAAAGTTCTGATTTATTGTGCATGCTAAATCATATTAAGAATCTTAAAAAATCTCTGAAACGAATAAAAGCTGACACTTGGCTGTCATTTAAAAACCATGTCACCTCAAAACTAACATATTACCTTTGTTCAAGGTGACCAGATTTAGAAAGTATCAAAACGGGATCCACATCGCACGAGGTGTGGGGTGTATGAATTACTTCTTTGGTTATGGGAAGGGAGTACGGGATACTCCCTAAAAACTTTTTATATACGTGTATCTGAAACCAATCAATTTAAAACTGGATGATTAGTTTTGTACTGTGATAATAATATGTAATTTTTTAATGATTGGAAGTTAAAAAGATTGTATGTTATTAAAAGTCAACCTTTTTTAATAACATATTTTTTTAACAAGTCAAGTTGCTGGTTGGTGTAGTGGTTATAGTGCCCGCCTACAAACTTGTAGGTAGCCGGATCGATCCCGAGAAAAGTTAGTAGCTTTTTGAAGGGTTGTTTCTGGAGCCAGCTGCCATTGGTTGTTGGGCTATTAATTAACAATCCTGTCTAAGGAACATGCCAACCTTAGTCAGTAAAAGGCTACAAGATCGCGCCACTATCATCACGATCATCACACTCATCCTTCACTCATATTCAGGGTAACGTCCTCCATGAGGTACCTGTCTTATTAAAGAGATTAAGATTAAGTGATTAAGTGACCTTAATTCTGGTTCCAGATTTTTAGTATTGCATTCATTATACAGTGTATATGTACAATTGTAATACACTAAAACAAGAATTTGCAAACAATTCAGAAATCAATGGATGTGGATGTTACAGTCGTATACCGAGGACGGCAGGTTCGTCTACGGCCGCTAGACACAGAGGAAACAGTGTCTGTGTCATTGAACACTCATAGATCCTGTGGATGTTGCAGTCGTGTACGGAGAGGCGAGGGGGACGGCAGGTTCGTCTACGGCCGCTAGACACAGAGGAAACAGTGTCTATGTCATTGAACACTCATAGATCCTGTGGATGTTACAGTCGTGTACGGAGAGGCGAGGGGGACGGCAGGTTCGTCTACGGCCGCTAGACACAGAGGATACAGTGTCTATGTCATTGAACACTCTTAGATCGTGTGGATGTTACAGTCGTGTACGGAGAGGCGAGGAGGACGGCAGGTTCATCTACGGCCGCTAGACACAGAGGAAACAGTGTCTATGTCATTGAACACTCATAGATCGTGTGGATGTTACAGTCGTGTACGGAGAGGCGAGGGGGACGGCAGGTTCGTCTTCTGCTGCTAGACATGGAGGAAACAGTGTCTATGTCATTGAACACTCATAGATCATGTGATGTTACAGTCGTGTACGGAGAGGCGAGGAGGACGGCAGGTTAGTCTACGGCCGCTAGACACAGAGGAAACAGTGTCTATGTCATTGAACACTTATAGATCATGTGATGTTACAGTCGTGTACGGAGAGGCGAGGAGGACGGAAGGTTCGTCTACGGCCGCTAGACACAGAGGAAACAGTGGCTATGTCATTGAACACTCATAGATTGTGTGGATGTTACAGTCGTGTACGGAGAGGCGAGGAGGACGGCAGGTTAGTCTACGGCCGCTAGACACAGAGGAAACAGTGTCTATGTCATTGAACACTCATAGATCGTGTGGATGTTACAGTCGTGTACGGAAAGGCGAGGGGGACGGCAGGTTCGTCTTCTGCTGCTAGACATGGAGGAAACAGTGTCTATGTCATTGAACACTCATAGATCATGTGATGTTACAGTTGTGTACGGAGAGGCGAGGAGGACGGCAGGTTAGTCTACGGCCGCTAGACACAGAGGAAACAGTGTCTATGTCATTGAACACTCATAGATCATGTGATGTTACAGTCGTGTACGGAGAGGCGAGGAGGACGGAAGGTTCGTCTACGGCCGCTAGACACAGAGGAAACAGTGTCTATGTCATTGAACACTCATAGATTGTGTGGATGTTACAGTCGTGTACGGAGAGGCGAGGAGGACGGAAGGTTCGTCTACGGCCTCTAGACACAGAGGAAACAGTGGCTATGTCATTGAACACTCATAGATCATGTGATGTTACAGTCGTGTACGGAGAGGCGAGGAGGACTGCAGGTTAGTCTACGGCCGCTAGACACAGAGGAAACAGTGTCTATGTCATTGAACACTCATAGATCATGTGATGTTACAGTCGTGTACGGAGAGGCGAGGAGGACGGAAGGTTCGTCTACGGCCGCTAGACACAGAGGAAACAGTGTCTATGTCATTGAACACTCATAGATTGTGTGGATGTTACAGTCGTGTACGGAGAGGCGAGGAGGACGGAAGGTTCGTCTACGGCCGCTAGACACAGAGGAAACAGTGTCTATGTCATTGAACACTCATAGATCATGTGATGTTACAGTCGTGTACGGAGAGGCGAGGAGGACGGAAGGTTCGTCTACGGCCGCTAGACACAGAGGAAACAGTGTCTATGTCATTGAACACTCATAGATCCTTTGGATGTTACAGTCGTGTACGGAGAGGCGAGGAGGACGGCAGGTTCGTCTATGGCCGCTAGACACAGAGGAAACAGTGTCTATGTCATTGAACACTCATAGATCCTGTGGATGTTACAGTCGTGTACGGAGAGGCGAGGAGGACGGCAGGTTCATCTACGGCCGCTAGACACAGAGGAAACAGTGGCTATGTCATTGAACACTCATAGATCATGTGATGTTACAGTCGTGTACGGAGAGGCGAGGAGGACTGCAGGTTAGTCTACGGCCGCTAGACACAGAGGAAACAGTGTCTATGTCATTGAACACTCATAGATCATGTGATGTTACAGTCGTGTACGGAGAGGCGAGGAGGACGGAAGGTTCGTCTACGGCCGCTAGACACAGAGGAAACAGTGTCTATGTCATTGAACACTCATAGATTGTGTGGATGTTACAGTCGTGTACGGAGAGGCGAGGAGGACGGAAGGTTCGTCTACGGCCGCTAGACACAGAGGAAACAGTGTCTATGTCATTGAACACTCATAGATCATGTGATGTTACAGTCGTGTACGGAGAGGCGAGGAGGACGGAAGGTTCGTCTACGGCCGCTAGACACAGAGGAAACAGTGTCTATGTCATTGAACACTCATAGATCCTTTGGATGTTACAGTCGTGTACGGAGAGGCGAGGAGGACGGCAGGTTCGTCTACGGCCGCTAGACACAGAGGAAACAGTGTCTATGTCATTGAACACTCATAGATCCTGTGGATGTTACAGTCGTGTACGGAGAGGCGAGGAGGACGGCAGGTTCATCTACGGCCGCTAGACACAGAGGAAACAGTGTCTATGTCATTGAACACTCTTAGATCGTGTGGATGTTACAGTCGTGTACGGAGAGGCGAGGACGGCAGGTTCGTCTGCGGCCGCTAGACACAGAGGAAACAGTGTCTATGTCATTGAACACTCATAGATCCTGTGGATGTTACAGTCGTGTACGGAGAGGCGAGGACGGCAGGTTCATCTACGGCCGCTAGACACAGAGGAAACAGTGTCTATGTCATTGAACACTCTTAGATTGTGTGGATGTTACAGTCGTGTACGGAGAGGCGAGGAGGACGGCAGGTTCGTCTGCGGCCGCTAGACACAGAGGAAACAGTGTCTATGTCATTGAACACTCATAGATCCTGTGGATGTTACAGTCGTGTACGGAGAGGCGAGGAGGACGGAAGGTTTGTCTACGGCCGTTAGACACAGAGGAAACAGTGTCTATGTCATTGAACACTCATAGATTGTGTGGATGTTACAGTCGTGTACGGAGAGGCGAGGAGGACGGCAGGTTCGTCTACGGCCGCTACAGACAGCCGAGCGGCCGGCCCGCCGCCCCCCACTACCTCACAGAGGAGGAGAGTATCTACGAGAGCGCAGACCCGGCCCCCTGCCCTGCCGACACGCCCGACAGCGAGAGGTACGCATCCACCCGTCATGTTCCCGCGGGCTAGGTCCTACTACACTTTATGAGTTTACTAGATAAAAGTCTTATTCTCATCAAACCACTGAAATATCATATTTAATTTCAACATTCTCTGTCCAAAGCAGTACCTCAGCTATGGCTAATCCATGCATCCACAAGTTTGATATATGTTTGAATTTATATATTAGCATAATTCTATCTAAGCATGAAATTTATTACCAATTTCCTGTGTTGTAAGGAAGGAAAAAGTGTATTCCTACCTACATTACTATTTTTTAAAATTTGAATGACTTTAGCGCTAAAGTTTTAATGAGATATTGATTTAACTATTGAATACCTAAGTTTTGTTTGTGATCTTTGTTAACTTAACCATTTATGCTATTTTTGTTATATAGAAAATAAACTTTTCCTCTCAAAATTCATCCACATCCTTTTGAGTAGGATCATTATTAATTAACTTTTTTGCTTTCAAAGCCTGTATTGAATTTTGCTGTTGCCAAATTTAAGATTAAATCCAAAGTTAATTTTATGCCAAAACAAATACAGAATAAAAATTTAACTTTAAAACGTCTTGAAACTAAAATGGGTCAAGCTTTTTTATATTTGAATCATGGTATACAACTTTTTTACATGCATAACTAATGAGTTTTTCTCTATATTAAAAGAATTTAAGTACAGTAAACTCTCTCTTATTCAGACACCTTTTAACCGGACGATTTTTATCAACACATTGGTGTAACCGCACGTGATTGGCAGGAAATGGACAGTACTGTATCAGTGATTCTCGCGGGAAAAATTTGAGACTATTATTCACATGTCTAAATCAGAGTTTTGGCTTATACAGTATGCATAATTTTAACACAGTATGTTATAATTTTAACTGTTTTACGGAACTTTGGTCTAACTGGAAAACTCGTTACCCAAAGGGGTCTCGGTCCTGAGGTGTCTGAATAAGAGGAAGTTTTTATTGCTAAAACTTATTTAAACTAAACATTGAGCTCTTAAAAATTAAAACAGTTTATTTACCTGAATTGACTCTAAAGAGATTTTCACAGGAGTGTTTTATTGTTCTGTAAAAAACTTTTAGGTTTGAAAGTTTTGCATGGGTAGTTGTTTCATTGTAAAGGGTCACAACCATGAAAAATTGCTGGAATATTTACGATTAAAAAAACTGATTTAAAATTAATAATTCTATATATTTTTTATTGTGTCTTATGACTTGGCTGTGATTGTCATGCAGAAAATTAATAGTAAACAGATATGCAACATATTCAAATGCATCAATTTTTAATCGATTATATCAAGATTCAGTTTTTAGTTGTCATTTATTTTCTTGCTATAATAGTGGTTTTGCAGAATAATCAATATTGCTTCATACTCTTCATAAAAATTTACTGGCTCAAGTAGACAAGTGTTTAAGTGTATTCTAGAGACAACAGTCAATAGCCTTTTTTTAAACTTTAAGTGTTTATAAGAGAATTTATGCTAAACGCAACGATAATTTATTGGGTGAAAGCAGCTCAAGTTACCAACTGTTCAAAATAATTAACTGCTTTCAGTTTCGGTACATCATTTTTTAATGTCACTTTAAATAGCATTTGCAATATTTACCTGTTTATTAATTGGCATTTGTGTTTGCAGTTTTCATGGTTGTGATATACATTCTGGCTCTCCACAACAATCACGTAATTACTAAGTATGTTCCATCTTGAAATTGCCTTCTTCAAATAGTTCGGTATTTTGAAGTTTTTACTTTCATTAGCTTTTCTCCAAATCCTGAACTTTTCTGATTTCCTCCAAATTTCAAAAAATATAAACAATCATAAGCACGTGTTTTAGAATTGGTTTTCTTTTGAACTTTAGTGGATGAGAGTGTTTTTTTAATACTGATTTAAGTAATGTTTGTTCTAGAAAACTAGTATTTTCACATTTAAATTATTTAGAGTTTGCTTTGTTTTATTTTAAAATTTCCTTTTGTTTTTAATTTTAATAGTTAGTTCTATAGTTTGTTGATATGCTTCTTTTAAATAGTTTTTAAATGTTTTATTTGTGTTAACACATTCAGCCCGACATGTATCCCCAGTGGTACACCTTGGAATTTAAAATAATATAAAGGAAGCCAATGTCTAACCACTAAGAACACACTGTAATAACTGGTTACTTAAAAAAAGAGAACAAATATTTATGTGCGTCACCAGTGGCCACAGTGTATCTTAATAAACCTAAACCATGAATATAAAGTTAAGATAATCAGCAAAACTCAGGATGTACTTACAAAAACACATAAAATCGTGTCCAAAAAATTTAGTGTATTCATTCACAATGAATGAAAATAGTGTGCCACCGGTGGTACTTGTTTGTGTTTTGGAAAGTTTACCATTCGCCAATTGGGGCAAATTGGTGATTTAGTAAGTTCAAAAAAACTGACTACAGTACACCTCGGATTATCGGGACCCCACATTATCCAGATCCCGGATTATCCGGATCAGTCTATCCGAGAAATCACCGTCAAAAAAAAATTCGTCAAATTCAATTTCAATCAAAAAAATTAAATTCACAGCAAAAACAAGATTTTAGCGAGTATACGGGCGCGGGGGATTTTAGGGCCTTCTATAAGTAAAATGCAAATGTAATACATTACTGGATAAATTGGAATCACAATAATTGAAGGAATCGTATTGCCTAAACAGTACATTACAGCATTTTCTTGAACGTAGTATTCTGGATTTCTGCTTGGGGCGCTAGCAGTAATCAGCAAAGGCATAGCCTACGGCAATTTTGCGAGTTTGTTTATTGCTGTCATTTGATGTGTTTCGTTATTTCTTATAAGTTTTGAGATTTGGGTTAGTTTCACCATGATTGTTTCAAGTTTGAGTTATGATTATTTAATCATACTAAATTAAATATTTTAATCTGGCGTTTAATTCCAAACCTAAACCGTAAGTACGGTATAAGTTAACATTATACTCGCATGATTAATAATAAAGGTTATTTCTTAAAGTTGTTTCAAAATTAAATCCCCATAAAATTTGAAAGACTATTGTGTACAATCTTGACACGCCATTTGCAGTATCAATCTAGCAGAGGCTAAGGTACACGATCGCTGTTTGTAATGACCTCGGATTATCCAGATTTTTTGTTATCTGGTGTTCCGCCTCATTAATCCGGAAAATCCGAGGTTTATTTTATTATTAAATTTCACTTACAAGACTTTTTTACCAAGAGCACTTATTTATTATTTAAGTGAGTCAAATTTTATAGTTTAATAATTTTTTAAAGACAACAAGGTCTTGCCTTAAGATAAAAACACTTGGCGGTTTTAGGAAGATGATCATAACTTAGTTACAATCTCTTTACCTACATTTTATGTATGAAATTATTGATTTGTAAAAATATAGTCTATTTTGGACCAAGTAAATACAAACGACTCAAGTAATTTTCTTAAAAATTAATTATGTCTAGTTGAAAAATACTTATGATTTTATAAGTAAATTAAAATATTGCAAGTTAAAAAAATTACATTGCAATAGGTGAACCCAACACAAGTTGGCATGCCTTTGACTATTTACAAAAGATCACCTGTTCAAATAAATATGTTATTAGCTTTTATCTAAACAATAACTTTGCATAAAGTTAATATAAGAACCCTTTTGGGCCTCTACAGAGGAGCCCAATTGGAGCTAGGATGAAATTTATAGGTCAAAACCCTCCTCCATGAAATTATACATATGTATACAGTAAACTCCTGATTATCCACTGAATTGGGTGGCGTGACTACCGCGGATAACGAAAATCGCGGATAATCCACAAGTGTTGAAAATGGGAGAGAATAAATGAGAAAAACAATTTCAACATCAAAAATCAATTTATTTAATACACTCAGGGGCGAACCCATATTTAATTTCAGGGGGGAGATATCCTATAACATCGCGGTAGGCGAGTATCACATCACAATAGATGAATATAGACGTCGCAGGAAACGAATATCGTCGTGGTAGACAAATATCATTGTCGGTAGACACATATTGTTGTCACGTCGCAGTAGACGAAAATCGTCGTCATAGTAGATATCGTAGATAGTAGGTCGTCATAGTGATATCGTTGTCACGGTAGACGAGTATCGTCGCTGCGGTAGAAAAAATATCGTCGTCGGGTCATACGAATATGGACGTCGCGGGTGCCAACGTTCGTCGATGCGCTAGACGAGTATCGTCGTTGTGGTAGACGCCGCGGTAGACGAATATGGTCGTCGCAGTAGACGAATATCATTGTCGCAATAGATGAATTGTTGTCACATCGTAGTTGACAAAAATCGTCGTCACGTCGCGGTAGATGAAAATCGTATTCGCGTCGCGGTAGACAAACATCGTCTTCGCGTCACGGTTAACGAAAATCGTCTTTGCGTTACGGTACACGGAGAAAGGCTGCGCGCCTTTTGTACTTTTGTGTCAGTTCAGTCTAATTTTTTTATAAATACGTATTTTCTCGCTTTTCATAGCACATACGGATAATTGGGAGTTTGCTGTACTAAGTTTCATGGCAAACGATCCAACGATTCAGTCATTAACATTGATTGGCAACCTAATGCATTTTTTTCGTGCCCGTTTTTCCAGCGGCGTCAAGTTTGTTGGGCTGTTATGCCACCCAAATTGCATTGGTATAAAAGTTATTAATGGCTATATATGTTTTTCGGGACCTGAAGATTTGATGTTGACGAAGTTATACTTGATACCAATGCAATATGTGCGGCTAAACATCCTAACAAACTTGACGCCGCCCGAAAAAACGGGCAGATTGGGTTGCCAATCTGTATAGTTCTTCATCTGTGACTATATTAAAACAAACATCCTCTTTTATGAATATAGAAGATATACATACTATATATTTAGATTTCCAACCAACTACAGATTCCTTTGAGTCTATACAAATTTGTATAGGTCTTAATTTTGACTTGACTAGGTGGAATAAATATCTAAGCAAATGATGGCTGATGTTTTAGATAAAAATACAAAATCTAATTTGTAATTTGAGTTTTGAAAGGCAGTTTTCAGCTTGCTACCGTGAGAAAACTGGTATTCATATATAAAAACCTTTTTATAAAACTTTTGTTCCTTTAGAGGGTTTTGATTTTCATTGGTCTTAATTAGGCTTGTTTTACTCTAAAATGCAACATCCAAACAATTGACTTCAATTTGGTGTTTTTATACAGTCGGTTAACATTAATCCTGACTTTAATATTGAACTAAAAAGGGTGTTCGAGTTGAATATCGACTCTTTTTAAAACTCACCACAACTCAGCCTGAGGGTACTCCTCAACAAACATCCTATTTGTATAGTTTGTACTTATTTCCTCATATCTATGCACCAACGCTTATTTTTTTAGCGTAATTCCTCAACCTATGGACCAAAGCTTTATCATAAAACCTATCAGAATTTTCGCTTGAATATTCAACTATAATTGATTCTTCCCCCTTTATCATCCGTCAATTGCCATGTTGTTGTGGAGGGCCGGGCCAGTCTATGTCTGTAGTTCCTCCTCCACATACATTACCTTGTCTTCTAGTGATGACTTTATTCAAGCTCAACGGCTAGTCCGGTCGGCTAGTATGGAGGTGGTCGGAGATGTGGAGGCGGGGCTCAGCGGGGACGCGTTCGTCCCGTCGCCCCCCTCGAGCGGGGCCAGCTCCCCGCCCCCCGCCGCCGCTCACTCCTCGCAAGACACGCTCGACAGCGGCACCGCGCTCATCCGCCCCTCTCGCTACCCCGAGTACAAACATTGATACACGGACCCTCTCTAGTGATAAACGGATATCCGAATTTCGAATTTATATCCGGGTAAACTTTTCCCCTTGTTGCAGACACAGTAAAACGTTATCCCCCCTAATTATTTTGGGGATGGCTTATTTCAATTTTTATCACCTCTGGCATTGAAATATTAGGGGTGTTATTAAAAACTGAAACGTATTTTAACTGATCGACAAATTTGTTTAATGAATAAACAAAAATTATGTACCCGAGAAGAAATTCAGGCATTTAAAAGTTGTCTAATTGTTTCATAAAAATAATTATGGTGGATATTTGTTGTAAAACAAGTTTAAAGAAAATTGTGATTTTCTTATTGTTGAAGGCCTATGATATTTTAACCTTGCATGGATTGTGGACCAATGTATTTGCTTGTGAAAAAGGAAAACTTTTAGCATTAAAAATTTTTTGTATATCAATCAAATTTGTAAAAAAAAAATTAATATGAACATTGCATTAGTGGTGTTCTATTTCCATTTGCCGCTCGAGGGCAGAAGTTTACCTTGACTCGGACTGGGAGGCTGCAATGTGGGGCTAGGCCTTTGTACCTAAGTGAATAATTCTACTCACCTGTGCGTGAGCATTTCTAGGGTATTGTTACATTTTGTTGACATTTACCAACCCTCATGCCTCAAATTGAATTGAATTGTTTACTTTATTGTTAATTTTACAGTTTATAATGTTATGAGAACCTGCCTTTACAATTTATGGTCTGTGGCAAAGTTCCAATAAAAATGTTAAAGTTTATTTCTTAGTTAAATTTAAAATATTAATCTACTTAATTAATTATTTTAACAAAATGTATTAATTATTCTGGGTTAAAACTTTAAGGTTAAAGATACTGATGACACGGTTTTATAAAATAATGCTGTGTCTTGTATAAAATTGATTATATTCTACATTAGCCATTTGACATTAACGTCTTAAGTCATTTGTTGTGATGAAAAAAGTCTTATAGTTCTGGAGATTCCTTTGAAATGTCCCTCTAAATTAATATTAAACCATTTTACAAAAAGCCCTATTGGTGGATGGTCCGCAATTGACCACCATCTTGGATTTTAGGTGCCATTTTAGGCTTTCCTAAATATCTCGAAAAATAAACTCTTGACAAATACTATTAGGTTTTAAAATTAAATAAAATAATTCCCTACAAGATGTGCAAAAATGTTGATTTATATTGGTCCAACTAATAAACCAATAAAAAGAAATGAACAACATATTTACTGTTGAATTAAAAAAAATAATAATGTTGATTATCTCGTAAATTGTTGAACTGAAAATTCATTTCCATTCAACATGTTCTCCAGCAGTGTTGGGAGCGAAGCTCAAAGCACCTTTGAAAACATTGTTGGGGCGCTGTTTACATTTGCTCAACTCTTGCCAACATTTCCCGCAAAAAAGAATCCTCCCGCTTCCCTTACCCATCAACTCATCTCGTCAAGCGTCCAGCTCAGTGTTTCCACTTTAGGGATTTTCAGATTTTCATCCCATTTATGGGATATTTTTACTACTTGGAAGGTTAGAAAGGGATTGTGGGCAGGCCTGGCGACAGGATTTTCGGGCCCCTGTGCAATCTACAACCCCGGGCCCTGAGACCTGGTGACCTTTTTTTTATTAATTGTTTAGTGTGTTTTTGGGCCTTTTTTGCCATTTTGGGCCCTTTTTTGGTGTTTCCGGGCCCCCTGCGAGCCCGGGCCCTTATGCATTTGCCCCCCTTGCCCCCCCCCCCCCCCGTTGCCGGCCCTGATTGTGGGATGAAATGGGATGTTCTTAATTTGACTGGAAAATACTTTTCTATTAAATAGTACTGAATCTGGAAACATATGTTAATGTTTCTTTAAAAAATTGATTTCTATGGAAAATAAAAAAGAAATAAAACAAAAAACTTATGTAGAGATTAGTTATTAGAGGTCTGATTAGCTATCATAAAAATTAATTTGTTTTTATGAAAAGTGTTAAAGAAAACAGTTTTAAACTGTAGATTATTTAAATGACGCTACATCACTATTAAAAATGTTCAGTATGTTTTTTTTAATATTGGGAACAGGATAGCGGCAAACTTGGCTTCACCCTGCCTGAAAACATGGTATAGTACACTCCGACTATCTAAATCCCGGTGATTCAAGGCTCCGGGCTATCTGAGCTTAAATATATTCTTTTTGATCTCAAAACTACTAGTATAGTTAGCAGCATCTAAAAAAGTTATTTTGTATAGTTACATGAAATAAATTATTCGTTACTAAAAAATGACTTAAGAGTTTTTTGCCTTATGACTAAGAGTCTTTAAGATTGGGACGGTGGCAAGACCTGTATTCTAGATACTTGAAAGTCACGGATTATGGATAGTTATAAGCATTGGCTTGTGGGTGCAGTATTCTATGGTGGGGATTACAATCCACTAGTGAATACTATGTTCATCCATGTGACCATCCTCACGGACAGACCAGTTCATAATTCATTGGTGAAATTGTGGTTCAGATCCTACGTTAAACTGTGGGTCCCTTAGTTTCCATTGGCTGCTGGGCTATTAACAGCCTTATCTTAGGAATATTTCGGCTTTAGTCAGTAACAAGACTACGAGATTGCACCACAGTTATCTTTCACTCATCTCTTAATCAAACTTGGCTTGAAATACCAATCTGGATGGGTCGCCATTTCAAGTAAACGTATAAAAAAGTTTGGTAATTTATTTATTTGTAAAAAGTACGAATTGCTGTTATATGTACACTACACATACTGATCTTGTCACAACCTAACCTCAAAATACAAGTGAAAAGTGACCTCCGTATTATCTGAGGCTACCAGTATCCAAGCAGCCTTGGTCCCGAAGTCCTCGGATAATCAAGAGTGTACTGAACCTGCAAATTTTATCAAACTCGACCAATTTTGATAAAAATTTGGAAGTAATCTTTTTTTTCTCAAAAATACTCCTTTTCATATGCCTTAAAATGTGTTTTTGATTTAGGAGAGAAAAATCAAACCCCATTACAGGTGTTCGTTTGGTCAAAACAATATTTAAAAAATTGTGAAATCCATATTTTCCTTTGTTTAGGGATAATTTCATAATATCAATATATAACCCTTAAAAATTTCCTTATACATACCAATTATGATTTCAAGTACGGTACATTGATTAAAACATATTTTTAAAGCATTTTGGCATTGAAATAAAAGTTAGTACAGTATTTTCTATTTTGTTAATAAAGTTTTAAAATTATAACTTTGGATATCTGATTGCCACGGACATTAAATTGTACCTTAGCCCAACTACTTATTATAAAATAATTGGCCAGTTTTGCTTGTTCAGATTTTGTCTTATGAGGTTTATTATGAGTTGTACTATTAATTGTATTATTGGTGCATACGCTTTATGTGTACTTACTTTTACTATACTAACATTGTTCAATGTACAATTTTATGCTAAAACAGCTTTGATATTCAGCTTTCAGTTTTTTTTTTATTCTTTTGGTATTTTTTCTCAGAATTTTTTTAATAGGTACTTGATCAGCAGCCATTAAGTAGCATTTAGATTTGTCTATTTGTGATTAATATACGCGAGACGTTGTTTCCTTATTTGGGCTGTGCTTGAAATTTGAGATTTTAAGTTATTAAAAAATTGTGAACAGTATATCAAAGCTGTGTCTTTTAACTTATACAATTGATTTGCAATTATTCTTTGTCAACTGTGTATAAAGTACCATTGGTAAATAATTTGTAGGCTATTGTAAATCTTACATGTGAAGTATGTAATGATAACGACTAATGATGATACAGGGCTCTCAGAAGTAGCTCCACTTCGGCTGAAATTTAAAAATAAAATTTTAAAACCTCCCTTAAATTATAAAAAACTATGTTTAAAAATGTTAAGATAAAATGAGATTGAAAAGTATATAACTGCAGATTTCTTCTGGAATGTTATAGTTTGAAGATTTTCTTTTAATTGTAGGGTAAAAACTTAACTTTTTTAAATGTCTGATATAGTTGCCTTTTATATTTATTAAAGTAATTTATATGACTACTTTATGATTTAATAATGTTTAATAATGTTGTTTAAATTTTCATACAACATTTTTCTTGTTTTAATTAAAATTTAATATATTCTATAGCTTAAACCCATGAATTGTAATCGATGCGTAGTACAACTACGTTCGCACCAGTCAATTAAGCTGTACATAGAAGTTTAGCCGAGTGGATTCTGCATCATGAGAAATTTGCTTTAATATAATGTTATTTTATAAATTTGTGGTGCCAGTCGATGGAGGTGTTGAAGATGACTCCAGTGCTATTGGTAGCGTGTAAGTGTGCAAGCGGATGGTACGCTCAATCCGTAGTTTAGTGCCACGGATCAGTCTCTCAGTGTGTCAACTCGTTCGTTCGGTGTGGCCTAACCGACACTACGTACTAGTGTAGCCTACCGACTACTGGACAATTTTTTTACTTAGGACTCTAAAACTTAACAAACGAAATGCTCACATATATAAATAAGGAATAAAAAGATTACATTAAAAGACGTTAATCGTAGTTTATCGTTTGTAGACAGATTATACGATGTTACGACTTTATTTGTTGGAGGAGTGTGCCAAATCTAGGTTCTGCCGATTGTTTCGTCACATAGTACTGAATAGTGGCCTGCATTGAGTTCCTTATGTTCAGTTTCAGATGGTTCGCTCCCCGCAGGAGCCAAGTTTTTTGTATTTTTTTATCTAACACTAAGTGTATTCTAAGGGAGTTTTAAAGTTTACCATCGATGTAAGCAATAACGAAGCCGCTACACCAATCTCCCTCTCCCAATCACTCTTCTAACGAGAATAATAACTCGAATGTAGAAATAGTGTTTCAGTTTTTAACATCTGCACATTAAGGTGAAGTTTGTACTTAAAGCACCTTCTACAAATTTTTAATCATCACTCTTTTCTTTGATTCTTCGGCTTAGTGCTTTACAGATTTATTATAAATCTTAGAATATAAATCGATTCAAAGTAAAATCTCATTTTATATCAATATAACGATCATGTTTCATTTGGTGGAGGTGAGAATAGAGAACGGGTTTTAATTTTTGTTCCGTCGGGTGAGCCGGACCTAGTACTGTACAGTTTAAATTTAATTCACATAGAATTCTAAATAATTCTAAATCGATGTAAAAGTAAAGTTTATACAATGTTGTTGAAGTCTGTATGAGGTTATGTTGACAAATTAGTATATTTATTAGGTTACTCATAATATTTGTAGTATATTTTATTTTGTAGTACGGTACAAACTTCACAAAAATCCACAACTAAGATCAGGGTCATTGATTCATTTAGGGTAGTTGCTGTCGCTCTGAGTTGTCTGTCAGTATCACACTTCCCAGAGTTGGAAGGATTTGTAAACATTCAACTGTCTAAAATTAGTTGATATTTTTCTATTATAAATGTGAATATGCTTGAACCAATGACAATATGAAACGGAATATCAGTATGCAAGATGTAGTTCAAGTTAGTGAATACTTTCCTTTTAAAACGTATCATAAATCATAAAGTATGAAAAAAGTTAATAAGTACTGTAAATTTGAATCTGTTTTGTATTCATAAATTTTCATTTGCAAGTAAGTAAATTTAGGATGCCTGAGGTAAAACTACGAACTAGAGCATACCAATTTTTAATTTTTAATTAATGCTGCTCTGATTGTTGTATTTGTGATTGTTGTTGGTTCGACCAGTTCTATGTCCCCCTCCCACTGTCTCTATGTCACTCTGTTCCACAGCAACCAGCTGTCTATGTTTTAATCGAATAAATTTTTACAGGTTTCCATCTAATGTTTGCATAACCATTGACATTTGTTATTTTTTATCAGTTTCTATGTGAAAAAAATTATGTTAATAAATTTAGACTATTGCGAATGATTACATAGTGTTTTGTGTACATAAAATGGTATTTTGAGCCTACACTGCCTGTGTAAGAGTTTTGTTTTATTAAATAATTTATATGGTTACTTTTTATAAGAAATAATTCAGTAAAATTTTATTTATACAGTTTAAGGTCAATACGTTGTGGAAATTAAAGATTTGTGGAGGTTTTTATGAGCAAAAGATTTAGGTAATTTTTGAATTGCTGTTGGAGGAATTCGAGCTTCTGTTTATATATTTTAAAACTCAATATGAGTTTTAAAAAAAAATCCGTTGTAAATTGAATATACTTTTTTCATACAAAAATTAAAAACGAATTGAATCTAAGAATGAGCAATTATAACAAAATAAATGGGAAACAAAACTTATATCTTACATGATAAGTTATCATTCTTTTTTACTAATTGAATCAGTGCCTATCAGTATTTTCTTTCAAATACAGATATTTATGAAATGGTTTAATAATTTTAGATAAATAGTTTCACTTTTGAAACGTCGAGTTTCTGCGGAATGTGATGTAAATTTTTCCTAAATATCACTTAGCTGGACTCCTCCAACAGAAAATATAATCTGTGAGTATCTCGTCAGATACTTGTCACTTATTCTAAGGAATGTACATATGTATACAGTGAGTTATTACAATGAATGAGACACTATAATCTTCTGTATTCTTACCTTTTGTTTTCCCCAGCTTTTTACTGTTTTCCTTTCCTGATATTCCTGTGGAAAGTGAAATTATTGACATGGACCGCAAAAAGGGTCTCATATCCAAGATCACACTAAAATTTCTTTGAGGATATCAAAAAACATTTGTTCAACACATTATTTTTATAGAGTATCCTTTAGTTATCAAGGACAGATATAAATCATGATCATTGGAGGTGCAAACATATTTTAAAAAAATGTAACATTTGAAATGTTATGAAATTTAAATTAGTTGTTACAACACAGATGTTAATTTCCTGGTGAACACAGATTTGTTCATGAGTGAGGGTTTCTCTCAACTAACATATCCTTTAAATTAAATTTTTTTTAGTCAAAACAAAAATTTATTCAGAGGGTACTAAGCTAGTTTTTTTTAGTAAAAATGATACAATATACTTTTACCTGTACATTTTTTAAGTATCATCTACTATATATTGGGGGGTCTTAAGATTGTTAATATTGTTAAGATTTATTGTTGGTGCATGGACGTTCCTCTTTCAAAATTTCCTCAGGGCTACACCCTATGGTACCACAAATTTTCAGTGGGTAAACTATAGGGAAGCTTATGAAGTTGTCACAGCAACCTAATGAAGTACTTGATAAATAAAACATTAAATTATAAATCCTGAAAAATAATAAATCCAAGTAAGTTTTTCTGTTTTTCTCACGGTTGATCAGCTAGATTTAAATAAACAGTAACAATTCCTTAGGTTTGGGAGTCCTGCACCCCTTCCTCTCCACCCAAATTAGCCAATGGTAGTCTGATGAACATATTTTAGCATTTCATAATATTGGCAAGAGCTGAAAAACACAGTAAGCTGGTGTTACAACAATGTTTCAAGTTACATTATTAGTCCAGAGGTTGAAGAGTTTTGGCTTTGAATTCTGTCTGACTAAGCCGGTTGAAAGATATGGACAAACTGTTTGGTATGGCTCATGAATCAAAAGTTATGTTATCAATATGCTTTTCACTTTGGATTGAAAGCCACCCCTTATTTGCAGGCCCATTTCTACAACTGGGCAGAATGGGCACCTGCCCAGGGGCACCACCCGCATGCCTGTAAAAATTCAGGTTAAAAAGTTATGGGAATTTAAGTTATAAAAAATAAAAAGTTTCGAATTTACTTAAAATTATAATTATTAATCAAAATGTACATGCAACCAATAAATTTGGTTTAAAAAAATAAATATACAGTACCTTGAATTATTATCACTAGTCAACTGGTTGCAGAGATAATTGATATTTTCGTTTGACGGTCAACGCAATATTTTGCCTAATGTTATGCTTGTGGCAAATATTTAAAAACTGACATCTCCGTTAATTACTAACCAATTTTGATAAAATTTTGTATTTATTTATGAGATACTTATTGTAAATTTGATTTATTTTATTCTAGGGTTTCTTGCTTTAAATGCCTCAAAGGGAGAAAGTATATGTCAGTTTGCTGATACTGTTTAAGTAGTATTATTATTCCTTTTAGTGAATTTCCTTTAAGGAATAAGCTATTACCGTAGGTCTCATGGTAAGACCTAAGCCCGAGACCATGATAACTTTTCGTTTTGGGGCTACCAGAAGCCAAAAACACCATTCGTTCGAATTTATATACATATATATATATACAGTAGACCCCCTCTTAACCGACCTCGTTTAACCGACCCTATTTTGACAACAGTTCAGTTTAACTGTCCTTTTCTAGGAATTGCGGCATTTCCGTTCCCATATCCGACGATGGGAACTTTACGCTCAACTCCACAGGTTGTTTGTTACAGGTTAAAATATTTTGAATACAGCATTCATTAATTTATTAAAACATATACAGTAGGGGCTTTTCAGAGCGCATAGTACGATAAATGTCTGTGAGTTTTCGTTTTCACATCCGGAAACCATCATATAATTCATCAGTAGAGTAAAGAAAACCAAAAAAACACGCACGTTGTGTGTTTGTGTGGGTGGGGAGGAGGGGGTAGCCCACTCGAAGTCAAAGTTTTTGCAATGGGTTTTTGAGACTTAAGTCTCCAGTAAGAAGCTATATCAACTGCCTAATCAGTGCAATTATTGCTTGTTTCTCGTTACTAATTTTGACAATCATTACGTAAAATTTGTTAAAAATATAAATATGAACATGTTATTAAAAGTGTCATCATAAAAAAATTTTGCCTCGTCTAATATTTAGTTTATAAAATATGACATTTATACAGTAAATATTTTGAAAAATAGGTTGGTAATTATAGTTCATTTTCTAAATAATCCACAAACTGCTTGAACATTTTTTTTAATGGAACACTAAATTAATAGAGCTTTTATTTTTCAGTGTTTGGAGGATTACCCACTTTAACCGACCTTTTAAGTCATCCGACCTAGGTCCGGTCCCGTCAGGGTCGGATAAGAGGGGTTCTACTGTATATATGTGTCTGTAAGCTCGCAAAAATGGTCCGATCTGAATGAAATTTGGTACAGGCGTGTAAAGTAGTAATTATTCAGACGAGCACGTGAACCAGCCCGATCAGACCACCGGAAGGGGGGTAAAGGGGGATAAACCCCCCCAAAAATGGGTTTTTTGGGTTTTTTACATAGGAAAATAAAATTTATTAAATTTTGGTGGGCACCATTGAATTCAGCTCAAAAAAAAACCATTTAGTATTTTGAATCACTGCTCACCAATAAAACATAAATCACCAATGAATTTTATGTTCATTGGTTACCGAGATATTGAAAGTGGTCAACACAGTACGTTGTCCCTATGTTAACCTTATGGGAAATAATTAAAATTCTATATCTCGCTTATTTCTCAACGTATCTTGATAAAACTTGGTAAATACCTTCTTCTAGTTCAAATCTGCTAAATATTGAATAAAAACCATCCAGTTTTAATATACCTGTATCAGCAAACCTGCATACTCATTCCCCATGTTATTCTTATGGAGCTTACCAAAACATTTCAAATCTCGCTATGTTGGATTGAAATATTTTGTTTAGTATTTGAAATTCGCTGAGTATGCAGGTCTGCTGCAACGGGGATATTTATTTATATACAATATATTAACACGAGAGCGGCCGCAAACATGGTCCGATCTTTATGAAATTTGGTACAGACTTGTAACGTGGTAATCATTCGGACAAGTTCGTAAACCAGCATGATTGGACCAGCGGAAGGGGATGTGAAGGGTGTAAACCCCCCAAAAATGGGTTTTTTGAGTTTTTAAATAGAAAAATTTAAAATTCCAATTTTCTTTGCCATCATTGAATTTAGTTAAAAAAAAACAAACAATTTAGTATTTGAATCACTGCTCTATGTCCATTGGTTACTGAGATATACTTATTTCTTATAAGGTTAACATTGGTACAAAGTACTGTGTTTACCGCTTTCAATATCTCGGTAACCAATGGAGATAGAGCAATGATTCAGAATACTAACTTGTTTGTTTTTTGAGCTGAATTCAATGGTGCAAAAAAATTCTATAAATTTTATTTTTCTATGTAAAAAATCAAAATACCCATTTTTTGGGGGTATATCCCCCCCTTTACCCCCACTTCCAATGGTCCGATTGGGCTGGTTCACCAACTAGTCCGAATGGTTACCACTTTACACGTCTGTACCAATTTTCATTAAGATTTTACCATTTTTACGGCCGCTATCATGCTAACAGATACATATCCCTATTGATATGTATATGAAAATTCGAAGGAATGGTGTTTTTTGCTTCTGGTGGCCCCAAAACGAAAAGCTACCTTATGGTCTCGGGCTTAGGTCTTACCATGAGACCTACGGTAATAGCTCCTTCCCAATAGGGGAAATCGCTAAAAGACTAGTTTATTGGTGGAAACACTTTTTATCCCTAAAATTGGCAAAAAAAACTTAAGATCCTAGGGGGGAGGGGGCAGTCCCGTCGGACCCCGTCGGTCCTCTTGGTCAGTGCGCCCTTCGTCACAAATAAAAGGAATAGTAAAGACTTTATCATTATTTTTCCTCGAAACCCAGTTTCAGACCAGTTTGACATAACCCAAACACAAAAAAGAGGCTGTAGAAATATATATCTACTATAATGTACTTTTAAGCAAAGTATACACTATTAGAATTTTTTTGGCTGAAATGGAACCCTATGTACGAGAATTATTTGAAGATCATAGTCCATTGTAAAAATTACTTTTCAATAAAAATCATTTCAGCTTAATGCATACAACAAATACTTAAACATTAAAAAGAAACCAGTTGGAATTAAACTGAAGATTAATGAATGTTTAAAATAATATTAAATTGACATAGTAATTAAAAAAATATTAGTTTAAGAATATTGAACTTTAATCACACGGTATCAATTTATAAACTGATATTCTTCTGTAGGGCCGAGGCAATTTTGTGGCAGGGCCGCCGCCAGGGAGGGCGGCGGGGGCAGTAACCCGGGCGCCATGGCCGGGGGGGAGGGGGGCCTGCTGCCGTGTGAGGGCAAAATAACAATAAATAATCGCTGACGTATTATGGGAGAGCAAATAATCCATACAATAATCTGTATATGAGCCAAAGGCCTGTAGAGAAGAACACACCAATATTAGGCCTACATGATTATTATAATGCTACCCCATTCCTTTAAGTCCTGTCAAGTTCTACATTGAACTAAAGGAATTTGGTCTTATTTGTCCTAGTGAGCTTTTGACCTGACCATAAAAATATCAGTTTTTTGCAAATGAGTAAAAAAGTGTTTATTCTACATACAAATTTTAAATACAAGAATTTTAGAGCACAAAATTCTGTATTTTTATTGAGTACATTTTGATAAAGATACTTAAATATAAATTATGGTAAGTTAAATAAAGCGATTCAGCCAGTTTCTCTTTAAGGGAAGGAGCTATTACTGTAGGTCTCATGGTAAGACCTTAGCACGGGACCATGATAACCTTTTGTTTAGGGCCCTCAGAAGCCAAAAACACCATTTGTTAGAATTTTTATAAATATATGTCTATAAATATCTATATGTTTGAAAACTTGATGATCCTCGTAAAAATGGTCCAATCATAATGAAATTTTGCACAGACGTTTAAAGTAGAAATTGATTATTAGGACGATTTTTAAATCCAGCACGAACGACCCATCAGAAGGGGGAATAAACCCCAAAAAATGGGGTTTTTCACATAGAAAAATTCAAATAATTAATTTTGGTTTACACCATTGAATTTCATAAAATCCACTTATATACATTCCTGAGGCAGCAAACTTGCATACTTACCTTCCTAATGTTTCATATAACCTTACGGGATCTAATTAATTGTAAAGCTTGCTTATTTCTCAAGGTATCTCAATAAAATTTGGTATACACTTGGCTTCATCTTGGGGTTTTCAAGCCATAATCAAGTTCAAATTTTTGAGAGAGGTAAACTTTCTTTCTGTTATTCTTATTCTCTTCTTCTCTACAGACTTGGGTAGATTAGGACCTATATTACCTTATTGGTTGTGTTGTTGTATTGGATCAGATTATGATTAGAAATGTCAGCTTAAATCGGTAACCAGGTCCCTATTTTTAAATGGGTTTGATAAACACTAGTTACAAAACACTAGTAACAAGTCACCTACAACAAATAAAGTAATAAAATGGAAAATTTAATTGATTGCCAATTTCACAAATACTACAAAAAATATTATTTTTATGTTATATTTTATATTATAATATCAAAGTCAATATTACATATACAAGCTTTGTTAAGGAATGGGGACAAGCCGGTTTTTAAATAGATGCATGGATCCTTCTGTCAGATGATGGATTGTCGGGTGAATTTCCTCTACTTTGGAAGGTAAATTTAGGTACGAAATCATTATGAAATAAATGATATCAGGAGACTGACCCATACTTTCTCCCTTAAATTAATTTAAAATATGAAAACTTATACAAGCTAATGAAATAAAACAAATTAACAACAAATTATCTCACAAATACATATAAAATGCTATAAAAATTGGTTAGTAATTAACGGAGGCAGGGGTTAGTTTCAGCCGGAGCACACCGGAGCACAGCTCCGGTACTTTTTAGGAAACCGGAGCTCACTGGAGCGCGGTTTCTCAACTCACCGGTACGGCTTCGGACCCTTTTTCTGGCCACGTAATTTATTAATACTGTTTAAAAAGCGATTTTTAAAAGTGTACAACTCTTTCTAATTTGGGAATCCTCTAAGTCAATTTAACAACTCTATGTTTCTTCACATAGTCTCACGCTAGGTAATAGATGGTAGTTTTTTAACCTCCATTCTGGATACTGATCACTTGATAAACTCGAGATTGGCTTTAGCAAGTGATGGTGGAAGTTTACTATCTTCAATCAAGGGCAAATCCAATCCAGGCCAATACGTGGGTGCGTTCGGCATTACCGTACTCATTTCTACGTCGATCTTATAAGGGCTCTTGTGGCATACAGTTCGTCAAATGTTTGGACAAATCAGGTTGTTCGACAATGATAAATTCCCACCGTGAGCGTGAGTGGCGCTAAACACACGTAGCGCTGGAGATCTCAACCTTCACGACCACTATGGCACAAGTACACACTAGCCGCGGCAGGGCAAACCTAGCTAGCGCAAAAGTGAACACGGCCTAATTGTTAAACTGTGGTCATAAACGTTAAAAATACATCAAATTATATCGCAATATAAATAAATCCGGGGGAGGGCCCCTGGACCCCCCCCCCTTCTGCTGGGGGGTTTTCCATACCCTCCCGGCGGCCATGCCATTGCTCCGGTACTTTTTTCTTTACAAATTAAGCCCTGAACGGAGGTATCAGTTTTTTAATATTTGCCATTACAATAACATTAGACAACGTAGTATGTTTACCGCCAAGCTAAAATATCAAGTATCTGAACAATCACTTGACGTAGACTAATAATTCAAAATACTGGATTATTTATTTTTTCAAGCCAAATTTAATGGTTACAGGTATATTTTCTTTAGAAGTTATAAATTGTTTAAAGTCTTCTTTAGTCTGTATGAATTACATACAGCTGATCCAAAACAACAGATCTTAATTTTGTTTTGTTTTTGACTCTGTTTTGTTTGTTATCAAAATGTAAAATAAAGTTTTCTATCAATCTAAATCTTAAAAATAATTACTAGCTTACGAACCAGGTTCCTATGATTTGTTAATCTATTATCTGAACATTAGTGGTCCTTTTTCGAATCCGGATCATTTAATTTAAGCTGCAAGTAATTATTTCCTCTCATCTGACAATATGAATGTTATCAATATCTACTCTGATTATCGTCATTTCTGAATTTGGACATAACATTGATTACTTTTCTATTCGATCTCGAAAATGACTTTGGAATCAAAATTTAATCTTCAGAAAGTAAGGCTTCAACTTTTAGAAAATTCCATGGACTTCTTCAAAGCAAAAGAATTGTCTTCAATCACAAAGGCTCAAATACAGACTAGACTTGAAGTTTTGGAAGAGAACTGGAACAAATTCGACAAAGACCATGAGCGAATTTTCAAATCTAAACCTGAAATGTTGCAAGATTTGGAGTACATCACAGAAGATCACTACAGCCGAGCACAAGAAGCTTATTCAATCAATAAATCTGCAATGCTGGATCTTCTTGACTCCGTTTCAACATCTACACTTCAAACCGCAAGTATAACAGACATAACTAAATCTTAAAAATAATTACTAGCTTACGAACCAGGTTCCTATGATTTGTTAATCTATTATCTGAACATACCCCCTGGGTTTTATTGCCCCTGTAATTGTTAAAGCTAAAATCTTCATGCAACAACTATGGCTAGTTAAGCTAAACTGGGATGATATCCTTCCACCTCATTTATTGGCTCATTGGCAATCTATTGAAGCTCAACTAAAAGACTTAAATAACATATCAATCCCGAGGTTTTTAGGTCTTACCAATTCATCTTCTTGCTTTCTGGAACTTCACGGGTTCTCAGATGCCTCACAGTCAGCAATGGCTGCTGTTATATACATTAAAGTCCAATCTGATTCAGGAGTCTCTGTAAATATTGTTTGTGCAAAAACGAAGGTTGCATCTCTAAAGAAAATGAGTATTCCAAGGCTAGAACTCACAGCAGCTTTGATGTTAGTACGGCTCGCCAAATATGTCCAAGAGGTTTTAGCCATAAAATCTGTTCCTCTATGGTTGTGGACTGACTCTCGTGTAACCCTCACCTGGATTCAGAATCATCCATCCAAGTGGAAAGACTTTGTTTCAAATCGAGTTAGTGACATACAAGAAGCAGAACCAATGGCTCGTTGGAGATATGTTCCTGGGAAGGAGAATTCAGCCGATTGCGCTTCTCGTGGTTTGAATCCTAAAGCTCTCAAGGATCACAAATTGTGGTGATCAGGTCCATCTTGGCTGTCGGGAGATTATTCTAAATGGCCCATCAGTTCCTACGAACCTACAGAGGAAGCGCTGTCTGAGCAGCGCAGTCATAAATCAACTCATCTAGTTCAACCTAAATCTGAATCTGAATTACTTTGTCATTACTCTGACCTCAACAAGCTTCTTCGCATCACAGCATGGTGCCACAGATTTATCAATCATCTCAAAAAGGTCAGTAACGTAGAGAACACTCCCTATCTAACTCCCAAAGAATTAAATGACTCTTTACTATTCTGGATAGGTATTGTGCAACAAGAAACTTTCAGCGAGGATTTTAAACTACTCAATAATCAGAAGCCTATCAGTAAGTCAAGTAAACTTAGCAACTTTAACCCTTTTCTTGATCAAATGAAACTTATCAGAATTGGAGGTAGACTCAATCAGTCAACTCTAGAATATGACACAAAGCACCCATTCCTACTCCCAAAAGACTCTGCTCTTTCAAAATTGATAATCCGCGATGCTCATCTTCGTACACTACGCAGTGGTACAACAAATACTTTATCAACCGTAAGACAACGTTTCTGGATTCTTGGTGGACGACCTACAGTTAAAAAGGAATTGCTACAATGAGTGACATGTTCTCGATTCAAAGCTGAACGAGCTCAGCAACTCATGGGTCAACTTCCTTCATCTCGAGTCACTCCATCACGTCCATTTATCCACTCTGGTGTGGACTACGCGGGCCCATTCACTATCAAGACTTGGCGAGGAAGAGCAGCCAAAACTTACAAAGGGTATATTGTAGTATTCATCTGTTCATCTACATATGCCCTCCATCTAGAATTAGTAACTGATTACTCTGCAGAAGCATTCATTGCAGCATACAAGAGATTCACAGCTCGCCGTGGAATTTGTTTAACTCTTTCTAGTGATTGTGGTACTACATTCGTTGGTGCTGATGCAGAACTGAAACGTCTTTTCACCGCTTCAACAAACGAATGCAACAAACTAAGAAATCTCCTTACTAAGGATGGGACACTGTGGAAGTTCAATCCACCCTCTGCTCCTCACTTCGGTGGTCACTGGGAAGCAGGAGTGAAGTCAGTAAAATATCATTTAAAACGTATTATTGGTAACACAATACTTACATATGAAGAATTTACGACAGTTCTAGCTCAAATTGAATCAGTTTTAAATTCAAGACCTATCTGCAAACTAACCGACGATTCTGATGACCTATCTACACTAACTCCAGCACATTTTCTAGTTGGCGAACCACTGTCTACCGTTCCAGAACCAGATCTTAAGGAAGTGCCAATAAATAGGCTTTCACGATGGCAGTTGCTACAACAAATGCTGCAAAGTTTCTGGCGAAGATGGTCAAGAGAATATCTTCAACAACTACAAACCATTTATAAATGGAAATTTCCAAACACAAATATCGAAGTGGGATCAATCGTTCTTATCACCGATGAACAATATCCTCCATCAAAGTGGCCTTTGGCTAAAGTTGTTGAAGTTCATCCCGGACCCGACAATCTGATTCGTGTTGTTACACTAAAAATAGCTACTGGAACTTTAAAAAGACCAATTACTAAACTGTGTATTCTTCCCGTAACAGACTGAAATTTTGGGGGCGGAGAATGTTTAAAGTGTTTTCTTTAGTCTGTATGAATTACATACAGCTGATCCAAAACAACTGATCTTAAGTTTTGTTTTGTTTTTGACTCTGTTTTGTTTGTTATCAAAATGTAAAATAAAGTTTTCTATCAATCTAAATCTTAAAAATAATTACTAGCTTACGAACCAGGTTCCTATGATTTGTTAATCTATTATCTGAACACAAAGTCTGTGAAATATGAAAAATATGAATATTTTAATAATTGAACCCCCACAACTTCTGAACCTGAATTTTTACAGATATGCGGGTCGTGTCCGTCATCTTAAGCACTAAAAACCATGAAATTTTCATCAACATCGTTTGAGCCGTTTTCTAGATGTTTGGATTTTAGTCGTTTTTTATGGGATAAATAACCTTATAAATCGAAAATTTTAAAGTCTGGAGATATCACGGTTTTATATCTGTATGACAAATTTCATGAAAATCGGACCACTGGTGTCATCTCTAGCTTTGTTTAAATTCACACACGCACACTCGCACACATACACACACACACACACACACAGTTTGTTCAGTTTGACAGAACTCGGTGGTATCACACTAATCGTTCTAACCTACTTTTTAAACCCACCCTCTGGACATAGCCATAAATATTGTGATCAGGTGTAAGTATTTTTAACCGAATCTAAGCATACTTTTCGGGAGGTGAGTTGATTTACTAGTGCGGGATCGTTTTAGAGTTGAGGTGCTCCCTACCATTTCAACTATAGTATTTTATCTAATGTATAACTGGCGCCAAAGCTTAAGGCCCACGCCGTCCGTAAGACTAATATTAATTTTAATTTTAGCATTGCACTTATGGACGGCGTGGGCCTTAAGATTTGGCGCTAGTTATACTGTAGTAGTTCGCCGTGTCACGCCTGCAATGAGTAAGAACACTATTTGCAGCGCTTAATGTTTACTCTCTGTGTATTTCCAGTCTGCAGGCACTTGGATTACTCTTTGTACCAAGGACGACTTGAGCAAATTTTTCACCGAAATCTATTACTTTTAATCTACACTTTTAACATTTCTCTACAATCGTAGAGCTATCAGTAGGCCATTTTTTTATTCTCTCCTTAGTACTTTTACGCATTACAGAAGAACTATAAAACCTGAAGAGGTTTTAGATGGTGGAAAATTTCCGTGAATGCAAACACTGCACCTAAAATAACTCGTATATGAACCGGGACTCTTTATCAAAACAATTTACATATTCCGTATTTATCGCCGTATTTTATTAGTTAAATTTTATCGTCATAAAGTTTTTCTTTGTCTCTTCCTCTCTCTCCCCCCTCCAGCTCCTCCCAGTGAGGCTAAGTATTGGGGCGTTGTTTGTTTTTTAGCGATCCACGGCCAGAGCGGCTGCGGCTGACGCTAAAAGCAACAATCCATCTTGACGGGACATGTTTGGAATTCCCCCCTCCCATTCCCCGCCTCCACCTGCGTTTAAGGTCCGAGCTTGATAAAGAAAGAGATAATTAGTCGAACTGAGTTCCTTGGAGATTTGTTGAAGTCTCAGACCGATTCCAGACAGTTGAATTTCACGAATTGAAAATTGTCCCCTTTTAGCCTGCAGTAGCAATAGAGTTTTCTTTTCCTTTGGAGTTTCTATTCTGGAATCCTGGATAATTCCACAACCGGAAGATTCCAGAACCCCAAGAGAATGTGGACGTCTCGAGAACAGTCCCAGGGTTGATACCCGTGGGTGGCCAGCATGACAGCGAGGAATGTCAACAAACATCTGACTGTCAATCTGACAACTGACAACGCTTCGACGACGCCGATGTGGGGAGTTTGATTTTTCAACTTGGCCAGATTCAGAGTTTGTATGCACTTAATGAATAGTTAATTTTGTAACAGTTGTTTGCATGAAAACCCCTTTTAATGAATATTATAGAAAAATATCTATATCTATATATAGTACCTGGTGGACCGAGCCTTGCTCGGTGTTATTTCATATTTACCAGTTCATCCAGTTACTATAAAATATTTCAATGTCATAAAATTGATAAATAGAAACCTTTTTTATTGCTCCATGGACTCTTCATCCCCCCCTGCTGTATTTTCCTTGATGGCTGTAGATTCCAAACAGCTGTTATGATTACTTCATTTGTTTACACTTTCCTTGTTTATCTTCGTTGCTATCACGGCAACCCATAAGGCCAATGTTAAATTTTTACAGCTTTAAAATTCGATTTATTGCGTTGTTACGATTTTCTCTGGCCAAGTTATCTGCATAAAAGACGTTTTTGAGTCATAAATTACTTATTTCCAGACTTTGAAGGAAATCCTCGGAGCCGTTTTAGAGATAATCGTGCAAACAAACATACAAGCAAGCAAGCACGCACGGCCGGACGATAACATTGCTCATATAAGAGTATAGTACCTGGTGGACCGAGCCTTGCTCGGTGTTATTTCATGTTTAGCAGTTCATCCAGTTACTATAAAATATTTCAATGTCATAAAATTTATAAATATAAACCTTTTTTATTGCTTCATGGACTCTTCATCCCACCTGCTCTGTTTTCCCTTGATAGCTGTAGATTCCAAACAGCTGTTATGATTACTTCAATTAATTGTTTACACTTTCCTTGTTTATTTTCATTGCTATCACGGCAACCCATAAGGCCAATGTTAAAATTTTACAACTTTAAAATTCGTTTTATTACGTTATTAGATTTTCTCTGGCCAAGTTATCTGCATAAAAGACGTTTTTGAGTCATAAATTACTTATTTCCAGACTTTGAAGGAAATCCTCGGAGCCGTTTTTGAGATAATTGTGCAAGCAAGCAAGCATACAAGCATACAAGCACGGACTCATATAAGAGTATAGGATAAAAGCCAAACCCATTGACTGACTGATCACAGTTTCTCAAAAACTATAAGACTGAGAACAATGAAACTTGGCACAAATATTCTTTACATGCTCTAGATGCG
Organism: Flexamia atlantica; assembly: GCA_035578135.1. Classification (NCBI taxonomy): domain Eukaryota; kingdom Metazoa; phylum Arthropoda; class Insecta; order Hemiptera; family Cicadellidae; genus Flexamia; species Flexamia atlantica. The sequence continues at coordinate 10,201,856 of JAQJVK010000016.1, read as the reverse complement.
TACTAAGAAAGGATTTTGCAATACTTTCTCTCAAAGGGCTTGAATGTGGTATATTATGAAATTCAAAATGGCGGCTATGAAAGCTTATTTTCTCATAAACTATAAGAGTTTGGGCCATGAAACTTGACACAAATGTTCTTTATAGGCACTAAATACGAATAACGAAAAGGTTTTTAAAAATTTCTCTCTCTGATGGCTAAAATAGAGTTTATTATAAAATTCAAAATGGCGGCTATTTCAGTTTTTAAAACTATGGATGGGAGGCCTATATAATATTTTCAGGGGATATAGAAAAAGTACGACATTTCATTTCGAGAATATGTTTATCCACTAGATACGGAGTTTCAAAATTAAAATTAATTAGGTGATGAAGATTTAAATTACAAAAATATACCATTACAACAATAATTTTGCCTTATCAATATGTTAGAGACCCGATCTTCAATGTGATTGAGAAAGGTTTGGGAAATATGTTTTTGGCCAAGGCACTTAGGCCTACCGTCTGCCTTTTCGGGTACGTACAAACTCGCCAACATTTTTGGGACTGTTTCTAATATACAAACTCGCCAACTTTTAATTAGGTGCAAAAACTAGGGTCAGGAATCCGGCCGGCCACATTCAAACTCGCCAACTTTTGACCGCGGGCAGGTACCTCTCCTTCTTCCCCTCCCCCGGCTCGGTGACAATTGTTTGCCGGGACCACTGCGTACATAGCCATTCAAGTCTATACATTCCTTAAGAATTACACTTAACATTGCTACTTAAGAACAACTTTATTCTATAGCATAGAAATTAACTTTAGTTCAAGCAATTCAAATACAATTTTAATCAAATCTATATATATAATTCCGTAAGTCAAATTTTTGTAAAGAAATTGTGAGTGACTGGATGGCCGTAGAAGGATGGGAGGGGTCTTATTTTAAAGGTCTTGACGTGAATTTTGAGGGAAAACTATTCATTTTTCTTATTTTTTTACCATAAATTCGCAACAGAATAAAACTTTTCCCATTAAAACAACATGGGGTTTAATTTGTTTACATCTTTTGAAATTAAAACAGCTGTGCCACAGAGTTGTATCATCTATATTATTAATTCTGTAAGCGATTTTTTTCAATCAAAATTGTGAGAGTTTGACAGCTCGCAGGATGATGGGAGATGGCTCAAATGAAAGGTCTCGCTGGGGCTGGGGGGGAAAGTCCCTGGGGGTCGGGAAAAATATCAGATTATGTCCAAATATACCAGAAAATGAGAAATAACGAAAAATATCTTCCATTTAAAATGCATTGGGATTGAAACACGTCTGCTTTGTTTACATTAAACATGTGGTGCTAATGCTTGATTCAAAGCCATATGGTAGATGTTGATTTTTTCAAAATGCAGCTAACTATGCACGTTCAATGCACTATAACAAAAAATATTTTAAATTTAAGATTTTCGGATTTTATAATAATTAAGGGTTTGAGTTTTTTCATAATTTAAAATTATAAAAAGTTAAGTACGTTTGATTAGTTTATGTTATAACGATGCAGATTTAATACCAAATGATCTATATATAATTACGTAAGGGAAATTTTTGCGCCGATATTATGGGCGTTTGGAAGGTCGCAGGATGATGGGAGGGGGCTGAAATTGAAGGTCTCCATCCCAGGGGCTCGGGGAAAATACAGAAATTGCTTTAAGCTCACTATAAAATGAGAAATGGCGTAAAATAGCTGTCATTTAAAAAACCATTGGGATGTAAAAAGGCAGGCTTTGTTTACTTAAAACCAAATGCTAGACATAATCATAATTTTGTGGATCCAAAAACCTACTTTCTAAGAAGGAATTTTGTACTATAGTAAAGAAGGATTATGCTTAGGGGCTATTAGCCCCTTCAAGCCTCTAGTTAACAATAATTAAATAACTATTAAGCATATGGAACATGTTGGTTTTAAAACGTTCATGGTAATAAACGTTTAAAACCATATAAGAGAATGATAAAAACATTAGGCTACAGCATATTTACTATGTGAAACTGTAACAGGTGAAACTAGTCGTCGATTTTTGTTGATTTTTTTTGTTTTTAATTAACCATGAACGTTTTAAAACCAACATGTCCATATGCTTAATATTTATTTAATTATAGTTGATTTGACTAAAATTTGTATTTGAATTGCTTGAACTAAAGATAATTTTAATGCTATAGAATTCAGTCGTTCTTAAGTAGCAATGTTAAGTGTAATCCTTAAGTAATATAGACTTGAATGCAGGTGCAGTAGCGGAGGTCTGTACGCAAGGGTCCCGGCAAACAATTAATTGTCACCCAGCCGGGGGAGGGGAAGAAGGAAGGTACCTGCCCGCGGTCAAAAGTTGGCGAGTTTGAATGTGGCCGGCCGGATTCCTGACCCTAGTTTTTGCACCTAATTAAAAGTTGGCGAGTTTGTATATTAGAAACAGTCCCAAAAATGTTGGCGAGTCTGTATGCAGCCACTTTTTCTTACATTTTTCGGCCTATTTTCAAAAGTACTAATTTCATATCGATGTTAAGTCGAAAAGCCGCCCTTAGCACAATTTTGTTTTATATTCCGGCTTATTTCTCATTCTCTGTATTGGCAAATGGGAGAAAACTAATTCATACTTACTACTTCATAATTCATACTATTTGCTAATCATGAGGGAAAATTTTTAGAGGAAACGTTACACCTTCCCACTTCAATCTAGGGCGGAATTACTAGCTGACCTTAAGGGTGTAATTGTACGCCAATGGCCCACAACCCAAATCAGTCAATTTGATAACTATTCCTAAAAATTGTTCATAGCATAATATGAGTTGATTAAAAATTAGTCATTTTTTCAGCGGACAAAGCTGCGGGTACATCTGCTAGTATCCTGTACAAGCCAAAGCATGGATAAAGTGTGATGGGAATATTCTTTTGTTTTAAGTTTATTTAAAAAATTAAGTCAATACCGTACTGATTGTGATAACTATATAAAAATCAGGTTCCCTCAGCTTATGAACTTTGTTATGTTTTCAATGCGGAATTTCCGGACCGTCTCGTCCCTACATTTTACTGATATTATTTCACTGAAGAAAACCTACTTCATTTTTGATCTTTTAAGAATAGAGAACACATTCCCACCTCCCCTTCGTTTTTGGCTCTGCTGTGGGGCCTGTATTTCAACAACGAATTTAAACTTGTGTTTTGTAAGTGAAGAGGGGTCAGTTTTTCAATAAATTTATACTTGGACATGACATAAATACCGAAACGTCGTGAAACTTGTTTTTTACTAATCAGTGATGGCAAATGTCCGCAAAAATCCAAATCAAAATATTAAATCACCATCGCCAACAATGAATTTCAAACAAAGAATACTGTGCATATTTTTTTAAAGGGGGAAATTCCATTTCTTACGTGTAACAAGGAAGATCTGAATCATAAGTTGAGGGAACAAGTTTGAAATGTTATTTGACCAAAAAAACACGTTGCTATTCAACCGTGATAAAACACAGGCATAAATAGTTGATTCCTCTATTTTGTTTTAATTTTCCTCAGGGACCTGAAGTAACATATTTTCTGAATCTTAGGGGAATTTGTATTAAGGATTACAGTTTTTTGTGTGATATAAGGCCAAGCCCCGGAATGCATAATATTTAGCAGATTTCCTAAAATGAAAGAAGCCCCCGAACCTTACCATCACTTGATTATGTAAAAATTCCATTGAAGACACATTTTAAACCCCAAGACCAAAGTTCAAATATATTTTCCATCAGAGAGGCTGAGTCAAGAGCGGACAATTTAAGTAAGCAATTACCATAGAGTCTGATCAGGGGGCGGGGCGGAGACTACAGACGCAGGCCGCCGATCGTGATCCCGAGATCCTCGTCACGATCCTCCGCCCATTGTTTGACCAGTTCCCCGCCTTGAGCATTAGCTGATTATGCTTCGTCCTGGAGAAAACTGTGATCTGCGGAGACGGGATTGGAACTTGCGGTCAGATCTATAGAAATATTGGTTGATACGTTATCTTAACTGATGCTTCTATGAATTCGTCTCTTGGTCTTAAGAACATCCTTCTCATTAGTATACTCTGATTAAAATACTCCCTTCAGTTGTATTCTCGAAACGGGGTAATCAAGAGCAATGGCGATCTCTAGTTATAATTATTAACCTTACCATCTGAGTAAATTACAAATAAAATCACATACAAATCACGATTTCGCTGAAATGGCTGGACCGACAATCAATATCAAAAGTGTTTTTATAATATTTGATGTTGAAGGTCTTGCATTTAGGATATTTTAGAGAAGAAGCAAATTTTATCGAAGAAGTTGTGCTTCTGAGATTGCACCCAGTCTTTGCTATAGGCCTATATCAGATTCACCGTGAGAGAACTGGCCGTTTTCTCCGATCATAGTGCTTAGACCATCGACCACATAGTACAAATAGACAGAGCATCCTTATCTTAATAGCATTGCAGCAAATGAAGCAGGGGCCGCCATATTCTTTCGGTATAGAAACACAAAACGACGCCTAAAACCGCGTAATCTGACAATGCTCATGTTTCAAATAACTCGTAGTTTATACAATTTAGCATTGAGGCTTAAGGTTGAAATTTTGCATGTGAAGAGTCCTTTAGATTTTAACAGTAATGGTATCAATCATATTACCAAAATGATTGTTGTTCTATTTTAAAAAATGATAGAAATTCACAAGTTTTTATTCAACTTTTATGAAAAAAGTAGTCGGCTGCTACTTTTTTTATTTTTTGGTCGGGGTTCAATACAAACCATATGATAGAATTTAATTTGTTCATGTGATGATTGATTTGTTTTTATTCCTTGGATCTGAGTAGATTGATAACATGTTTACTTTTATGTACTATAACTAGTATACATTTATTAAAAATTATTAGAATATGAATAATTATTGAGAAATAAGAACATGAATGATAAAATTTAGTTTATTTAAATTGATATTTAAACAAAAATGAATATTCAAAACAACAACTTCCCTAACTTATGTAGAATATGCCCACATAAAAAAACAAATCCTTTAGAAATTAACTGAGTATGCCAATACAAGTTTGCCGTAACAAGCGTTTTTAAATTTTAAAATGAATCATATGCTTGGATTTAATTTGTTCATATGATTATTTTATTTATTTTTATTTTGACTGATTTTAGATCATTGATTGTATGTTTGCCTACATTTTTATACTATATAACAAGAATACACTTACAAAACAAACATTTATAAGAATCTCAAAAATCGTATTACTGGAGTGGATACCGATGTGATTTCCATGATCATTTCCCTTACAACTAAAGCTCTTGAAATATTATTAAATATACTTTTTGCAATAATTACATAAGGTGTTTGAAAAAAATTCTCTTACATAAATTAAATAAGCTCCCATATAAAAAATAATTCTTTAGAAATTCGCTGAATACGCAGGTTTGCTGCGACGGGGTTTTTTTTCAAGTTTAGGTGTGTTTAGGTATTCAAGTTTAGTCAAAGATATTTAGTTCGCCATCCGCCAATATGGCTGGCCAGAGAAATACACTTTCAATTATTATCAATACAGTATTACTATTCAGCCTTTATGCTGATTCTGATAGCGATATTATCAGTTTTTAATACAGTCTGTTCCTATTGTATCGAAATTTCACATGCTGCTGGTGATGGCACCCAGGTGCTCTTCCATATCCCGCGCGTTGCGGAACTAACGGCGGCAGTTTACATACGAGCACCTGGCAGGCTGCACCTGTGCGTCATACAGCACCTGCCAACCGTCAACATTAGCATGACACCGGCCAACCTCTGCAATCAACTCGCCATTGTCTGCTTCCACAGTTCGACACCTCTCTGGAATTTCTCCTGGACATGGGAGCTGTCGCATAATCCTTCCGAATATCTTAAACTCCGTAAAGGGTTCTTGTGCTAAATACATGGTATTACTGTAAGCATGATACATACAATTACTTTTTAAAACTATATTTCGTATGATAATCATAACATTCAGTTTAGCTAAACTCTATGAAAACACAAAATAATACTTGTTGCAGGTAAGCTGCTAAACCGTACCTGAGTAATTAAATGCGCCTAACTTTATTTTACTCGAGGAAATATTTAGGTCAGTACTACTTAAGGATTTAAACAGATTTCCCCATAGATGCTGCCGTTTATTTCAATGTACTGCCGTGATTTAGAGCTGCGCACTTGTCAGATCTAATTCAGGCCGATTGGCAATGTCAAGGGACAAATATTCTGGCCAATTCGGGGTTCGAGAGGCGCCTCACCACTTGGCCCCAGCTACCAATAGCCTTAAATCATCCAATCATCGGCCCATTTCTGCCCCTCGCTGATTCTGATAAATTTGTAAGTTTTATAAAACCTTAGTGTTATTTTAGAACATGTACAGTTGGTATTGCTATTGTGTCTGAGACAAACTTTGCGTATGAGAGAGAAAGAGAAATATATATGGCAGATAGGGAGATGAAAGCTTTAGTAATTTTATTGGCTGATTAGGCTACGTGTCCACGGTCATTCGTTGCACTGTGCGCTCGTATGTACAAATACTGCAGTGATTGAACAATCGACCAGAACAAAATAGGCATCAGTTAGTCTGAATAGTTATTTTAACAATGAGTTACTTCAAAGCACAATGTATATACTTGTAATAAGGTTATCACTTCACTTCCATTTCCAAGATTAAGCTATTTGGAAAAAATGGGGAATTTTTTTTTAACCAGCTATTTTTTACCCATGGGGAAAAAATTTTCTGGCCCAGGTACTGGGCAAGTACTGACCAGGTTCTGGGCCAGTACTGACCAGAATCTGGCCACCTACTGCTCAGAAAGTGCTGCTAAAATGCGTAAATAAGCAGTTTTAATAAATATAAAATACCCCCGTTGCAGCAGACCTGCATACTCAGCGAATTTCGATCGCAAAGTACATGTTTCAATCCAATATAGCGAGATTTGACACTTTTTACAAGCTCCATAAGAATAACATGGGGAATGAGTATGCAGGTTTGCTGCAACAGGTATTTTAAAACTGGGTGGTTTTAATTCAATGTTTAGTAGATCTGAACTAGAAGAAGCCATACACCAACTTTTATCTAGATATGTTAAGAAATAAGGAAGATATTGCATTTTTTTTTATTTCCCATAAGGATAACATGGGGAATGAGTATGCAGGTTTGCTGCCATAAAAACGGAAATATCCGGGATTTTATACTACAATACATTATATCTCATCTATATGAAGCCACAAACCAAGTTTCATTAAGATATGTTGAGAAATAAGCGAGATATAGAATTTTACTTATTCCTTATAAGGTTAACATTGAGACAACGTACTGTGTTTATCACTTTCAGTATCTCGGTAACCAATGGACATAGAGCAATGATTCAAATTACTAAATTGTTTGTTTTTTTCGAGCTGAATTCAATGGTGGCAACCAAAATTCGATAAATTTTATTTTTCTATATAAAAAAACTCGAAAAACCCATTTTTGGAGGGGTTTCACCCGCTTTACCCCCCCTTCCGGTGGTCCGATCGGGCTGGTTCACGAACTCGTCCGAATAATTACTTCTTTACACGCCTGTGCCAAATTTCATTCCGATCGGACCATTTTTGCGATCGCTATCGTGCTTACAGACACACACACACACACACACACACACACACACACATATATATATCTTGAAATTTGAACGAATGGTGTTTTTTGCTTCTGGGGGCCCCAAAACGAAAAGTTATTATGGTCTTGGGCTTAGGTCTTACCATGAGACCTACGGTAATAGCTTCTTCCCTATAGGGGAAATTCGCTAAAACTGACTTGTTTGATTGAAATAAATTACTTTTGAAAAAGATCTAAAAATAAATATTTGTTGCCCAAGATGGGATTTAAACCTGCGATCTGCGATCACCCAGTTAAGTTCTTGACACATTAGACAACTCGGCCATTCTGATGCTTGAAAGCAATGGAAATGCAAAGTATTTGGCCCTTGCTTGGTAGCTAAATATCAACTTGTGATTGTTGTGGTAAAACTATGATATGTTATACATATTCTGTTAGTATTTATTTGTGTCCTTTTACGAATTGTAATCAAACATGCAAATAATTCAATGGATTATCTAATTTTCTAATCAAATTTCTTGAAAGTATTCATTTGATCTTGTTTTAATCGTCAGGAAAATAACGTAGAAATTAAAAAAAACTTGTAATATTTCAAAATAAATAAAAAAAACTATTCATATATCTTCGGCAGTAGTGGTCAGAATCTTAGTTGTCCTGGCTACAGAAGGCAGAGTTGCCCAGGCAGTAGTGGCCAGAACCTGGGCAGTAGTGGCTAGAACCTGGGCAGTAGTGGCCAGAACCTGGGCAGTAGTGGCCAGAACCTAGGCAGTAGTGACCAGAACCTGGGTATTACTGGCCGGAACCTGGGCAGTACTTAGCAGGTTCTGGCCAGTATTGATCAGGCTCTGGATCAGGTTCTGGCCAGTACTGGCTCCAGAAAATGTATTCCACATGGGTTGTGTACATCAGTATGTTATTCGATAGGTTTGTAAGATTTAGGGTGTGAAATGCCCACATTGCAAAGAAATGCCTCCAATGCAGCAGACCTGCATACTCAGCGAATTTCAAATGCGTAAAAACATATTTATATCTATATCGAACTTTGTAATCTCCTAAGAATAACTTGGGGAATAAGGTATGCAACTTTGTTGTAACAGGTATGTAAAATTGGGTTGTTTTGATACAATATCCAGAGGAACTGAGAACTAATTGAAGCTAAAAATACCATGTAAATCAAAATATGTTGAGAAATAAGGAAGATATAACATTTTGAAACACATTCTTAAGTTATCGTGTGGGAGGTGGTGGTTGAAATTTGGTAAGGATCTAGAAAATCTTGCCCCTCTCCCCCTCCAACCGGAATGCCGAATTTATACTTATACCTGAATTTATATTTATTGGCCTAAGACGTCCCCATGTACTTCGCTGTGGTTACGTTACCACCTCTTCCAAGAAATCCCCAGTTGAGAGCGTTGGACTTCTCTTTACAAGCTAACTGAATTCGCTCCTGGCATGCTTCCGGAGGCAGGAACATTTTTCTGCAGTTTTCACAGCTATCCTCGTGGGGTTTCCATCCGCCGTCGCTGCAGGACTGCCCATGCCGGCCGCTCTCGACGCGGCGGGGATGATGAATGCCGTGTCCTGCGCGGCCCGGGCCGGCAGCATCGTCCATCCGCCGTCGCTGCAGGACTGCCCATGCCGGCCGCTCTCGACGCGGCGGGGATGATGAATGCCGTGTCCTGCGCGGCCCGGGCCGGCAGCATCGTCCATCCGCCGTCGCTGCAGGACTGCCCATGCCGGCCGCTCTCGACGCGGCGGGGATGATGAATGCCGTGTCCTGCGCGACCCGGGCCGGCAGCATCGTCCATCCGCCGTCGCTGCAGGACTGCCCATGCCGGCCGCTCTCGACGCGGCGGGGATGATGAATGCCGTGTCCTGCGCGGCCCGGGCCGGCAGCATCGTCCATCCGCCGTCGCTGCAGGACTGCCCATGCCGGCCGCTCTCGACGCGGCGGGGATGATGAATGCCGTGTCCTGCGCGGCCCGGGCCGGCAGCATCGTCCATCCGCCGTCGCTGCAGGACTGCCCATGCACGGCCGCTCTCGACGCGGCGGGGATGATGAATGCCCGTGTCCTGCGCGGCCCGGGCCGGCAGCATCGTCCATCCGCCGTCGCTGCAGGACTGCCCATGCCGGCCGCTCTCGACGCGGCGGGGATGATGAATGCCCGTGTCCTGCGCGGCCCGGGCCGGCAGCATCGTCCATCCGCCGTCGCTGCAGGACTGCCCATGCCGGCCGCTCTCGACGCGGCGGGGATGATGAATGCCGTGTCCTGCGCGGCCCGGGCCGGCAGCATCGTCCATCCGCCGTCGCTGCAGGACTGCCCATGCCGGCCGCTCTCGACGCGGCGGGGATGATGAATGCCGTGTCCTGCGCGGCCCGGGCCGGCAGCATCGTCCATCCGCCGTCGCTGCAGGACTGCCCATGCCGGCCGCTCTCGACGCGGCGGGGATGATGAATGCCGTGTCCTGCGCGGCCCGGGCCGGCAGCATCGTCCATCCGCCGTCGCTGCAGGACTGCCCATGCCGGCCGCTCTCGACGCGGCGGGGATGATGAATGCCCGTGTCCTGCGCGGCCCGGGCCGGCAGCATCGTCCATCCGCCGTCGCTGCAGGACTGCCCATGCCGGCCGCTCTCGACGCGGCGGGGATGATGAATGCCGTGTCCTGCGCGGCCCGGGCCGGCAGCATCGTCCATCATGCCCTCTCAATATAGACTTCACCGCTCGCTTATTAATTCCACCGCCGACCGTTCCTCCGCCTGTCCGTTGCAGGAGTAATCACCGAGGTAAGTCTCCGCCCCCTCTTAATAACCGGGGGGTTGTTTATTCTACCGCCCCCGCCTTATCCTAGATCATACCAAATACCAGGAGTAAAGTGGGCTATTGATTGTGAAGAGGGAGTTTTTGTTTTGTTTTAGTATCTACTAGTGGGATGCATAATTTGGGTTCACTATTTGTTTGGTGTAGTTTAAGCTTAAAATTAGTAAACATGATTTTGAAGACGATTAATTAATGGGTCCAGTTTCAGTCTTAGTAGATGAAATTGTACTTCCTGGAGACAAAGGGTTTCTCAAGATATCCCGATCCTCAGGAGATCTAATGAGCACGTTTCTTCTCTATATGTCTTCAGATTTAGTAGTCGAGAATTGATCCAAATAATAATAACTAGAGATCGCCTACTGATCGAAATTCGTCCAGAAACTATTTAGGTTTTGCTGTGCCGGCCTTAGGGGAGGGCGACAGGGCGGCCGCCCAGGGCCTCGCGCCTTGGAGGGCCTCGCGCTTCTGATAGGAGTTTTCCTTTGTTTAAAATAGGTGATCAAAAATAATAAAATTATAATAATACAAGACAGAGATATCTATTAAACCGTGAGAATGATTGCTTGTAATGTTAAAACTATATTTTAAAAACACGGCAAAACGGCAAGCCAAGAACATCTTCACCTTTTAGGTTATTTGATAAAGGTGTGTGGTTTAAGCGAGGCCTATAGAAAATGATAAGGTATGAAATACTGGAAGTATTCAAAGTTAATTCAGTCCTCACCAGGTACCGAAGGGAAGTAGCGGTGAATTAATGTACCTTTACTTTAGTCCGTCCGTTCTATGCGCAAAGGTAATTGCCAGTTAATTACAAAATGATTCATAGTAGCGCTGGCGCACGACTCAAGACACAATCGTCCAACTGAGGGAGAGGAGACAACCTAAATTTCTCAACTTATGACCGAGAATTTCCCAACTCGCCTAATAACATTTTTCCAATCAATAAGTGTCTCAATTTAGTAGTGTTCAACAGCTACTAAATTGGCAGAGCTATCAAAGAAATATAGATTTGCGGTCTAAAGAGTTGGGAATTTTGTTTTCTCTAAACTGTCACGGATATGTAATGATGTTCACTCGAGAAATTCATTGGTAATGTGAAACCTTTGAGAATGTGTGCATTTTGGTCTCATGGGAGATGTAAAAAATACTACGATGTTTTCCAAAACTTATACCGCCCTTATACATAATTTACATGTAATTAAAAATGTGTCTAAAAATTAAGAATGCATTGAGTAGGATTGATGTAGGGGGAAGGGATTAAATGGGATGGGGGGGCCTCGCAAACGTTTTCTTGCCCCGGGCCTCGCACTCGCTAAGGCCGGCACTGAGGTTTTGTGTTGACTCCTCGCTGCAATAAATTAGTGCAGCTAGATATGTTTATATTTTTTTGCTAATCCCTTAACAAGTAAGGCCATTAATATTCGAAGATAAGCTTCAGCAGGCACTTCGGGGAATAAGGCCATCAGGAGTGAATAAGGTCATTGTTATTATTTTTTTTCAAATTAATTTTTCTATATGCCCTTAAAACAAATGCATATTATGATGGGATTGTGCACATCTTCGGGATAATAAAATTCTAACGGTGTGCTTACACACAGAGAAGAATCGAACAGAGGTCGCTTTTAAATGGGTCTTCTGGAGCACCCTAGTACTAGTCACATTTAAATCCATTTACAGTTACAGTAAAGTTACTAGTTACTAGTTATATCCAGTTACTAGCTACAGTTAAGTTAAATTACGAGAGGGCAGCGACGGTGCTGCTCTTTCGCGGCGTTAAGTGCTCAACGCACACGCAAACCAGCGTTCGACATACTCTGAGCAGTCTGAGCGCAGCATTAGATACCTGTTTGATTCTCCTCTGTGGCTCACATTTTTCCTGACCCCAGCAGGCTGAGGAAAAGGAATTGCAAAAATCAAGCTTGCCTATTAAGATATAGAAAAAAGGCCCAATAATAACTAAATTCAGTGAATAAGTACTTCCCCAATACACTGCGGGTTGCCTGAATAAACAAAGGATTCAAAGTTATTGTTATTTTCAAATCCTTTTATTTTGCAGGGTTTTTAGACCAAATTAATGGTTAAAAAATGTGAACATTATATTTTAGAGTTACGATTACTATACGTCTTGAATTTCTGGATTGTAATGTTTTCAATTGTTTGAAACATTGAACATTTTGAATATGTAGTACCTTTAGCGCCAACTAAAAATCCAAACATTTTTATGTTTTTCAATTTAATTTCTCTTGATTAAATTGTATCGTGGGCTCATAAATTTATTTCTGATCTTGGAGAACTTCATTTGTCATTAATTTCAAATCGAATTGAGGGGTTAGAAAATAGCCATTCTTTTATTCTAAATATGTCTACATCTGCTCTTCTATGACTTCCCCCTTCTGTTACTCCATGGACTTCTTCATGAGTTATACGCAATCTTTTTTACTTAAAGCTTTCGCTAGAAGAGAATTAGGGACCGTATACAAAAGCAACTCTGCATTGCCTTTTTTCTTATTGATGCACTCTATTGTATTCTCCACTTAGGAATAACACTTTGACATAACATTTTATTCTCAACAGTTTCAAATTCAGTTTTGTCTCAACTTATTTTTATTGATCCGACATGTTGGTACCCACTCAGACAATTTATGGTTTAAAGTGAAAACAACTCGATCGCCAATTAATTATTTATCTTCAGTCGCGTGTTATATTTGAAATTTGTATATGTATATATATTTTTTACTGAGTAAACTATAAATTTGAACTTTCTACAACTCTCCACGGAGTAAGTAGCCTAAGTTTAAAGACTGCCCACGCACGATTCCACAGTAAAACCTCTTCATTCTCGGATGTTGATTCATGCTATTTCCTCTCCTCTCGTTTTTTGAATGATAAGTGAAGAATGAAGAGCCGTTCTCGGTGGCCCGGGTAATGGAAGATCAAACAGACCCTCCCCAGCGCCTCTTAACTGTCCTCTTTATCAAAAATCCTGCCAATAAAAACAGTCTTATCCGAGTGAAGTGCGCGCAATAAATTTGACTTCCATTAGTCACTAATGGGCCGCCATTAGCTGGCCTAGACCTCGGTATCGGTCACCGGAGGTATTTCGGGCCGACGTATAGATAGCGCTGAGTGCAAAGTCGTGTCTGACGGACCGGTCTGTCCGCCGCGGTCGTCACCTGGGCCGCTCCGGGTCGGAGTACAGGTGATACTGGGTGTTATTGCTACAGCGATGTTTTGTGCACCGGAACGAAGGCATCGATAAATGTAACTTGTCGACATATCCGATGAAAGAAACACCGAGATCTCGAGCAATATTAACAAATAATTTTAAGTTTGTCAAAATCTGAACTTTTTTAGTTTATATATAACTAGCTAATGGTATCCAGCTACGCTGGGTATTTACATTAAATTAAATCTGTTGATTTACTTCAAATAGCAGACAACTGTCAAGCAAATAAAAACAAAGTATTTTCTATAAACACAAAAATACAAACTTTGACCTAGAGCGGAGCCGTATGGAAATAACGGCGTGAAAACTGCTTAGTTGACCTACTTGAGACCTAAAGCATCAGTGAACGAAATTTCAGCTCTCCACCTATGATAAGTTATAGGATTACTGATGAGTGAGTTAGCCAGTCATTACGGATTTTGCCCTTTATAAGTATAATATAGTAGATAGTAGATGTAGCCAGAAGTAATTCAAGAATTATAAAGTAGGTGTGAAATGGAGCCTCTAGAAATTGTTAAACGATGTAGACATTTCATAACCAAATTTAATAACACAAAACTTCAGTTTGCGAATATTTTTAAATGGTGTTATCAATGGAGTGGTGAGCTTTCAGGAAACAAGATGGATGTTACATGAATGGAAAGCTCTTTGCAGCATGGTATGTAATCTTGTCCACAATCATTATTAGTTATTAGGCTAGGAATCCAACACACCTCAGTCATAAGCGAAGTGAAGACTGTGAAAACAGCAGTTTTCATAAGACTTATGAAACACTGGGCATGACAGAGTATAAGTTATAAGCCACGAAGAATGGGAAGGGTGATTCTTTGTTAATTGAAGCAAAAACGGCTTCTGTGGTTTGAAGGAGACAAAGCTGGAATGCGCCGTGCTTTCCCACGAAGTAACTGATTAGGATTCCCCAAAAGTTCGTCATCGCTGCAGCCCACGACGTTCTGCCGCTCACCAATTTACCTCGGCCGCAGAAGTGGTTAAGTGCACTTACCGCCGGCGCTGTTTTCTTTTTCAATTACGCGCGGTCGCTGGGTTCCACTCTATCTCCATCCTTCGCCTGCCTCCTTCTTCTAGGGACTACTTGCTCGTTCTTCATGTCATGAGGCCTGAAGAAACAGGATTGGCTTGTTGCAATAAAATTTGCTAGGGTTACCCTATGAATGGGTTTTGCCGGAATCAACCAGGGCGATAAAACGGCGATAAAGAACGTGAAGCTGTCACAAAAACATAAGGTTCCTTTCTTCTTCGTAAATCGTTATACCATATCTATCGCCCGGAGATGGAAAATTCGACCATACAAACAATGAACCCAGAAATAGTGTTAACCATTGACTATGAATGTAGAAGAAGTAGTGTTAACCATTGACTTCTACATTCATAGTCAATGGTTCAGACTTTGGTTTAATACGAGTATTTATTGTTAGTCTACCCTTTTAGTTAAAGACTTCATTGATCTCTTATGAGAACAATTCAATTGCCCCCCCCCCCATCCACTACTTCTAACCTTCCTACCCTCAAACTCTCAATCATTTTCTTCCTGCCCTCTTCCTTTCTCCTGACCTTTCCTTCATCCTTTTCCTTCTTTCCCTCTTCATTACATTGAACAAAAAACTTCATACTTAATTTCTAAAACCATACAAAGTAGTTGGCACTGGAACCCAAGCTTTCTCCTGAAAAACATAGTCATTGATTGAAAAAAAATATTTCACCCATTCCCAATAATATTAAGATATGAGTGTAATGTGTATTTGCTCTCCTATGTCAATTACGATGGATGGTTGAGACCACAGAGAAAGAACATATATTCTTCTCAGGAAAAGAACTCATATTCTTTCTCTATGTGTAAATTCAACTAACTTATCCCCTCATTTTTTAAATAAATTTTCGATACCCGACGTTATATAAGTTGGGAACTATTTTCTCCTTATAAATGCATCTGAAATATATTTTTATGTGCTACGTCCAATCTACCAAACTATTCCTATTTCCACTCAATTTTTACTTTCTCCCCCCCATATAGGACTACATAGTACGGTATGTGGAAAAAGTATTGTTTTCGTCAAAATTTTCTAATTTGAGTTGTTAATGGATACATTCGTATTGTTGCCTTCCGTTTCCAAAAAAAATATGTTTTCGGGGTGGCTACCCAAGTAACCGCTGGTCGAGTAACCGCTGAGTCTACGGTTTGACAGTTTTCTGACTGCCGAGTAAAGTTGGGGTGCGCCCCCTTTGAAGTACCGTCAAATAAAAAAGAGCGGGACTAGGAAGTTGTAGGTACACACTGACGGTCATGTTTGCATTCAGAATTATTCTCCTGGCTCCTCCTCCCTCCTCTTCAGAACAAAATGTCATCTTGACTTACCCGACGTCATTCTCGTCATCTCTTTTCGATAGTATTTTTAATTTTTAACACTTATTTACTATCCTACACTACAATATATAATGTACAAAAGAAAACGCGCTGAAAGCTACACAACCTCCTTTCTTCTCAATCTTCTGTTTTCTATAGAAGTCCCTATTCTTTATCAATTTCGTACAGTATCCAAAGTCTGAAAATATCATCACAAAGCTCTTTTTACCGAACCTGACCTGCCTTTCCTGAAATTATCCTCAATCAACCCAACTTCTAACGTCCAGACTCACACGGCGCTCAGGCGCTCTAAAAACTCTAGACCTACAGTAATTTGTACCTCAAACAATGCGCCGGGGGGAAAATTGGCTCAGTAACGAACCTTTCGTGACGGAAACACAAAAAGTGAGGTTAGGTGACATCTGACCGGATGTGAACCGGCTCGACTTCCGGCGCCGCAGACGCCTTGATATCATAATCACATTGTTTTGGCGCTCATCGCCATGACTGGCGCCAGGAAACGGCGGCGCTTTCCCGCGGTCCCGCGACTGCGTAATGAGCTTTGTCTGTTATCTTTACAGCTCTATTGTTGAGCCGCCTGATTACTGTTTTGTTTGTATCACGTAGACGAATTGCAAATGACTGGGCGAATGGAACAGGCCTCCGGCGTCGCGGGCTACAAAGCAGCGGCTTCATCTGGAATGGGAAATGTCTCTATGGAATTATACCAATAAATTGAACTTGGCGCCTGAATTATTCGGTTAGGTTACCTGCTTACCTCAAAAGTCTGCTCCCAAAACTTTGCTGCCGCGCCCTTTAATCAAGTGCACTAAACTTACTGTATCAGCAAACTGACACATAACCATCCACATAACCTACAACAAAATACCCCGTTCCAGAAGACCTGCATACTCAGCGAATTTCTGATGTTAGAATCATATTCCAACACAAGCAATACATGATCTTTTTTCGTTTCTTCCGTAAGAATAACAAGGGGATTGAGTATGCAGGTCTGCTGCAACTGGTATGCAAAGATTTGATGGTTTTAAACCAATGTCAAGTGTATCTGAAGTATAAGAAGCCATAAACCAAGTTTGATCAACATGTGTTGAGAAATGAGCAAGATATAATTTTATTGTTATTAGACTTCAAGCAGGTCTGTGAAGTTAGTTATCGAGAACTAACGAGGAACTAACGATTGGCATGATTAGAAGTGGTTAAGCTAATTTGGGTATGCCAACTTCACAGACCTTACGCAAGCGGTTTTCTTTTCACAGTCCAACCGCAACAACGGCTGGACCGATTTTAACGTTTGAGGTATGAAATTAAAGGGAATTTTATGTAGATTTGTCAACAAGTCTCAGAATTTTAAAAAAGGGCGTCACTAAAGTACAGTAAAGGGCTGAAGTTTCGGAACAGTGGCGCTATTCCTCGACATTTGAGCAAGCTCAGTTTACTTATTGCTTACAAACTGAACATATGGCCAAGCTCTGAAATAGTTCTACAGGTAAACCACAGATAGCAGCAATTGATTACAATTAATTTTTCGAAAAGAACAGTTTTTATTTGATGGTTTGGCTTTGTTTTCAACAGTTTTCTTTCTTTAAGATTTATTATGTAATTTAGGTTATGTTATAAAGTTTTTAAAGCTCTTAAACATTGCAGTTACCAGTTTTGCAATGTAGTTTCGATATACCATAGTGTATTTTGAAGTTATATATTAACCTGAGCAAATCTATTTTTGGATTTGGTGCATTTTTAATGCCACCGATAAGAAGAAGACGAACATAGACCGGTCGGAGGAGTCGGAAAGAACACGATCGCAACTGCTGGCATCACCCTCCCGATGTAACATTTTATGCTCCTTCCAACCTCAGACGAAGGAACTAAAAATGTTTTTATTGCGGTGGGATGCATTTCAAGAATGAAAAAAACTGGTAGAATAATGGGTCATTTACGCGTTTTTACCACAAAGGAAATGTTGCCTTTAAAGACAGCCGTTCCCTACAATATCTATTTTGGCGATAATTATCAATAAGCTGCAGCGGCAATCCCTAAACAAAGGAAGTCATTGCTCACGGCGCCAGTGTTTGCTCTCGGTCAGCTACATGTTGCTGTAAGCAGAGAGTGATCTTTTGCCAGTGTTAAAATATACATTTCAGAAAAAAGAGGACATGGGGAAATGAAGGTATTCCCTAAAAAGTCGTTTACGTTTACTAGAAACTCCTGCGGTAGATCAAATTAACTTTAATAGATTCAGTAGTTAAGCCATAATTTGGTTAATGAAGTTTGCCCTTTGATTAAACTTTAAAAGTATATAAGTAGGCTGATTATTCTTCATTATTTTACCACATGATTTTTGCTCGATTTCGAGCTACGTGTTATCTAGTTTTATTATTATTTTTCATAAGGATAACATAGGGACAACGTACTGTGTTTACCGCTTTCAATATCTCGGAAATCAATTGACAAAGCAATGATTAAAATTATTGAATTGTTGGTTTTTTTATATAAGCTCAATGGTGTGACCAAAAATTTTTATTTTTTTATTTTTTCGATTTAAAACCTCAAAAACCCTACTTTTAGGGTTTTTTACCCCGCCCTCGTTACCCCGCCTCCGCCTTCCAGCTGTCCGATCGGGCTGGTTTACGAACTCGTTCGAGCGAATGCCGCTTTACATGTCTGTTCCAAATTTCATTAAGATTGGACCATATTTACGGCCACTATCGTGTTAACACACACACACACACACACACACACACACACACACACACACACACACACACACACTCACACTCACACACATATATATGACAAAAAACTACAAGTTGACAAACAAAAAATCGTGTGAATCTATATTTATAGAACGATTTTTTTGCTTTTTTTGCATGGTCTTGGGCTTAATCTTACCATGAGTCATGAGACCCACGGTAATAGTTTAATTCATTCCTTAAAGGTTTGCTAATAAAACAAAAGCAAACATTTAGTGCAAATACTTACAAAGTGCTAATATTTGCAATATATATATTATTGCAAATATCAACACTTGATAATATTTGTGAGATAATTTAGAATTATCTCACAAATATATACCAAATTCTATCTGAATCAGTTAGTAATAAACGGATGAATCGGTTTTTAATTATTTGTAATAAAAGTAACATTAGACAACTTACTGCGTTTTCCGCCAAACGAAAAATCAATAATCTCCGCAACCAGGGGCGGACTATTTCAAGAAACTGGATTTTTTCGAGCCAAATTTAAAGATTATCAGTAAACGTTTATATTATTAGTATGATTTTAAGTAAATTTTTAAAATCTGACTTTCTTAGCCCTTAAATTTTAATAACTTCTGTACCTGAATTCTTTCATACATAAGGGTGATGTTGTTTTGTTTTGTCATCGTAAGCACTTATAATTATGAAATTTTAATCAAAATCGTTTGCGCCGTTATTGAGAAATTTGTATTTTTTATTTTTTATGGACTTTTGGGTAGGTACCCTTACAAATAAAAAATTTTAAAAATTAAAAAACACTTGGAGATATCTCAGCTTTATATCTGCATGCAAAATTGTTATGCTTTGTTTACATAGGTACATCCACACATCCACACGGACGGACTGACACAACTCAGAAAACACTTTTTGGATTCAGGGCGCGTTAAAACCAATATTTCCGATAACAATCCACGTTCTTAGGCATTGACGTATTTCTTATGAGCTTTGCAAGTTTCTACCCTCTTGTTATATTTTTTTAATGTATATACAATATATTTAGCTCCTTTACTTAGGTTTAAAGCGTAGTTATCTCAATCGCCATCCATCAAGTAGTGTTTTGATCATCATTTCAAAAGGAGATAACTTTACAGTTGGGTGTCAAAGGGCAAACACTCTCTTGTAATTTGAAATAATCGCTTTCTTCTAGAGGTTATTCTTTCAAGCCAACGAAAAATACTAAGATCCACTTTTTAGCACAAATTATTGTTTTCACCTAAAAAACAATGCAGGGCCACATGGGTGGAGTGTTTCAGTATTTAACTGAGGTAGAAATAAGTTCGACTTCCACAAACACCGCTTCTGTCTGCCCAACAGGTCGACCCGCCTCGAAGACTCTGCAGCCAGCAGGGCTCGGGTATTTTGCGCCAATCAAGCGCCGGGGCGCACCGCGCACTCTGTCATTACACTAATAATTGTGGACCACTTACGCTGTTTTTATTACGGCCGCCGTCGATTTTCTGTAATCATTCCAGTGTTATTAACCAAATATGCACCAGACCGACAAAAAGTGGCTGCACTTGATTTTCAGTGCCATCATCATAAAAGAGTGTTTTTCTCGTGGCTCGATTATATAATGGTTATTAGCCGGTAGAAAATGGAACCGAGATCTGGCAGTCATCTGCTCTCGCTGATTATCCTTGAGCCATAAAACGTGTGTTTTAAACTGACAAAACCCGCTGTAGTGCTCTTTGTCCCAGAGCTGTTTCGAGGGAATGTTTTCTTCTTAACTTCGTTGAAGTGCTCCTCATGGGTCCCCAAATGTTATTGAACAAAGATATTCTTCCCTTAAACAATTCTTATTTTCATAGTCTTATTTTACATTTCTAACCAGGTTTCTTCGATAAGGAAATAAGTAATATTTGTGAAATAATTTGAGAGGGCAACCTTTGTAATCTTTGGAGAGAGTTGAGATTAATATTTCTCTTTTAATGTCTCTTCAATCAAAGAAAATTTCAAACAAGCACATTTATATTGGTTAGTCTCTTTTCATATATGTTTTCATTCGAATAAATATAAAGTTATCCCCATCCGAGTAATGGTCAATAACTTT
Organism: Flexamia atlantica; assembly: GCA_035578135.1. Lineage (NCBI taxonomy): Eukaryota > Metazoa > Arthropoda > Insecta > Hemiptera > Cicadellidae > Flexamia > Flexamia atlantica. The sequence continues at coordinate 10,180,997 of JAQJVK010000016.1, read as the reverse complement.
TATACCACCGCTATTTTATAATTTTTGTTTCTTTCTTCACTAACTGTCCAGTTCAAGCTCTCCTAATGCATTTTTAACTTCAGTCAGGTATTACCTGAGATTACGACTTTACTACTTGTGCGCGTTTTGTACCTCCTAAACACAACAATGAGCTGTAACCCTGTTACGGCCCATTCCAGTTTTGAGTCAGTTTCAATCTGCATGCCTCCAGACAATGGTGCAGCTGTAGAGTCTGTCCACTGCTCAGTGCTCACAGACGAGTTTTCATTGTGCTCACCCTATGCTTGTTTGTTCAGCACGGTAAACACGGGCTGTAACACGTCCAAGTCTTGCATCTGCGCTCGTATTTCAATTTTGTTGGTTTTACAGATTGGCTGTTGATTCACTACCGGTAATAAATTATCCTCGAAAAGAGAATGGTGCTGTACAGTGAAGATTGGATTCGAGCTGAACTGTCAGCAAGAGCTCATGAGAAAATTTGTCCTCAATCTTAAAGGTCAAAGATAGATGGCTATATTCTACATTTAATCATACATTTTACCATTGACTTTATAATGAGTGCTTTTACTGATCAAAGCAATACTAGCAGTAATTATTTGTTTTTTTAAGTATGTCTCTTTTGTCTCTTTTGTCTCTACTTGTTGATGATTCAACCAACAAACCAGCCATTTATCATCTAAATGGTCTGTGGAGGAGGAAGAGACAGTCACTGCTCTGGACTTTGAAATATTACGACCCCAGTCCCAGATTGTCTTAAATTATTACTCATATTAGTACTTCAGGCAATGTGAAGGTATAAAAACGAACAATAGAACTTCAAAACTCCTGTACCTGATCGAGGTTGCCCCTGATCGCCTGATCGAAATCCGAGTGACTTGATTTATTCTGTCCTCCCTAATAATATTCGGAAGGGGAGTTTATGTTGATTTGGTGTGACGAATTTATTTACAGTTAGTAAACAATCTTCAATGTCCACCTTTTAGTTTACCGCATTTCCTGGCTTTCAATTGAAATAAGCATAAATATACTTTTCAGGTTCGATTTTGTTGAAAGAACTTTACCGATTGGCTAGTGACAAGTCCATTATTTGTAAACGGCATCGTTAAAGTCTCCTGACTGCCCTCTCTGCTTGCATTTTTAGACTTCCTGGTGCACAGTCTTAGCCCCATGACCGCTGGACACAATATCCAATCAAGGGTTCCAATCGTGCCACAGATTCCTCAGAGGATCGGTCCGTTGCTCAATCAAAGTGATCAAAAGCAGTAATTAAAGCAGTGTACAATGGCAGCGTCTGTCTGCGAGGTAGCGGCGCTCCGTACAGGCCGTGACCAACGGGGTATTGTGGAGCGACAATGCGCCAGAGAAACCCATCCAGAAACGCATTGCCGAGTTGATTGCATCCGACTGTGACCAATCCGGGTAATTATAGCGTGAGTCATAGCTCGGGGCTGGGTAGGTGTCAACAGCTCGTAGCGGAGAGGAGTGCTGGAGCATCTAACATGTCGGTCCAACAAAGAACTAGCTCTTCGGCGTGGGCAATCTTTAGGCCTATCTTCCACAGAACAGAATGCAAAACCATTTTATTAACTCAGAGCCAAAAAGTATTTTATCTAAGTGTCTGTTACTGTGGCATGACTATTTAGATTGACAAGATCAGGGTATAATGTTTCAACTTCGCTTACAGTGATTAGTGATATTAACAATTACAATAATAACACATGGCTTTGCTGGTATAGGTATAACTGGAATTACTCGAAATAGGCCTTGCTTAAATTTATATTCAAATTTTCAACCTTATGGTTGGAGGAATGCCAATCTTAAGGGCGTTCTAGCCTCTCCTCATAAGTCATAAGTCTGACAATTAAAAACTTCCCTTCACACTTTACGTCTAGATCTTTCCAATGTCACCTAAATTATCCAAATCCGTTCAGAACTGTAATACAGTAGGAGTTTTGATCCCAAACAAAACTCAAGCGTGTTTAATAGATGCCAATGGATTCATAGTGACAAGTCATTACATAAGCAAATCATGGTAATAATTGCGCCGTAACTAATTTATGGTATAGATAGAAAGTGAAGATTTTGGCGAAATTTAAATGGACCCAGCTGCTATTTATTGACAGCAAGTCCTCCTCATATATGGATCATCTGTCGTACTAGGTTATCAGTAGTAATTTTTTGGGTTTCTTCGTTATTGCGAAAGATTACCTAACTGGGCCTATTTGAACTTCGCAAAATCTTCACTTTCTGGCGTAATCTATTTTTCACAAGATCGGCCTGTCGACCTTACGAGTTGGGCACGTTACCTCTGCCCTTCAACCAATACTTGAGTTCTATCACAGAGAAAGAAACGCTTTCTCTGTGGTTCTACTATCTGAGACCAAGTTGTAACTTGATTCGCTGATCCCAGGTCATTAAATCTCGAGATAATCAAGTCTTAATGAAAACTCCATTGCTTTTTTTGTATTTTTCTCCTTAAATGGTTTTGGATTCAGCCCCCCAAGATCTGTGGCTGCCGTCATAGGGAGGCCTAATGAAAGATAATTGCTTTGTTTTTGTTATTCAAATGTTCCCTTTGCAGTGTGCATCCTGCGAGACCGGAAGTAAGGTCGGCGCCGCCAGCGCCACTTCCGGCAGTGACGTCACGCCCTCGCCGCCCGATACCCTGGGAACCCCTCACCTGATACTTTCTGGACGTGGATGTGAATGGAGGCGAAAACGATCCAAGGCGACTTTGGCCTACTTCGGTGTCCGAGGGTCTCGGAGCAAAAAGTCGCCCCAGTTTTGAAATTTGAGAGTACTGTATAGGTAATGATGTACGTGAATGGGCGAAGACGTAGAGTGAAAGATTTTTTTTTTAATTTTAGAATAATTCCTTATTTTTAATGAGCAGCTAATTTTTATGACTTTGGTAAAAAAGGAAATGATTATTTTATATGTCCATACTGCCAAGTAGGAATAAGAAATTGTACTTTGTGGTTGGGATTAGAATGGCCTTTTCTAAGGGAAGACTCACTTCGATTTTGTAATAATTTTATTTGTTTTTCTTTATGTAATCAAATATCAACTTTTTTCAATTGTAACAAATTCTCTCTACCAACCGTCAGGTAATTTGCCACACACCGTACAGTCCATGCGCCTGGAAAATGTCTAGATTATCAGTAGTATCAGTCCGGGTTTTGTTTACAACATGAGAAAACTGCTCAAATTAATACATGTAATAAAGAAATACAGAGGTAATACAGAAGTAATACATCATAAGTGAAACACGTTCACAGGCAAGGATGATGATTAAATATATATGTTTTTGAAAAAAATATGCTTGTTTTTGACATACTCAAGAACATGGCTGAATAGTGGAAAATTCATCACGTGTCTTCCCGAAACAAGGCATTGACAGTGGAAGAGTTTTCTGTTAAATTGAAGTATAATAATATGCTCGGAAAAGGGTAAAAGAGTATCATTCATTCTCCTGTGTGAATATAAATATTATTTTGTAATGGAAAGATTATACATGGTGTTTTTTTAAAACGCAACCCATTTTTAAGATTGAATAATGCACATATGAATGTGTAATGAGAATTGTTTTATTGATATTTACATTTGATATAACCTATTATTTAAGTTTGATCACATTTGGTTTACATTATGTGCTCAAACAGTCCGCCATTGGCATTTGTATAAAGTTATGCTCTTTCAATCAAATTCCCGAACACATGTTGCAAGGTGTCTCTTTAAATTTCTTGCATTCAATTTGTTATGTTTGTTTTGAGGTGCTGAAGAGCTTTTGAATTGTTTTCGTAGAATAATTACTTCTTTACATGTCTGTGGCAAATTTTATTCAGATTGGACCATTTTTACGCGAGTTATCGTGCTTAAAGGCACACACATTAAAAACGCAACCCAAAACTTGATTTTATCGGTGAAGGATTATTTCCCCCAAGATTCCTGGAATTAACCTCACTATATTATTATGTTCTTTGGGGATGCATAAAAAGTAAGGCCTAAAAAAACAAGTCACAGCATATTCAGTACCTGAAAACAAACAAATCAAATGTAATGCAAGAAATTCAAACAGATACCTAGCAACACTTGTTCGGGAATTTGATGGAGAGAGCATAACTTCATACAAATGCCTCTGGCGGATTTTTTGAGCATATAAGGTGAACTAATCGTGATCAAACTTAAATAATAGATTGTATAAAACGTAATGAACCATAAAACAATACTTATTTCATATTTATATGTGAATTATTCAGTCTTAAAAATTGGTTGCGTTTTTAAAAAAAACACCCTGTATGACAAATATTTTCCTGGTGATGTTCCCAGGAAGGTAAATCGAAAATCAATAATTAATGTGATGGTAAAACAGAAATCACGGAGCCCAGACAATCTATGGAGTAAGATAGTGGTATTAAAATACAAATTTCATATTTTTATCTCATTCATTAAAATGTTTAATCAGTTAAAAATTAATTAAAATCCTAGTATCAAATTTCTCTTTGTTAGTTTAAATAGTGAAAATGTTTCATTCGTAGCAGTTTTTCAAAATCACCATCTAACAAATAACAATAAACTCCTGTTTCTTATAAAATTAAAAGTCAAAATTAGTCCATTGATTTTGTTTGCTCTTGTATCTTACCGATACATACTCCCAGATTTTGTCACATTACATATCCTCCAATGCATCACTAGCGTTTTTGTCCGGGGTAGGGTAGGTGAGAGCTCTCCCAGTGGGTTGCACTTCATGTGCCGGGCCGTCCCTGGTGTCAGGATAGTTGTTTACATGCCAAGAACATCTTCAACATCATTTACATATGGACAAACAACAGAAAGACAAAGGACCACAAGGCTGGGCGGGTTGGCGCCTTGAGAGACACGTGTGCCTGTGTGAGAGTGTGTGAGTGTGAGCTCGTGCATACTTATACTTGCGCAAGCGCGTAGTACAAGTTTTTGGCCAAAGTCCACGACGTACGTTCCCCGGTGCTGTGCCAATACAAATGTAAATATTACTGATTCAAGGTGAAATGCGGCCTTGCATCAACTTTTATGTCCCGCGGTGTCGTAAAGTTTTTATCTGCTGTACAATAATATGTGAGTTATTGTTGCATTCATAAAAGTTGAACTGGTTATTGACTGACTTGTTCACCTTTCTGGTTTAATCAAACACAAATATTGTGTGCAAGTATTGTGTAGAGGTTCAAGGCAGCACTGGTCTAATAAACCAATATACTTTTATGGTGAAAGAATATTAAAACATAGTCTATGGTTACAATTGAAAGCTTAAAGAAATTCCTGTTCATCAGGTATTGAAATCAATAGCTCGACCTAAAGAAGGATGAGTTAATAAGCGATTCGCCTTTTATTTATTTTTCGAGCCTTTTCATAATATTTTTATGAAAAGCTATGGAAAACTTTGTTCCCTCATCTCAATGTCATTAATTATCCAAATAGGTCAAAGTTTATCCCCTTTCACGGATAAATCTGCATACCCTTATGTTGAGTCGCCTTTGAATCTCATTTATCCGTGCAATGTAGAACTGTACTTCGGGCAATACATCAAAAAGATTTTCTCTCTATTAAATTGCATATACCGTAAACCAATGAATAATAAAAAAAGTCTAATTTTATTTATTAAAGAGACATTTTAATTTGAATGTAGTGCAGTTGCGCAAAAACACAAAACTTTCAACTGACGAGATGAGAAAAACTTGGTTTCTTCCTTTGCGTGACTTCGTTAATTGTGTCTAATGTAGAAAATTCTGTAGTTTTTGTCCTTGTCGCCTCTTAAAAAGTTAAGTTTCTATAATTTTCACGAATGATTATGTAAATTGTAACTAGGCAAGAAGTATATAGCACAGGTCGGGAATGGGGATATAATACACTGTAGCTACGACACAGACCGTGCCCGGCGCCGGCGCCGTCGACGAGACAGTAGAACACGATGCCACACGATGCCAGTGATACAGTCACATCGTCTCGCTTACACCGCGCACCGCCAGCGCCAGCGCCAGGACGTCGAGGATGAAATGTCAATCGACGACACTCGCTTGGAAACAAGTTAACTAAGACAGCTCAATTTGGTTTATTTTGAAAATCATACCTCACATGGACATATGTGATGCCATTCATTGTACTCTGTTTACTTATTTTAAAAGGGTGAGAAATTAATAAAAAAACGAGATATACTATGTATTGCATATTCCTATACAAGAGTCAAATCTTGAGGCCGAATTATCAAACAAAAAATTCAACCCCATAGCCTATACAATCAGAATTAGAATTTCGTTGACTAAAAACCGTGTAATTAGTTATGCTAATTCCCTGTAATTAGTTATTACTATTGACGTCCTCGCTACTGATGACGTCATATTATTTCCGGTGACGAGGACTCACGACGCCGAGATGTCCGCCAGTGCCGCCCCTGCAGCTCGGCAACCCCCGGTCTCCCGCAGGCGACGCAGGGCGAAGTTGGCGCCACGGAGACCGACGTCCAAATTAGGCCCGATCAATAGCCCGGTTAAAAGCCCAGATAAGATCACTAGCCAGACACACCGATGCGCCGCTGCCCTTGAAGGTCTAGGAAGTAACTGTGTGTAACGGAACCGAGCTTGCTCAATCGGCTTCGACATGGAACACTTTCTCTCGAGTTACTAAATGGTATCTGATTATGGCAAATTATTTTCCGATGTTTTGTAAAGTTAACGGTTCACGCCATTATTAAAGCGTGGGTTCAGTATGTGTTATTGGTTACTGGATTTTTTTCACTATGCGACAAAGTGACAAGAACACCTGCGGTCTTTCATTCGCCCTGATCACATGAGCTATTTCACCTGCGAGTTCGCAGCGAACGATTTTCGAGCGATTTCTAAATTACTTTGGACTTTGGGGACGGTTGATAAGTTTGCTAGTTTATATTCAGGGCAAGAGAGGGTCTTCAAACTTTGACTTTGAGATTCTGCTCTTCTACGTTGTACTTTTTTGTTGTACTTAATTTTTAAAGGGCCTCGAGTTATATTTCTGTGTACCCCAATAATGGATAACTAATTGTGCATTTATTTGTACTTTACAACGCAACAGTTTGATAACTTGATTTCACCCGCCGCGCCGGTATCACCACCCCAGCCATTGCCGCGTCTCCAGCGCGGCGCCCGGCGCGGCGCCTGGGGCCGCTCCTCACCATTGTTTTTGCGTTCGGCTGCCTCAAAGCAATGAATACCAAGTCTCCCTTATTGATTTACAACGTCACTCACTGTCACACTCGACGGAGGGCAGACGAAATCGCCAGAGACCAATTTGCGCTATGACAGTTTCTCTACAACTGAATTTTTAAATTGCCCCTACTGGAATATATTTTAGTACTGTTCGGAGCAAAACTTGTATGTAATGAGACACAGTCGATAAACTGTATAAAGAGTTAAATTCGTGTATTTTGTTAGTTATTTCCAATTATTAAACCGTGATTCATTATTTGTACTTTTACAAAAACAGCAATACACTGCAACACACAATGCATAACCACCGTTGGGGAAATAATACACTGTATAAAATTCTAGCTATATACAATTTTATCGCCGGCGCGCTTATTATAAAATTGAGTTTTCCCAACATGTAATACGGATATTTATCGTTATTTATTGTGAAATATAAATGGTATGAGGTACGGTAATAATAATGTAATAGCTTATCCAATTCTTCAAAATTACATGGGTAGGCCCCATAAATACCCATATTTATCCCCATAGTATGCATTAAGTACCAGAATTCTTCACTCCCAATTGGGTTTTCCAAATAATCTGTCTACGGCTCGATCTCTCCAGTAGACATAACGGTGTCAACAACAGGACACAAACATCCCCTGGCGACGCCGCTGACTAACAGCGGGGCGGTCGGACGCCTGGCGCCGGCCACGTGACTCACTGGCGCCCAAGCCCCCACGCTTCCGATATGTTTAATTTCACTCAATTTAACTTCAGATCTAATATCTTTTTTATCTTTCGTTTCAAACCATTGCAAACTCAGCAAAATTTGAAATGTTATTACGATTTCCGATCGATATGTTTACATAAACAATTGACGTAAGAAAGATCAAAGATTCGAGTCAGTTCTAAAAAAATATCGCATGAATATAATACATTGAATTATTTCAATATTTGTTTGCGTATTTTCTTTAATTGACGTACGGGAACACGATTGACCCAATTTAATAGCGTCGAATCTTTGAAATCTGGAGTCTATTTTTATGTTCAATCAATTGAATGGTTTTTACTTCCATTACTATCTCCTAGTGATGTAGTTGGCTACAGCCGAAACACGTGTCCTACAAAATGCGAATCAGTGCGTGCAGGCGGAAGATCTCCGTGAAGATGTTATTTTATCCACTGCCGCACACAGACTTGACCATCTCTCCAAATTTGTATCTTCATATTCGATGACGCCCATTTAAAAATCCTACAGTAAAATATCAAACAACTAAAAGTGCGTAGATTTGTAGTTTGTTCCCCTTTCATAACCAACAACTATTGAGCGAATTAAGCCAACATAAATATTAGGTAAAGTTATTATATTATCACCATAGGCCTAACTTGTAAGTTGTAAGCCCGTCGGAATCTATTTGTGACTTGTTACGTTAGACTTAGTTATCAGGAATGTATTGTACTAAAATTAATCCAACATTTTAGCGGATAGAATTGGAAAATGACAGGGATCGCAACCACTAAGAAATTAGGAGCTCAATAATTTGAACTATCACGTGAAATCTACGTCTGAACACGAAATCTCATGGAAAAACATTTGTAAACTTAAAATATTATCAACCTTAAAGCGAGGAAAGTTATGGTGTTGTATTGAACGAAACTTCAGATCTCCGCGTTTTCGCGAAATCACAGCCAGTGAAGCGCAGCCATTTTGCTCTGTAACGACCGCAAACAAGGTCCTTTGCAAGACACCGAGTCAGACCACTTGTCCGCGCTTCGATGATCGATTAGATCGATTTTACAACCGTCAGCGACCCAGGTGTCGGCGAACAAAGGAACTGGCGAGGGTTTATGGGAGGCCTTAGCGCAAATCGGCGAAAACTAGAGGTTTACGGCGTGTTTATGGGCCAATAGGCAAATTGATGAGGCGCTGACTCGACGATTGGCTGCAAGTGTTACTAGATGTGGCAGCAAAACTACGGAGAACCACGGTAAAACTCGGGGTAGGATGGTAACTTGGTTCTGTAACTGCATACGAAATTAATGCCGTTGGCTCACAGCTCACATGGCACGATCACAAGTTAGCCTATCAAAATAAATAATTTACTGCATTTTTCTTCGGAAAAAATAATACTGTATATTCTTTCTCTATGATTTCGCTTCAAAACCCAGCGTGTATTTTAGCAACAAAATGCAAAACCTTTCCTTCATTAATTAATAGCAGGCAGCCTATACCGGCGGCTTCGCTCGCTGAGAGGAACAAATTATTAGTTCAGATACATGTTATTTCTAATGTGTGATTTTTACAGTTCCAAATAGACTGATTGATGATGATTTCAACGCAATGTGAAGGTTGAAGCGCATAACTGCACCCTTCAGTTTTTGCAGCTAGTATTCCACCCCAGAATGAAATGACGTTTCTTCGATGAATTTTCTTTTTCCCAAAAGTGATATGAATTGGCAACTATGTGCTAAGACATTCTAGTTTTTCAGTTTAGTCGTCTCGTAAGAATACAGAAATGTCCGTAGTAATTTATTATTTAACTTATAAAATTGAGTTTCTAATAATTAGAATAAAAAGGTATTTACTCTGAACTTCCATTGCACCTTTCATTGTCCCCTAAAACATGTTTGGTAATTTTACTCATAAGAATAAGAGGCATACGTCAACGACAATAATAACGCAAAGGACGGACTCTGGAGCTATCATCTGAATTTAGATGTTTATTAAAGACCAAAAACTGCAAGAAAAAATATAAAATTAAGGTGTTGGCCAAAAAATGAAGAAACCTAATTCCCCGAAATGTTTTTCAAGAAGCAGCTAGAGGCGAAAATATACGATAGAAATAGTGTATTTGCTTTAACGTAGCCTAAATAGCCCTAGGCCAGTACACAGACCCTCCTAAAAGTTTTAATTCTGAAAACCCCGATTTCATAAAAATAGCTGAATGATGGGATGGAATGTCCAAGCAGAGTTTCAAGATTCTAGTTTGATTAGGCCTACTTCGGGTGATCCGTAAAACGCGAGTAGTCTATGTGGTATCTTCTGACTGAGTCATTTTTATCATCCTACGGACCATGGACTAAGATTTCTTCCTCTTCCGTGAAACGAGATACAGTACTCTTATTTCAAGCAATCAAGAGGGTAAATGGGTAACATTTGTGTCGGTTTCAAAACAAAAATTTGTTAACGTTAGATCACTTTTCGTCTCCAAATAAAATTCCTTAATGATACAAGAGGTATTGGTCTCGAGGTTAAAACTGGAGGTTGATTAAAAGGGCAATAAACTAATATTGGGGGCGTAACTTACACGGAACCCGACCAAAACGCGTGTTCCAGAGCCATTAGGGAGAGGAACCGCTGTAACTCGCGGGGCGGATAGATATACGCTCCGGTCGCCGATAGACTTGTATGTGGACCGAGAGGCTATCCTAATAAATTATCTGCCCTACTTAATAACAGGAAGATTTAAACATATCTACTAGAAAACAAGCTGGCTTCATTACAGCTGTAGATGAACTGACGCTATTTTAAATTTTATGTTAGTCCTAGCTTCTTAGTATAGAAACCTTTAGTGGAATCTGTTAAAAATGGATGCAATGAAAAAAAACACTATGAAAGATGCAATTCCCAAGTTTTGAATCGAACTCGAACTTACTTATTCGGTATACTTATTTAATTTAAGGAACCTCACATTGTCAGAAGGGTAGCCTATAACAAAATTAGAGCTCATAAACGCTAATCATTGATGTTTGAAATTATATTTTCGAAGCTGAGATCATGTTTAATGTCTCTGATTTATTTTTTTCGATTTTGATAATTTGATCAAATTTGCATTCTTGCAAATACAAAACCTTCACTAAACTCAAATCAACAACTTAAAGAGTTTTACCATAGGATTATTGCAATTTTATGAAAATATCTATAGAAAATTATATTTCACCTCCATTAAAAATGAATATTTTTTCATACGTTTAAAAAATGCCCATTAAATAAATTTTCAAAAAGTGCTTTTAAATTGTGTTTTAGGTTTTATGTTCAGGTTATTTACGATAGTCAACCCGTAGGATTCAAATTTTCTTTTGCCCTGCAAAGATGCGACAGCTGTTTAGCTTTGTTTTACCCCTCAGCAACACCTTCAGAGTCTCCTGAAGCTGAGGAGGAGGACGCTCCCACAGGTCGCCACATCAGCGGCCAGCAGCAATTTACAGTAATTGCGATAAAATTACTGCTTTATTTTAGTAGTTGCGGCCACGGGAAGCGGCGTGCCAAGCCCAAGCCCTTCTTTGTTCATTATAAATTCAACGACCACTGCAATTACGCTTCTTTATGCTTAAATTATTATAATCGTTTTTATTTTCATAAATATTCGACCTCGCGTCATTATGCTGGATAATTTCGCCCGAAATAGATCAATTTGCTCTTGGGGTAATTATTTTGCTTTAATCGCTTGTTTTGTTGGGCTCAACGTGACGGAAAGATTATTTTCTTGTTTAATGAGACAATGATAAATACATAATCAGATTTGTTATACTGGATGTATTGTATATAGTTCGCAACACACGAGTAATTATGAGATTGTAGAAACCTTGGTTGTATTTATTGCGTAATTTTCCGTTTGTGCGTCCGATATTAATGAAGAAGCATATTATATCAGGACTATTTTGCATAAAATTATATTCTAACTTGTTAAGTGCGCCAAATTAGGGGTTTAGGCTTTAATGATTATCTCCAGAATATGAACAGTAGCCTATAACAGAGCACCGATCCTAGAGCATCAACGGGAAGAGTAAATACCCCCGTTGCAGCAGACCTGCATACTCAGCGAATTTCAAATGCAAAACAACGTATTTCAAGCAAACATAGCAAGATTTGACATGTTTTGGTAAGCTCCATAAGAATAACATGGGGAATGAGTATGCAGGTTTGCTGCTACAGGTATATTAAAACTGGATGGTTTTAATTCAATATTTAGTAGATCTGAACTAGAAGAAGCCATTTACCAAGTTTTATCAAGATATGTTGAGAAATAAGCGAGATATAGAATTTTACTTATTTCCCATAAGGTTAACATTGGGACAACGTACTGTGTTTACCACTTTCAATATCTCGGTAACCAATGGACATAGAGCAGTGATTCAAAATACTAAATTGTTTGTTTTTTTGAGCTGAATTCAATGGTGCCCACAAAAATTCGATAAATTTTATTTTTCTACATAAAAAACTCAAAAAACCCATTTTTGGGAGGGTTTATCCCCCTTTAGCCCCCCTTCCGGTGGTCCGATCGGGCTGGTTCACGAACTCGTCCAATTGATTACCACTTTACATGTCCGTACCAAATTTCATAAAGACCGGACCATTTTTGCGGCCGCTATCGTGCTAACAGACATATATATATATATATATATATATATATATATATATATATAATACCCCCGTTGCGGCAGACCTGCATACTCAGCGAATTTCAAATGCAAAACAACATATTTCAAGCAAACATAGCAAGATTTGACATGTTTTGTTAAGCTCCATAAGAATAACATGGGAAATGAGTATGCAGGTTTGCTGCTACAGGTATATTAAAACTGGATGGTTTTAATTCAATATTTAGTAGATCTGAACTAGAAGAAGCCATTTACCAAGTTTTATCAAGATATGTTGAGAAATAAGCGAGATATAGAATTTTACTTATTTCCCATAAGGTTAACATTGGGACAACGTACTGTGTTTACCACTTTCAATATCTCGGTAACCAATGGACATAGAGCAGTGATTCAAAATACTAAATTATTTGTTTTTTTTTAAGCTGAATTCAATGGTGCCCACAAAAATTTGATAAATTTTATTTTTCTATGTAAAAAACTCAAAAAACCCATTTTTGGGGGGTTTATCCCCCTTTACCCCCCCTTCCGGTGGTCCGATCGGGCTGGTTCACGAACTCGTCCAATTGATTACCACTTTACATGTCCGTACCAAATTTCATAAAGATCGGACCATTTTTGCGGCCGCTATCGTGCTAACAGACACATAGATATATATATATATAAATTCGAACGAATAATTTTTTTTCCTTCTGGGGGCCCCAAAACGAAAAGTTATAGTGGTCCCGAGCTTAGGTCTTACCATGAGACCTTCGGTAATAGCTTCTTCCCTATAGGGGAAATTCGCTAAAATACATTAAAAACTTCTAGATGAAAAATTTAAATCACAGATTCTTTTGTCATCGACAATTATGTTAAATTACTAAAACAAAACATTAATATAACTTATCTATATCAGTTTTAAATATGGGTTCAGTAACTTAGACTTCCTCTTACACTTGGCGCATTATATCTCGAACCATGACCTAGTTTATTGCTGCAGCTGTCAGATTTTGTTTGTATTGTCAATGATATTCGACAACAAACAATATAAAACAAATTTCTATAACATCAAGTGTATTTTGATTACAAATGGCAATTAGATGTATAGGTAAACAGGGTTCGTTTAAAGTCTGGTATATTTTAATTAACTTTTATATAATTTTATAGAAAGTAATGAGACTTTACAGTTGTGTATCTATTACAAATAGAAATCTTTAGGCGTGTTTTCTTATAGTTTTTTGCACGACGAGGGGACGCCCTACGCAGGAAGTCGTAAAATTCTTAAATGTAAGCATACCTCGAATTACATCTCATTTTAATGGTCTTAATTAGTAGATTATTTGGACGGAAGAAGTCACAGGACCAAAGTGGGATCAGATCTCTCTGCCCGTGTGAGCAAATCATTGGGTGTACCACAGGGTAGTTGCCTTGGACCTGTTCTCTATACCTTGTTTGCTGCCACCATGGGAAGAAATTTACAGCACTGTAAGCTGTACTCGTACGCTGATGATGCTCAGCTTGCTATTCAGTACGACAAAAATCAGGCCAGTCGGGCTGTCAGTAATCTCAATTCAGATCTTGAGGCCATCAACGCTTGGTCCATAAGTCATGGCATCCAGCTGAACAAGAATAAATGCTCTTTGCTGACATTCTCGGCCAGCAAAGTGCTGCTATCACAGCCATTGTCTGGTATATACATTGATGGTGTTCTGTTGGATGAGTGTAGCTCTCCCAAACTTCTTGGACTTCAATTTGATTCCAAGCTTTCTTTCTCTGGTCATGTGAGCATGGCTTGTCAGAGAGCTGTAGCCCGACTGAGAATTTTATATAGGCAGTGACACCTGTTTCCCCCTCCTACAAGGTTTCGCCTTGTACAGGCTTTGGTACTCTCTGTATTTGAATACTGTTTTCCGGTATATGGGAATCTCATATCACTGGGTGACATGAACAGATTGCAGAGAGTCCAAAATATGTGTGTCAGGTACATTTGCGGGTTGAGGAAGTATGATCATGTATCACTTGAGCGGAAATCCCTAGGCTTATTGCCTATGGCTGACTTGTGCTTTCTCCGCACTGCTTGCCTTGCCCGTAAAGTTCTGATGGAGGGGAAGCCAGAGTATCTGAGAGAGAGGCTGAAAACCCGCTCTAAGGTGCGTTCCCGCTGCACTAGGCAGGATGACATGCTGGAGATGCCTCGTGTGCGCTGTGAGTCTGCCAGGGGTGGGTACTCATATTTTGCTCCAAAGCTCCTGAATTCGTTTGGGATGGGTCATGAGCTGGAAAGTCTGAGGACTTTTAAGAAAAAGTTAGATAGTGATTTATTAAGTGGACGAATATCCAACAATGTCCTTGTTTAATTATAAATAAAAATGTTATGTTTATTTTATTGTATTTAGTTTTTAGTTATGACTTGAGTTCTTTTGTAAAACATGTCAGCATGAAAAACGCTCGAGAATAAAGACGATTTTATTTATTTATTTATTTATTACAGCGCTAACCGCGCCTCAAAAGGTTAATCCAATCAGAAGTTACAGCTCCTCATAGATTTTATGTTGGCCATTAACCTTTATAGGCTAAAATTAAAGGAGAGGTCTAATTCCTAAAAGCACTTGGAACGATGCAGTTTAGTTTTAGATACATGTATTTCTCGTTAGTAAGGATAATTTGAATATTAAAATATCTAAAAATAAATTATGTTGTTTCGAGTGCTTTATTAGTAATTAGACTGATCTCCTTACTTTTAGTTCAGAGTTTAATGGCCAACATTAAAATCTCTGAGGAGCCGCTTCTGAATGGATCGACTTTTAGAGACGTGGATTGCGCTGTTACGATCTAGTAATTAAGACCTTAAAATGAGTTACAACTCGGTGTGCGTACAATTGAGAATTTTATAAGACTTCCAGCGTGTAAAGTTCCTTGGTCATGCGATAATATACTAAAACACGTGAAAATATTTCTATTTATGACTGGTACACAACTGCAAAGTTTCATTACATTGAGCAAAATAATATAGAGGCTATTTCATGTACTCCAGACTTTTACCGAACCCAGCGATCTCTATAATACAAGCGATCTCTATAATTGTTGTATTATAGAGATCGCTGACCGAACCCTGTATATTGACAGCCGTTGGAATATGCTAACGCGCGATGTCAGGCTAGTACAACTTGGCGTATCAGCTGTGGTATACTGATGACTTTCACTCCACTCCATTTGCTTCATGTGTAAAGGATTCTCAAGTAACAAGATATAATGCGCCAAGTGTATATGGCTATCTCGAAACTGAGACGCATGCCATTTGCCGAAAACTAGTTGGCCGGTTAAAAAAATAACTTCAGCGAAACGTAGACCGAAGCGGTGGCCAGTTGAAACGTGACCGGATAAAACGAGTCATCCAACTCCACGTTGTATTGGGTGTCTCAACGTGGATGACTGTTCTTGAAATGTATATTTAATTATGTAAAATATGGAATATTATAATGCTACCAGTTCTTGTCCCTCTTTTAGGCAGGATTTTGAAAGGCGTTCAATTAACACTTGATGGCAAGCACACAGTGGCAACGTAAACGCTTAAACGTATTTATTGTCATATGCCTTATGCCATATTTATTTGATGTAGGCCACGTCAAATTGCCGTGGCCGCGACTGTTCATCAGTCCACATTCATCCACGTCATTCCACGTCCACCGCGACGTGACGGTCTAAACCCCGACACACTGCCAGACGCGCTTTTCGTGGACCACGCCATGGTGGAAGTATATATCAGCATTGTCTGCACTATGAATCTGATATACTTCCACCATGGGCCACGCCAGGAAGGAGCAAGCTGGGTGTTTGGGTGGTACGTGCGCATGTGCGGCCAACGTCCGTCCGGCGACGCAGGACCATATAGCTGCCATATTGTGGTCCTGCCGGCGACGTCGCTCCAGAGTCAAGAATCGCTCCAGCTCGCAACTCCAGGTGTACGTCCGCGTACGAGACGGACGCGACGCCACGTCGGTTACGCCAGCATAACTTGTCCTATTTGATAACATGGTTAGCGTATTTTTCAAACATCCATCCGCATACTAGGATTCCCTGTCATGTACACAATTGATTCACCCAGAGGTTGTTAGGTCGATTATGTACTGCCAGTCTTGAACCTTGAACTATTTTGTAAAAATTCAATATTAAAATCAATTTCCTCTATGTCTTCATTTTACGCCCAAACATCATGTCGGTGAAAAGTTGAGAAAGAAAACACTAGACCAGGGTTAGACCATTTCCCATGTAAACTTAAAAATATTATTGTGGTTTGATGGTATATATACGCTAAATAGTATCTTCAAGTTATCAAAAAGTACATCTAGATGAAAGAAACTCATGTTGTTTCGATACCTTTGCAACGACATCCCCGGATGAAAAGTGTACAAGACCCAGAGCTGCGGCGGAAGCGTCGGCAGCATCGACATGCAGCGAGCGTCGCCAACTAGCGAGGAACGTGCAGTAAAGCACTTGTACCACATTTTTTCGAATCATATTTGTAGTGTCGGCGAGCCTCTTCTCCAATTTTTTTCTCGACTTTCATTCATCAACTCGCTGCCTTCTAAGCAATCCTCCTCATGATGTGCTAATAAATTATATTTGAAGCATTTTTTAAAGTCAATATGAATTAGAGATAAAACCACTCCTTTGCAACAGAGTATGGGGCCTAAACAGACTGATTTTGAATCACTCCAGTCAATTTAGTAAAGATCTTCTTCTCACAACTGTATCGGGAGGACGCGACGGACGAATGGAGTGGATTGTGCCTCGAAATAACTAATCTTCTCCAGAGAACTAGTATCAAACTGATCTGGCGTGAAACTCATTATTGAAGTTTGTTTATTATTCAAAACCTAATTACATCTTTTAATTATTCAAGATTTTAGCATTTTAACGACTATTTTTGCTTGCGTTGGCAAGCCTAAACCACAGAATACCTATCTGTTTTCTGGGCCCTCTTGAGGAAACAACATTATCCCGTAACGGTGAAAGAGATCAAACATAAAAATCTTTTCATTTTACCTTGTAATTGAAAAGCCTTAAATGGGTGGAACACTTTAAATTTTACTTTGTAAATATGAGTAAAAGTAATTATTCAATTTAGTCATCTCTAACATGTTATGTTGCACATTGCATATAGGTGAAAAATTGTCAAAGCAAGTGAAGCAAATTGAACCTAATTTTTTCAGATTAGTTAGATTTTTACTCCTGAAAAATACTTTTTTCAAGATTCGGACTTTTTAATCGTATTGAGGTAGCCACTAATGAAAATAGCCGTCACGTACCTTTAATGGCGACGCCGCGCCGGTGCCGAAACGTACATTCCTTAAGACAATGGGCCACCCAAGCCTGCGGCATGTTGGCAGGCATGAGGCATGAACATGGACATAAGCCGAGGCATGAGACATGAGTACGTGGGGCCGCAGCGGCGCCACCGATCCTGGTAGCATGCCAAACTGCAGTGGAAGCCGTGAGAAATATTTGACTGGTGATGACATCGCGTCTTTGTTTCTTGGCATAAACCTTTCAACCACGATGGCGGGATGACGTGGTTTGACCTTAACGCGAAAATATAAGAGAGGTACACGACAGTAACCAAATATATGACGATTTAAAAGCTAACATTACGTTTGTAGTCACTTTGCTTATAGGAGTAAAATTAGCCTAATACAGGGTGTTTTTTTTAAACGCAACCCATTTTTAAGATTGAATAATGCACATATAAATTTGAAATGAGTTTTGTTTTATTGTTTTTTGAGGTGCTAAATAATTATTCTGTAGATTGTTTTCATAGGCCTTACTTTTTATGCATCCCCAAAGAAAATAATATAGTGGGGCCAAACCGGGGGTCTTGGGGTAAATAAATCTTCACTGATAAAATAAAGTTTTGGGTCGTGTTAAAAAAATCACCCTGTTTAACAGTACCATGTGGTTTTGAGATATCGGTACGATTGCTATTTATGTTCTGTACAAGATGAAAAGCCGATTCGATTTAAAAAAAGGCTGTTTCGTAACTTATATTTGTACAACTGTGAATTAATTTAGGATACAAATTTAAACTGTTCTAATTTATGTGCATTAGATTACGGTTTAATGTTTTTATAAAAACGTCATCATAAATATCATAACCGGTATAACAATTATAAAATTCACTGGAGTTAAAAATATGTTATTTATAAAATTACTTTACAACAAGTTCAAATTGAACAATCAGTTAAAATCAATAAAAAATACAAAAAAAAATCCAATAAAGTACTGGGAACATTTTATTTAAGAATTGTTGAAATACAACAGTATTTTTCAAGTGAATTTTTAACAAATATTGCGAAAACGGGACATATGGGGGTCCCAAAAAGTTCGTCGGGACACTTCGCTTAAAACGGGACTTCTACATAAGGTCACCTTATTTAATACATATAATTGGTTTTACCAATTTTTTTTGGGTCTTTTCTATAAGCTTGATTTATCTTTCGTTTTTTAACGAATACATAATGGGGTTTGTTACTACTATTTTGTTGGTTACTGTATTATAACTTACTAAAGGCCCAATGACAGATGGCAAATAAGCACAATACCGACCTAAATCTCAATTACTTCATGAGTTTGCTCATGCGATATTTCAACAGACTTTTTAACGAATATGTCGCCAACTAGCTGTACCTTCTAACCACCCCAAAAATCAACGAGTCATACGAAAAAATTCAATTATTAATAAAAAAAACTCTATATAGGGATTTTTTTGTCAAAGACACAAGAAATTGACTAAATTGATTCATAATCATGGCATGAGCATTGACAAAATTAACCGTAGCCGGCCATGGCCATGACAGCTCTCGAAGCGAGGGGGTTTGACGGGTAGACAAGGCAAACATATCCCGGACTGTTTGACCTATTGGCTGATAAGAGCCTTATCAGTGTGGCGCCGCTGGAGAGTTTCTCTTGATAATCCAGAGTTTACCCGCTACTGCACCTTATCAGATAATAACGTAACAATCAACCGCGTTTTCGTATTCTTCTTTGTTTTCAGTTAGATTTTGTTATTTAATACGAAGATTTAAGGCCAGAAGAGAAAAATATTCCTGCCTTTAAAATGTGGGGATTAACAATAATATAGTCATAATGTTTTGCTTCAAATGGTTCAATATCTTAGACGATTTTTAAAACTTCTGATTTTATTAAACATTTAGTCCAAAAGTGCGGATATATTATGATAGGTTAGGTTAGGTTTCTTGTCCTTTTCTAAGGATTGCCTACTTTTAGTCATATTTCCGCCAACTTATAATTTTAATGTATTTAATTGATCTTTTTTCTTCTGGTAATAACCTAAGCTACCAAATGTTAACTTTGTATAAAAAAATACCTTCATCTCGACATTTTATGAACAGTTAGTTGAAACCTGTTAAATCCTAAATTAAGCATTATGTCGACAAACACTAACGAAGAAAACTGAATAAAAAGCAATAGATAGTATAGCAATAACAAGAATTTATAGAAAGGTATGGTTTCCCCGGTCGTAAAGTGATATTTGCATCTACGGTTTTGAAATGTTAATTTAAAATGTGTTTAAAACGTATCATCTCACATATCCTCGTTACCACTCCCTTAAAGCAAATTCAGAGGTTTAATTAAGATAAATCAATAACTCTAGGTAACCTGAATTATTATTTTTAATATAAAAACCAATCAGAAATAATTTCAATTAACCATTTCCATCTAAGGAGGTATACAACTCTCAATGACGGCGCGCCCTGCAGGGCCAATAACAATACATCAGTTGTGGACTTGTAAACAAGCGCCTGATTGTATTTCTATCAGCTGGTTATATTTACGCCCGCTATTGAAATTTTCATCGATTGTCTCTAGATGAAATGTAAAACACAACTATTTTTCGTTATTAACACGACAAAAAACGTGAGCTCAGTTCTACTGTACAATTTGTAGCACTGCTTCTGGCAAATTGTTAGGTTATCGCAATATTGCATTACGTTTTTTTAAATAACATTTTCAAGCCAATCAAGCAGTTCGTTGAATTATATCCAAATGTCTAGGGACCGAGCTTCGATCGGGGAGAACAGTTACATTTTCAAACATATAAGTTAATATGGTTCTCCACAAAGACAATTTACTTTGTCGTTTGATTTACTGAGGTTTCCATTTTGTTCGATTATTCAATTTATTTGGTCTTTGTTTTTCTGATCGATGCTCTCAATGCTCGTTTCAGTGGCCAAGCGCTGTGACGCACGTTGATGTGGATCTCATCTCAACGGTGTATTCATATTGCTATAGCCGTATGGCCGTATGGTTGTTTTGCAAAGCTGTGTTTTCAGCTTTTTCTCAGTACATTGCCATTCGTTAATTAATTGCAATATCATTGAAAATTCAAATCATACATCTTACTTCACAAATAACAGAAAATAAATTTTCTTAGCATCTAAAGGTTGCAGCCTAAACTGAGGTGGATTTCAGTTCAACATAATGAAACTTTTTTTCACTTAGTGACGTTAGATAATCTTGATTTGATGGATTTTCTTCTATGGACGTTTGGGATGAGCCTTGATTGTCCTCATAAAATTAAGTTAATTTTTTCTTCGTAGACTTTCGAGAATTTGCTTATTTCCATCACATAAATCATATTTGCAAACTTTTAAAAACATTGAACTGATTTAAATTTAGTAAATACAGTATTTAGCATCAAAACTTCTTTAAATAATAAACAAATACGTGTTGTTGTTTCAACTCAATTCAATTCAATTCAATTCACTTTATTGTCATGAACAAATAAATACATGTATTGACAATGTCAGAAAAAACAGAACACAGTTCTTAGTCAATTGTAAGTCTTATTCGGGCTAGATCAGTCTTTGCAATTCACAGTGAAGTCTTGAAGAATTAAATTAAAACACTAAATAACAATATTAAAGTAACTATGAAATAGATTAACAGATGATATAATCAGAACAGTAAAACGAATAATAAAATATAAAATTAACATTTATATTTTCAACATTTCTAATGAACCTAAAACCTAGCTGTTTGCCTAGAGTTTTTAGATAGTATTTAAAATACTTCATGATCAGTTTGTACTCAGTTGTATTCTCTCAGTTCTATTCCACAAACATCGATGCCTGCAACGTACTACCAAAGTTTCATAGGTAGTGAGGGACATGATAAAACTTGGGTGTTAACAAACAAAACCGGATGAATTTGGATTTTTAAAGAGGGTGAAGCAATAATGACAGATAATCAATTGATTCAACAATGAATTTATTGAGCCAATCATACGTTACATGTTAAACCATAAATATTTCACCTTCTTATTGATTGTTATTCAAGGAGCAAAACATTGTTTCCAATATTAACCTACACTTTGTTTTGATTTAGTATTTTTTAGCTGCCAGACTAGTATTGTAATAGCATGGCTCTGTTACTTCCACGTCATCGACGATTTCCTCCCCTCCTTTGCCGGAACTTCAAACTCAAGTGTCAACATGTTACTATACCATTTTTATAAGTGGCTCATTTATGACTGAACTTATCCGTCTGAAGAATCCGTACCAACATGGCAACTCATATGACCCATGTTAAAATTTTTCAACTTTTAATTTCATCACTTTTATAAAAACTTCGTTTCCCCAACAAATTCAATTACATGAACTTAAAAATAAATTCCCCCGTTGCAGCAGACCTGCATACTCAGCGAATTTCAAGTGCAAAACAACATATTTCGATCCAACATAGCGAGATTTGATATGTTTTTGTAAGCTCCATGAGAATAACATGGGGAATGAGTGTGGAGGTTTGCTGCTACAGGTATATTGAAACTGGGTGGTTTTAATTCAATATTTAATAGATCTGAATTAGAAGAAGCCATTTACCAAGTTTTATCAAGATATTTTGAGAAATAAGCGAGATATAGAATTTTACTTATTTCCCATAAGGTTAACATTGGGACAACGTACTGTGTTCACCACTTTCAATATCTCGGCAACCAATGGACATAGAGCCATGATTCAAAATACTAAATTGTTTGTTTTTTTGGGCTGAATTCAATGGTGCCAATAAAAATTTGAAAAAAATTTATTTTTCTATGTAAAAATCTCAAAAACCCCATTTTTGGGGGGTTACCCCCCTTTACTTCCCCTTCCGGTGGTCCGATCGGGCTGGTTTACGAACTCGTCCGAATAATTACTACTTTACACGTCTATGCCAAATTTCATTCCGATTGGACCATTTTTGCGCAAGTTATCGTGCTTAAAGACACACACACACACACACACACACACACACACACACACACACACACACACACACACACACACATATATATATATATATATATATATATATATATATATATATATATATATATATATATATATTTATGAAAGTGAACGAATGGTGTTTTGGCATCTGAGGACCTCAAAAAGAAGAGTTATGATGGTTTTAGGCTTAGGTCTTACCATGAGACCTACGGTAACAGCTTCTTCCCTATAGGGGAAATTCGCTAAAACTACATATGCTTGCAAAATTTTATCAAAATCGTTAGAGCCGTAATCGAGAGAGGATTTATAAATAT
Source organism: Flexamia atlantica (assembly GCA_035578135.1). Taxonomy (NCBI): domain Eukaryota; kingdom Metazoa; phylum Arthropoda; class Insecta; order Hemiptera; family Cicadellidae; genus Flexamia; species Flexamia atlantica. The sequence goes on along the minus strand of JAQJVK010000016.1, from coordinate 10,157,837 downwards.
AAATATACAGTACATTGCAATAAAAGAATTGCTCATTTAAGGTAATTGGATTAGTATGTATAATATCAATAATAATTTATTCTTCTATGTATACTTATTTAACACGCTAAGTTTTTTTGTGGTCAAGACTCCTCACTCAGTTCTGAACCGATTGCAATGATTCGTTGGAAAGAGCTCGGTGTGACGTTTTGCTGGAATAAAAGGAAATAAAATTTATAAAAGTTAGACTAAAGGGAAAAGCCCTAGACGCCCTTAAAGTTACTTACTTGCATACGATTTAATATGGGAATATAGAAATTTAAAGGGACAGCTCATTACAATAAACATTGTTTTTTTTCACCAGACTAAATAAAAATTTAGAGCTGCTTACCAGCGTGTGTCCACTTGTAATAGATAAAGATGATAAAGTATAAATAATATCTGATAGACACTAGATGTTATACACAACTAAGATTTATGATATGTATTAGTCATCGATTTCTCATCGGTCCAGAACCTGTTCGCCTGTATCATAAAAACCGCCTGAATCATTGGTCAGAACCTGTATCTACGACTCCTGAATCAAAAAGTTTATACAACTAGTTTGTTTTTGGTTTAATAAAGTAAATCTAAATAATGTTACTTTTAAAATATTACTAGCTGTTCTAACCGTTCTTCGCACGGATTTAGAATGGAAAAGAAACAATGGTTTCTATGGAAACCAAATAAAAACGGTCAAAAACCAATAAATTGGCATAAAAAATGAACGGAAAAAGCCCACGGGGCGGAGCCCGAGGGAATTTTAAAGGAAGTGGATAGGCCTATGTGTTTTCCGGGTTCAAGATCTACCTCTGTGTGAAATTTCAACCCAGTCGGTTCTGTATTTTTCGAGTTCACTTGGTACATTCATACATACATACAGAAACCACCTCTTCTTTATAATATTATAGATAGATTATTGTTACTTATGGTAACGGTCGTAGATAGGCCTAAATAACAAAAAGAAATCAATTCAAAGGTAAAACTCTCCTTGATCGTTTTGAACACACTGATATTCAGCTTAAGGAGATACTTCCAGACGTTCGAAATCAAAAACACTGAAGATGTGATTTTCAGATTTGTCTGGAACTGAAAATACACACTCTCTTTTAAACGAAAGCAAGACTAGCTATACAAATAGCTCACAGGAGGTGTATTCTAGCGGTTATTCAGAGAGAGCATTTTCACTCCATATCTGACACATCAATAGGCCCTTTGTTCTGGTTTGATTGGCAGCCTACTCCATCAATCAGCCCTCAAGTTCCGCTGCGGCCCACGAGAGTGCAGCAGTGCGGTGCAGGCGGGCGGCGCGGCGGTGGCCCTCGAGCCGTCGAGCGTCGCTCTGGAAGCTGATGGAAGGTTGAGAGGTCGGTTTAGCTTTTACAAAAGAAATGACAAATAAAAATTTCTTTAACTTTGAACTGTTCCTTAGTAACAAACTGCTTATAAGGAGAAAATTGAAAAATAAACAGCTCTTAATTGTGCACATAGTGCATTCTTTTCGTAAATGGTGGTAAAATCTGGATGAAACATTCCCTAACTATTCATAATCCTCTTCTTTCTTTATTTTTTAGGGGAAAATAGCAAACAACTAGATGCTAATGTATAAGGAGAGTTTAGATTCACTCTTGGACAGCAAGATAAAGCCACAAAATCACTAACAGACTGCTCATCGCCGCCGTCGTGTCCAGGTCGGGCCCCCGGCGATGCAAGGTCACGTCAGACGGCGGGGCACCGGCTGGACCTCCGAGGGCTCCGTGACCCCTGCCCCCCCTCACTGTCTCAGACTCCCGCGGGGGGGAGACTGTTTGCATTGCCGAGCCATCCGCCGATATTTAATCGCCCCTTTGTTCTGCGTTCCTCCCGCAGTGCCCCCTCCCCCCAGCAATTAAAACATGGCTCGGTGACACTGATTTGTGGGCCCCGAGGGTTATTTGCGAGTAAGAACTCCGCGTCTTTCGAGCGAACCGGTCCGGAGGTACGACAATGACTAAATTTAGTTTTTTTAGCCGGCATGCCGCAAGGAGCTCGTCTTGCGCCGATCCGGTTTTTGCGCCGCAAGCTCCGATTTTAATTGCTTATGAATTTCTTCGCCTGCATTCCAAAGGTCATCGGTATTTTGCCGGGGAGATGTGAAAGAGCAATGTATACAGAACCCTACATTGGAAAGGGAGAACGTAAACTACACAATGCGTACGCAGCAATATAATAGTCAAGTGGTCAACTAAAAAAATATATACACCCTAACCAAATTTCATTAAATGTAGCTATGTTGAAGTGTTGTATGATTTAAATAATCCACAATCCGGCCATAAAACGGTTCGTCTTAAAGTTATATGTATTAAAGTTTACTGCTGCAGCTCCGCTTGCGCTCATGATAAAAAATGTATGCTGTAAAAAATGAATGCTTAAGGTACTGCATGGTGGTAGGGTGTAATATATAATTTGAGTGGCTAACCCATCCCCGATTCTTTTAAGGAAACCCTAAGTTTTAACAAGATTTTTAGCTAAATATAATTATTGTTGTTTTACGGGCTCCGATTTCCATAGCGTTTCTTTTCTGGCCGTATAGCTTCGTATTTTAACGTGGCCCCGACTTAAATTTAAACATTTAAATTTAAACTGTACACCAAGCAGTGTATCAGTAGCCTACTCGGCAAGAGTTTAGCCGCAAATGACACTTCGCGCGCGCACATTTGCCTTTATAAAACTAAACAGCTCCATAAATAATGCTATTTACCCTACAGTCTCGCCTAATGGACATGCGTAATAAAATCGACATAAACATTTCCAACGACGGAGCCAGGAAAGTGACTCGGCGTTTTATGGTTCTTCAACTGGCCTTAAATTACGGCCGAAGGATCTCTGTCGCGACAGGCTTTACGGTACAACTAAAGTATATAGCATTGAATTCCTCTTTCGTTTAATTGTGTTTTACATCCTAAGAAGATGAGACAACTTTTTAATTTGTACGATATAGTTAGCCGTTTTGCTGCCTATCTGCCCATGTTTCTCTCGAAATAAAAGAACCCTTCGAAATGAATGAAAGAAAGTCAAGTAAAATTAGATTTTAGTGTTCACTAAACTTTTGTTCAGGCGATTTGTATGTCTCATTGGTGAATTTTTTTAACGCTTTTAATGGAACGATTCGTAATTCTAATCTAATATGGTTTCGATTAAATAATTTATTATTTATAGACTCGGAGAGTTTTACATTTTAATGGTCATTTAGGATCAAATGAGCATTATTCGGATGGAAAACCTCTGGATTAATTTTGGAATCGTTGATTCGTCGCCCCTTTGTCGCCCGGCATATATTTCTGTATTTCTGAGCCAACATTATTCCCAAATTTCCTATAATTTTCTACAGGTCGTATTCCTACCAGCAGCAGTCGACTCAGTGTCCGATGCCCAGGTCCAGCGCGGACCGCGGGATCCAAGATGGCGGACTGGGTATACGGGCCTAATTAAACAGCCCGGCCCGCGGCGAGTGGGCTGCCAATAAACAATAACCAGCTCCATCGCTCCGTGGATGTGACTGATGATGCTGTGATCGCGCTCTCGTGGGAGCCGGTCGCAGCGGATATCTATAGGTGGAAACTGTATACAAAGATCTTCATTATAAATAAACGCATTTACGCATATGTATTAACAGAGTCGCAATAATGTTCTTTACCTTACCTCACCTCCTTGAAACTTAAACGTATAAGCACAGAGAAGCTATCCATTCTCTGTGGTATAAGGTTTCTGGAGCCGCGTCAATAAGTTGCATTCACTGCTGCTCGTCTGTCGCAAAAAATTGATTGCATCAATAAAAGTAATTTCAATCTGACACTAATCGATCCACCAGGTTGATGGTCTTTTGCTAAAAAAATCAAATGTGGTCGAGATTTCACCCGATGATAAAAATTCGATAGCTAATGATTAACTGATGAAAATGTAAATACCCCCGTTGCAGCAGATCTGCATACTCAGCGAATTTCAAATGCAAAACAACATATTTCGATCCCACATAGCGAGATTTGGCACGTTTTGGTAAGCTCCATAAGAATAACATGGGGGATGAGTATATATGCAGGTTTGCTGGTCCGATCGGGCTGGTTCACGAACTCGTCCGAGTGATTACCACTTTACATATCTGTACCAAATTTCATAAAGATCGGACCGTTTTTACGGCCGCTATCGTGCTAACAGACACACACACACACACACACACACACACACACACACACACACACACACACACACACACACACACACATAACGATAAGTTATTATGCTCTTGGGCTTAGTGGTCTTACCCTGAGACCTACGGTAATAGCTTATCCCCTATAGGGGAAATTCGCTAAATCGAAAATTTAAAAAAGCGTAAATATTTTAGTCGAGCATAAACCATTGATGTAAATACATAAACCAGTGATCTAAGAGGATCATATTATTATAAGATTACTAAAAGTTGCAATCATTAGGAACCAAAAATTGCATTCATTAGTTGCATTCATTACCAAACCAATTCAATAGGATAAGTAAGAATGCTTAAAGGAGAATTTATCAGAACACAATAAGCTCAACCACTGTATACTCAACTCAACTCTAAAATAAACAGTCCCAGGAGATTTTTATTAGCATTCTTATTTATTTTATAATGTAACTAACTGCTGGACCGAGCCTGCTTGGTATTATTTCATTTACGCCAGTTCATCAAATTTGTAATCAACCATTTTCTTTCTGCAAATCAATGAATATAACATAAAATTCATTATAAAATCATTTACAATAATAATATTTGCTATTTTGCATTCTTGACAATTTTCCATCTCGAAATTTTTGTTAACAAATTACAAACGTCGGATTTGGATTCAGCGGCCCAAAAAATCATAAGAAACAACCACAATCAAACTCAACCCAAAACTTTCCCAATAGGGGATTTGTCGAAGACAATGTTACTGGACTAAGGATAGTGACTAAAATTATGTTACAAATTTAAAATTACAACCACTTGAATATGGCATGTATAGCCTCAGGTTCCTTGGTGTAAAATGGAATCTCTTATTCCTACCCATAAAACAAAACTGAAAAAAATGGTAGGCTATAACGAAATATTTATACAGGTTTAAAGGCGTAGCGTACATTTAAAATAGCATGATCTGTATTAATAAAATACAGTAAGATGAATATTCAACTGAAATGGAACGAAAGGTAGGAACGGAAGAGGGATGCGAGCGGCTGAGTTGGCTGCGTGAGGGTAATTAATAACCAGCGTTCCCATCGAGTAGGTAAATCTCAAGGCAGGTCCGCACTGCCGCCGCCGCCGCCGCGCCGCTGCTCGGCACATCCACTGACTGGCTGACTGGACCCTGGAAACCAATACTGGGGTGGGGGCGTCACTTAGGAAAAAAACATCCGATAGGTAAATCATAAAACGAACACCAAGTACAGAGGACTCCTACAGAACTTTACACATGAAATGAGGTACATAATGCATTTGCGGTAGTCTCATTTCTGAAAATTACAAAAGATAAAAGCAAATACACTTCTTGTGAGGAGAAGTTAGAAACGCTCGTTATCCGGTTCCCAAAGAAATGCTCCACTGGGAACCACACACCACCACTAGTGGTGCCACTGGGTACCACTGGTTGTATGTGCTCACCCACATGTTTACTAAGTTTGAGGGACATTTGGTTTATCCTTAGCCAAAGTACTATCCCATTTGATTTTTTATCAATTAAAAGATAATACTGGCGACATGCACAGGTTACAAGATAAAATCCATTATTATTAACTCTTGAATTGGTGCTTGTGGGTTAATCTCACCCCATCCAAGTCGCCCTCCGTAAATTGTTTAAGAGTCAAAATAAACTTTGATATCTACAGTAATATTATTCAAGTGATTTCACCTTAAAAGCTCGTATTTGTATCGGCTTTGGTACTGGAAACTAAGTGTCATGACAAGGAATAAATAATACATTACTTATTCTATGGTCATAAATTAAAGACAAACAAGCTTGATGAACTTAAAAAGAGAACTGCAGACATGTAACAGATGATTTTATTTAATTAGTTGGTAGCGCGGAATAATCACTGAATTACCACACAATGAGTAGCAGCGGCAGTCGCAGTCGCATCCTCAGCTGTAATTGCCTCTTTGTATCTCCTAATTGTATTTTATTTTTAATTATTTCTTCCTGTTGCAAAATTTATACTTCAATTGATTTGCATCTATGAAATTTTTGATGTGTCTAAAATGTTTTGTATAGCTTTCAAATGATTTACAATTTTTAATAAAATTTGCACAAAAACTGCTCATAATTTTTTATTTGAAGGTTTGAACATTAAAAGACATTTTTATGTTCTTATGAAAGTAAACATTATTTTCTATTCAAGTGTTTTCTCATAACGTTTTCTCCGGAGCAGAATATAGCAACGTTTTCTCCGGGGCAGAATAAAGTAAAACGAATATTTAGAATGTTTTTTACCAGCTGAAATTGCATTGTGCGGATCCTTGAAGTTGAAGTTTACTTTGCATTCGAGTATAACTACGTCAATATACGAACGTACAGATCCGAACCTAAAAAAACCACACAAGTGATTATACTAATAAAAATAATTCTGTTCAATTTCAATTGCAAGTATAACAGTTGTATAGAGTCTGTCTGTATCCTCAATTATGGTGGTGTAACGCAGGCTTTATTTTTATTCTAAAAACTAAGGAGACCACTTGTGGGTTGTTCCTTACAGAAGAAAATCATAGTTTACCATATAACCATAGGTCTGTAAAATATAGTTTTTATATAAACGTATGTATGTGCTTTTTAGAAATATTCCAAAACGTTTTTACAAATTAAGTTCGAAACTTCAAATTTAGTGTATCTGAAAATACATGAAATAATTGTGTAAAATATCACAATACTATCTTAAGCTATTTCAAGATGGTGAAAATTCAAACAGTGTAATGTAAAATGAAATTCGTTATAATGAGTAAAAATGCTCAAGTATGAGAAAATATCCCCGTTGCAACACACCTGCATACTCAGCGAATTTTAAATACAAAACAACATATTTCAATCCAACATAACGAGATTTGACATGTTTTAGTAAGCTCCATAAGAATAACATGGGGAATGAGTATGTAGGTTTGCTGCTACAGGCATATTAAAACTGGGTGGTTTTTAATTCAATATATAGTAGATCTGAACTAGAAGAAGCTATCTACCATGTTTTATCAAGATATGTTGAGAAATAACCGAGATATAGAATTTTACTTATTTCCCATAAGGTTAACATTGGGACAACGTACTGTGTTTACCATTTTCAAAATCTCGGTAACCAATGGACATAGAGCAGTGATTCGGAATACTAACTTGTTTATTTTTTGAGCTGAATTCAATGGTGCTAAAAAATTTTATAAATTTTATTTTTCTATGTAAAAAAAATTAAAAAAACCCATTTTTGGGGGGGTTTATCCCCCTTTACCCCCCCCTTCCGATCGTTCGATTGGGCTGGTTTACGAACTCGTCCGAAGAATTACCACTTTACATGTCTGTATATATATAAATTCGAACGAATGGTGTTTTCTGCTTCTGGGGGCTGCAAAACGAAAAGTTATCATGGTCTCATGGTAGGTCTTACAATGAGACCTACGGTAATAGCTTCTTCCCTATAGGGGAAATTCGTTAAAACTAGAAATTTTAAGACAAATAGAACGAAACCTTGATCAATGGAATCTATATATTAATACGCAAGCGGTTTTCTTTTCACAGTCCAACCGCAATAACGGCTAGATGGATTTTAACGTTTGAGATGTCAAATTAAAGGGATTGTTATGTAGATTTGTCATCAAATCTCAGAATTTTAAAAAAGGGCGTCACTAAAGTACAGTAAAGGGCTGAAGTTTCGGAACAGTAGCGCTATTCATGGACATTGAAGCAAGCTCAGTTTACTTTGTTTACAATCTGAACATATGGCCAGAGCAGTTTTATATTTACAGCTGGTTTGGCTTTGTTTTCAACAGTTTTCTTTTTTAAACGTATTATTATGTAATTTAGGTTATGTTATGAAGTTTTTAAAGCTCTTAAACGTTACAGTTACCGGTTTTACAATATAGTTTACGATATCTCATAGTGTTTTTTGAAGTTATATTAACCTGAGCAGTTCTATTTTTGGATTTGGTGCATTTATAATGCCACCAATAAGAAGAAGACTTGAACATTGACTGGTCGGAGGAGTCGGAAAGAACACGATCGCAACCGCTGGCATCACCTTCCCGATGTAACATTTGATGCTCCTTCCAACCTCAGACCAATGAACTAAAAATGTTTTCATTGTGGTGGGTTGCATTTCAAGAATGAAAAGACTGGTAGAGATAATGCGTCATTTACGCGTTTTTACAACAAAGGAAAGATTGCCTGTAAAGACAGCCGTTCCCTACAATATCTGGTTTGGCGATAATTATCAATAAGGTGCAGCAGCAATCCCTAAACAAAGAAAGTCATTGCTCACGGCGCCAGTGTTTGCTCTCGGTCAGCTACATGTTGCTGTAAGCAGAGCTTGATCTTTTGCCGGTGTTAGAATATACATTTCAGAAAAAAGAGGACATGGGGAAATGAAGGTGTTCCCTTAAAAATCGTTTACATTTACCGGAAACTTCTGCGGTAGATCAAATTAAAATTAAAAGTTTCAGTAGTTAAGCCATAATTTTGTTAATGAATTTAGCCCTTTGATTAAACTTTCAAAGTATATAAGTAGGTTGATTATTCTTCATTCTTTTACTATATTACTTTTGCTCGATTTCGAGCTACGTGTTATCTAGTCAAGTAATAATAAGCCGAGAGCCGAGTTGTAATTACATTGTAGTTAGTTTGGGCCGATTTTACGCTTAAGCTTAGACCATGATGTGCAGTTGCAATCCAACCAAAAATCTAAGTGAAAAGTAGCTTTAAAAACTAATAACTTATCTATTCACTAACCGATTCTATTGATAGGCCTAAAGGTGCCGTTAGTTTCGCCATAAGGATCCCCATGTTTTCATGTTCTTAACAAAATGTTAACTCACTAAAATAATTTTCATGACATCTTGTACTAAAATTTCTAAACGGCCAGCAACTTCAATTGGCCTTATTTAGAATTATGGGATGTTGCACAATTATTGACTGTAGTAAGATACATAATTGTGCCAAATTTGAAGTTTTTACCTTGATTTGAACGAATGTTAACAAAACATGAATACATAGATACATAGATAGCATAGATAGGCAGACAGAAAACTAGATTTTGTAAATCAAGGCCTATAAGGTAGCCTATAAGGTATAATGTGTTTCTCTTGATGCAAGGAAACAATCCACAAGAGGTCTCCAGAGAATTTGGAAGTGGCCTGTACCTGTAACAAACTTATAAAAAGATTTTAAATTAAAAAAATAATTTTATACATATAGAATTATCATTCTCATGTCTAATAATTTTACAATGACAAAAAAAACAGGGTTAGTTCCTGATCCTCAGTGAAACTATCTCTCTGCTGTAAATCATGAAAGGAGCGTGTTATGTCTTTGCTAACCAGCCAATCATGTCCATTTGTGTACGAACAATTGCGACTAGAGGGTATTTTAGTGTTAACCACCAGGGCATGGTGTCTGACATTGTGAGAGTATAAATGTTCAAAGTATCCGTACTTCTAATTTACTACCGATATTTGAGTTTGTTTTATGGTTTCTACAAATTAGCCTGATGGACTGTGTAGTACAGTGGCACACCCATGGTCATAGTGTTTGATGAGAGGGCTCTCTACTCCGGGGGGGCTCTACTCCGGGGGGGGGCTCTCTACTCCGAGGGGGGCTCTCTACTCCGGGGTGGGGCTCTCTGCTCCGGGGTGGGGCTCTCTGCTCCGGGCGGGGCTCTCTACTCCGGGGGGCTTCTACTCCGGGGGGGGGCTCCCTACTCCGGGGGGGCTCTCTACTCCGAGGGGGGGCTCTCTACTCCGAAGTGGGGCTCTCTGCTCCGGGGTGGAGCTCTCTGCTCCGGGGTGGGGCTCTCTGCTCCGGGGTGGGGCTCTCTACTCCGGGGGGCTTCTACTCCGGGGGGGGGCTCCTCTACTCCGGGGTGGGGCTATCTGCTCCGGACGGGGCTCTCTACTCCGGGGGGGGCTCTCTACTCCGGGGGGTTTCTCTACTCTGGGGTGGGGCTCTCTAATCCGGGGGGGCTCTCTACTCCGGGGGGGCTCTCTACTCCGGGGGGGGCTCTCTACTACGGGGTGGGCTCTCTGCTCCGGGCGGGGCTCTCTACTCCGGGGGGGCTCTCTACTCCGGGGGGTTTCTCTACTCTGGGGTGGGGCTCTCTAATCCGGGGGGGCTCTCTACTCCGGGGTGGGGCTCTCTACTCCGGGGGGGCTCTCTACTCCGGGGTGGGGCTCTCTTCTCCGGGCGGGGCTCTCTACTCCGGGGGGTTTCTCTACTCTGGGGTGGGACTCTCTAATCCAGGGGGGCTCTCTACTCCGGGGGGGAGGGGGTTGGGATTTTTCATAAGCTATAAATGAAAGGTCTTGGACCATTGGAACAGGTATTTCGATTGGGGGGCAACATTTTCTAAGACTTTACACCCTATAACCCAATTATTTCTACCACCGAAATTTTAAAAAATCAACTGAGCTTATTGTCAAAGATTTCAGATTTTACGGTCACGAAAAATCATAAGACTTTCAAACACGAAACGACCGAGTGACATCACAACCATGATACTTCCGAAATCGCCGGCCACGAAGCAACGAGAGATTTTATTGCCAAGATGTGACCGACAGTTAATTTAGACGACGTTGTCTAGTTCCGAGATATTGCATGGTCTTGCAATAGGGCCGGGATTTCAAGATCGCGAAACAAATAAAATAAATAAATAAAGTCTTTATTTGCGAGCGAATTTCATTTTTACAAATGTTTTGCAAATTGACTCATGTCAAAAACTGTACAAAAACAATGATTCTTAAAACTAAAACTAAAAATAAAAAATATAAAATACTTGATCAAAATACAGCTTTGAGGGCAAGTTTAAATTTACTGCAAGACAGTGCCTTCATTTGAGAGGACAGTGTGTTGTATTGGGCCGGCCCAAAGTAGGAAAACCCCTTTCTACCTGCTTCAAGCCTAACCCTCGGTATGTCTAACAACGCGTCCTGCCGTGTTCGACGCTCTCTCATAGTTGATCGCTGTCTTAGCTTTTCTTTTAAATATTGTGGTGTCCCCAAGACCAGTGTTTTGTGAACAATGTACACCGTCTGCATGTCACAGCATCTTTGAATGGACAACACCTTTGCCATATTCCGGTAACTAGTTATATGTTCAAACTTCTTTAGATCGTATACAAACCTTAGACCAGCATTTTGTAGCCTATGCAGCACCGTCACGAGTTCCTGTGTCAAACAGTACCCAAAAACTGGAAGACAGTAGTTCAGGGTAGGAAAAACCAAGGACTGAACTAATTTCAATTTGGATTCTTGTGGAATCAATGTCCTAAACCTATTCAAAACCTTAATTTTGCCACTGATTTTGCTGCATATTTGTTTCACCTGACCGGAAAAGCTCATCTGTGAGTCAATAACCACACGTAAAACTTTAATTTGTTCACAAATAGGCAAGTTAACCTGATCCATTGTGACTAATATGCTATTCTTTTTCATATTTTCACAGAACTCAGAGCCAGCAAAGTGCATCACAGAACACTTCTATGGGTTCAGTTGAAGCCCATGATTTTTCGACCACTCATTCACTTTTGAAAGGTCACTATTCATGCGCCTTACTGCCTCTACAACCTGTGAAGGGTGGTATAATAAAGTTATTTGGCAATCATCCGCATAGGTATGCATTGAGTCGTAATCCAAAGTGGCCTCTATCCCAACTAAGTACAGATTGAATAATATCGGGCCAAGGCAACTACCCTGAGGTACACCCACCATCTTACCTTGAGGACAAGAAACCTGACCTTTCACTCTGGTTATCTGTGATCTTCCACTCAAATACGTGGTCATCCAGTCCAAAGCTAAACTGTCGAATCTGATGTACTTTAATTTTGAGATTAACATATCGTGGTTTACAGAATCAAACGCTTGCGTATAGTCCAACGCTGACATTATACTAAATTTGTTGTTATTTTTTGCGCTGAAAATTTCATCAGTCAGATTAAGCAATGAAGTACATGTGCTATGATCCCTTCTGAAACCAGATTGGGTAGGAGGCAAAATCTGTTCCTCGTTCAAAAAATGTGTAATCTGATCAGCAACAACTTTCTCCAAAATTTTAGAGAGTACAGGCAATAATGACACTGGTCTATAATGTTTCTCCAGAGAAGCATTGCTCACTTTCGGGACGGGAATTACAATGCTTTGCTTCCAACATGAAGGAAAAACTCCAAGTCTTAGAGACATGTTAATAATGTGTGTGATTACATTGAGGCAATAAGGACTTAAACTTTTAATCATGTGGATGGAAACATTATCAGTTCCAACAGCTGTGGAAGATATACTATTCATTGCCCTTTTTACTTGGCATTCCCTCACTTGAGAAAAACTGAAGCTTTTGCTTATATTCTCAGATACGTTGCTATAGTAAAACTTTTGCACATCTTGGCTAACACTATTACCAGTCCCCATTTTTGCAAAATAGATATTCATGTCATCAGGAGATAACATGCAACACTCAGTACTTTTTTGTTTTAAGACACCAGGCCCTTCCCTTCGTATTGACTTCCAAAATTGTTTGGAATCCTTGATTTTCACATCATTACTAAAGTACTTTTGTTTAGCACGTCTGATGGCATTATTCAATCTATTTCTCGCCTTACGGTATAGCTCCCTAGAGGCTTGAGAATTCGAACTTGAACATTCTCTCTTGTACTTCTCTTTAATTTTTGTGAGAACTTCAATTTCTTCGTTTCTCCATGCAGCTTTTCTTTTTGTAACTCTTTTTCGTACTATAGGGGCACACTCGTCAAAAATATTCAGAATCTTAGACGTAAGATTGCTGCAAACACTCTCCAAGCTATCAATTCTGGTCATGGATGCCCAGTCTATGCTTGAAGCCAACGAAATGAAACGGGTCATATCAAACATTCTAAAATCCCTGTACGAAATGAATTCAGGTTTTCTTTTGGGTTTAAAGCTCGGAACGTCACAAAAAATCAACTTATGATCAGTCAGCTTCTTTCCGCTGCTTGTCACTATCAGTGATGTGTCGATCACTCCTACCTTACCCATGTCAATACTCTTATCAACAATGATATGATCTATCAGTGTTGATGACGTTTCCGTAACCCGAGTCGGTTCCTTTATTAACTGAGTCAGGTTCAAAGATTCAATCAGCCTACCCAAAAACCTACTGTCATTATTTTCTGGGTCAAGAAGATTGATGTTCAAGTCCCCAAGTAATATTACTGAGTCCACAAGTGGAAGGGTGTCAATGAAAAGTGAGTACAACAAGGATCGGAGGCAACCATACGGTACATCTGGTGGTCTATATACAACACATACACATAGTTTTTGGGCCTTTATCTCAACTTTCAAACATATGTAGTCGATTCTACTGTCAATGTCGTTAAGTTGTATTAGTTTGACATTCCTATCCGACTTGATGAAGGCTGCAACACCTCCTCCCGACTCACATCCACCCGGATCAGACTTCCTATCACTCCTTAGGAGTGTATAACCTGGCACTTCAAAACAATCCGACGTGATAGTTGAATTAAGCCATGTCTCTGATATGCCAAGTATATCAAACTTAAAATCATCCAAGACAGAGCAAAACTCCAAGAAACCAGAGTTCAAAGATCTTATATTTACATGCCCTATCCTGAAACTGTTATTATTCCTCTTACGTCGTTTCCCGACCGGGTCTGTTGTGGCTCCATATCAATCCCACCACTTGATTGCTGACCATCATCGGAACTACATGGACTATTACTGCTACCACCTATTGTCTTCTGTAAATTAGTCTCGTTTAAAATGCATTCATACATAAAATCTCCCATTTTGCGAGCACCTACCCTATTCAGATGACGTCCATCCTGAGAAATGTGATAGCGCCTTATCACTGCGTTGCCATCAACAAAATTCACTCCAAAATTGCTACACATCAGGTACAGCTGATCATTGAAACATGCAAGAGATGAGTGTTTAATATCCCTGCGACATATGATACTGCTCAAAATAAGTTTAGAAACAAACAAGAGAATTTTGTCTCTCGCGATACGACAGATGTTTGCCAGCCACGACACAATCGAGAACATCATTTTTATTTCAGTATTAATTTTACCCATGGGGCAGAATTCAGCCATCTGATTGGCTGATCTGAATTGGAACTGGAGGCCTCTGCATCTGATCTACGCCGTGACTTTATGTGGTCTGTCGATCTGCCATAAGTCGCTGGTTGGAGTTGTAGTTGTATCGTGATATAACTTAGCTGCATTCAGTTACCCAATAAAAAGCACTTGATATACCGGGTGTCTCATCTAAAGTGAACCAATGGCTAACTTTTTTATTATAAATCTGACAAAGAACTTCTTATGGGGCACTCCCCTTAATTTTTAACGCTGATGGTTTTGGGAGTCACTTCGAAAATTAAAAATATGGCCGCCATTTTCCAATATGGCAGACACCTTTGATTTTTCTTATGGAACACCCTATATTTTAGGGTGTTTTTTGATTTTACGCTTAATTTTATCCTTTATTATTTTTTCCCAAACCCAATGGTTGAGGAGGTAAAAACAGTTAAAGTTAAATTTTTTCCCATTTAAAATGCATTGGGACATGTTTGGTAGTCTGTATATCGAAAACGGTTGGGTTTAATAAAATAAACCAAAGAATAAAAGTACCTAAAATGTTAGTTTAGTTGAGGTTTAATCATAAAATAATTTTAGTTGAGATTTAATCGTGGAAATGTGTTAGTTTAAATATGATTTTACTCCATAAGGAATACATGGAATGGCACTGTTAAACGGACACATTGCATTTTAAATGGGGAAAAATGAAACTTTAACTGCTCATATCTCCTGAACCATTGAGTTTAGGAAAAAATTAGAAAGAATAAAAAGTTCCTCAAATTAAGCGTAAAATTCAAAAACGCTATTCTTATAGGGTGCTCCATAAGAAAAATCAAAGTTGCTCGCCATATTGGAAAATGGTGGCAGTATTTTTAAATTTCAAAGTGACTACAAAAAGCAGCGTTAAAAATTAAGGGAAGTGCCCCATAAGAAGTTCTTTGTCAGATTTATGACAAAAAAGTTAGCTATTGGTTCACTTTAGGTGAGACACCCGGTATAGTTTCATAGGCTAAAAAGTATTCCTGTTAATTATTCGCACGGACTACTTCCTGTGAAGCTTAGTTTGGAAATAAAAAGAATAACAATTATTCGAATAAGAAATCCTTCGCCTATCCTAACAAATCTTGATAGATAGTACTGCACAAAGTAGGTAAATTCGGTAGATATGGTGTTTATGGAGTACAGTTCTCACAACATCCTTGGAACATGTGACTACTCCCTATAACCAATTTGAATTGTAAAATACAACTTACTAAACCTCTACTCTTAGGAAATTTATTGATGCGAACTGAATTGTATCTTGTATGGTTACCTTGTTGAGATAAACTAAGTGGATGAGAGACAGTAAGTCTTTGACCCTTTGACCTTACAAATTTATCGTTTATTGTTATGGATGTTTATTTAATGTAGCTAATTTATATTACGATACAACTACAATCCTAATCACCGACTTTAGACAGATCAACAGGCCAGAAAGTGACATGACGTAGTTCAGATGCAGACGCCTCCAGTTCCAGTTCGAAGGTGCATAAGCTGGGTTTGATGTGTGAAGAGCTTATGCATGATGTGTTTGTTATTGTATCGGAACACAATTTTGTCCAGGAAACAATTCAATTTTTCAATTTGGTAAACTACGTGTTGACCGAATCCTTCTACCGAACCACGTTCCAATGGGGGGGGGGGTGTGACAATTTTTCTGAAACAGTTTCTAAATTTTGAACCATTCCACATTGATTACAGTACATAGCTAGATTTTGAAGCAGCTGGTATTAAAGTCACCTTAGATTCTTTCGGTAAAGTGTATGTCATCGGTATTTACCGATCCCCAAATGGATGTAGCATAAATTTTTTCAAAAAATTTGAAACCCTGTTAAATTTTCTTACTCATAAAAAAACAAGATTTATTGTAATAGGTGACTTTAATATTGACGTTTTAAACCACAACCATCCCCTTACCCAGCGGTTTCGGGATATTCTGAACTCATTTGGTCTAATCTGGTCTGTGTACTCGCCAACTCAGGTAACAGCGACGGACGTCGAGTACAGCCATCGACAACATCCTCTCAAACATTCCCAATAGCTCAGTTTCGGTCATCAACACTGCCATCTCAGACCATTTTGCGCAGGAAGTTGTGGTCCATGGACAAATACCGGAAAAGTTGCCAATCACGTTCAAAATTCAAAGGGATATACAGCCAAAAAACATCGATTCACTAAACAATAGATTACAAAAAGAAACTTGGGATTTTCTAAATTATTTTAACTCAGTCGACGAATCTTTTGAATATTTTAACAATTGTATTATGTTCCACCTCAATATCTCATGTCCATATCGCTAAAAGAAACAAATAAAGAAATATTCAAAAAACAAATGGATCACTCGAGGAATTCTCAAATCAAGGGAAAGACTTAAATTTTTACCCACGATTTACGTTCGTACAAACAACGAGAACCTTAAAGCGTATTACAGAAATTATAAACGAGTTTATCGTAAAGTCATACATGCCGCAAAATCGTATGACATTGAGAAAACCCTCCGGTCTTGTGAAAACTTTTCAAAAACTGCGTGGGGAATAATCAATGGTTCAAAGAACTCTAGAACCTTTTCAAAACCAATCAAACTTGAATCACAGGAAGGTCTTGTTGAAAATCCCTATGCCGTCGCCAGTGAATTCAGCAAATATTTTTCAACCGTGGCAACGCCTGATGTTCCCTTTGAAAAGCCATTTAAAAATTTAGCCGAACCCCTTTTATCGTCTATGGCCTTGACTCCTGTGGACGAGGATGAGGTGGTTCGTGTTGTTGAAAGTCTGAGACCAAAAAAATCGTGTGACATTAACGGAATGTCAGTTTGGTTGGTGAAACGATACCTTAAGCACATTTCAAAACCCCTAACCAAGCTAGTGAACTTTTCACTCCAAGAAGGAGTTTTTCCATCACTTCTAAAAACAGCCAAAGTAGTTCTAATCTTCAAAAAAGACGATCCGAGCTCTTCAAGCATCTACCGTTCAATATCCATTCTCCCTGTCTTCAGCAAGGTATTTGAAAAACTCTTTCTCAACAGGCTCACGCTTTTCCTTGAACGTGTCCAAATTCTTTCTGAAAACCAATTTGGATTTCGGAAAACCAAATCAACTATTGATGCGGTGACGAAACGCATTGAATTAGTTGTCGATGGCATAGAGAGGAGAGAACATGTGCTAAGCGTATTTCTCGATCTCTCTAAGGCTTTTGACAGTGTGCATCATGAGACACTGTTGCACCAGTTAGAGCAGTATGGCATTCGAGGCTTACCCCTCAGATGGGTCACCTCATACTTGAAAGACAGAACTCAGCAAGTGCAGGTTGAAAACATTCTTTCTCCTAAGGAGAGTATATCATATGGCGTCCCCCAGGGATCTATATTGGGACCAGTTCTGTTTTGCTATACGTTAACAATTTAGGTTCATCAATCCAGAATGGAAAGGTGATCCAGTATGCAGATGACACGACTCTCTGTGTAAAATCAAGTTCAAAAGTGGACTTGGAACTAAATTCTTTTGTTGATCTGAATTCCTGCATTCAGTTCTTCTCAGATATCAATTTGAGAACAAACAATTCGAAGTCGAATGTAATTTTGTTTCATCTTCGACAGCAGGAGGCTGACCTGCAACCAGTTGTCATGGTGGATGAAGACCTCCTAGAGTTAACTGATTCAACAAAGTTCCTCGGAATGATCCTCGATAGAGGTCTGACGTGGAGCGACCATGTTGACCATGTTTGTTCAAAGGTCACATCGGGTATTTTTGCTCTCCGCAATCTAGCCAAAGTATGTTCTAGAAATATACTTCTAATGGCCTACTATGGCCTAATTTTCCCCTATCTGGCTTATGGTATCAGGCTATGGGGTGGCTGCGCTAAACAAAGACTGGAAAGAGTGTTTAAATTGCAAAAAAGAGCAATCAGAATCATTTTGAATCTGCATCCAAGAGAGTCGTGCAGGGATGCCTTTAGGGAGCTTGATTTACTCACTCTGCCCTCACTTTACATCTTCGAGGTGGTACTTTACTGCCGCTCGAAATGTTCTCTTGTTTAGGGCAGTCAAATCCACAACCATGACACCAGAGGCAGGGACAGTTTCCGTGCGCAGCAGCATAGGACTGTGGCGTGCGGGCACTTACCCTCGCAGGCTGGTGTTAAGTTTATTAACAAGCTCCCTAAAGAAATCAAGCAAATCCCAAATCAAAATCAATTTAAAACTCGATTTAAAGACTTTTTAGTGTCAAAGTCGCTTTACTCGATTGATGAGTTCATGCTAAACCGCTGGGGAAATCAAAATTAGAGCAAATATTTTACGTGAATGAAATCTAGCATTGGCGTGTCACTTTAAACAAAGTGAAAAAAATTGTACTTGTACTATTTGACGTTTGCAATGCAATGTATATTGCCTTTTTACTGCAATAAAAATTTGAATTTGAATTTGAATTTAAATCAGCCTATTACATGGCTGGATTCTGCCCTGTTGGTAAAACTAATACTGAAATTAAAATTATGCCAACCGCGATAAATTTGTAATGTCAAAATCTGACCGTGAATTTCTGACCTCGATTGATTTATTGATTTTATGGTTGTCTTGCAACACATCTAAAGTTTTCCTAGTCTTTACATAGAGTCGAGATATTGTTTTGAAATTCGACCAGGAGATTTGGCACCGTCAAAAGAACGAGACTCGAGAGTTTTAATTGGCGGCCGCAATTCAACCAAGATAACTGCAGAGATTCAATGGCCGCGAAATAACCGGACGACTCTACGGTTGCAATACGACAGAGGTTTGACGGTCACGACGCGACGTCACCGAGAGACCATTAGCCACGAAACAAACAATTAAGCACATATTGCCGAGATCCGTCAACTGGATTATGATATATTTGACGGGCGCGAAATGACAGAGCGATTTTTTGAAATTTTTTCATATGTTGGGGGGGGGGGGTTTAAGTCCCCTGAGTGTAGTGTTAAAATGCAAATCACGGTGGTGTTTATTAGTAATGAATTGGTTAACATGATTTTGGGGATGTAAAATATGTACATATATGTTTGTCGATCCTCTGTATTTAAAATCCTCTTAAATTATCCTGTGGGGTATTAATATAATGTAACTATTTTTCTTCTTGCTCGTTCACATACCCTTTTCTTTGTATATATATATATAAACACCCTGTATTACACAGCATACTTTAAGATTTACAAAGACGCTTTGGATGGTAGGATGTGGTGCTTGGCATTCGAGATGCGAGCTCCCTCACCCCCCACCCGCCAACAAACTGGTTCCCGGCATAATTAACAAAGAGCCTCCAATTAACAATCACATGACCACTAATTTAAACTGCCCGCGGTGTTTTAGGCGTGCGTGATTCGAATTAAGGAAGATGGATTTCAATTTAGAATTTGTTTTTTGGTTCGATGTCCAAATTTTTCAAACAAGAGCGAGTTTTGAGTTTTTACACATTGACGAAAAGTATGTACAATTAGACAATCTCTAGGGGTGTTTTTATTTATTTTCCTGGAATAAGAGTCATGAATACTCAAATAAGAAAATTGCAACGATCAAAGACTTTGGTCGCCGGTGCATTAATGTTTGGGTTGAACTTAAATATGTGGGTATCCATTTACAACTTCTGATCTGTCATCCGCAATAATAACAATAATCACATTCCGTATATGGAGTGGGAAATAATCTGTTATCAGAGCAGACGCAATGCATACAAACGTTCTGATTATTCTTGGGTGTTTGATTATAATTATACACGGTCTTCTCAAGCGAATGATGTGGTTGTATTTATTAGCGACGGTGTTGAAAATCGATGAGTTATTTTACTGAAATTATATGCGACAGCTTTGAATCTCGAGAGGTAATGCTGAAATTTAAATGCATGCATGGGCTATGCATTACTGTTGAATGTGCCACTCACTTGCTATGAGAGTTTCTATGTCCAACGCATGCATGAAATATGAATTTATGATGTACAGTATATGAAACCCTGTAACATGCATTGTCTATGTACCTTCATGTTCAGATATTTCAGACGAACCCTTTACAAAATGTGTAATAATTAAATAGAGCAATGAATTTCTGATAAAAGAATCCGTAGATATAAGATGCACAGTAACGATCTAAAAACATCAAAACTGTTAACAAATGTACTGAGTTTGTTCGAAATGTAACAAAAGGAAAGAAATAATTGATTACTGGCATTTATCCGCGGCTTCGCTCACCACATGTAACGACTATTCTTTGAACCAAAGCCTGAGGTAAATTTTCACGAGTACCAACTCAAATCGTTACTGGCAGTTAATACTCACTTGAAACAACTGAATGCAACTTTAGTGTAGTATTTTGACGTTTTTAATAAGCAATTGCTTGAGTATAATCATGGTCATTTCCGCCCTAATATTAGACCTAATCAAATTTTAAAATTCCTCATGGTATCGCGTAACGTTTGCTTAAATTATGGATTGTTAATTTATTGCTATGTTTTCCTTAGTAACAAAGAGAAAAAATAATTCATTTTTTCAAATGCTTAATAGTAATAAGCCGACAGAAAACATTACGTCAATAAATCGTAGCGCACCAATTATAATCCAAGATGGCGGCTGAAAATGTCCAATTCGTCAAAATGAAGCAAATGTGGCCTGAAAATTCTGAGTGGTATGTTTACGTCTTTTCAAGCAAATCATTGAGTCAAGGATCATATTTTAACATTGGTTCATTAAAAAATTGAATTAAAAAATTAATTTAAAAAAATCCTTTTAACTTTTCAAGGATTAATATTTCTTAAAACGCATTGTGGCATTGTATACTCAGCCATTCAGCATGAAATTCTAGCTTGAAATGATGAGTCACAACCCTACCTTTATATTTAAAAAATTTATGTATCCAATATGGCGGATCCAAGATGGCGGCCAAAAATGTATACCCAAAAAAATGAAGTCCTTACTACTCTACAATGATCTGACGTGGTTCGGAGTCGATATCTTGAGAAATGTAGAAAAAAGTACGGGGGGGACTCATTTAAAACTCACTCTGTATATATATTGTCTCCCTCTGTATATAGCCGGTTTGTTTCAGGCTTACGAGCACCTCAAAGTAATGCACTGAGCAATATTTCAGCTTTCTCATAGAGTATGCCGCTAGTATGCCGCCTCCCACGTATAAATACAAAGCTGTTTACCGTCTGCCATCAACTACTGTACTTTGGACAAACTCCATATGGCTTTGCTTTATCAACACGGCTTGGTTCGAGGCTCATGGCGTTTATAAACACTGCGCAAGTTGAAAGGTGCTCTGCTAGAAATAAATTGGCGGGTACTTAGTACTTAGTGTTCTCGTAATAATTTATTTTCAGATGGAATTGTAGCAAATATTGTATAAAATCTTGTATGAATTCCTCAAATCTGAATGGATTTAAGGTTAATTTGAATTAGTTCATACAGTTATTGAATTTACATCCACAACTTCATTCTAGATAGCAGATTAGAAAAGCAATGGCGTCGCATCAAAAAATTAATGGGGGGGGCACATTCTACCAGATTTTCACAACTCTCGACCTCGAATTCCCCAACTCTTGAATATGAATTACCCAACTGAAATAATCCAATTCAAAAATGAAATAAAACGGACAAATCATTATTGATTACACGTTCTAAAGTCCTAAGTAGTTAATTGGGAAATTTGTTATTCCTAAGTTCCTAATTGAGATAGAAACATTTATCCAAAGTAACTTCCTTCTACAATGGATGTCTCGATGTCTGAGCATAATCTTTCTGTAAATATAGAGAAAACACTTTTCATGGATTTTAAATTGGGAAATCCCCATGGTGAGGCATCAAGTTTGATTTTTAGGTGAAACTGAAATTTACTCCTGCCACCAGGCTACTTTTTTGGGTCTGATCATCGATCCTCGTCTAGACTTTTCAGGACACATTGATGATGTTTCACACAAGATCAATAGCTGTATTTTCATTCTTCGACGACTCTCTAATTTGGCAAACACTAAGGTTTTACTTACAGCATATTATGGATGTCTATATTACCACATTAGTTACGGGGTCGCAATTTGGGGAGCCGAGTCTTCAAGAACAAAGGCTCTATTTATTTTGCAGAAAAAGGTGGTTAGATTGGTTTTAGGAATGCATAGGGATAATTCATGTAGAGGTGTCTTCTCAGAAAATAATTTGCTTACATTCAGTTGTTTGTATATCTACGAATGTCTCTCATTTTTCTTCAAAAACAAGCATTTTTCAATTTTCGCAATTGTAACTGCTACAGTCTCAGACATTCCATTTCCTTAAATGTTCCACAACACAAAACCAAATTTTTTGAGAAGCAGTCATTTTTCAGTATAATTAAACCTTTCAACTCCCTCCCCCTTTCATTAAAATCTGAATTAAATGAGATCAGGTTCAGAAGGAGGCTGCGACATTTGTTAGTGACTAAGGAGTATTACAATGTCCAAGATTACTTGGATGATGAAAATAAGGAATAATTTTAGAAAACATAAGAATCAAATATATAAAAGTGCACTGTATTTTTAGTTTATTTTATGTAAATATGTTTCACAATTGTCCATGCTTTGTACAAGTTTACGACAATAAATACTCTTGATTCTTGATTCTTAAATTGCAGTAAGTGACCCTTTCTTCACCCCAAGTCCCCAAGTGATCCTTTTGGTGCCCCTGGATACAGAAAGTGTCATGAGCCATGTGTAGGTGTGATCTTAATACTCTAGTATTGAAGCCTAACAACCAGAAAATTTAATAGTGCACAATAGTACAGTATTTTAATGTTATTAAACGTTAAAATTATATTTACTTTGACCAGTTGTACTATAAGGTTGATTTACTAAAAAGATAGTTGGGATCTGAATAGCTAAGATAAGAGAAATTTGATTATTTTTTAAGTATAATTTGAGTATTATAGCAATTTTGGTTTGGTTGTAAAACTATTGCAAAATATAAATAGAAACTTTTAGTTTCAACTGGTCAAGTCCTTGCAATTTACGCTCAAGTTCGGTCCAATTTTTCCGACTAACACGATGGAAATTCCCAACATGTTGGTTTTCAAATTCTAGGGGGGTGGCTCCCTCTTCACCCCTCCCAGAGCGACGTCCCTGTAGAAAAGGATAGATTAAGTTCATACAAATTATTATTTTAACCCTAAATCTCGCCCCAATACCTCTTGTCTCGGGAGGTTCCATCGGGAGGTCCCTTGGCCCATCATGGGGCATTTGACCAGACTTACCACTGAGCCACCCTCAATGTATTCATGTTCAAGTTGAAGTACAGTATTCAAATTCAATAAGTTTAAAAAATGGATAAGCTCTTTGATTTGTCTGAATAATTAAGTTGCAGTGTTCCGTAATATGTACTGAATTGTTGTATTTTTTCAATTGGCGTTATACAGGAACGTTATACAATTCATAGGCCTAGTCAAAGAATTAATATCATAACCTCATTGGAATCTTTCCTTTTCCTTGTCACTACAATGACTATCATAACAAAACAGATTATGAGGGGGTTGCCCTGATTCTGTTTGGAATACATATCAAGTGGGATTCGGCACAGTCAATCGAATGGTCGAGTCATTAAAAAAAGAACTGACAAAAAGCGAGGAGCAGGCCACTCAATCTTCCGCTGAAAGAATGCAGTCGGTCTAAAACCATCCAAGGAGAGAGAGCGCCAACGTGGGGGGAGGGAGAGAGAGAGAGAGAGAAGCGCAGTAGGGGGGCAGATGAAAGAGAGCCTCAGTAAACAAGTTTATAGAGTCCAGGCCCCAGTGCCAACCTTCCAGCACAAAATATCCCCGTCCGGCACGCGCGCATGTGTATTTATGTTGAAGCCGGTTTTCAATCCCATTGTAGAGACGTCACAGAAACGACTGCCGGCTTAATGTTGACAATAAACGCTCATCGGACCCTTTACCCTCTCCGCACCTGATCGACCAATGAATCACGGGATCATTGGATCGCCGCGCCGTTCCTTGGCGTGCCTTGGCTATCTAAATAATTAATAGGCAGGCATGACTTTTGTGACTCCTTTTTTTCAGCCTGTGAGCACTTAAGGAAAATCAAAGCACACCGATAGAATTATATTTTCCTGTAGATGTGCTCAATCATCCCAACAGTTTTTGAAAATTATATAAAAAAATTTGAAATTAAAAACAATTAACATGGGTATTATTATATGAGTTGTTATGTTGGTTACGGAATCACAAAAGAAGTGTAAACAAATTCAATCATGTGTTTTATTGGAGCAATGAATAAAAACTAAACCCAAATATATGTTTTTCTTCTGGTTTAATTTCGACCTGAAGACAATCACTAATAAGAATAGATTTTCAATTTGTTTTAACAACTATACAGACAACCCTCGTATATAACGCAAATTGTGTAATCCAGCTTGATAAATTGACTTTATGATGAATACAAAATTTAGTTGAAAATGAAGTTGGGTATTTAATAAGTAATTTAATAAGGTAAAGTTTTTGACGTCTGTAACGACTCCGTCCTTCATTTCATTTCATTTCATTCTTTATTTACATATTCATTTGTTTACATAGCCATGTAACAAATATCATGTATCGTCATAGTTCTAATACCAAAGATAACATTTACCTTCAAAAGCTAACCTAACAAGGCAATACTTACACAATCTGGTATGATCAAATTAACAAAATAAAACAAAAAGTCTCTAAAATCATCCACATAAAAATAACATTTTGTTTATTGATCCCGAAACAAGTCCTTGAAATGATTACAGGAATTCTCCAAGTGAATTTTTATTCACTAAAAGAAAGTTCTTTTAGGCTTGATCTAAAAGAAAGTTTTTTTAAGTGAAAAGGAAGTTTGATGTTTTATGTGAATCAATAGTCTATTGAAAAATCGAATACCCTTGTAAAATGGACTTCTTTCATAGTCTGATGTTCTGTGGAGAGGAAAGGATAGAGTTTTGCCATGCCTAGTATTGTGATTGTGACACTGCCCTAATTTTAAAAATTGGTTCTTGTTTTTAAAGGTCAAAAGAAGAACTTCTTGGATGTAAATACAGTGCACAGTTCTGATCCCACTTTGCCTAAAAATGTTCTTACAAGGATGTTGAGGGCATAGACCAAAAATTGACCTTATAATTTTTTTTCTGGTACTTCAACAGCCTTTCCAAATCAGATGATGCTCCCCAAACTACGATACCATAGCAAAGAATAGACTCACAATAGCCACGATAGACGTCCACAAGTATATCTCTACTGCAGGTTGGTTTCAGAATGCGGATAGCGAATAGTGATGAACTGATACGTTTTTGAAGATTTTGTATGTGAAATTGCCACTTTACTTTGTGTTCAAAAGTGACACCTAAAAACTTTGCTGACTGTGAAAATTGAATATTAAAGGTACTAGAAAGATTTACGTCGTTTTGTTTTTTTTTTGTTATTAAGTTTAAATTAAAGATACTGGGTCTTTTGGGTATTCAAAAGAAGACCGTTGTCCTTAAACCACTGTGACAAGTCCGCCATTACCGCTTGAGAAGTGTTCTTCAAATCATCTGAATCCTGGGCCTTTATTATCACAGAAACATCATCATTCATCAGCGAACATATTTATGTGACATTCTTGTCCATCACGATGGAGATCATAAATGTAGATCAAAAACAGCCAAACCACCATAATACTCCAGCTTACTCAAAAGAATCTGATGATCCAAATTAGGGGTGTGCGAGTACTCGAGAATCGAGCTTTATTCGAGCCGAGTATACACTACTCGGCTCGACTCGACTTATTGCAAATTACTCGAAAGTTCGAGTCGAGTAGTTACTCCCGCCGTTTACCCGAAATCGGCACGTGCGAAAGAATATTACGACCATTATTCACAATGTCAATCCATCTTTAACGAATATAACTTAAACCTTGCTTGTTATAAACTTTAAGTAAAAAGTTCTTTTTAGTTATTAAAGATACATAAATTTTTATATCACTCTATGTTTTCTAGAATGAGGGTATTTATTATTACATCTCGTAAAAAAATTATTTTTGTTATATTTTAGAAACCATTCCAAATAAATAAAAACTTAGTTTTTTTGTTGACAGTTGCATCAATAAAAATGTACCTGTGTGAATAACTCAAAGGAAATATTTTAATCATGAATTGAGTCATGTAATTGGTCATGGCTTATAATAAGTGTTTTCATTTCATTTCAAACCCCAGGTAAACACAAGTTAGGCTTGAAAAATATATCAAATCAAGAATTATTGTGAGTTTAAGTAAAAGGTTTTCTTTCTTTTGTTTTGGTATCATTTATTTGCATATCTGCTCTTAGTTCAATAACTCTTTTGAGTTTAATTACCTCCAAATTGTAATTTGTATTTGAGTAATGATAATAATTTTTTACCATTATGTAGAAACATGATGACTATTATATTATAAACTTTAAAAAAACTCGACTCGAAAAAAGCTCGAAACTTGCGGGTATTTTTCAAAACTCGGCTCGACTTGACTCGACTTCAAAAATCACTACTCGCACACCCCTAATCAAAATGAATGCCTATTGCACAATCTAGGTCCTTGAATGCCTATTGCAGTCTACGGTAAAACACTAAGTTTTATTGTACTGTTTTCTGTATTGTGTTTATGTAAAAAAAAAAGGGGGACAGAACAAAATGTGAACGCCTTATAGCGAATTTCAGGGGCGGATTAAAAGGAGGGCGGGGGCGACCGTCCCCCCTTGACCAGACGAGGTGTGTGAAATATATTTACATTCATATATCATGTATATAAGGAACGTTTGTTAAACAAGTTATAGAATCAAATTTTTTCATTTGAATGTCATAAAAATGCAACTAACAGATTATAATCCAGATCTCTATCTGCTATTAATACAGACAGATTAGATATTTAGGCAGATTTTTCTATCTGTTATTAATGCAGATAAAATATTTCAAATTTTGTATAACATTGTAACAACGCCCCGCACTCCCCTCGTCACGTCAATTACCTGCCTGGTTTGTTTACATCAGCCCAAGCCGTATATTCAATGCCCAAGCACAATTTTATCACAAATTGTCCTGAACAGAGACAGTAAATGCCTCGGGCAACATAGGTTAAGGCAGAAGGGCTACTACTGCGCCGTTTTCGCTCGACATTTATAGTTTCATGACATTCGATTGGCTAAAAAAACCAATGATTAATTCCTTGTGTCCCAATGACTGCAGTTGTGGCAGCCACTAACTGCCCGTCTCAAGTGCGCGGCCGCGCATGTGCCGCGGCACCGGCTATAGAGACACGTCCAGTATTTCCAGAAGAACGATAATTCTCTTTTTTGACGAAAATTTAGTCCAGAACGATAGTTTGGCAATCTTTATACTCAATTAAATTCTCATGCTTTTTACGAGTAGTAAATTATGTTTTAGTATTTAAAATAGTTTTCTGACAGAACCACTGAGTTTTATGGCATGCATGACATCATGATTTAACATTATTTTGAAAATAGTTTACCGAATTTACAAAACTTTCTAAAAAAGGATGATAATTTTCAAGCAAAACACGAAAATTTTGCTCGTCTTAGACTGTAATGGGAGTTTTGAAATTGGTAAAACTGCTATGTATACGTTGACCATGTCGCGTTTGATGCCCCGGCCCAAGCACATTTCCATTGATTTTGAGTTGACAAGTCATTTGTGTTACAAACATCGAAAGCAAAGAACTTAATGCAGAACAGTGCAACTACGGCAACTATAAGCATACATTGCTAAGTTACCGTGAGTGTAACACCAACACTTTAAGTAATAGTGCGTGCGTTGTGCGCTATCTTGGTTTAAATGTGGTCGCTGGTTCAGTTTATTATAACAAAATTGTTTTTCACTCTTTGTTAGTCACATTTTTGTCCGATTTACTTAAGACTTTTTTGTTACCCTCTTTTCGAAAAAATGCTCAAATTAATTTTTCTTATAATACTATAACCAAGTTTATAGGATAAATACAGGCTATAGCCTGCATTTATCAATGCTTTAGCCTGCAATAGCAGGCTATTGCTATACAGGCAATAGCCTGGGACCGTAATAATTGTTTATTTGTGTTTAGTTGTTTCTATATATCAACGTGTGGGTTTTATTTAAAAATTCACACAGAAGCTAACTAAAATTTTCTCTACTCTCCATTGGCAAAACGCATAATGTAACTAAAAAAATTGCATAATTGTAGACCTTTGTGTTAAGAGAAAACATTGCCGTGTTAAAGTGTAGGCTTTCACTTTTTGACTTCTAGAAAAGTTTCCCGGACCCCCTGCTGTATCTGGTAGGTTTTCCATACCCCCCAGACGTCCTCGCTCCAAAAATGTCCACCGACCCCCCCCCCCCCCCAAAAAAAAACCTTTAATCCGCCCCTGGCGAATTTTCACCACTGTTGAAAAGCAACTGGCCATGACACTCCAATGAAATAAATCCAAGTTTTAGTCTTACGGTACGGTACATCTAGTATATTTATTTTTCTAACTAATCTAGTTCTTATAGGTCTAGTCTAATATCTCACTTGAAGACGTAGTCAGACCGATCCTAAAAAGAGATTTTTAATACTCATTGTTTGAAAAAGTCCGTAATCATAATGAACACAGCGTTGTTTTAGTAACATCAAACGTTAAATACATGTCATACATTTTTAATTAATCTGCGCTGCGGTAAATGACTAATGGACATAGAGAAAGATCAGTCTATTATCATTCGAATCCGTTACAAAGTGACGCAAAATCAAATAAAAACAACTCGATTATTGGTTTCTTTGTAGAATGAGTGTATTTATTTATTTTCCCATAAAAGTGTATAAAGTTGGAAGCCGCTGGGACGCTCTCTACTCTACTGTTTCCCCACGTTGAGACAATATTTAGTGGGAGGGGATTTCAGTTTAACGCTGGGATTTTCTCTCTGCTCCGTTGGTAGACCTGCAACCGTTCCCCGCGGACTTCCAATGTGTACAAATTTCCGTCAGTCTTCGTATAGCCGCCGTCGATGGTTGTTCGTCCTGATTTTGTGTCAACGCCTTGTTGATATTTTTCATGTTTTTTTAATGAGACATGCTTTCAAATAAAATTTATTACATTTTCTAAATTATCTGTGATAATATTTTTAGTGATTAGAGTAAAAATGTTAAATATGTTTTTAACTTTGTGCTGTTTGTGTATATTTCTAAGGATTTCGTTATGTATGAAGATTGGTGGTAGTATTCCTAGCCAGGGCAAGGATAAATTGAACAACACTGGTAAGTTTTATGGATTATTGTAAATTTAGTTTAATAATAATAAGGACGAACGCACACATACTTTACGACTAAAATTAGTTTGACAACAACAGAAAAACAAGCACATGTCTAATTTAAATGGTTTGAAGCTAACCTTGTCATAAATGTCATAATCATTACCAGTAATTAATTTTTTGCCTTCACTAGGTTTGAACTAGGCCTAACTTTATTTATTAAAGAAAATTTACCAACCATAAACGAACGTTCATCATAATTTAGTGATCGCTAAAGTTGACACTTAGGAAATGTATCTATCGCGGTCATTGTGTCGTCAGGACACAGCCCAGCAATTCAAATTTTACAGTATAGATTCCTATAGTTTATATTCCGTTTATTCTATAAAATATACCTTGTTTAGTACACCAAGGATCGCAATTTTGTGCAATCTAACAGTATAATCTATATAAGGTATGGATCCATATTTTATTTTAAATGAGTTGACGTTTGTAATGTGTAGTTTATAAATAATAAGTACAATTTATAGCGTATTTGTATATTTTGGTTCAAATAAAGTTAAAAAAATATTAATTCGTACCAAGGATGTGTTTTTACTGACGACGTGACCAACGACCCCCTTCAACTATCTAATCATCGGCCTACTTCACTCGAACAATTGTAATGCAAGTAAAATATTCATCTTTATTCTGCTGTGGCCGGTGGCAGGTCTATTCTCGGCTGGGACCTACGCCATATGCAAATGTCGCTACTGACGGATGTGCGGCGCCTGCATCGGAAACAGCTGATAACAAACGCGCCGCATCTCAATTACCTCATCGCTCCTTCGTTGGCTACTTTATTAGAACTGAATTAATTTATTTGTAGTATAGGCCTAGGCCATCTTGCAAACTTTATTAGACTAACAAAAAAAAATCTATGTCCATTGATTGAGAGAGCGTCCTCTTTAGTTTAAAGAAACTGGTGATGGTGACAAACCTGTCTTGGAACGAATTCGCTCAGTAACGGTAATGCAAGCGAATTCCGGGTTTCCTCAACTCTAGTTGGGTCGTTTAGAATTTAACATCACTTTGAGTGGCTCCGTTTGAAATCCCCAATCAAAATTAAAACCGAATTGTTTTAATTCCAAGTTAATTCTTCCAAGAAAATATTAGGGCTATTGTTTCATCGATTTTTTAGACTCGTCGATAATACAGGAGCAATAATAACATTGCTCTGGCTTGATACTTACCCAACTCCTTTACACTATTGTCGCCTTGAGTGCATGCATTGCACACTGCAGGTCGTCGCCGGGCCACGTGAGAGCCTGTGGGTATTACAAAGCCCAGCTCGCGGTGTTTTCACACAGTCGCTCATTAAGCCGCTGTTTTGCCGGTGATTGCTGCGGGCAATTTCATCCGCGGTGATGAACTCCATTATCCTCGGTCTGCTCTACTGTCCGCTTCGAGTCCAACCAGATCCCCTCACTTCGCGGGAAACTCAAGTTCTATTACTTGTTGATCAAGTGTTTTGACGGAACATTTTCTTTTTTTTTGCCTTCACAGTACATATTAAAGTTACATCATATCCCTTTAGGATTTGGATGTTTTATATAAGTCAACGAGTTCTGGCAAGTGTTTCAATTTGTTATTGTTTCATCGTGCATATTCTGAAACGCACCAAAGTGCGTTCCATGCCACAACGCGACCACGATGCGTTCCATGCCACAACGCGACCACGATGCGTTCCATGCCACAACGCGACCACGATGCGTTCCATGCCACAACGCGACCACGATGCGTTCCATGCCACAGCGCGACCACGATGCGTTCCATGCCACAACGCGACCACGATGCGTTCCATGCCACAACGCGACCATGATGCGTTCCATGCCACAACGCGACCACGATGCGTTGCGCATCGTGTTCTGCCATAAGTTGTTATTCATGGCTGATAAATTTGTCTACTATGAATTAGTTTTAGAAAAAAGCAACATTATGTTAATCACATACTTGATTTCAAAGTCAGGCGTTTGAACACGATATTAAAATGATAAAGTTAAAAGTGTTTATAATAAAATATAGCCTAAATATTAATACAAAAACCGTGAACAAACCTGCATAGGCCTAAATTTAAAGTATGTGGTTGTTTTTGCAACAGTTAAAGCCACGACGATGGTAAATCGTGAAATCAACTTGCCAACTAATAGGTAATAGGCCCGTAGATAATTTTCGTGATCAAAGTTCTGATGTAAACGTAACTTTTGAGCTTGAAAATATATTCGATTGCAATTGTTTTTTACGTCGTATGTACTTTAAAGCTCCGATGTGGCGCCGCGAGGAGAATGGCAAATAAACAACGACACCTGACCCCGCACAGAGATAGAATCTCTCGTGTACCTGACCATTACCCGGTCTCGAGTCTGTAATTATTTCTTAATTAATGTTTGCCGCCGTCGAACGCCGAGACGCTTTGCATAGTCGAGAATCCGGTTTGATCCGCCATTAATCTGTGTTTAATTTACCACTTAGGTTATAAATAGATGGATTGTATCGGTTCTACGATCATAGTAGTTTAGTCGTACGTTAGGATTATTTTTATTCACTTAACCTTAACAGATAAAAAATATTGTGTTTTGTAAATTACGTTTTATGACTTGTCAGTTTATTTTCAATGTTGGGTCTGTAGATAAGTGACCTAGTTGTTTCACTAAAGGCATCGTTTACTTAACCGTCCAAATAAACTATTTTTATCATTTCCTGGTAGGTGAAGATACCTGCGTTAAAAATAACAGAGGTCATTTTAAAAGTTCAAAGGTTGAAAGGTTTTAATTTTGAAAATGTTTATAAATCTCTGTTTATTACATTAATAGTAGATCTACCAACTAAATACTAAAAAGTAGATGACCGGTGTAGATTAACTGTTGACCAGATTGTCGATAGCCCGTAGAGGAAATAGGTCTAAATAAAAAAGTATTCAATATTAGTTTGCCAGATTCAGGAATAATTTAAATATTTTCCATAAAATACAACCAAGTAATGCGCCAACCTCTATTGTTCTTTCCTTATCAGTGGGAACGTTTATAGAAGAGGAAACACATAGAAAAAAACTGTAAAAATCTCTCAAATTATAGCATCATCACTGACATACTTACAAGCAGTAAAATTTATTCATCGTCAAAAGCAGTGAAAACAAGCCAAAAAGCAGTGCCGGCCCCAAGCCGCTCCCCGGTGGAACACCCGTGACGATGGCGGCGGGCGGCGCCTCAGTGGGTTAAACGAGCTGTTTGGAATATCAATAGAACCTGACCTCCTCGCAGAGTCCACAGCCTGAATACCTGCGTCGAGGTGAGGAAATAAATAATGAGGGAAATGGGGTCGCGGCGAGTGAGGTGAGGGATTGCGGAACTGAGCAAGTAGCGCCTGTGGCGGCGCCGCGCCGGCGTCACCCGGCGTATTTATAGACCACAATCCATTCGTAGGACAACCGATTCGGGTTTTCCATCGAGTTTGTTTCCCAAGTAAGTGTGTAAAATTCAAATTGACCGGCTTTAGTTTGGGCACAGTCGTTTTTGAAAACAAGAAACGTGGCTGATTTTTTACGAACAACCACAGATGCAATCATGAACTTAGCACAGGTTATGAAATGAGATTTTTATTTAATAAGCTAGTGCTTGATTGCTGTACGAATTGACCCTGCAACCCCCAAAGAAAAGTAATAATTTTATTGTTTTACAACGTAAAATAATCTTTATTTGGCCTTCTTAGGTCATCCTTCGCCTTCACATAAACGTGATCAATCTTAATCTAAGAGCGGGGCCGCAGTACCTACTGCGTATTTATCCGAAATTGGATGGATCAGATGACAGCTTACTATTAACAAGGATCATCTAGTTAGTGTCAAGATGTACCAACTTGTACCCAAAGATGGATTTTGAAAGAAACACTTGGCTATTTATTGGTGTGCAGTATAAATCTGTAAAATAACAGTAGTGTAATTAAGTTAACGAAAATTCATCCGACTACAAACTCTTCTAAAACCGGATAATTTTTCTAAGAGACACTCCTTGAACTTCGAACGGCCAGGCCACCCGGTGATGAACCTGCACAGTGTAAAGTCTCGTACCGACAAACAAATAAATTACCTTTTTTGTAAAGTGGATGGATTTAGGAATTGGAACAGAGGGTCAATGCATTACGAGTTTAAGTGCTTCAAGGGTCATCGATGAGTCAGTGAAGTGACTCAGTGAAGAGTGTTATCCACTCCGTACATGACTGACTGCGATAACGGGGACAGGTCGGGGCATGTCGTCGGTCTTGAATACTTTAACATAGTTGCGCAACATGTTCAAGGACTATTTGCGATTTACGTCATTACGACCATTTTTAAAATTAATTTTTACAAACTTACTAGGCTCTACTGTAAATTTTTTTTATGACCGTACTTACAAATATTTTTATATTAATTGCCTATAAGCAGGTTAATTATTAGATTGATTGCAAAAATTCTTGTTTTTTATTCTTTGCTTTTGGTCTCACCTTTGACTTGACATGAGCACTGCTCGTAGTTAGATTATACTTTGAATACTTTTCAATTGAAATGGCTCAAATTTATTGGCTTCAGTTGACTTACTTACAAGGTATTTTAAGCCAATTATGAATTAGAGATGAATGTATGATTGAGGGGCGCGATCTTGTATAGTTATGTTACTGTCTAATTCCGACGTGTTATCGAATTTTTAATTAAAATATAAACGAGCTTATCTGGAATGGACTGATATAATTATTACCTTCGTTGTTTTGTTATGTGTTAGGGGTTTTTAATGTTATTTATTACCAACGTTTATGCATGTTAGCTTGTCTTGTTATTATTTTGTTAACAAAGTTTATATTATGTATGTTAACTCGCCTTGTGTGTTTATTTATGCATCATAGTTCATAGCTTCTATGTGTTATGTTATTTAATGTATGTTAGGTTAGTGAGAACAGTGTTTTGGAGAAGCAGTAGAACTTGAATGATATTCGCTAGTTAACTTAGTGAAGCTCTCTAATACTGTAGCTAACTGACCGAGGCTGATGATATAAACTGAGTACAGTAGAGTCCCACAAATCCGGACTAATGTGGACCAAACGGTGTCCGGGTTTGTGAAAATTCCGAGTTATCGGGAAATGAGTAAAAATAAGAATAGTTTCTGTTATTTTTATATAGGAAATCACTTATTTATTGCATAGTAAAAAATATA
The DNA here is from genome assembly GCA_035578135.1 of Flexamia atlantica. NCBI lineage: Eukaryota > Metazoa > Arthropoda > Insecta > Hemiptera > Cicadellidae > Flexamia > Flexamia atlantica. The sequence goes on along the minus strand of JAQJVK010000016.1, from coordinate 10,123,033 downwards.
AAAACTATATTAGTTATAAAAAACTTAAAGAAAAACTAAAACTGCTTTAAATGTGTCACACCGTGCTCTGGCCTTGAATCTCGATGCACTTTATTGCTCTGGTAGGCTTTCCGAGTTATCCAGAATTCCGGGTTATCGAAGTCCGGGTTTGCGGGACTCTACTGTAATGACCTTCTTCTTCTTGATGTTCAAATAATTAGTGCAGACAATCCTTTTTGTGGTTTCCACTATTTAAATGTATGTCGCTGTATTGACGAAATAAAGAATTGAATTATTGATTGCGTTTCTTAGATAGGACTGCTAGCCAAATAGCCAATGACAATGGAAACTAAGGGACCTACAGTTTAATATGGGTACGAACCAACGAACCACAATTTCGCCATATTTTCAGTTACGAACTGGTCTAATTATGAGAATGGACGTAGTATTCACCGATGCAAACGCTTATCCCTACAAGGCCACCTGGGAATATCGAACCCACAAGCCATCGTTATCGTTTATAACTATCCACAATTCGTGACTCCGACTTCCTAAGTAGCGGGATTACAGGACACGTTACCGCCCCGGCCCCAGTCTACTATCGAGGGTCTTGCTCTTTATAGTTTCTTCTCAATCGTAAGGACTGTTTCCATGTTCGTGTTACCATCCACTGAATTGGTTTCAAAAAAGATTGTTGTAATATCCGTTATAATATTGTCACGGCTTCTCACTTACCCTGATGAATTAACGATAGCAGTGAATTTGAGATGAATTAGTCTTTGTCATTTTCTGTTCCGTTGTAGTAATTTCCACCTGTGGCCTGCATATCTCGCGAGTTTCTCGCAGCCCCAGTGGCGTCAGTCGGTGAAAGCTGCGTCGTCGCCGGCGCCGCTCGCCTGGCACCCGCCCAGCCCGCTCCAACCGCACCGCTATTGTCCACTCCGACACTGGCCGATTGATCAAATTCTGGCTTATGTCGGTCTTAATACTGTTTGTCTGAAAAACTGCAGTTTTATATATTTTAAAATTAGTTAAAATTATAATTTTTTACGTATAATTCTCATTTTTTACGTTTTTACCACGTGGCGAGTCATTAAGTAAGTATTAACACTTAATCAACACATTTGCACAATTAATTGTGGTGCCAATTTCATCACAGTAACATTTATACATTTTTCGAAGTCTAAACTCTGTTGTGGTGGAACTGAGCAGTGTTCATCCTGCGTTTTTGCGTAATTACGCAGGACTATAGAATACAGTATTCTATAGTCTGGTACTTACGTACTTCACGATACCGGTGTGTTCGGGTATGCATACCAACTCGCTAACTCGACTCGTGTTAATCAGCCGTCCATATTACTATAGTTGTACCGGTATCGATTTATGGTAGCCATATTATTTATTGAATTTCTGTCTCATTAAAAGATCGCTATTATTTTGTAGTGAAAGTGGGAGATATCTCAAGAAATACGCTCTGCAACTTTTTATAAAGGGGACTCGAGGCTCAAATCATATCAGAACAGCTTCCTATATATAATCGTCTCTTTCCATTCCTCTTTGCAATAAACCTGTAGGCCTGTTCCTTTTTACAGGGCACTTTGAAAAAAAAGTACTAATGCACAAAGTAAGCGAGCTATATAATTTTTAAGTACTATACATGTTTGAATAATATGTATAGTACTAAATAACTTTCAAAACTTGAGGAACGGAAAATTACTACCCTCTTCTGCTTTATGATGCAGGAGTGTTGAATCATAAAACAGAAGCCTACAGTTAGCGGGTTCCTCGGCTGATGCGGGCAGCGCCGATTTGACTGAAAGCTCGCATTTTGGAGTCGCAGCCCCAGACGGGTCCAGGAATAGAAGCACTTAGTCTGGGTTAGTGTAATTTACAACGGCGGCGAGCCATGTGCTGTAGACCGCTGGCGCCGGCGGCGGCGGGGGAGGGTGGCTCTGAACCACCCCTCAAACACCCCTACCTGCCAGCGACAACCGGCGATCCTCTCGCCTCGTCGGAACTCGGGGCCTAAGTTTTGGTTTAGTTTCCACATGCTAATCGAAATTAGTGCGTGAAAAATCTAAATATAATTCTGCAACTAATAATTGAAATGTCAATACGTAATGTATGGTCATAACCATGTTGTTGGTTATGTAAACCGGTCTGTTGGTTGTCAAGCCAAAGGTTTAAATACAGTAGGTATATTTATAATTACGGCATCAGTCTACAGTGCAATAGAATTAAATTTAAACATGATCGTGTTACATATTAAAGAAAAATAAAGATTTGATTCATGCCATCCCCTCCCTACCCACGGCAGTTATCGTTTTTCTGCGACATTAGCGGCGACTTTTGGAACTTCGGCTCCATAAGAGCCCATGCTAAATCAGTGCACATTATGCGATGTAAGGTTTCGCGCGGACCCATTTAGCGCCGATATTTTTTAACATATCAATACTATGCGATATTATTTAAATAAATCCTATACTCTAAACTACTGGAATTGTTTTTTTTTATTTTTTTGATAAAAGTCATCAAACACGTCATATTAATGTCCAAAGTTGACTATTGTAAATTGTTATCGAAATTACAAACAGCAATTCTAGTAGTTTGGACATTTCTCGTTCCAACTATACATTGAATCTAAAATTTCCCTTACCTCATGGGTAAGGTGACCAGATTTTGGAACAGCCAAAACGGGACGCCGACTTCCGGGGGGTGTGGGAGTATGGGATACCCCCTACAAATAGAGGGGGGTTCGGGGGCCCTCCCCCGGAAATTTGGAAAAATTAGGTACATTTTGGTGTGTTTTTACACTTTCTCAGATTGAATATATGTGCTAGACTCTAATTCATCTTTACCATTAATTTTAAGTTACTAGAAATCTACAAAAGAATCTAAAAAAAATATTTAAGAGTTTTTTTTATTAAAACGTATTTCCATAACCCTCACAAAGAGAGGGGGTCCGGGGGTCCTCTCTCGAAAATTTTTGAAAAATTAGGAGCATTTGGGTGGGTTTTTAGACACTTTCAGATTGAAAATATGTGCAATGCTCTAGTTCATCTTTACAATTAATTTTAAGTTACTAGGAAACTACAAAAGAACAAAAAAAGTATTTAAGAATTTTTTAACGTATTTCCATAACCCCTACAAAGAGAGGGGTTATGAAAAAATTAGGAGCATTTTGGTGGGTTTTTAGACACTTTCAGATTGAAAATATGTGCTACACTCTAGTTCATATTTAAAATTAATTTTAAGTTACTAGGAAACTACAAAAGAACAAAAAAATTTATTTAAGAATTTTTTAACGTATTTCCATAACCCCTACAAAGAGAGGGGTCATGGAAAAATTAGGAGCATTTTGGTGGGGTTTTAGACACTTTCAGATTGAAAATATGTGCCACCTTTAATTTTAAGTTACTAGAAAAGAAAAAAAGAACCGGAAAATTTAGGTGTTTTTTACTGTAAAACGTTTTTTAAAGTATTTTTCTTACCAACAACGTCAAAACGGGACAAATGGGCGTCCCGAGAGAGTCCGTCGGGACAACGGGACACGTCGCTAAAAAACGGGACTGTCCCGTTCAAAACGGGACGTCTGGTCACCTTACTCATGGGGCGTCTATATGGGTCCGCGTGAGAGCTGTTTTGGCTGGGTAGGCAGGACTATTAAACAGAATATGAATCCAACGGATAATTGTAACATGTTCAACTAACATGTACAGTAATACGAAATTTTGAATAGTGATTACACAGGAAGCATTCATCGGTAAATGTCCCGTCCGTATCACATCCCTGTCCCAACTGGCTATGTACAGCCCTTCTTTATTTTTTAATTAATTTTTGTCGTGACCATAAAAACTTATTGCCATAATTAGGGATAAGTACAAAATACAAATGTTCTTCTTCTCATAGCATGGTGTAAAACTGATTTGGCTCATATTCATTGCTTATGTTTCAAATCGTTTGTTCGCCTTCCAATCAAGAATAGTTTTAACTCCTCAAAATTCTATTGTACTTCTGGATTTCTTGGCGATCTTCGCCCCCTTGCTCTGGCTCAGCGAACGCTCGTGCTATAGCCTATACCCTCGATAAATGTCAAAACTGAGGAATAAAAATTGCCGAGTAAAAACCCGCGACGCTCGGGCGATGTTCCACGGGGTAATTGCATATTTAATCAGCTGAAGATGGAGGAGATAGGCGAAACATGCCGGGACTTCGGCGCGCGGCGATAAAACTGGTTACACACGCACACACGCACGCCGCGCCGCGGCCGGTGGCCCACTGCAGCACCGCTACCGCCGCCGCGCCGCGCCGGGGACTTTCTCTCACTCGGCGATCGATCAATCCATGTCCCAGACCAAAGATTAAATCGACATTTAAATTAATGTAAATTAACGCCAGAGAGAATTGAAGTGACTGTGTCCACTGGGCGTCTGACTTGTTGGTTTGCCGCAGAAAGGAGTGGTCCGTGTGGTGTAGGACTAATTTCTTTGGAATTTCTGGGGTTTTTAAATTCTTGTACTGTATTTTTTAAGATGTGACAAGAACCGTGAAATTTTCTTTTACGTTGGCCGGTTATCAGTAAATGCCAGGACGCAATGAATTCGAATGAGTTCGAACCAGAACAAGCCAGTAGTGCTGTTGCAACGAACCAGAACTAGCCAGTAGTGTTTTTACTGAGGAATGGGCGATATTTTGAAGCGTTTTTGTGGCAGACATGCTGATTTAAAGTAGCCATGATTGTGAATTAAAGTAGCCCAATGGTCAAAAGCAGGCGGTGTCTAATCAAATACGCAAAGGTTCTCATTAATGTCGTTCGGGACTCGGGTCGAATATGGCCACTCAGTCAGTGTTAAGTACCAAACTTCCCACTTAAGTTCAACCCGGTAGTGCAAACATATAGGCCCCCAATCCAGAATCCACCTCTGGGAGTGGCCATCCAAAACATTTTGTGAACCAAAACAATGAAAGGTATAACACTAAGTTATCAAGTTTTTACATTAATTCCATGTTCAACTAACGTTAAATTCACTCTTAACCCTGCCCCCTAGCTGGTCTAATTGTCGGCTAAAAACGCCAGTATTTAGGCGCTGCTCAGGAATTTTACGCTCGAACTGGGGATCTGAAATCCAACGACTTTAACTTTTAGACGAGCGCTTAACTCGTCGGTGGACCTGAAGCCCGATTAGTTAGCCTCCAGTTTATCCCTGTCAGATTTAAACCCATGGATAACTAAACTTGAGATCTGAAACCCGATTTTAAAGCTGCTGTCTAAATACCGGTTTTAACCAGTTTTCAGGCTGAGCCTAGGGTTAAACCCGGGACCTGAAACCGCCCCTAAATAATTTTAGCATACCGTATGTTATGTCAGATCACAGGGGTCAGATAAACTAAACGATTCAGTGTTGATTAGTTCTTTGTTCAGTTTTTTTGCCTAATGAAGCAATTATTTGCTATAATGACTGTTTGAAATTTATTACTTTTGAAATAATCATGTTGTTGGAGTCAAATCTCAGTCATTTCATCTTTACTCCACTGAGTGCTTTCCTGAAACTTGGGAGAAATATTGCCCAGTTAATTGGCGACTCGAAAGAGAATATAGCGGAGGCTTTGTTACACAATATGGGCATTATTGACAAGTATAGATAAAGAAACAGTTACGTCTGACCTTCTGACTCGCTTATCTAGCTTTGATTTACAAAGCGAATTTTAATTGAGGCGGGCTCTATCAATTCTCAGTGACCCAGTAGTATATCCATGCTCTAGCTTATACGACTAATAAAAATACTAATTAATAATAAGCCGTTAGCACTGTAATATTGATTAGTTCTCTATATTCGTCGGTTAACATTTCTTCGGAAACAAGAGGTTTTTATTTAGATGATCTTATCATGACAAAATCTTGTAGCGAAAACGTTACTTTGGTAACTGGAGCGTACTTGAAGAGTGAGTCCAATGCTAGTAATAAATACCCCCGTTGCAGCAGACCTGCATACTCAGCGAATTTCAAATGCAAAACAACGTATTTCAATCCAACATAGCGAGATTTGACATGTTTTGGTTAGCTCCATAAGAATAACATGGGGAATGAGTATGCAGGTCTGCTGCTACAGGTATATTAAAACTGGATGGTTTTGATTCAATAATTAGTAGATCTGAACTAGAAGAAGCTATTTACCAAGTTTTATCAAGATATGTTGAGAAATAACCAAGATATAGAATTTTACTTCTTTCCCATAAGGTTAACATTGGGACAACGTACTGTGTTTACCACTTTCAATATCTCGGTAACCAATGGACATAGAGCAGTGATTCAATATACTAAATTGTTTGTTCTTTTGAGCTGAATTCAATGGTGCCAACAAAAATTCGATAAATTTTATTTTTCTATGTAAAAAACTCAAAAAAACCTATTTTTGAGGGGGTTTATCCCCCTTCACCCCCCCTTCCGATGGTCCGATCGGGCTGGTTCACGAACTCATCCGAATAAATACTACTTTACACGCCTGTGCCAAATTTCATTCCGATTGGACCATTTTTGCGAGCGCTATCGTGCTTACAGACACATATATATATATAGATATATATAGAGATATATATATATATATATATATCTAGAAATTTGAACGAATGGTGTTTTTTTGCTTCTGGGGGCCCCAAAACGAAAAGTTATCATGGTCTCGGGCTTAGGTCTTACCATGAGACCTACGGTAATAGCCTCTTCCCTATAGGGGAAATTCGCTAAAATTGAACTAAAAGACCAATCATAAAGCTGGTATATCTTCTTGACATTTAAAAAGCACTTACTGAATTCTTAATAAGACCCAGACATTACTGAATTACTGAATTTTTCCAGAAACATTGCAGTATTATTGAAGTCCGTGCATCAACATCGGAATCAAGTGACCAACATGAGATCGCTACCACCGTTATTTATAAGTCTCTAATTAACGTCATATTTTTGGGGTTTTTCCTTTTCCGCAACGATTTCTTATAAACCTTTGCAGCTCTTATTCGTGAAAATAAATATTTATTTATGATTAACGAGTTGTTTTCCACGATTGGTAACACTGGTGTCGGCCTTTGGACTGGCGGCCAGTAAAGTAAACATCGCCATCGCCAAGTCGTTTCGCGCCAGTTTATGTATTAGCTCCTCGTTTCTCGTGGCCGTGGCTTGATCTAATTTATCGGCCAGTAATCGTCGTCTGCCGCCCTGGCGCCGCCAACATTACGTCAGTTCACATCGTCCACTTTTCCGGGGGGATTTACGTTCAAACCATTATTCTACGTGGTGTAGTGGTACTATGCCAAATGAAACTATTGCATTATTTATTCAGTTATTTAATGGACCTGGTGTATTGTAGCTGATGAACCCATTAAATGAAAGAGTAAAACCAAGAACAAATAAACGGCTGGGTTTGGGAATTTAGAGTAGACATGCGCTATCTCCGAGTGGACTCAGACCTGTATATCCATTGGTCCATTATGTACTATTGAAAATCCTGGATGTTCATGCACTTCCTTATCGAGTAACATTAACATGGCTTTATAGCCAGTGTTCAGCCTTTCGTATTTGTGGGTATATGACAATTGAAGGTGGCCATTACGATATGTGTGGTTATATTATTCTCACAGTTATCACTATTGGAGTAGGCACAGGTAGGTTGAAAGTGCAAGGACGGCCGAGATGGGTCAAGGGGGCCGGTGTGATACGATCTTGCGACACAACTGTACCGGTCGCCGCTATCGAGATCTGCGACAGCAGCTTTCTCACACCTTTGGAACTTGATTAGAACGTATGATTATGTTTTTAAAATATGTTCATTGTTTTCTGTGGCCGATTAATTTTTTATTGTCAAAGGTGATCGTGTTTGGGGCCTATGAATTTCATTGTTACATTTTTCCCAACATATATAGGATTGTCTTGTCGACGAGTTATGAGTGTTTCTTGAATGTTTAAAGTATAAAATTCAACAATTTTTTTTCAGATAACATAAGCCGATTTAAAGGAAATTTTAATGGTAGAAAAATAAATTAAGATGGTGGTTGAACGAAACGTACATTCTAAGTTGTTGTCTTTTAACAACCGTACCGTTTTACTAAATAACCTTCTTTCTTGAGTACACACCAGTCTCATGTTCAACCCTCTTGCGTTGTGACACACACACACTCACACACATCTATAATGCAAACGTAGATATAGATATCCTCCACACATCCATTGTAGCGCCAGCGTTCCCCGCGGGCCTTAATGCACCTCGTTAATTTGCCATTTCCCTATTGCACTCGGCCATTACTCGTCGCAGCCGAAGGCCGGTGAGCGGACAGGCGGAAGCCGCGGCGGCGCCGGCGCCACGAGCCGCGGGTGACTCATCGGCCAGAATAGACACCCGCTGGACGCTCGACACCGGCCGTGGATATGTCACGTCGTGGGATAAGTCTCTGTACCTCACTCACTCAAAGCTACACCTCCGGGCGAATATTCATTGACAGTACGATTTCAAATCAACTTTGTATTTACGGAACTAAAACCTAGACGATTAATGAATCAAGGTCTTAACATTTACATATGCTAAAATAGCAATTCGACTTAATTATATACCAGTAAAATTTAGATCATGAAACCAATTTGTATTAGAGAAAACGCTCCTGTATAGTAGCCGCTGGTGCCCGTCTGTCTTCCCTCGACGTCATATCACTGTTATCTCCGGCGATAAGCCGGCGGCGCCTCTCTGGCGGTGCATCACACACCATCACAATCATTGTTATTTATAGCATACCAGCAGCTAACCTTCATGTGCACCGCATATAAAATGTTTAATTTTCCTTTAGAACTTATAGCTTTGTGGATGAGTTTTAAAAAAAATAAATCTCCCATTCGTTCAACAAATTCCCGATCATAACCCATACCATACCTTAGGTAACGAGATAACCTATTAAATAATTAATAAAATTTTAAACATGTTCTAGCCTAACTAATAATGCATTAGTAATAATTCGTCGGGCCGAGATTATAACAAATGATTTGTTAGAACTATTCGTGCCTGTGTCGTTTTGTTAACCATATAGTCATATAGTATATAGCTGAGGATTTCCTAGAACTTCAATCCACTTAGATTTGTTCGTGTTAATTAAAGCAATTATCTTTTTCATAAAGCAAATGGCAATACGAAACTGAGTTTAAAAGATTAGGTAATAACAACGAATTCAAGGATACTGTATTTTAACTATGTGCAGTCATTTCAATTGCATTTTATTGTGGATTTTGTGTTTGATATTCACTTTATCGCTGATCTAGTTTGCAAAATAAAATTTTCTTTATAAAATTAATAGATAACGCACCTACAATTCTTTTTGTTTCCGGTTGATTTATACATTTTTGTAAGTTGTGTGTCATAAAATCATGAAGGTTTGATAGAGACCTACTTGACCCACATAGAAAACATGAAAAAAATAGAATATTGAAATTAGTTTAAATATTGTTTGAATGTTGTTTTAAATAAATTCTTTCCTCGCTTATTATTTTAGAAGTCTCTCCACTCACATGGCTCTTGTGGTTTTGTGTCGGCAAACTACACCTAGGATGTTTGATAATGCTATTCCCGCCTACCCGGTGGAGGGCCCGAGGTGCTCCACAGGAAGCCGTAATTGGCCCAATTCTCGGTAATTTCTCTAACAACTCGTGCCTACACAATTTCCTAAATTTCCCGTAATCACCGCAGTGGCTTGTACCTGCCACGGCGCGGTCGCGGTCGTCGGGACGGAGGACAGCCAGTGTCATCGATGCACCGGGGACTTCGGTGATTGCCACTATTAAAACATGCCTTTCTTCAATTATTGTCTGTCCCGACTTTTAATAAGCGAGCCAGGAATTGATGGTCTCTAATGACGGTCGCTCGGGTTTGTTTATCCTCTGTTATTATAGTCCATTTGGTCCGAGAGTTCTCTTCAATAACAGACCGGTCCCGCCCCCCCTCCCCCCCTTGGTCTCCCGAGCCCTGTCAGGGGTTCTTTGTTTTTCATATTTCTCTCCATAACTAACAGATGAAGCCGCCCGGCCTGTTTTTAGCTCGCCCGCCCGCCTGCTCGCTTCGCCTGTCCGCTCTTTTGCCTCCTTTTACGTTCTCATCCTAATTGCAAAGATTTACTGGACCGTAAAAATTTAATATTTGTATCCTGTTGCCCAACTAGACGGCTTGGAATTCCTTCTTCCTCGATATGTTTTCGAATGTGTTCTCGTTTTGCCGATTTAGTATGCATGGATATAAAATTCTTTTTCTGAAGTGTATCATTATTTAGCTACACCACAGAAAACTAAGGCTACACAATCCGGAATTACTCATGTTAAAGATCAAGATTTTGGATGGTAGAATGGTAGAAGTTCAAAACGTAAATATGTCTACATCTGAATCAGCTTTATCTGCAGTTTGTCGGGCCTGTTTCTCTCATCTACCAATTGTCACTAGGTAAACATGCAGTTATCATTTTTAAAGACTGTTTACCTTCTGTCATATCAGTACAGTATTAGCAGTTTTATTGTGTTAAGGCCTATGGGTGTCGGATCAAGTTTATCTTGTAGACACTCCTCTTCACAGTTTTAACAAAGCAGGTTACGTCCAAAATCTAAGTGCTACAGGTTGAATCATAGAATAATTTCCTTGTAGGTAGGCCTACCTGCAATAGTGTATGTATATGTTGATACTTCATTCAAACTCAGCCAGCTATTCCTATTCTACGCGATCTGCATTTCAGTGTATAGAATTGTTATGTTCCAATAAAACCGCTTAATATGGAAATGTACCAATCGTTCAAAGTTTAATTGTTCAGTACCATATTTAGTGAAGCAAGGGTAAAGACTTGTTTTAAGACCTTGACATTATAAAACCAATGTTAATACGACATTAATAACGAAGTAATCGATCCAAGCTGGGGGAGACGGAGCGGTGGGTAATCAGAGGTCACACTGACCAAACGTGGAAACTGGAAAGTAATGGAGATCTGATCATGGCACCGCTGAGCCTGCAGAAACAGTCATTTCTTGAGCGAATTCAATCAGTTCTATTAATAAGATAAAATACCTTCATAAAGTATAATCTTTTTACATAAATGAACCTTATTTGACTTCAATATGAAAGTGTCCGAGTAATGAACATCCTAAAACAGATTACCCAAGACCCCTCTCTCATTATTAAACCCAAACAAGGCCCTAAAATCCCTGCAATTTCAAACTTGGATTTGCTCTAAGGACCGAAGATAATAAAAATAAACTAATGATTCCTTTTCATCCAAATTTTTAGATTATTTTTACGGGGATATTCATTCTTACTCAAGTTTCCCATCGAAATTTGATAAACCTCTCTGAATACCGAGCGTGAGCATTCGCCATTCGTGGGACGTACGATCAGTGGGGAGGGTGCGGGGGAGAGGTTGAATAAATCCCAGGAAACAACGAATGTCTGTTCAGAACCAGGGCCCTTGTAATTGAAAAACCAACCGAAAACAAACAAAAAGCGAACACGGCTGCAGCGGCGGGGTGCCACGTTGCCCTAGCGCTCAGCGCGCCTCGGCAGCATCTTCAGACACCGATGTAACGAAATACACCTTATGAGAAAGATGTTGGAGCAAATTATTGCTTTTTCAACGGGTATTACCATAGGACCATAGACCATGGGCCTTATTTTTGCCAAAGGCTCAAGGCACTAAAAAATAAAAATGGTAGGCCTATTTGTATTTGTCCGATGTTTCAGTTTTGTTGCCAAAGAGTTCAGTGAATTCTGGGCGGAACGTTATTATTATTCAGAAAATAATTAGTTCGAAGATCATTAGTTACCAGAGATCGCCATTAGTCGAAAATTCGACTAATTTTCAAATCGAGAAATAGGGATAGCCAGTTAATTTTGAAAATGACCTATACACCAATGCGTTTCAATAGTACATAACATTTTCATATAGAACACATTTTCCATGTAAACACATGAGACGATATAACCATATGAGAACAAAAGTAAAAGAGAAAAACTCGATTTTTGACTAATTATTTTACCTCACATCTGGCTTATATATAAGGCATGGTTTTTATTAATTAGTATTTAATTAAGATTTATCGTTTGTTTTTAAGACTGTATCGATTAAGATATTATTCATTCCTGGTAACTCATGAGGCTAATGTATTTTTTTAATTTTAAATTAAATTTTCTGCATGTCTAAAAGACTAATTTAAATTTTAATGGGGTTGTGCAAATCTACAGGAAAATACAATTCTATCGGTGTGCTTAGATCTTCGCTGGATTGCTCAAAGCCTGAGAAAAAGAAATTACAAAAATCATATGGAAAAATGCTTGTCTATTAATATAAAGATAATTCAGAACTCTCTTGAGTTTTTGGCAACTTTACGTCAGATACAATGGCTTAACCTTTACCTATTTTCATAGCAGCACGAGAACGAGATCGCAGCATCTTGCGTACCTTCCTCTGTCTAATGCAAGCCGCTTGGTTCATTCCCATTCCCCTCCATTCCAGCACCATCAGGGACCGAGGAACGCTCGAGCTTTGAATCAATTTAGTCCTCACGATCTCCTCGCATGACCTAAAACAAACAAGATAAGCTCCCGACCGCGACCCAAGGTTCGTAGGGGGGAGGGGGCTCACCTCCACCTGGTCGGCGGAAGGAAGAAGAAGAAAGAAGAAACATAACAGCTGATATATGATACAGGTGGAGTAAGCAAGCGGGCCGGTTGGCAGGACGCATACCTTCGAGATATGGATGCTGGGCAACCTCCAGTAAAAAACATATTTGACAGGTCGCCATTGTCGTTTTGAGTCGCGGCGTCGTTTGCTCTTCCTACAGAAAATGTAATGAGCTTTTACGTTCGTAACCGAGGGTATATCAACGGGTTTATTGGTTTGGGCTTCCTACACGCAGGGCCGCCGCTGGGAGCCGATGGGACCATCAGTTGAGAATACACGGGAAAACTGGAAATTGACTGGGTTTGGGTAACCAGTCCAGCCCAGCGGATAGGCAAAAATCAAATGATAAAAAGTAACATAGCTTAAAATAAAAGGCTGTTGTTTGTATTCATCTCCATAATCAATGAATAACATAACTAGGCTACCTTAATGAAGTCGTAATATAATGCATTCGACAGAGACCAGTAGCAGAAGTCCAAGTTTTAGTTTTAGGTAACTGTATGTCACAATTAGCGAATCGTATTCAATCCAAAAGTCAAAACGCAGTCCACAAACAAACTCAATAATCACATTTTTTCCATGTAGGTTGTAAGGTTTTAAATTTCTTAAATGTGGCAAAGAAATCTGATGCGGGAGTAATAATTTTTGTTAGGTTACTTTCTAGTTATTTTTTAATCTGTTCTATTTAATATTCGAACCAAAAGTAAAATTGTCAAATTAAACTAACATGGACAAACGTTTTTCCAGTGACCTTGCTTTTTACAGAAAAGCTACGAACAGTGGTGCTGATCAATTGAATCTCCGAATCTCTGTTTTAAAGCACATTCATTTTCTTCAGTATTTTCAGTGATTCATTATCGCCCTACAAGTTAGTGGTGACGTTGTTGGGGTGGTTTTCAATAGGAATGTGTCGGTACCTTAAGTCGGTTCTCGGTACCACCGGTTCATGGCAAAAGAACCGGTACCGAAATGGAACTTGGTACTTGGAATGAACATGTGGGTAAATTAGAGGGTAAACTTGCTAAAGGCCTATTCACTCTAAGGCAAGTCAGTAAATTTGAAAACAATCATTTAGCTCGAACTGTCTATTTTTCACTTTTTGAAACACACAAGTAGGGGGTATTGGTAGGTTCAACCCCAGCAGGGTGGTAGTGGTCGGTCTAAAAATAGAACTCCCCCCCCCCAGCTAAAAATAGATTTCTAAAAATAGCTAACCTAAAAAAAAAAAAATAATAATAAAAAAAAAGTTTTTCAAAAAAAAAAAAAAAAACCTAACTTTCACTTTTTGCTGACGTCATAGAGGTCAATGACCTTTCAACCTTAGATTGCCCCCCCCCGGCTAAAAATAGATTTCTAAAAATAGCTAACCTAAAAAAAAAATAATAAAAAAAAAGTTTTTCAAAAAAAAAAAAAAAAAAAACCTAACTTTCACTTTTTGGTGATGTCATAGAGGTCAATGACCTTTCAACCTTAGATTGCTCCCCCCCCCCCCCGTGACGTCATAGACTACCACCCTGCTGAGACCTGGAATTTAAATCTTGATTGACAGGACCGTTATGGAAAGTTAATGACTCGGCTATTGTTGGCACAGGGCTGTCCTAGCTTTCACCGTACTGTCTTCAGTTTAGGTTGGGAGCTTGACAAGTACGGACGCAAGTATGGACTGTGACTACTGGGACTGTGAGATCAGCGATGAAGAGTTGGCGAGAGTTTGCGCTGAAGCTGAGAGGATGGAGGTGGAAGAGGAGCAACAGGATCAGCAGAACAACTACATCAGCAACAGGAATTGGATCAATCCGAAGGAACAATGGAAAGAAGAAAAATTCACTGATTTGGACTGTCGCTACTTTACTCCAACACTAAAATTCTTTACACTCCCAGACCTTGAAGAATATGAGAAGCAGCTAATGTGGTGTGGGAAGGAGTTTTGGAGTAGATGGGCAGGATGCCCATCAGATGATGACTTGGAATGGTTTGCATCAGATTATTACTACTTGGAAAATGAGTATCCACTTGAACAGGATGAGAAATGGGAACCAATGGAAACAGAGCAAAAATACTTCAGGGAAGTCGAAAAATATTGGTTTCCGGATAACCATTGGTGCCGACCATTGAAATATGTATGGTGGCCGGAGGAATCTTATCTGAAACTATTGGAAAAAAAAAAAAAAAATATGAATTGATTACCCTGTAAAATCCTTTCACCTCCACCCTCTCAGCGAAAACGGTCTTTTTAAAGACCACCTAAGCCTTAAAATTACTTAGAAATAAGATACAAACAGCTGTTGTTCGCTTGCTTCAGGAAAGGTCAATGACCTCTGTGACCCCCCCCCCCGACCACCGACAAAAAAAAAAAGACCTCCCCCCCCCATACCAGTCAGGTCAATGACAGGATTAGGTCAATGTCGGGATTAATGAAAGTAGACCTATTAGCGAAATAATAATCAGTGCTTTTACTGGTGGAATTAGAAAGCTGGCGCGACATATTAAGCGGCTAGCAACCTATTTTGACTTGGGAAAGTATGGAAGTTCTAGAAACTACTGGCTAATGACCCTGTTGTTACATCCGTGTTGATGGTCTCGTCTGACTGTTGCCGATCTCAGGTGTTCATTTTGGTTTTGGAGCTCGAAAAATGAAGACGCTACAGCAACTGAGCGCTGCATGCATTGCTGATGCTTTCCGTTGTTGGGGGAGGTTGAGCAAGGTCTTGGACACATTTTACCTCCGTCCATAGTAAAACTTGTAATAAGAGAAAGAGCAAGGAAAGATTTTGAGGAACAACGAGAAGAACTTGAGGAGCGAGAAAATACAGACTGGCTGTCAGGAAGAATGGTTACAATGTACTATGACTTGTATTTGGAAGATCAAGTAAGGAAAGAGATGTTGGAGCTTTTCATCAACAACATCGAATTAATGTTTTCGTAAGGAATTTGAATAAATAAATGGGGAAATAAACTGTGGAAAAATATAAGTTAACACCGTAAATCCTTCCACCTCCCCCCATCAGCGATCAATCGGCCTTTTTAAAGGCCACCTAAGCCTTAAAATGACTTAGAAATAAGATAGAAACAGCCGCTCGTTTGGTTGCTTCAGGAAAGGTCATTGACCTTTGTGGCTATTAATAGACCCCCCCCCCCCATACCAGTCAGGTCATTGACATGATTAGGGCAATGACAGGATTATCGAAAGTAGACCCATTAGCGAGACTATAATCAGTGCTTTTACTGGTGGAATTAGAAAGTTGGGGCTGACAGGATTATCGAAAGTAGACCCATTAGCGGAACTATAATCAATGCTTTTACTGGTGGAAATAGAAAGCTGGGGCTATTAGCAGGTATTAAGGGAACAATGTCTTGTTGGTTCTGCTTATAGCTGGAAATCTAGAAACTTCTGGACAATGACCGTCCGGTCACGTAGACCTGCTTTCACCGTATAAAGACCTCACCGTTTCTAGCTCAGTTTAGTTTGGGAGTTTGCAACGATCAGTTAGCAAGTGCGCGTGTGCTCTGTGCTGTCAGTGATCTGTATACTCATTGTGTCACAACACCCAGTGCTACATCATCTTTATTTCTTCAATCACTGAGTAAGTTATTACATTATTTATTTTAATTGATTTTTTTCTTTTATTATAAATTTTAATTCTAAACTTTAAATGTGGCTTATAAATGTGTGAAGGATGATATTAATTTTGAATAACTACAGATTAGCTTAATTTAACTTTCATATGTTTCACAAAGTAATTTGACGTAAATTGAAGAAAAATATGAAAACTTAAAGTTTAAAAATGAAATAATAATTTATTTTTATTTTGATTTTATTTTATTTATTTATTTTTTTTTTTTTGAAAATCACTTTTAACTTAATTGAGTTTTAAAGTTTCATAAATGACCTTTCAGTTTTAATGATAGTTGTCATAATGATTAAAAGAATTTATTAAAGGATTTAGTTGTAAAGTAGTAAATGACTTAGAGATCATTGACCTCCATGGTTATAATTAGCCCTGACCCCCCCCCCCCCGAGCCAAAAATAGACCTGACCTGACCCCCCCCCCCGAGCCAAAAATAGACCTGACCTGACCCCCCCCCCCCCGAGCCAAAAATAGACCTGACCTGACCCCCCCCCCTTCTAAAATAGATTCAGGACTTGTACAAATTTTCAGACTTGTAAATGCTGTTCTTGTATTATAGTTGCATGATAGTTTTAAGTTAAGTTTGTACAATCCGGCTGGCATATAACCGGGGGGCGGCTAGACACTGTATAGATTGGATATGTTTTGTCAAAATTGTAGTTAAACAACTACTACTATACAGTGTTGGGCTCAGGTCAAACTCGGGTCAGTTCACGGATTTTACAAACTTGTGTGCATGATAGAAATTAATAAATAGCATAAGTTCTTATGAAAGTGTTCAGTCTGCATCGAGACAATGTAGAGACAGTGTCATGTCGCATAGGTTTCTACGTACAGCGAGGCTTGTTTTGTGATTTCAGGATGGAGTTCCACTGCGACGTCTGCGGCAAGTCCTACAAGAGCCGGGATGCACATCGCCGTCATCAGGCGGAGCACAATGCTCCGAAGCTGGACTGTGTGCTTTGCGGCTACTCCACTACTCGTAGGGACTTGATGAAAAAGCACAAGTCGTCAGTGGGACACCAACAGCGATCTACAGGGGTGCAGCCGCCTCCACCAGAGCCTCGCTTCGTCTGTGGAGTGTGTAGCACCTCTTTTACACTGGAGAAGAACCTCCAGCAGCATATGCGGGAGCAGCATGACCCGGACGTCGAGAGGAACTTCCGCTGCCAGTATTGTGGACGGCAATTCTCTCGGCGTGGGAACCATGCGGCGCATGAGGAGTTTCACTGCCCCGTGAAGAGGGAAGCAGAGTGGGGCCCGTCAGTGTCTTTCTCAGCTTCCCGGCCAGGGGTGAAGCGTCCGCACCCGCAGCAGCTGGAGGAGTCGGCACAGCCTGAAGAGGAGTCACCGCAGCCGGGACCGTCTTCAGAGCCTTCGCCGGGACCTTCTTCAGAGCCTTCGCCGGGACCTTCTTCAGTGCCTTCACCGGGACCTTCTTCTTCAGAGCCTCAGCCTCGCGTGGTGAGTGTCGCCGACGACGTCGACGTTGATGACGACGACGGCCCGACCTTTGTGCGTGTGGAGGTCGGGTACGGCAGTAGGCTCCAAACATTCGCGCTGAAGGAGCCTATGCCGGCACTCAGGACAATCCCCGAGGTGATGAGAGACTTAAGGTGCCATTTAGTTAGATTGATAAGGAACGCGATCGAGGAACACCCTAATATTAAAGTGAACTTGTTCCTCGAGTGCGAGTTTGTTGATATTACCGGTGAGAATAAGTGTAAGCGGGCATTCAAGACCAAAAATGCTCCTCTCGATAGCACGAGCGACTTTGAAAAATTTGTTGAACTATCCTTTGAAAAGCTCGTGCATGAGAAGGAGCAATGCGAAATGGTAGGCTCTGGTTGGACATACCTGCGCGTGACGAACTTGGAAGTGCGAATAAACAGGTATAGTCCATTGGGCGGTGGAGCGCGACATATTTCACTGCCCAAATCGCTCGCGGGTACGCGAAGTGTAGTGAATGTGTTTAACAAGGACGACAAGTGCTTCGCCTACGCTATGCTGAGCAAGTTCGTTGTGTCACACCCCGAGCGGCCGGAGTCTTACCCGCAGGCCTTGTTTGCCCGCTACAATTTTGAAGGACTCAAGTTCCCCGTTGCACCTAAAGACATTGCACGGTTTGAACGAAACAATCCTAATGTTAGTGTGAATGTCTATGCACTCGAGGTTATGTATATAGAAGCGCTAGGGTGTTCCCGGTACACTGTGTATCCGCTTCGTACCTGTCGGCGGGAAATGGCAGATCATACAGATTTGCTGTACCTGACTAAAGACGACAATGCACATTACTGCTGGATTAGGGACTTGAGCCGTCTCGTCAGGCCGCAGCTGACACGACATGAGCAAAAACTGTATGTATGTAAGCGGTGTTTCGCACACTTCGATGATCGCGAAAACAAACTCGGCTTGGACGGTAAGACAAGACTGGAGCAGCATCGACGGTACTGCGGAGTGGAGGTGCCGCTTCGCATGGACCTCGCTGCGAAGAAGACCATCCAGTTTAGCCACCCGGAGTTCAGCAGGAAGGACCGCTTCGCCATCTATGCGGACTTCGAGTGTGCTTTGCAGCCTGCATCGGAGGTGTCCAACGACGAGCATCCGGCTGGAGGTACAGCGTCTCGCATCCATGTCCCGTATGCCTTCTGCTACCATGTCCATGACAACCGTGGGGAAGCGTGCAAGACGGTGACATACTTCGGTGACGATGCATCTAGGGTCTTCATGCACCGCCTGAAGGAAGATGTGAGACGCATCAAGGAACTCCTCTTCAATGACAGGAACCTTCGTGCTACGCTTTCGCCATCGGAGTGGGCAGAGTTTCGTGCTGCCACAGTGTGTTACTTGTGCGGTAAACAGTTCGTTGACGGTAGCAAGGACGTGAAAGTGCGCGACCACAACCACGCGGCTCCGTACGAATACCGCGGTGCGGCACACCGGTCGTGCAATCTCCGCTATCGGGAACAACAAATCATCAATGTGTATTTTCATAACCTATCCAACTATGATGGACACTTCATTGTGCGCGAGTTGGCAGTGGATCCTGGTAGCGTTGAGGTTGTCGCCCATACGGAGGAACGATACATATCCTTCACAAAGAAATTCGTCTACGACGAGGTCATCGGCGAGGCACCCACTGCAGCGAGACGACGACGGCGACGTCAGCAGCAGCAGCCTTCGAACAGGCCGCCGTCGCCACAGCCTTCAACTTCAGTGCAGCAGCCGCCACAGCCTTCTACATCATCGGAGCCGGCGCAGCAGCAGAAGAAGAAGCAGCGGAAGAAGAGAGGACTTGTAATCCGAGTACGATTTGTTGACTCGTACAAGTTCCTTTCTTCGAGCCTTGCCAGCCTTGCAGCAGCTTTACCACCGGTGCAACTCGTCGAGACGAAGAAAGCGTTCCCCGACCCGGCGAAATTCGACCTTGTGCGACGAAAGGGGGTGTTCCCATACAACTTTGTAACGTCGCTCGAAGTGTTGGGGTCAACCACGGACCTTCCGCCCAAGGAGGCATTCTATAATGACCTCACACTCGAGCACATCTCGGACACGGACTATCAACATGCACGAAACGTATGGGACACCTTCCAGTGCGCGACTCTGGGGGATTATGCGTCGGTGTATCTGCAGTGTGACGTAGCTCTACTGACAGACATTTTCGAACAATTTCGTGATACGTCCCTGCAGCAATACGGACTTGACCCGGCGCATTACCTCACCCTGCCCTCCTACGCGTGGGATGTAATGTTAAAGTTGACAGATGTGAAACTAGACACAGTGCGGGACTTTGATATGTTTATGTTTTTTGAACAGGGCATCAGGGGAGGTATCTCCCAGGCAATTACGCGTCATGCAAAGGCGAATCACGACCGGTGCCGCACAGAAGATCGTGTAGCCGATGAACCATCACGTTACCTAATGTACTTCGACGCGAATAACCTGTACGGATGGGCCATGTCGGAACCTTTGCCTACAGGACAATTTGAATGGCTCTCCGAACAGGAAATACAAGACTTGGACATTGCGTCACTTGATCCGTACGGTGAGTTCGGGTACGTGTTGGAGGTGGACTTACATTATCCTGAACGGCTGCACGATCTTCATAAAGATTTACCATACTGTTGCGAAACCCGCCGCCCGCCGACAGGTAAATTCCCGAAGCTGATGACTACATTATACGATAAGGAACGATACATTTGCCACTACAGAGTCCTCCAACAGGCCCTGCAGAACGAGTTAGAGCTGACTCGCATTCATCGTGTTGTTCGTTTCCGTCAGTCTTGTTGGCTGGCGCCGTACATCCAGAAGAACACGGAGCTGCGGAAACTTGCCAAGACCAAGTTTGAACAGGACTTTTTCAAACTTATGAACAACGCGGTCTTCGGCAAGACAATCGAGAATGTGAGGAAGCGACTCAACATGGAACTGGTGGTCAACAAACAACGCTTCAGCAAGCTGGTGGTAAAACCAAACTTCTTGGACAGGACATACTATGGGAACAATGTCACACTCATGCACATGGCCAAGATCCGCATAGTGCTCGACAAGCCAATCTATGTCGGCATGTGCGTGCTTGACATATCAAAGTGGCTGATGTATGACTTCTTAGCGAGGATGAAACGGAAGTATAAGGATAGGCTAGAAGTCGACTATATGGATACAGATAGTTTTATCCTGTCCATCATCAGCAACGACTTCTACAAGGAAATGAAGGAACACCTTGACGACTTTGACACCAGTTCCTACCCGAGGACTCATGACTGCTTCAGCATGACCAACGCCAAAGTCCTTGGCAAGTTCAAGGACGAGTGCAACGGGCTACCGCTGTTGGAGTACCTAGGCTTGCGGTCTAAGCTGTACTTCTTGGACATTTGCGACGATGAAGAGAACAGTGAAAACAGCGAGACCGCGACCAATGATGGACCATCGCCACCAAAACGTGTAAAAACCGTTAAGAAGGCGAAAGGTGTTGATAGGGGCGTAGTGAAGAACGTTTTAACCCCGGACGACTACCGCGAGTGCCTCTTACACGGAGTGATTAAGCGAACTGTGAATACGCGTTTCCAGTCGCGACATCACCGCGTTTATACCGTGCAGGTTGAAAAAATTTCTTTAAGCTCCACGGACGATAAACGATACATCTTACCGGACGGTGTACATACTTTGCCGTGGGGCCATAAAGACATCCCTGACATGGGTGATGGTGGCGGTGATGACAGCGGTAGTGTAGGTTCGAACGAGGAAAACCTACGCACCCTCGTCGACCTACTCGATGCTGAAGATGAGGACCTGTAGTGGCTAACGGACAGTGTGCGCGAGTGGGTAACCCCCAAACTGTGACAGTGCGCGAACTACTTCGTGGGGACAGTGCGCGAGTTGTACTGCACGCGAATGGGTAACCTCCAAACTTTGACAGTGCGTGACTTCACCGTGGGGACAGTGCGCGAGTTGTGCTGCACGCGAGTGTTTGTGCGCGAATGGAGGTTACCCAAAACAGTGCGCGAGTGGGTGGATCGGAGCGGGTGTAGGGGTGTGTGGGAGCCCGCTCGGGGGGAAACCCCCAAAAACAATTGTTAGCATATTACTGCATTATTAGTGTGTGATTTAATAAAGTGATCAATAAAATGATTTATCATCACACTCGGGTTTTTTCTTCCCACTTTTTTCTTATTCTATAGGGAATAAGGTATAATAATAAGTCAATGTAGTAATTATTATTTTATTTTATTTTTCCAATCGACCTTATACCTATCAATAAAGGTTATATAAAAATTAGATGTAGAATTCTGCGAAGAGCATCTGGACCAGCATATCATTCTCAGCAGTGGAGTCACCGAAGAGTTGGACGAAATCATTCATCTTCATGTCATAGTTGGTACGGCAGTACAGGTAGGTCAGACAGTAGTGGCCGCAAACCGAAGTATCCAAGCCTTGTAGACGGTACTTGTTGTAGGTGTAATGCAACATATGGCCATTGATGTTACGTCTCAGAAATTGTTGAAAATCGCCATGATACGGAGGTCTGCCAAAACTGTCGAAATATTCAACAACATAACTGTTATTGTTGCTGGTATCTTGTCCTCCAGCTCTGTAGAATGCCACCCAATGTTCTCCACTATGTGTATGCGGTTGGGTGTTTACCACTAATGCAGATGACGGAGCAATATGTCTCGGTAGACGATCTGATGCAAACACTCCGACATGTTGTACATTCGGTAATTGTAGTAAATATTTTCTTATAGTTGTGGTATTCATTCTTGTGAAACTGTAGTCAGATCCAAGCTGGTATACACTGATTTAGTCGTTGTAGTCTTTTTGCGGTTTTGTTCGTTGTTGTGGCGACGAGGACAGCAACAATAACACGTTCCACAATGCGACTCTTTAGCTGTTAGTAGTAGCCAGCCACGTAGCAGTGTGCAATTGACCAAAGCACAACGGTGTTGTACACTTTTATGCTGACCGCAACGTATCGTATTGGTGGACAATAGATTGCTAATGGTGGACAATGATCCGCATCCAATATCACCCATGTCAACTACTAGCACTTTGTCATTGTTTGTTATAAGATGTTTCATGGTATATTGTTTCTTTTCCGATCCTTTTACGTACACAACTGATTGGTTATTGAGACATGTACGTAGTTTATCAATCAATACATGGTACGATATATCACCATGATTCCAGTCAATACCGTGACAGTGTTTGGTTAACCAGTAACTTTCTCGAAGTTTTTCTTCAGACAAAAAGTCACGATCAAACGGTGGACGAGCAATGTGGTGAATCAGTAGTGTTCCAGTACACACATCAATAACACTGACTTCTTTTACTATATAATAATTACTGTTGTCTTTGAAACATTGTAAATCCAACACCACAGACGACTGACACAATTGATGTTCTGCCGACATGTTTATTATAACACTGTCAGTGATGTACTGGCTGTAATGCACTAGTTGACTGTGCTTTATACATTTAGCCGGCATAGTCCACCGATACGTTACGATGTCGATCAATCTCAATGACATTGTCCAGTTCTGCATAGACAATAATGTTGACTGATTCGGTCAATGCTTCGCTGAATCCAATCTCGATGCGTAGATTTCCATTGCGTACCAGGTTCCAATGGCTGGACTCGTTAGCGCTCAAGTCAGGTGTTAAGTCAAACGCTAACAGACAATAACCTTTTTCGAAATCTTGTCTGCTGATATCATTACCGGTATTGTCAAAATGTATTCCGGTACCGCTGAACAGTGTGTGATACGATAGCGCATAGGCAACATCCGTATCATTACCAAACACTGGCTGTAATGCTTTCATCGGCACTTGTTCACCATCCACGTACAGTGCGAAATAATTCATCTTGAAATGATGGAAATTAAATGGATTTTTCTTGTAATCTCCGTTGAATGCTTGATTAG
Organism: Flexamia atlantica; assembly: GCA_035578135.1. Lineage (NCBI taxonomy): Eukaryota > Metazoa > Arthropoda > Insecta > Hemiptera > Cicadellidae > Flexamia > Flexamia atlantica. The sequence goes on along the minus strand of JAQJVK010000016.1, from coordinate 10,099,320 downwards.
TAATCATGCCGACAATTACACGTTTTGGTAACTGACCCAAGTACACACTGTCCAATGTTTTGCTCAGTATGCCAGCAGGTAATGTGATTGATTTCACTTCAACACGTGTGATCGGATATTTGGCAGTACCACTCTCGAGTGTTTTACTATGTGCCAACAGTACGCTCGGATTGATTTTACAACGACGAACAAACAGATTTGTCTCTTTGATATGTACTTTATATGTTGTGTTATTGTCCGACATGATGGCAAATGCGTTCCTCGATCTGATCAAACGTAAACGCATCTCTACACCGTTTAACATGAACTTGTTCTGATTGCACAAGTCAATGTGTAGATGACCGATCATGTCTGCATAGTGACTCTTTTCAGTAAATTTTCGTCGTTGTACTAGTCCTTCATTTTCTTCTTTACAATTATCCATGTTATTAGAGTCATCTTTGTAGAATAACACACTTGTCATGTGTGACTTTTTAGCATCATGTCCGTAGTTTAAAAGGTTTTCCAAATACGCACGATAGGCGTAGGTATTGTTTTGCGGTGACACTAGTTTATTATTCAAGTGTAAATCCACTTGGCTAAATAGCGAATGTAACCAGTTATTAACCGGACCAAATTCCTTAATCGCATCGGCAGCTGTAAATTCTGTTCCATCTTCTTTGACAATAGTGGCTTGTACGTGTAATAATGTTTGTGATAAGTCCGTATATTCATCACCATGTCCGGGTATGACAAATTCAATAGGTGAGTCATCCGTCAATGACGATATGGGTTTATATTGCACCCATTTACCACTGTCAATGCTGGTCTGTGTCGGTGGTAGCGAGAATAAGTCTAATTCCGTCTTTGTACATTCGCATGATTTCTGGTGAATAAATGACATGGTGTTTAAGAGAAAATATCAATTTGTCTTCTCGATGAACTAGTTGTCTTCCGCTTTTTCTTATGTTGCACACGCCGCTTTACTTTACGTGTCACTCGTTTACGTAACTTTCGTTTAGTCACTGATGATTTGCGTAGCTTACGTTTCCTCGCTGGAGACGTCCGTGCTCGAAGGAGTTTCGTCAAAGACTGTGGTGTGACACGTGTGATGCGCCTCTTCTTATAGACACCACTGCCGCCACCGCGAAGCACGCGTTCCAGTTTGTCGTCAGCTCGACGTTTAAGTCCACCAGTAAATTGTTTAAGACGTTCATTCGCTGCATTTCGTGGGTTCATAGTACCATCAGCTATATCACTGAGAAACCCAACACCTGAACGTAATGCCTCCTTGCCCACAGCAGTTGCACCTGACTTGATTAATGGCATGACTGAACGAACAAGTCCACCAAGAAAACTTCCAATCCCATGTCCACGTTGATACGGTGCGCCTCTATACACTGATACAATACCACTACTACCGCCAAGTTGTTGATCACGGTAGTATTTGAGGTAGGGATCATTAAGATTCATTATACTGTTGTAACTGCTGGTACTCTGCGGAGGTGAAGTTTCATGTACGTAGTACCGAACTCGAATGGCAAGTGATGACCTTTGTCGTCCCTTAAATCAATTTCCACACTCTCGAACGAGCTCTTTATGACAGGCATGTAGTGCGGTGAAGTGAAATGCACAACCTTATGAGACCCGTATTTATAGTCAGTGGTGTCAATGTTGACTATTTTTAACAGTGGTGCTACAGTGTCACCCACTAATTGCGGTTCTACAAGGTCACAATAGACATAAATGTCTGCTGGAATGCCAGCTAATAAGTTTGGTGGTCTTGTAGCTTTCCTATGTCTTTTCACATCCACATTATTTACATCATATCCTAACTGTAACGCTAAAGTGGGGCTAAGTTCAAGTTGTGTTAGTGTATCTGTCATTGTAATCAATTCAACCTTTTTTGTATCACTATCATACTCGAACTCAATACTGTTAAGTTTAAGTTTTGTATTCCCGTTAATTGCTGCTAGCAATTCATTAATATCTTTGTAATTGCCAGACTCCACTTTAGCTACAGTCAAATTTGTATTAGTAACTTCATTATCTTCAATTTCAGCAGTTGGTTTTGTGTAAATATATATGTTAGCATCATTACCAACTGTTAAAAACGAGCATGGATAGTGTGCTTCAACTAGTGCTATTTCCCAATCTGCTCCGTCACCACCAGGCAAATGTATTGTTGATGGAAAATGTGTCACATAATGAGTCACTGTATTGTTCGGATAGTAGTCCATCGAACTATTGCTAGGCAGTGTCAAATAAAACTGATTATGTCTAGACAGTGACATGACGGTTAGGTTAGGTTAGGTTATTTGTTTCACTTCAGATGCAGGTATCCAAGAATTAAATTCGTCTCCGTAACCTACCCACTTGACGAGGTAACGCTTACTGCGACCTCTACCCTTAGTGTCAAGTATTTTATCAATTTGGTACAATCGATCCGGTCCTATTGTCACCTTTTGTAGCTCATGTTCATAGAAACGACCGACTAAGGGTTTACCATTCAAGTCCCTTATTATATACAATGGTAGTGGTTGTGATCCATATTCTCGATCAATAACAAAAAATTCTTTACTCCAATTGGTCTCGTAGCCTTTTGCAAATGTACCTTTCTCTTTAGCAATACGCACTGTATCACCCGGTTTGAACTTTGGTTTTTTACGTTTTGGTAATGAGCTGTCTTTGTACATATGACTCCATACTTGGTACACTGTACTTTTGTTTGCTTTCACAACGTCCATCGGACATAAACCATTACCCAAACTTCGGTGTGCACTGTTATTGTAAGCATCAACCAATTCATCCAACACATCGATATAACGAAATGTGTTTTTATATGTTAAATATCGCCACATACGTGTTTTCAGTGTGCGATTGACTCGTTCGACAACAGCCGCTTTAACATCGGGGTTTTGTGTAGTGACATATTTCACATGATAATCTCTAAACACACGGTTCACTTTTGCACCTATAAACTCTGTTCCTTTGTCAGTTTGTAAACAACATGGTGGTACAGTGTAAGGACTGTTAAAAATTCGTTCGAATGCTGCTGCCACTTCTTCACCGCTCTTACGTTTTAATGGTTCCACATATAACCGCTTACTAAACACATCAATCACTGTTAGCAAGTAATTGTAGCCATCATTATATGAACTAAGTCCTCGCATATCATTCAGGTCAGCTTGCCATAATTCATTCGGTCCAAACACAACATATCTGTTACGTGGAAATCGTTTTCGAACAGGTTTGTGTAATGTATAGGTGTCTTGGGTGCGTAACCATTCGATAACTTGTCGTTTTGTTTTGTTCTTTTTCTTCTTACTTCGACGTAATGCTCTGACAAGTGGGCTAATACCACCAAACGAGCCTGGGTTTGCAGGATCATAATACACTTTCTCTTCCATCACTGTTCATGACTATAGTGTAAATGACTATCACATACCAAGTACACCTATACTTATACATTTTAATCTATAGTGAATGCATCCCACTGTAAAGGTTTTCCTCTTCGTGCTCCTGTCCTTGACCTTAATCTATGGGCTATTGGCGTTGGGCTCGGTGTTGGCGGATAATATAACGAGTGGTGTGGTGTTGAAGGAGTATGCTGTCTTGATGGTGAAGGTGTAACCAAACCTTCTTCCAAATATGGTTCACGACCAATATACTGTCGAGCTTGTGCATTGCTTACGTACTCGGTCGGTACGTTCATATCATTTAATGCATCCAATACTTCATGCCAGCCTGTGGGTACATTTTCCAGTCTTCGCACTCGTACAATTGCATGTAACACATCAATAATGTTCGAACCAGGTATTCTAGTGTTATGAACAATAACCGTACCATCAGGGTCCCATGTGATTATCTGTTTATTACGTTTTATAAATCTTAACAAGTTGCGTACATCCTTTTGATACGTGGCAGGAAATGTTTGTACAATATCATCCTCATTATCCTCTTCTTGTATCAATGGTAAAGAGATAGGGTTACGTTTTTGTGAGCTAAAATATAAAAATCTCTGCAATACTTGTTGATACTGTTTCCACTTTTCACTATCATCCAATGTTTTGTCTTGTAATATTCGATGCATTTCAACATCCAAACTATTAGTGTTAACCATGGATGAACGAGTAAGTTTTGATTGTGGGACAGTAGCTACAGGCATGGGCTCACTACGCATTCGCTCAATTAGCTCTTGTGGCACAATAAGCATTTTTTTCGAATATTCCAAGTTGGAACTATCCATTTTTCACTCTAACTAATTGCACTATTAAGAACTGTTTGTAATACAGTACTTAATAACAGTGGTAATAAAAATCCACCACCGTGTTGTACAAGATATTTACGTTTCTTGCCCCAATTCTCACCACGTTTCACTAGACGTCTGAGCACCTTTTTATGTTTACGCAATTGTCGTTTTTGTTTGTCTGTTAACTGGATATTACCACGTAACAAGTTGTATGCGCACTCGCACACTGATCTGATACGACTGACGTCACAAGCCTTCAACAGTGCTTTACGTTCCTTCGGTGTAGCGTGTATCAGTGCCGTTAACAGAGCAGCGTCTTTCTTCACACACTGTGACATTACGACTGAGTGACTGGTCTCTAGTGTACACCTTTTATTTATACTTTTTCGGTTGATAAACATATTGTTGTTTTTCATCAGGTAATATACCCGTACGTATACGCACCTCGTCTGGTGTGGACTGTTTTAAATCCAACAACAAATAACCATGCGGAGTACGTGTAGCATCAGCATACGCTTCTTCAATAAACCTTGTATTTTCCGGATACACTTGTCGGGCTAAATGTTTTATTTGAGCCCGGTCTCTTGGATTTTTAAAAAGCACTATATAATGAGCATTTAGTGAAATGTCTCTTTGGCCTCGTCCTTGGTGGAAAATGTTTTGTGTTATAAAAAATACACTCAAGTTCCTATGGTGAGAGCCCTTAGTAAACAAGTCCACTATTGTATTGGATCCTGAGGTGGCTGATGATTCACGCATCATATCATCAACAATTACCAAAGTGGGTGTACCATCAAAGTCCTCCATATTTGGTAACCCTTCCCTATATTGCACATTACCACTATCACTTACACCAGGATTTAAACCCGGGGAATGATGCCAGTAAATATTATTAAACTTTGTATCACACATAAAATCCAAATACTTAATAAATCTGGCTACGAAATATGATTTCCCCGAGCCAGAAGGTCCGGCCACTATGGCTGAAAATGGATGTTGCCACCTCAAGTCCATTTTGTCAACTGAACAAAACTACACACTTACTATCACTCTTATAAAAAAAAAAAAAAAAAAAAAAAAAAAAAATGGGTATAGGGAGTTGATAAATAAACAAGACGGTTTATTCTGTAAATGTGGCTATACTTATTTACTTGTAAAACTATCAAAATTTATAATTATTTAAGAGTTTCTTCATGTTTCTTGCTTTACAAATTTGATTCTTCTTCTTTTAAACAAACTCCAAAGGAGTAAATTTACTGCCAGGTGCAGCCGTACGTCTCACCAAATGAAGGCGATCCCCGTAGCCTGCGTTGTACTGCTCGATCATGATGTCACTGAGGCCCTCGTTGAAGCGTCGTGGTAGGTACACCCGAAGATAGTAGTCCTCGCCGACTTGTCCTTCCAATGTAGCCATGATGGTCGGTCCGTACGGTGTGTTAACTCGTTCCAGTTGCGCAATCCGGTAGCCACACTCTTCACGGAGATCCGTAATTTTACTATACGGTGCACTCGCTTTGCAAGAATTTAAACACGTCTTCAAGTCCATCTTCATGTCCATCTTCACAGGCGCACACTGTTTAACATTCACGGGAATCATAGACATAATGAGTACGCAACACTTACGGTATCAAGTCAGAACAACAACACGACCACACGGTACGGTGACTGGACAGCGAATGATGTAGGGTGGGGGGTCACAGCGCAGCTAAGTAGTGTCAGACTTTCACCATTAAGCCGGACCTTCCCCAATTAGGCAGGATTTCTAGAACATTCTTAACCGCATTCCATTGTCAGGTGTGCAGCGCCAAACTTTCCCCAATTAGTCTAGCTTTCTTGACCGCATTCCACAGTTAGGTGAGCGGCGCCAGACTTTCCCCGATCAGTCAAGCTTTCTAGTACATTCTTGTCCGCATTCCATTGCTCGGAAATACACTCCCTTAGTTTAATTTTGTCTTGTTAACCTCATTTCTGATTTTGTAACTTTCCACATCTCTCAGGTGTTTCAGCCGGTCTTTTACGTTTCACCACCACCTTTTTGTCTCCACTCCTTGATGTTGCACAATCTTGAGTCGGTTTGCGCCATGCTGCTAATGGCATCTTACTTTGTATCAGTCCATTTAATTTAGGTACTCCGGTCTTAGCATCAACCCACTTATTTTGCAATTGTAATAATAATGGGTTTAAAGTGTTGAATAATTCGTCATTATCATTTAAATATATTCCACAATTGTAAGTGGGAGCACCTTTGTTATACAAATTCAACTTGAGCAATACTTTTCCACAATTATCCGGGTTCTGTACTGTATATTGATACTCATTGTCAGTCCACATTATTGTCGGAGAATCATTAGTAGACCTTACGCTCCATCCACTTGCAATGTTACTGCTAATTTCCTTGTTGCTGCTAGTTGAAGTGGTGTCCGTCTGCACACTTGCTTCATTAGTCTTCTTTTTTCTTGTAACACGTTTCTTCTTTTGCGGTGGTTGTTTTTCATCAGTCACTGTAGGCATTTGTAATAAATCCGGAAAATATATCGCATTATCATCACTAACTTGATTCATTTCTTCTATCTCTTTCATCAATAACCTAATTGATTCATCCACTTCACTGATTGTAGTCATGATGTTAAACACGACCGCTCACACTGACTGCACTCACCAAACTGACCTTACAAGCTGATGTCTCGATAGTCATATTCTAACACCACTGCACTCTCATGACTTAAACTTGAACTATAACTCATTGTATCTAAAAACACACATCTTGCATTACACAACACATATTTAAGTATTAACTGCTGACATAAACCTCTTCGCTTATAATTTCTATCTCTGATTTTACAAAAAGTCATATCAATTAATTTACTCGCTATTCCAAAACTTTCCCGCATATTGTCACTACAACACGACATTTTGGTCTAGCCTTCGCAGACAACTAATAGTTGTCCTAAATTCCTACACTCTTACACAACAGTGTAAGACCTACTTTCACATTCCATTAGTGAAAGTAGTGGTCAGACTGGTTTCAGCAGGGTGGTTGGGGGGGGGGGATCTAAGTTTGAAAGGTCAATGACCTCTATGACGTCACCAAAAAGTGAAAGTTAGGTTTTTTTTTTTTTTTTTTTTTTTTTGAAACTTTTTTTTTTAGGTTAGCTATTTTTAGGAATCTATTTTTAGTCGGGGGGGGGGGGGGGGTCTAAGGTTGAAAGGTCAATGACCTCTATGACGTCACCAAAAAGTGAAAGTTAGGGTGTTTTTTTTTTTTTTTTTTTTTTAGGTTAGCTATTTTTAGAAATCTATTTTTAGCCGGGGGGGGGGAGTTCTATTTTTAGACCGACCACTACCACCCTGCTGGGGTTGAACCTACCAATACCCCCTACTCACACATTAACTATTCAATAATCCTTTGGGGCTCTACCAAAGGAAATTTAAATAAAATATTTTTATGGCAAAAAAAGGCCATCAGAGCAATAGCCAAACTACCCCCTCGGGCTCATTGTCAGGATTTTTTCAAACAACTCAACATCTTGACCGTTCCGTGTATTTTTATTTTTGAATGTTTGATGTACGTAAAAAAAGAAAACAAACTTCAGGAAGAAAAATCTCATTGTTACAACACCAGATTTAAAGTAAATTTTTCAGAATTTCATAAACTTTCAATTTTTGAAAGAAAACCGGAATATATTGGCAAGAAGCTTTACCAAGCTCTGCCAAGTGACCTGAAAAACATTCATAAAACTTCGCTCTTTAAAAATAAAGTTAAAAAATTTCTTATTCAGAATAGTTTTTATGACATAGACAGCTTCCTGGAGTATGGTAAAGAAAGACCCTCTGGATGTTAATTTCAAGTCGTCCCCTCCCACACCCAACCTAACCTAGGCCAAGTTGTCCTGACCACGTTAGGCAACTAGAAATGACAAGTTCCACGCCGCTCAACGGTCTACGGAACGCCGAGGGATGTAAGATGTAAGATGTAAGATGTACCGAGAACCGATGTCGTCAAAATGTCGGTACCGGTACTTCGGTACTCATGGTAATCGGCGGGAGTAACTACCGGTTACAATAGACGATCGATCGCACCGCGCATTGCCGCGGGCGTTGCGCCGATGGCAAATGCCACTGCGCACTATTATTGAAGGACAATAATGTTTCTAAAATAAATTTTGATTCGAAATTTATCTTAATTTTTTTGACTCTTGATGGATTTTTTACTCTTAATACTTAAAATTAATGGGTATGGGGTTAAAGCTTATTTTCTTTGGGAATTGTAAGACCAATGGAAACTAATTTGGAAACTGTTATTTTTCACCTTAGAATTTGTTCTTGACTGTTTTATTTACTCTAATTTTTAAAATTTATTGGAATGGGGTTATTTTGTATGGGAATTGTAAAATATTGTGAATGGAAACAAATTTGTAAGCTGTTATTTTTCACCTTGGAATTTATTCTTTTGTTTACATAGTATATATTTTTTATATTACCTGTTAACAAAAGGATAAACAATTAAATTAATGACTGAGATAGTATTTTATATCTTGGCGAAACTTACTCTTGAAAATTAAAACATTTTTAAAACAGTAACATACAACAGATTGTCTGTAGGTTTGAGGGTTTGTATAACACGTGTTTATATAACTCGTTTTGACAAACACTTGATACCGATGGTACCGGTACCGAGAACCGAGAACGGATCTTGTCAAGAACCGGCACCGGTACCGACTTTGGAAAATGTGGTACCGACACATCCCTAGTTTTCAAGTTTAAGTATATATAATAATAAACTTATCTTGTAATTTCAACTCTCTCTGCAAGATTTTTTAAATACGGTAGTATGGAATTGTTCTGTTATAACAAAACCTTTGAGCACTTCCTTTTAGCGAATTTTCCCTATAGGGAAGAAGCTATTACCGTAGGTCTCATGGTAAGACCTAAGCCCGAGACCATGATAACTTTTCGTTTTGGGGCCACCAGAAGCAAAAAACACCATTCGTTTGAATTTATATATATCTATCTATCTATCTATCTATATATATATATATATATATATATATATATATATATATATATATATGTGTCTGTGAGCACGATAGCGGCCGTAAATATGGTCCGATCTTAATGAAATTTGGTACATACATGTAAAGTGGTGATCGATTGGACAAGTTCGTAAACCAGCCCGATCGGACCATCGGAAGGGGGGGTAAAGGGGGAATAACCCCCCCAAAAATGGGTTTTTTGGGGTTTTTACATAAAAAAATGAAATAAATCAAATTCAAAAATCAACTTAATCAACTCAAATTAATCAAAAACAAACAATTTAGTATTTTGAATCATTGCTCTATGTCCATTGGTTACCGAGATATTGAAAGTGGTAAACACAGTACGTTGTCCCAATGTTAACCTTATGGGGAATAAGTAAAATTCTATATCTCGCTCATTTCTCAACATATCTTAATTAAACTTGGTTTGTGGCTTCATCTAGATGAGATATAATGTATTTTAGTCAAAAATCCCCGAAATTTCAATGTTTGTGGCAGCAAACCTGCATAATCATTCCCCATGTTATCCTTATGGGAAATGAAAAAATTCTATATCTTACTTATTTTTTAACATTTCTTGACAAAACTTGGTATATGGCTTCTTCTAGTTAAGATATACTAAATAATGAATTAAAACTAACCAGTTTTAACATACCTGTTGCAGCAAACCTGCATACTCATTCTACATGCTAACCTTATGGGTAATAAAATAAGTTTCTGTAGTTCGCTCATTTCTCAAAATATACTGATAAGAAATGGCATGAGGCTTCATACAGTTAATATCTACTTGATTATGGCTTAAAATATCCAAATCATCAAATTCCTGAGGCAGCAAACCTGTGTACTCTCTTTCCCAATGTTAACCTTATGAGAGGTAAATGCAATTGGATAGCTTTCTTATTCCTCAGCATATCTTGATAAAACATGTTATGTGGCTTTATATAGTTTAGATATATTGGATTGTAGCCTATAATACCTCATTTTCAAATTTCTGTGGCAGCAAACCTGCATTTTTTCATACTAATCTTATGAAGAATAATTTATTTTTGAATACCAATTGTGGACATTTGGCAAATCACAGGATGAGGGAACAGGGCTCAAATTAAATGTTTTAATGTCAGGGACTCAGGAAAAGTACTGCAATTTCTTAAAGTTTGCTAGATAACAAAAAAATAACATAAAATAACTGCCATTTAAGTAGCATTGGGAAGTAGCATTGGGATCTAAAACGTCTGCTTTGTTTACATTAAAACATGTGAGCTGATGTTTGATTCAAAGCCACATGGTGGATACAGACATATGGCTTACTTAAAGACCAGATAACTAAATATGTCAAATAAATGTACTATAGCGAATACAGATTTTTACTGATGATGTTTATGAAATTTTTTACTCAAACTTAAACAGCTGGTCATTTCCCCATACGATTAAATTGGAAAAGCCAGCTGTTTTGAAGTTTTGAACATTGCATTTTCGTACCAAGTATAGGCTATTATTTTTTATAGCCTGTTGATCTTAAAAGCCACTAGGAGAGTATTTTTGCACGCTTTCTTTTGAATGTATATTGATTTTACTTGATGCGAGACTTCATTTAAATTATTTATTTATGCACTTGAAATTCACTGAGTATGCAGGACTGCTGCAACGGGGGTATTCGTATATATATCTATGTTACTGACTCGCGTGAAAATGGTCCGATCTGAATAAAATTGGCACACATGTCAGAGCAAATTATTTGGACGAGCGAGAAAACAAGCCAAATCGGACCATTGAAAGGGGGGGTTTAACGAGAAATAAACCCCTTCAAAATTTTTTTTGGGTTTTTTTTACATATGAAAAAGACAATTATCATGTTTTATACTATTGAATTTATCTTGTAAAAAAACTAATATTTTGCCATATTGAATTATTGCTCTATGTCCACTTGGTAAACACAGTCATGGTGTAAGAAAAAAAGAAAGATGTGTGCAGGCTCAGCTGATGACATATTTGGGCTCACGTAACTAGCGCTCACGACGACTACAATACAAACCAGTTAATACAACTCAATTAAAATATTTTGTGTACGGTTTTAGTTCTGCAGTAAAACCGCTAGGTCCGCAAGTTTCTCGAGCCCAAGTACGTCATACCAGCTGACCGTGCCCACACCTTTCTTTTTTCTTTACACCATGAACACAGTAGCCTACTTTGTGTTGTTTATGGGAAATGAATAAAATTCTGTATCTTGCTTATTTCTCAACTTATGCGAATACAACTTGGTATAAAACTTCATCTAGAGTAGGATTCATCTAAGTTGGCCAAAACAAAAGTAAACAAATTATTAGCTTTTTACGAATTTAAGCATAAAATCCAGCTGTGCTGAAAACATTGTCAATGAACATCTGTTTTAGTGTAGCACTTGTAGCAAAGGAAACATTTTGGTGCAATATTGCAACTGGAAGTTCACTTGCGCAGCTTAAAATATTACTCAGGGGCTTTTCCAAATTAATTATCTATTAACAGAGAGAGGATGTGTCATGGATGCGGCCTGGTAAATAGTCTTAGATTTTCTTATGAAATAATATTTACAAAGAAAAATAGGTGATTTTTTGAATAGCCAGTACAACTTTCTGCAAGTCAGTAGCTGAAAAGAGAGATTGTTTCATATTGCGGTCAAAACTTATAAAAGGTGTTTCCTTATTGGCCCAGGAAAACATGAACAAGCAGTTAAACAAACTAAAAAACATGTAAATCAAGAAATAAAATCAAATTAAACTGTGACAGCTATGTAGAAAGGTTGAATGAAAATAAAAAATTCTAAAAATAGGCGATATTGTGAACATTCTATAACCTGTATCAACATTGTAAACAAACGCAACGTGGCGATTTGACAGTTCTGAGAAAATGTAAACAGACACCATGTGTAACCAACAATGTTTTCAATGTGACTTGTATACAAATTTTTGATGAGATGATTAGTACATGCTTTGGCCAACTTAGGTGAATCCTACTCTAGTAAAAAAATGAAGAACACCCAGTGGTAATAACATCCAGTGGTGGATGTTATTACCACTGGATTATTGTAAAAAAATCTCTCAATTTCACATTTCCATGGCATTCGGCAGCAAACTTTCATACTCATTTTCTATATTTTCTTAAGGAGACTGTTTTTAATGTAGATTTTACTTAATTTGAGGCTCCGTCTAAATAATTATTTAAGCATGTGAAATTCGCCGAGAATGCAGGTCTGCTGCAACGGAGGTATTTTAACGAGGGCAATTTTGACTGAAAGTGTTCCAACATTTCTATTTTTAAAACCATAATTTTTAGTATTTCATAATTATTGCTTTTCTTTTTAGTCTCAAGTATGAAGTTGCACATACATTCTGTTCTGTTCACTTGTCGTATCTGCATATCTGCTCATTACTCCTTGGTGAGCGTAATAACAGAATCACGTGCTGAATACTTAAACGTCTCTAAAGGTCAGTCGCAGCGGTCGGCACGGGGGAGGAACTACCCCCACAGTCACACTGCAGCTGCGGCGGGGGGGGGGGGGTGCCGGCGCCAGTGCAGGTAGTCTGTCTGGTGGCTCTTTGTTCCTCGCTGAAGTGGCATCGTTCAACCATTGTTTACCCCTTCACTCTTCACTTTCACCCGCCACCCAGCCGCAGCGGGTTATGTCTTCTTGTCCCAGGCAGGCTTTCTAGTGAACTTATGTTTGCTTTTGCCTAATTATGTTTGGACTGATAGCTGGTAGTAATCACGCCAATAATTTTATAGATGTGATAATTAGATTATTTCAACAGCGTAGAATCGATCCTTCTATATTTTTCGTTGTACATTTTCTTCATTTGTGTAGGATTTCATCAGTCAAGTGGGCTTGGGAAATTGTTAAGCCGTGTGCATTTCAGATGTTCATGTCATTGCTGGTTCCTCAAGTTCTTTGGAGTTTTTAAGTCATTCTTCTATTCACCTTATCCTAACAAGACCTACGCTTGTGTCAATCAAAATAATACAGCGTAGATACGACATCTAAACGTGTAAGCGAGCCGAATACAGTATACAAGGCTTGTAACAGGGTTTTTTTCGTTATTTTTTCGCACTTGGTTTTTTTTTGGAATTCGGTTATTTTTGTTATTTTTTGGAATTTTGGTTATTTTTATATTTTTTTTCAACCTCAAGAACTGCTACAAGCCCTGTTCACACTATTCGTCTGTCAGACGATCTCGTAGCAGCATCGCGGCAGACGAATCTCGTCATCCTACATAGCGTGAAAACCAAGTCTCGTTGCGTGAAAACCAAGTCTCGCCGTCAAATCTAGGCGGGAATTTGTGATTAGTCTGTCGAGATTTTCTTTTTTATCAAGGTTAAGAATGTATTATCCCCAATATAACGCCAGTTTTCTAATTTTCAGCAAATTCTTTGTTTACAAAAGGTTATTTTTGGTTATTTTTTTCTTATTTTAGTTTGTTTTCAACCTCAAGAACTGTTACAAGCCCTGAGTATATGACTGAATGCTGTCAGGCTCTGTTTTCAGTCTTAAAAAAATTAATCATACTTTCGTTGGGGTTTGTGCAACTACCTGATATGTGTTGCGGTCTACATCCTCCAATTGAAGTGGTATGAATTTTAAGATTTGATGTTATTTAAACTAATAAGTTTGGTCAAAGGAACGTTGATTTACTATTGGATTTACTAAGTGTAGAACAAACTATATATTATTTCTTGAAATGAAATAGAACAGGTTACACAAGGATTAAAGTAAGTTAGATGAGTAGGATTAAAAACGATGAACGTACATGATATTATTTTAAATAACATTCCTGACTTGAAAAGGTGGAACGAAGTTCGTAATTTTATTCAAACGACTCTAAAAAAAAGCAGCTATACAATGACTTATATGGCCTGTAAACAACATGACCTGGACTGTAAACAATAAAAAACCGATTTTTTGCACTATACCAAAACCCACGAAAAGTAATTAATCATACAGCGATTTCAAGTAGGGAACAGTTCAATGTAGGTGAAAATTTAATCTTCAAATTGTAATTTAATTCCGCTAAAGGTAATGAAGGAATACAGGAAGCCTACAAATATACAATCTAACGACGCCGACGCTTAAAAATTTAAAAGCAGGGCGTCTGAATTTTAATTAACTTTGTAGTCTCTCCGCAATGCCAGGATCAATACTATTCCTACGTACACGGATGAGAGGGTCGCTGCCCTACCTCTACCCTACCTACCGGAGCCCACATCCTACTTCCTGTTCCTGTCATATGGCGGTCCCTCTCCCCTCAGCTAGCCACACACCTAATCAATACAACCCTCCAGCTGCAGGTTGTTAGATGGCAAAGCAAGGCGCCGCCGCCGTGGCTCTTCTTCAAAAAGAGGATGGGGAAAATATCTGCTGAGCTAAGACGACGACCTTTCACCAGATGCAATGATCTACATCAGTTTGCAAGGCTAGGCTAAGCGCGAATTTTATTAATTAATGATTAACTGGTAATCAATATGTAGAAAAAAATTCCCCACAAGGAAATCCATTAACTGAGCAAAGAATCATCCTAAACTCTGAACTGCAGCAGACAGGACGAAAAAACACCTCCATAATTTAGGATTTTGATATACAATCTTGAGTAGGTCCCTAGAAAAGGTCTAGAATGAGCTTTATATTCATGATACTATTGTCTTAAAATTTATTTTAAGTTTTAACCACCTACTCAACGACACAATGAAATCTAATAGAAGTTTATCAGTTATTTGGGCTTTATTTCAAACCACATACAGCATTAGCCTAGCATTCTGGCGCTGCAATAATCACAGTTGGTCCATCACACCGCAGACCCTCGCAGTTTCATTACTTCCCGGCAGCTCGCACCCTATACTTAAGCCGTCCTGAGAACCAAAAAATCCCTCCGTTTCGCCACCAGGCACAGCACACAGCACATATTTCCCCAAAGTGAGGTCTCCAATCAGCCAGTGGGGCGGTGCGGTTGAGACGGTCCAGTTTTTGCCACTCGGCGCTCTACTCTCTTGGGTCATTAGGCTTGAGATAATTCGGGCCTTCTCCCCTCCCTACCCCAAGAACAATGCGCCCCGTCATCCAATTTTTGTTCCCGGCAGATGCCCCGACTTGTTTACCCATCTCCATTAGGCCCTACCTTCTTCGCTGCGGCGCGGCTGAGTTTTGGTCTTGATAGCAGTTTTGGAATGTGAAACCCGCGTCCGGCCGGCCCCTCTCTATTTGTCAATTGCTGGTTTTTACCTGCTTCTTCCTTGGACTGATACCTGCTTGGCCTAATAAAGATCAAACTAGTAAACCTGTTGCTCGAAATCGAGCAATTATTATGTATTGATTTAAAAATAAAAATAATTATGGTTCAGTATTCTAGAACTATTTTATTAATTATATGGTCAAACCTCCTGTAATACTGAAATTTTTTACAAAAGCTTTTTAAAACTAAAATTTTTATGAATACTCAGACATCTGTAAGGAGATGTTTATGTTTCGCGGCCCTAAGTAGCGTATGACCCGTCTTAATCTCAAACCGAACAAAAATGGTTCTATAAATCTACTTATAATTAATGTTAAGTCTGTTTCTTTTTTCTTTTATTTATATTTATATTTATAGAATTTATACATAAGAATTTATTTCTCCTTTTGGTATTTTTCTTTGGAATATAAACATATGTAAATATTAAGATCTTCACACATGTGATTCAAAATAAATGTTTTTAAAACTGAATTCTGACCTTAAGTATGTATTAGGATAATAGTTTATTTATTTACATCTTCTATCAACTGAAATGCCTCCAGCTCTACATGCAATGGTTTCAATTCCATTGACATCATATGGCTTTGCTGAAAAACTTTGTTTGCTCCAATCAGCTGATTTATTTGAAATTTCTATTCCCATGTTAAATCTTATGGACTAATACGAAACTTTAAGGGCGTCTAGGGATCTTCCCTTTAGACAAACCTTTTTAAATTTTATTTCCTGCAAAACTTCACAACAAGATCTTTCCAATGACACCAAAAACATGAAAATCGGTTTGGTAGTTTAGGAGGAGTCTTTGTAACAAAAAAACTGCTCGTGTATTAAATAAGTATAGATCAGTAGAGTATTTCACTCTATCTTCACCATACCTTAACAAAAATTAAATATTGAGTGTTGATATTCCGAATATTATTTTGTAAACATAACCTCTGCTTCTCTCCTGAAGTAAAACAAAGGAAATACATAAAACACTAAAACAGTACATCGTGGGTTTTTTTAATATAATCCGGAACTTTTGGAAAAACAATTTGCAATATAACGAGAAGACCAATATAATGTTATTGTCTTCACCAGACGGAATTGCTGGAATTTAATGCAGCTCTGGTTGAATGAGAATGTGAAATTGGACTGAACATGCTATCTTTGTTTTTACAAATGTACAAAAGAATGCTTCATATATATAGTTGAAATACATTTAGTAATTTGAATTCTTCAAAAAGCAAGTAAGATGGATATCGACGATTTATCAATGGCTTTTCTCTTGAGTATAATTATCTGCTGTATAACATTTAAAAGTATATAAGGGCAAAGAGTGAAATCAAATCAAATCAAATTTATTTCGATATTAATCATACAAAAGAAATAATTACACATCTACCGAAATTAGTCCCCACATAAGCCACATTGGCTGGTGCGTGGGTGACGAGTTCTTTATAAGAAATAAGTGCATTCTTAAAATAAGTTTTAAAGAAATTACATTAGATGTGAATAATTATTACTAGGTTTCAAATATTAAGAAAACAGAGGGACAGTTACAGACAGATGTTAATTTTTTGTATTAAGAGGCGAAAAAAGGAATATAATCAAAAATAATAGAAAAAATTAATCATTAAATAACAAAGTCCAAAATAACCACAAGATACGTTTGAGACGTCATTAAATTTAACAAATATTGTATTGTTTTAGAAGCGAACTGTAAGTAATGTGAAGTAGAAGTAGGTTATTGAATGGTAAAAGCAGGAGTAACAGATATGGCGAAGTTAATTTCAGTAAACGCAGTCAAGTAGAGGGGGTGGTCCAAGGAACAGCCAGGAGGGATGCTGAGTACTCGGCATCCCGACCTCCAACAGCCAGGCAGTGACGCGCTTTTCATACACCGCCAACGCGACCTGCGGATTTCTTAAGTCTGAAGGAATTCTTCTGAGTAATAAATTTGCTGTGTAAATGACATTTGTAAAGTTATTAGATTTTACGACTCTCGGAATCCGCAGGCCAAGCCGGACAGCGCTCCTCGTCGCGTGATCATGTTCGATTGGTGTTAAGGCGAGATCCCCATGTGAAAAGGTGTAGACCTGAATAGATTTGATATAGAGTTGTCTTAAAGAAAGTAGACCGGATTCTTTAAATAACAAGGAAGAGGGAAATCGTCTGTTCTTTTTCATAGGCCTAGCTGCCTTGATAATTGATTCTTGGACAACAGAGAGAGGTTCAATTATATTTTGGAAGGAATTTCCCCACACTAGAATTCCATACTGCAGCAATGATTGCACATGGGCATAATACACTATTTTAATTTCATCAAGTGATAAAAATTGATTAAGTTGGTAAAAAACAAATATTAATTTTCTAAGTTTTGCTTGTAACATTGCAATGTGTTTATCCCACCTTAGCTTAGAATCAATTATAATTCCCAAATATTTATTGATCTACCCTTTCCACTGCGGGACAACCACAAGAGGCCCCGGCCGAACCACCGCACGACCAGGCTAAGATCTGCGGGCGGCTCACCCGCGGGGTGCAGTGTGATAGGCATACATTTTGTTTTTGAAAGATTCATTGTTAGAATATTGTGATCAAACCATGTTTTGATAATGGTGAGTTCTCTGGTGGCACTCCTAAAAACATGGTCCCAACTACCTCCCTCAAATACTACCAGCGTGTCATCAGCAAAAAGTTGTATTTTTCCAGTTATGCTTCAGGTTATTTATGTATATTAAAAACAATAAGGGTCCAAGAGTGCTGCCTTGGACAACCCCATAATCAACCTTCCTGGGGTCACTCATGATTTTGTTTAAAGATACAATCTGTTTACGGTCCGATAAATAGCTTTTAAACCAATTGAGTGCCACCCCGCGCACCCCAATGCATTCTAGCTTGGAAAAAAGAATGTTCCTGTCAATTGAGTTGAAAGCTTTGGCAAGATCAATAAATACCAATAAAATAAACATTGTCTTGAAAAATTGTCTTGTTTGGCGAAATACACCATTTAAGAATCCCCCACCCTAAAATAAAAAATATCCTAAACTTTTTTAACATTGAGTCCTCCGAAGAAGGTAACAATTTGTAGTTAAAAACATATTTAATGTTTTAAAAAATTTATTGTTCAGCACTTAAGTTATATGTGGTCCACTAATTCACTCTTTGTTTTTTTTTATAAAGATTTATAGCGCAAGTTTTAAATGTTCATTCCGGTCCCAAATACTCAGATAACGCTTATTAATATCTGACTAACTCAATTTGAATTATGAACCTTCAATTACATAAAATCTGTTTACTTTAATTATATATTTTATTTACTGTAAACTGTATATAATTAAGGACTCATACACAGAAATCTACAAAGACTCAAAACAGTTTTAGATCTTAATTAACTCAGTAGGCTATATTATTGGCTTTCCTTTAAGCTCTTTATCATTTAATATCCAGGTTGAGTTTGAGGTGAGGTATTGACCTCGAACCAATACAAAATTCAATTTTTTCTAGATTTCATAATTATTTAAAGACTGGTATTCCCAGCCCCAACTCTGACCTGCAGGTCGGAATGGTTTTAAGACACCCGTGAACTATCAGCTTTCATTTGAGATATTGATAATTAAAATTGGACAAAATTAGGACAAAGTATAAATCAACAAACAAAATACTACAACTTTGTAAAAATTAGTTTTCATGATGCTTTTAAGTTAGCCTTTTATAGCTTGCCCAGCACTCGTCCGATTTTAATGATCAATAGCTCATAAAAGCCATTAAATCACTGAGTATTTTAAGATCAAAACATGCAGCATATCTTATTTAGAACCGCAGATATAACATAAATAATCCAAAATAATATTGAAAGTAAGGAATGTCCATAGAAATGTATAGGGCTTAATTTTTATTTTTGGATAACTTTTTGACGAATCCAAATTTTTTTAAACGGATATCAGTATTGAGTTCAGGGTAAAAATATAGTCTAAAATGATGTGTCACAACACCATCTTTACGTAAAAAAAATATATGTATCCAAAATGGCGGATCTAAGATGGCGGATCTAAGATGGCGGCTAAAAATGAGTACCCTGTCAAAATTAAGAACCAATCACCCAACAATAATTGGTAGAGGCCAAAAGTAAGTATCTTGAAAAAACATTGATAAAAAGTGCAGTTGAATAACTTTTTCAAAAATTTTTGTATGGTGGGAAAAGCCGCCAATTTAAAATGATTTTAGGGGATTTCCTGTGGACTGATTTTGGTAAACTTTGGATAAGTTTATGTTAAAATACACATTTTTCTTAGTAGAATTCTATTAAAAAAATCTTCTTTGCAATTTTTTAAGGTCATAGAGTAAATTTGGTTGGACTACTATTGTGGGTACCATAAAATGATAATTGACAAAATAAAGAAAATCATATACAGTAGAGTATTATCTTATTCTTTTAAAAAATATCCTCATTAAAACCAGGATTCATCTGTTGAGTTCATTTAAACATCAATTACAGTAGAGCGCCGATTATCCGAACTAATTGGGGAAAAGGGTGTTCGGATAACTGAATATTCGGGTAATCGAACATGAAAAGACAAAATTAAAAAATTATATATGTAATGTAATTCTTACTAGTAAAAAGGCTAAAAAATTATCAAACAAAAATTATTCATGTAATTTTATTATGAAATCGATCAGAATACATGGGTATCAATTTTTAAAGAACAATTTATCATACATAGATATAGTACAATGTATACTTTTTATTTAGAGAAAAAATCCAAAATTTGTTTTTGCTTTAGCCCTGGAACTTTTTTTTGCGCGCATATTTGAACTGCTTGAGAATTATGTTCAAAATATGAATTATTACGGCGTTCGGTTAACCGACAGTTCGGATGACCGACGTTCGGATTATCGGCGCTCTACTGTATTGTTGTACTTTATTCCTGTACCCTCCATTTATATGTGCAAAAGTTTGGGATGTGGTATGGATCCTGAATATTGGATACAGAAGATCCTTTTATTTCCCATCAGTAAAGGGAATAAGTATATGTATGTTAATGTTTCTTTTGAGGAAGTTATGATTAACATAGTATTTAGGTATATACAAGTAAATCACTAAAGAATGGTAATCACAAGTGTTGTTTTGCAGAGATCCGATGCTACTGCAACCTGCCAGCGTGCATCACGACCAGCTACATGTGCAAGTCGGAGGGTCTCGGCTGCTTCTCGGACCTGGTCGCCTTCGCTGACGTCACCAAAGCCAGCCACGGCTGCTTGGATCTCCTGGAAAGGTAAAATTTCACCCTTTTATCAATTATAATTTTGATTGTGAAAGTATATTATTATTGAATTTCCAATGACTTGTGAATAGATGCAATTAAATGTATTTTTAAATGGCGATGTTTCACTATGATTTAGTCCTGCATTCACTGCTGCTTCTGTGAAATGAATGTCAGTAGCCTACAGCAATAAAGTTCCGTCTTCCAAAAATAGTTAAACATTTTTTCTGGCTCATGTACATTTAATATACCTATTTGAAAAATGTGTTTTAATATTATTACAGAGTAAATGTGAATCAAATAAATCTTCACTGAAATCATAAGTATTCTACTTTGATAAAACCATTTTAATGAATAATGAATCACCAATTGAGCTTCAGAAGGCCAAAAGTTTATTGTTGATCTCATATTTAATTTGTGCTGGGGTTAGCCTCTAAATCAAAAAGCTATTAATCAAAACTTAAAGAACTTTATCCATTCTTCATTCACAATACAGTTAAATCCAATGTCGCATCTGAATCTTTAATCAGTTTGTATTAAATAGAAATAGCCAAGATAACCTACATACTGCTGTTATGTTGAATTAGCCTATTTTTACCATGAAGGGACACAGGTTTTGTAACCTAACAGTCTTAGTTACATTTCAGTAACTTTTTGATAATGTTTCAGTGAGAGGCAGGACCAGTGTCAGAATGAGCCGAGCAGTCATGCCGTGAGCCAGCCTCGATCGCTGTTGCTCTGCTGCTATCGAGACCTCTGCAACCACGTCGACAGCCCAGAGACTCGGCAGAGGTTCAATGATTCTGTGCTGGGTGAGTGTCACCTCAGTTGGTGTAAATGTTAAGTTTGCAGCCTTATAATACGTGAGCCATAAAAACATGACGGTTTTTAAAATGAAATTGTTGGAGAACCAAACGTAATTTGATTTTGCGAACTAAACTAAAATATTGACACGATTTTGCTATTCTATTTTTATAGATAATGTCTTTGAAATGACGTCTGTTCACACAACTTCATAGGCTTCCGATCTTTTCTGCAAACTTGGAGTTACTTTTCTTAACATTGATTGAGGAATAGCAGCAACCATGTTTCTTATGCACCATTTATGTTCAGCTATATCACTGTTTTATAGGGGTGAAAATTCAAGTCGTAATGTAAAATTTTACGCAGGTGTTTGATGTAGCCAATGCAAGGGATTGTTTATGGGCCGAACATTTATGACTTTGCAGAACACTTGTGCAAATAACATTTTTAATGTTTTCTGGTGTTCGAACTTTACGAGGTCTCCCACTTGGCATTATTTTGAGAGCAAAAGTGGTATTGCGGAAAATTATTCACCCACTTTGAACCAGTATTTTGACAAGGAAAGGTACCACGACGACCGATGTTGAAGTGAGCACGAAACATGTGTTTAGTAGCAATCACGGACTCATTATTTTTGAAAAAGTTTTCAGCCTCAAAAGCACGATGATGCACTTGCCACTGATGATCCATGGTAACTTACCACAAAATGGCATAAACCGAAAAACAATTTACTGCAACAATGAAGTCTGTAAACGTTATAACAACTGATCAATCACCGCATAAAAATATTCAGGTTGTTTTTGGCTCACCCGTTATTGGAATGAGGTGGTTTCTGTTGGTTAAAAGATGGTTTGTCTAAGTTAAGGCCTGATTTCTCCAAACTTTAAACCACCCTCAAGGCACGGTTAGTTTAATTTTATCAGCTATTTAATACTATTTTCCTATCTTTAAAGAACGATTTATTAACTGACCCTTAACTGATATTTGGTGAAATCAGGCCTTAGAGATGTAACTCTTATTGTACTTGTTTTTACAGCTATTTTAGATCTGTCTGTGCACAGGATCTGGATTAATTTAATTTATTTTACCAGTAATTTATTAAGATGAAAATATTTGGCTAAGTAAGGTATCACAATGGCACCATGCAATCTTGGAAACAATTAAAAAATAATCAATTTAGGACTTGGTTTATATTTTCGATTGGCTACAATTATAAATTAATTTGCTACATAAGTTAAGGTTAAATAGCAACAGGTTTAAAGCTAAAATTATTATTTTAAAGACGAATCTTCCTATTTAGAACAGTAGACTCCCTCTTATCTGGTCACATTGTACCTGGACATCGATTTAACTGGACCACACTCCACGGACGTGATACAATTTTAGCCGGACAATTTTAAATAACAGGTTTAAGCGGTTTAAGCAGATGTGACAGGCATGAAAAGGACAACACTGTATTGAGATTCTCGTGGTAAAGATTGTAGACTAGCAGACACAAGTCTAAATCAGAGCATTGGCTTATACAGTGTGCATTAGAGTTATAATTTAACGTGTTTTAGGGAGTTTCGGTTTAACTGGAAAAACAGTCATCCAGAAGGGTCTTGGTCCCGAGTTGTCCGGATAAGAGAGAGTCTACTGTATTAGGCATTTGGGATTGGAATCGGAACCTAATATTTTTTATGATTTGTACCGAAGTAATTTACGCAATAATCTATTGAAGAAATAATTAAACCTGGAATCATCTATATAATTGATTAAGACAAAGAAAAAGTATTTTTCTTGAACATTTCTTGCCCAACATAAAAAAAACCTGTAATAAACCAATCCCGTTTGATTCTTTTACTATAATTCCCATGCCGTTGATGTATTGGATAGGATGCCAACGATCCTTTATATTGGCACTTCTTGAACGAGAGGGAAATTAGTCACACCTGATTTCATTCTCGGCGTTAAGAGTCCATTCCGGTTCCATAACAGGGTGAATGGGGGACCCTCACAAAAAGTGAATTGATAAAATGAGTTGCGTGAGGCAGTGAGTGGTGGACAATGGTGATTGTTGGTGCGGCAGAGGCATTGCCTTCATTACAGCCTGTGACTCAACAGATATCAAGCTAGGATCACTAATCAGCGACTCAGTAGGCCTCTTCTCAATTTTATTTATTATTTTCCATGAGTATTTTGATTTGAAACATTGCCTTCTCTTTTTTAATTGTTTACTAGATTTAAAAAAATTCAATTAAAAACATTGATGTTGTACTAAATATTGTTAAGAAAGTTTTGAAACTTGAAGTTGTAATAAATGGGACTAAATAAAAAGCGAACTCTCTTGTGTTGAAAACCAATAACTATGGTTGAGAGACGAGTTTCTTCAACTATCAGTTTTCAGTATTGGACAACTAAAACAACCCATATATTCTTTGTCAATGAAGTCAATAAATTAAAAAATGGAACACATTTCTACTGCTTGTAAAACCAGTTCCTATGTTGATCTCGGAAGGTAAATATAAATATTTCAATTATGAATGTTTTAAGAGAACAAGATCTCGAGGGTAAACTAATAGTCTGGTTCCATGTTTGACGTCAGCCGTACTTCACTGTTGTCAAGGGATGGGAGGTGCATAAATTAATGAATACGACATAATGAGAAGAGCACCATGGGGGCCACAAGATGGCTGCCTGGCTACAAACCAAGGCCCCCCGGGGCTTGATAAACCAGATACATGATACAAATAATGGGCCTGGTCTCTCGTAAAATCCTTTGAATATGGAAGTCTTGCTGTGATGACAGCTGGCTTGCTTATGACCAACCTAGCTATCCCTTGTTCATTAATTAATTGCCAGACACAACCTTTCCAGGAGAACATCTTGCCTAATGTTCAGTATGTAGAACACTATTTTATGTGTCACAATTATGTTACCACTGCTTGTTATCTTTTTGGGATGAATAACTTTAAAAGTAACCTAAAACCATAATTAACAAATTTTACTTTTTTTAATTTTCCCTTAGTATTTACTAAAACTTAAAAAACCTTCCTCCGAATTAAAATTATTACTTCATAGATTATTCATATAATTTTTGAATCATAAAAAAATATAAATTTTTAAAATAATTCTGAGTTTTGAGAATGTTATCCTGTCCAACAGTTATTGGTTTCTACATCAAAGTTCTGCTCTTGAAATTGCATGTTTTGCTCTTTAAAATATTAAATCAGCACTGTTGTAAAATTTTCAGTTGGTTAGAAATTGTGTAGCTAATATTTGAGTTAAAGTATAAACTTATTTTGTGAAATTGGGAGAGGACATTTATTTGAGCTACCCCTTAGCTATGACCTCAAAAAAACAGAATTAACAATATATAGTATATTACGTTACAACACCGGAAAGTACTGTTTTACTGGACAAGCATGATAGTTCTTGCACGAGCCAGAGGCATGAACAGGATTTTCATACAAATACGATAAAACTTACTGGCCGTGTGACGTACAATACTTCGATCATACTATTCAAAAAAAAAATTTTAATCATAAAGTATCCTTGTGTAAACCACTATGCTTCAGACCTAACCTATAATTTTTTGATGATTTTTAGCTCAAGTTTTTATAAAAAAAACATGAGATTGTTCTATTTTTATACCCACAAAATTAATAATTTTAATTTCTTGTGTTTAAAATATAAATGCTATCCTTTCAAATTAATTAGAAAACTATAAAAATTATAAAATGTAACACTAAGATTTAGTTTTTTGTTCATCCCTGTAAAATTATATTTTTTGTATTTATGATGGTTTACAACCATGGTGACATTATCCAATGGAGTACTTAGAATAGGGTTCTTTAATCAACTGTGGTCTTAAACTCCAAATAAGGAAATCACAACTGTAGATGGAATGAAAATAGGTTAAATTCTCCTCAAGAGATGGAGTAAAATCTCATTTCATCTTACATTTTTAATACTCTCTTTTGCATTAAATTTGACAAGAGATTGGACCAAAACATTTAATCAAAAAAACTTGCATTAAAGTACCAGAATGTGTTTTTAGGCAGTTAACGATAACAAGGTAACAACCAGGGTAAGATTATAAAATATTCTAGATTTTAAGAGCCACTGCTTCATGTTGGAGAAGCTTGAGAGACTATTGCCCCACTCTGGGTTGATGTTTGCCAGACCTGTAACCCTACACAAACCAGATGCCTTGCCTAAGTGCCGCCTCCTTCTCTTTTATAGCACTTAAAACATTTTTAAATTTGAGAGAAACAACATAGTTTCTGTTAGCTGTTCCCTTCTGTTTCCATTGAAATAAAATTCATGATTCATGGTGTTAACACCTTTAAGAGGAGGCTAAAGGCAATTCGGTGTCGCCCTCGCGGTCAAGATACGTACTAAAATTACTCCGCGATGATAATCGGAAAAAGTAGTGTGACGTAGTAAATATCCAGTTATTCTAAAATTATGGTCTTAACTAGAATATAAAGTAATGTCTTCCACTTTTATGTCCAAAAATATAGCTTCAGAGACTGATATAATGTCGTCGCTCATTAAATAAGTGTTCAAACAGTAATGAATGTAGTAAATATTCCTCCGAGGGGGTCAGCGATTAGCACGTGTAAACGTTCACGCGGTCACATTTTCCGGCGGTATATTTTAATTTAGAGAAATTAATTTTATTGCACCTTGAAGACAAATAAATTCAACACTAGGTTCGTGAAGTACATTTTTCATTTTCTTTTTACATTCTGAGTTATTTCAGCTCAAAATATCAACTAGCTAAAACCCACTATTTGAACTCTAACGCAAATTACTCTTGTATTTGTTAATATATCGGAAAAATAAAAAATGCATATTAAAAGGAATTTTTTTCTTTTCATTTTGATACGTAGCTTATTGTCGTACGTTGAAAAATAACGTCAGGATATGGTTTCGCGCAATGTTAAAACCCGCAAAAATCATGACAAAACCCTTGTGTTTGGGAACGCTTTTCGTCCATAATTTTTGATCAAAAATCAAAACGAAATATATCAAATTGAAGAGGAGAACAAATTCTACAAAAATATACCTACCATTTTAATTACGATTATAAGAAAAATATAGGAGAAATCAGCCTCTGAATTTGCATAGTCCAATTTACCTAATTAACAATCACTTAAAATTCATTGGCTGAAATTTAGGTGTAATCACTCATTTACCTTTCTTATAATCTTGGAACCAAATGGTAATATTTTGTAGGGTTTTTTCTCCTCTTTAATTTGATATATAATGTTTTCATTTTCGATCGAAAACTTTAGTCGGAATGCGTCCCCGCACACAAGGGTGATTTAATGATTTTCGCGGGTTACAACATCGCACAATACCATATCCTAACGTTATTTTTCAACATACGACAATAACCTACATATCAAGATGAAAACAAATAAATTCCTTTCAATATGCATTTTTTATTTTTCCGATATCTTAACAAATTCAAGAGTAATTTGCATTAGAGTTCAAATAGTGGGTTTTAGCTAGTTGATTTTTTGAGTTAAAATAACTCAGAATGTAGAAAGAAAATAAAAATGTACTTGACGAACCTAGTGTTGAATTTATTTGTCTTCAAGGTGCAATAAAATTATTTTCTTGAAATTAAAATATGTCGCCGGAAAATGCGACTGCGTGAACGTTTACACGGACTGATCGTCGACCCCGCGGAGGAATATTTACTACAATTTTTACTGTTTGAACACTTTCACTGTTTTAAATGAGCGACGACATTATATCAGCCTCTGTAGCTATATTTTGGACTTAAAAAGTAGAAAAGAGTACTTTATATGCTAGTTAATACCATAATTTTAGAATAACTGGATTTTAACTACGTCACACTACTTTTTCCGATTATTATCGCAGAGTAATTTTAGTACGTATCTCGACCACGAGGGCCACACCGAATTGCCTTTAGCCTCCTCTTAAAAACGTTAGCAAAAAGTTAGAAATTAAAAGTTCCTGAACAAGTTTTGAGATGTCGATAGTTTGATTTGAGAACTCATAAAACCATTGTTTTTTGGATTTTCAAATACATTATTAATGCAGTGAAATTTGCAGAAAACTAAAGAAATTAATCTATCTTCCAAAGAACTATCAAGCATTTATTTTCTCTAGCTGCAGATAAATTTTTATGGTTCACTTCAAATGTGGCATTTAATCTGTGGAACATTGACTTTGTTTTTACTTTGTTATAATGAAACCGACAGGGGAAAGGTTGCTCTCTGACCTGTAATAGCTAATAAAGGACTTTGTTAGTTCCATAGTTGATTCTATGAACAGTTTGATATCCTATTACTCTAATTGAATAAAAACACAGATACAGTAGAACCTCTCATAACCAATCTTGCTTTATCTGTTAATTGGATTTACGACATTATAAGTTAAATCTACAAATATTTTTATCTGCCTAGAATAAATTTGACCTAATTGGTTATTTGTAGAAATTTAGACATTTCCACTCCAGCCATTGGCAGGATTTAAAATTTTAAATCGTATCTATTTTTCATAGAAATAACACTAATCACTACTCATTCTGACTCACTCACTAAAACTAACTGGAGGCTTTATTTTGCGTCTCTTCACTTCTTAACTTGTGTCCTTTACAATCTCAGTTGACCAGTGGCTTTGTTACTTCCCTATTAATTAATTGTGTATGATAAAGATTATTTTATAAGTATATGATTGGGAGCAATTTCCCCCAGGCTCCAAATCGCCAGAAGTCCCACAGGGGTCATAGGTAGTGCAAGTGTATGTTGAAGTCCACTATTAGCCACTATCTCCACTTGATGGTCCTAATCCTTACATTCACAATCGATTCTAATTCGCCAATAAAAGTGAGTTGAATTAACAGATTTTAAACTTCCTTTACTCTCTAACGATGGCGGTATTATGTTGTAGCATCCTCACTGGTGAATGACATGGACCGAGGTGTGATGATGGTTCACTCGCGTATGCGCCAGATGCCTGCCCCCGGCTACACCAGCGCTGAGGTTTGGTTCCGCGCTGCTACCATCGCCGTTCCCATCTGCGGCGCTCTCATCCTCCTGGTGCTCATAGCGTTGGCGGTGCGAATCCTCCAGTCTGACTCCATGGATGACAGGGTGCTCGCTGCTAAGCTGAGGTTGGTACACTTCAAGGTTTATATTCAATTTAAAGGGTGATCTCCAAATGATTGTGTAGGAGTGTAAAACACCCTAAGGTTGGACATTTTTTTGTTAGTATAGGGTGAATTGGCTACCCTACAGGATGGGTCAGTCTGTACCTATCAATGTCAGGTTAAGACGTCTGCCAAATCTGTTATTGCCAGCCTATTAGTTCAGCCATAAACAGGGAGTCACAGCAAACAGCTTCAGGTTGCTTTACGCATAAACAGTTGTGTTGGGCATAGTAATGCTAATTTTTTTTGGCTGGGTGCATTGCATTTATGCACACTGAGACCCTCGCTTGTCCTCTAAGTAGTGTCAGACTCATACCCTGGGCTCAAAGTCCCCCGGAATCATCTACTATTTACCCCTCCTTAACACCTTGAACATAACGCCAAGAACTGTTTTGCACATTCTCTATTAGTACATTTGAGACCCGATATTATTACCAAACTTTTTGGGGTGTTAAGGGCTCTTACCTACCTCATAAATTTTACAAAACTTGATGCTGACCTTTTTCCAACAACACCCAAATAATTAGGCCTTGTCCTAGCTGGGCGGCAAGACCGTCAAGGGCAAAAGTTGCTGCTGCAGGTGGCAAAATATGTGTCCATATGTCCATGCTGAGCATACGGATGATGCATCAAGGGCATGGTGTAAGGTGGATGTCGCTGTATTGTGCTGCTGAAGTATCGCAACCCAAGATAAACATGTTTGGACCGTAAAGCCGAGTTGAGTTGTTGAGGAGCTTGCAAAGTTCCTTGCTGCTCAGCTACAGCACTCCCATTACATAAAGTGTGTTTGTAGGTATCTGTCGCTCTTGTTGGCTGTTTCTTTCTTGCAGCACAGATAGGATGTGACCTTAAAATTGGTTAAGAACTGTTGGAGGAGTTTTTATCTCATAAAAACCTCTAGAGTAAAGGTATAACCCAACATCTCTATCCACAATAACCTGTTTTGAACCTCACAATTTCACGGTGGCAAGAACACAACCGTATTTTCTTCATGTTTTTTTCTTCTTTGACATGAGATGAAGTTGCAGTTTCACCACTTAAGTGAATGAAATGTCACAGGTTTTTTTTTAAGTGTAGCACATATTTGTTTCATGAATATGCAAATACACTGCAGATCCTCAATTTGTCATTCCATATATTGTATCAATACTGACTTTATACTTTAATACTATCATCCATTTCATTATAAAAAAGTCTGTGAAGTCAATTTTTAATTTTGTTAAATGTTTTTCCTGAAATTTTATATATATTGATAATTATTTATATCAGTTACAATTATATGGTTGCAGAAAAGATATCTAATTATTTTTTGTTTGTATTTGCAGAGCCAAACACAGTGGGTTTTCTCCAGTGAGTCTGAACAGGCCGAGTTTTGTGCATCAGCTCCAACAACATGACAGGAATGACGTTAATGGGGGAAAGAAGATGCCACTTCTGTTCCATCATGACACCAGTAACACAACTGTGTCTGCTGTTCCATTCGTCGGTTGTGTCAACAGGCCAGCAAATCACGGCCAAGGAGTCAACATGCTTCACAGTTGTCAGCAACGGCACAAGAACGAAGCGAACGCCAAACTCAATCTGTCCCAGAATGGACCGGAAGTGATCAGTTCGGTTGTTCCGGTCGTTCCTATTGTTCCTGTGGACTTGACTTCTCAGATCGACAGGGAGCCAGCTCCTTGCAATCTCATCGATCTCCACAAGTCTACTAGCCCTTGCAACAATAATAACAACATCTACCAACAGGAGGACTCGCCAGACAACCTGGACCCCGCATGTTCACTGCTCACTTCCGTCCCGACCAACCACAAGCTGACTTACAAGAAGCCGCTGGTCATCACTTGGACGGAAGACGACGTCAAAGCTTCCAACCCTCAGTAGCTCACTTCAATTGATCTCCCGTGAAAATTATTCTTGAAAATGTGTATTTTTTCTGCTCTAGCTGCTTACGACTAAATATTTGTGATCGTTTAGTTTAAGTTTTCTTGTAATAGGTAATATTACTCTTTATTATCTTGCTGTGATTTAAGAACATGAAATGTTGATGCTTTTTCAATATTTAATGAAATATTGATGTTTTGAATGTAGAAGTTTTGTAATATGCATCACATTTTATTTAGTTATTTAATTTTCCTAAGCTGCCATAATTTTGTTGGTTGATAAATAGCAATAAAAATATAAAAAATTTAAGTTTTTAGTCGATTTGTGTAAAAAAATTGCAGTATTTTTTAGTCATGGATAAAAATTCCTGGTTTTGTATCTTGGTTTATCTCATCTCATCAACTAATCCCAATTCATTTACAAATGACCTTTAAGCCAAAGACACCTAAAGAAACATGAAGCATGGCAGCTTAACTATAAGACTAAATGTTAGCCAAGACTTTTGTTTTGATTAGCTTATATCTGATAGTCCTAGTCAATGTAAAGTTTTTATACATTTTGTATATATTTTTTAAGATTTTTGGGATAACAGCAAAATGGTTTTCAAGTGTAATAGCTGATTTTTGCATTTTTAATATTATCGAGTAAAGTGCCTTCTGCTTTTTTGTCATTTAAGTTATATTTTTGCATTATCAACAATGATTTTTTTCTCATATGGATGAAATTGAAGATCGTTTTGAGTTACCATGAAGAATATTCTGTATTATATCGTGAATTGTATATAAGTTATGTTGACTCTCAGATTATCCTTTATGTATTCTATTTTTCAATAATATATCATTCTAAATTTTGCAGACAGTTTAGAAAGATCATATAAATTTTGCCGAATTTTTGAAGATAAGATTTAAAAGACTTACAATTAAAGCTGAGTACTGGTTTGGTGCACAATCATTCATAAACTTTTTTTGTTAATTAAAATATGCGTAGAGTATTTTTATAATAACAAACTGATCTACAATGGTCGAGTAGGTTGGTTAGTTAGTAGTTGACCATCAACTCATGCGGTGTATTCAGATTAACAAGTCAAATGGAGGGTAAATTGACTGGCAAACTCAAACCTAAAAGATCGGGAATGAGTCGAGCTTAGCAATTTGACCGAGTTACTCACCCACCCATTGTAAATGTTGTTAGCGAGAAAAACCTTGGAATAAAATGAAGGAAAAGATTAGGTTGGGATTGGATGCCTCTCTTACAAATTATTTACTTTTAAGTATGGAGAACAAGGTGTAGGCCACTTATAAAGCTAATATAGTTTTCCTTATACGATGGTTTTAATTTCCACTGATACTCAAAAATAGTTTGGATATGTTTTTGGACCTCAGCAAAACACGAGGAATAAATGTATTGACTGAATTTTAAACCTCAAAAGTTGTAATGACCTTATCAATATTTTGTTCTCAGCTAAATATTAACTTCCTTTAAAAAAAACAGCAAAAACGTTGAAGGATAATCTTGGGCCAACAGTGTCATCTGACAGATTGTAAATTATACTGTCCAAATATTTGTATATTAACATTATGTAAATTAATAAGACTGTACTTATGTAATAAACCACAATCAAAATCTTCAGTGCCTGAAGCAGCTATAAAAGCTTTTGGTTAGAAGATGACTTAAACAAACCAGCACAATACAATGTTTGTGATTTATCCATTAATAAAGGGATTTTATTTATGATAATAAAGTGTATAATTTACCTAAAAAAACTTTATCCAGGACCGGAGCATTAACTTTGAATCTGATTTATTATTTATAGTCATATGACATTAAGCAAAAAAACATTAAGTAGAAACCAAAAATTAATAATTATTAAACATTTTTTTAAATTATATAAAAAAATCTTGAGAAATCCAAATATGGCGTTTCAGAAATTATGTTTTTAAATTAATGTTTACTGTAAAAATAAATATTTATTTTTCATCGGCCAGAAGGGGGCCGAGTAAAAGTACAGAAAAAATAGAAGTCTCCTAGTACATGGACAAAATGTGTATGCATACTCCGATCTCTCACTTCCCTTGCTCCCCTAAAGGATACTTGGAAGACTTTTGACTTTTCGTTCTAAAAGCGTCATTCCAGGCATTTCTTTCAAAAAACATACAACATGTTTCCCACGTTGGCATAGCTAATTAGGGTTGCTCACAGTAGGAATTTATAATCTCAAATTACTACATTTCACGTTGAAGAAGACAAAATTATATGTTTTAATTTTTGTTTTATGTTCTAACCTCAAAACTGATAAAGGATTGGCCGTGTTGGGTCAACTGTGTTGGTTAAGTCAGTCACTGAACATAATTTTATATTTAAACACTATTTTTATGATAACGATTCTCTGTTATGTTTAGAATTTAAACTCAAAGAAAATCACAATATACCCCTCGTGAACGAGAATGTCGCCCATCCTGCTGTTTGTGTTTTTTTGAAAATATTTTAAAATTAATAAATGTTGTACATATCTTTTTTTTACTTTCTATGAAAAATAAGAGAAAACTAAGACTTCAAATTTGTAAGCTAAGGCCTAATACATTTGTTCCAAAGTTTTATTACTTGTAAGCCCCAAATGAATTTTGGAGCCTGATAAAACTTAATAGCTGTCACAAAATGTTATTCGTTTTCTTTTAAAAGTATACGTTTCTATTTATGTATTATTAACAGAACCCGTGGCTTCGCTCACAATTGAAATTCAATACAGTGGAACCTCTGTTAACCGTTACCCTTGAGACAGAGAGTGTGGCGGTGAAGGTAGTAGACGGATAATAGAAATTTCGTTATAAACCTGTTCAGTAAAATTTATAAAATTTTGGAAGAAACGATAATACATAATTCCTATTAAATTTCAATCACATAAGTGTTAAACAGAACTGCTATACTGTAAGTTATACATATTCAATGTTTTACGGCGTCTATCACGGCACATAAAAAGTACATTAGCGGTGACGGATAACAGAGAGTGACAGTTGATCGAGGTTCTACCATATACGGTATCAGCCTCCAATAACATAGTTTTGCTTTTCCATTTATTTTTCTTGTTGTAAAATCTATTTCTTTAAACATGCTAAATGTATTTTTATAAAACAGAGAAATGTTTTTAGAAATTTGCTTAGTACAGGCCTGCTGCGACGTTATTCTATTCCTGCCTATAAAGGGCCTGTCTATACTAAAATTTTGACCATATCCAGCGCCCCACCGATAAAGCCCCAAAGGGTGTTGCTGCCCTGGATATCGGCGGTGATCCCACTTGCAAATGCTGTTGCTTGTGTCGGCTGTTAAATCGATCTTGCCATGAGGTGGAGAGGATTGCACTCACACACTTAAGAAGCGAGTTTACTGAGACTGGCTTACCCGAGTCAAACACTGTGAATCATTTATGGTCGTTTCTGCTTACCATATGGTAACTGAGCTTGCCTTGATGATGATCACGACATAAGGAGCGACACCCTTGGCTTTTTCGGCGGTGAGTTGAATCTGCTTGCATATATAGTTTAGAGTGGGTTATATTACGTACCCCTGTACCAAAAGACCTGCGCATTAGAAAATCTTAAATTTTTTGCTTCATGAAGGTATATGTGTAAGTAGAACCACAGAACTTGGCATGAAATTGTATTCACTATCATATTCAAGGCCGTAGCCAATGGGGGGGGGGGTTAAGGGGTCAGAACCCCCCCCCCCCCCCCCCGAAATAGTCGAAACCCCGCCCCAAAAAAACCCCCCGAGCAAACGTAGAGTGGCCTGGAAACAGTAGAAAAGGGCCCCCCCCCAAAAAATTTCCTGGCTACGGCTTTGATCATATTCTTAAGTTTTTAGGGTCTACCTTGGACAAAAAAATTAAAATGCCACTCCTGCAATCAAAAACTAAATGATGTCTCACGTTTTTAGGGTCTATATTGAACAAAAAATGAATAGCCTTTCCAGCAATTTTTGAAAGTGCTGTAGATAAAATTAATAGTTTACAGTGGTACACTCTACCTCTTTAAATAACAGCTGTTATGAAAAGGAAGTCCTTCAAGTAACTCTAGTCAGTGATTTATTTTGTCACATTCCTGACAGCTAGTCTAAAATTCTACATTTCTCGCTTTTTACATATTTTTTTACATGTGCTTTAAGTGGGAAATAAGTCCAACTATTATACTCAATTCCACGTTCACCTTTCAGTACAGGCTTTATGGGAGATAGCTTTTCTATTACCTTTGCTGAGTGTATTTGTTTACTAAATCTGTGTCATGTGATGGTAAAATATGCAGCTGATTATTATTGCATATGGGCAGTTCAATCTAAATTGTCATTTGAAACACATGGCTTATGAAAATTCCATACTGAAACGTTAATATGGAATTGAGTATAAAACCAATTTCAAATAAATATCACCTGTTAAAGAAAACATGTAATTTCCTTCATATTGTGTAAACAATATCTTTGCTTAAGGTTGATAGGGGAACCCTTTTGGGCCTCTGGGGCGGAATCCATTTGAGTTAGGACTAAATGGATGGCTTTCAAACCTTCTCGGTGAAATTTTACATGTATATACGAAGTTTCATGGCAAACGGTCCAACAGTTTTCGAGTCCATAGACCACATACAATGGTTCGCATCCCCATATATATATATATGTCGTAGCCACTTGCTGTAATTGGGCACTTCATGAAGTGCCCAACGCAGTCCGAACACTTCATGAAGTGCCCAGCACGCCTGGGCACATAGTGTAACTCGATTATTTCAGTCAAAATTACAGCATCTGCCCAACGAAACTGGACATACATGAAGTGCCCAACGCTCTTTGGACACATGCTGTAACCATCAAGGCATGTTGGGCAGTTGATTTTAAATCTTTGTTTAAGTCAATCCCAATATTTACAATGAAACCCCAATGTGATTATGACTAAAATAAACAGTAAAGAATAACATAGTTATTTTTCAAAATAAAATAAATAGTAACCACTTAAACTAGGACAAAACATAAACACTTATAATTGGTTTAAAGTTGAATACAAATATTGTGGTTTTCAAATTGTTATAAAATAAAAAAATAGTATAAAATTATAGGTAATGCGCTATTAGGTAATAGGCTTTCCGAGTTATCCAGAATTCTGGGTTATCGAAGTCCGGGTTTGCGGGACTCTACTTTACCGCTTACTTTTGAATAACGTTTAACATTCATAGGTTATCCCTTTGAAAAGAATTCCTCATATAAATTACTATATATTTGACTTAATATTAAAAACTTAGATTTTTAAGCTATTGATGTCAGTAGGAATATAATAAAGAGTTAAAGCATATTTTTGAAAAGCTGTTAAGTAAACAGGACACTCCATATATAAATTTTTTGATATTCTATAAACAAATAAAACAATCATATATTTAATTTCGTAAGGCAATTCTTTGTGTCAAAATTGTGGGCGTCCGGCAAGTCGTGGAAAGATGGGAGATGGCTCAAATTAAAGTTCTCTATTCCGTGACGGCGGGAAAAATACTTAAACTGCTTGAAATTCACCAGAAAATTGGGTATAACATAAAATATCTAAAATTTAAAAAGCATTAGAATCTAAAATCGTCTGCTTTGTTTCTATTAAAACATGTGTTGCTGATACTTAGTTTAAAACCACAAGACAGAATTTGATATATATGGTTTATTTAAAATTTAGCTTTAAAAGTAGGTTGAACCTACTATAAGAAATAACTATTTTTAACTTTTGAATTTTCTTATTTTAAAATTTAGGGGATTTAAGATACTCACCATTTTAAGAACATTAAGAATTACATACGTCTGTTTTGTTTTAGTCTGTTTTGTTGAACCTACTATAAGAAATAACTATTTTTAACTTTTGAATTTTCTTATTTTAAAATTTAGGGGATTTAAGATACCATTTTAAGAACATTGAGAATTACATACGTCTGTTTTGTTGTAGCAGTAAATGATGATTTTAAGCCAAATTATTTGTAATATTAGTACAATCCAGAGAAAAATAAGCATTTTTAGGACCTTTAGCTCCACCAGTTTTATGTGAGGTCGGAAATGGTCATACTTTTGGCCGAGCAACAAGAGTGCGCTGCAGTTACAGCGATTGAGTGCAACATCAACTTTAAATTATGCCATAAAAGTAAATTGAATCTTGAATCTACAAATACAAAGCAGCATTTACTCCCGGGTAACGATAAAAACGTGTGGGACGTACGGACGTAAGGTGAAATCCTCAATATTAACTATTCACTAAGCTGGTGGTCCCATAAACTAACTCCCGTATGGGGTGGAGCCAAAGGCTCTAACGTGGAGCGTATGGAATCGTCATTTTCTAATTTCATCGTTACCTATTTGCCTGTTGGGAAAAAATATAGCTTCAATTGGAAGTTTCCATAAAAAGTTCCCTCTAACTATCCAATATATACTTTTGAACAGTTAGAGGCTACAAACAAGCTTGCTGACGTCACAATTTGTTTGCATTTTTGTGTTAAATCTCATGACTTTCCTGGGAATATAAATTAAGCGCAACAATCTGAGGTTAACTTTTAGAAGTTCCTCAAACTATTGTCATATCTTTAACTGGAAACAAAGAGAACTGGGTTTGTTTTGAGGTCGACGGATAGAGCCACTTTACCATAGGAATTCAGCCATTTACTATACTGAAGTTGCCTCCTTTCTTAAAAGTCTGAAACGTACTAGCAAAATGTCAAAATACCTTTAACATTACGCATCAAATGTTTAATAAATACCATAGATTATTAAATATCTTACATTCAATATTCAGCATTGATATATTATTTTTAGGGGCTTTTGCCCCTACAAGCCACTAGTTACAATGAAAAGGCTTGATGTAATGATGTTATGTTAATTTATTCATACTGACATAAAAGAAAAACTTAAACGTAAATTGTCGATAATGCTAATAAAATTGTAAAAAGAACAAACAAAATAGAACAATTTTATATAAATTAACTGCTGTCAATGTTGATATAAAAAGAAACTAAAGAATTTTTATGACTGTTATGGCACCCTCTGTAAATAGGTTTTACCTTGCTACATTTTGATTTGTTATACTTTTTATTAAGAGTGACTAAGTGAGAAGTTAATCAATTAAAACATAAAAAAATAGGTTAATGTCAATGTTTATGGTGTTAGGTAGCCTAAACTGATTCATGTATATGAAACATACACCTTATCAGTGCCGGACTGGCTGCTCTGTGGGCCCTCGGCAAAAATTTGTCGTGGCCCCCCCCTTGCGAATGTTTAACACCCAATGTAATATAACAAACTTTTTTGAAACTCATTATTCTCTATACATTTAGCATACATTTATTAATATTAACATAAGGCCATAACGAAATAAAGAAAATAAGTACCTGTTGACACTAGGAAATTAGATTGTAAATATGGTAATGCGTGTATAATTTCATAGAAATAGATTTATTAAAGGCTATTTAAAAACAATAAGTCAATGTTAATATATTAATAGACAAAATTAATGTTAATGTGTGTCAATTTCTTAGGAACACATATAAGATTATATCTCAAAGACCATAATTATGATGTACATTGTACACTAGTTTCTTCAAAAACATGAATATTTTCAAAAAACCTGAAAACGATTATTTTTAAGTGCATAACATAATAGTATGATTACATTATCAATATGTTGATTGTTGAATGTAGGCTATCTAACGGCAACATAAAGAGTCTCAAACCACGGTCATAACTAACTTAATCACACTATTAACATTTTCTTAAGCTCTTCACTTGAGCAAGCTATTTTATTGATTATAGCCTCTCTATTTACGTTCTTAAACAAGTCCCTCTCGCAGTTCATCAGAATTAAATTACTTAAAAGTTCTTGGTCCAAAGAATTTCTTAACTTATTTTTTACAATAAGTTTTCACGAGAAACGTAAGTCTTTCACATGAAATTTGAGTGCATGGTATTGTAAGCAGGTATTTGTAAACAGAGTATAAATTGTTAAACAGGCCTGATTGAGATGACAGATTGTACAATATAGCAAAGACACACGATAAACATTGGGCACACCGTAACTTCTCTTCGGTCTTACATAGAGGTTTCTCTTCATCATTAGTAAGCAATTGATCATCAAAATTGCTGGTACTATTTTTATCTAAAGAAAGCTTAAATACATCGTAGTTTGCAGCAAACTGTTGCAGTTCCGTAATAAGTTTGGACTTGTCAACTTTTGTCACGCATGCTACAGTAGTTAATGCATCAGACTCAGACTCCGCAATGTATTGATTGATGTTTCGCAATTGTTTGAAGTTTTTAGGATCCAAAACAGCACAATCCTGTAATAAGTTCTCATTCTTTACCAAGCGTTCTTCAATGCTGTTTTTAGCACAATCTAAAATATTGAAGGACAGAGTTTTAAACTGTTGGGTAGGTGTCATGGAATCAGATTCAT
Organism: Flexamia atlantica; assembly: GCA_035578135.1. Classification (NCBI taxonomy): domain Eukaryota; kingdom Metazoa; phylum Arthropoda; class Insecta; order Hemiptera; family Cicadellidae; genus Flexamia; species Flexamia atlantica. The sequence goes on along the minus strand of JAQJVK010000016.1, from coordinate 10,060,254 downwards.
CCTTGGCAAGTTCTCCCGACATTTTCTTTTTTTCCTCTTTCTTTTTTCTGGAAAATCCACTTCCATTTCTATATCTTCCATGTTTTCACTAATACATGAAGTATACATTTTAAACTTTCTTAGTACCTACATCATCAAAATGACTGTCTTCTCTCATTTCCCGGATTTGTTGAAGTAAGCTTTTGACCAATCTCCACGCAACAGAATAATTTATATTTTCACTTGGTAAAAAAAATTGAAACTGGAGAAGTTACTTTGAAGAGATCTAAGATGACGAATGATGTAAATATATTTTCAAATTTAGTTCTCTAACCAATGAGGTTGCTGTAAACTTTGTCTTGCAATCAAAGTTCCCTTCAGGTATTTCTAACAGTACACGAAGCAAATTTACCAACTTTCAAGAATCAAAGTTGGTAATTAGACTTTTGAAAGTCTGCTGAAAGTGATTCAAAGTCTACTATGGAACTATGTGCTTTATGCTTACTCCACCATCTGGTTGCGCCAATTTTTGTCAATTTATATAATTGGTCTTGGCCTTATATTAATTGTAATATTTGAATACTCATGCGATAAACTTACCTGTTGTTACTTCACATTCTAAGTTATCTTGAGAAGGTTGAGGCGTCTGTAGGCCTACACTAGTGGTACTGGCAAAGTATGAAACTAAAACCTTATTGGTTTTCTTTAAGTTAACCTCCCGTTCCTTTTTAAGTTTTCGCTTAAAAACACCACTTGGTCTAGACGGTTTATTCATTGTAAAAAATCACACACAGCACACTATTTCACTACTGTTGTCACTATTTCACTAAGCACTATGCAATATTAACCTATAAACTCTTGATCGTGAAGTAAAGAGAGCATCGGCAATCCTCTAATAAGCACCATGCAGACGACAGACAACCACGCGTCCACTGTTCGCGATCACGACGACAACGCCTCACAGCTGATCCTGATGGCAGTGGCGTCTAAGCAGACAGCTCACGTGGTGATAACGAATAAACAAAGACAAAATGTGTTGCCTGTGCTAAACATAGACAAATGTGTGCTGTACAGTAATCTTATAATGTTCATTAGTCAAGTTTATCAGCTATCTTATTGATAAATAAAATCAAAAATCTTATCTTCAAATAAAAATATTGTGGATTTAATTTTTAAGATTGAAAAAACTATATCTAAATAATTTTGTATTTTTGAGGCTCGTGGGCCCCTTAGGGCCGTGGGCCCTCGGCATTTGCCGACCTGCCGACCTGGCCAGTCCGGCACTGCACCTTATTTTAAATCGTTAACAAGCTTTATTTATTAAAGTATAAAATTTCAATTACATCCAGTAAATTTAAGAATTCTCTAGTTTATGTTTTCTGAGTTATTTTGGCTACACTTCACCATTCATATTATTATTTAAACAATATACAATTTTAAAACAGTTTGTTGTTTCAATAATAATAATATAATAATTATGTTCAGCCAAAATAACTTAGAAAACGTAGAAGAAACCATGATAAAATCATACAGGCAATAATTGTCTGGTGTAGTGGCAGACAATCTTATTCTTAATGTTTTCCAAAATGCTTAAAAAAGTTCCTATTTTGCATTATTCAAATCAAAGCCGTAGCCAGGAAGTTTTTTCGGGGGGGTTTGGACAGGGCCGGCGGGTGTATTTCTGGCTCGGCAATACTCGCGTGTGTGCTTTTCGGCGCCTTTGTCGTCATTTTTGCCCCTTTTCAACTGTTTTCGAGCCCCTCTACGGGGTTTTGGGGGGGGGGTTTTCACCCCCATTTACTACAATTTCAATGCTATTTCTACTATTTCGGGGGGGGTTCTGACCCCCTAACCCCCCCCCCCATTGGCTACGCCCTTGATTCAAATAATACAACAGATACTACGAACAGAAACATATACAGCAGTTTTATGTGTTTTCATCAAGTGTCCACACAGAGGCGGATTTGAAAATTTGCCGCCCCTAGGCTAAATAGGAGGAGTAGGCCGCCCGACGGCAGGATTTACGCCTCGCCAGAAGTGGTGACCTTTTTTTTTTTTTTTTACTCGCGCGTGTGCTTTTTACGATTTCAGAAGCCGGTTGTCATTTCTCTCTCAAATTTGCCGCCCCCCCGAATTCTGCCGCCCTGGGCTATAGCCCTTTAAGCCCATATGTAAATCCACCCCTGAGTGTCCAGCATCCAAGCTGGACACAAAGTGTAAAAAAAATAATTACAGCATGTGCCCAACGAGCGTTGGCCACTTCATGAAGAGCCCTGTTTTGTTGGTCACATACTGTAATTTTTAATGAAACCGCTTAGTTACACTATGTGCTCAGACGAGCTGGGCACTTCATGAAGTGCCCTAGCGCTGGACACTTCATGAAGTGTCCAATTACAGCATGTGACTACGACATCATCTATATAAAAGAGACTAATCACAAATTCCAATAATTTTCCAGTCACAATTTTCACTAATGTTTTCTGCCCTATTCTCATATTAATATTTAAGAGACTAATCACAAATTCCAATAATTTTCCAGTCACAATTTTCACTAATGTTTTCTGCTCAATCAGGAGGAGTTTAAGGATAGGGAGGTTAAGATTATTGCTGGAGGTACCTGCATTGCCTTTTTGTTTATGACAATGCGACCCTTTGATTTCGCTAGGTTGACAGTATGAGGCGGAGTCAATGTAATAGTAATTTAGTAATGAATTGCCGTTCTTTAAATGGTAATTGAAAATCATTCAAATCTTATAAGAATGACTAAAGTAAAGAATATAAAATGCTTTTTTTCAGTGCCGTATTTTTCCGCTAGGCCCATTAAGCGGCTTAGGGCCGCGCGGCAGTAGGGGGCCGCACACGGTAAAAAAAATATATTTAGTGAATTCGAGGGGATAATTAGACTCCAAAACCTACAGTAGTTGGCTAGATAGAAAACAGGTCACTGTTGCCGAGACCATTAAGGGCCATTGGGGCTCCACCCAGAAACTCGGGGCTTAGGGCCGCGGTGAGCATAAATCCAGCACTTATTTTTTAAGTTCAAACTATTGCTTTCCCATTACTGAGCCATCCTATTATAGTTCCGTAAAGAAAAGAATGTAATGACTCCCCCTTACATTATCAACCCAACAAAATCAGAGTGCAGAAATACAACGCGCGTTCTCCAGTATTAACCCCTTAACCGCGACGCACGAGATAGCTCGTGGGAGAATTTTGTGCCGTTAACCGCGACGCACGAGATAGCTCGTGCGTCACTAAGTGCCTTCCGCGCGACGCCCGAGTCTACTCGGATTTGACGTTCTCAGCTGATTTATTTTTCTGATTTACGTTTTTTCGTTGGTAGGACCACAGATGAAGCACAAAACAGATTGGCCAAGCAATGCATTTGTTTGTTACCGTTTTTTGCTCCTTCAATTTAGTTTGCTCCTTCAATCTCAGAGTGCGCATATGGTATTAGCTCCTTGAAGGTTTGAGGGCGCTGGTGATGATGTTAATCCGGTAATGCAGTTTATTTAGTTGAGTGTTTGCTTCCAGATGGCAGGTCTATAGGTTTAATTTTTACTAATCCAGCTATAGAGTCTGCAGTGTAGCCTTTAATAGAAATAATATTGCTGTTATAAATACTTAAATTTGATTCTTTTTTACCTGAGTTTTTTCATAATTATATTTGAAGAGTACCGGGAGACTGACCTTTACTCAAATAAAATTAAACAATTTTAAACATATGAATCAGTTTTTTTGGTTAAAAATGTCCATAACGATGACATGGTCACTTTTAAGAGCTGTAGAACGGAAAGATTTTCCCAGTATTGTGACTAGTTCCAATTAATTCCTCGTTGCTAAAATCCAATTTTAAAAATAAAATATTCTTCGACGAAAAAAATAATTTACTTATACAAACAGTAAAATATTTCACAATTTTTGTCCATCTTGGTTGGATGTTTAACTGAATTAAACTTATCGTCTAGTTTTCAGTTATTTTCTACTTTATTTTTCATATAATTTTATTATATAAATATTCTTAATTCAAAATAAATCTCAACTGGCTTAATAAAATTTCTTAATTAGTTTTCTATAAACATAATTTAAAAAAAACAATAAACATAATCTAAAATAAATTAATATGGCCTTTACAGTGAATATTTCAAATTTACTTTTTGGCGAATCACTTGTGAAACACGTCTTTTCGAAATGTCGCTCGCAAACGACTCGCGAACACAGACTTTTTTTCGATAAACTATTCAATTCTTTGTTGTTGCAGTTAGCAACCCATATCTCACAAACATTTGGTCTCTTAATTGGGAATGTGAAGAACCTTATTTTGTTTCGAGTGCTCGAATCACAACCAAACACCGCACACCTTTTATGGCCACGCATTATTTACTTGAATTAAATCATTTCAAACTGATAAAATAAAAACATGTTATCAAGAATGTTAGTTATAAAATTAGAAAGTAAATTTGATGTGTAAATCAAAAGATAAATTTAGTAAAAAAACAAGCTCGCCTATATAAGAAAATAATGAAAACCATGAAAACATTCTAAATTGTTAATGTTATGACAAAATAAATAAACATACCTCATCATCTGGAATTTAAATTATGTAAACAAATAAAACCATCAAAATGACAGTTCACAACAGGTGTTACGACTTTGTTTACAATTACAGGTAAAGTAGATCGTGTTAAATGGTGACCTCTTTGACTGCTAGATAGCACAGTCAAAAATGGTATTGAAAATTATCATATGCTGTCTAATCTCTCTTTTTTCTTTCATCTCTGGTAGGACTGTGCAGTTGACCCTGAGAGGTAGCAGACCGTTTGGTGCTGCACTCTAGTGAAGTTTTCTGGAACTTCGTCCACACCACGAGCTCTGCAGTATCGAATGTTGCGCTTGTTAGTTTGTTGTCGTCTCGGTGAGTGATAACGTCGCGTGTTCGAGTTGATAAGACAAAACAGTCGATTACGTTGGACCGGTGTTATATTATCTGTTTCTTTTTATGAGCAATACTATCTGTTTTTGTTGATGGCGATAAGTAAGTGATTAAAATGGCCGATGACAAACTGTTACGATATCTGGAACTACCCTCATACCCAGAATCATTTCTAAACAGTGAAAGAACAGTAAAACCTTTGTACATAGTGTATATATATTTTTCAATATTTACTTCTTGTGACCATGTGACCAGAAATCATAGGACCAGACATCAAAAAAACCGTTAGTAAATTTGATCAATAAAATATGTTATTATTAAATTATTATTATTTATTTAAAAAATTTAAACATTAAATTATCATTTATGTTTTCATGAATACTATTACAATGTTTACTTTAACATTTCTCACAATTCTTTGCTTCAAAATGCGTTTAAAACAAGGTTTCTTTCGAACGTTCGAAAACCCACTGAAAACGGCGAAAAAACCCCGCGCTGGGGACTCGGCGAGCGTAAATGAACCCCGCGCTACTGATCACGTCGGCGCCGCGGCGCGCCAAATTACTCCGCGGTTAAGGGGTTAAGAGTAGGCTACCTCCTCGGGCCCTCCTTTACCCAGGATCTGTAGATGGGAAGAAAATAATCCCAAAGCTTGTATCGTCAATCGTTGACCCATTTCTGGTTTCAAGCCAAGGTCTGTAAATAAGAAGATAATAATAATAATAATAATAATAATAATACTATTATGCTGTTATTGTTTTTGCCTACATCCCATAAGGCCTGTGAAACCAAGCGGTTATATGCTTCCGGTCTACAAAAGATATCACGATTCCAGCTGTAGGTAATGGGTTACCGGTGTATAAAAGACGTCACAATTTGTTTACATTTTAGACTGAAATGACCTTTTGACATTAGTACTGTTATTCTTCTCTTCTTCTCTACAGGCCTTGATTGATTTTAAGCAAGCACTGTTAGCCTGATAGACTATTATTGGGTGCATAGCCTCAATCGAGAAGTCAGTAATATGCTTTCTCTGATTGGGCAAGTTTAATTTTTGTCTCAGCTTATAAATTATACGTTTCCTGTCTACTTAAGGCTTCAAGATTGGTTTAGATCTAGATCTGTTTACACGTTACTATTGAGATAACCTCTGACATTACGATTATTTTTCTCATCAATCTCTTTTCTCCTCATCTACTCTATAGACCATTCTCCGTTCTGTTTCTGTATATAGAAGAGAATAATAATAGCTTAGGGGCCGTCCATATATTACGTCATTGCTTTTTGGCCCATTTTTGGACCCCCCTCCCTACAATCATCCTACCGTCATAATCCGCCTGACCCCCCCCCCACCATTGGAAAATTACGTCATAGGGGTGAAACTCCTGAAATGATGAAAGTCTTTGATAAAGACCTATTAAAGGGTTCTTCTATTGGGTTGTTAAAACCATCAAATTTATTTTTAAATCCATTTTGGGCTAATTAGATGTTCAACGATTCAAACCAAACGTTTTAGAACTTTGTAATACTACAATATATTTACGGAGTGATGAATAAATTAAATGATTAAAATTGAATAAGAATGCCAGGAGTGATTTGCGCTGCCTGCAAATCTAAAAAAAATTGGACATTAAAATCTGCATTTACTGTAAGCTTTGTTTTAACCTGAAGCTAAAATGACCATTCAAACGGATATTTTAAAAATCGAGCACACAGTTAGAGTAGGATTCACGTAAGTTGGCCAAAGCATATACTAATCATCTCATCAAAAATGTTTATACAAGTCACATTGAAAACATTGTTAGTTACACATGGTGTCTGTTTACATTTTTTCAGAACTGTCAAATCGCCACGTTGCGTTTGTTTACAAGTTGTTATAGGTTATAGAATGTTTACAATAACGCCTATTTTCAGAAGTTTTTATTTCCATTCAACCTTTTTACATAGCTGCCAAAGTTTAATTTAATTCTATTTCTTGATTTACAAGTAATTTAGTTTGTTTAACTGCTTTTTTATTTTTTTCCTGGGCCAATTTTAATAAATTTTGACCGCAATATGAAACAGTCTCTCTTTTCAGATCTTGACTTGCAGCAAGTAGTACTGGCTATTCAAAAACTCGCCTGTATTTCTTTGTAAATATTATTTCATAAAAAAATCTTAGACTATTAACCATGCCGCATCCATGACACATCATCTCCCTATTAATATATAATTAATTTGGAAAAGCCCCTTAGTAGTATTTTAAGTCGCACAAGTGAACTTCCAGTTGCAAATTGCATCAGAACTTTCCCTTTATTGCAAGTACTATACTAAACAGATGTTCGTTGACAATGTTTTCAGCACAGCTGGATTTTATGGTTAAGTTCGTAAGAAGATAATAGTTTGTTTACTTTCGTTTTGGCCAACTTAGGTGAATCCCACTCTACTAAGCTGTTTAACTTTTACTTAATAAATTGACATAGAATGTTAACATTTTTCCTATCTAAATTAGTTTTAAAACAATATTTAAGCAATGACGTCATCTCAGCGTTTCCCCCCCTGCACATCATCCTATCGTCACTTCCAATTAGGACCCCTCCCCCCTATTTTCAGATGACGTAATTTATGGACAACCCCTTATTAGAATTATGCATCATAGATAAAATATACCCAGCTGCTGGGTATATTTTATCTATGTTTGTTTGTATTATCTTAGACTAGGGACACGTATTATTCTTAGGTTGCCTAAATCTAAATCCCATAAGGCCTGAGGAACCAGGTGGTTGTAAGTTTCCTGTCTATAAAAGACGTCACGATCCCAGCTGTAGGTTATGTGTTTCCGGTCTGTAGAAGACGTCACGATTTGTGTAAATGTTATATTTAGATAGCCTGGGTATTGTTATTCTTTCTACTTCTCTTCTCTTCTACAGACCTTGAAGGGCGTTTGCCGCTAGTGCAAGTTGTTTCGCGAAATACTGTACTGCGTAATTCATATTGTGCTTAACGCGATTGATAGAAAAAATTAATATTAATTATTAATTATTTTATTTAATATTAATTATTAATTAATACTAAATAAAAATAATTAAATTAATTTTAATTAGGTGCTTTAATGAAAACATCTATGTATTTATTTTCTATCAATCGCTTTAAACACAATATGAATTACGCAATACAGTATTTCGCGAAACAACTTGCACTAGTGGCAAACGCCCTTAACAACCAACAACCTCCAGCTCCAGGACTAACCTCAAAATGTCAATAAGCAGTCAATTTTTAGAATAACATTGCGTTTTTTGCAACTTCAAGATATCGTTGTTAATAATCTAGGAATATAAGTTAACTTTGTAAAATTCTATAAAATGAAAATATCCTGCTCTTAAAGTTTTAAGATAAATTAACTTTAGGTCTACTGTTGCTGTGTTTAGTAGGTTAGATCTAAAACCTTCTCTGTCATACTTGTTTTTATGTGTTGTAATGAGTGGAAAGTCACCTAATTTTATTCCAAGTCCTCGGTTCTCCAATGGAACACCTTCAAGAAACCAGCATCATAGGCAGCCTCTATATTTACCTCCTAACTCCCCATTTATGAGTCCCAGATCTAATCAAACCCCCAGCCCCAGGAGTAGGTTTCCTAGTGGAGGCAGTCCAGATTTTATCCCCTTAGGGATCAGTAGCCCTGTGAATAGACCAAGACATAGCTGGAATAGAGGAAATTTCAGTAACAATTCTGGTTATTCAACATACTCAACCTCAAGCACTCCATCCAGCTGCAACTCAAGCCATGGTTTCACTCCTTACAAGAGACATGGCTCAAGAGGAAATTTCCGAGTGAGTACAAGTTAGTCATAACCAATTAATATTTAAAATAAGTCATTTAAAGTTTTCTTTGTTTCTCAAAACGGCATTTAGGCTAACTTAAACATTCGCTGCTGCAGATGTCCTGAACATCAGCGAGAACATGGTGCTAGGAGCTGGGAACGTTCTGGTACAGCGCATTTCATTGTTTAATGTTGCCAGTGCATCACAAGCATTTCTTTGCAGTTCTGGGGGACGTAATTTCTCTCATTAGAAATAACTGAAATACCGTAGGCTAGTTCATCTAAATTACTGGTAGGGTTGGTTAGATAAGGGCTTGCCCAACCTCTTTCCTGCTGGCAAGCGACACTTCTTTACTGTCTGCAACCTAAGTAGAGGTAGTGAGGTACAAGAAGAAGCTTGAGTTTGAAGTTTCAGCAGAGGAGGGGAGGAAATCATCAATGACGTGGAAGTAAACAAAGCCATATGACTACGCTACTAGTCTGGTAGACAAAAAATACTAAACCAACACAAAATTTGGGTTAATATTAGAAACAATGTTTTGCTCTCTGAATAACAATCAATAAACAGGTGACATGTATTTGGTTCAGCATGTAACACATGACTGACACAAGAAATTCGTTGTTAAATCAATTGATCATATGTAAATATTTATTTCCTCTCCTGGAAAAATCCAAGTTCATCTGGGTTTGTTTGTTAACACCCAAGCTTCATCTTATACCTCACTAGGTAGGTACCTTTAAGTTTTTTTATTGGTCACGGCCGGAAACCCCTGGAAAATTGGAAAATATTTTTTTTTCAAAATTAGTCATGTGGGTACTCAAATTGAATTTTCAAGATCTAATGTACATTAACGGAGTTATGACTGGAAAAGCGCCGGGAAATCAAGGAAATCTTTCTTCTATACTGTAATGGTCTATTTAGAAATAAATTTTTGGTATTTTGGGTCAGATTTTGGTAGTTTATGTAAGGATGAGATAGTTTATGTAGAGTTAGAACATATTGGGTTGATTAGTGGTGGATAAGGTAAAGTTTTGTTAGGTTAAGTTAGGTGAGGTTTGGTTAGGTTATGTTTGGTTAGGTTATGTTATATTAGGTTAAGTATAGTAATTCAGGTTTGATAATATGTTTGGTTGTGTTCTGATAGTCATGTTACAATCCCATGAACTTTATCCTTAGCTGAATCAATGGCTTTAAAAAACCTAACATAATCTAAATGTATACCATAACCTAACCTAACCTAACTAAACCTGACTTAATCAACCTAAACTAACATAAGAATTCTTAATCCAACCTATTTCAATGATATCTGTATAAATATAACCCAAACTAATCAAACCATAATTAGTTTTACAATTCTCCGAAGTTTATTTGCTTTATCTCCGTTACTGTACGTTAGATCTTAAATATCCTTATATATTCTTTTTCAGCTTCCAATTTCTACATGATAATTTTGAACAATGTTTTTTTTACTTTTCCAACAGTTTTCCGACACTTTTCCGGTCGTAACTCCGTTGATATCAGTCGGATATTGAAAATTCTTGCATATTCTTGTTCCGCTCGCCTTCCCGGTTAATTTGAGTATCCACATGACCAATTTTGAAAAAAAAATTTTTTTCCCATTCTTCCGATTTTCTGGGGTTTTGCGGCCGTGACCGACAAAAAAATTATCATTTCCGGAATCAGCGTGTTATTTCAAGCATTTTGAAAAAAAAATTTAAATTTTGACACCATTACTGTTAAATGCATATTTACACAATAGGTAGGCTTATATAAAAAATGCCGCAAAATGTTTCGGCAAGAAAGGCTAAATCATGGCCCCACTAAAATACATTGTTGCAGAAATGTTTCAGATGTTTTTGTGTTTCGCGTGAAATGTTTCGTGAAACAAGTTGCACTACCTACTTTAATGCCATACGGCCTTGATGTCCAAAACCAGTTTGATTGCAAAGCATTGCTACTGGTATGTTTTTAATGTGTTAACACTCGTTTTGCCATTTAAAATGTTCTGCGCTTTTCACAGCATGCGAGCAGAGGTTCATGAAAAAGTTTGTAACTCTAGTAAAAATTCTTGAATCAGCAAAAGATTTGGAATCTGGCCATATACCCCATGTCTCTTGAATTAACAGGCCAGGGTTATATTTCCCCCAAACCCTGGGGCATATGTAACATCAAAAACATAAAATATATAATAATTTTCTTAGACCAAAAATTTATTTAATTAAAAAAAAACAATGCATTTGCAGTTTTTTAGCCAATTAGTCAAAGTTTATTCATGAGAAATTTCAAAATAACATCACTGGCACAACTATAACATATAACAAGATGGCAATTTGAGGTCAGAGTCGAATTATGCCAAAACGTGGTTAACTTATTCTTACCCAACTTTTACACCTAGGTAACTGTCAGGGCTGGTTATAACATTTGGATGTCCCAAGACCCAATATTTTTCCTATGCCATTTCTTAAATAATATATATACTTAATACAATAAGGTTTTTTTTCTGTTAGATCCCTTTTCAGCCGTCTTAATTAACCGATTTTTATGATTGAGGTGTCATTTAAAGCTTATAATATAGCGCACCTGCGACTGATAATTAAAATTGGCATATCTTTTACGGCTTCGACCCCTAAGGCTTTTCCTAGAGGGCGCTTTCAACGCTCCAGAGCTGACTAACTTGCGTTATAACAGTTTTAATATGTGATTGTAATTTAACAGCTGATTACCTTGAGACGAATTTTTAACCAGTCATACTTAACCAAAAATAGATTGAATACTGATCCAAAGAAGCTTAGAAAAATGAATTTGGGCCAATTTCATTGAAAATTTTAGCTTAATTGAGGCAGGTAAATAATTCTTATGGAGAAGATCCGTGATCGTTAGATTATAAATATATGGCAAACTGAGCCCTGCAACAGAAATAAGAAGAGGACGTAGAGAAAAACGACTCAATGTGATTAGGGAAAATATACGTAACCTTCGGCAAGAACAGAGAACTGCTGAGAGAAAAGGTCTAATTGAACATCAGAGAAAATAATAAAATGAGCAATTTGCACATGGGCTTCCTAGAAAAACTTCCGTTATCCTCCTGTTGTGCGAGAAGACAACCAAATTCAAAAACGTAGTGCAAGGGTGATGGATAAAAAGTGTGTGTGTTTTATTCAGTTAGGCCTTTGTTTATTTAGGTCAGATCTTTAAATTTCAATTGAAAAGGTTATTTTGGTTAATACAGGTGAGTTTGAAGCCATATTTTTTTAAACTGTAGGTGAGTTTTTCACAAAACAGAAATATTATAAAAATGCGCAATTTGCGCATGGGGCCCCTAGTAGTGGTATATTCCTGTATATCACTTGTCAAAAAATCATATTTCATCCAGTTATTGAACAATTTGAAAATATTTAATGACTGCAGGCAAACAACTCAAAACACACATTTTGGACTTGAGCTGTTTGGAAGGGCTCCACGGGTGCCAGCCAAAAACTATTTTGTAAAAGGTTCTCTGGACCCTGGCAATCACTGTGAAACCAGGGTGCACTTTTGAACCATTGAAAGAGCTTCACATGCGCTGCTTCAGACACTATACCATACCAGCCTTGCCGGCGCCCTCTTCTTGTTGGCACCCCATGCAGCTACATTTCTGCATAGGCCTTGAGCCGAACTTGGGTTGAAGCCTAAAAAGCCAAAATACCTTATATATTTATTTATTCATTTTAATTTTTCTTGAAAGTGCGCTCCCTGACAGCTTGTGCCCCTTGGCCTGGGCCCACTGGGCCGATTGGGAAATCTGGCCCTGTTGTCTGCACAAGTAAATTGCCAGTAACTCTCGCTAACAGTTGTGGGCTAGATATTGTTATTTAATAGAAACTCTCTTTGTTAATAAGTTGCTACACATTGATGAAGCTACAAGTTTGATATGCTGAAGAGTTTTTATTTGTTATTACCTATAATATTTTATTGTTCGGAAACAAACAAAACATCATGACAGTTAATAGAAAAAAGAAAAGAAATAGAACCATCCCCATTAAAAAACTACTAACAACTGTAAGAATATTTTAAAAAAACTTAATGGATATTAAACCCTCACTCTGAAGGTAGGTATGACCAACCTACCATCAGATTGAGGTAGGTTAATGAAAAGGATACGTTAGAGTGAATGCCCAGTATTGAACTGATAAATCTGAACAACATTGAGCAGCTACAAGGTGATGTTTTCTGTGTACTCCTTAATTTATAGTTGTCACCTTTCAAGCTGTTTAAAGCTTATCAGCAATTTTAATGTTACAGGGGAGGGGGAACTTCAACCACAGTAGAGACAGTGGGACTGGCTCTCCCCCCATTCACCTTTTCTACGACAAGGAGGCTCTAGAGGACCCGTGGGCAGATCTGGCGGACAAGTTGGAGAAGCAGCGAGGGTCCGGAGGGCGGACAGTGTCTGAAAGTGAAGAAACTATTCCTCTCGACTCAAGTGGTTCAGACGTTTCAGATAATGATGGTGGTGAATGATAGTTTTAGAAAGACATTTATTAGGCTTGTGGTCTTATGGTCAATTTCACCCATGTGACTTGTCTATTTAACTATACATAAATCGTCCCCTTAATTGTAACCTTTTTACCAAAACAATAAATTTTTATAGTATTAATAAAAAGTTTTTTATCTTGAATTATTGATGTAAACAATTTGTGATGCAAAAAGTGAAAAGGGACCTCAAGTTGTAAAATTTACCTCAAGTAAATTTTACAGTATGGGCATTTTAGACAAATTGGGTCAAAAATATTGATTTTCAGGTTTAGATTGGATATGATTCCTTAATCTTTCCAGAACAGATTCATCTGGTTATTTTAGCGATAAGAATACAAGAAATATTAAAAAATAGTCCATGTCATGCATATGAAAAAGGATCTCAAGTCGCTTTAATGGGAAATGACATGGCCAGCGACTTTAGGCCTTCTCCCTAACAACCTAAACAAATCACAGGCAGGCCTGTGGTTGGAGGCCTGCACTAACTGAGTCGTAAGGGGCATCACAAAACAAGTCTTTCCTGACATCTATCGGCGTATGAGTGACCTTCTTCAAGTTAATCGTCGTTAAAGAACATTGTCTAAGTCCAAAAATCACCGTCTCGACGATGTATTTCTTTCTTCATTCCTGCCAAGGGATACAAATTCTGCCTTCCGACTTGAGGTCCTTTTTCCAACTTCTCACTTTCCCATCAATTTTAACAATGAAATTGTGAGTGAATCACATATTTTTTGGTTTAGGTTTAAAAATCTAGTTTTCAGCTTCATTTTGATACCTGGTTCATTTCTTAAATAGTAATAATAACAATTCTGTGAACGTTTGAAGTTTTGGGCCTTGATTTCCTAAAATAACCGTTTTGATCGGTTGAAATTCAAATGCTAATTACTCAAAGACAAATAATTTTAGTACTATAAATTGTATGTCAAATTGTTCACAATTTATTGCTAAATTTCAGGATGTTATTCACGCAAAACTGGAAAATTCCAACTTGAGGTTCCTTTTCACTTTCCACATCACATTTGATAATAGTATAGTAAACTTGAATTTAAATAGGAATGTTTTCAAATTTACTAAAAATTCCCTCCCAAGTAATTAAAGTTAAAAAATTTCAAGTTTAAAAAAGAAAAAAACCTGGTACATCAACAAACCCAGCTGAAATCCTGGTGTATAAAGTGTATCAGACACAGCATTAGGTTTTCTGGTTACGTTTGTAGTGATATTTTTAGTTCCTCAATTTACCATCGTTGGCCCAAGTTATTTTTGGTTTTATTTTACTCGCCCTTGTTTATTTTATTTTATTTTTTCGAACCCAAAAACTGTTACAAGCCCTGTGTTTTTGAAATATAAGGAGGTTTTCTTTGCAATGACTAATGGTTTTCAAGGAGACATACAGGTCTTTTCATAACATCACTAGGGGACCCATGCTGCTCCGCAGCAATAAATTTTGTTACTATGACAAAAAATAACTCAAATTAAATAATTCTTCATTTACAAAATTAATGTTACATGCAATGCATTTGGACCGTTCCGGATAAAAACGTTAAAAACTGACACTGGCGAAAATGCAAATGCTTCACAACTTCAATGTGACTTGCCCGACACTTGCCTAAGTTGAAAAAGAGGTGCATGAACTTGCCAAAGTTGAAAAAGAGGTGCATGAAGGTGGGCCCGGTTATGTTGGAATTTCAGAAAACCAATTGTACCACGATTTACTATCAAATTGGTAATAATTTTTTCCACGAAGGAAAAAGTAGGAATTTAATGAGATATTCTGTACTTAAGTTTTCGGGACAGCGACATGTCAGCCCGGCACATACGAATTTTCAAACTAACTATATATCATGCTAAAATACCCCGTTACAGACCTGCACACTCAGCGAATTTCATATGCAAAAGAACATAGTTCAAGCCAACATGTTTTTGAAAGCTCCATAACAATAACATTGGGAATAAGTATGCAGGTTTGCTGCCATAAAAATGGAAATATCGGGGATTTTAGACTTTAATACATTAGATCTCATCTAGATGAAGCCACAAACCAAGGTTTATCGAGATATGTTGAGAAATAAGCAATATATAGAATTTGACTTATTTCCCATAAGGTTAACATAGGGACAACGTACTGTGTTTACCACTTTCAATATCTTTAACTGATGGACATAGACCAGTGATTCAAAACCCTAAATTGTTTGTTTTTTGAGCTGAATACAATGGTGCCAACAAAAATTGGATAAATTTTGTTTTTCTATGTACAAAATTAAATAAACCCACTTTTGGGGGTGGTTAATCTCCCTTTACCCCCCCTTCCGGTGGTCCGATCGGGCTGGTTCATAAAATTGACCGATTGATTATCACTTTACACGTCTGCTCCAAATTTCATTAAGATCAGACCATAAACGGTCTCGGAAAAGAAAAACCTAATTTATATCTGTATTATAAATAAGATTTATGTTGTTCGGAATTCAGCAGAGTGCTTCAGGATCATAATAATCAATAGCTCAAATGAAAGCTGGTATTTCACTGAACGTTCTTAGACCAAAACATATAGAATTACGTAATTAGAACTGGGGAAATATATCTTCAATTGAATTCAAAATTCGTGAAATTATTCAAATTTATGTTTTTTGGTCAAGTAATACAGTTGATTAATGAATGCCGATGGTTGATGGCAAATCTGTGCATGCATACCTTTAATTTAAGACCTCAATTATGAAAATCGGTTGAGTAGAAGAGCCAAACAAACTCGGAAAAGGAAAATCATATTTAACTCCCATAAGAAATGTACAGGGAGGAAGTTGCTTTTGTGTATAACTCGAGTAATACGGCAGATAAATGAATGCGGATGCTTGATGGCAAATCTGTGTGTGCATACCTTTAATTTAAGACCTCAATTATGAAAATCGGTTGAGTAGAAGAGCCAAACGGACTCGGAAAAGAAAAACCAAATTTTTTAAATATATAGATTAGTATAAAACCTTGTTAGCTTAACTTCTCAGCCATGATAATTAGAGAATAAATGAATTAGTAAATAAATAAATGAATAAATCACAGGTGCAAACAACAAAAATCAACAAAAACATAGCAAAACCAAGAACCAAAAACCCTGTGTTTTTAAGAGCTTTTCCAAATTACAACATCACTATGAGTGCTAAAGAGAGGATAAGTCTAAGTGTACCTGTAACACCACCTTCTCCCTCTTTTAACTCTCTGAGTATAATGTAAAAAATTCCAACATAAATGTTTCAGTTCCTTTTTTAAATAACAAAAACAAAAAAATGTCAAAGATAAAAATATTTCACCAGAATATTGAAAAATTAATATCGCGAATTGAATGCTTAGAAATAGTTTTGGCTGAAATTGAACCTCACATTGTTGTTATCACAGAACATGATGTAAAAGAACATGAAATGAACAGGGTAAACTTACCAAATTTTAATATTAATTCTTTTTACTGCAGAAAAAGTGCTAATAAAGGAGGTGTTATAATTTTTTTTAACAAATATGTAAAGTGGAAGAGGGTGGTAGAACTAAGAATTGATAATTTAGGAGAGGATAAAAAATTTGAATTTTGTGCAGTTAAATTTGAAGCAGATAAGTATAAATTAATTGTGGTATGTGTATATAGATCCCCTAGTGCAGATGTGTTTGAATTTGTTGAGCAATTAAATTTGCTAATTTCAGAGCTATTGATAGAATGCAATAATCCCATAATTGCTGGTGATTTAAATATTAATGTTTTAAAAAATGAGAGGGATTGTAAAGAGTTATGTAATATGTTAAAAACCCATGGTATGACACATTTAATTAATTTTCCGACAAGAGTAAGTGCAAAAAGTGAAACACGCAATGACAATTTTTTATCATCAATACCTAAAGCTAAAACAAAGGTAGAAGGTATAATCACTTATCTATCTGATCACGATGGACAAATCTTAGAAATTTCGCTTGATTTACTCCCCTTGCAAGATATAGTTAAAAGTTCAGTACTCTAGGAATTTTTCAGAAGATAATATAAATTACTTTCTTAACCAATTAAAAACTGAAAATTGGAATAAAGTTTACATTTCAAAAGTAGAGGAAAAATATGACAGTTTTGTTGATATTTTCATGTATTATTTTAACCTAGCATTCCCAAAAAAGAGAAAAAGAATGAATGGCAAGAAAAAAACTTGGTTTACTGATAAAATTAAAGAGGAAAGACTAACTATAATTAATTTGGAAAAAGAAGCCAGGAGGACCAAAAATCGCGAACTAAAAGAATTTGTTAAAGAAAAAAATAGATTGTATAGAAAAAAATTGAATGAAACAAAAAAAGAATTTTATAACAAACAGATTTCAAATTCTGAAAATGTTATTAAAACTACATGGAAAATTGTGAATGATGAAGTGGGAGCTGTTTCAAGGAAAACACAAAATTTGGAATTAAATAGCTGTAATGAAGTCGTGTCTGATCCTTTAGTTTTAAGTAACATTTTCAATGATTATTTCTTAAACTGTGTCAAAAACTTGCATGATAACTCTGACTCTGGCATAGCTTCTGTTAACACAGGAAACTATAACAACATTTTCCCCTTTGATCAAGAAAAAAAACTTCACTGCCAACCCACTGATGAAAAAGAAATTTGTAAAATAATTGATTCTTTGAAAATTAAGTTCTCCTTTGGTTTTGATGAAATTCCTAATGTGGTTATAAAAAAAGCTAAATTACATGTATGTAAAATCTTAGTTCATCTGGTAAATTCTTCTTTAATATCTGGCATTTTCCCAAAAAATTAAAAATAGCTAAAGTCATACCAAATCACAAAAAAGGCTGCGTAAAGGAAATATCCAATTATCGACCAGTATCTCTTTTGCCTTCTTTTTCAAAGATCTACGAAAAAGTAATGTACAATCGGCTATCAAACTACTTAGAAAAAAATAATATTTTAGATGATGCCCAGCACGGGTTTCGTCAGGGGAAATCAGTTATAAGTGCAGCAGTAACTTACATTAAATCGATTATTGAATCGATAGACAAAGGTGAAAGGGTACAGATCTGTTCAGCCCAGAAGTCCTGTGGGATGCGCATGCGCAGTGAAGATTTCCCCTACCACGAGTCTCAGTACAGTCAATTTCGAAATTACTCATCTGTCAAAACATATGATTCTTTGTTTGCAACAATATTTGTAATGTTGTCATAGGCCATGTGGGATTTTAAGTTGACTATACACATCCGATGAAGGAAAAACAGTGGTGGGGGTATTCTCTATCTCTCTCGCACTTCCACCCCTACAAGACTTCATGGCTGAATAGATCTGTAGTCGGTATATTTATGGACCTCACCAAAGCTTTTGAGAGTGTGAACCACTGTCAACTCCTAAAACAATTAACCAGTTTTGGTGTCAAAGGAGTGGCAAATAGGTGGTTTGAATCATACCTAACTGAACGTTTTCAATTTTTGTTGAAACAAAGTCGGCAATTCAAAATCAGGTCATAGGAACTGTTTCGGATCTGGGTCTGATATCTTGTGGTGTTCCACAGGGGTCTATCCTGGGTCCGTTACTGTTACTGTGTTACCTTACTGGCCTTCCGGGAAGTTTTCAAAACATTCCTAAAAATAACCTTTGTTTGTATGCCGACGATGCAAATTTAAAAATCTCTGCAGAAAATCAGGAAAGAATTGAAATATTGAGTTTCTTAGAATTGGCTAATATCAAACATTTTCTAACATCAAATCATTTAACATTAAATGCATCAAAAACAAATTTTATGATTTTTTCAACAAAACAAAACCGTAAAAAACTGTCTCCTGAGACAAAATTTTTGGGATCAAATATGGATAGAAACCTGTGCTGGGATAATCATATAGAACATGTAATTAAAAAAGTAAGTTCCGGTATCTTTGCATTAAGACGTATGGCCTCTTTTTGTAACTTACCACTATTAAAGAATATCTATTTTGCTCTCATTCATTCGCATATAGCTTACGGCATTTGTCTGTATGGTTCAACATCTATGGGAAATATGGATAGAATTCTAAAATTACAAAAAAAAACTATTAGATGCATTTTACAATTAAGACCAGATGACTCTGTAAAACATTTGTTTAAAGATCTTAATATTTTAACTGTATACGGACTTGATATCTTTGAATGTATATTGTATTTCAAAAATTTAAAAAATAAAACTGATTCTGAATTAGTTCCCCATCAGTACAATACAAGACGACAAAATGAAACAAATTTTAGTAAACACAGGTTAGAATTCGATAAGAAAAAAAATACATACATTGGAAATAAATGTTTTAGAGCACTTCCAGATGAACTAAGACGGGAAACAAATACTGTGAAATTTAAATCAAAATTAAAAGTTTACCTGGTTAACCAAGCTATTTATAATTTTGATAAATTTTATAACAATTAGCCAAAATTGTATTATGATGATTTTTATTTTAAGTCTCTTTTAGTTTTAAGATTTGACGCCATTTATTGTATTTATGTACAATGATAAATAAAGATGTTTTCCTACAACCGCGCGTAAAGTGTCAGTTTACGCACCGAAACCCAATCGTAAAACAGCTGTTTACTGAGGAGCGAGCGATAATGTATTTGAAAGTCTTTGGAGCGAGCGTAAAGTATTTTACGCTCGCCACGTGATTACTTTTACGCTCGCCAGCTGATTGCATTGTTATTCGACGCGCCACAGCCACAGCGCTCCCTTCCGCTTCCAATTGAGCTCGACTTGTTTATTACCTCAAACTGGCGCATTCAGCAACAATAATGGATTAAATGAGTGATGACGGATACGGACTTACTCCACCTGAAATAAGTGAATTAGCAAAAGAAGTTTCATTAAACTTATTACCTCGTAAATCTAGAATTATTTACGAAAAGGAATATGAAGAATTTATGCAATCATAATGGCGCATTCAGCTACAACATGAGTAACTGTGATTGTATTCATCGTTTGGGAAATTAAAGCTGCAGTTGTAGGAAAAATTTAGTATGTATTTCGCGTGTAAAGCGTCTTTCTCGCTTTCGCTAAAAATATCGCGCTCCGCTACGCGTCGCGCGATAACTATTTAGCTCAAGCGAGAAAGACCTACTTTACGCTCTTAATACATAAATAACTATTACTTTCTCCCCCCTATACATAGAATATGAAGAAAGTATTGTTTTCGTCAAAATGTTCAAATTTGAGTTGTTAGTGGATATATTCGTTTTAGTGCTCCCTGAATCCAAAAAAGTGGCTTTTGGCGTGGTGTCTGTCTGTCTGTCTATCTGTCTGTCTACAAGACAGAAAACAAACTAACACCTGTGTTGTTGTTGTTGTTTGTGTGTGTGTGTGTGTGTGTGTGTGTGTGTGTGTGTGTGTGTGTGTGTGTGTGTGAGCAACTGTTCTTCCAGCAATGACAAAAATCTGAAACTTGTGAATATGTTGTAAAAACATATTTTCTACAATCTATTAAAGTTTAATAGCGATTGGCCTAGTAGTTCATACGGTATAAATTTTAAAAGTGCTGCTGTATGAAAGCCGCCAAAAACAACCCGTACTTTTTTCATTCAACCTGCCGAAACACTTTCTTAAGATCAAACAAAAAATTTTAAACATAGGGGCCTACATCTATAATCGCACAATTAAATTCCTGAAATAACGTTGCAGTTTGTGTGTTTCTAACTCAACTGGTTACGTTGCATTTTAGCACAAACTCGAGTATCTAAACTTTTTGACCCGAGAGTAGCATCCGTAGGGGGATTGTTACACCTAAAGGGCCATAGACGCTTGGGGCACAACAATCCCCAACTGGACTCAGCCACCGGCTGAATCCGTAGGGGGATTGTAAATACGCTACCTGGACAGTAAAAATAAACTGTCTGTGAGGCTAATAGAGGTTTAGAATCCAAATACAAAAAATTTGCCTGAACGGCTGTATCGACACGACAGGATGGAGGCTGAAGAGTATGTAATCGGAACATTTGCTGATCTCGGCAAGCCTTCGATTGCGTCGATGCAGCCATACTTTTCAAAAACCTTCTGTCCTAGGTATGAAAAATGGTGCTCTTGAATGGCTTATTTCATTCATGAGCGCTCAATACACAGAAACAGAAACTGAACTTGCGACAAAGTTTTAAGTCCGTCCTGTAACAAAAGATTGATTAAAAGTGGAGCTCTGCAAGGGTCAATAACGAGCCCTGTATTTTTCTTAACATACATTAATGTAATGTTGAAGGCAGCTCCAAAAAAACATTTCTGCTTGCCAATGACACAACCTCTGTCACCAAATCTAAAAAGTGTGATGACATTTTTGATAAAAATAATTTCGAGCGAATCCCGATTATTGAAAAGTTCTCAAGAACACTGAATCACCTCATCAAAGAAACACAGCTTTAAATTGCAAATTCAGTTGATTTTCTAGGGGTGAGATTGGACGATGTCCTGGATAGAAATGACTCGTTGGTGAAATTGAAAGTAATTTAGCAAAAGGCAAGTTTTTTCTGTGCAACTTACAAAATCTTCAAAACCTCCAACTCATGACATCCCCTTACTACGTTTTCGAGTTCCACATCTCCTACTCAGTTGTCTTATGGGGGGGGCTTGCGAATCAAGGTTGGAAAATTTATGACATGGCCAAAAAACTTCTATATCAGTGATAAATTAGTTTTCTTAACAACTTCCTAAACCCTTTTATTTTTCACAAATTATTTTATTTTACACTACAACATCAAATCAAAATCAAAACATCTTTATTTCTCATAAATTATACATTTGTACAAGGAGGCTGTTTAAAATTATTTGAAACTAATCATCACAAAGGTTTAAACCTGTGCGTGATGATGAGTCCGGTTTTGCTTAGTTCGCTCCCGCCTTTATTTATTTATTCATATTTATGCATTGATTGGTTGCCACTTGATACATTTCAAGTACAGACGGACGAACCCCCCCTCCCCCCTCCTCCCTCCCTCTCCCCACCCTCCCCCCTCCGTCCCCCCTCCCCCCCCGAAAATATTTAAAATACTTATTGACACACACACAAACATACCCATTCACGCTCACACACTTATTTATAACAACCCATTTAAAAGTGTTGTCTAAACAAATTTGTAGTTGATGTTCAAATAACTATTTGTTTTAGTTCATTTTCTTTCATATTGTGCATGGGCTGATTATTTCAACTAATATTTAATTTATGTATGACAAATTCATCTTGATAAACTTGGTTGAATATATAATTCGACTGGAGTTTAAGGTGAATTTTAATGTGAAGTTTTTGTGAGCAATTACCTAAAATAAAATTACATGAAAATGTAAATTACTTTTAATTTAGTTCAACTATGAAATGCTAACCATGAATGATGTAAATATGTAAATTATATAATTTTAACAATTTTGTTTGTGTTTAGAAATGTTTTGTAATATAAAGAACCCAGTTTCCAGTAATTCCAGCACTCGCTATGACTGGGTATAGCTCAGGGTCAGTCCATTGCCAAAGTTGGAAATTACCTCCCCTACCCAGTACTTTCTCATGGTCTTTGTACGTACATGTGGCGGCAGGTCGAGCTAACACCTTTGAGGGGCTAATAATATTCGTAGAAAACACTACTAAAAAAAGGGTTTTGTAAAAAATCCCAGTATAGGAATTTCAAGCATATCATTACTGAAATATTATTAGAATACTGTGCCATAGTTATTTTTATTCCGAAGTCAATTCATAACAATTGCTCGATTTCGAGCAACGGGTTCACTAGTGGGGACTAATTCGTAGTTCATTAACAACATATTCAACATTCAACATATTCAACATAGCATGTTGAATTCCTTTTGTGAAATTCCTTATTTTGATGCCATAACATCACAGCCAATTTCGTTTTTGATATTCGATGTGGGGACTAATTCGTAGTTCATTAACAACATATTCAACATTCAACATATTCAACATAGCATGTTGAATTCCTTTTGTGAAATTCCTTATTTTGATGCCATAACATCACAGCCAATTTCGTTTTTGATATTCGATGGTTTGTGGTCATACAGTCCCCTGAATTCTCGAATACATCGAACACTCGGTATTTTATTCATTGCGAGTTAATTTTTTTTAAATAAAGTTTTATCTGAAGTCTGCTATGCGGCATTCTTCTCCAAGCTCTGATAAATGACGGATAACTGAAAATAAATGAAACTGTGTAGGAAAACAGGTTAAAGAATGATGTCGTACAGTTCAAGGGATTACCGGCCTGAGGAGGTATTTGTATTATAATAACGTCATAAATACTAAAATCATGAGCATTTTAAAACTGAAAGATTTTCCAAACAACTCACTTCTTCATTAAACATGTATTTATTTGGTCATTTTCCAAGGGCTTAAGTTTATCTTTTGTAAGCTTTTGTAAACAACTTATACTTGAATTTTTTTCAAGTATATATTAATTTAGGCCATGCCAGGCATAAGAGGTGACAAATCTTAATTTATTTTACTTGCTGGTATTAATTTAAACATGGAGACAGAAGAAAGGCAATAAACCGTGAAAGCTTAGGTCATAAGCTGAGTTAGTGACAACGCAGCGGAACTTTGTGAACCGATAAAAGGTTGAGCCAAAGATAAACTTTTATTCAACTTTAGGATTCAGTCCAAATATTTTGTTGTATGGTTAACCTTATGTTAGCCGGAAATCCTTTCATCCTACACAGGGTGGGACGAAGTTAATGTTTAATATTTTTGTATAAAACTACAAAGTAATAAAATGGCACTAGTCTAGGTTTTCATACACTTGCAGTAAGTAAATAAAAAATAAAATACTTTTTTTAAATTTTTGTCATTGCTTGGTTAATAATAGGCATAGGTGCATTATAAGTTTTTTTCTGTGGATTTTACAGTCATTTCCAAAATCGTTATTACATTAACAAAAAGAATGGTATAGTTCTTTGGGACTGTAAATATCCTCATAAACTTTTCAATCGAAATAAAAGTTAAAATTTGTATAACAAAATAATTTGTTCTGTGTTACACCACATTACAGAATGTCAGAAGTTATAAAATACTTCTTCTATTATTAAACTTTAAAATGATGTTCGAAAACCTACTGTTTCTCTGATTATTCATTGTTCAGTTTGAGAGTTTGTATGGGAAAACAGAGTAAGGATAATGTTTCTTTTCCCTTAAAAATACATTTACTTGCTTAATTAAAATTCCTATAACTGCACTAAAAATTATGTTTTAATGGAATATGCTCCGATCATTTTCTATATATCCGATAATAACTATCAAACATGCTTTGTGGTCCTGTATTTCGCAGATGAAGAATAAGTTTGTATTTTTGAATAGTAAAAATTACTTTTATGATAGTACTTTAATGATGCATTTTAAATATCATGAAAACTTTCTCCATTAAATTAGCTGAAATGGCTTATAAAGTTTTCTATGATTGAAGAGTACATGTGTAAAAAACAGGGTGAAATTTATTTTGCCGTAAAATATTATGGAGTAAACCAACCATCTGAAGTACCTGATTTAGATACCTATTTAAAAATACTGAGGCTTTCAACTAGCTGAGAAGCAAGGATGTAAATAATCGTTCATTGTAATTTATACATTTTTTTTGGGCAATATAAATTTTAAAAGGATGAATAGTAGACCGGGAGCTGGGAGGTCAAAAATTACGTCATAAGGTGCTTATGTAAAAGCTATACCGTTTTGAAGAGGTATCCTGGGGGGTGTCAAAAATGGGTTTTTGAGCCCTCAATCTGGGGGCTTTCTCCAAGGTGGTCAAACTTGAAAACAACCCATAAAAAAGGTTTTTTGCAATATTCACGTAGAACGATTTAAATGATCAAATTTCAGTTCATCTTACTATTGAATTAAGCTTAAATACCCCCGTTGCAGCAGACCTGCATACTCAGCGAATTTCAATTGTAAAGCACATGTTTCAATCCAATATAGCGAGATTTGACACGTTTTTTAAGCTCCATAAGAATAACATGAGGAATGAGTATGCAGGTTTGCTGCAACAGGTAATTTAAAACTGGGTGGTTTTAATTCAATGTTTAGTACATCTGAACTAGAAGAAGCCATATACCAAGTTTTGTCAAGATATGTTAATAAATAAGGAAGATATTGCATTTTTTTATTTCCCATAAGGATAACATGGGGATTGAGTATGCAGGTTTGCTGCCATAAAAACGGTAATATCCGGGATTTTATATTAAAATACATTTGATCTCATCTATATGAAGCCACAAACCAAGTTTCATTGTGATATGTTGAGAAATAAGCGAGATATAGAATTTTACTTATTCCCCATAAGGTTAACATTGAGACAACGTACTGTGTTTACCACTTTCAGTATCTCGGTAACCAGTGGACATACAGCAATGATTCAAATTACTAAATTGTTTGTTTTTTGAGCTGAATTCAATGGTGCTAACCAAAATTTGATAAATTTTA
The DNA here is from genome assembly GCA_035578135.1 of Flexamia atlantica. Taxonomy (NCBI): domain Eukaryota; kingdom Metazoa; phylum Arthropoda; class Insecta; order Hemiptera; family Cicadellidae; genus Flexamia; species Flexamia atlantica. The sequence goes on along the minus strand of JAQJVK010000016.1, from coordinate 10,034,608 downwards.
TTTTTCTATATAAAAAACTCGAAAAACCCATTTTTGGGGGGGTTTACCCCGCTTTACCCCCCCCTTCCGGTGGTCCGATCGGGCTGGTTCACGAACTCGTCCGAATAATTACACCTGTGCCAAATTTCATTCCGATCGGACCATTTTTGCGAGCGCTATCGTGCTTACTGACACATACATATATATATATATATATATCTAGAAATTTGAACTGATGGTGTTTTTTGCTTCTGGGGGCCCCAAAACGAAAAGTTATTATGGTCTTGGGCTTAGGTCTTACCATGAGACCTACGGTAATAGCTTCTTCCCTATAGGGGAAATTCGCTAAAAACAAACAATTTGGTATGTTGAATCATTGCTCTATGTTCATTGGTTACCAAGATACTGAGAGAACTCAAAACGTCGCCCTATGTTAACCTTATAGGAAATAAATAAAATCGCCTAAGTCGGTTGAGTCTCAACATATCTTGATGAAACTTGATATGTGGCTTCATTTAGTTATGAACTATTGTATGTTAGCTGAAGTCCCCCACTTTTTCATTTCCGTGTTCCGTGGCAGTAAACTTGCACACATTTTTCCCATGTTATTCTTATGGGGAGAAAATAAAAGTCGATATCATCCTTATTTTTTAACATATAATGATAAAACTTGGTATAAGGCTTCTTTTAGTCGAGGTTTATTGGATATTGACTTAAAACCGCCTAATTTGTACATACCTGCAAACTTCATTCCCATGTTATTCTTATGGAGAATACAAAAAAGGCACATTCAAGTTTGTCCACCTTGGAAAAAGCCCCCAGATTGAGGGCTCACAAACCCATTTTTGAAACCCCCCAGGATGCCCCTTCAAAATGGCACAGCTTTTACATGTGCACCTTATGACGTAATTTTTGACCTCCCAGCTCCCGGTCTATAGTCTTAAGTTTATTAGGCCAAACACTTTATGTTGGTTAATGCATTTGCACAGTGTAAATCATAATTATTCGTTAAAATCATGAACTTTTTATAACTAGACACTTAAGAAGGTAAGTTAAGAGTTACGTCATTTGACAGTATTGCCATTTCGATCGTACCTAGTCTTTGTTCACATACCCAGTCTTTGGTTTAAGATTTTTCTAAAAACAGTTTTTTGTTTTAATATACCAACTTAAAGTTTATTCAATGAAGAACATTTTTTTAGTAATTTGATACATGTCAATCGCTAGTGTAACACAAAATCTCTAATGTAACATACAACTACTGCCAGAAATGAAATTATTGAAAACACAAATTCAAAATTTTACCTCAAAACAAAAGCTTATAAGCATGTTTGATCTTGTTGGTTCTTTAAAATTCTCAAAGAAAATGTATCGAGGATTCTGAAAATAATAACAAAGTCCTTGAAAACATAATTATTAGTACATTTATAGGCATTTCATTTAAGAAAGAACGTGTATCACCATAAGAACATGTTTGTTGTTCGCGTGTGTGTGTGTGTGTGTGTGTGTGTGTGTGTGTGTGTGTGTGTGCGCGTGCGTGTGTGCGTGCGTGCGTGCGTGCGTGCGTGCGTGCGTGCGTGCGTGCGTGCGTGCGTGCGTGCGTGCGTGCGTGCGTGCGTGCGTGCGTGCGTGCGTGCGTGCGTGCGTGCGTGCGTGCGTGTGTGTGTGTGTGTGTGTAGGAGCATGTGTGTGTGTGTAGGAGCATGTGTGTGTGTGTGTGTGTAGGAGCATGTACGCAACTACTTATGATTTAATTTGTTTTTCCACACAATCTCTTAAATAAAGCCATGAATAATCAATAAAACAGTCGTTTTATTCATAAATTTAAAAGCTTATTTATAGGCAAGATGTTTCACAATATTTGACACCCTCCACAGAGTAGTCTAACATAGAATATGGGCGTAAATGTTATTAATTTTTTCTGAAACCCAAAAATTTTATTTTTTATTACAAATCAAGAGTTTATAAATTTGTTTAATCCTAAAGATTTGGTAGTATTCTTTTTACAAATTTCAGAAGGATTAAACAATAACAGTAAAATCTACAAAAATATTTTCAATGCTCCTGCACTTATGGTAATTTTATATAAGTAAGAACACAAATTAAAACATCTTATTTTATCTTTTACTCACTAACTGTCTGGATGAGGACACTTAGACTAGTGCAAATTTGTTAGTCCCTTAACCCCTTCCCAGTAATGTCGTGTTCATTACTTGATAGTTAACATGTAAAAATCTTAACACCAACTTCTTCCCACCTGGGTGTACAATAATGTATAAATTATCTTGTAATTAAAAAAAACTATAAAACAAAACTATAAATTATGGATTATCTCCTCAAAAAGGATTTCCTTGCTGTTTTAAAGAAAGGAATGTTAGTCTCTGCACTGCTGACACTGATAATGGGACCGTCTGTTTGGTTAACACTAACACTTATTTACTTGTGTATCGAATGTTATAGGCCTAAGGTTATTATAAATGAAATCACCGAAAAATAATCATAATACCGTGGAAAAAGACCATGTATTTTTTCATAACATTTTGTTTGAATAAAATTTGTTTCCATATTTTCCTGACACGATTAAAATAAAAATAAATTCTGGGACTAGCTGATTGCTTTTGGCCTGTTGTCTAAGACCAAAGTGTAAAAATAAAAAAATACGTTTAAGTATCGCCTTTAACACGAGAATACATACACGGATTCAGGGCTTTTTAATACACGAGTACATTACAATACAATTTAAGATAAGAAAATATTTCCAGAAATATAATGGACAGATATGTGCGCAGAGTTTATTTTATTTTTATTTTTAAGGAGAATATGGCTACATTGTTGCCTACATTACAACTTCATAACTTTGTAAAAAACAAAGAACCAGGTCGTTATGAGACTTCAACAAGTAATAAATAATGTGCATACAATACTCTAAACAATCCATCCACGCTTTCCTCTGCAATTTTAATTAGGCCTACTAATGAATGGTTCTAAAATAAATAACCTTTAGTTAAAATAACCATATAAATAAGTTTTATTACATTTTAAATTTTTACTTTTTTGCAACATAAATAACATACCAGTTATTGTATTACAAACGAGACTTTTCTGCTGTAGTGATGAAACGATGCTAACGCATTATAGATTAGATAAAACTAATCTATAATGCGAAATACAGAAAAGACACAATTAATAGTATAAGTAAATGATGGTTTGCCATATCCATTTGAAGGGCAAAGTTTAATGTATGCTAGATAATTTTATTTCTGCATAACAAAATTACATTAATGAAAATTGGGAAGACAAAAACTGCTTATGGATTTCTCAAGGGAGACAATTTACTTTACTCCTTCAATAAAGTTAATTTCGTTATGCGAAAATTAAATACACAATGCGTAAATAAATCACCATGGTACTCGTATTTTCACGAAAAAACTATTTTAATCAGCAACCACAGACTACAAATATACGGAGCACATCACGAGGCGCGTCGTGAAGCCATAAACTTGCTTCTAGTCCGTATAAAACAAACTCCATAAAAAATTACAAATGTTATCAAATTAAAGGTCAGAATCTCAGAATTACTATAGTACCATATATAAATGGTTTACTGGCAGTCTACACATCGTAAACACGGATAACCTAGAAGCTTGTCCTGACATTTTTTGAGAGAAGCTGCCACCACGGAATGCACCTGTAAGATGTGTAAACTGTCTCTACACCGTTTTTGATGGGTACCGAAGTAATTGTGAGATTCAGGTAGTTAGTTTGATATTTGTATTTTTGAAGTCGACTATATTTTTGTAAAGAGCAGATTAGAATTTACTTTGTTTTTATGCAGCCGCCGCACGGATAAACTCTCTCACTAAAATTAAATTATCAACCAAACTACGCCAGCTATTTTTTTCTTAAACATGATTGAAAACATTGAACTCTTTAGCAACAATTTCGACCATTATTCCACTTTTTCCTTACGAAAAAAAGTAGTTGCCGACCACTTTTTCATGTCAAATTTTAAAGTTGATTACAAACGTTTGATTTTTTCATTTTCTAAAATATAAAAAATATTTTTGAAATGTAATTAATACAATTACCATTCAAAACTAAAGGATTCCTCAGATGCTAAATTCAACCTTTTGCCTCAATGCTAAGTGGTAAAAACTACGAGTTATTTGAAACATGAGCACTGACAGATAACGCAGTTCTAAACGCCGTTTTATGTTTCTTTACCTAGACAAGATGGTAATCTCTACTTTATTTGCTGTAATGCCAGTAAGATAGTCATGCTCCGTCTTTTTGTAGTATGTGGTCGCTGATTTGAATTTACAAAAGTTTATTGTTTTGATTGACATGACTTCCAAACTCTAATGCTAAGCATCAGCTGTTCCAGTTATGTCGTGTAATTACCTCTAATCAGCTGTTAACGTTTGTATGTATTCGGCGAAATTTGGTGTTCAATTAATTATTGAATTAGGCCTACTACAGTTAGCGCACGCTCATCCCGACCAGCGCGAGAATTTTGACCCTTCGTGGTGAGGGGGAGGAGGGGAAGTCACTCCCCTACTCGACCCCCGCCCCTTTACTATTGCTTTGAGCTGTAAATAAGTGAAACTAATATTCAAAACAAAAATTTATTAAATAAGAGTTTAAACTTTAAATAGTTGCGTTTCCATAAGTTTTAATTTAAAAAATCATTTTCCCAAAAGCAAACAAATATTGTTTATTTTCTTACAAACAAATATTGTTGACAGCTGACCGATGACAGCTGTCATTTCGGTCCAGGTTTATGAGCCGCTATCTAACGGATAATAAAAACACTTCAAGAACAAGAAAAAACAAAACAAAATGATCGTCCAATAGGAAACCAAATAGGTAAAAAAAACCACTTAGCTGCAGCCAATGACATATATCTCTCTCTATACATTCATTTTCCACCTATCTCGCACACGTTCTTCAAAGTGGTCGGGATGAGCTTGCTCGAACTGTAGTGGCTTCAAGCCGCTAATTATAATAGGAAAAAATTTAAATAAAAAAAATAATTCTTTAATAGTACAAAATACCTTCATAGTAAACTGGCTTTAGATCTGCCATATCTAGGGTGTTATTATCTTGCACACGGTTTGGAATTAGGCAATAACTTTACATGTTTAATATAAACAACGCAGACGTTTTTTTTAGATTCCAGTACCTTTTAAATGACAGATATATTACGTTTTATCTCATTTTATAATAATTTTAATGAATGTTTTGTCATGTTAAGTTCATGGGTTATAGAAAAACAGTCAAATAAAAGTAATGCTGTAATTATTAAAAGGTACTCAAGGTATTATTTAAAAAAAAGAACGCGTTGTCTACAATCAATTTTTGTTGTTGTCACAGCATAGAAGCGTCTATATATTTTAATTCATGAAATATCATATGATGTTATCATGGTAAATTAATGAAGAAACAAAACGAACCAAGTTTCATTGGGCAGCGGAGCCGAAAAGTTCTAATTTCAGGAGAAAGTAACAAGGCTATATAACAGTGGTTTTATTGCGTGCCAACTCACCTTTCTCGGAAAACAATACTATCTTAAACCTGTTTACAGCTATTGCCGTAGGGATAACTTTCTTTTGTTTCGTTAAAAATTCGTCTCTGTTCAGTGTGTATGGGTTTATTTGAAAAGAGAAAGATCGTATTTTGTTGTTATAAACGAAATTGAGATATTACTTATATCTGTATGAAGTTCATGGCACAATTACTGGGTGTATTGAACCTCATAGAAACAATATCCGGTCAGTTCAGAATCGATCTTCGAGTTACTTACGAGGAAACCGACATTTCATCGCATATCATTTTCGTGTGTTGAAAATAGCATCATGGCGTTGAAAGCACTCACAGAGGGTGCAATCAAAGCTATATATGAAGCTCCGAACACCTGATCTAGCAAACGCCAACTCTCTGCCAACCAAACAGAATAAACAGAGTGCTCCTGAGTGTAACTTCAGATCTGACGAGAAGCAAAGTGATTCAATCCTCAGCGTTAGGACTTGACTAAAAATATCATGGCAGTATTATTATTGAAACAAACTTTAAATAATCAAATTTATAAAGTAATGTATTTATGTTTTAATAACTTCACATCTCATGTAGCGTATTCCAGAAGAAAACTTAAAAAACCCTTTTTTTAGTTAGCGTTATAGTTTGCTTGTATGGACTTTAACTATCTGCCGATAAGTTTTTATGCAAACATAAATATTCATATGACATTCCATGTATGTTATTGGTATTTTTCGTCAAATTATTTATACTTTATATTATGGCATAAATATAAATATTAGATAAAGTTTATGTCAATTATTGTGAATTGTGATCACTTATCTGCAATATACAATCAGTATTTACTCGAACTGTCCAATCACATTTAGCTGTCCAATTCAGCTCTGACACCTAAGTTTATTACATTTTTAAACTGATTTACTTGCATTACGTTGCAACATTTATTGCAATAAGGTTATAACGACCGCCTATCCTCAGCAGCAATGAAGATCGTTAAAAATCAGTCAATTTTTATCGTAACAGTTGTCAAAACGTACGGATAGAACACACACTGAGACAAAACATTTAAACATATTATACAACACGGCGAAAAACGTTGAGGTGCGACACGCCGAAACACCGCGAATCCGAATCCGTACTATAGAAAGCTGATGTAGGCCTACTGATGTTTGTTGGAAGATAGTAGTGGCGATGTGGCGTTTCTGGCCCAATCAAACTTTGACAGGCAGTCAATTTTTTGACAGCTACTTCCGGTCACGTGACCGGAAGTGACGTCATCAGCTGTGACGTAGCTGTGACGTGTTGTAGGTGGGTATTTAAAGTTTAAATGCCCTGCTGTGCTGGGTATTTAAATTTTAAATGGCCGGAAGTGTGTCAAGGTCGTTTGGGGATGTTTTTAAAAAAGATCTTGCATTTTCGGAAGATCCGAAAATGCAAGATATTTTCTTTTTTTTATTTATTTGTTTTTTTTTACAAAAGTATTATTTTACAAGTTAGTAAAGTTTGCTCCCAAATTTGAAAAGTAAGTTGTTGTCGGTGCTGAAATTTCTTGTTTATTTTCATTCTTCTTGTTGTTGTAAGTTGGCAAAAACACATTTTTTTCGTTTTGATTGTTTGTTGCATAAAGTTCTAAAGATAAACCAAACCCAGTGGTTATAAGTTGTTTTAGTTCTTCACTAAAAATTTCCAAATCCTTGTAGGTTGTAAGATTGATAGTGTTGTAGTGAATCCCGCGAATGTTGAGAGACATGACTAGAGTTGTTTACTCGACGAGAGGTGTAGCAGGAATGACTATTGCAAAGCCGGTGCTGCAGGTACCTCCGATGGTAGTGGGGGTAGTGGTGGGGGTAATGGCAGGTGTTTGTTTAATCACTTTGAATTTAATCGTTGCCACAATAGACCGAGTCGATGTTGCAATTCTTCTAGTTTATCCAACCGGTTCTTTTGATATGTTTTGCAACTACATTTACAATAGCTGAAAGAATTACATTTTGTACAAGCTTTTCCGTCAACTTGATCTTCAGGTATTCTAAAACATTTTTCTTTGCAACAATAAGTTATAAGTGTTAGATTATTTCTTTTGGATGACATGTTGGTTGTAGCTTGTCTTAAACAGAACTGAGCCTCTCAACGTTAAAGTTTCGTATTTATGTAAAGTATTCGAATAAAACTATCGAATAAAATAATCGAATAATACTATCGAATAAAATAATCGAATAATACTATCGATTAAAAGTTCAAGGTCATCCGTTTAAGGTTTTAAAAAAATACAACATATCAGTATATAAAAACATATACTGATATGTTGTTTTTTATCTTTTTATTTAAAACATTTTTTTTTTACAATGTTATTTTTGTGCGATGTGCAGAGTTAGTTCCGTAGAGTTGTTTCCGCTCATTCCGTGTGACACCAAATATAATGATCCTGGTTGAATTTCCCGCAGATCTTCATTTTGCAGCAACTGGACGAATCGTTTTGGAAGATATACTTGAAACTTTGGTTCATCACCCGGTGTATATGGTGCATCGGATAAAGATGCGACGACTGCGTCTCCATGCGTTGTATCAATTTTCTTCATTTCATGAACAATATAATGTTTCTGTTCTTTTAATTCTGAACATTTCTTGATAATTAGAGTATTTGATTTTGAATGCAAGTTGAATTGTTCAACTAAACATTGGAGAAACTGTTGTGATGCCATCCTTCACAGGAGATGTTGTCTGTTCGGAGTATGGAGTTAGACTGATACTCGGGGTGTGTTGCCTCTTCGTTTATATAACCTTCGGAACCCCCACTACATTCTTCCGTTTGTTGTTGTAAGTAAGCAGCCAAGTGATACGCGTTTTGTAATGCGCATTGAGATTGGTTGTGTTTCGGATTTATTGTAGAAACACAAATATTTCTAGCATCAAAGTGAAATGTTTTGTCCACTTTTATGTTTAAAACTTCTTTGTTTGTGTACTGTCGTATCCAATTCTTTTTTTCCAATCCTCTGGTATATATGTGTGTAAATTGTTTGCAAAAATGAAACATAATTTTGTGTACATTGTTGTACGGTAGGAAACCTTCATACCAATGGATATGATGAAAATTATTTGTTAGCCATCTGTTTGTTATTTTAGCTTTTGACTTTAGTTCATGGACAGAACACGGTGCTTCAAATAAAAACGGGTATGCTACTTGTGTAAGCAAATCCAAAATTACCAATTCTTTTATGATAAATCTATCATCGTTTCCGCGAAATGCTTGAAATTCAATTACACAAGGTTTTGCTGCCATTTCTTCATCCTGTCTGCTCATCATGGTGTCTGCTGATCAACTGTTTTCCACACCACGGTAGGTTAGATATATATATATAAACCAGGCCGTACAGTTGTAGGCGCGTTGGTGTATGTTTAACGTGGGCACCATCCCCAGTAGGCCTACCCCACGGTTTATTCTTTTGTTAAATTACATTGTAGTTTTAACCTAGCAAAGTTTCTTCTTCTGTATTATTGTTGTTGGTGGTTTCTTCTTCTGTACTGTTGTTGTTGTTGTTGGTTTCTTCTTCTGTAGCCTCCGTTGCAACTTCAATAAAAGGTTCAAAGTTTCTTAACTGCCTCCACATTTCCACTTCGTGAGGTATTCTATTAAAGATGGATGTATCTATTGGTCCGTATTGTAAAGTGCTTTCTGGTTGTTTTTCGCATGCATCTACCAGATATTCCTTAATAACAGAGCTTGAAAATACTAGTTGTTTCATATACCTGGTAATAGGTGATGTTGCATAGTTTAAAATGTAAAATTCTTCACGTGTTAAAACTGGTGTTTAACGGTAGGTACACCAAGTTTTGTGGCTTTTCCACAATTTTAAAACCCGGAGCGACCGTTGGATAGAATGTGTGCAATATATGAGTATTTTCACCATCTCTATAAGAACCATGTATAATATTACATGTAATATCTATACTGTTAACTTTCATTATTGTTACAGTTCTAGCACCTGAATGGTTAATATTAGGTTCTAAAATTTTTGTTGTTTTAGGAAATCCTAATAAACTACCAATTGAATGTTCTTTGCTAAAATCTATATAATATTTAGATTTAATTTCAGCTTTCATAGTATTGTTATTTCCTTTTATTGTTATATTATCTTTTCCCATATGATTTTGTATCGCTTCATTTATATCATCAATTTCATATGCTCCAGTGGGTAAACTAAATACTTGTATATCTGAATATTTGTTTGTATTTTTATCTTTTGTTTTGTAATAATGTATTTTGTCATTAACATTTTCAGTAACGTTGGGAATAGAATTATAAGTTGTTATATCTAATAATGCGGCTTCCCATAATTTATCTTTTTCCAAACGTAACGCAGGGAAAAGAACACTTCGCAAAGTAGATGAAGTTCCAGTTAATGATACTGTATAGGAAGACATCTTAAAGTTGACTAACACTTTTTGTTAAAAAATCTAAACATAAATGTCCACAGATTACCGTATCATCAGGTTGCTCTCTTTTATAATTGTATAGTACATTTTTAGCTGTTTTAAAGTAATATTGTAGTTCTTTTGGTGGTGGAAGATTACCAAAACTATCAAAGTAGTAAATAGTTGATCCTAGTTTCTTATAACATACCCAATGAGTGCCTGATCCTTTACTATTATCTAAATTTACTATTCCGGTTTCATTTTTCCATATTTTAACAGGTAATGCATCTTTCATAAACACTCCTCTAAAAAATGGAATTTTTAAACAAGAAACATAAGTAATTAATTCTTTATCTGTTAATTCTTTATTTGGAATTAGTAATTGTTTTTTTCTGTTTAATACACACGATACGGTCTTAGGTATAATCCTCCTCCTTTTTTTATCATTGACCATATTGTTTGTTTCTTTTTATTTTTACCTGCGGTGGATCGTCGTTTTCTTCTTATATTTCCTCCACGTTTCTTTGCAGGTTTTCTTCTTCTTTTTCCACCTCCTTTCTTCTTTCCACCTCCAAACATCGTTTTACCCTTCATTGCTGCTGATACCGCTAAAGCTGCTGCTTTTTCACCGATACTAGCGTCGCTGGATGTTACTCTTTGCCAAGCTTTTTCAGCAAGTGCTCTATCCGCTATTGATCTATTTTTAGTATCTGCAAACTTTGAATATGCTATATCGTGTTGTTTGCAGGCTTGATCAAGTTTATTTATTCCAAGATCTCCTCTAGCGAGTCTTTTTTTCAATTTTGTTCCAGGACCACAATATTGATAACCTCCTGGTAAATGTAGTTCTACAGGTAATAAATCGATAGCTTTATTAACTATAGCTCCAACCGGCTTAGTAATAAGAGAAAGTGCTGTTGATGCTATTCCTCTTCCTCTCTTTATAACGTGTCGATTATGACTGATGCGTTGAACTTTCAACATGGTCTTTTATAGTGAAAGGAAATGTCGATACTTGTTTATTTTATAAATGCTTTATAATGAATGATGCACTTATCCTTTGACATTGTTTATTTATAAGTATGTTTGTTTATGGGTAAAACATTTTTTTCCAGTTTTGTGGAAGGATTGTATCTTCTTCATCATCATCACCTTTAGAAGTTCTTAAAGTATCATTTTCCTTATTTAAAAAATATTTTTCCATAACATTCTTTTTAACCCAATTTAATTTTTGATCAGATTTTATGGGCTTTATTGTGTTATAAATATCATATAATACTACACTTAAGAGTCTTACAATGTAATTTACATTAACAGCATCAGTAAAATTAATAGGGTCTTTTAAGCTAGTCAATCGCAAGTCTTCACAAAAAAAAGACTGCTTATTTAAATCTTTTCTTAGAAAAAGATTATAGTATATGTGTCCCTTCTGATGCATTTGTGCTACTGTAACTACATCATTGTCTCTTATTCCTTCTGCAACATTGACTAGTGGTTTCCCTTTGCAATCAAAGGCTTGTCGGCCGCCTTCTTGTAATACAGGAACTTGTCCAATTGTTGCTACATCAGTTTCATCCGACCCTTTTTTAACATTAGTAATTATTTTTGCATCAGCATCCCATTTCTTATCTTTTAATTTCATTATTTGACTTATTGTTGCTGCATGTGATTTTGCAGTTCCTTCCTTAACGTTAGTTAACACTTTATTTTTGCAATCAATTGTATTAATATCATGCGTAATACAATGATCTGTAAGATATTGAAGGTTTACAGCATCTTTCATATCTTTAGGGTCTCCAATATCATGTATTACAAAGTTGTAAAAGGAAAATTTATCTGTTTTTTCAGGGATGACTGAATGTAAATACTTTTTTGTAACTGAATCTTGATCATTAATAGGATCTGCTATATTGGCTATTCTAAGATCTTTTGCATCATATACTTTATTATTACTCCTAGGATCATATCGTAAGGTTTGGTTTATGTACCACATTAAATATTCTTTATTTACCGAATCATTCTTATCTATTGGTTTTGGAAGATTTACAATTCTATAAAAATTAGCGTTATACACTTCATTTTGAAGCTTTAAGCTAGGTAATGTTTCACTTCTTAAAGTTTTAAAATTTACCGCATCATTTTCATCTTTTGGATCATTTACAAACTTTAAACGTTTGTTATTTATATCATAATCTCCATCGGATGTTAGTGGTAAACCACCTCTTTTTCCATAAGATCCTGATTTGCTTCCAGTTTCGGAATACCGTCCAAACTTATCCACACTCATGGTTATACTGAATATTTAATCAGTTATACTTGTATTATATATACTCATATTTTTTATGCAATTACTCCTCGATTTCGCAGTTCGCCGACCAAAGCTACCCATTCATTTTCTAAACCACTATGTCCGGCTTGTTTAGCTTCATATATCAACTTCATTCTGTCAACCAATTTGTTTATATCGTTGTAGTATATTATATTAGTATCATACAAGTTTTTTAATAATCCTTTTCCTGATAAACTTGATTGATTTGTTTTTCTTCTTTTATGTAAAATATTTATTTCAGCAGAAGATAATGATTTTCTTTTTATGGGTTCCCTTCTTTTTGGTGGGAAAAGTTTAGCAATAATAGTTTTATATTTTTCTGATGCATTTCTATGAACATTAAAATTTTTAGAATAATTTTTCTTATGCGCATTTGTATCCTCCAATATTTGTTTAAAAATGTTTAAATCCTTTTTAGTATATTTATTAGGTTTCGGCTTAAAAATAAGTTCAAACAATCCTTTTGTACCCTTGTATTGTTTATTATTTATAATAATATTGTCATGTTCGTCTACATCAAGTTTGCTATCTCCAATCATTAGCCCATTTTCTTCTATTCTAGCACCAAAAGTATGATATTTTCGAGTTGGTTGTGCAGAATGTAACATTTTTAATACAAATTGTCTTGCAAGCGGCCCTTTATACGCGATATCCGAGCCCAATTTGCTCAAGTTGGATGGATTAATAGGCTCTTCTTCTTCTTGTTGTTCTTCGCTTGTAGAAAGACCTTCTTTTTCTGTTAAAACATCCGTTTCTTCACCTAGTTCGCTTTCTTCTTCAGTTGTTTCTCCTTGTTGTGTAAAACTTGTATCACTTTCATATTCTTCTTTTTGTTCAAATTTTGAAATGGGTAAAATAGCATCTCCGGAAAAATTAAATGTTGAATGTTTAACATTTTGTCCTAATTGTTTTAATGGCTCAGTAATAGGTTTAAATGTTGATTCCAGAAATTTCTCTCTTTCACTTATTCCTAATCTTAACGCTCTGTTTTTATGTCTAATAGAATCACTAAGTGATTTTATTTCTTTTAATAGCTTTTCCTGATTAACCATGTTTACACCATGAAGACTTGTACGATAATGTTGTTAATTAATGTATTAAAACAAATTTATCAAAACCTATGCGGTAACGACCATCTGTTATAGCTTTATCTTTCATAATTACCAAAAATCCATATTTTTCCGCCCAAGCTTTTCCACAAAGCTCTTTGAATTTATCAAATGACATATCAGCATTTACATGATCGTTGTATATATGTTTTAGGTTTGTATCGTCTTGTTTGAATAAAACTAAAATATTTGCATTGTCTCTAATTAGTTGTTTTGGAATTTTGCTATATGTTTGTCCGATATATATGCTATCAATATTATTATGTCTTCCCATGGCAAAATAGTTTCTAATAGTATCATGATTTTCACTAGATACATCATCAAATACAAATACAGAATACGGCTTAGCCTGGTCTGGTTGCATAACACTGTCACTAGCATTAAATTTGTAATAGTTAACATCGGGCACATCAGTCAGGATCTTTTCCAACAATTGATACTTTGGTTGATGTAAGGACTTTGAAAAAATATATAGGTTATTAAATCGCAATCCTTTTGTGTTTGTAATTAAGTTAAACACAACGTTAGTTTTGCCACAGTTTGAAGGACCGCTGACTATACATCGTACAGTGTTTGGAAATAAACTGCCGTGTTTACCATTGTTGATTTTAACGTTATCTACGGTTAAATCATCAATGTTATTAATATTAAATTTATCTTTATGGTGAACAATCTCCATCTTATTCAAAGGCAGAAGAGTAAATAAGTTGATTTAAAACTAAATCAAATCTTTTATAGGTATCCACGAGTCTTCAGTTTTATCAAACCCCAACCAACGTACTTTAACTTGGTCTTTTTTCCTTTGCAACACCTTTTCAACAAGATAAACATCGCCTACTGTTGACTTTAACAATTCATGTCCGTAAAAACCGCCTTGTAACAAATTTCCTTTGTTATCTTTTAAAATATAAGTTTCCGGTACAGTAGGTTGTACTTTATACACTGTAAAAACTTCGTTTGTCCAATTGGGCAGGTATTTTTTAGTAAACACTCCTTTGTATTTACTAATTCGAACTTTATCATTAACATTAAATTTTCTTGGTTTTCTTTGTTCCGCTTTTGGCTGTGTATTCTTTTTAATTCGTTGTAAAACTAGTTTAGCGTTTTTCTTATTCACTTTGTTAGGTGCCATACCGATAGTTCTATGAAACTTGTTGTTGTAATCGCTTATTAATTTTGGTAAGATATCAACCCATACGTAAGAACCTCTTTTCGAAAACATTTTATACATTGCACCTTTTAAGGTTCTATTAAATCTTTCAATTATAGCTGCCTTTTTCTCAGAATTTGTGGAATAATGATTTATGTTATATTTTTTCATTAACAAGGCAAAATGTTTATTAAAAAATTCTTTCCCATCATCAGTTTGTAAATGTTTAATTTTATTTTTATCTCTTTTTATAGCTACTTCCATAGCTTTTGTTATGCTGTTACCAGTTTTGTCTTTTAATGGCAAAGCATCAGCAACTTTAGTAAAACAATTAATAATCGTAAGTATGTATTTGAATCCTTTATTTATTTTACTATGCGGTTGCATTTCAATTAAATCTGCTTGATATAAATCATTTATTCCTTTTACAACAGTATTTCGTCGTGGAAACTTTATTCTTGCAGGTTTATGAAGTTCATTAACAATCTTTTCCTTTAAGTCTGTCATGATGATTTTACTAACAAAGTCAAGTTAGTATTGAGTGTTTCTTTTTCTGCATCCGCTTTTATAGTTCAAGGTCATTTCAACATATTTTAAAAAAAGGGGAAATCACAGCGAGCATGCTGTGATTTCCCCTTTTTTTCTTTTTTTCTTTTTTTATTTTTTTTTATTTTTTTTCTTTTTTTTCTTTTTTTATTTTTCTTTTTACTCATTGATAGGATTGAGAGAGTAGTGGCCGAATGGTAGAGTGTGAATTTTGTCTGGAAGAATGTGTCGTTTGTCATCATTGGAGCAGAGTGCTTTTTTCACTTCTGTTACGCTGTACAGTTGATGGTTGAAACTTCTGATGGTGTTGAATTTTGCAGTTATAGTCGTTTCTTCAAATAAGCATTGCTTGTAGTGTTCAAAATTTACATTCTTCTTAAGATACAAACTTTTTACTCCCTTAGCTTTTTTAATAATATTGTTTTCTTCTTTATCCAATTGTAGTGAATACAATTTTGACATTAGTGCAATAAGTTCTTTCAGTAAAATTCCATTTGCTTCGTCTTTAAATTTTCCAAGTTTCTTTTTGTTCCGATCATTGTCATAATTTAAATGATCTTTTGGATAGTCACTAAAATCAAATTCATTTTTGTGAACAAATGTTCGAAGATCCAAATACATATCTTCAGTAAGAATCCAGTAGATGAAAGCGTCCGTGTCCATGTAGGCGATTCCGATGTTATCTCTACCGTAGAAGGCGACCATTTTGTTGTAGTGGAAATCGTACATGTGGGTTTTGGAAATATCCAAGATTGACATTCCAACGTACAACGGACGATCCATTTTCACGCTTGTCTTCTTCATAGATACTGCCACAAGGTTTTCATTGATGATAACGGATGTTTCAAAGTTTGGTTTTTGTACAAGTTTTTCTAGTTTTATAGGATCTGTAATTAATTTAACATTTTTGTGTTTTCTTTTGTTTTCCAATGTTTTTCCAAATATCGCATTATTCATTAATTTAAAAAAGTCCTTTTGAAATGTTGATGTTGCAGCTGCTCTTCTTCTGGTGTTTGAATCAATGTACGGTTTTAACCAGCAAGATTGGGAAAATTTTAAAACTCTATGAATTTTGGTTATACGTAAACCCAATTGGAGTGCTTGTTGAACAACCCAAAAGTGAGCTACGTATCTTTGTTTATTTTCAAGAGTCATCATTAATTTTGGATGTTTGCCAATTGGTGAAACTTCTGTTTTTGCAAGGAGCGGAAGATCGTAATGAAAATCATGCAAGTGTTCTGGATATTCAAAGTCACAGTCCAATATGTATCCGGTGTCTCCGTCTTTTGAAATTTGCGAAATATCACCAATAGAGTCTGGATTAACCCATTCAAAGTTTCCAAAAGGAAGTGGATTAGACATGGCCCATCCGTATAAATTGTTGGCATCGAAATATCCCAAGAACACTGATGGTTTTTCTTTATCGTAGTTTGGAAGATATTTGTTGTTAGCTTTAACATGTCTAGTAACACTTTGGGTCAATCCACCTCTAACGCCCGATTCGATCATCAACACCATGTCAATATCTGTTAATAATTGAAGGTTGCACTTTGTTTCTTTTAGCATAGCTTGCCAAGCTAGTCCTGGAGAAGTATAAGAATGAAGAGGGTCTAATCCGTAAGCTTCAAAGCAGGTGTTTCTAAATTCTTCCATCACATCGCAGAGAAGGGTCACATCAAGTTTTACATAAAAGTCAGAATAATCTCCCAGAGTGTTCATTTCCAATTCGTCCCAAACTCTGCATGCGTGTTGATAGTCTTCAGGTGAAATGTCCAAATCGGTAAGTTTACTTTTGAAAGCTTCTGGTGGAGGAAGTGACGTTTCTTGAAATTTATGTAGTCCATCGATGTAATCATACGGGAAAACTCCTTTCCGAAGAACCAAATCCATTTTTTCTGCAGGTACAATTTTGCTTGTTTCTATTAAATTTTGTCTTCTTAAATTTTCAGAAAGTTTCATAAGACTGGAAGGCATAAATCGAAAAGAATCAACAAATCTAAGTTTAATTTTGCCCACCTTTTTTGAAAAGCTTATAAATTTTTCCATAGTTTGTGCTATAACGTCTATTTCACCGTTGTCTCTTGCTAATTCAGGAATGATAAAATGTCCATCGTATCCGCTAAGATTGTGAAAAACGACGGGAATAAAAGATGGTAGTTTGTAGTTGATGTTACATCCGTTGCAAGCTGCACCTCTGTAGGCTCCTGTCAGATGGTCATGGTCGCGAACTTTAACTTTAGTTTCTGTAAATTTATTGTTACACAAATAGCATGTTGTTGTCGAATCATAAAGATAAATTTCTTCCGGTGTCATAGGTGACATAGGAACCACATTGCTATACATTGCTTCCACTTTCCCAGCGATGTCGTATAAATCATCAACAAAGTATCGAGCTGCTTCTTCTCCACGATAGATCTTTGGTGTAGATGTCAAACCATATTCTTGAAGATGTTCTTCAGGCAGAGTGGATTTTACTATTAAACAGTAGCTGTTTGGTTTGTGAAGTTGATACTTTGTTCTGCTTGTAATTTCCTCTCCTTCTTCTTGTTCAAGTGGAAGCAATGAAGATTCAAAATCTGCATACACTACAACGGGGATTCTGTATTGTTGGATAACTTTATCAAATTTTACTTGTGATCTGCTAGGGTGTGGTAATTTAATTCTTACTTCATAGTTTCCATTGCATAATCTTTTATGTTCTGTTAACCATTCTGAACCTCCTCTTCTTAAAGGTTTGTTTACAAAACAGAAACATCTTTTACAAGTTGTTTTTGGTTGTTCACGTTTTGATAACTGTTTGCAAACTAGAGCTTCAAAATCTTTAATATATACATAATGTGAGATATCACCTTTAGTTATAAATAATAAATCAGTATGATCTCTGCGTTCGGTGGGTGTTATACGTAAGGGATAGACATTGTTGGATGAATCTAAGCCAAAGATGTTTACAGATGCAAAAGGATTTTTCTTTTCAAATTTTGATATGTCTTGAATTGAAACAGGATAAGTCATGCCTTGAAAGTTATACATATAGGAAACCTCATCGTATGCTCTACTCGGTCGTTCCACATGATCTTCTACATATTTTGCAAGCATTGCATACTTGAAACATTCAGCATTTTCATTTTGTACATTAACACAAGATTTGGTTACTCGAATCTTCCTTGGCAAAGCAATATAACTACTACCTCTCATTCCATATCCATGTTTATGAACTCTCACATCTAAGCTTGTTATACTTAACAAACTCCATCCAGAACCTCTTCCTTCATGTTCTTGTAATTTTGTTAAAAGTTCTTCAAAACAATCATCCACAATTGAGCTTATATCCGATGCAAACATGATGGTTTTGTTTTTAGTTAAAAATCCTCTTGGTGATGTTTCATTCTGAACATTTGTAAATACAGTATCTAATAATATTCCAAACTTTATAAAATTTAATCTTCTTAGTTCATTCTTCAATGTTTTTGTTACTAATGTTTTTGCTTTCAATATAAATTGTGCTAGTTGCAATTGAGCATTGTCAATCTTAAAATGAGTTACTACACTGCCTGGTAAAGCTCGGGCGTATAATTCCACATCCAAAGATGGTCCGGGTGCGTATTGAATAACACTTGGTCTTGAATTTAGTTGTTGTTGATGGGTAGCCAGCATTTGATCTAATTCTTCCAAATCTTCTTCTTCTGCATTGTTTCTTGTTTCGTTGTTATGGTACACTTCTTTGTGTATTTGTAGTAAGTTTTCATTTTCAAAAGATTCTTCACAACTGATGCAGTAATACATGACGTAGGTGTGCTCTCCACAAAAGTTGCAGTAATAATAAGAACCACTCTTAAACTACCCCTATTTATAGCACTACCCCCACCACTTTTTCTGTATTAAACACAAAAAGTGTTAATAACAGTTAAATTTCTTATATTTCAAAACTCCTAAGTGTCAAGGTCAAATAATGCAAGTTTAAAAAAACATCTAAATGCCAAATAATGCAGGTATTTAAAAAATCTAAGTGTCAAGGTCAAATAATGAAAGTTTTAGAAAAAATCTAAGTCTCAAGGTCAAATAATGGAAGTTTTAAAAAAATTCTAAGTCTCAAGGTCAAATAATGGAAGTTTTAAAAAAATCTAAGTGCCAACGTCAAATAATTTAAGTTCAAAATAATACATATATTATGCGTCGTAAGTGTGATCATCATTGCTGTTGTTTAAATATGTTATTTCCAAATCGTTATCGCTTTCATCTTCCTCCATGTCCGATGCCGGAAACAAACGTCGCCGAACAAGAGCATGTATATATTGTACTGGATCATAGTTAATTGTTACAACATGTGTTAACGGTGTTTCTTCGCCTATTGCTACTGGTACTTCCAAAATATTTTCTTCATCACTTGTAGCATCAGACGTAGCATCGGATGTAGCATCGGATGTAGCATCAGATGTATCTTCTACTGGAATCAAACTATTTTCAAAAATACTTTCGTCATCCGTTAAGTCTTCTGGTTCAACTATTGTTTTTTTTTTCAACTATATATTTTTTCACAAATTGTACATCCAAAAGGAAAATTGTTGTCTGTTGGAGGCATTATAAAAGAAACTTGATATTGTAAAATAAATGTTGAAGCAAATGTTTGAAAATTTTTCTAAGTCCGAAAGTATTAATTATTAGGAAGTTTTACAAGTCCAATGTAAAGTAAAAATAAAGAAAGAAGTGTTGTTGCCTGTTTAAACATTTGCAAAAGAATGATAGGTTTGAAAATTTTTCAAAGTCCTAAAATATTAAATATTGAGACGTTTTAACACTTAAAATATTTACAAATCCAATGTAAAGTAAAGAAAGAAATGTTGTTGCCTGTTGGAACAATGGCAAAAGAATGATGGAAACCAAACCCGCAGTAAGGGTCCTGTGGTTTGGGAGGGGGTAAGCGAGGAGAGGGGATGACCTCAAGCCGAGTTGGGGTCCGGGATCTGCGCGTGTGGTTCGGCATCAGTTGCTCGCTAGACAGTGAGGTGGTAACATGTTCAGAAGGCGCCCTGAACATTTTATCATTTTTGCTGTTTGGTGAAAATATCTTGGTGTTATTTGTATAATAACATCTTGACGTAGGACTGATTAATTTTAAGGCATGGTAGTTGTTTGTGCTTGTAGATACCCTAGGGTTTGTAGTTTGTTTTTAATTTGCTGGTTTGGTAGTTAGTATTATTTTAAAATCTTTCTTTTACTTACAATATATTTCTGCCTGGAATGTTTAAATTTAAAGTAAAATTTTTGTTTTTAGGAATGTTATATGATATGTTTTTAATACCTTTCTATTCCAATTTCCTTTTTCCAACAAGCTTGTTGAGGGCATTCCCTCTCTTGTCTTGTACTCCTTTTTAGTTAGGGACACCTTTCAATTCCAATTTCCTTTCCTTTTTTCCTTCCATCTTTTGCATGGTAAAACCAATAATGGTAAAACCGGCAACCGCTTTTGTAGTGATTACGCTCACCAAAGCGGGTCTCTTACAACCTCTATACGTGCTGGATGGGTAGTTCGCCTACCTCCGGAGTTTCGCTAGACCTCAGTTGTTCTGCGTCGCTAATGGCGAGACACTGGCTCCTTTAGTGTTAGGAAATAAAAAACATATTTGTATAACATTTTTTCCTAAATTTAATTAAACAACTTGCTATTTCAAAATAACATTTTTGTTTTAGCTTAGCGTTGTGCGCTTATGGTGAGGTGTGTGAGTTCGCTTACGTGATGATCACACTGTAATCATGATGTGCAGCGCTGGGCTGTCTAGCTATTTTTTTTAAACTAAATTTTATTTCTTTATTTTTTTATTTTTATTAATTCTTAAACTCTAGGCAGATTGTATTGTAAATTAGCTTTTCTTCTTTTAGGTTTCCGGGGGTGTACGGTTCTGTCAAACCGTACACCCCCATTTTCTTTTTAGTTATCGAATGACCTTGACCTACTTATTTTCAAGGTCAACAAAATGACTTAGCGAAAATTTCTAAGTCTCAAGGTCATTTATATATAGGTAGATTTAGCTTTTCTTCTGTTAGGTTTCTGAGGTGTACGGTTCTGTAAAACCGTACACCTCCATTTTCTTTTTAATTATTGAATGACCTTGACCTATTTATTTTCAAGGTCAATAGCAGTTAGCGAAAATTTATAAGTGTAAGAAGTAGGTCAAGGTCACCAAAAAATACCCTATGAACGGGGGAATAGACCGCTAAGTAATTCTTTTAGAATTACAAAGTGGTCTATTCCCCCGCTCCTATTTTTTTTTTATTTCATTTTTACACTAACCTCTCAGTTTTAACAAAAGGAGGTATTTGTTGTGCGCACTGCATAATGTTTGATTTACACAACACATCTTTTACCCTTTTTTAATAATATACGAACATTGTTCTTTTTTAGGACTAGATTGTAAAAAGTAAAAAGTCATTTTGTTATCCCGCTTTTATAAGAAATTAACCCTCCATTGTAAATTTTGAAAATAGGTCAAGGTCATTCAAAAATACCCTATGAGCGGGGGAATAGACCGCTAAGTAATTCTCTTGGAATTACAAAGTGGTCTATTCCCCCGCTTCATTTTTTTTTGTCTTGTGTTTAATTTGACCATTTAACTTTATCAGATGGAGATTTTCTTACTAAATAATAATGAACATTACTGATATTTGGAATTTGAAGATTTACTGGTAATTTGAGCAAGTAGAGTTCATCACAACATCTAAGAACAACATCCCTGTTACTGATCTTTTTTACAAAAACATATTTGTGGTTTAATTTCAATCTGTTGATTTTAATTCTTTTATAGTTTTCAATTTTTTCTGGCAATTCACTTTTGGAAGGTTCAATTTTGACTTTTTTAGAAGGTTGAATTTTGACTTTTTCGGAAGGTTCACGTTTGTTATGCAAATTACACAATTTTTCACCTACACTACACAACTTCACACACCTTTCACCTTTGTTCGCTCCTTTTTTTAAAATATGAGCACATTGTTCTTTCTTAAAACAGGATTTTCTTAATTTTTGAAGTTTTTGAAGTTTTTCAGAAATTTTTTTAGGAGATTTTTTTGGTGAAGATTTTTTTGGAGAAGGAGATTTTTTTGGAGAAGGAGATTTTTGTTTCACAATAGAAACAACAGATGATGATGATGTTCTTGATGACGAGGAAGAAGACCTGGACGAAGACGAAGTGCTTGCCATAGCGCTGGATCCGAAGAAAGTAAAGATTACTCTGTTTACCCTGCCTTTATAACAGCTCACCACCCATTTACCCCCTCTACTTTTCGACGTCAAAAAAATATTCATCCAAGCTTTCTAACACTGGCAAGGAAACAGTTTCAAAAGGTTGATACAAAATTTCATAAATGTCTTGGTTTAAATTTTGCGAAGTTTGAAGATATTCTTCTATTTCCTGTACAAATTTCTGTTCGAATTGTTGGAATTCTTCTATATCCTGTAAAAATGTCTGTTCGGATTGTTCAAATTCTTGTTGTTCTAAGTTAAATGTTGGTGATTTCAAGTCTTCTTCCAATTTTTTAATGTAATCTATTGCATTTTGAACTATAGATTGTCTGTTAATTTTTTTTTGTTTTTGACTTTCCGGTACAACTAATTTTAATTTTTCAAAAGCTTTTTTTAATCTGTGTTTTCTTCTTTGTTCCCTTCGGTTTCTACTTAATCTTTGATCAATCAGGTATTTTAGGAAAGATTCCATAACGTTTTGTTGATTCAAAATGTAGCAAACTATTAATTCTATAAAGCTTCTATCCGCTCAATATATAGTGGAAACCCGGGGGGAGGGGGAATCACCTTCGCCATCAAGGTGATTGGTACGTATTTAAAGCTTTGAGGTTTGCATAGCCAGACCATAACTATGAGCTCCTTGTACGAGTTGTGTCTGCAGCGTATCTGCACCGATAACCCTATGCTCCGGCATATCAGAAGGGTGTCAGAGCCGCTGCCGCCAATTTTGCAAGGAGAGCTCATTTATGAGCATAAAAGACGATGCGTCTACAAAACCAAAATTTGGTTTGAAGGGCCAAATGTTGGCAGAATATGTGCCGTATGTCACATGGTACGTTTTTTCATTAACTGCATTGTTTATTTTTGTTAACAATATATTATTTTTTTTAATTTCTTTAAACTAATAATTTTTTTTTTTTCAGGCGCTTCCTCTTGCCGGCCCGGGGGACGAGCTTTATCGAACTATTGCTTATAGAAGCGGAATAATTGGGTATAAACTACAAATGCCGGCACCTCAAGAAAAATGTCATCTCTGCAATTTCTGCCCCCTGGCAAAATATGAAATTAATTGTATGTGTTTATAAACACATATAATTATGAGAAATTAAATAGGGACGGGGAACAGAGCAGTTTGTGGTCTAACCACTTACTGCTCTGTTCCCCGTTCATAGGGTATCTTCAGATGACCTTGACCCACTTTTAAAACTTTATGGTGGGGAAAATGTATATATAAACCGTGGATTATATGAAGAGGCATCACTTCCCTCACCGATAATCATGGAAAGTTTCCGTATGTTTTACAATGTTTTTTGCACTCCTCAACAACATATTCAATTTATGTTAAATTTAATCCATGTCCTCCAGAATATTAATTTTCTTACGATTAATGTTACTGGGGAAAGAATGGTAAATTTAACATATCAACGTTTATTAGTTACCATCAACCCTTTCGTAGATCCGAATTGGTTTTCAACACTTGAAACATACATTGATACTATGGCTTTTGAACAAGGATTCCATTATCTTTGGGTTGATGTAGATTACATCAACTTTCAAAATGAATCAGATGATGATGGATATGATTCTGCCACATAAAAGTAGACATTAACGGAACTTCTCCCCCTGCCTTTTAGGAAAAAAGAGAGGAACAGTGTTAATTAATAACACTGTTCCTCTCTTTTTTCCGCTTAAAGTTAAATGACCTTGACCTACTTATTTTGAAGGTCAATTGTAACTTAGTGAAAATTTTCTAAGTCCTAAGTAGGTCAAGGTCATTTAAATCTTAGCGGAAGAATGAAAAGAATAGCTACCAACATGCATTGTTGGTATCTATTCTTTTCTTTCCTCTAGAAAACCCCTTTAGTCCGTGTCAACTTTGATGTGAATTTTTGTACAAAATTGTACATAATAAAGGACCCATGTTTCGAGTCCTTCGTAATCCATAGAATCCGAAGTGCAACAGATTTTTGTACGTCTGCTTTAACAGCTTCAAGTACTCCACTAATACACTTCAGATTGCTATGATACGTTCTTATGTACCATAGTACTTTTTTGGCTTCGACAAAGTTGTGCACAGCACTAAAGATCATGAGGGATTCCATGGCAAATGTAACCACAAGACTACAGCACACCTTATATATATACTGTGAGCCCAAGGCTATAGCCTCGATTTTTGAGTTTTTGCGTCATAACTTTTATACCGTTGGTTTTATCAAAAAATGTTACTGGACCTTTTTTGTTTGTCTTTTAATTTCGCTTAATTTGACTACCCGCACGATAGATTTGGAGCATTTTTGTTATATCCACTGCCTATAGCCTCGATTTTTGAGTTTTTGCGTCATAACTTTTATACCGTTGGTTTAATCAAAAAAAATGTTACTGGACCTTTTTTGTTTGTCTTTTAATTCTGCTTAATTTGACTACCCGCACGATAGATTTGGAGCATTTTTGTTATATCCACTGCCTATAGCCTCGATTTTTGAGTTTTTGCGTCATAACTTTTATACCGTTGGTTTAATCAAAAAATGTTACTGGACCTTTTTTGTTTGTCTTTTAATTCCGCTTAATTTGACTACCCGCACGATGGATTTGGAGCATTTTTGTTATATCCACTGCCATCGTGTACGGCGACGCAGTTCTAAAGTTGAACGGCGACGAAATCAAGTAACCGGTTTTGCCGGAGGGGGGAGGGGGGTTTCCGCGGGAGGGGGGGGGAGGGGGGGGGGAGGGGGGGGAGGGGGGGGAGGGGGGGGAGGGGGGAGGGGGGGGGAGGGGGGGGGGAGGGGGGGGGGAGGGGGGGGGTTTCGCGGGGAGGGGGGGGGATATAACAAAAAATGCTCCAAATCTATCGTGCGGGTACTCAAATTAAGCGGAATTAAAAGACAAACAAAAAAGGTCCAGTAACATTTTTTGATTAAACCAACGGTATAAAAGTTATGACGCAAAAACTCAAAAATAATAATAACCAACGCGAAAACTAAACTCACCAACAGAAATTAAAACATTTACAAAAACCCAAATGTTAAAAATAATAATTATTTAATAAAAGATACAACACAAAACTAAAATCTTAGGTTATTTAAAACTTTAACAAAATATTTAAGTCTCAAAAGTAGAGTTTTAAAATCAATCAATATATAAGTCAAACAAGTAAGTCTTTTGAAATTAAAATATCTAAGTCTAAAAAATAGATCATTTAAAATAATTCTAAGTCCGAAAGTAGAACAATCAAAACTAGGTCAAGGTCATTTAAAAATTATAAAAAAAAGGGGGGTGGGGAAGCGTGGGGTCCCTACCTTATTCTACTACTTTATTTCTATACTACTTTATTATAACTTATGCTACCCCTTAAATGCTATCATGCATGCGGTTACGGTGTGATCATCACGTAAGCGAACTCACACACCTCACCGCCCTATCATATCTTAACCCCTACCTAACGTTCCCCCTATTCTATCTTATACTATGTAATATTACAGTTACGGTGTGATCATCACGTAAGCGAACTCACACACCTCCCTATAATATTACACCTAACTTAATATTACAGTTACGGTGTGATCATCACGTAAGCGAACTCACACACCTCACCGTAATATTAACCCTGACAATTAAACCACGCAGGAAATGGAAAGGTAGGTGGATTGCCATTGCGACCGACTATTATAGGAGGGCGCCTCTCCCACAATAGCCGAACGCAGTGTGTGCTTGACATAAGCCACCCCACACACCATGGCGAACATTACGTTACAGCATAACCCTCCACGTAAGCGGACCAGTTACACCTTCACCGTAATGCCAAAGAGAAACGTTGCGCGCTTGCTTATATCAGCGAGCTCGAGACTCGACCTCGCTAGCGAGCCTTGACTAGTAGGTCAACGTGTCGCTCTGCCGAGGCCGGTAGCCTTGGCCGGGTCGCTAGCCACCGCTCTCACAACTTCGTCTGGCCTACTTGGACCTGGTCACTACCTTGACTACAAGGTTGTTGTGTGCCTACTTGGACCTGGTCACTACCTTGACTACAAGGTTGTTGTGTCTGCTGCCTATAAGAACCCCATTCGCCCGCCTTGTGTTATTCTGCCACTCGCCACCATCGCTGTTACTATCCATTCCCACGTTTTTTCTATTTCATTATATCCATTTTATTATTTCCTTTATCTAATTATGGACTCCTCATCTGCCTCTTCATCCTGCCCTATTCTTCTGGGTCTGCTCAAGAAACCTCTGATGAAGCAACATTCCATCCCGGTATCGATCAGCCTTTCTGCAATCAACGATTTTATTCCGCAAAAATCTTCTACTCCCGTCCTCTCCTCCTCCATTAACGAAATAATAGCTGATGCTGTTAATGAAGATCAACCCCAATTATTTCAGAATCCCACACCAGTTACAGAAACATCAACGCCGCAAATTGAAGAGATTCCGATCGCTCCAATTTGTGACGACATTTTAACTGAAGACTGGATGGAGTTGTGCGGACTGCACCCTTCTTCTACCCCCCAACAAATTCAACCCGCACCAATCAAAGAAACCCCCACCCCCCAAACAATTCATCCCGCACCAGTAAAGAACATCAGGCTAAAGGAATTAAAGAAAAACAAAAAATATAATCTGTACAGAATTGAAGAAAACAAAATTTATATCTACAACGAGGAGAGGACGAAAATTTATATCCTCACAACTCCAAAAACCAAACCACCACTTGTCCCGACAGATCCAAAATTTTTACTAGTAACAGCGGAGGGTGGAAAATTGAGAATAAATATATTAAATTAAACCTTATATTCCTTCCCCTTCTCAATCAAAGTCCACCCTGGTGGCAAAATCGGCCCTTCTAAGGGCCACCCTAAGACTTTCAAATTTAGGCTTAAGTTAGGGCCTCAACCTTGGTGACTACAAGCGGTTCATATACCTCTAAGTCCCAAAGGTTGAGTCAATAGCGGGGGGGCTTTCGCTAAAGCCTCAACCCTTGGTGACTAACAAGTGGTCTGTGTACCACTAAGTCACAAAGGGTTGGACGCTAAAGCCTCAACCCTTGGTGACTAACAAGCGGTTCACATACCTCTAAGTCCCAAAGGTTGAGTCAATAGCGGGGAGCTTTTGCTAAAGCCTTAACCTTTAGTGACTAACAAAAGGTCCGTGTACCTCTAAGTCCCATAGGGGCTTTCGCAAACCACCCCTTGTTAGTCACCAAGGGTTGATACTTAAACTTAAGCCTAAATTTGAAAGTCTTAGGTCGGCCCTTAGAAGGGCCTTTTTTTGCCACCAGGGTGGACTTTGGAGGTGGGAAAAGGTTTTACTCGGTAATATTTATGTTTAACTTTGCACCTTTTTTATTTATTATCAAGTGTCGAGGGTTAAGGGGAATAGGAATTTTTTTGGGAATGTCAATGACATAAATTTTGGTTTTTTCAGAATTAAAAATGAAAATAGAAGAAGATAAATGTCTTAAGATTTCATATTTTCGGTTAAGTTTCAGTTTTTTTAGATGAAATTTTTGCTGGGGTACGTTTGAAGATACAGGTGATAGAGGTGGTTTGGTGCGAATTTTGGGTGGTTCGGTGCGAATTTTGGTGCCGGTAAGAATGTTTTTCCAAACTTGCTGAAAAGGTTTTCGAGCAATAGTGGTTGTAACATCATACCAATCACGATTGTTGTTCGATTGAATAATTCGTACCCCAAGCAGTTGAAGATAGGAAAACCAGTTATACCAAATCTCGGTATACTCGGAGCGGTTCATTGTGAAATTGAAGTAGGTGTTGTTAGGACGGTGGCAAAGGAAAGAATAACTTGTCGAGTGTAGAGTGTAGAGTGTGTTATACAATCAAGGACAGGTGTGCCGGGTGATGCAGCAAGGACGACGACCTGTATTCGCCGGCCGGCCGCAAGCGAAAGTGCGGCGCAAGGTCAACCAGTTGTATTGCTAACTGGTCGGCAACAAGCGAAAGCATGCGAGGTCAAACCCGGCCCACTCGGTCTCGTTTATCTTTTAAAACTCGCATGATAGGGTTTGCAAACATATTAATTCAAATATGTTGTAAAAATTTTCTTACGATATTTTGTTACAAATATTTTTAAGGCAAATGTTAAGAAACCATGTTTCTATTTTGAATCGCAACTACAGTTTCGATTTCTTTAACTAAATATTATAACTAAGTATTAAGGTAATATAATAAAGTAGCATCTTTAAAAATATTGTAACTTGTACAAAGTTAAATAAATATTTTAAGCCAAATGTTAAAAAAACAATTGTTTAGTACTGAGATGTTCACCCTACAACACCTACGTTAGAACTAACACTACAAATCCAAAAATTGCGAGGAGTCTCTTATGGTGGTGGGGGGAGGGCAGATGTTCCGAGCTGCACATGTCAAGGGAGGTTGCAGCGCCGCTGCTGACACATCAGTTTGCTAGTAGAACTGGCAGAGTAAACATCTAAATAAACATGAGTTCTGTTTTATATGTTTCTTTTATTAAAGATGGACTTTGCATTGAAACGCAAAGTTTTCCTATTGATGCAGATCCTATACAACAAATTTTAGTACATCCTCCAGAAAGTTATGATTCCATCTACATTTCAGTGCAAGAAACAAACGACCCCCCACCACCAACAACTACTGATGCACAGTAGGACACGGCTACCACACGTCATTAAAGCTTCAGCTCTTTACCCGAGCACACATGGACTCTGAGCTTCAATATAATACTGTTTCTTCTACATCTACACCAACTTCCGAACAATTACCTACTACAAATGAAACTACTACAAGTCTACAAGTAAATGAAATTTCATCAACTGTTAGTTCTGATGCGCAAGCAATAATGTTATCATTAATTGGTTTCGACTAAAAATTCAACAATGGAAGAAGAAAGAAATTCGCTACTTTACAACTTGATTTTTGTGAACCCGTCGAAATTTATTATTTGCCTACTTTCATTTTTATGTGGTTACAATTTTGGTTACCTTGTTCAGGAAATGCTAACAGATAAAAAGGAAGAACATTCGCTATATTTTAAAGTTTATGTTTATGTAATTGCATCTTTATTTGGATACTTTGTAGCAGGATATTTTCTTGTTAATTTGTCAATTCCATTTTTTACATGGTATTTTAACAGACGTGAAAATCAACAAAACAACAGTTTGTAAAAAGAAACAAAAATTATCTTGCATTTTCGGATTTTCCGAAAATGCAAGATCTTTTTTAAAAACATCCCCAAACGACCTTGACACACTTCCGGCCATTTAAAATTTAAATACCCAGCACAGCAGGGCATTTAAACTTTAAATACCCACCAAAAACACGTCACAGCTACGTCACAGCTGATGACGTCACTTCCGGTCACGTGACCGGAAGTAGCTGTCAAAAAATTGACTGCCTGTCAAAGTTTGATTGGGCCAGAAACGCCACATCGCCACTACTGAAGATGTCAAGGCTTATCCGTGCGACTGAAGATAAACTTGATTTTGTCGGCAAATTCTTCCTTTTTACTTTCTTCCTCTTATACATAGCATATGCAACAGTATTGCTATCGTTAAAATGTTCGAATTTGTATTAAGGACATATTCGTTCGTTTTAATATATTCAGTAAAGTTAAGAATCATCTTTTTTCTTTTGCAAGTTTTATTGAAATTAATTCTTAGCATTGTCTTCATGTAAATTGTTCACATATTCACAATTCTCAAATCTATTAAAATAAATATGAAGCGTAAGACCTCTGCTGCTTGAAAACATCTCGTTCAAGCTAAAAAAAAACTATGGCTCACTAATGCAATTAAGTGTCTACCAAAAACACCAAACCTCCTCAGTAATATTAAAATAATCAAACTCTACTTAGAACAAAGATTAAAAAAGTATTTTCATAATACTATCAATAAAGTCAATAGCTACGTGAATAACAAGAAAAGAATCAAGCTGTAAGTGAAAAAAGAAGCTGATTAATCTATTGGGTGAAAAATCACACACTGAATCCAAAGTAAAATGTACTCATTCATTCTATCCCAGATCATTCACTATGATGATAGAGGAACAGAGTTGTTAAGTAAATGAAAAAATACAGTCCTCCAGCTATTCTGAATTTGTGTTAAGGAAATATTCGTTCGTTTTAATGTATTAAATAAAGTAAAGAATCATCTTTTTTCTTTTGCAAGTTTCATTGAAATTAATTCATAGCATTGTCTTCATGTACCTTGTTAAAAGCACATATTCATAATTCTCAAATCTATTAAAATAAATATGAAGCGAAAGACCTCTGCTGCTTGAAAACATCTCGTTCAAGCTAAAAAAAACACAAAAAACTATGGCTTACTAATGCAATTAAGTGTCTTTACAAAAAAAAATCAAACCTCCTCAGTAATATTAAAATAATCAAACTCTACTTAAAACAAAGATTAAAAAAGTATTTTCATAATACTATCAATAAAGTCAATAGCTGCGTGAATAGCAAGAAAAGAATCAAACTGAAAGTGAAAAAAAGAAGCTGAATATTCTATTGAATGAAAAATCACACACTGAATCCAAAGTAAAATGTACTCAATTATTCTATCCCAGATCATTCACTTTGATGATAGAGGAACAGAGTTGTTAAGTAAATGAAAAAAATACAATCCTCCAGCTATTCTGTAAATAATCTTGATGTCAAGGAACTTAGTATTGAAGCGGAAACCGCAATCTCGTATATTGATAAGGGTAAGCAAGAAAAATAAGGTTCGAAGAGGTAATTGAAGGTAATTTTGACAAGTCCAAAAATTAAAAAATGGATATAAAAATCT
This sequence comes from Flexamia atlantica, assembly GCA_035578135.1. Lineage (NCBI taxonomy): Eukaryota > Metazoa > Arthropoda > Insecta > Hemiptera > Cicadellidae > Flexamia > Flexamia atlantica. The sequence goes on along the minus strand of JAQJVK010000016.1, from coordinate 10,003,543 downwards.
GCTTTTATCGAAAGTAAAATACTATAAGTCGCATAAAGGAAAAACCATCTACTAATTCTGCCAAAGGTGTTCCTGCGGATACAGCAACCTCGTCTGTAATTATACTTGAAAATGACTTGAATGATAAAGTAAACTAGAGGAGCCACGCTGCTCTGCAGCATTGAATTTTGGTAACAAGAAAACCCTTGAATATGTTAAAAAAAGGCTATAAAGGTTACAAATTAGCGTACATAATATACAACCTAACCAACTACTTAAAACAAGAACTGGAAATATATAGATCTTTAATTGGAGGCCAAATAAGGAAAATTTCAAGTTTGTGTTGTTTGGCTATAAAAAATCCACATAATATTCATCGGAGCTAAATAAACGATACCTCAAATGTAAGCTAGTAATTCACCGAGTGCTCTCATACCTTATTACCTTATGAGTTTGCTTCATATTCATTCGAAATAACGCCAATTCTTGGGGCCCAGTGCGGTGGATGCGCGGTAGCAAAAACGGCTAGTGCGCATGCGCGACAACGCGTCGATAGAGCGCAGCACTGTCATTCTGCTCTCAGCCGTCAACAATAGCGTGTCACTACATGTCGTCTTAAAAACATTAACCGACGGAACATTGACTCTTATTTAAAGTAAAATACTGCATAAGATTTAAGAATAATGTTTTATTAGTATTTATTAAAGCGTCTTGATACTCTGAACAACGATTGACAGAGAAGCAGTAACTATGTGCGAGCTGCCGAATGTACGCAGCCAGGCTAGTACACTGTCGGCCGCCACTGCCGCTACTACTCCCCTCTCCTCCCAGCCTACCCACTCCCCGCCCCATGCACGGACTGGGCCCCAAGAATTGGCGCCAGTTAAACATATATAGCCCGAATGAAAGCCTATAATTCACTGAGCGTTCTCATAAAAACAACATACAGTATAATTACGTATATAATCCTGGAATAATTTTGAGCGTTAGTTAACGAAAAATCTCGGAAAGACTAAACTTTGCGTTCGTTGTTCACGTTGTTCAATTGTCACGTGTCCGAATTTTATAATTAATAATTTAAGTGAAAGCCACTACTTCACTGGAGGTTCTTAAACCAAAACATTTCGGGTAACGTAATCATTACTGGAGAAATAGATCTTATAATGAAGTCAAATTTAAGAAGAAATAAAATTTACTTTTTTTTGAAGGTCTATAATTTCTCGACCCATTGGAATGAGCCCGTAATTCACTGAGTATTTCAAGACCAAAACTAATTATGTATCTTGATTCAATCCTGAGATATAAGAAGTACAATAATAAGACAATGATGCCAATTTGAAGCTCCCATATATATGAGGGAGAAATATTTGTTTGAGCATAAGCCGAATTATGCGGTAGATAAATAGCGGATGCAGATGCTTCATGGCTAATCTGTGAATGAATACCTTTAATATAAGACTTTAATTGAGAAAGTCGGTTGATTGGGAGAGGCAAACGACCTTTTATAAGAAAACCAGTTTTTTCAAATATATAAGATTTTTACATAACTAATAATGTAATCGTAGTGAAGGACAAGAATATATAGTCTGGCATGACGCCGATGGCCCCTACCGGATTAGGCGACCTCTCGCCAACTCAATAGAAACGCATTGTGTAGCGGGCA